>OY288240.1:75507894-76881668 GCA_958450325.1 Agrostemma githago | reverse complement strand
GATGCCAACAACCGCCTTCATCAACGTCAGCTGATGCTGCCGTTCTACACGAATGACCTGCTCGTAGTCGTCAATCTTAGTAAGAAGTTGACGTCGATCATCATCCATTGCTAGGGTTAGGGTTTTTTTAAAAGATTTTGTTATTAAAGAATGAATTTATTAAGAGAGGGTGAGAGAGTGTTGGGCGGTTTTTAGAGAGAGAGAGAGAGGCTGTGGGATTTGAACTGTGGGAAATATAAACAAATATCTTGGTTTATGAAAAGAATAATGAAAGGGTGACAGTGACCCTTAGGGTTCCGTATTAAATAAGGGAAGGTGTAATAATGACACATTGTTAATTGAACGGTAATATAAGTAGTAATAGTACTCGTAATAGTTAACACGAATAATAACTATATTATAATGCGAGTAATAATAATACTCCAATAATAATAATGCAAGTTCCGTAAAATTTTGATTTTCATACATAAATAATTTTTTGTGTAATAATAGTTGAATTACTATATATATTCTCTTCATATTTGTTATCAAAATATATATTTGATCTGAATATATAAAGTAATGTAATTTGAAATCTGTTTGATAGTTCTATCAATATATATAAAACAAACTTTCAATTCAATAGTGAAGTGAAAAGTTTAAAATTTTAGTCTCTCCGCTCTGTTTTATTCTTTATGTTTGTTTTTTCACACGTTCAATACACATTTTATATTGTTCATATTATTATTTAGTTAAGATGGAGTAATAGTAATTATAGTAGTAATAGAGTTAAACATAATTTGAAAGGGTTTATTAATTGAGTTAATTTCCTCTCCGTTACTTTCTTCTCTCCATTGTTTTCCATTACTTTTGGATGGATTAGATTTGTTTCAAAACGATCCAACGGTGATCTGTATTGATTTGGTGGAGTATGATTAATGATATTATAATGTTAAATTAGAGGTAATGGAGAGAAAAAGTAATGGAGAGGATCCATTTTCGTATTGATTGTATTCACGTATGCGTAATTTATTCTTAAATATCAGATAAACCAATTAGAGTAGGAATCGTCTTGATATGGTCGAAGTATGGTAAATATCAGATAATATTTTCATTAGTCATGATAATATCAAGGCGATTATTAACGATAGCAGAGGTAAATGGTACAGTGAAATGTGACTGAAGATTGGGAAAGAGTAAACTTTAATTCAACTAAACAGGGGGTAAACGGTACAAATGGTGATGTGTTCGGCATCATGAAAACAACTGATTTATTATAGCCCATTAATTATATAATGGTGATTGAACAACTTTATGATACTGACGACCGTCATTCGTAATCAGCTTAAAATTAAATCGGTTACTGAAAGAAACTTACCTAAGGTAGCAAAGACATTAGAAAACCTAAATTATCAATTTGTGTCTCGAAGTTCATCCTCAAATCGTAGACGTCGTCGATGTCGTCCTGAAATGACTGTATCATCTCCTCAATTGTTTTGTCGAAGTCCATGACTCCCAATTCATGCCAGCGGTTGAGCCGTTGAATTAACGTCTCCATCTCCTTCTTGTAACGAGCCTCCCTTGAACGGAGTTCATCCACCAAAGACTGCTTCGACTCTATCATCCTCCTAATCTGGTTGACCGGGTCGAAATCCATCTTCAAAACAACAATCGAAAATGAATTTTGGAAAATAAATTATAGGGGGAAAAATAAATTAGGAACAAAAATTTAATCCGAACCTAGAAAAATGGCGAATGGGCGAAAATGTAGTAGAGAAATTATTATTTTTATGAAAACAGAAGATGAAGAGGTGGACTAAACTTCTCTGGGGAACTTTTAGAATCACAACTAAAGAAACACAATTTGATGATCCTTAAGAAGTAATCCTATTGGTCAGTATTACATTCAATGGCTGAGATCCGCTGGAATGGTAGTAGATGGTAAATGAATGGACAAGATCTGATTGAAGTTCTCTTTCGAGAAACTGGACCGTGACACGTAACATCCAAATGTAAAAAATTAACGAACGTAAAATACGTAGTCGATGGACGTCGTTATCAATTACCAGACGTAGTCCCTCATGCTCGTCACACTTTTTCGGGAGTGTACGATATTATTTGACATACATCCTCGGTCCATAAAGTTATTGTCTTCCAGGAGTTCACATTATTGTTCGTAGAATGTAGACGGTCGTGCTCGGTAAACCTGTTCGGCGGTACGCCACGGTAATTCTTATATGACTTGGGAAAAGTACTGGATACTCATCGCTAATCCTTTTGAGTGGCGAACATACGTATGATTTCTTATACGTACTTGGCCATACTAATGCTCATTATACTAATACCGACTAGCCGACCATAATAATCAAGCATATTTACATAACAAACAGAATTACCACCACCATCAACGAACGTACTTAATCGTGCAAAGCGTACATATTTAGCAAAACCCTTTAACTACTTAACCCTGAATGTAACCCTTGATGTGTCGTATTTATATAGCTTTATTCCCTCGATTCCGTTGTCTTTTATGGTCGGAACGCGCTCTTTAGAGCCGTTTCTTCTAACATTTTGCTTCGAGTGAGTGTTTTTGTAGATTCTACACGATTTCAGGTCTTTTTGTGCAATTACACTCATATCTGGTTAGAAGAACGATCCCGAGACAAAACCCGTGCCTCAAGACGTTTAGGCGAAGAAGAAATGGGAGGTGACGATTCAATGGGCCATGAGAAGCGGCCCATAGCTTCTTTTATTAGTGCGTGCACGCCAGCCTGCATGTGACCGGCGGCCTGCCAGCCGGCCGGCATGACACAAGCCATTTTTAGCTTCATTTTAATGTGTGCCTCGACCCCTGCATGTGGCAGGCGGCCGGCCGGGGTGCACACCCAGTTCTTTTTCCGCCTCATTTTGTATAACTAGGAGTTGTGATCATTTTACTACTATCACACTTCATACTTAGAAAATTTCACTTTAGAAAACTCGTGACCCTTAGGATTCTAGCACTCGGTTTTCACTCGGATTCGATTTCGGTAATTTCATTTTATGCAATTTTCAGTTCTACGTTTCAATCTTCATCGTAAATTACTTAGTTCGTCGTAATTTTCTCTATTTGCAATTTGTTGTTCCGTTTAGTTCGCTAGATTTCTGTCCGTTTATCATTAGATTTATTTGTTTCACCTTTTTATCATGAATTCCATATATGCGATTAGTTGTTTCGTAATCATCATGCGTAGCTAATTTTCTCGCTAAGGTCGAGGGAGATCGATGGGTCGTTATACGATTATGTTGCTTTGATACTAAATTCATAATTATGCTAGTATCACTTTCGCGTGTTTATTTGTCGATTAATTTGTTAAAGGCCACAACATTTTAATCTGTTTGGGAAATTCTAGTTCCTGTGCGAAAGCCGAATTAGGATTAGATCGCGCGCGATTTGGTAGGGAGTCTAATAAGTGCGAGAGCCCGTTAGATCCTTCCTAGGTTGACACGATTCGAGAGAACGTGTTATAGCCGACTAGCATGTTATATGTTTATTATTATCGTCGCATAATTGTTGAGCATCTATCGTGAACCCGTGACCTTAGTTTTCATCTCTTTATTAGATTCGATTATTTATTATCGCATTTTAGTAGTATTTTTATATCCTTCTATCAATTCAACCGTTTAGAGCATCCTAGAATCGCCATAGCTATTTGACTAGTTTAACTGTTTCCCTGTGGATTCGATACCTTGCTTGCTGCTATCTTCTTGTTAGTAGCATTAGGTTTACCTTGATTGGGTGTGACGACTTTACCCACATCAAATTTGGCGCCGTTGCCGGGGAGCAAGGAATTTGGCGCCGTTGCCGGGGAGACGGTTTTTCTTGTTTTTTTTAGCTTGTTTCTTCTATGCTCTCTTTCGTCTCAAGGAATTAAAACTCCTTGAGATTGATCTCACTTTTCTACTGTAGTTTTGCTTATGCCCAGGTCTTTTCGGTCATCAGAGCTTACTCCGTTCGACCCTGAGCCCGAGAAAACTTTTCGTAGGCGGCGACAATTTTGGAGAGAGATCTCCGCAGCTCCCGATCTTGCGACTTTGGAAGCTATTCATACTGAATTTGTAGCTGAGAATCAGTCCTTTGAAGAGGAACATCAATCTCAGCCCGAGATCATTTTACCACCCCTTCCGAACGTAAAAATGCCGAAGCTTTCTAGTCATTCGGAACCCGAGCAAACTGCTCTTCCCAAGTTGGTTAAACGACCAACTGCCACTCAAGGTACATTTGAGATTCGACCCGCCTTTATCACATTGGTGGAGAAGAATCAATTTGGTGGTGACCCTAAGGAGGATCCTCACAAGCATATGAGGATTTTTACCGACTATTGCTCCACGATTCCACTTCCGGCCGGGGTAACTCAAGAAGAAGTCATGGAGATGCTCTTCATGTTCTCACTACGGGATTCCGCTAGGGAGTGGATAACCGATCTCGATAAAGTCACCGAAGGGATTACCGACTGGAATTCCCTTGCTCTTGCCTTCTACAAGCACTATTACCCTCCACAGAAGACGAACATGCTCCGGAGTCAAATCACCAATTTCCGTCAAACTCCGAACGAGAATATTCATGAAGCGTGGGAGCGGTTCAAGAAGCTTGTGAAGGAATGCCCGCACCATGGTTTTCAGGTTTGGTTTCTTTGTAACCAATTTTATAACGGGCTGTATGATGATTGCAGGAGTACATTGGATTCGGCATGCAATGGGCGTTTCCAATGTAATGTGGATGATGATAAGGCTTGGCAAACGATAGAGGAGATGGCATCTCATCACTCCCGATGGGGTAATCCACGTGGTAATACTCGATCAAATTCCGGTGAAAGTGGATCCTCGAATGCTGTGGCCGTTCAATTAGCCGCTTTGGCTAAGAGGTTTGATGCATTTGAAGTGTCAAATTCTCAAAGGGGAGGGGGCATGCATCAAGTACATGCCATGCAAGAATATGCATGCGTTCGTTGTGGTGCCGCGGACCACCAAGCTCAAGACTGCCTAGGCTCCATAGAACAGGTGAATGCGTTTCATTCTATGCGCCCACGTTATCCATATATGAATCAACCGGGCTATGATGCATCTCTCTTGTCTTACAGGAGTACTTATGTCTTGAACCCGCCTATTACACCACCCTATGTGCCCCCGCACAAGCAGAATCTCCAGAATCAGCATCAGCAGAATTTCCAGAACCAAGGAAATTTTCAGAACCAGCAGCAATTCCATAATCAAGGGAATTTTCAGAATCAACAGAATTTCGGAAATCAAAGGAATTTCCAAAATCAGGGAAATTTTCAGCAGCGACCTCACTTGGGTCAACATCAACAAAATTTTGGCAATACTAATCAGAACTTCGGGAATTCTCATCAGAATTTCGATACTAGTCAGCAGAATTTTGGCCAATCCTCATCACAAGCTCAAGGTAATTCTTCTTCCTCTTCGAGTTCTAATGAAATGACTGAGCTTCGTAATATGATGCAGATGATGGCCAAGACCCAGGAATCTATGATGGCTCAAATGCAAAAGAATGATCAAGCTAAGGATAATGCCATCAAGAATTTGGAGAACCAAGTGGGACACCTTGCCGCGTCACAAGCAACGCGTCAACAAGGTAAACTCCCTTCTCAAGGTGATCAACAACATGCTACGGCTAATGCGATCACTCTTCGTAGTGGCACACACTATGAAAGTCCGTCGATGCCTAAGGATGATTCACCGGCTGAGAAGGAGGAGGTTTTAGTGGAAGATGTCAATGAGGATGCAATTGTGGAAACTCCAAGTGATGAGCGAGTTCCACCACCCACTACTCCCGTTCCCACTCCGACTAGTCCAACAATTCAAGTACCATTTTCGGGTCGATTGAAGAATCGAAAGGAAACTACCCAGTTTGGCAAGTTCGTGGAGGTTGTGAAGAATTTGCAGGTTACAGTCCCATTTACCGAGCTCATTATGCAGGTCCCGTCTTACACTAAGTTTATGAAGGACATCTTGACTCGGAAGAGAAGCATTGGTGAGGTAGAAACCGTCGCTCTTACTGCAGAGTGTAGTGCCTTTTTACAGAACAAGGCCCCACCAAAGCTAAAGGACCCCGGTAGTTTTTCGATTCCTTGCACTATTGGCACCTTATCGATTGATAAGGCTTTATGTGATCTAGGTGCTAGTGTAAGTGTCATGCCCTACTCTGTTTGTGAAAAACTTAATATGGGTCATCTTAAGTGTACTAGTGTCACTTTGCAGATGGCGGACCGTTCCATAAAACGCCCTTTGGGAGTTTTAGAAGACGTGCCCGTTAGAGTTGGAAAATTTTTTATCCCGGTTGATTTTATCGTCCTTGACATGGCCGAGGACACCCAAATTCCCATAATTTTGGGAAGGCCATTTTTGCACACCGCCGGCGCGGTGATTGATGTCAAGAACGGTAAATTGACCTTGGAAGTGGGTGGAGACACCATTGTTTTCTGCTTAGATAGTACACTTAAGAATCCGATGATAACGGATTCATGTTGCATGATTGATGTTGTGGATGTGTTGGTTCATGATTCTATGGAGGCGTCCCTTATACGGGATCCCTTAGAAGCTTTGATATGTTTGGAAGCATGTGCAGGTGATGCTTCCGTTGACTCCGCTGTTGTTGATGCCTTAGAGGCCGCTTTGGAAGGAAGGATGCTCACGGAGGAGCAAGGTGTCGATGTAACCAACATCGTACACACCTCATTTGCTATTGACATATCCGTTCCGGAGCGTAAGCCACTTCCGTCTCACCTAAAATATGCCTTTTTAGACGATACCGAGAGCTTCCCCGTGATTGTAAGTGTTGATTTAACTGAGCAACAACTTTCTGATTTGTTAGTTGTTTTAAAGAAAAATAGGAAAGCTTTGGGGTATAGTCTTGATGATTTGAAGGGAATCAGTCCCGATTTCTGTATGCATAGAATTAATCTTGAGGAAGGTCATCGTCCTTGTGTCCAGGGTCAACGTAAGTTGAACCCGAACATGCAAGAGGTTGTTAAAAAGGAAGTTATGAAGTTGTTGGATGCGGGAATTATTTATGCGGTTCCCGATTCAAAATGGGTGAGTCCGGTACAGGTTGTACCTAAGAAGGGAGGGACTACTGTGGTCCCGAATGAGAAGAATGAGTTAATCCCTACACGAATTGTGACGGGATGGAGAATGTGTATAGATTATAGGAAGTTGAACACCGCTACACTTAAAGACCACTTCCCATTGCCCTTTATCGACCAAATGCTTGAGAGACTAGCTTCTCACAAGTATTTTTGCTATTTAGATGGATATTCGGGATTTTTCCAAATCCCGATACACCCCGCCGACCAAGAAAAGACCACGTTCACTTGTCCATATGGCACTTTCGCATATCGCAGGATGCCATTCGGGCTATGTAATGCACCCGCCACCTTTCAAAGGTGCATGATGAGCATCTTTTCCGACTACATCGAGTCCATTATGGAGGTGTTTATGGACGACTTTAGTGTGTATGGTATGAGTTTTTCAGCTTGTTTAGCTAATTTGGATACCATTTTAAACCGATGTGTCGAGGTTAGTTTGGTCTTGAATTGGGAAAAATGCCATTTTATGGTCACTGAGGGTGTTGTTTTGGGTCATGTGGTCTCCGAAAAGGGCATTCAGGTGGATAAAGCAAAGGTGCAAGTGATTGAGCAATTGCCCTTGCCGGTTAATGTAAAGGGAGTGAGAAGTTTCCTTGGTCATGCGGGATTTTATCGCCGCTTTATCAAGGACTTTTCCAAAATTGCTAAGCCACTTACACAATTGCTCCTAAAGGATGCCCCTTTCGATTTTACTGATGAGTGTGTGGAAGCTTTTAACAGGATTAAGCAGGCCCTCATTTCTGCTCCGATCATTCAGTCACCAGATTGGAATTTGCCATTCGAGATAATGTGTGACGCGAGTGATTATGCTGTGGGAGCGGTTTTGGGCCAAAGGAAGGACAAGGTCTTGCATGCTATATACTACGCTAGCAAAACACTTGATAATGCTCAGGTGAATTATGCCACCACCGAGAAGGAGTTGCTAGCTATAGTGTATGCTTTGGAAAAGTTCAGAACCTACTTGGTTGGATCGGAGGTCATTGTTTTCACCGATCATGCGGCGCTCAAGTACCTCCTTGCTAAGAAAGAAGCGAAGCCCCGATTACTTCGATGGATCCTCCTCCTCCAAGAGTTTGATTTATCGATCCGGGATAAGAAGGGAGCCATTGCAGATCATCTATCGAGGCTTAGAGTTGAGGAGGAAGGAGTTGTCATCCCCATAGATGACTCTTTTCCCGATGATTCTCTCATGGCTTTAAGTACCGGTGCAAGCGAAGGACCTTGGTATGCGGATTATGCTAATTATTTAGTTGGCAAGGTATTACCTTCCGATCTTTCCTATCAACAAAAGAAAAAATTTCTACATGATGTCCGACAATTTTTTTGGGATGACCCTTATTTATTTAAGGAGTGTGCCGATGGTATTTTCCGTCGATGTGTCCCTCAACGGGAAGTTCGAGGGGTTCTAGAGAGTTGTCATTCATCGCCATATGGTGGCCATCATGGACCGAGCCGAACCACGGCTAAGGTCCTCCAGTCGGGTTTTTATTGGCCAACCTTATTCCGGGATGCCCAAGCTTTTATTATGTCCTGCGATGCATGTCAAAGGACCGGTAATATTTCTAGGAGGAATGAGATGCCTCAAAATGGGATTCTCGAAGTAAAAATTTTTGATGTTTGGGGTGTAGACTATCAAGGCCCGTTCCCGTCATCCAAGGGCAACCGATATATTTTGGTTGCGGTTGATTATGTCTCCAAGTGGGTGGAGGCGGTAGCATCTCCTGCTAATGATGCTAGAACGGTAATATCTCTGTTTAAAAAGACTATTTTTCCCCGCTTTGGTGTTCCAAGAGCGATTATTAGTGATGGTGGAAGCCATTTTCATGAGAAGCGACTTGATGCTTTGCTTGCTAAGTACGGTGTCTCGCACCGTACCGGTCTTGCCTACCACCCTCAAACGAGTGGGCAAGTTGAGGTGTCCAATAGGGAAATCAAGTCTATTCTCCAAAAGGTCGTGTCAAAAGCTAGTAGGATTGGAGCTCTAAGCTAGATGATACACTATGGGCTTATCGTACCGCCTTTAAAACGCCTATTGGTACTTCACCTTACCGATTGGTCTATGGCAAGTCATGCCATTTACCGGTCGAGCTTGAGTATAAGGCTTGGTGGGCGATTAAGGAGCTTAACTTGGATCCACATTTGAGTGGGGAGAGGAGACTTATGCAGCTGAATGAGTTGGAGGAATTCCGACTTGGTGCCTATGATAGTGCTCGAGTTTATAAGGAGCGCACCAAGCGCTGGCATGACAAGCATATCCTTCACCGTGAGTTCACTGTGGGAGATAAGGTATTATTATTCAGTTCTAGGCTCCGGTTGTTTCCCGGAAAGTTAAAATCTCGTTGGTCCGGACCTTTTTCTGTCACCCACGTGGGTAAATTTGGCTCGATTGAAGTCGAGAGTGATGCGGGTGAACGATTCAAGGTGAATGGTCAACGATTGAAGTTGTATCATGAAGGTGCTCAAGTTGGAGCGATTGAGGTCATACGACTTCATCCCGTTCCCTTATCCCACTAAACCTTATTCTCATCAAGTCGTGCGGGACTCTAAACCAGCGCTACCGGGAGGCAGCCCGAGTATGTAAATAATTTCCCTCATTCTCGTTTTTTTTTTTTTATTTTTTTTTTAGTTATCTTAGTGAGGATGAGAGGAGGGACTAATATTTTTGGAGACGCGCAGGATCATCGGAAATGATTTGAATTGAAGGTATAAAAAAAAGAGGAAAAAAAAATTCATCATAGTTGTGATAAAACAGCAGGTCACCTCAGCCTAGGCCTAGGGGGCCTATCGACTCTAGGGGCCGAGGTACGAGTTGGATTTGAACTCGAAAAGAGTGGTTTGTGCGTCTCAGCCTGCCCCTAGGCCCCCTATAGACTTCAGGGGCCGAGGCACAAGAAAAATTTGAGAAAAAGTGGAGCAAAATCTCGAAAAAGAAAGGAATTGTGCAGTCCGGCCGGCCAGCCGGCCCCCGGTCCATACCGGCCGGCTGTGAGAGGAAAGGTTTGATTTAAATAAATGAAAAAATTGGAGAAGTGCGTCAGGCCGGCTAGCCGGCCGCCGGTCCAGACCGGCCGGGGCGTACAACAGACCCCCAAACCCAATTTTCGTGTCATTTGCCTCATTTCTTCACTCCTCTCGCCTCTCTCTTCTCTCTCTCATCCCCCAAAACCCCAATTTCCCCATTTCCCAGCACTCATCTCCCCCTTTCTTCACTATCATTCCCCAATTTCCCCATTTTTTCTCTCAAGTGTGCTACTTTCAGCTGATTTGCAATGCCTCCTCGGAACAAGCGCACCAGAAACGAACATGCTCAACCCGACATTGAGCCCGATCCAGTTTTTCCAGGTGTAATTTTTACCACTATTGACCAAAAGGTACGGTTTCAGAACTTGAGAAAGCGGTCTATTGTTCCAACTCGTTTTATCGATCGTGATGCTATGCGAACTTTAGGCTTAGATTCTGCTTTGGAACTATTGTTTAAGGGTGTTGGTATGGGTACATTTTTTACGATGCGTCGTAACACGTTTACCCAGCTTACGTTGGAATTTCTGAGTTCGTTTGAGGTACATAAGAATAGACGGACTGGTGATATTTCTGTTGAGTTCCGTTTATTGAATAATAGTTTTGCGCTGAGCCTGAAACAGTTTGGGGATTGTTTTGACCTTAAGGATTATGACGATCGTACACCACCCGAGCATGCTAATTTTAGGGTGGGTGATTTTTGGGAATGCATTGCTGATGCCCCGTACACTACCGCGGGGCATATGAGTTCAAACAATATTCATAATCCTGTTATTAAGGTTTGGCAGAGGTTTATGGGGTGGACGATTTTTGCTAGGAAGGAGCCACATAATGTGCGCACCGAGGAGGTGTTTATTTTGGGTTCTTATTTGCGGCGTAAGCCGAAGGTGTGGCATATCAATATTACCTATCACCTGGTCCTCCAGTTTAGGAGAATAGCTACGGTCGTTGCCGATGTTCCTATTTATATAGGCGGGTTAGTCACGCAATTAGCTCTCCGGTTGACCGCTTTTCGCGAAGCAGATCATGATCCGGTCCAGGGTGAGATTACTCTTAGCCTCCGATATTTGGCTTCTCTTAACTGGATTTCTTCTAGGCATCAGAATCGTTGGGCTTGGCTTATTCATGAGCAGGCGACTATTATTTTGCAAGCCGGGTCGGTTTTGTCACTTGAGGCTGATCAACCTAATTATTTATTACTCGTCGCTGCCCCTAGCTCTCTTCTTTCGTCGCATGCTATTACCTATACTCGTCGCCCGACGAGCGAGCCTAGTACCTCCCGCCCCACTTCCGAGCCCGGTCCATCTCAGCCTGCTCCCGAGACCACCACTACTACTACTTTTGAGCAGCCTCCTCCACCACCCCAGTATGCTCCCCTCCATCCCGATCTGATTTCATGGATGGAGCGCATGGAGTTGAGTGCCGGTTCGTCACGTTCTGACTTTGATACTTTTCGCACGGAGACTCGTGCCGACACCGCTGCTACTCACGCTCGTCTAGACAGGTTATATGCTGATCAGTGTCTCGGGATGTATCCCGTTTATGATGACTATGCTAGGCGTGCAGCTGTGCCACCACAGGGCCCTTACCCCTCGTGCTTTTCGTGGCCCGTGGGTGGTTATACTGACCCTTCGATTCATGGCGGCTTCCATCTTCACACTGACTATTTCAGTGCCCCGACGGGCCCTGCTTTTGAAGCCGCTAGTGATTATCAGGGAGGTGGTTGGTATACGGGTGGTGCGTCAGGTTCTGGGACCGCTGCAGATGATGGTATGGAGGATGATGATTTTGGTGATGATGATGATGATCAGTAGCGGATTGCCGACTCCGCTACCTCTCCATGTGTATATTTGGTATGTTTTTTTTCTCTTTCCTCGGATTTTATTTGTGTCCCCCACCAGTTTTGGGTCTGTATGATATGGACATTGAGGACAATGTCGAGTCTAGCGTGGGGGAGTTTTTAGTATTTCTAGTTTTATTTCCTTGAGTCTTAGTGATTGTCTATGATACCGATCACGCAGCAATGATGATAATTTGCACTCTTTAGGCCACCTACTCATTCTTAATTGGCATTCATTTGACCTTTGTTATGTGGAATAATAATTAATCGGCAAGTTTGCAACCAACCGAGCTATGTTTTGTGGTTCCCATTTAGACCGACCCTGCATTTAGGCTTTAGCTACAAAATTGGTGAGATTTAGAGCCTCCTGTAGCCAGTACATTCATACCTGGCTACCACTTAGGATTGTGTGTAGGACTCCTCGTGGAATATGCTATGTCAATACGCATAAGTATGGTGTTTGCCCCTTCATTTTGACTAACTTGCCTAGTGATCATTTTTGGGTCATTTTCATTTCCATCCATTTCTATCCATTTTCTCCTTGGCTAAAATGTTAAAAGAATTCACAAAATGAACTACAAAATCGAATTTGCCTACCCAGCCAAGCTTGATGAAGTAGGTCACCTAGTGCGTTCTATGCTCGTTATTGTGTGATTTTGGAGACTTTTGGTGGATGATTGGATGTGGTTGACTTTGTCTCAAGGGAGTTTGTAGATCTTGTCCGGGTCAATTTGGGTTATTGTATATATTTGCTTCTAATTTCATCAAGCTGAAAAAATATAGTTCAAAAAAAATGAAAAAAGCAAAAAGGAAAAAAATCGAAAAAATCGAAAAAGAAGAAGAAAAAAAGAAAAAATCAAAAAAAAAAAAATATATGTTATTCTTGTTACTTTTATTTTCCGTTTACTTGATGAAATTTGAGCGCCCTCTTTTGATCCCGGACTCGTTCTCGTTGGTTGGTGGTTTGTATGATTTGTTTATGGAAGTGGAAGAATTTTTGAGTTGAGCATTATCGCACTAGTTAGTTCACTAGCTTGGCTTTAACCTCACATGACCATATCGATTTCCACCTTCTACCTTGTTATCACCATCCTTGCCTCCCTTTGTGATCTTAGCACGTTTTGTAAAAATTTAGAGGTCGATACCATATTAGATTGCGGGTATATTTCCATGAGTTGGAGTAGTTGAGCGTTTTCATATATATATTTCACATTTACACACCCTTCCTAATTGAGCGATGAGTGGCTCCGTGAGAAGCCTATGCAAGGGCTTTGGTTGAAAATGTGGTTTCTACATATCATGCTTGGTAAAATTGTGCATTTGTTGATGGATTATTTTTCCTTTTTCCCGTCTTGGAATTCGTTTCTTAGACTTGGTTTAGATGTTTGCTATGACGGACTTGAGTATTTGGTTGCCTATTATTTGCTTTGAGCTGTTTCGGTATTATATTAGTTGTTTTCTTACGGGTCTTGCTTGAGGACAAGCAAGGGTTCGGTTCGGGGGAGTTTGATGTGTCGTATTTATATAGCTTTATTCCCTCGATTCCGTTGTCTTTTATGGTCGGAACGCGCTCTTTAGAGCCGTTTCTTCTAACATTTTGCTTCGAGTGAGTGTTTTTGTAGATTCTACACGATTTCAGGTCTTTTTGTGCAATTACACTCATATCTGGTTAGAAGAACGATCCCGAGACAAAACCCGTGCCTCAAGACGTTTAGGCGAAGAAGAAATGGGAGGTGACGATTCAATGGGCCATGAGAAGCGGCTCATAGCTTCTTTTATTAGTGCGTGCACGCCAGCCTGCATGTGACCGGCGGCCTGCCAGCCGGCCGGCATGACACAAGCCATTTTTAGCTTCATTTTAATGTGTGCCTCGGCCCCTGCATGTGGCAGGCGACCGGCCGGCCGGCCGGGGTGCACACCCAGTTCTTTTTCCGCCTCATTTTGTATAACTAGGAGTTGGGATCATTTTACTACTATCACACTTCATACTTAGAAAATTTCACTTTAGAAAACTCGTGACCCTTAGGATTCTAGCACTCGGTTTTCACTCGGATTCGATTTCGGTAATTTCATTTTATGCAATTTTCAGTTCTACGTTTCAATCTTCATCGTAAATTACTTAGTTCGTCGTAATTTTCTCTATTTGCAATTTGTTGTTCCGTTTAGTTCGCTAGATTTCTGTCCGTTTATCATTAGATTTATTTGTTTCACCTTTTTATCATGAATTCCATATATGCGATTAGTTGTTTCGTAATCATCATGCGTAGCTAATTTTCTCGCTAAGGTCGAGGGGGATCGATGGGTCGTTATACGATTATGTTGCTTTGATACTAAATTCATAATTATGCTAGTATCACTTTCGCGTGTTTATTTGTCGATTAATTTGTTAAAGGCCACAACATTTTAATCTGTTTGGGAAATTCTAGTTCCTGTGCGAAAGGCGAATTAGGATTAGATCGCGCGCGATTTGGTAGGGAGTCTAATAAGTGCGAGAGCCCGTTAGATCCTTCCTAGGTTGACACGATTCGAGAGAACGTGTTATAGCCGACTAACATGTTATATGTTTATTATTATCGTCGCATAATTGTTGAGCATCTATCGTGAACCCGTGACCTTAGTTTTCATCTCTTTATTAGATTCGATTATTTATTATCGCATTTTAGTAGTGTTTTTATATCCTTCTATCAATTCAACCGTTTAGAGCATCCTAGAATCGCCATAGCTATTTGACTAGTTTAACTGTTTCCCTGTGGATTCGATACCTTGCTTGCCGCTATCTTCTTGTTAGTAGCATTAGGTTTACCTTGATTGGGTGTGACGACTTTACCCACATCAACCCTAAACCCTGAATGTAACCCGAAACCCTAAATGTAACCATTAACCCTGAATGTGACCCTAAATCCTTGGACGTTCCTTCTTACTATTCATTTACCAAAATTTAAAGTACCGTCAAACTCTTTCGTACTAGTATCGTGCATACGTTTACTCCTACTGAATTTTGCGAATACGTTATCCACTAACGTAACCTATGTTGTTTCTAAAGAAACACAAGTCACTAAAGAAACCCAACTTGGTGATCCTTAAGATGTCATCCTATTGGTCAGAGTACAATGAATGAACGGCCCAGATTTGTCAAACAAGCTTCAACAAGCACAACTAAAAAAAATAAGTCACTAAAGAAACACAACTTGGTGATCCTTAAAATGTCATCCTATTGGTCAGACTACAATGAATGAACGGTCGAGATTTGTCAAAAAAGCTTCAACATGCACAACTAACTAAAGAAACACAAGTCACTAAAGAAACCCAACTTGGTGATCCTTAAGATGTCATCCTATTGGTCAGAGTACAATGAATCAACGGCCCAGATTTGTCAAACAAGCTTCAACAAGCACAACTAAAGAAACACGAGTCACTAAAGAAACACAACTTGTTGATCCTTAAGATGTCATCCTATTGGTAAGATTACAATGAATGAACGGCCGAGATTTGTCAAACAAGCTTCAACAAACACAACTTACTAAGGAAACACAGCTTGGTGATCATTAAGATAAAACCCTAAACTGATCAGATTATAATCAACGGACGCCATTTCACCACGAACCCTAAACCCTAAACCCTAAAAACCCTACAAATCCTAAAAACCCTAAACCCTAAAAACCCTACAAACCCTAAATAAACCCGAAAACCGTCGTTAATCGTAAAATATGTATGTTCCCAGTAATCTATACTCCCTACTATTGAGTATACTTTTATTGGATACATTTTACGGAACACAACTTCTCATATGAGACGGTCTCACAATACGATTATTGTGAGACCTCTCACATGGGAGGAAGTTACTAAAATAATAAAATACTCCTATGTGAGAGGTCACACAATAATCGTATTGTGAGACCGTCTAACATGAGACTAACTACTTACGGAATACGGAGTATATTTTTCAATATACACGTTTGACACAAACGTTGATCGCTTGTAAGTTTAATTTCCTCTACTATGTGACACAAACGTTGATCGCTTGAACGTTAATTTTTTAGGACGTCGACCATCCGTAAATGATGTCGCCTTATGGTCTTTCACACGTTACATTACCACGCGCGACAATTGAAACGTCGCCACTCTTGAACGTTACCATCTCTTCCACATGAAATTCAAATTTCAAATTGTTAATTAACGGATAGAGAACTAATTGACGGGCGCGTTCCCATAAAATTTCATTTCCCAAAACCCGTCGACGGATGAACCGTGCATATCAATTTTGTTTCAATACAAATTTTCGGACTTCAGATACAACCCATCACTAATCGTAGTGGGTTATTGCTAAACGAAAATAAAACCTATAACCAAAATAAAAAAGTCTTCAAGAGGTGTCATGTATTCGAATGACTATTGACAACAATCCAAATGTCAAATCAATCTCTTGACATAAAGTGCATTGAAAATAGGCACCATCTCTTCCACATGAAATTCAAATTTCAAATTGTTAATCAACGGTTACGTTTTCTTAAGACGATCGGATTAAGACGACAACCTTATCCTTAGCCTCTAAGGAAACCATGTGCCACAAACCGGGGCCAAGGAAATCATGTGCTGCACACCCGGTTAGTGGTTTGTGGTAAGTATTTTTTGAAATGACACCGAACAAATAGACAATTTCATTTTGACGGGCGCGTTCTCATAAAATTTCATTTCCCAAAACCCGTCGGCGGATGAACCGTGCATATCAATTCTGTTTCCATACAAATTTCCGGACTTCAGATATAACCCATCACTAATCGTAGTGGGTTATTGCTAAACGAAAATAAAACCAATAGCCAAAATAAAAAAGTCTTCAAGAGGTGTCATGTATTCGAATGACTATTGACAACAATCCAAATGTCAAATCAATCTGTTGACATAAAGTGCATTGAAAATAGGCATAATCTCTTCCACATGAAATTCAAATTTTAAATTGTTAATCAACGGTTACGTTTTCTTTAATTTTGTAAATCCCGTCAGAGGATGCATAATTTTACAATATGAGGTAATGTGTAAATAGTTACAAGGATAACGTATCGACACGCTATTACTTTGTATCATTTTCTTCGAGTTTATGAGTTTCCACGTAAAGTTCATGCATGTTTTGTTAAATCGTTTACCACAAGGACAAATATCGACTACGAAAAACAATCCACATTAGTTGTAAAAAAGGGGTACGTAGAAGGAGGATATCGGATTTTACCTAATGAAAGTCAGACCACGAATAACACGTTAAGACTTCGTTGCTACGGAATAGAAGGGCTACTACAAACTAGTTCGACCTAACACAAATTACACAATGCTAAAAACATGCAAAACGAAGTGGCATATGAACAACAACGTGAGGATATATTCACGAGTGACAACATCCAACACATGAATCGAACTTAAGTTTCTTCGAATTCGCCCTTCTAGGAAGACGCCTCGCAACTCTTTTCTTGGACTTCTTCGGCGGTGGAATGTCAGGGGTGGATACGCATGGGGACTTCCCCTTGGCATCGACGTGAATCCGCCTCCTCAATGGCGTCACCATCGGCGGCGGCGGGACTTCCTCGACAACCTCGTCCCCCAAATCTTCGGCCTCCACCCTTACAATGGACAAGTCCACCTTCGGGCATGCAATCATCTCCACCCCATCGCCCACCTTCCTCCAATAGAGCTTATCGAGCTCGAACTTCCCCCAATTAATCATGTTATATTCTTCCTCAAATAGGTCAACTAGGAAGCCATTGCCATAATAACCGGGGGAAACACGTGTTATGGCATTTTGAACACTCGTAGGACCAACTTCCTTTATTATTTCTCTCATGAACAATCATGTACAAACGACGTCCCGAGCATGAGCTTTTATCTCCTCCGACATTTCTTTGGACGAGTAATTAGATTGTACTAGGTTACCTTACAAATTAGTGAAGATTAGGAAGATGAAGTTGTGTGAATGCTATATTATGGAGGGAAAGGACTTACTTATACTACTAGATTTTCCCTCCAAAATCCATAACTAAAGTACATTTTCCCTCCAAAATTAAGAGTGGTGCATCAATCAATCATAATAGATAGTAATATTAGTTATGTAGTGGTATTAGCTATTTGCTCAAAGGACTTGAGTACCATATTAATTATTTATTAGTGTAGAATTACCTCAGAATGATGTCTTTGGCTTTGTGGTAAGTGTTTCGTTACGGCAACATCATGTCGTGGGTTCGAACCCCCATCTCGCGCAATTTTGTTCCTTCATTAGAGTGGTATTGATTTTGAATATTTAATTCCACGCATGTACGGAGCTGTTCATATAACAATACGTGTTCGTATTATTTTTTTTCCCCAATATATATCACGCGTAGTGTGCAATAACATACTTCTTCCGGACAATACGTGTTCGTGTCATTTTTTCTTTCCAATAAATATCACGCGTAATGTGCAATAATATACGTCTTCCGGACATACACAATTTTGCATTATCAATATCATACGAAATATATACGACAAATGAAAGACGAATATTCCGGAAACGCAAAGTGCGTGTACGAACGAGAAAAAAAAACCGACAAAAAATATTACTCCGTAACATATATACAAGGAGAGAACAAAATGATTTTTTTAAAAAAGATTACAAATACCGTACAAAAATATAATACACAAAACAGCGTATAAATACGAAGTACACATACAAATAATATGTACAAATATACAAGGAGAAAAAAAGAAAAAACAATTACTGGGGTATAAATACACCAAAAGGCGTACACATACGAAGTACACGTACAAATACGGTAAAAGTGAGATACCAAATATTTGAAATAAAGTGAATAGTGCAAAAAGTAATTAAAATAAAGGTAGCAAATAAAAATAAAGGCAAAAGTAAATAAATGAGCAATAAATGAAGAGAGAGGAAAGCAAGTGAAGATTCCCTCCTCCAGCCACGTGGCACCTTCCCATTGCATGTGTATGGATGGGGCCATATATGCATGTATCTCTAGCCTTTTCGCTTTCTTCCCATCTTTAAATATTCACCTGCCCATTTTGCTTTTTTTTCCTTTGCCCTCCTTTTTTCTATCTTTTCACTATTTAGAACATCATCCTAACCTTTTTTTTATCGGTACATTCTTGTTTGTGACGGAACTGTTATAAACGTGTGGTGGATCAAATAATATTCAGTTCGGTAAATAAGACAACTCCATGTGCTACCCACTAACTTATCTTTTCTAATTCAATGATATTATTTGACCCGTTATTTCCTTATGACGGATATATTCATCACAAGGGAAACTTACTCTTTTTTATTTTATTTTCTTCAGTATCTCGTCTAAGTTAGAGTATTTTTTTTCCCACAAATTCTTACTTATGACGGACATATTCATTGTAAGTGTGCGACTTTTTTTCCACAAATTCTTACTTATGACGGACATTTCATTATAAGTGTGCGACGGATCAATTACTATTCATGTAGCCATGTAGGTAGATAAAACAAAAATAAAATGTCTTGGAAATGATAATCTGTTTTTATCTTACTCTCTCCGTTCAAGTCGAACCTTCCCTTATTTATTGTTTTAACTTAGTTTCGCTATTGCTAAGGGAGTGGGTGCCCAGATAGTATCTCGGCTACCCACTAACTTCTTGTAATTTGTTTCGCTATTAATGCAAGCTCCGGTTTATATAAAAAAAAATAATAATAATAAATAATAATGATAAAAATAATTAATAAAAGTAATAAATAAAAGAAATAACTAATAATAGAAATAATTAATAAATAATAATAATAATAATAATAATAATAATTAATACTACTACTACTACTAATAATAATAATAATTAATATAAATAATAATTATTATTAATGATTAATATTATTAATATTAAGTAATAAATAACATTAATAATATTAATACTTAATAATAAAAATAATAATAAAATTAATTAATTAAATAATTATAATATTAATTATTAATAATACTAATACTAATACTAATAATTAATTATAATAATAATTATTATTATTATTAATAAATAATAATATTATTATTATTAATTAATAATAATAATAATAATAATATAATTAATTAATTAATTAATATTAATAACAATTAATTAATATTAATAACAATTAATTAATATTAATAATATTAATATTATTATAAATATTAAGTATTAATAATAATAATAAAAAATCAATTTTAATATTAAAATTAATATTAATTAATGATAATAATTAATAATATTATTATTATTAATTATTATTACTATTATTATACTTAGGGTTCGCTTGAAATGAGGTTAATTATTCAGGGGGTATTAGAGCAAAAATGAACTAGAAAATGAAAGAGCTTGGTTCTTGGTTGTAACATTTTAATTATAATAATATTAGGGGGGGGGGGAATAATTATCCCCATTGGGGGGTAATGCATTACTTGGGGGGAGAGGAATAATAAATCCCTCCAAATAAGCTAGATTTCCTTAGTTTTTTCCATTTCCGTTTAGTATCATCATTACTTTCCGTCATTTTCTAGTTCATTTTTGAACTATTACCCGTGTAATAATTACCCCCATTCCAAGCGAAGTAAAAGAACATACGGAGTATTAATTTAATTTCACATCATAACAAGTATGGTAAAAAAACAGAAGCAGTGAATAATGTTCATTTGTTTGTTTTATGATCACAAAACCTTAAGTGGCTATGTTCACCAACTTTTTAGCAAGTGCACATTAGGTAAACTCTTGAATATACGTGATACGAGTATATAATACGCGCAGCTACTTTTTACCGTCGGCGCTTTACTTCTTACCGTCGGCGTTAATTACGTAAAATGACGACTTTGTCCTTGATATTTATTCTCGAAATAATATTACTTTAACATTTTATAGATTATCGATTTATTAAAACTCGATAATAAAACCGTCTTTTTCGATTATCGTAATAAACCAAAACCGACTTCCTATATAATTAATATATGGAATTACGCAAAATGACAAGTTCTTCTTTGCAATTAATTATCGAAATATTATCACATTTACATTTTATAAAGTATCGGTTTATTAGAACTCGATAATAAAATCGTTTTTTCGATTATTGTTACGCCTGTGATTTTAAAAAGTTAGTTAGATTAATTAACGACTTAATACAATTTAATAAACGTAATTAACAAATACGAGTAATACGCAAATTAAATCCTAATTAATCTACGACAATCAAGATTTATTATACAAATCGATACAAATTAAAAGAAAAAAAACCGGAAATGGGTCGGGTCGAGTGGGTTTTTCGACCCACTCAAGAGTTGTATTATTTTCTCTATAATACTTGAAAGTTTGATATGAAACATAAAGCATAAGGTGGTGAAGTTGGTCACAGGGACAACTTTCATACAAGTGACCCAGGTTCAAATCCCCTTGTTTACACTTTGAATTTATCTTTTGAAAACTTAAAAAATAATTCAACAAACAAAATGTTATTGAAGAGGATCAAACCCCTGACCAACCAACTGGGAACCAAAGTACCAAACCACTGAACCACCATCAACTTAATGATGTTTCAAATGGTTGAAAACTACTTGTTTCGAAAAAAAAGAAAAAAAAAACCGGAAAATGGACTAAGTCGAAAAAATTCGTCGACTCTCGGATGGGGATGTCGACGAATTTTCTCGACTGGCCGATCCGAGAGTCGAGAAAATTCGTCGACATCCCCATCCGAGAGTCGACGAATTTTTTCGACTTAGTCCATTTTTTCGGTTTTTTTTTTCTTTTTTTTCGAAACAGGTAGTTTTCAACCATTTGAAATATCAGTAAGTTGATGGTGGTTCAGTGGTTTGGTCCTTTGATTCTTGGTTGAAAGGTCAGGGGTTCGATCCTTCTCAATTGCAATTTGTTTGTTGAATTTTTTTTTTTAATTTTCAAAAGATAAATTCAAAGTGTAAACAAGAGGATTCGAACCCGGGTCACTTGTATGAAAGTTATCACTGTGACCAACTTCACCACCTCATACTTTATGTTTCACATCAAACTTTCAAGTATTATAGAGAAAATAATACGACCCTTGAGTGGGTCGAAAAACCCACTCGACCCGACCCATTTCCGGATTTTTTTTCTTTTAATTTGCATCGATTTGTATAATAAATCTTGATTGTCGTAGATTAATTGAGATTTAATTTAATTTGCGTATTACTCGTATTTGTTAATTACGTTTATTAAATTGTATTAAGTCGTTAATTAATTTTTTAAAATCACAGGCGTAACAATAATCGAAAAAACGGTTTTATTATCGAGTTCTAATAAACCGATACTTTATAAAATGTAAATGTGATAATATTTCGAGAATTAATTGCAAAGGAGAACTTGTCATTTTGCGTAATTCCATATATTAATTATATAGGAAGTCGGTTTTGGTTTATTACGATAATCGAAAAAGACGGTTTTATTATCGAGTTTTAATAAATCGATAATCTATAAAATGTTAAAGTAATATTATTTCGAGAATAAATATCAAGGGCAAAGTCGTCATTTTACGTAATTAACGCCGACGGTAAGAAGTAAAGCGCCGACGGTAAAAAGTAGTCCCCATAATACGGTGTATAATCGAATATCGTTTATTTTTTATCATAAGTTGTATTTATGTCAACATGTAACGATCGGAATTATACCTCTCACATGACAGATAATTACATTAGCTATTTTCTAATTATTTAAGTAGCTAGTTGTATAATCTAATGTGAGTCGATCTCTTAAGAGACCATTAATCACCCAATTGTCATATCATCCATGTCCTCACCAATACACCAATTCTAAAAAAATGAGACTTTTTACCTTAATGTTTATGTGAGACCTCTTACATAAGAGGTAGTTATACTATGAGACGATCTGTCAGGAAACCTGTCCTGGTGGTATAAACTCCTTGCTTAACTAAGACCCTGTTCTTTTCGGCTGAAACAGGGCTGAGCTGAGCTGAGCTGGTCTGATAGGAGTTGAGCTGGTCTGATAGAAGCTGAGCTGAATTAAAAGAAGCTGAAACTAAGAACTACTTATATAAATTATCTAATAATATTTTAAAAAATGAAAAAAAAAAATATAAAAAATTATAACACTAAATAATAATAATTAATTATAATAGTAATAATAATAATAATAATTAATTAATTAATAATAATAATAATAATAATAATAATGCAAGGTATTAATGCAAGCTCCGGTTTATAATAAAATAATAATAATAACAATAATAATAATAATAATAATAATAATAATAATACTGTAATAACAACAACAACAACATAGTACTCACTCGAATTAATTTGATTTCTATTTTTATTTTTTTAGTACTTGGCAATAGAAAATGTTATGTAATATATATATATATGATTATGTAATATACAAAATTTAAAAATTTTGAAATTCTTAAATCTTAATACAATGCAAATAATACTCCTATGTTATATTGTGTGTGTGTATATATTAGATATTCTATTCACTCAAAAATAGTGTAAAGAAAACGTAAATTAATCTTAATGACATTGAGACAAAGTTGTAAATATTTGAATGTAACATCTATTTCAGGACCTCAAAATATTATGGAGTGCATAATAATACTCCCTCCGTTCCAACCAATTGTATACATTTGATTTTTTAACACTATTTATAAGTGATGAGAATCTTCAATATAACTTCTAATATATAAGATAAAAGATAGTCATGTGGGATCTTGTTTAAATCGTCTAATAAAATACATCATGAATATCAAATTTTTATAATTTTTAGTAACACGTAACTAAAGATATAGACAAAAGAAAATGAGTATCGACGTAGGTTCATAAAGCAAACGTATACAAATGGTTGGGACGGAGGGAGTATTAATAATTATTATAATAACAATGATAATAAAAAAATAGAAATAATAATAATAATAATAATACCGCTATTGCCAGGCCCTTGGATGGTGTTAAGGTTCTGGGGGGGCGGTCAGCGTGTGTCCTGCTTTCAGCGGTGCTCTTGTCTCGAAGAGGGTTGCCCGTACTATAGAGCTCATGGACTTGGTTGCTACGATTGAGGATCCCCAGTGTGAGTTACTTCTTCTCCGGGCGTGCACAGGTATTTCTAAGTTATACTTTGCTCTGCGCACTTGCTCTCCCCGTGCTATTGGGTCGGCCCACCTTTCTTTCGACACTGCACTCCGCTCTAGTCTTGAGCGTATTGTCACGGCGTCCGGACCCGGTTTCGGGGAGTGGCAGTGGCGGCTGGCCACCCTTCCCTTTTCCCTAGGGGGGCTCGGTGTCTTTGCCGCCGCTGATGCCATGCACTTTGCCTTCCTTGCTTCTCGCCTCCAGTCTGCCGATTTGCAAGCTAAGCTGCTTCGTCCCTCCGAGATCGCCTCCCCTGGATTTGCCTTTGAGTCTGCCTTGAGTGAGTTTGTTGAGGCTACCAGTTCTGACTTCTTGAGCAACCCCTCTGAGATCGCTGCCCCAAAACTTATGAAGAAATTGGCAGATATATATTTCACGAGGGTTGCTTCAGTGGCGGAATCTGTTTTCTCCTTGACTCCTCGACAGGTTGCTCTGTGGAAGTCGCAGCAGAGGAACCATTTTTCTGACTGGTTGAGGGTTGTCCCTATTACTGGGCTTGGGCAAACCATGAACGGTCGGACATATCGCAGTGTGCTTAGTTACCGCTTGGGAGTCCCTTTGTTTCCGCTTTCCGAGACTTGTTCTTCCTGCTCCAGGGTCCTCAGAGAGGATATTTTTGGTGATCACGCGGTTTCGTGTGCTGGTACGGTGGGGATTAAACATCGCCATAACCTTGTCCGTGACACATTGTTGGATATTTGTTTTCGGACGGGGATCTCTGCAGGCAAGGAGGTGGAGATTGGCCTCTGCGACGATAGCGACAAGCCCTTGCGGCCTGCCGACCTTCTGCTCTACTCATGGGACAAGGGGCGGGATGTTTGTGTTGATCTGACTGGGTCCTCTCCTTTGACCCAGTCCGGCTTGACTTCTTTTGAGCCCGGACGGGTCGTTGCTGATGTTGCTCGTCGTAAGTGTGCCAAGTATCAGGCACGCTGCACGGCCATTGGGTATGGATTCCTTCCTTTCTCCTTCTCCTCTCTCGGCGAGCTCGACACGGAGGCTATTTCTCTGCTCCAGCGAATTCGTAAATTCGCTATGTCACAGGATGCTGGAGCGCGTGCCGCAGTTCATATTTTCACTAGAATTAGTTTTTCAATTGCTAAGGGAGTGGGAGCCCAGATAGTATCTAGGCTCCCCTCTAACTTCTTGTAATTTGTTTCGTTTTTAATGCAAGTTCCGGTTATAATAATAATAATAATAACGATAATAATAACAATGATGATGATGATAACGACAATGACAATGATAATAATAATTTGTTATTATTATTAACATTAAGAGATACAAGTAATAAAAATGACAACAACAATATTATTATTATTATCATTATTATTTTTTTATGAAAAGAAATTTGCATTAATATCGAAATGCAATAATAATAACAACAACAACAACAACAATAATACAATAACAACTTATTGTAATTTGTTTCAATCTTAATGTAATTTCCGTTTCATATAAATAAATAATACTCGTAATAATAATGATAATAATAATATCATTATTAATATTATTATTATTATTATTATTGAATTATTATTTTATGAGCTGAAAATATTGGAGCTGAGCTGAAAATACTATAGCTGAGCTGAGCTGAGTTTATAGAAGCTGGGCTGAGCTGATACGAGCTGAGCTGAGCTGATAGAAGCTGAGCTGGTCTGAAACGGACTGAAAATAAGTTGAAAAGAACAGGGTCTTACTCATCTAATTCTAGTTTTAGTTTAGTTTAGTTATTCCGCCAAAACTCTCGTAACCAAATATTTAAAGATCCATCCACTCCGATCATATAATAATGGAGTATAATTAAGCGCAGGCCAGCATATTAAATACATCGAACTAGCTAAGACTACCGTCTTATAATACTCCCTATATTAAGAACTTTTATAAAAGTGTTTTAGGGAATGTAACAATTATTAGGATTACATACCTGCAAGTTAAAGCTGAGGTGAGGTCATGAGGAGGGTTAGTTATTACGTTGAAGTGCAGCAATCAATCAACCTAACCTAAGAGAAGTCGGCCTTTATAGTTCGACGTACGACGAAGACGTACCTAGCTATACATACTCGTATATACGGAGTACATACATCTTCGTTTCATACTATATTTTTTTTGGAGTGAAGATTATAATAAGTCATCCGTTATCTACAAACGATATCAAATTGAACTGAATACGGATTTGTTATAAATAAATAAATAACACCTTTGAGACAAAGATCATTATTATAATAAAGCTCTCCTGCATAGCCTCTATATATCGCTGTTTATTGACACAACCTTTCGTAAAAGAATTTATAGATATGATGAAGTAGTCTCCAAAATGATGAATTTTCTCTATTTTAACCAATAGTGTTGATCAACACCTGACCTCAATTGTATCACCGTACGTAAAAATTTCAGTGCTCTCATGATCTGGCACATAGTTCTTGAAATCTAAACACTATACTAATGTAAAAGACTAAAACCTCAAAATAAAGGAAAGAAGTCTTGAAATAAAGGACGAAATAAACCTTGAAATCTAAGCTCTCATTCCATGCTGTATTTATTTTGCAACAAATATGAGTATTAACTAAATACCTCAACAACTCCCGCAACTATTAACACAAGGAAAAAAAATAAAGGTTATATATTCGTTCATAAATAATAATCCAACCGTTATACCGTATGACGGACTTAATTTATGGTAAAAAGTTACCACTTTACGTTATTTAGTGATCACTTTAACTTAAATAGTGACCACATTTTAATATGAAAAAGTGGTAACTATTTATCTGAAAGTGGTAACTAACTAACAAAAAATGGTCACTTTTAATCATAAGTTGCAAACTTTTACTACTGTCGCATGATACAACGGTTGTACACAATAATTACTGATAATAATCACGCTGATAATTACATCAAATGACTTTTGTTGTTTCGAACTAAAAAGAACACGCACGCACGTTATCATTTTGATCGCGTCGGATCGGTCTATTTTGATGGCTAAATATTCACTTATTTTTATCAATTAGCGATATTTGCATGTCTATGATTATTCGGTAATTATCGCAATCCTATGATTGATTTGCATGTCGATAATTGATATATACTCCCTCCTAGTTGTTTATATCTTCTCTCTTTTTTTTTGGCACAAATACTAAGAAGAGAATAAAAATTGATTAGACTAAGAAAATGTGGGGTATAAAGGAGAAATATGGTCTTCTCTCTTTTTTTTTTGGCACAAATACTAAGAAGAGAATAACGAATTGATTAGACTAAGAAAATGTGGGGTATAAAGGAAAAATATGGTGGGGTGTGTGAGTAAGAAAAAAAATAAAGAATTGAAGGAAGAATAAAAAATTGATTAAGTACAACCAAAAAATGAAAAGAGAAAAGATAATCCAACTAGTACCAAAAAGGAAATAGGGAAGATAAAAAAAAAAACTAGGAGGGAGCACGTGATAGTGCCAAGATTGGGAGTTGTGCCCTCGTAGGCTTGCTTCTTTACTTAAAGGGTGAGGCAGACAAACGTGTAAAAGGTGGATAATTGAACTTCCTATATTAATAACTCCGCCCACATGCAACTTCGAAAATAATATTATACCACTAGTTGTATGTAATCACGTCAAAATTGTTGAACTTTGATTTATTTTGTGTATACTTATTGAACTTATATAAGTTTCTAAACTAATTAAGTTGTAAGTTTTTGAACTTAAACATTTATGCAATTTAGTCCGACAACTCTCCCTTAAAACTTAGATATATAGAAAGTTTAAAACAAAACTCGAAAACCATGGGATAACACTCAAAATCATAAAACCAATTCTACATAGAGATATGTACAACTCGTTGTAATAATCTACTCATTGCCTGCAACTCTATACAAATATATATATATATATACATAGAGAGAGAAGGGATCATATAAGTCTCTTACCTTCCTATAAGTTCATAAGTTCCATTTTTATCCTTTAGATCAAAATGGAATGGATGACTGAGATTGTTTTCCTAACCCAATTTTCTATACTGATTTCACGTATACCCACACATCTTTGTCCCCCACCCTAATCAATTTCATTCATTCATTCAACCAAATTCTCATTCATTCGTTCAACCAATTTCAACCATCCTATCTCTCTCTCCCCATCTCTTCCAAATTCTCATTCTACCCAAACCCTACTTCATTCTACTCCCACCAAATTCTCAATTCTCAATCGTCATTCATTATTTTTTCCAAAACTGATGATCGAAAAAAAAAAATCTAATTGCTCGAAATTCTCAACCACCGTCATCATCTTTTTGCTCCATCGCCATCGTCATCCAACTACACCAAAGTTTCGCTCTTTTCTCAGGTAATTTGTTATGATTTTTCTTCTTATATTTAGTATAATCTGGGGATTCGTTATTTAATTTCACGTTTTTTTGAGGGTTTTCAGCGAAATTAGGGTTTTTTTTTCAATTTGGGGGTTTCTACGTTTATTGTTCATAATCAATTTTTGGTGGTAATATTGTTCCAAATCAATTTTTAGGGTGTTTAATCAAATTTCTATGGTGTTTACTGATTTTTTCTGGGTTTTTTTTCATTGGGTTTATGTTTACTGATTTTTTTCTGGGTTTTTGTTTCATTGCATCTTTATTTTCACCCTTTTCATTTGTTTTGACTATTATATGGTAATTGATATTTTTCTCATTATGTTTTTGAATTTCAATTAATATAGTATATGTTTTTCAATTAATAATTGCAGATTTTTTATAAAGATGAAGAATTAAAAATGGAGATGAAGACGAAGAGGAAGAATTAAAAATGGAGATGAAGGTCGGACGAGTTTTGTAAATGAGTTGCTTTTTATAGATATTTGTAATTTCAGTTCACATATTTTGTAACTTCAGTTCACATATTTTATAACTTCAGATCGTATATTGTAACTTCAGTCCATATATTTGTAACTTCAGTCTATATATTTGTAACTTCAATTCACATATTTTGTAACTTTAGTTCACATATTTTGTAACTTCAGATCGTATATTGTAACTTCAATTCTAATCAGTTCATATATTTTTGTAATTTTAATTCATATATTTTGTAACTTCAGTTCACATATTTTGTAACTTCAGTTCACATATTTTGTAACTTCAGTTCACATATTTTGTAACTTCAGATCGTATGTTGTAACTCAAATCCATTTTTGTAACTTCAATTCTAATCATTTCATATATTTTTGTAACTTCAGTTTATATATCACGTAACTTCAGTTTATATATTTTGTAATTTCAGATCATATATATTGTAACTTTAATCATGTTCGTATATCATGCAAAAAAAAAAACTCCTGCTAATCAACAAAATGGACGGTGGTGAAGATAAAACGAAAATAAAACAAGAAGAGAGGAAATTAGAATAATTAAAGAAATCTGAATTTTTTTTTAAAATTAAAATTGTATGGAAGTTGATTAATGTGGTGGAAGGAGAGAGAAATGATTAAAGAGGGTAGTAATTGCTACATAGGGAGTGTGAATTAGGGTGGAAAATTGTGTATTTAGATCAAATCTCAATCATACATCCCCACTTCATCCTATGGCCCAAAATAAGACTTATGTACTTATAGGGAGAGGTGTCCTTATGTGAAACCCCCCCTCTCTCTCTCTCTCTATATATATATATATAGAGAGAGAGAGAGAGTAAGGCTCTCATGAGTCCTTTACTCTATATGAGTCCCTAAGTCCTCATCTCATCCAATGAATGAGATGAAGATGGATGGACAAGATGCTTCCAATTATTTGCATTAAAAAAAAATACGTTCCTAAAACAATAATCCCATGATCACGTTCATTCATCATTCAATCATTCACGTTGCAAAATTCATCAAAGCCTAAAAAAAAAAAAAAACTTCCATCATCACGTTCCATCGTTCATTCAATCAAATCTGGGTTCAAAATTCCGTTACTATGGATTCAATGAGCGCGACATCATCATCAACTGTTGAAAAGCAATTGATAGAGTATAACAATGGTGAGTTTTGATATTTCTTTCAAGTTTTGCTTCAATTTTAATTCAGCGATCGACTAACAAAAATTAAAATTCTTTCACGTCGCTTTGGCTTCTTTTTTACGTCAATTTTCATGTTGATATTGTTTTCATTGTCATTTCATTCATCATATATTCATATTGATGATTAATTGATATTTCACGTCGATTTGACTTCCCTTTTTACGTCAATTTTCATGTTGATATTGTTTTCATTGTCATCTCATTCATCATAGATTCATATTGATGGTTAACTGATATTGATTTCAGAGTTTTATGTTTGTTATTTGGGTTTTCAACAAGGTCTACTGATAATATTGTTTTGTTTTCTATGAATGCAGTCACGACGTTGAAGTAACATACGATCTACATTACAGTAACACTTCATTGCAATTACAGTAACACACTTAACGTTACAAAATAGTTTTTGATGATGATGTTAGAGTAACGTACTTTACCAGTTAGAGTAACACAATGTAAGAGTTGAAGTAACGCATTGGCTGCATGGGCGTAACACATATGTATTAACGTTACAGTAACACTTAATTGCAATTACAGTAACACACTGAACGTTGAGAAACAGTTTTTGATGATGATGTTAGAGTAACGTACTTTACCAGTTAGAGTAACACAACGTAAGAGTTGAAGTAACACATTGGCTGCATGGGAGTAACACTGAGGAAGTGGATGATGACGACGAAGATGAGGAGACTGAGGAAGACACTGAGAAAGATGAGGAGGAGGAACATGTGTTTAGAGAATACTTGTGTTTTTGGTCATGATAAAAATATTTTTCTTTTTTTTTTTGTTTACAAGAATAAATGATTTTGTACACATTTTTTTACAAGTAGCGCTGTGCTACGTAGCAATTAACTCTATATTTTATTTAATACATGTGCATTTGGTTAGAGTAACATCTCAGTTCTATTGGAGTAACACCTTTCGTCAGTTAGAGTAACAGACATAATGCATTAAAGTAACTGAGGACAGCAGCGTTGTTTAAACAAATGATTACCAAAGTAACTGAGGATAACTTGGATTGGAACCATTCATTACCAAATTAACGATTGTCGTTCTTTAAAGAACGATATATAATGCGTCAGAGTAATTGATGATAATAGCATTGTTTAACCATGAGACAAAGAATAACACCATTAATTACTTAGAGTAACATCATTTATTCATTAAAGTAACACTTATAATACGTCAATGTAACACGCTGATTATGAGACCACATATGTATTTTGGGTAAACTTGATAAAACGTGATCAAGTGAGTTAGGTGGTGGAGATAATTAAGGGAGGAGAGGGGATTTTATTATATTTTTTCCAAAATATGTTAGTTATTACCTTAATTACTAGACTCAATCACCACCATCCATCCCATCTAAATCAATGGTTCTAAATAGGACTTATGGACTCAAAAAAAAAGGACTCACTTGATCCTTACTATATATATATATATATAAAGAGTAGTATTTGTTTCGTCTCCATCATTTGTTTCTCTTTAATTAAATTAAATAATGTTATAAAAAAAGAACGAGACAATCAGACAAGGGATCAGCTCTACCGAGAGACCATAATAACTCTATTGAGAGATCAATTACAAATAGAGATAATAGTGGTATTAAACCTAATAACAATATAAGTACATTTAACATCCCTCTTATATTAAGAGAATAGGAGTGACTATTAAGCTGACATCATGTCAACACGAGACACAACATTTTTCCGTCCGATGCTATTGCCATCTATATATAATCTGTATCATTTGCATATAATTGGTAAATTCTAGAATAGAATACAAATATATGGACTATTATATGCATGATTGTTGACATGACATAGGTCCACCCCAACGCGGCCATGCGCGGATATGGGGAGGCGAATGAATCTCATGTGAGATGGATCTCGGATTGAAATTTAAATCTAATTAGGAGTCGCCACCGAACTTTGTGGGAGTTCGGGCCCATTCGAACCCACTCTATATCTTGGTGAGCCGTGCACGGAGTACGGCTAATTTCGATTTCAGAGTTTATGAGGTTCGTCCCTTTGCATTGCGATACCGATACCGACATTATCGGAAATCGTGTATTGAATGACTCTCGTATGCCAACGGTTTCGGCCATCCGGAAACCACGGTTCTGAGTAAGGGGTGAGGGTACGTGTTGTGAAGTTCACAAAGAACACCCAACTCCGCCCGCACTTAGCGGCCTCTACTTAGATATTGTTCGTTTTTTTTGTGTACGCGCGTTAGTTTGACGGTTGAATGATATGCAAACAATATTTTTGACTAATCATGTGAAATATGTTTGATCTACGTCGTTTAACGCATCTTTAAATTAGATCGAATTTTTTTTAGCATGTGAGGTTCGTTTTAGTACAATAAAACGAACAACGAAAATAAAGCACAAAAGTTGAAACAATTGAGTTAGTAACGATAATAACGGATTGTAAATAAATTAGATGATGTATATATGATACGATGCACGGTTTTGAAAAGAGTAGGACACGTGATGGACTTGACACGTGTTGACCGAAGTCATAAAAAAGATTTATCGAGGCTTGAAATATGTTGAAGGCTCACGACTTTGCCGTGACAAAGGCCACTCGATCGAGTCATAGAAAGACTCGATCGAGTGGTCCTCGAAAAAACCTCCTGCCCAATTTTTGGGGTGCTACTCGACCGAGTGGGCTAGGCACTCGATCGAGTGCTCCCCGTTCGAGGGATTACTTGAGCTCGGATGATGATGAATCCGATTTTTATTGATTTTGAAATTGATAGCCAACCGAGCCAAATAAAAATATGACGTAATTTGTATTCAACTCGGTTTTCGATGCTCGTCATATTCGATACTTGATTATAGAATCAATATCTAATATTTAGAGTGAATTTTGTAAAAGACGTTTATAAGGTGTTTTAAATTGAACTAGGATGAAATATTTCCCTCCGCGTTATAATGTCGTAATTAGTCCTTTCGGACTATGTGACAATTATTTCGACATCAACGGGTTCGTTCTAACCTTGAAAAAAGGAATCGAATATGTTTAAGAAAATCGATATATGTGCGACGTTGATGATGATAAAAACATTTTTGACGAAATAAAATAAAATAAAATAAAATAAGAAGAAGAAGAAGAAGAAAACGAGATGAAGAAGAGAGGAAGAAGAGAATCGGGATTTTAGTTAACACCCTCAACCTACATGCTTAATTATCTCGGAAATAGACTCGTATAGTAGTGGCCTAGGCACGGGAGCGTCGAGATGTATATAGGAGAGTTATGGTGTGTATAATTAGGAAGGGATTTGACGAGTTTTGCTCTCAGGTTTCCTAAAGGATTTCTAGAGGAAAGATCGGGGTTGTATGTGTGTATAGTTTGCCTAAGATTGCGAAATTCTAGGATGTTAATTTTGTCTTTTGTGTTGAGGGAGGTGGGGGTATTTATAAGAAAATACCCCGACTTTGGATAGAAAAAGCTCGGTTTTGAATGAAAAGAAACACCCGATTTTGGATAGGAAAATGTTCCAATTTTGGATAGAAAATGAGCCTGGTTTTTGATAGGAAAGAAGCCACTCGACCGAGTGGTTCATGGTACTCGATCAGTCGATCGAGTGCCCGGTCTGACATCGGTTCCCGTGGGTTTTATAAGCCTACTCGACCGAGTGGGCCGCTCCACTCGATCGAGTGAGCCTGGTCGGGTGGGAGGTCTCTTTAGAGATAAAGTCTTATCTCTAACGAAGAGGTTTAGTTGCTTGGATCTTCTTTGTAGCTGATTTTTGTAGTTTTTGACTTTGAATCAGACTTTCGAAGTTTGCGTGACTGATTTCTATGTCTCGGAAATGCCTTTGACCGGGGTTTGACCCGGTCGCTAAAAGACGGTTTTGCCCTTGGTGTCGGTTTTGACCCAAATTAGTCTTATTTTATTGGAAAGGACCCACTAGGCCTGAATTTGGGGTCGGTTTTGTGAGATTTGTACTCCGTAAAAAGCCCAAGCCAAATACTAACGATTTTGAGCTCATATTTGAGTATGTTAAAGCACGTTTGCGTCCGATCATCATCAGGTGTTTGTCGGAAACTGTTATAGACACCTGACAGCCAAATGTGGGTGTCTACAATGATAGACTCATATATTATACTCCCTCCGAGTTCCTATTATTGTCCCAAAAGGTTTTGGGGTGAAAAATAAGGAAGGGAAAATGGGTGGTTGAAAAAAGAAGGAGGAAGAGAGTGAAATGGTAGAGTAATTGTGAACCACACATTGATGGCCTAAAAAGGAAAGTGGGACAAAAATCAAACTCAGCCCAAAAAGGAAAGTGAGACAATAATAGGAACTCGGAGGGAGTACTAGTATAATTGTGGACATGACATAGGTCCACCCCGACTAAGGGACTCTTGGAGAGTTACTAACTCTCTCTCTCTCTCTCTATCTATTTATCTATCTATCTATCTATCTATCTATATATATATATAGTCGCCACCGAACTTTGTGGGAGTTTGGGCCCGTTCGAACCCACTCTATGTCGTAATGGGCCGTGCACATAGTACGGCCCATTCCGATTTCAGAGTTTATGGGGTTCGTCCATTTGCATTGCGATACCGATTCTGACATTATCGGAAATCGGGTATTGAATGACTCTCGTATGCCAACGGTTTCAGACATCCGGAAATCATGGTTCTGAGTAAGGGGTGAGGGTGTGTGTTGGGAAGTTCACAAAGAACACCCAACCCCGCCCGTACTTAGCGGCCTCTACTTAGATATCATTCGATTTTTGTGTACGCGTGCTAGTTTGACGGTTGAATGATATGCAAACAAGGCTTTTTAGACTAAACATGTGAGTTATGTTTTCTACGTCGTTTTAATGCATCTAAACTAACGTCGAAGTTGTTTTAGCATGCGAGGTTCATTTTAGTATAATAAAACAAACAACGAAATAAGAGAGCAACAACATATTACAATATACGAGCGGCATACCACCCGGAAATACAACGCCACAAATTACAATACAACAATTGCAATAACAACGAAGTGCAAATGAATTAGAAGATGTGAATATGGTACGATGCGGTTTTGAAAAGATTGGATCAAGTGATGGACTTGACACGCGTTGACCAAAGTCGTTAAAAAATATTTATCGAGGCTCGAGGTATGCTAAAAACTCACAGTTTTGACGTATTAGGAGCCACTCGATCGAGTCATTGAGGAACTCGATCGAGTGGTCTCAAAAAAAAGCATTCTGCCCGGATTATGGGATGCCACTCGATCGAGTGGGCTAGGCACTCGATTGAGTGCTCTCTGTACGGACTGCTGTCCGGTTTTTATTTTTGAAAAATCGATGATTTTGTTGAATCGTGTGGAAATATAATATGATTTATACTCGATTCAATTTTCGATACTCGTCGTATTCGATATTTGACTATAGAATCAATATCGAATATTTAGAGTGGATTTTGAAAAAGACGTTTTATAAATCGCTTTGGATGTTGTTAAGACGAAATAATTCCTCCACGTTGTAATGTGGTAATTAGTCTTTTCGGACCATGTGATCATTACTCGGCTTCAACGGGATTATGCTTAACATGATTTGATGATTAATTTCTTTAGATCCGATATTCGACTATGGAGTCGACATCGAATCCTTAGGGACGACGCTTTATTGAAAATAGCACGATAATATCGATATTAGTAACGAGAAAAGAAATTAAAAAAACGCGACGACGACCCGTAAATAGAAACGGACGAACGAGAGAAAGAGAAGAAAAGAGAGAAGTCGGGATTTGAGACACCCTCAACCTACATGCTAATTTCGACCTCGATCACGGACTCGTAGTAACAGCGCTTGCGTAGGAGTAACGAGGATATAGGAGGAGTTAAGGTGTTGTATTTTGGCTTGGTTTTCCTATAAGATTTCTAGGAAAGATCGGGACGGTATTCCGGTATAGTTTGCCTAAGGTTGCTAAAGATTCGGGTTGTAACTTGACGTCGGGAATTATGGATGTTGGATGTGTGAATGTTGTGAATAATTGATGTTGTAATTGTGTTGCGGAGGTGGGGTATTTATAGGATGAAACACCTCCACTCGGGATAGGAGATTCCCGGTATTTGGATAGGAAAGAGATTGCTTGCAAAGGAAGAAAGCAACGGTTGGGGTGAAGTGAGATTCCGTTTAAGGATCCGGTTTTCAGCTGGAATAAGGGTCACTCGATCGAGTAGTGCACAACACTCGATCGAGTGCCCGGTCAGATGCCAGACTTGGCGGTTTTTAAGAGCTCACTCGACCGAGTGGCCGGTCCACTCGATCGAGTGGGTCTAAGCCGGGTAGGATTCCTTCTTAGAGATCGAGTTTTATCTCTTATGGATTTGTTTAATGTTTTTGTAGCTGATTTTTGTGAGGAATCTGACTTCGAATTGGACTCCCGAATGCTACAGATTTTATGTCTCGGAAATGTCCTTGACCGGGGTTTGACCCGGTCGCTAAAAGACGGTTTTGTCCTTGGCCTCTGTTTTAACCCAAATTAGTCTCATTTGACTGGAAACGACCCACTGGGCTTGAATTGGAGGTCGGTTTGGCGAGATTTTTACTCCGCTAAAAGCTCGCGCCAAATACTATTGATTCCGAGTCCAAAATCGAGTGTATTAAGTCATGTTTACGTCCGATCATCATCGGATGTTCTTTGGAAACTGCTATAGACACCTAGCAGTCAAAATGTGGGTGTCTACAATAATCTATACATATGATCGATAAATTTACCCATATTAATTTGTACAAAATAATATATTTGTACAAATTATTATAGTAATATTTATGCTAATTTGTACAAACTAATGAGTGTGTATATATATATAAATTATCATACGTATAATCCTCTATATACATAATGAAGGAATGTGGCGATCATTAAGAACAGGGGAGTATTAAAATTAGTACTGTATATATTTTATAAAAAATCTAAAAACATTATTATTTGATACTATTATCAAACAAAATAAAAAAATAAATTATAAATTGATAATTTATATAAGTCGCACATTTGTGTGGGTTCTATACAGAGTAGTAAAGAGTATACAAATATAAAATAGGTACGATTGTTATAAAAACAAATACTACAAAATAAAAATATTATTTTAAGGGACGTCTATAATAAAAAAAGTACAAATAATATGGTATTGAAAAATGTTATTGAAACACCGTCTCCCCATAATTTTTGTGATATACTCGTAGTGTATTTAGAATGATGAGCGGAGATTGGAGATTTGAGGATCCATAAATGTAGAGGGACACGGGCAGAGTGGTCCTTATTGTCCTTCCCTAAACGTCACTACGCAACTTTTAGAACAACAATTATTGCAGTCGTACATGACAGCCGGATCAAGAATCGGACTTCGTAACAAAACCGAGAGTAAGTACTAAGTAGACAGTTTCATAGTCGACAACACACAAACAATATTGGGTTGAGTAGTTGGGCAGACGGCAGACTACCAGTTGAGGATGAGTGATTATTCAATAAAACTCCTTAAAGTATAAGCTTTCACCATCTTCTTATAAATGAATGTAGAAGATATTCCCTGTAGACCACTAACTAAATGTATATTCACTGTATAAATATTGGAAGAGAAGATGGTGAAAATTGAAAGGCTAGGACCATGTAGAAGATACACTACCATTACACAATACAATTACATTCACAAGCTTTCACTTGATGCTACAAATCGGCTCGGAAACTTGCTGTGATCTCCTTCACGTTCCACAAGGAACGGTTTGAACGTCAATACAACTCCTAAAAGTGATACCATGTTCAATAGGAAAAATATCATGTTTGTGCCTGCATCAATCAAACCCACCACCACATTACTATTCGCATTATTGTTACTACCTTTACACTCGTATTTACAGACGACCACCGTCACAGAAGATAAAATACGAGGTAGTATACCTGGAAGAAAGGACGTATCTTGACGCTTTTCCGACCAAGAAAGCCTGACACATAGACATAGTACAATGCATTTATTCATATGAAGTACTCCAATACCAAAAAGAGAAGGGAAGGAAACAAAATACAGCGATAATTCATATCTCATGTGATGCTTAGACACTTACAGTGCACCTCCGCAGGCTGGGCCAACCGCCTTAAAAAGAGACATAGTAGTCATGGAGATGCCGTTTGCAGCTCCACGTTGATCTTGATCCTGTTTTTCATTCGTTCATCTTCGTTAGACATGAAAATCGGATTGTTGATTCTAGAGATCAAATGTCTGAAGGGTTCAAACAAAACTTACCACAGCTCGGTTTTGAAGAATAAATGAACTGGTTATAATGCATGTCTGTCATATAATCAACAACAATAAAGAAAGAACACGGTGAGTAAAAGATATTACAGTATACGGAGTAGTAATAAGCATTTTTGCCGGTTGTCACATTAGAATTATTTCATTTTTACTTACAGACATGATATTCTTGTACACAGAGGCGCAGTTTAACACCAGAGCGAGACTGAACCCTGACAGTAATGCAATGAAAGGGTACAACTGTAGCACAGGCACGGATAGAATCTGGAAGAAGTTGAAGCAGTGTCAGTCAGTCAGTCATATTTTCTCGGTTGCAGACCCCTGTTATCAACACATATAAGCTATCGAAAAGGAAAAGCATACCCCGCATAGACGAACCACCATAATTGGTCCAAATATTTTGTCAATTTTCGGATACAAGAATAGCTGAAATACCAACATTCCAACACCTGAACATTGGGATGAACACGATCAGGGGCCAGAAACAGAACGAAGACGACACTACGACAGAGTTTGAAGTACTTTATGAATTGTAAGAGGGTTGATACCTGTGATAGAGAGAATTGTTCCAACATCTTGGGTTGAATAGCTTAATCCGCCAAGTTTCCTAGGACTAACTGCCCATAACGAGAATATCTAGAAGAATAATGCAAACTATTCAGCTACAGGTTTGATTTTTTATATATACAGCAGGCATTTTTTCCGATTTTATATAGAGCAGTACAAGAGCTAGAGTGTAAGACCGCAATAAAATTCTGAGGGATAACAAGTTTTTCCACAATAGGCCTACCTCTGAGTAAGCCATGTCATGAAGGGAGAAAACGCAGTAGACGATGATAGAGGAAATAAGTGGCCAATTCTTATAAATGCTTTTTCTTGGAAGCATTGTGCTTTCATCGATTTCTGCGTTTGTAAGCTTGTCATCCGATGCATGAATTGCAGCTTCCGCATCTTCATATGAATCGTGCTCAGATGAATGTTTTGGTTTGTGCTTATTATGTAAAGATTCCTGGATTTTAAAGTAAATAGTTAATGATTATGTAAAAACAAAGAATAAAATGGATGTAAAAGAAATTTCGAGCAATCATTTTTACATGTTACTTAAAGTGTAAAAATCATTTTATGAAACCGTTAGAGAAAGAGGCTTTAGTATTTGAATTTCTAAAAAAAAAAAGCAAGATGATCAAGGGACTAACTGGAAGCCAAAATGCACTAACAGTCACTATAGCTGCAAAAATGGATGTAATGAGGCAGGGCAAGAAGTACGGAAATCTGCACGCAACAAAATTAAACATTTGCACAAGTTAGAACACGAACATCTGATGTAGGCAAGAAGGGCATCACAGTATCAATCTAATAAAGATTGCAAGATCTGAATACTAACGTTCGAAACAAAGATCCTTCGGGGAATAGCTCAGGGTACTTTTCTGCCGGCTGTATTGCAAAACATTATCTTAGAAAATCGGTAATACGATACTGCTGGATTTACATAGATCACAAAAAACATGAAGATGGGATTAAGAGAGCTCACCTGAGCAAGTAAACCCCCAAGTGCCGGCCCAATGATCAGTCCGATTCCCCAAGCTGTAGTAATCTATACAAGGTGTTACTCAATCACTTCATACGAGTAGTTACTATCACAACAGTGTTAATGCAATTACAGTTAGAAGTTAAGAATGTGATAGGGTATTTAAATGCTTGTCCAAGAGTCAGACTCGACTATTTATGAGCAGTGTGTACTCGTGTTTTTGGCTTTAAATGTCGCACTCAAGTATCAAACTTAGAATATCAAGTGAAAGTAAGGTAGTTGTTTGAGTAAGCTTACCACAGACATGCCTATAGCTTGATGCTCTTCTCGGCAAATCTCAGATATATATGCCTGATAAAGATGAAAGTGCAAAAACAGTGAATCTTCATTCATTTCAATTTCCAACCCTATTCTTTTAGTAAGTCCGAGATTTCATATTATATGCGTACCTTGACAGGGCCGAGTAATCCATTGAAGCATCCCAAAAGAAATCTTGACGTGATTGCCATCCAAAAGTTTGTACTTAGACCAAAAAGAGTGCTGAAAACGACCCTGAAATTGGAAAAAGATAATAATAATAACAACACGAAATGATGAGTGTCAATTGTTTGATAAACAAAAGACAATATATGGGACGTTGAGAATTGAGAAGAGAAGGATAGTATTACTAACACAGTTGATGTTCCGAAGATAATAACAGGCTTTCGACCATAACGATCCGCGATCATCCCCCATAAAACAGATGTCAGCGCCCTTCCAAGCATAAAAGAACATCCTTTTGACATGCATGTTCAATGTCAGCAAAACAGTAAGCTCTTCCATTTGAACTTCGGTCGAAAAATGCAAGTATAATCAATGCTTTTGTGAAAGTAAGATGAGAAAGAAGTATACTGACCTATAAAACCAGCATAATAGCCGACATCTGCCTCTTGTTCGGCTATATGAAAGTCTCTGACCTGCGCGCATCATGTATACTAGTACTCAAGGATAATAATAAAGAAGGCGGAGATGGATGGATACTTGTTGCAACGGTTGATTTTGTTACATACCATGAAATAGAGGAAGGGGAAGAGTGAAGATATTGGCAGAGCTGCAAAGATATGGAGGCAAGAATGAATAAGATAGATTGAAGATTAAGGAGAAAAATGTGGGACTGATCTGATACGAAAGAAAGCAGATACGAGTATATATTAACTAGTTTAGTCGTTAAAGTTATCAATTAAATTAAACAGCATGCACATTCTCATTACAACACATCACGAAATCGATCACGAGCACAGCATCAAAATTGAAAACCTCATCATAAAGTGAATTAATTAGCTAGCCTGATTCGAGTTTGAACATTCTTGACCCGACCTGACCTGAATGACCCGTTTGCAAAGCGTAGATTTAAAATGACAAAAAGGGTTAGTTAATGAGGGAGAGAGAGATACCATTGGAAAGAACAATGACCCAAACAGCAGCAAGTGTGTTCCAGGGAACAGCATCATTAGTATCCTTGTTCTTCTCAATCAAACACCCTGGACAATCTTCATAGTACTCCTTTTCCGATAATAATGGGATTTTGTTCTCTACTTCTACTTCTTCTCCCATTGTGTAGTGTGTAGTGTGTAGTGTGTACCCTCCCTAGCTCCTCGATCGATCAATTACAGTAGTAGCCCCTTGTATGTTGTATCTATCTACACAATAAATTTATATTGGGTCAGTTAATTAATGAATGAATGAGCTGTACGTAAGTACGTAGCAATCATCTTAATTAAATTAAATTTCCATCTATATCATTGGATTACGATTTACTCTTACTCATCCTAATTCTAGTTCTAGTTTTAGTTTTAGTTTAGTTATTCTGCCAAAACTCTCCTAACCAAATAGTATTTAAAGACCCGTCCTATCCGATCCTACCATTAAGTGCAGCTACATGATACATTAAATACATGGAACTAATATAAGAGCGTTGTAGTTATAATGTAACAGTACATTACCTGCAAAATGAAGCTGGATCGATCGGGTGAGGAGCTGAGGCCGGGTTGTATGTATGTTGTATGTATGTAGGAGATTGATGCCTAGCTAACTCGTGTGTTTTTAAGTGGAGCTGTCGGGCTTTATAGTTGGACGTAAGACATGCCTTCATTCTCTGGGAAATCATCACCGCTTGCGTCATTTCTTCGTAACGTACATCTTCAATTCATTTCTTACTCTCTATCATTTCTAGCTACTCTATTTTTACTATTGCATTTGCATACACCAACAAACAATATACATATGCAGCAATGGTTATTTATGAATCGCCCTGAGAATTGCATCAAATGATCCACTTTGTTGTTTCCAACTAAAAACAACATATATACACGTTATGATTTCGGTCTATTTATAGCTATATGTTGACTTATTTTTATAAATGAGCTTAGCAATATTTTTAAAAGAGTCATACAACTATAATTACCCCATCGAATCTGATACTGTAAATGAAATCATATGATTGATTTGCGTGCTGATAAGAAGATAGTGCCAAGATTGGAGATGTGTCAGTGTCAGGCATGCTTCATTACTGTACAATATACATATATACTTGAGGCAAAGACAGAGCAGACAAACGTGTAAAACTTGAATTCAACTTCTTCCTACATTGACTTTCCCAACATCCAACTCTGCAATAATCAATCTATCTTACACGGACTAATTCAAATATTTGCTCTCTATTATTGTCTCAAATGAAAATCAAGAAAGAAGTGCCTTAAAAAAAAAAAAAAAAAAGAAAAACACCTGACCTAAAAAAGAAAGTGAGACAAATATTAAATTCAACTCAAATAAAGTGAGACAAAAATAAAAATTCGGACAGAAAATAACGACTAAATGGGAGGAGCACACAGTGGTTAGAAAAGATTGGAGATTTGGAGGTCACATAAATGCAGCAATAAATCTCCCTAATTTAGCGGGACACTCTGGCATACTGGTCTTTGTCCTACCCCAAACCTCACTGCCTTACTTTTACACCAACAGTTATTGTACTCGTACTTGATAGGTGTTCGTCTTTGGTTGAGAGTTTTAAAATGAATTGGAATGGATATCTTTCATTTTGGTGAGGTATTTTTTGGAATGAAGATAGAAATTTAAGGGATTCTAAATCCACCCAAATCCCTCAATCTCACCTCTCTACTTCTCTTTTAAATTTCAGTTGGTCTCTCTTGCGAAAGATACTTAAAACGGGTCAAGTAGATATCATTTGAGAGGAAAAGGACAAAGGCCCCACCAACCTTACTTTTGTCTTCTCCGTCATAAACAAGAATTTGTGTTTAAATTTTGATGGACCTAACAAGTTTTAGTGTTTTATGAAATGGATTTTGGTCCCTTATTTGAGTTATCTATGTGGATTCATTTTCTAATCCATTCCATCCAAATAATTAGAGTTGGCAAATCGGGTCGGGTCCATCTCAACGGCCCAGACCGACACAAAAAATAAGCACGACCCGGTCCAGCACGATGATTATGTGACGAAAAGCACGGGCACGGCACAACCGGTCCCAAGTAGGGCCGCGACACCAATTTGAAGAAAAGTTTGTGCCTAGACACGTCCTGACACGAGGCACGGTGGACCCGACACAACTATAAATCCTCAAAAAATGAAAAGTCCTAAAAATTTGGTCAGACACGACTTAGGCACGACCGACCCGGGCTGGGTACCGTGCCTCGACGAATGTTCTCAGAGTCAGACACAGCCCGACACGTTCTGTTAGCCAGCTCTATAAATAATTGAACCAAACAACCCTTAGGGCATTAGCAATGTTCAGTTTATCAGCTCTACAAATAATTGAACCAAACGACCGTTTAAGACATTAGCAATGGTGTCAAACAAGAAGTTTCATACCTTTAATGAGTTTTTTACCCATTGTTTTTCACAATGCGTCCTTATATGAAACTAAGTTCTTAAAAATAGAGAAAAAGAGGGTATCAAATAGAAAATATGAAATTTTTATCATTGAGGAGAATTTAGAAGATTCATAAATAATATTGTGGGTTAACGTGTCATTGAAACAATTTAGCAAGTAACTTTAACCATTGCAATTGTCCTTGGTGGTACGAAGGGAGTACTATGTATCATTCACTAATCAAAAATTGACTTTCTTTTTACTGTAACTAAAAAGAGAGTTATTCTTAATTGTGAATAATGCTTAAAAGAGGAAAAGAGTATAATTTAAATACTCTTTGATCGCAGGTGTAACTAAAAAATAGACAAAATTAAAACCGATAGAAAATGAAATTGAGGAAAAAAAAAAATTTAAAAGAATTTATGAGATCCCTAAATCATGAACCTTGACTAGACTACTTATTAAGGCGGCCGAAATCAGGAATTTTCTACTGCTTTTCAAGGCAAAACACACGTTTACTACAAGGACAGCAAATATTGTAGCAGCTGACACCATGCATTCAAACACAACACAACTCAACACAAATACAAAGTAGAAATAGTAGCAAAACATTAAATTACGGAAGAGTACGTAATATCCTTTCAACTAACGTAAAATACTCAAATACGGTGTAACACAACACAAGACACACACGACACACAAACAGACTATTACCTCCGTCCTATTAAGAATAACGTCCCGTTTCAGGAACGGAGGGAGTAGAACACAACTCATTTATTCTTCAAGACATACCTGATTTCAAACCCACATCAAAAGAAAAGTGAAACATGGTTATGAGCATTAGACCATCCCCATCCAAAGGTCACCTTAATAGAGGTCATCCTTCTTTTAATGTTTTAATCAATTTTTTGACCCTCACTCATCTAATATACTCCCATTCAGAAAATCATGACCTAGGTCATCAATCCAATCAATTTCTACTTTAAAGTACATCAAAGTGTATTTTCTACTTGAAAGTAGGTACAAGTGGTGGAGGTCATGAGGCAATGTTGAGGGTCATCACATGACACTCAATGGAACAAAGTCATCCTAATTGTATAGAAGGTCAATTGCTAATCAATAATTAGCATGACCCTCAACCTTCATGACCTAGGTCATCCCCTTGAATGGGGATGGTCTTAGATTCACGCACAAACGTAACCTTTCACGCCGTGAGCTCAGATGAAGAACATCCCATTCTCAATGTCCGAATGCAATTGGAACAGACTCTCATCAAACGACATTCCTGAAGATGAGGACGATACCAACGATGAGGATGACCTCCCCGAGGAAAGCTGTGAATCAGAGTAAGCTTCATAGTATAACCGCCCTCTATAAGCCAGCGCATCAGCATAGTAGACCGGTGGCACCAGTGACACCGGCTTACAGCACCGAGCAAACGTGAAGCACAAATCATATATGAGCTGCTGAATGAAATCTGAAGAGAAGTTGTGTTGGTCAAACAGGACATGGTAATGAGTTGGTTTGCTTGTACCAATGCTGCCATAGTGACTGCACAAGTAGAAATCAAACTCAAATGGATGGACAATGGTCGTATCTACCACTGTGCCGGGGGGTACATTCCTGCTCCTGCCTGTATTACTCTGGGGTTCTGGAAATAAGCGGGTTTGATGTCGTTTTTGAGCAACGATAAGGGTCACAGAGCAGTAAAACCCGTTTGCTCTCATTTCTCTACTTAGATCTAGAAGCTCCTCATGGAGTACCATTTCAAATTGGCCTTCACTTACACCATCGCGAAATATCAGAAGTTTCTTCGGCTTCACCCCATTGATCTTTTCATAAGAATTGATAAGTTCTAGACAAAGACGCCCGAAACCAATGATTTTCTCGCAACGATGCTCCTGGTAAGAAACTAACTGAATGTATTTTGTAGCCACCCCCTTGTTCACGGAGCCAACCATACCGACAATTGATGGGCTTCCGCGGTCCATAGCACGAGGATGATTGACATCAGCCCCAATAAGCATGACATGACTATTATCTTCAAATAGAGGAAGTGGTTTGGAGAGGTCAACATTGATTCCCCCAAGCTTAGCATTAATTTTCATGCCAAGATTAGCCATGTACTGGTCTTGCCCTTTATTAGCTATCTTAGATAGGCAACATTGTGTGACAACTCCTATCTTTGTCTCGGAAACCCATTTGATGTGCTTGTAGCCGTGATCCTTCCTGGTCATCACACACAATAGAAGCTGCAAGTTTCCCTTCCCAACTTGACGTGCTCGGGCATTGACACTTTCCATAAGTGGCAATAACGATTCAGCACTTGTGATTTGCCTCATATTAGCCTCTTCCACAAACAAAGGGTCACCCATTCGCAAACCTAGTTTGTTGCAACGTGCAACCAGCTTTGGAATGAAAGCACCACCATTCAAGCGATCTGCAGGTCTCTCGTGATAGGAAAAGTCCAAAATAGCCCAACGTGAAAGAGATTTTCCTTCGACAACAGAATTGCGCATAAGATTCCATTGACAACTCTCAGGATCGACAGTGACAGTAATCATGTTTCCTTTGTCAGCTGTTCTTAACTTCAGTGGTGGTGGCTTGATCACCCGACCTTGTACTCGAGTCATGTTCATTAAGACATCGATTCCAAAGTTCTTGCTAATGTCACCGCTGAAAAATAACAGTTAAAGAGCTGAGTAGCAATAAAGCTAGAGAGTAACAATGATCAAATGGCTTTTATTGAAATCTATACCCTACAGCATTCAACATGTAGTCGATCAGCAAAACAAAGACAACATCATCAAAGACTTCATCCAAAACAATAGCAAAATGAAGGCATTCAGAGAAAATTAAATTATTAAATATATACAAACGTCAAGTACTATGTCACGTCATTGAGAGTATATATCCCGAAGCATAAAATATTTTTTAGACTTGAGCATGTACATAAAATGTAGACATGGAAACTATTTCTTTCATATTAAAAGCTTAAATTGAGTTTTTGCTGTAATATGGAACCTGTATAAAAGGATACCTGTCTGCAAACTCAAACCAAAGAATATTATTAAGAACAAAGTCTTACGCATGCCTAACAAAAAAAACTACCGCCTAGCAAAAGGTGAAACAGCCCAAGTAATAAATATATAACGGGAAAAAAAAGCACCAATAACTAGAAAGTGTGATATAGAATGAATGTATAAAGAGAAGGCGTTGCGATTGAGTATCTTACCCACAGGGTCCATTCTTATCCTGTAGCATGCCACAGATGGTCTGTTTCCTATCATTAGGCTGTGCAAGTGACATCTCCTTCAAGAATGCAGCTGCATTATAGTCCAGATTCTCCTTTGGATATCTTTGTCCTTCAACCAAGACACAGAGCTCAATAGGCAGATAATTTGCTCTCCCACCTTTCCCCACATCAAGACAGGGCAGAGTTGAATCAATCTCCAGCTGAGGATACTTCTCCCGAAAATAATCAAGAAGACGTAGAGTTGTAGGAGGATTTTGCCCATTAGGATCTTCAGACGTGAAGGTAATGTCACGGGCTTGCTTGTCAGTCAGACCCGATACCAAATACTTCTGCTTTGTCCGACGATGTGTGACTGTAACTTTGAGTCCTTTCAAAGCGCTTTGAATTTGCCGCCTCAATCTTTGAAAGCTACGCAAATCAAACCCATGAATATGCTCTCTAAGAAATTCAAGGACAGGGACCCGCTTTCTAACTGCCAGAACTGAATAATCCAGACACAATGCTAAGCCTTGTGCGGTAGGCTTTAGGCTGTGCTGAAAACCTTTGGATGCAGCAATACCACCCCCGAGATCATAATCCGGATTAAAACCTGGAGGGTGAAACGTTCTACCAATGCTAACCATACTCCTTCGCGGATTCTCCTTCATTACGACATCCATCCCCTGCAATACCTCTCGAGGTATCTGCAGGACATCACCACTCAAGTAACTCTTTAACTTATGAAGTTTTAACTCATTCACTAAATTAACTGTAAATATGAATGAGCGTTGCCTAGAGCCTTCCTCATCAGACAGTTTCACAGTGAACTGTCCAGTAGGCAACGGTACAGCGCTAAAGACATTCTTCTCACCATCATATGCAGTCATCTCCAAAGGAAAATCAGAATTGTCAGCAAACAATTGGTCTTTCAGCAAAGATAAAGTGGCTTTCGACAGCTTAGCAGGCCTTCCCTTGGCAAACCCATCTTCAGGTTTGACATCAATATCGTAATGTCTGATTACAGACTCGGGATTAAACCTGACAGGAAAGTGGTTTACAAGGATACCAACAGTACGGATCTTTTGTACACCGCCTCTGTCAGGTCGTTTGATAGGCAACATCTTATCAGAACTCTGAGTTTGAGATGTAGAAATTCCCTGCGCTAGTTTCAGTCCTTGCATCTTTTGAACAATAGGTGCTACAGGACCTACACAATAGCAGATTATAGGCAACTGTCACGACACAGTAATACACTTCACTAATTTCCCCCCAAGTATTTGAGGCGATATTTCATCGGACAATTGACTTCGAAACTTGGTTCCGACACCTTACTACCTTATCTTGCTTAGGTAAATTTAACTTACAGTAATTATTGTGTCCAACCGTTACCGTGCAACGGTAATAAAATTTGTAATTTATGATAAAAATGAACATTTTAGGTTAGCTAGTTAACACTTTCAGAAGATAAGTAGTCCCTATTTAACCTAAAATGGTCACTAAATAACCTAAAATGAGCTAAAAGTCATAACTTTTTACCATAAATTTCTAGTTTAAAGGTCCGTCATATGGTACAACACGATCGTATAGTATAATTTGTGTTTAACTTATAGTATTGATGCAAGTGTAACCAAAAACAGAATGTGAACAAATGAACAATTAGTACAAACAGGGGAAATATCGAAAGAGGCGAGTAAATGACGAGTAGATGCAGGATTCAGTAGAACAAAACAACTTCAAAAGCGGTGTGGATTTCAGGAAGATCACACAAACACGATTTAACAATCTGATCAAAATCTATGAATAATTAATAATCAAACCAAACGTAACCTAACATACCAGTAGCAGTAGCAGCAGTTGTAGTACCCTCACCCTCACCCTCGGAAGGCCGCTGCAACTTCCCCGCGTAACTAACCCCACCACCACCACGGCCCTGACCCGATCCATCAACTTGACCGGGTCTGACATTCCCCCAGACCGGCCCGCCTCGACCCGGTCTCGCCCCTGAACCCCACACATTCTGCTGTTGTTGCGGCCCATAATTAACACCCTGCTGTTGCTGTTGTTGCGGCCGATAAGTAACAGGCTGCTGCTGCTGCTGCTGTTGTTGTTGCGGTTGCGGCCTGTAACTAACAGGCTGCTGCTGACCGAATTGCAGCGGTGGTTGCTGCGGACGGTAACTTCCTGGCTGCTGCTGCTGCGGGGGAGGCGGCCTATAACTGACCGGTGGTTGACGGTGATTAGCCGGTTGGTGTTGCGGTTGCTGAAACTGTTGATCGCCTCTTCCCCTACCACCACCTCCGCCTCTGCCGCGGCCTCTCTCTCTGCCACGTCCTCTTCCGCCGTTGTTCTGCATGATCGCGAAACCCTAGAAATATGCTTTTCTTTCGCCAATTTAATTTACTTTTTGAAATAAAAAAGAAGGAATGGTCAAGTGAGGGAATGTGTAGAGTGTATTTATAGGAGGGAGAAGAAGCGAGGAGTTGGGAGAGGAAGGGTATAGTAAATGACGAAGGTGTCCTGGTTGGTTGATTGGGAAAAGATTGAGTTCCGTACGGTGAGGGTAAGGGGTAAAATGGTCATTTAACGTGTGATTAGTTAATTAGTTGATTATATTTATATTTTTATTTCCTTAGACTATACTGTATTTCTGATTTCTTAGGGGTTAAGAGAGGAAGAGGAGCAGTTGACGGGCGTGGACTTGAAACAGAAGAGAATAGAATAGAGACATAGAGTGTACGTGAGTGAGTGGGTCCGAGAATGACGGGCTTAGACATCAAACGTGGTGGCCAAGTGATTCTGGAACCTTCTTTGCATCAAGCTGTTTTAAGGAAGGATAACTTGCTTTACTCTTTTCCAATCATTATCACTGCAACAATGAGAATCATTTATTCAATTCAATTCAATTCAATTAATCAATCAATATATCAATATATTAACGAAAATTTTTTCAAAATAATGCTCTTAAATAAACTTATTATCGTTTCGGGTCGGATTGAAAACTAATTAACGAAATGGTGCTCTAGCAGGTTCGGATTGAGCTTCGTTTCTATGCGGACTGAACCCGCCAATCCCAATGGCGTGTCTTTCAAATTAATTAGATGACCAAAAAAAAATATATATAACTCTTTAACCCGCCATTAGCAATGGCGGATATGTCTTCAATAACCCGCCATTGGCAATGGCGGGTTCAAAGGTCATGCCTTCTGCCTACAAACCCATTGTTTGGGAAATATGGCTGGCTATACCTGCCACTGGGAATGGCGGGTTAATGAGGACAAACCCGTCATTCCCAATGGCGGGTTAGTGGGTTAAATATTTTTTTTTTGCTTTGCATTTCCGTCCTTTGCCTTTACATTTATTCATCACACACTACTCACTCATTCATTCATTCGGGTTGTAGTTGTATAATGGATGCGAAATTAAGTTATGACGAGTGATAACGAAAAAAATAAATCCACACATGAAATAAAACCCGAAGATTGAAATAACATAGGTTTAACAATCTAAAAAGTTTAACCAAACCGAAATTAAAGACCGGTATCTTGGATAATTTGATGGCACGAGGGGTGGATTTTAATTTAATACAAATAACATTAAGTTTAACCTAAGAAATAAAACTAAACACAAGCAGTCTATTTTTTCTTCCTCCTGAATTTGTTCAACAAACGCTTTCCCCTTGAAGGTTGAGGAGTGTCTCGCTCATGCACGGGTGACATTGACGTTGTGCGACGAGGATTTCGGCGTAGTTCCCTCAACGTGATGTTTTCATCAAAATTTATTGAACTAACGCTGTGACGACCTCGGCTTGAGCCTCCTTCACTTGCTTGTTCGTTACGTTGGAGAGGTTGGAGGAGATAGTCATATCCCGTATTTTGAAGGGATTGGGAGGAGTAGTCTCTAATATTTGTCATCGTTGAACGGTAGCTGTCAGGAATCTCGAGAGGCATGTCTTGTATCACCTTGTCGCTCGTTGCATGGAGATTAGCAAATCCATGTGCCTGAATAATTAATATATTAGTTCAATTGAAGTTGAGTATGATAGTAAATGATTATGTAATATGAAAAATGAAAAAAAAAACTTACAAAATATTGGGAAACTCCTGTTGACGGTTGATGGGCTACTTGCTGACTGAAAGGACTGATGAAGAGACGAGTGTGTTGTCGATACCAAACCATGTACGGGTCATAGTACGATAACCTAGTCTCATCGACTGGCACACAAGCACATCGGAGTTTGTCCTTCATCCTCCATATTGTCACGTAAGGACTGTGCTTATCCAACCAATCTGTTGAATGACCACCCGTCTTCCTTGACTTGTGTAACTTCAATTCCGTATCGGGTACTTTCGGAATCTCTTGCTTGCACCCAAATTGGCGCATCACCCTATTAGGGTAATGCCACTCAACAATGTTATAGTAAATTAATGGAGCTACAACAAGCCAATCAACAGAGTCAGCTGTGCAATCTTCGGGCAGGAATGAAAGAATTTGTGGGGTATAAGGTTGCCATGTGAATTGATCATCAGTCATAGTATCCAAGGCATTCCTGTACCCCGTTAGTGTTGTCGTCCCTTCCGACCTTTTTCGGTTCACACTCATCCACTTACGACCTAAAGAATCAACCCGTAGTTCATGCTGTGAACCTAATGGGTATGCCCCATGGTGAGTTGGAGCATCACGAGGACCCATTATGTGTGGTCTCCCTATCGATAACCGTTCCCATGCCCATAATTGTAACAACACTAGTGGTCCTGATATGCCTCGAGCCTTGATGGAGCTAGCCGTGCACAAATTCCGATATAACGTGGCTAGTACGGCACTCCCCCAAGAGGAGTCATCAACTTTTGACAAGTCACCCAACAGTGGCAAATAAATGACAGAGATGTCATTGCCGCTCTTGTTCGGAAACATAACAGTTCCGATCAAGATTAGCAAGTAGGCTCTCACATAGCAGTGAAGAGTTAGTGGGTTTGCATCACCTGGTAAGTCTCTGAAATTGTCCGTCAACCACTTAATCTTCAAAGATGACCCGTCGATGTCATTTGGGTCCGGAGTTTTGCCTAAGACATTACCAATTTCCTCAACCCAATTATAATTGCTAGCACCACTTACTATCTCCCCCCTAATTTTCAAACCGAGTAGGACCTGAACATCTTGCAAGGTCACAGTGACTTCCCCAACAGTCAAATGGAAAGTGTGTGTCTCTTGCCTCCAACGCTCTACCAAAGCACTTATTAAATCAACATTCAATTTCATACCTACTAATCTATGAATATAATAAAACTGTGTTTGCCTAATGCAATCCACTACACGATCATCTACCTTAAACCCCTCGTGCCATTGCAAATGCGCCCTACATCTGAGAGGGCCTAGTTCTGTCCCCTCCCATATAGCCGTGCTCCTGTGATTCTCTTGAAGTTTGAGATGGGTTGGAATCATTGGCCCTGGATGTAGATGGTGTTCCATTATCCCTGCGTATATGTGAACGAAAAAATTTGTTAAATACTAACGGTTAAGAAATCACAATCGTAAATTTTATTTTCACAACGTACACATACATGAAACAAAAGAAAAAGCGATTAAAAAAAAATTAAATTTACCCTTGTGTGTTGTCCAATCTCAGGGAACATGTTTTCTTATTGTGACCTTTGCCACGACATAAGCTACAAGTCTTTGTTGACCTAATCGTCTTATCCATTTCATTTCTAAATCGTTTTGAAACTGGTCTTCCTCTTCCCCTTTTATTCGTTTCGTCACACACTATTTTCACTCCATTATAAGGTCTCCAGTAAGCTTCATCCTTCAATGGTCGAAATCTGGGAGCATACGACGCTTCATGTTCCACCGTGGTATAATAATTGTCAACGAACTGACCAGCATTTAACCCCATGGACGAACATACCGCGTAAACATGAGAACATGGGTACTTATATGTTTGCATTTTGTTACAAGTGCATGTTCGATTCTTGATAGCCACTGTATGTAAATTATTCCCATGACTTGCATTTCTTTTGCCTTTTCCGGTACTCACTTGGTATATCCCTTCTTCCCGATCAAATGACACAACTGAATGGTAGGCGGCTTTTTCACTAATTACATCCAATTCTTTGGTGATTTTCTCACTATAAAGATGTCCTTCCAATAAACGTGATTTTGCCCATTCACGCCGATTAACAAAATAGGCATTAACCCTATAAAATACACACTTCACAAGGGCGGTTATTGGTAGAAACCGTGCTCCCTTCAAGACATTATTAAAAGACTCCGCCAAATTTGTGGTCAAAATACCGTACCTATGACCACCATCATGACAAATGGACCACTTCTCGACACCGATTTCATTGACATAATGCCTAATTTCCCTATTCAATTGAGCAAGCCGAATATAACCTATGTCAAATTTTTTAGCTTGTAGTTGCATTGCCGTTGACCCGAAGAGATTCTTCACTTGAACATTCTTACATCTTTTATGGACATTAGATGCTAAATGACGAATGCAAAGCCTATGATAGGCATAAGGTTCCTCCCATTGACTACCAACTTCGTTCATAGCGCCCATTATACCCGCATGTCTATCGGAGATGACACATAATCCGTCTCGTTTGGTGACATAGGTCCTAATACAAGACATAAACCAAGGCCAACTCTCCGTATTTTCTGACTCAACAATCGCGAAGGCAAGTGGAAATATTTGGTTGTTTGCATCAACTCCCATAGCGGTCAACACCACTCCTTTGAACTTACCATACAAGTGAGTTCCATCAACGGTGATAATAGGGCGACAATGTTCAAATCCATCAATACTTGGTTTGAAGGCCCAAAAAACTCGTTGAAATATTCGAACATTCGGGATATTCGTGGGTCTAGTCGACCACTGAACAATTGTGCCGGGATTAGATTCTTTTAAACCTTCCAAAAAACGAGGAAGCATCTCGTAGGATTCTTCCCAACCCCCAAAAATTTCACTAATTGCTCTTTATTTTGCATTCCAAGCTTTCATCTTAGTTATTGTGTACCCAAATTTGTCTCTCACGTACTCCACAATAACGGACACCTTAATACCCCAATCGGCCTCAACAAGGTTTCGAATCGCATGGCTAATGAACCCTCGTTTCAAATTCATATGGTCTCTAGGAACGGTGTTACCGACACAAGAAGTTTCATGACGACCATTGTACGTGACAATGGTAAAGGATTGTGAGTGAAAATCTTTTTGTGTGGCCCTTAGTCTCCATTTACAAGGGGAAGGTGATCGATCACATTTGAAGGTTACCGTGTGAGGCTTAGATTCTGCAACTCTAAAAAATTGATTTCGTTGCACACTATATAATGTCACTTCATCTATCACCGACATTTTGTTTGAAAACACTTGACCTTTAGCAAACTCATTCCCTTGCTCATAACGAACTAAAGATTCCCATGTCCTCCAATCATTCAACTCATCCCCTTCTAGTTTTCCAATATTGTTATACTCTACAATTGGTGCACTAGCACCAACATCATCAACATCGTCATCTCTTTCATCAACATTAAGTGTTTCATACTCCTCATCAACCTCATCGCCCTCTATATGACCATCAAATACACTGACATTTATATCATTACTAGTAAGGGATACGTATTGACCAACATCATCTAACGCCAAAGGAAGCCTAGGTGTCGGCACATTTGGTGTGGGCACAACAAAGGAAGTAGTGGACAACTCAACAAATATGTCCATGGATGGAGAATTTGAATGACGAACACTTGCCCATAACGCCCTTAATGCAACATCATTGTTAAGGGGTACAACTTTAAAACATCCTGAACTGGGATATTTCATTTTGACAATCAATTGAGCACTCGTTCTATCAACATCAATCCCCTTGTATATCTCGTCAACTAATTCACCGTAACTCATTTTTGTACTAGCTAAAACGAAATAGTGTGACCCTCCTCTATACGTTACACATCCATTTTGCTCCAGTATTTCTCCATCTCAATAACATTAGTGGATAATCAATAATGTCCATTCTATAAAGAAAAATTAATTAGCAAAACACAACTAAAAAAACAACCATATACAACAATTTTCTCTAACTTAATACATCACAATATGAGCGATACACCTTAATTACCAAGTATTAACCTAAATTAAACTTAACAATTACATTAACGACCTCCCTTAATAACTCCATCTTTGTAGTAAAATACCCAAAAAATTGATTTTTTTAATATCTATTAACCAAAAAAACAAATTATTCAAACTACTAATTTAATCCATGAAATATGTATTTGATTCTTACAAACTACTTAAACCACACATAATTTCACACTACATGCACAAACAATGAATTTCCCCCAAAAAAAATTAGGGTTTCAAATTTGGGGATTTTATCTATTGATGCAAAAATAAACATGTAAATTGTAAATCAAACAAATAATCAAAGAAATAAAGAACTTTAAACATAATTTAGGAATATATAAGCACATTATAACAACAAAATCAAAAAAAATTGGAACAACTAGTTGAATTTTACCTTGCTATTTATGAAGTTAGGTGTAGATGGTCGCCGGAAGTGACGCCGGAAGTGTTGCCGGAAGTGACGCCGGAGTAGATGAGTGATGATTGAGTAAAAGTGATTGAGTATGGGTGAGTTGAGAGGGATATGAGTAGAGAGTGAGCATATGGGTGGGGATCGCGATTTGTGTATATTAAATGAGGAGGGACGGAAATGCAAAGCAAAAAAAAAATATTTAACCCACTAACCCGCCATTGGGAATGGCGGGTATGTCCTCATTAACACGTCATTCCCAGTGGCGGGTATAGCCAGCCATATTTCCCAAACAATGGGTTTGTAGGCAGAAGGCATGACCTTTGAACCCGCCATTGCCAATGGCGGGTTATTGAAGACATATCCGCCATTGCTAATGGCGGGTTAAAGAGTTATATATATTTTTTTTGGTCATCTAATTAATTTGAAAGACACGCCATTGGGATTGGCGGGTTCAGTCCGCATAGAAACGAAGCTCAATCCGAACCTGCTAGAGCACCATTTCGTTAATTAGTTTTCAATCCGATCCGAAACGATAATAAGTTTATTTAAGAGCATTATTTTGAAAAAAATTTCTATATTAACACAAATTCTTAGAAGAGACGGTCTCTCAATAACTTATTGAGAGATCACTCTTCAGTACCACTCTATGTCATATTCGTACCCTTAAATAACAACTTTTTTTTGTACATATTTGTATAACAAACATGTGTGTCAACTAGATCATATACTTTTATTATTAAAATCCCTTTTATGGTACATTGTGATCATTTTTATTACTAATACAGTATTGTAGACACCCACACTTGACCACCAGGTGTCTATAGCAGTTTCCGACAAACACCCGATGATGATCGGACGCTAACATGCTTTAACGTACTCGGAAATGGGCTCGAAATCAATGGCATTTGGCCTAGGCATTTTACGGAGTACAAATTTCACAAAACCAACCTCAAATTCAGGCCCAGTGGGTCGTTTCGAGTCAAATAACACTAATTTGGGCCGAATCCGACACCGGGGGTAAAACCGTCTTTTAACGACCGAGTCAAAACCCGGTCAAAGATATTTCCCGAGACTTGTGGAATGACCGTGATGTCTCACGTGTCCAATTCGGACTCCAACTCTACGAAATCAGCTACACAAAATAATAAACAAGTTCGTTTAAGGGTAGAATTCGATCTCAAGTAGGAATCCTATTCGAAAACCGATTCAAACACCCAACCGAGTGCAAAACACTCGGCCGAGTAGCATGAACCAGCCGAGACTCCTTTTCTTCCTTCACAAGAAAACGGAATTCTCGTTCTCCTCAGCTTCTTACCCAAGCGGTAATTCCAGTTCAAACATATCTCTCCAAGTCAAGGTCGGGAACTCCCTATAAATAGCCCCTCGCATACAACGTTAACACACACATTCATTCATTATCGACATCAATTAGTAACGTTAAAATACACAACTTTTTCATCAATCATCCTTACACTTAGCATCGAGAAACCGATAATACAAACCCGAAGGAAACCGGTCCGATTCCCGACACCCTTCACCCGTCTCGTCCAAACCGAACCCCCCTAGCCGAACCAAACATCACTCGACGCTCTCGTGCCTAGCCACATTCCGACGAGCCCCGATCCGAGTCAACAAAAGCATGTAGGTTGAGGGTGTATCAAACCCGATTTCTCCTTTCTTCTTCTCCCTTCTCTTCGTCCGTTTTCCTTATGGGTCAAGAGTCGTTTTTTTTTTCTCTCTAATATCGTTATTAACGAAAAACTATTTTCATAACAAACATTCTTAAAAGTACGATATCAATTTTTCTATAATCGAGTATTGTATCGAAAAGAATTATATTAAGATCTCGACGATATCAAAAAATCGTTACATCTTTTTTCGTTCAAAATTCTTTTCTTTTACTTTTCGTTCAAAACAAACAATTTTACAAAACCCTTTTTCATTCCGAATATTCGATACCGATTTTGTAATCGAATATCGGATATGACGAATATCGAAAAACATAAATCGGATACAAATTAATTCATACTTTGTACGCGATTTATCAAAATAGCAATTTTCGAACAACGAGCGAAACGAGACAGGCCCGCACGCGAGTCGCGCCCCTCACAGGCGACTCGCGCACGAGTCTGAAACCCGTGCTCCCTTTTTCGACTTTTTCTCTCGTTTTATTATTTATTCTTCGAAACAATTTCTAAAATCTACATCTTTTCTAAAACTATTCCAAATATTTGATATTGATTTCGTAGTCAATTATCGAATATAGCGAATATCGAAAATATTAATTCGAGTACGAATCATGCAATATTCGTACACGATTTAATAAAAAATCGAATTTTCAGAAAACCGTGTCAAAAACAGACCGACACGCGACTCACCGGCGTCCCGGGCGAGCCGCGCGACCGGCTGTCTCGACGCACCTTTTTCGTTCTTTTTTATTATTTTTCGAACTTCGTTTTTTATACAAAACAGCGTTTCAACAATATTTTTCAGATTTCGATTAATATTTATTTTCTCGATCTCGTACATTTATTTTATTTGCTATATCGATACTAACTCGTTTGTTCATCTTTTGTAGCAAATTCATCTTTTTTGTTTCATTTGTTTTATTATACTAAAACGAATCTCGCATGTTAAATTCAACTTTGACGTTAATTAATTTTTCATGCATTAAACCGACTTAGCAACCCGTTCAATTCCTCACATGCTTAGGAAAACAATGTTTGCATATCATTCATCGTTCAACTAACGCGCGCATTAAAACATCATTCGATATCCTAGTAGAGGCCGCTAATGTGCGGGCGGGGTTGGGTGTTCTTAGTGAACTTCCCAACACGTACCCTCACCCCTTACTCAGAACCGTGGTTTCCGGATGTCCGAAACCATTGGCAACGAGAGTCATTCAATATACGATTAACCGCTCAAGTCGGCATCTATATCGAACTGCAAAGGGACGAGCCCAATAAACTCTGACATCGAAAATGGGCCGTATTTTGTACACGGCCCACTACGACATAGAGTGGGCTCAAACGGTTCCGAATAACCATAAAATTCGGTGGCGACTCCGACTTCGATTTAAATTTCCATTTGACCATCTCATGGAGATTCATTCACCTCCACCCGCGCGTGGCCGCGTCGGGGTGGACCTATGTCATGTCCACAATTTGGCAACTCCGTTGGGGATTTACTGATGCGTTAATAACCTTCGGTATCCTTCAGGGTGAGACTCGAATAGAAATCGTTTGACTAGTACAATGCGCGTTTAGTTTTACGGTTCATGCATAACCCCATTTTTCCCGGGCCGGTACTGGTGACCGACGTCCCACTATACCATTGATATAGTCCAAATTGGTTATGTCAAAGGTGTCCATTAGCCGATTCGTATGGGTTTTACGACATGTCCTAATCTCAACTCGAGTTAGGGAGTCCGCCCCGATTCTCGATAGGCTATGTACACTGGTATAGACCCTTATAGACTGACCGAGACTTAGCTTAAGAGCATACATGGCGTCATTATACTGTTTCCATGACTACGTGCTACTTGATCCACATCTTTTTTCAAAAAAACGTCATTTTCAAAATTTTGCATCCTTTTTCAAAATATCCAATTTCAAAACCCGGGTCAAATACCGAATTTAGGATTTACGATTTTACTCAAAATAGCCCTTTTTCTAGCCGGTATTATACCCAATTTAAAACTCGAAACTATTTTCGAACTTGCAAAACCGTCGTCCGGTTCGATTTCTGTTTTTTTTCTTTCGAACAAAACCGGGCCATCAACCGAATTTCTCTTCGGGCTTTCAAAAATTCAAAATTTCTGACTTTTCAAAAAAATTCAAGCCCGATGACATTTTTGCCGATTTTAAAAGTCGGGATCCTGTTTTCGATTTTCAAATTTTCGGAAATTCATCTTCAATTCCGAAATTCCAAAAATGCATCTTTTCAAAAATATTCAAATTTTAAAAAAATCGGAAAGCTGCCGAAATTTAGACTTAAGATTTGACTCAAAACAAGCTTATTTTCTAGCCGGCATGCTGCCCATTTCAAAATTCGAATTTCCGATCCACCATTCGATTTTCGAATTTTCAAAATTCAATTTCGATTTTAAAATTTTTGAGATACCAGTTTCGATTTTCAAAATCTTCGAGATACCATTTTCAATTTTCAAATCTTCGAGATGCCGTTTTCGATTTTCAAATCTTCGGGATCTCATATTTTCAAATTGTTGGAAATTCATTTCGATACTCTAATTTCAAAATTCCAAATATTCAACTTTTCAAAACCCCGGAATGCTACCGAAATTAGAATTTACGATTTGACTCAAAGTAGCCTATTTTCCAGCCGGTATTCTGCCCATTTCAAAACTCGATTTTTTTTTTCGAACTTTCAAAATTGTGGCCCGATGCACTTTTCCGTTTTTTCGAAAAAATTGGGCCATCCACCGAGACTCCTCGGATTTTCCAAAAAAAAATCATATTTCAAAACTTCCTCTTCTTAGGACTTCCCCTATTTAGCAGTGTCGGGCCGTGTCATAAGTCATCAAAGTCTTTAGCGTCGAAACTCCGTCGATCTTACATCACGAGTTTCCTCCCTATCCCAGTCCGCCTTATTTGACTAAGGCAAAGCCCACCTACGTAGGACATACTCCTACGAAGGTTGGCCCGTCTACACAATTATCGAGTCCAAAGTATGGGGAATGTCTCACGTAAACCGCCTTTCAAACAGGGCCCAGCCCACACAGCTGGATCCTAAAGGAGACCCACCTTTCACGAGTCACCCGTCTGGGTGTCCTTTCCGAGTCATTTCCTTTTCAGGCTTTTCCCCACTCGAGGGGCTACCCTTCAGCAGAGCGATCAATCACGGTTGCTCTAAGGGTCATGTCTTGCACGTGTTGTCTCACGTATCCCACTTTCGAGTCACTTAGATGTCACACCATCTGAGTCTCTAGCCTTACTCAAGGGGTTGTCCTCCACCCGAGCAGTCAACCACGGTTACCCTAGAGAGTACCCTACGTTCATCCTACACCGGCGTCCTTATGATGCCTTCTTCGAGTCGTACCCACGCTACGAATACTCGGGTCACCTAGGGTTAGGTCACCACGGTTGGTCCAAGCACGCGACACTGTCAAATACGGTCGCCCCATTTTCGGACTTATCTTTGTATAGCTCGAGTCTCGTGGTCGAGTCTAGGTCACAATCGTTACTTTGTCTGGATTAACATTTAAGTAGCCCGGTCATAGAATCTTAGTCATTCCTGCCCCCGGGCCGTACCTAGTTTGACTCTCTCTCTTGCATTTGCGCAAAACCGAGTTTAGGCGAGTTCTAACACCTGTCGTTTCTTCCGATCAGGGACCCTATGAGCGAGACACTACCAAACCATAACAAATCCCGCGCCGTCGAGAAAGGGGATATCCAGGGGAGTATGCTCATGCTATCTTGCTCCATTAACAATATCTTTTCGAAAATCAATACTGCCCTAGATAACCTAAGTTCCAGGGTAACCATCATCGAAGAAGATCTTATAAGAACCCGAGCCCGTCTAACACAACTAGAGCGGGTAAGACAGCCTATCACCCAACTGAGCCATTTGAAAGGTGAACACTCTTACGAAACTGTCCGATACCCTCAAGATGGCAAGACCGAGAGAGGTAACCCTCAAGTCACCTCTCCAAAAATCAAGAACCAGTCAAAGGAAAGGACATTTACCCACTTGGATATGTCCTACACCGTCGCTTTCCAGAGGTTGGTTCCAAAGGGCCTAATACTACCTATAGGCCCAACAACCGACCCTCCTTTGGAAAAACGCTCCAAAGCATGGAACGACGAGCATTACTGCAAATTCCACAGAAGGAGGGGACACGATACAGAACAGTGCTGGAAACTGAAACACCTCATTCAAGACTTCCTCGATGCCGGGAAAACTCCCATTTTGGAAACTTTGTCACTTGCAAAGCCCCTCATGGACTATACAGGGCCCGATGACCAAAGCATCCAATCTACCTCTTATGCATCCAAGAGTCCGGATTTGATTTAAGTCCAGTCTGAGTCTGAGTCTAGGATATACTATTTATTTCAATTTCAAAGTCAGAGTCAGAGTCAGTTGTATTCTGTCCTCTTTTTCAAAATTCAATAAAATCAGCTTTTCTATTTCTCATATATACTTTCCTTATGTGTTTCCGAGAACATGATGAACACCGTCATACACTGTGAGCACACGCACGTGACTATTATAGGCACATCTATAATGACTGCAGGAAATGAGACCCTTGTTTTCCTTTTACATGTTCCATGTCTGGTATAGAAAGCCACATAACTACCCTTAACAGGAGCGGTATCGAATCCTATGACAAATCTAGGTAATCTCCTAGTTTGGGTTAAAGACGGGAGGCAAGCCCATTTCCCACAATAAACACCCATCCAATAAGACTGACCAGTCCCTACCCTAGGTGTTAGTCTAACCAAAAAAAAAAGCAAACGGCCAAAACAAAAGAGCTGGTCATGACAAAAAAAACTGGACGAAAAAAATCAGAAGTCCAAAAAAAAGGCAAAAGGCCCAAAACAAAAGAGCTGGCTATGATCAAAAAAAAGGAACCCCCAAAAACCCATGACCATGATCAACGGTCAATTCAAGTGAAAGCCCCATGACCAGGGTACGGTCAAAATTCATACCATCAAATAAGGGAGAGACAATCAAGCTGGTCAACTAACACCACATTTAGCTTTCCCACATTACAACCCTCAAGACCTTCCCGAGACCCAGGCCAAAGACAGCCCGGAATTTTGAGGATTCAAGCTTCATAGAATACCCCTAACCATTAGGGCCACACATGGAAATCAGATCTCGCATTATCAAAACTTATCCCGATCAAAGTTCGAGCCATTTTACTCGACTTCCCCTTTACATAACAGAATTCACAATCACCATACGCAAACTCGAGAGCAAAACTCGTCAAATCCCCTCGAGAGCAAAACTCGTCAAATCCCCCGAGAGCAAAACTCGTTAAAATCCCCGAGAGCAAAACTCGTCAAATCCCCCCGAGAGCAAAACTCGTTAAAATCCCCGAGAGCAAAACTCCTCAAATCCCCGAGAGCAAAACTCATCAAATCCCCGAGAACAGAACTCGTTAAAATCCCCGAGAGCAGAACTCGTTAAAATCTCATCCCAATTCTTCTCATTCAAACCAGTTACCAACTCCGAACACGGGAACTCAACTTGCGGTCGGCATAGAGCATGCCCAAATAGTGCACACCACCTCTGGGGGCTATCCCGGAGAACGCTCACAGTCACAGGATCAATATCCTAACCATTCTAGCCCTTTGATCAAGACATCACTGGGAATGCACCTAGCCTACACCATCGCTATGGCTAGTTACACACAAAGCCCTAATAAACTAGGCACCATAATCCACTGAACTACGGTTTGGTTTGATTTCACCACATGTGAATACGTAGGCAGCCTTTCAACAGAGGCACAACCACCCACATTGACACACATTCAAAAAGCACCATCATTCCGGTCACGACACTGTCATGTTCTCGACAGTTAGCTTTGTCATTCTGGGGGCTTCTCCTAGGCAGAAGTTCTCCATCCATTCACATAATCCAAATAAATTCAAAAAAATCTAGCCTCCTTTCTGTAGTGTGTCCTAGTACTCGGCTCAGTCGAAGACAAGAATCAGTCAGGACTCGAGGCAATACCCACCTTGGAAATGTACCCAAAAACCAAAAATCCAGAAGAGCACTAGACTACGGCATTGCTACTGCTAAAAGTCCAGTCATGCCAAAACAGTCTCATTACAGACTATTGCAATCCCCCCATAGCACATCCTTCCTATTCCGAGGATTCGACCGTGTTGTCACTCGCCTAGGCTACGGAATAGCGCAACTTAAGAGTCTTGTCATCTTAGGTGGCCCACCTCCCTACGGAGTCACGGTCCAACCCCTCGAGAGTCCAGTCATGTCTGTCAACTCGTCCGGTCGCGTCCAGAGTCGAGTCTGTGAGTAGACCTCTTTTCAAATTCTCATTTTAAAACTTGCAAAACTTAGCCATTTGAGAAAATCCTTTTCGACAAGGTCAAATTTCAGTCTATTTAAAAACTGCAAACTTCTTCTCCACCTCTTTCAATTTTGGAAACCTATCTCCTAGCACGTGAGTTGCTTTCAGGACTTCGATTTCAAAATACAGCAAAAATCATTTTTACTCCCCAGCGCAAGTCATATTTGTTTCGCCTACGTGTTGCATGCAAAATTTTATGTAACTTATACAGGTACAAATCACGACAGTGCAATTCACATAACTCCCCAGCGACATTTAACAAGATGAACCCATATATAGGCGCACCTAAATCTTATACGACGAGTTCAATTCCCCACGGAGTTATCATCAGCTCAGGTACATTTCTAATCCATGGCCGGCGGGCCCTTCACGCAGGTCTAATGGACTTTAAACGACCCGACCGGAAGTCTGCCAGGTCTTAATCTTTGATTGGCCTGGTAGCTACTCTGACTTTCGCCTTGTCCAAGCCTCAGTCAGAGTGGGGGCTCTGTAGACACCCACATATTTGACCATCAGGTGTCTATAGCAGTTTCCGACAAACACCCGATGATGATCGGACGCTAACATGCTTTAACGTACTCGGAAATGGGCTCGAAATCAATGGCATTTGGCCTAGGCATTTTATGGAGTACAAATTTCACAAAACCAACCTCAAATTCAGGCTCAGTGGGTCGTTTCGAGTCAAATAACACTAATTTGGGCCGAATCCGACACCGGGGGTAAAACCGTCTTTTAACGACCGAGTCAAACCCGGTCAAAGATATTTCCCGAGACTTGTGGACTGACCGTGATGTCTCACGTGTCCAATTCGGACTCCAACTCTACGAAATCAGCTACACAAAATAATAAACAAGTTCGTTTAAGGGTAGAATTCGATCTCAAGTAGGAATCCTATCCGAAAACCGATTCAAACACCCAACCGAGTGCAAAACACTCGGCCGAGTAGCATGAACCAGCCGAGACTCCTTTTCTTCTTTCACAAGAAAACGGAATTCTCGTTCTCCTCAGCTTCTTACCCAAGCGGTAATTCTAGTTCAAACATATCTCTCCAAGTCAAGGTCGGGAACTCCCTATAAATAGCCCCTCGCATACAACGTTAACACACACATTCATTCATTATCGACATCAATTAGTAACGTTAAAATACACAACTTTTTCATCAATCATCCTTACACTTAGCATCGAGAAACCGATAATACAAACCCGAAGGAAACCGGTCCGATTCCCGACACCCTTCACCCGTCTCGTCCAAACCGAACCCCCCTAGCCGAACCAAACATCACTCGACGCTCCCGTGCCTAGCCACATTCTGACGAGCCCCGATCCGAGTCAACAAAAGCATGTAGGTTGAGGGTGTATCAAACCCGATTTCTCCTTTCTTCTTCTCCCTTCTCTTCGTCCGTTTTCCTTATGGGTCAAGAGTCGTTTTTTTTTCTCTCTAATATCGTTATTAACGAAAAACTATTTTCATAACAAACATTCTTAAAAGTACGATATCGATTTTTCTATAATCGAGTATTGTATCGAAAAGAATTATATTAAGATCTCGACGATATCAAAAAATCGTTACATCTTTTTTCGTTCAAAATTCTTTTCTTTTACTTTTCGTTCAAAACAAACAATTTTACAAAACCCTTTTTCATTCCGAATATTCGATACCGATTTTGTAATCGAATATCGGATATGACGAATATCGAAAAACATAAATCGAATACAAATTAATTCATACTTTGTACGCGATTTATCAAAATAGCAATTTTCGAACAACGAGCGAAACGAGACAGGCCCGCACGCGAGTCGCGCCCCTCACAGGCGACTCGCGCACGAGTCTGAAACCCGTGCTCCCTTTTTCGACTTTTTCTCTCGTTTTATTATTTATTCTTCGAAACAATTTCTAAAATCTACATCTTTTCTAAAACTATTCCAAATATTTGATATTGATTTCGTAGTCAATTATCGAATATAGCGAATATCGAAAATATTAATTCGAGTACGAATCATGCAATATTCGTACACGATTTAATAAAAAATCGAATTTTCAGAAAACCGTGTCAAAAACAGACCGACACGCGACTCGCCGGCGTCCCGGGCGAGCCGCGCGGCCGGCTGTCTCGACGCACCTTTTTCGTTCTTTTTTATTATTTTTCGAACTTCGTTTTTTATACAAAACAGCGTTTCAACAATATTTTTCAGATTTCGATTAATATTTATTTTCTCGATCTCGTACATTTATTTTATTTGCTATATCGATACTAACTCGTTTGTTCATCTTTTGTAGCAAATTCATCTTTTTTGTTTCATTTGTTTTATTATACTAAAACGAATCTCGCATGTTAAATTCAACTTTGACGTTAATTAATTTTTCATGCATTAAACCAACTTAGCAACCCGTTCAATTCCTCACATGCTTAGGAAAACAATGTTTGCATATCATTCATCGTTCAACTAACGCGCGCATTAAAACATCATTCGATATCCTAGTAGAGGCCGCTAATGTGCGGGCGGGGTTGGGTGTTCTTAGTGAACTTCCCAACACGTACCCTCACCCCTTACTCAGAACCGTGGTTTCCAGATGTCCGAAACCATTGGCAACGAGAGTCATTCAATATACGATTAACCGCTCAAGTCGGCATCTATATCGAACTGCAAAGGGACGAGCCCAATAAACTCTGACATCGGAAATGGGCCGTATTTTGTACACGGCCCACTACGACATAGAGTGGGCTCGAACGGTTCCGAATAACCATAAAATTCGGTGGCGACTCCGACTTCGATTTAAATTTCCATTTGACCATCTCATGGAGATTCATTCGCCTCCCCAAACCCGCGCGTGGCCGCGTCGGGGTGGACCTATGTCATGTCCACAAGTATATACTTGTATATTAAACGTAATCATTTTATTAGGTTTGATAATATTGTTATATTAATGTATTGACACGTTGATGTAGTTTGTAAGACTTAATGCACGTCTTTAAAAGGCAGTGCTATCTGTAAAATAAAATAATAAAATATTAAAAGTGAATAAAATACTAAGAGTAGTAAATAGCATGAGTTAAAATATGAGATAAATAGTTTTTATAAATAACAAAAAAACATATTTTTATTTTTATTTTTTTGCGCATAAGTGTACCTAAGCGTAGTTCTAGTATACCTAACTTTTTGATATTTCTATAACAGGTTTTAGTATATACTCCGTAAGTACTTTTTTTTTTGAAATTCCATAGGGAATTAATGAACTAACTCATAATCAGACTACACCTAGCTGTCGTTGGTTGATCCGAACTCCAGTCATAAGTACATTTTTGTGTGTATATATAGATTGTGAAATTGTTGTCTTATATCGTTTTAATTCAACTAAGTGTGTGCACAGAAAGCATGGGGTAACACGGTTGCGCATTGAATGACATGGTTTTGTGTCTCAATGGGCAATGAGTTTGTCTTTGACTCTGTTTTTCCAACAACTGCTATTGAGCTATAGAAGTTAATTTAATTTAATAAATAATCCGCGCTTTGCTTCAAAAAAAAGTTAAGAAACAGGGTGGGGTAGCATGAGTTTGTGGAGTCATGATCATGAAGTTCTACAAAGGAAGCGAGTGTGGGAGCTGTCGGTTGAGGATGACACAGACCTACATGTTGTTGAACTTGGAAACGATGGTCGAGAATGGTTCAGAGGTGGAGAAATGGAGAACAAAATCGATGACTCGCAGAGAAACGAAGAGAAGAAAACAAGATGATGCGAAATTAACTTCGGATCACACAAGCAAGTAGCAACAGTTTTACATGCTTGTGTTGCATCAAAAGCAGCTCCTGAAACGAGATGACCAAGTACATACTGTTAACACGATCAACAGATTCTCAACTTGTTTAATGAGAGCATAGCTACATACATACTGCTAACATGATCGCCGTGAATCTGATCATAGAAATCGACAAGGGCGGGCATTCTACATACGCTCCACATCCCTGTCGCTTGCTGCACCTTCTGAACCATCATATTCATGTCCTGCAGACGGAACCTTTTCAAGCAGGGGCTTGAGTTCAGCATAGAGCTTCTTGACTTCTTCATTTTCTGGTTCCAACTTCAGCCCACTTTCCACATCCTCCAAGGCTCCTTCAAGATCGCCAACTTCTTTTCTAGCCACTGCTCGGCGCCAATACACTTTGATACAGGTGGCATCAAGCGTCAAGGACTCGGTACAATCGTTCTCTGCCTCGTGGAATTTGTTCATCTTGAGATATGCAATAGCTCTATTTGCAAAAGTCGCAGCGTTGGGTGACAGACCAATGCTTTTGGAGTAGCATTTTATGGCTTCCGTGAAATTCTTTCCCTTGAAATATCCATTCCCCTCTTCTTTCGCATAAGCCGCATCTGAAAAAACAATAAACATGGGCATGACTCAATTGAGTATTACATAAAAAATGTTGGTAGTAACGAAGGAAAATTTAGCATATTCTAAGATTCTTGAATGGTACGGAGTATATCCTTACTTCTACTAAGTACCCGTACTACACGTCTACACTCCTGACGGTAGTTAAAAAAATAAGCCCCTGAGCCCTGATCCTCGTGAATGTTAGAGATTTACGGAAAACAACACGACCATCACTAACCAAAAGAAAAGGGACTCAAAGGGCCAATTCAAGTACATGTCCCTAACAATAGTTCAACAATATCGGCCAAAAACGACCTTTTAGATATCCAATACTCTTATTAGGGAATCTAACTTGTTGTAATGTTCAGAGAAAAGTTTCGCAGGCTACCAATGCAAATTACAGAACTCGTGATAATGTCGATCACCCTATATATTACTCCAACAGCCAGGCGGGCGCATATTTAGAATCTTCAACTGAATAAAAGAAAATTAAACAGACAGTAACAAGTATGGAGCGCGTAGTAAGTAGTAACAAAAAAGAAACAAATTTAGATCAAGAAGGCAATTCAGGAAAAAAGGCCAAATCTTCCCAAGATTTTCTTATGTTCCTCCAATAGCACGCTATATATAACTAAAAGCTCCAACACTAATACTATACTACGGAGTAATAAACTATGATCATCCCTTGAAATATGAATCCAGACCATCGGCTTAAGCCTATGTTAGGCTCGAGACTTCATTTAAACAATTCGCGGCTTATCAAACACTAACAATGCCTCCTTCACACTTTATTTTAAACCGAAAATGTACAATTTTTCATGGAAGCAAGGGTGTCAGCAAGGTAGGCCTAACATAGAACTAACACATAGATGAACTTCACCAACAATCTTAGTAAAACCAGTGTCATTCATTTACTCATTTCAAGAAACTTAAGCTAATTTACACATCCAAAGTCAGTAAACAGTGCACAACCAAACAATAAAAAGTATAGGTAAGCTTACACAAGCGCTTAGGAATGGGAGAAGGCCATTTAGGGAGCACAAATGGGAAGACAAATCGCTGCCCATCCATCCCACCACGACTCTCAACCTGATGAGTACGGAGATTGAATGAAAACATACAATCACGCTTACGAAAATACACGACTTCTGCTACAAAAGGATCAACAAATAAAGGCTGAGCCTTACAAGTCAAAAGCCTGTCGGCATCAACGTCACGAGACACCTTATACATCAAATCCCACTCCCCAACCTCCTCACAATTCTTCTTCAACCACCACACCTTGAACACACAATGTTGTTTTTCCTTAAACACCTCCATGTACTGAATAAACCCGCCTCCAACATCGACACACCTCTCCTTCTCCAAACCAGGGGTATTAGAGTGTTTCCTCCGCCCATCTGGGACCGGAATAAACCGACACACAGCCCTCTCCTTACTCTCAAAACTCTCAAACGGGTCATCCCAGGTTATTAAACCGGCACTCAAATCAACCCAGAACAACTTCCCCTCAAATTCGAAAGACTTTTCCCCCCTCCAAACATGATCCCTCAACATATAATTTACTTTCTTTTCGACCCATTTCCCCAAATCCGACGAGAAACACATCAAAGTCCCAATTTCCAAACCGGTCACAGTTCGATACTCGGCCGCCATAAACCTCTCCACAAACCCAGTTTTCGGGTCAACCCGAGTAGTAAATCCGACATGGAACCGATTGTTAATGTGGTCATAAGGCTTCGGAAGCCCGACCCATTCACGAGTAAGCGGATTAACCACATACAATGCATTCTCCTCGGATATCGACGAGAAACAATTAGGGTTTTTGGCGTGCTCCTTATGTGGGTCGCGTTTGATGAGCAGCGTAAACAGGATCAACCCGTTACTGGACTGGAGCAATGTGGTCGGGTACTTGCTCCAGAACGGGTCGGTGACGGGTTCGGAGGCCAATTTCTTAGGGTTTATGGAGGAAGTGGAGAGTCCCGGGCGGTCAACGAGTTCGAACTGAGTGGGAAGGGGCGAGTCGGGGGCGAGTCGGGGGAGTCGGTCGAGGATGACCCAGGAAGAAGAAGGGCGGGAAATGTAGGAGAAGAGGAAATGGGGGTGGGTGATGATGGAGTTGAAATATTTGGAAACGGATTTGAAACGGCAGAGGGGTTTGGATGGGATGCGGGTAAGAATCTCAGTCACTAGTTCGTCCGACAGTAAATCCCATAAACATTCGACTTCGGATTCGGAATCACCATGGTCAGACATTTGGGGATGTGCCAGGTGAATTTTGTTGGGTGGGTTGATGTGGCTAGCTAGGGTTTGGGGATTTTTAATTGTTTTCTTCCAACCAATGGTCAAGTGAAGGTTGAAGAAGGTACGGTACCCACACACAATTAGGCAGTTCTATAAGAGCCGGATTAGATCCAATGTTTCATATGTGTGATCCGGACCCGCAGGGTCTAAAATATTAGTTGGAATCTTACTCGAATCAATGGGTATTTATAGATGCATGAATCCGATACTTTTAATGTAAATTAAAGGATTTTTTGTCAAAAGACACCTGTCATTTGGACCTTCTGTAAAAAAGACACCTAAAGTTTTTTTTTGGTCCAAAAACATCTTAAATTTACATTTCTATGTTAAAAGGCACCAAACACCAACTTCCGTCAAAAACCGTCAATATTGACGGTTTCCATCCTTTAATCTTCTTTCATCCACCCTTAATCAACACCAGTGACAGATTTAGGCCAAGGTCATTGACGGGAGGGATTTGCCGTGGATCCCCCCGATCAAATAAAACCAACTAACCTAAGCTAGGTAGCTAGGGCAAGTCGGGTCGATCCACAGGGACGGGGTGTCGGACTAGGGTGTGCTACGGTCCAAGACTAGGTTCGAGACAAACTAAACTAGGCGATGGCTAAGGTAGACTAAGGACTAAGCTAAAGTCTAAAACATGAACTAATAACAAGGCTAAACAAACAACTAATGACTAATGGAAGCAAATAAATCAACAAGAAGGAAACTAGGGCTAGGTCGGGTTCATGGATGCCAAAGAGACCAAAAGAAGGAAATGGGGTTACTAGCATGCTTTCATAGCCTAGGTTACGATCCTGCTCTCACTACTTAAACGGCCTAGGGGTCATCCTCACCACGCTCTCGCTACTAATGAGGAAACCAACCAACCAACCAAACAAACAAACACATACAAGAGAAGAGACAAGAAAAACAAGGATTGATCATCTCAAGTCTCACAAGCAATTCATCAAACATGTGGAGTGCAAGGCAAATGGGAATCAACAAAAACAACAACTAGTACCACCCATCTCAACCTAATCATCCCTAATCACACCCAATCCCCCTACTAACCCTAGAGGATAACTACTCACACATATCTAATGGAAAACTAACAATAACTAGAGAAACAAGCACAAGAACAACAACATCCATTACGAAGAACAAAAGGAATGAACAACAAACATAAACAAAGATGAAAACTTGATTAACTATGAAAGATTAAGAGTAAAGGGAGAAGAAAGATTATACCAACTAGAAAGGAATAGAAAAGATGAACACTTGCATAAAAGAATACCCAAACATCCACCAATGTTGTCAAGATTGGTAGATTCTTCAAGAATCCCAATATTACAAGAGTAGCTAACTAGATTAAACTAAGATTAAGGAGTAATTAAAGAAGGATTAAGCTAATCTACACTAATCTAAGCTAATCTAACCTAAAAGTAGTCTAGGGTTTCATAAGATGTTCTAACAATACAAGAGGGGGTATATATAGGGTTACAAGAATAAGGGGAATGAAGTGACAAAGTGCGAGGAGAAATAGGGGGCTCACGGTCATGATGAGGGGGCTCACGGCCATGAGGCACCCCCGTCATGGCCATGATGGTCATGGACTCATGGGTCACGCCCATGACGCCCTGCTGTAGCTCCCTTCCTCTCTTCTTTGCTTCCCAACTCACTACACGGCTATGTAGGCTTCTGACACGGCCATGTAGGCCCCTACTTGCTCCTCCTAGGCTTATTATCGACTCTCGGTGCTCGGGAATGGGCTCCAAGTGACTCGGGACCGAGTCTAAGCCACCGAATCATCGTCGCTTCTCCTCGTTGGCTCCAAATGTGTCTGAAACGAGTCGGAATCGTTCCATTTCTCTAATAATGGTCCTAGGAACCTAACACAAGCTAGAAGAAGCGTAAGTAGCCTCGAAAACCGCTCCGAAGAGCGATTCCACAAGAGAAACAGGGACCAAACACAAGGAAATAGCACTACAAACCACACTTATCAGTCATATGGGCTATGGCCCAAGTAACTTTCAAAACATGTAAATATTACTCCCTCTATCCATTTTTAATCTTCTTACTTTCCTTTTTGGATTGTCCATCTTTAAACTTCCTACCTACAATATTTCCTCTTTTGATTGATTTTTGTGGTTCATATCATTTCTGACCCCACATTTTCTCTCAACTTTTATTTTCCACCACACCCTACACTTCGCCCTTAATTTTTGTACCTACTCCCTCATAAAGTTTATATTTGGATGGAGGACCCTCCTAGTTTGAGTATTCCTCCCACTTTCTTTTCTGAGTTTAGTTTGGTTTTCTTCTCACTTTCCTTTTTCTGATCTTAGTTTGGTTTTCTTCCCACTTTTCTTTTTTGGATGTACTTTTAATCATTCTTTATTCTTCCTTCAATTCTTTATTATTTTCCTTCACACCTAAACCAAACACCTTTTCACTCCATACCTCCACCTTTTACAATTTATACCTCACTTTTACCATTTCTTAATCTCTTCCCAAAAAAAATTGGGGAGGAATACTTGAAGTATGAGGGAGTAACAAAGACATTTGATATACATACAGTTGCTCAGTGGTGGAACAACTTTCCAACTTCTTTTTCCTTTTAATATTTTTCACAATTTCAATAAATTTACTCCATAGTTGCATGTTGATATGCACATGGACTACAAACTCTAAATAACATTTTAAAGATTTTTAATTTGAACTTTCTCTAAAACAGTTTTAATTTGTTTTTTTTCCCTAAAATATTTTAAATAAACTATCTCAAGATTATTTCGTTATATGTGAGTGTTAATTCATATTTAAAATGAGTAACAATGTATATTTAAAAGAACGATAATAATGTCTCTTTTTATTAGTAACCAAAATTCTTCTTAAGTATCGTATTTGTCCGATTTATGAATTCTTATAGTGGGGCGTTTAGAAAAAAAATTAATACGATGACTTAATAAACAATTGTTTGAAAAAAATGTCTCGCATACATTTGATATCTTGAAAAAAAAATCTACATCATAAAATTTCGAAATTATTTTTTCCTAACGAATCTTTACTCAATCCTAACGAATTTTCTTAAGTTTTTCCTATTATACCCTTTCATAATCTTTTAGCTTTTACACACATTCGAAGAAGTTTTTCTTCGTTTTATCAATTTAGATAATCAATTAGCGCTTCCATATTCGATTATAAATTATAATTCAATTACCATTGACGTAATATCAATTACTTAATTAATTAATTTTGTTTATTGTATTATTATTGCTTGCTTAATTATACCGGCCGGCATGTCTAGGATTTATAAAGGTGGTGGGTGGTGGCTAAGGGTTGGTCGAGGTGGTGGCTAAGGGTTGGGTACTTGGGTGGCTGACTCGTGGGTGGGTCCTGGTGATCTGGGCGCTGGGTGAGGGTCGGGTCGGATCTGGGTGGTGGGTTGGTGGATGGGTGGGTGGGTGGTGGGGTGGTGGGTGAAGTCATCGGGGAGGGTTGTAGGTTCACAATTTGTAAAGTTTATTTTTTAGTTTAGGTTATTTTTTTTTCCTGATTTATTTTTTCCTTCATTGGTTTTAATTTTTTTTTCATTTTGATTTTTTCATTTTTATTTAAATTTTTGTTTTGTGTTATATTACTCCTTTTTATTACATAGTGAAACTATTTAATTTCCTTTTTCCCCCTCTTATAATATGACAATATGTCAAATTCAATTTCTTTAGAATTCAATGAATTATATAGAGTAGTATTTTTTGTACTTCCCTTACGTATTTTAATTAAATTCAATGAGTTTTGAATTCAATGAAGTATAATATAATTAAATTCAATGTCGCTTTTTTATGACAGATCTGATGCGTATGGTGATTCATGGGTTTATGGTATCGAATTTTGAGTTTTTTTCTAAAGAGAGAAACAAAAATAAAGGGTGAAATGACAAGGGTACAACGGTAAAATGTCGTTAGGATTGAGTAATAGCTCGTTAGAAAAAAGCACGACCCTAACATTTAGCCCAAGTTAATTTTTATTCCTGGATCCGCCCCTGATCAACACTCATTCCTTAATCAAACTCAATCAACCCTCTTTCTTTAATTCAACTATCTTCCCTTAATCAAACCCAATCATTTTCCTTAATCTAACCCTCATTCCTAGTTACTCTTCGTCTGCATACATCTCAATGAATCCCCGTTACTTAAGTCAAAACCATCAAGTTTTCGCTCAATCGGTAAGTTTATAATTATAGCTCTTCATTCTTAAGTAAATTAATCATTAAGTCATCAACGACAAATAAAATTTTGGAATTCAATTTTTGTTTTTATGTTATTTACCCTTAATTTCAAATATAAGGGTATGTGTGTTAGAGTTTATTAAACAAATTTTTGAGATATTACTGAATTGAAGTTGTTGGTGTAAGAAATTAAGAATACTAATTTTTTTGTTTAAATTTGTGAGTTTGAGTAACCATATGTGATTCTTTTTTTTTTTGTCAATTCATTTTTGGTTTTAATAATCATTTGTATTTCATTCTTTAGGTGTATCATATAAGACAAGTACTTGAAAATGACATGTTACGGAGTAATTGAGAATATGCAAAAGTGGAAAAAAAACGTGGTTCAATTAAGGGGAAAATAAAAGGGGTTTTGAATAATGGATAAGTGTTATACCTGTGATACATCACGGGGTTGAGCTAATTTTTTGTTATGGACAACTACTTGGTCATTGTTAGACCTGTCAAAAACTGACCCGACCCGAAACCGCACGAAAAAAACTTGGAAAAATCCACCCGAAAATGACCGAAACCTGAAAGTAACCCGACCCGATAATAACCCGAATATATTGGGTCAAAATCCGCCCGAACCCGTTACCCACCCAAAAATAGATTATTAAAAATATATTGCTATTATACACTAAAATTTCTCAAAAACATTAAGAAACATTTTTTTTCAAAATTTTAAGAAATAATATACTTTTATATATATATATATATATATATATATATATATATATATATATATATATATATATATATAACATTACTATCATTGTAAAACATTACTCCATCAATCATTGTATTTAAATTAAAATTTTGTAAAAATTATACGGAATATTATTTATAGATATTTTGTTATCAAAATATATAAAAGTTACACAAAATTTATTTTTATAATTTTAATATTAAAATTAATAAATTTTCAATATTATTTCAGATATAATGTATAAATATTACGAAATAAATTTTTAATGATTTTGACGATTTCAAATCGTTAATTTTGAATGGAATGCATTCCCTTTCAATAAAACCAAATAACAACCATTTGGGGTACTCCCATTTCTTTCCCCCCTCTTTCTCTGTGTTGATTTCATTCTCTTTGTCTTTATTGAATCAAACGCCTCCGAGGAATGTACATATGAAGGAGTTACACTTTATTACTCACATCTAAATGTTAGTGTTAATCCGATTTGATATACTATAAAACTATGATACTCATTTGATATATTGTTAATAATCTGTTTTGACATGTACACTAATAAACCGAGCAAACGTAACCCAATTAACCGAACAAACGGTACAACCAAAGCATAGGAGAAAGTACATTAACTTACGATGTAGTCATATATTGATTTCTGATTTCTAAAATGTTGGCTAAAACATTTACGGAGTATAAAGTACTTACTGCATATAAATAATATAATACTCTAAAACACTGATAAATCTTTTTTATTGTGCTTACCGATAAATCGTTTGTTATAACGTTTGATCCATATAACAAACTGATTCAGCAAAGTAAACATACACTCAAATATTCATCATTTTAAAAAAGAAACCCCACTAACGACACTCCCAAATAAACCCTAATACCCATTTTTTTATTATTACGCTTCAAACCTTAATCAATTAAGGCACAAAACGCAGATCAACTCCCATGAAATGTGTGACCGTTAAAAAATCCATGTATAAGTTGTATTTGATTATTTATTACTTGATCTATTCTTAATCGAAGATGAACGCAAATTGCTATCCATTTACCGTCGTCATTAAAAAAACGGAAGTTGAACGCAATGGGTAAAGGTAATTTGATCTATATTGTGTCATTACGTGCAATTAGTCACAAAGTTGGTATTTGAAATGCTGAAAGTTTTATTTTGTTATATTTTTTATTTTCATTCTAGTCACCATTTTGGTACTCGTATTTGGTTATATCGTTTTAATCTATTTTCTTTATTTGTGTAACCACAAATTTTGTATCGCAGAAAACTGAAATACAAAACAAGGAAACAAATAAATTTTATTAATTATTTATCATGTACAATCTCTAATGTATCCTCTGATTCTAACGCCGTTTAGGGAACACGTGTACGCGGTACACGTGAGGGACGTGTGCGTAGCTGACTTGTACTGCCTTGCGCGCGTTGTAATTTGATATTCTCGAGAGGGTCGCTTGGACTTGAATCTCCCTTGAATGTTTGAATTTGTCTTGGACCTTCTGACGGCTTGCGACGGATTTGATGGAGAGCTTGTAGCGACTTCTTGTCTTTTTCTCTTTGGATTCTTTGCTTCAGAATTTTTCAATTGCCTTCAAATGAATGAGAATGACTCTATTTATAGAGTTTTGGTTCTTTTTGGTGGACTTTGTAGTCACAGGCCCATTTATGGGCTTATTAGTGACATTGACCCAATTTATCTTCTTTTTGGATTTAATGATCCAAATAAACCAATTTGTAATCCGGATCGACCATATTTCATTTAGTCGGGACAAAAATAATTAAATTGAGTTAAAATTTCGTATTAACTCAAAATAATTAATTAATTTTATTTATTCGGCACTTTAATAAATTTTTAGTGCCTACAAATTGCCCCCTCGGGACCTTGTCACGTACACCGTTTGGGTGTTTTGGAGTGGCAGGGTCTCGAACATTTAAAAATTTTTTTTGATTTGATTTTGACTTGGAAGTCGATGAGCACCAAACTTGTCGTATAGGTAACTCTTATTATTATTTTTTCATCGTCACCCTGTCATTATCTGACTTGACGGACGACCTGAGGATACCACAAATTTATTTGACTTGGAAGTCCAGTCACACCGTACTTAAGTTACACCAAACAATTATTCAGTATCATTGTAGTACTTTAAGCTGACTATTTTTTCACCTAGCCAATACTTTCCTTAACAGAAGTAGGGTTAGAGGGCCTCCCATACCTATATTAACATGTAGAGTCCCCTTCAATTTCCTTGTTCAAAATTTTGCCGTATCTTCTTCTTCTTGTATTTTTTTCATGATTTTCTTTTTCTTTTTTCAATTTGACTTCAATTTTACCATGTCAATTCTATTTTTTTTGTTTTCTTGCTGACATACTGCATGTTTGGCTCGAATTTGTCATGCGCGACCCGAATTCCGAGTTGACCCTATCCATAATTCATGATGGTAATGCAGAGTTTCAACTAGATTGGTTCATGTTGTTCTCTGTTTAGCATCGAGCTCGAAACGTATCGTTTCTTATTTGTTCGTTCTTATTTTCCCATTAATGGAACGGTGCTCTTGAATTTTCACGGTCAACTGAGGACCGATTGTCGAGGTATAAACTCTTCCCGATTTCCTCTATTGTAATGTTGTACCACGGTTATCTTGCATTCTTTTCCGGACCCGTGGCTGCTTTGTTATTCTTTTGAATGAGTTTGGTGCGTGATTGCAGGAGCTACACTTGTTCTTTGTTCTACTGATCCTTTGATTTGTTCCAACGTAAAAACAAATATCATGGTCTTGACTCTCCTCTCTTGCCACGTACTACTCCATGTATTTGATGATATCATGACTAGATTAGTACCTCTATAGCAAGGTGATACTCAAATTGTGTACTTATTCACGCGCCTTTAATTCTTTTCTATCCGTATGCTTGTGGGTAGACCTTTTTGTGTAGATGAGGTACCATGATATATTTGGATCAAACTCTTTGTACTTATTTTTCAAGTTACTCGGGAGTTACTTGTCTTTCTCTGTCGATTCCTGAAGATTTTATTCGACTCTTATGGAGAAATTCAACCCGATGATCTTCCATCTTCAACTGAGTTATCATGAGATGAACCCGTTTGGGTCATCGCGACTTCTAGGACCACGGAGGAAGCACCTGTCAAATTCTTTGTCCTCACTTAAGTTGTCATGAGATGAACCCGTTCGGGTCATCGCGACTTCTTCGTGAGGAGCCATGAAGGGAGCACCTGAAGTCGAGGAGTCACGAAGGGAGCAACTCGAGTCGAGGAGCCACGGAGGGAGCACCTTGGAGTTGTTATGAGGTGAACCCGTTTGGGTCATCACGACGCTCCGACGGAGGAAGCACTCAGAGTTGTTATGAGGTGAACTCGTTTGGGTCATCACGACGCTCTAACGGAGGAAGCCGCGGAGGGAGCACACGGAGATGAGGAGCCATGGCGGGAGCACCCGGATTTGAGGAGCAGCCGCGGAGATGAGGAGCCACAGCGGGAGCACCTGGAGTTGTTATGAGGTGAACCCGCTCGAGTCATCACAGTGCTCCGACGGAGGAGAAGCGCCCGAGTTGTCACGAGGTGAACCCGTTCGGGTCATCACGACGCTCGCATGGAGGAGAAGCGCCCGAGTTGTCACGAGGTGAACCCGTTCGGGTCATCACGACGCTCGAATGGAGGAGAAGCGCCCGGGTTGTTACGAGGTGAACCCGTTAGGGTCATCACGACGCTCACGTGGAGGAGGCACCCGAGTTGTTACGAGGTGAACCCGTTAGGGTCATCACGACGCTCACGTGGAGGAGGCACCCGAGTTGTTACGAGGTAAACCCGTTAGGGTCATCACGACGCTCACGTGGAGGAGGCACCCGAGTTGTTACGAGGTGAGCCCGTTCGGGTCATCACGACGCTCGCATGGAGGAAGCCACAGAGGGAGCACGCGGAGATGAGGTGAACCCGTTCGGGTCATCACGACGCTCCAACGAAGGAAGCTTTTCTCGATGACTGGTGTGGACTGCTTTGAAGATACTCCAAGTTGCATCACTTCGTCCTACTTGAGATGTTATGAGGGGACCTGTTTGGGCCATCATGACTTTCTAATAGAGAAGCTCCGCTTGATGAAGAATTTTATGAAGCATCGTTTAGTGAAGCTTCGTTTTTTTTTTAAACCGTTCACAGTTTACGCTCTTGCGGGCCAGGAGCAATTATTTTTTATTTTGGAGGGGGCGGCTGCACTTGAGCTACATGTTCACCCAAGCTGCCTACGTACTTGCAAAACAAAATAATGCTTTACAAGATCAAGCCAACGTAGTTCGATAAGGGAATGAGTGATTTGTTTGTTGGTGTGGCTGCACTCAAGCTACATAGTCACTCGAGCTGTCTACGTACTCGCAAAACACAGATAATGATTTACAAGATCAAGCCGACGTAGTTCATGGAATAACCTTTTGTGGGTTTTGTTTTGTTTTTGTGGGTTTTGTTTTTTTGGTATGTTTTGTATTTTTTTTGTTTGTGTGCAGTTTATCCTCTTGCTTAGGAGCTTTCCTTGCCGTTTATCCTCTTGCTTAGGAACCTCACTTGCAGTTTATCCTCTTGCTTAGGAGCGTTCCTTGCAGTTTATCCTCTTGCTTAGAAGGGCTTGCAGTTTAGCCTCTTGCTTAGGAGAGTTTGCAGTTTAACCTCTTGCTTAGGAGGGTGTGCTTTTCAGAAGGTAGAAGATGTTTCGTCATCGTCCACCTTCACATTGGCGCTTGATGGAGATGAGATGTTTTCAACCATTTCACTTTCATGAGATTTTGAAGGATTTTGTTGATTTGTGAAAATTACAACCCATCTTTTTGCTTTAAGGGGTTGCACTTGAGTGATGTCTAATACCTCTGTACGCTTCATGCTAGAAAGGACGAGACTTTTGATATTCTTGCTAACTTTCACTTGTTTGACTTCATCACATGAGGAAGGCACATTACAACTTGTCTTTGTGAATACCCATAGGCGACTAAAGACTCCACTTTTAGGCGGATCTAAGCGTTTGAGCATTGATGCTTCTCCACTTGAAGTTGACGGATGAACGACGAAATTATTGCCCCCTTCACATGCGCCTAGCCTGTTGAAGACGGACAGACAATTATTTAGAGGAAGTTGATGTCTTTCTTTTGTCGTAACTCTTCCAAACCGATGGAACACGGAAGATCGTGATCTCTTCGTGGGTGGGCGTATCCTATCAAAGACTGAGAGTTTCGATAGACGTGCATTACTTTCATTTTCATTCTCCTTGCTTTCCAGGACAAAGATTGTGTTGGCACTGGCGTAGTTGATAGTCTTTACAGGAAAGAACTTTCTTTCTTTTGTAGGATACGTTTTGTTTCTCCTTCCTTGTCTTTTCTGATGATGGACATGCTGTGAATCGAGCTTCTTTTGCCCCCTTGATTTCTTGTGCATCGCTGTCTCCCAGGTCACAGTAGTTTGATTGGTTGCTACTGTTTCTTCAAGATCCAAGACGATATTTCCTTCTTTAACAAGCTGCATGATCTTTTCTTTAAAAGTTACGCATTTCTCAAGGGGATGGTTAATCAACCTATGATAGCGACAATAACTTTGATCATTCGTCATGTTAGCTTCTTTAGGTCGTTTTGAATATGGTAGCTGTATCACGTTCTTTTTGAGGAGGTCATCCAACATATTTGACAGGTCAGAATCATCAAACGGATACTTTTTGCCTAACATCTCTTTTAAAGTAGATCCATTCTTATTGTTGTTTGATCTTGGATTTCTTGATGTCTTCGCAGGTATATTGCTGACGTTGACGACCATGGACTCCTTAGATGTCGTGTTGATGCCTTCATTAATCTCCTTACGTTCTTGTCTATGGGAACGTGTTGCCTTATTTTGCTTGTGGCTGTTGATTGCGATTTCCATGTTATGAGCTCGCGTTGCTAACTCCTGGAAGCTTTTTGGTTTGATCCCATTCAAGATGTAGAGGAGATCCCAACTCATCCCGTTGATGCACATTTCGACCGCTGAAGTTTCATTCAAACGCTCCTTGCATTCAAGACTGAGGGCACGCCAACGGTTGATGTAGTCAATGACAGGTTCATCGTCCCACTGGGAAATTTTTGTCAACTTGCTCATGCTTACAATGCGCCTGGTGCTGTAGAACCTGTTGAGGAATTCGTCTTCCATCTGAGTCCAGCTGTCGATTGATTCAGCTTCCAAATCTGTGTACCAGTCAAAAGCGGTTCCCTTGAGGGAGCTCACAAACTGTTTGACAAGGCGATCACCATCAGTTCCAGCGTTGTTGCATGTCTCCACGAAGTGCGCGACATGTTGTTTCGGGTTACCCTTTCCATCGAACAGTTGAAACTTCGGGGATTGATATCCAGAAGGCATGCGCAGGTCATCAATCCTTTTGGTGTAAGGTTTGATATATCGTCCAGCAGTGGGTGAATCTTCACCGAGTTGGATTTTGATCGCGTCTGCTATCAGACTCTGCAACTGCTCCGGAGTGTAAATACCGGTCTTGTTCTTTGGAGGCTTCTCACCATCCTTTTTCTCGTTTGGAGGCTTCTCACCATCCTTTTTCTCATCATCTTCATCCTCCTTTTCGATGTCGCTTTCGTGAACGGTGTCCTTGTCGGTGTCACTGTGCTCATTAGAGTTTTTCTTCTCACGGAGCTCACTCACTTCTTTTTGAAGATCCTCGATCTTCTTGTTCTTCTCTTCATTCTCCTTTTGTATGTTCTCAACGAGTTTGGTCAGATTCAAGACTTGGTCTTCAATACTGGAACCACTAGCCATCATTGTCGAAGCGCTGATAGGAGTGACGCTTTCCTTCTTCCTTGACGACACCTTAGGCTTGCGCGGGGAGACGGTGTTGCTCTTGGAGACTTCATCCTTTCGGGAAGGAGAAGAGGTCGCAATTATGGCTTCGAAGGCAACAACAATTGAGGCAGCAGAGATCTTACGCGGCCTAGTAGGGACGTGGGCATCGCGTAGGCTGGCAGCAGTGGCGTCGAGGGTAGCCTTCTTCGCCTTCGCCCTGGTGACCATGCCAGTGAATTGCGTGACGACGCCAGGAGACTGTTGGAGGATGTCAGCATAGGCCTTTTTGGGGGCGTTGAAGATGTTGCTTTGTTTGGTAGACATCTTCTCGAGAAGTAGTCTTGGTTGGTTCGGCGGTAGAGATGAGAGGCAGAGATTTTCACGTCGGGTTCACCAAAATTTGTAACCACAAATTTTGTATCGCAGAAAACTGAAATACAAAACAAGGAAACAAATAAATTTTATTAATTATTTATCAAAAGTTTGTGTACAATCTCTAATGTATCCTCTGATACTAACGCCGTTTAGGGAACACGTGTACGCGGTACACGTGAGGGACGCGTGCGTAGCTTACTTGTACTGCCTTGCGCGCGTTGTAATTTGATATTCTCGAGAGGGTCGCTTGGACTTGAATCTCCCTTGAATGTTTGAATTTGTCTTGGATCTTCTGACGGCTTGCGACGGATTTGATGGAGAGCTTGTAGCGACTTATTGTCTTTTTCTCTCTGGATCCTTTGCTTCAGAATTTTTCAATTGACTTCAAATGAATGAGAAGAACTCTATTTATAGAGTTTTGGTTCTTTTTGGTGGACTTTGTAGTCACAGGCCCATTTATGGGCTTATTAGTGACATTGACCCAATTTATCTTCTTTTCGGATTTAATGATCCAAATAAACCAATTTGTAATCCGGATCGACCATATTTCATTTAGTCGGGACAAAAATAATTAAATTGAGTTAAAATTTCGTATTAACTCAAAATAATTAATTAATTTTATTTATTCGGCACTTTAATAAATTTTTAGTGCCTACAATTTGTTACTTGTTTTCTGATTTTCGTTTTATTTTGTTAATTTTTCTTTTTTATCCTTTGTCCTTTTCTGATTGTTATTTTCTGTTTTTTCTTTGTTGATTTATGCATTTTTGACCTATTATTAATTTCGTTTATGTTGTATTTTATTAATTTTTGTCATCAATAATGACGATGAAAAACTAAACTAATACTACTAAATTACTAAATGATGAAACTAAATCCTCAGATTGGTTGTAATTTAGATCAATTAGAAAGATCTTGTTCTTTTTTTCAGAATTAAAGGCCCGGTGGTCTCCAATTAAAGGTTGATTCAATGAGTTTTGATGTTTGAAGATTGCTTTGAGTCATCAACATAGATGAGTAGATCACTGAGTTTCCTGCACTTGTACTTTGCTATTGATTGATTTTGATCTAAATTAGAATTTACATATCTTCCCCAATTAATAGATAAACCAATTAGTACTCTTTAAATATTCCTAATTATCAAATATCAGGGTTGTGGTGATATTCTAAAATTATACTCGTAGTTTAATACTGGCTTGATCAATTACTACTCGTGAATTGGGCTAGTATTCAGTAAGCGACACAATATAGAACCCGGTTCACTGGTATGATATTTTGATGCAGTTGGACCATTGTTTTCTGACCAGTGACATTTCAAAATATAATTTAAAGAAAATCAAGCAAATCGACTATCCAAATAAAAATATGTAAGATGAAAAACATTGAGTAAATCGACTATCCAAAATATAACTACACACATAGTATGCTCTACTGAGTATGCATCCTCCATGGTTAACATCCTCAGTAGCATCATCATCATCAAAAACATGAAAATATAAAATAAAAAAAATACCTGAAGCAAAAAAGATTTCAAATTGATGCTAGTGTGATTATGTTTAATCATTTACACAAACTTACATGGGATTTTGAGGATCAAAACGCCAAAGTAAAGCATAACACAATTCCTTCATCACAATTCCATCCCTTTTTAAGGTTTTGCAGAATGGCTGTGCTTTGACGTTGATCTCATTTTAAACTTCCTTGGTTATCTTCTATCACGGATTTACGTATTTGTCTTGTATCACAATGCGATTAGTAATCCTATTTGCATTTTGATCCAAATGAGAAATCTGCACTTCTTCTTTGTCTCGTAGATTATCAAAAGCAGAGGACCATTAAATGGAAAGCAAATCATACTTGCTTGAGATAGAGGAGATCGGACGACTTTTTTTCTTGTTGCGAAGATCAGATGAATTATCGAGGTCTGCAGAAATTGAAGGCCAATGCAAAATTGGCTCTAAGATGCCTAATTTATGTAGCCACAACATTAATTAGCTTAATTACATTGGAAATTAATATTGATTTTGTGGGAAGTGTATTTTTAGTTGATTGAAACGAAATGGTATTGGATAGTTTCAATGCAATTGTAAATTGTGAAATGTTTAATAGTGCATTAATTGTCTTTTGTTCAAATTCTCTTTTGCCCTGATTTCAATGATCATCTTTTAATTCTAGGTTATTTAATGTAATTAGTTCTTCTTCAGTGCACATCATTTTCGAGATATAGCTTTAAATGAAGTTCGAGATTACTTGTTGCCTAAATAATCTCATTTCCAATTTGTAGGAATTCACTAACCTAATTAACTAAGCCAAACTAAAACACTAAAAAAATGAACTTATTCCCAAATAGGGCTTTGTAGTTGTGTCACATCACTATGCTTGGTGTCTTCTTTTATATAAAGAAGATTAGTTTTTTTGGGAGGAAAAATGGTGTATTGTGGGAAAATAAAAAGGATGGGGAAAGGAGATAACAGGGTAATGTAAAGGAAGAGGAAATGAAGATGTTGATTGAGTTTGATTAGGGACGAGTGTTATTAAGGGTTGATGGAAGAAGATTAAAGGATTGAAACCGTCAGACGAATTTTTTACGGAAGTTGGTGTTTGTTGTCTTTTAACACAGAAATGTAAATTTAAGGTGCTTTTGGGTAAAAAAAAAACTTTCGGTGCCTTTTTACAGAAGATTCAAACGTTAGGTGCCTTCTGACAAAAAATCCTAAATTAAAATGTACTTTTTGTAAAAGAAAATGTCACTAACTACATAAAAATGTAAAAACTAACCTTACAAATAAAAAAACAATGCTTGAAAGCTTACAAATTACTAAAACCCGTTACAAATTACTAAAACCCGTTAGATATTTTGTATTTATGATTTTCTTTTTTCCTTTTTAATTAGTAAGGGTTTAGATAAGGGTGACCCAGACCCATCAATTTCTAGGAGGATCCATACTCAACCCGTACCGGTAGGGTCCAAAAAAATAAGACTCAAACCCAACCCATTAGGGTAAGACCTGGAGGGTCTAGGACTCTAGGCAGGGTCTCGGGTCCGTTGTCAAGCCTGCACCCAATTGTTTACTGGAGGGCTTAAAATGACTTGCTTGTAATTACTACTCATTCGTCTTGGTTTATTTGTTTGTTTTTAAATTCATTGTCCAGAATATTTTAATTGAAAGACTAAAAAAATGAACAAGGTGGAGGACATCTCTATTTGATCAAGCATTCAACACATGTAGAAACATTACAGTCAATTTTTAACATTTCTAAGGAAACTAATACAAATAAATGTAGTGGAGGACAAGTTTTTGAGCTAACACAATGAACCATAGTACAATACCTACTAGTCTACTACAAGGCCAAAACTGAACAAGGCAAGAAGCCAATCTTTATTATAAAGACAGAACTAAGAATTGAATGAGAGACTGACTATCAGACTCACCTCACTGAATGCCTAACTTTAATATTTCTTGAAGCTACATTTCTAATATTTTACCTTGCAGGAAAAATAAAATGCCGAAAACTTGCACCAGGCAAATATCATGAAAAACTCTGCCTAATTTTTTCGACGACTTGGGGATGATGCTGAAGTAAATCTGTGAGGTTATAAAGAACAGAAGGTTGGTTTGTCATACTGAACAATTGCTGAAACTGGTTTGTGACCAATGCAAATCTCGTGGATAGTTCTGAAAAGGGGGAACGAATCCAACCATCTCTTGTTTCTCAACACCTCGTACACTTCTTTGGCAGTCAGGACACCCTTCAACACCAATATTAATAATACTGAGTAATACATACATTACCACGAAGTCGAATTTAAGACAGTTGTTACTTGTAAGTGTGGAACAGATTTAAATAAACTCGCGTACTCCATCAATGATGAGCATTAATTAGTACGGAGTACTAGACATATATTGTTGAATCCACTTCACACTTATAACGGTCTTAAGATGAGACTTACTAGATACGGAGTACTCCGTACTACATTAGTTCATGTTTTCAGTAATCCAACCAATGGATCCTTGCGACAACAAAAAATTGAGCACATTAGTTGTGTACCTGTAATTTCTGCCCCTGCAACATCTCAGCTTCCAGCTCCTCAAAAGGCCTAAACATGAGATGCATCACATCAATACTAGACTCTGATATACGTCTCTCTCAACAAGAAACATTCAGATTAGACCGTTATATGCATTTCAACCAATTAAAAAACTCTGTGGTAGCATTTAAATTGAAAGTACACGAATGACTTGGGAGTTGGGACGGAAGGACCATATGAGTAGCGAGTTGACGCATTGGCAGTCTCACACAAGAGTCAAGACTAACTATTCAACTGAACATTGTGCTGAAAAAACAGTGGAGTAACAGTTAGAGGCTGATTCCTACCTCCTTCCTCCCCATTTTGCAAAGGCTTCTCCAATTTTCCTATTCCTTCCTCCAACTGTAAGATAACGGCTTCAATAAGTAAAGCAAATCAAATAGAGAACAGACATTTGGAAGGAAGCATAAGTTGCTGCCTTACAGCATGTAGCAATAAGATCGGCTATTCCACAACTTTCAAAGAACGTATCATCCCTAACCGATGGAAATAGTCTTTTAGAAAAATCCCTCATTTCATTTAGTCCAATTCTCATAATAGCAGCCTGCAATATAAATCATCCATGTTAACAACCACAATACTTGAGTTAAATAAGTCTTATAAATTTTGCTCTAAAACTATAGAAGGTTGAAAGACTATCACATTCAATATCACGTTAAAGAAGTTTTGGCATAGATACGGTGTTTCATTTTCTATTAAGGACTGCCAAAAGATAACGACGTGAGAACAGAAATCTTCTTACTTTTGAGTTATTTCCCAAATTCAAGCCATCCACAAATCCTGTCATTACAATAGTATGAAACCATCATTGCAATGGGTTATTTAGAATAGTTACCTATATTACAAGGATAAGCGAGATATTCAAACTCAAACCTGCACCAATAGCCACTACATTCTTCAGTGTACCACATAATTCCACCCCTTCTACATCTTGGACCTTTTTTCCAAACAACAAAAACACTTTAAGCTCACCCACTATGAAATATTCCCTAGAAGATGGTCAAGTGAGTATATCATATACGACTACTGTTTCAAATCGAATGGTTTGAAGTTACTATACAATATCACCTCTGAAAAGTTGACAAATTACAGAAGAACACAAATAGTATGACCACTCACAGCTGTGACACCAAAATAGGGTGTAGTAAATAATCGAGCCCACCTCTCTGCAACGGCTCTATCCCCTTTATATCCTATTGTTGCTTCACTGAGATTCTCCTTGGCAATCTACAACGGAAACACAAAGGCCTAAATCTAAATCTCACTTCAGTTCAAGCGATAAAAGAAAACTGAAAGGAAATGAACAGATGTGAGAACCTCATCTGCGATGTTTGCACCCATTAGAACACAGCAGTTACAGCCAAGCTGCTTAGAAATTACAGAGGAGATCATAGATGGACCTTCAAGTTTCACCTCCATGCCTTTAATTAGCGAAATTGCTTCCACGTCTTCTCTAATATTCCCAACGAGTGTCTTGCAAACACCCTCGACAAACTGATGTGGAGTCACAAAAACCAACATATTTGCATCTCTCACTGCACATACATACACTCACCCATTGACACCAATCACTCTCGAACCCGAAACATGTCATTTACAAAAATAAAAACACTTTCCCAAAATGTCTCCGTTAGAGTATATATAAACATTACATTTCTGGGCCTCCAAGCATCCCCTTAAGGTTTTAGTTGAATTGGTTCCATAACATGGTATCAGAGCCAGCGTGACTTTGGTTGCGCGTTTTAATCTCAACCCCTCCTTTCTAAAGCCCGATGGGCATTAACCATCATCTTATGGTCTTGTTTGAATTGGTTCCATAACAGTCTCTCATTGATTTGATTTTTATTTATTTTGTTTACTCGCAGAATGAACTCAAATAACCCTAATTAAATGAAATGAAGGAGAGTACCATGCAAAACAAAACAAAAACAAAAAGGTTACTCATTGATAGTACATAACAGGGTACCTGTACTGGCAAGGTCTGGATCAGCAATGACATTATTACCAAGCTGAACACCAGGAAGGTACTTAACATTTACCTATAAATATCAAAACTGCACCGATTCAGAAAGTGTCGACTATGGTTCCTGGATTCGCTATGAATATGCCCTTACCCTTACCCTTACCCTTACCCATTCGTGATTCGCTCTTACAGAGTATGTGTTAGGCGTATTTTTAGTACGCAACATGATAGAATTCGTTTTTAACAATTCGTGATTAATTAGCTCAAGTGACAAGTGCGATTGTGATGCTGACAGGTTCCAGATCGCGATTACCACCTCTTATGACCTTACCAGCTAAACTAATTGACATCGGCTCAAATTCACTATTAAAATACTCCAACAACATTAGAAGGGAAGAGATAATAAGATCATTTATACTCACTCACATTAGTTTGATTAATAGCGTTGGACAGTTTCTCACCATTTGGCAACGTTTCATCAAACACCCACATTCTAACTTCATCTGAATTACAAACATGCAAAATCAAACATTGTTCATCCTACCAAAAACAAAGAAGTGGGTTAATCAAAGAAATTGATAAAAAAAAAAATACCATGAAAAATGTTATAGTTAAGGGTGTTGGATGCAATGAGTTTGGCAGCAACACTGCCCCAATTCCCACTACCAACAACAGCAACTTTGTATTTTTCCATTGATTTACCACCTTCTGATTTCATGGATTTTAATTTTAAGGAAGCTGAAGGAATATTATTATTAATATTATTGGAAGAAAAAGAGATTTGGGAGAGAGGTTTATAATGGGGAATATAATAAAGTTGATTTAAAGGGTTGAAGTTGACACAAGAAGTGCCATATTTTTGAGGGAAATTATGAATAATTTGCATGTTTTTCAGTGGAGAAATTTTTTATTTTTTATTTTTTTAAATTTTTAAATTTTTTTAAATTATTTTAATTTCTAAGAGTTACAAAATAATAGGAAATTTAATAGAGAGGGGATGTTGACTTGGGTTTGTTAGAGTGTTTTTGTTTGTTTTTCTTTGATTTCTTGATTATAGTCTATAAATGCGCAAAAGTAGGGTGAGAAGAGAGATTTACGTAGAATCATCAAATGATGAGATTTGTTAATTGTGCTCCCTAAAATTCTCTACCACATCAATTTGATATAGTATTTGGAAAACATGGGTTAATAGGGTTTTCAGATAGATGATGTAATACTGACTATCTAATTAAAGTGAGATATAATATTAATTGTTGTATCGGATTTTCTATCATGTGACCACTTTGCAAATGTTTCACAAGAATTTGTATAAGTATGATAAATAAGAGTAAATATTGTGATTTCTTAGGATAATATCATTATCAATCTTAATTTATTTAACAGGTTAACGTGTGTCCACTATAAGAAAAAATTGTTGTTATATAGAAAAACTGTTGTTATATACAGGTTTAATCATATATTTTTTACTGATTATCAAAAAAATTGTAGAATAAATAGCAAAACAATTTTCATAAAAATGGTGTATTTCATAAAACTTTTATCACAATTAAATTTTTTTGTCCCAATTTTTTTATTTTGATGTTTTGTTTGTACATGAGATTATTTTTGTACTTATATATACTCCCTCCGATTTTTATTTATCTTTCATGTTTTCTTATTTGGCCGAAACACTCTTTATTCCTTATTTCTATTTTGGGACATTAACATGTCTTTAGAATTATCCTTACATTTCTCTCTCACCATTTTTCTCTTTTGAGCCACACATTTGTACACCTTTATTTTTCACCCAAAAATCAAATGGGAAGATAAATAAAAATCGGAGGAGTATTAGAATCACATTTTACAAAAAAAAAATAGTTCGTGAATACCAACTTTTAAGTAAAATTTTAGGGTAAATTTTTAAAATGGACCATGAATTTAAATGGATAAAAAAAAGGGGTATTTAATGGGAATAATACCGACTATAGGGCGTGTTCCAATAATAATACCAATTACAATAAATCTGATAATTGTTATAAAACGAGAGAGAAAGGAAAAGTAGAGAGAAAATAGAGCGAGAAAATATGTGAGAGAATTATCTTATTCATGTCTTTGAGAGGCACTACTACAAAAATACCATAAGAGACTGGTTGAAAATGGCCTAAGAAACCGGACTATAACAGGTCTCCATCTCACAGGTGTCTTAGCCCTAAGAGACCAGTGGAAAAAAGTGGTCTCTTTGGTGAAATTGAAAGACCAGTTATTAACAAAAACCGGTCTCTTTATTCTATATTTAACACACCTGTGGTTGGTTGTAACCGGTCTCTTTGAATAGTTTTAGGAGATCAGTTTTATAAGGAATCCGGTCTCTTTGAGTAGTTTTAAGAGACCACTTTTACAAAGCAACCGGTCTCTTAAGATGTTTGTAAAAATAAAAAAAATTATAAATCAATAATAAATGAAATAATTTTTATTAATTACAATTAATCAAAAAGCCATTTATTTAAAAAATTAAATAGTCATCATCAACTTACAAAATCATTCTATTCTTATCATACAAGAAGTAACTATAAAGTACTCCGTATTAAACTTACATAATCGTTCTTATTCTTTTTGCATTAAAAAGAGTACTATAAGATATTACATAAGTAAAACAAAAAAGTAGCGATAATACTAGCACAAATGTTGGAGATGATTCTTGAGTTTACTTGAGAGACGATTAACGTTCTTTCTTTTTGTTCTCCTCTTGATCCAATCAACCACAACTTCCTTGCACACTGCACACATTCTTATCGTAAGAATTGAGTGATAAAAAATCCAGCATCAAATTCAAGTCTTGCATCAGTTTACCCTTGTTTATGTGTCCAAATATCCAAGACTCAAATTAAATAAAAATAAATAATTCTCGTTTACCCTTATGTTGTTCATTGGCCGTCTCGTCTTTTATGTGTCCAAATATAGGAACACCAAGCTAGATCTGCTTCCTTTTGTTGATTTTAACCTGTTTGTTAAACAAAATGTAGGTTTCACCAGCATTCACCCAAATAGACATATATTTTCGGTCAAATTACGAATGTTTGTTATCTATAAAAATCAACGCGTTCAAATGCCAGCTAAGAAAAGTAGGCTAGAAACTAAGGGTTATTCGGACGCTGAGCTATACTTGATAAGTTTTTTTTACATATCATTAAGAATAATACTCTGTAGAAGTAAAGAATGTCGTCACACCTGAGAGTTCTCCGTTTTACTCACTTAATCGTAATTCTTCAGTAAAAGCAAGTAGCTTGAATCGGAGAGCTCTGGGACGCTAAATACATCCTCAAACATCTTGAGACATTTCATCTCATTAACCTGGCAGAGTGGTACACATAGCTAGCCGTGATTCGCCAGAATAAAATAGGTAAAGCGGTGCAAATTCAGCCATGAACTTTGATGTGTTTGTTATCACATGAATAAAGATACTTATCATCCACCTACAACAATGTGAATCAATGAGTTTATCAAATCAGGGTTTTACACAGTTGATCTTTTGAGTAAGTAAAACTAGAAATCCAATAAGTATCTTCACAGTAACTCAAAAAAACCGAAAAGATAAACAAACACAAATTACGAGTACTTACTGACCACGTACATTACCCTAAGAGACATCTAGGATCAAATTTGATAATGTTCGTGATCTTTGATTGCTGAAAAATGTTGCGAGCAACAGATCACTGCTCTTGCAAAAGTGAATTCAAAGTTGATCTGATATAATTCAAACACATAGAAATACAATACGTATTATACTGAGTAATAAATATGGATGAATCGTCAATTTGAACCACAAAATCGATAAATCAAAATGATCCACTGAATAAGTGAGAGCTCTCTGCTAGTTTCCTTATACCAAATCGTCTCATGTTCAAGTCTCTCTTATTTCTTTTCCTTACCTTACAATTATCAACCATCACACTATATAAACTAAGGGGAAAATGGAATTAAGCCAAAGGCAATTATATACACTTGCCTAAAACACCAAAATTAAGGTTATACACATATATCAAGACCTACATCAATTAAATCTCAAATCAAGACCTACTAAATCATTAAATTAATTGAATAAAATAGAGTTGGAATTCCAAGACAAAGTGAATCAAGAGATGAAAGTAAAGAGGAAGAATGAGTAAGGAATTCGTGGAATCAAGAGATGAAAAAAGCAGAATCCATACTAAGTTTTCATATATAGTCTTGAAAAAACAAAACAAAATATAATTGCAGTGAATGTTGGAAAGACATACCTGGTAATTTTGCCGGAAAATTGCATTGATGGAGCAAGGGTCGTCGTTAAATGGCCTGACCTGGTAGAGTCAAGGTCGGTAACATACACTAGAACAGTGGTGGACATAATTTATGGTGGAAGTAAAGAAGGGATTGAAGAAAATGGCTAAGGAACCGAGAACCTTCAATTGATGGTGTTGTCTGACATTCCACATCAGTGCTCTTATTCTAGGTACCTATCAAACCAGAACTATCAAAAAAATAGATTGTAGCTCTTGTTTAGGATCCAAATCATCATCATAAACAATGCATAATCATGATCACAAACAATGCTATATCATAATCAAAGTCTAGCACTAAATTCTTACTGCAACCTAGTAATTGACTAATTTCCACAGTTTACAGCGAATCGGAATCCAAAAAACAGTAGAAAAAAATCATCACAGACAACGCAAAATCGTGATCACAAACAACGCGATATCATAATCATAATCCAACAGTAAATTCTTACTGAAACCTCAAACCTAGTAAATTGACTCATTTCCACAATTTACTGCGAATCTGAGTAAAAAATCACAAACAATGCAAAATTGCGATCATAATTCAGCGGTAATTCTTACCAAATTGACTGATCTCCACAATTTACTGCGAATCTGAAAGAAACAAAACAGTAACAAAATCATCAAAAACAACGCAAAATCATAATCATAATCATAATCCAGCAGTAAATTCTTACTGCAAGTAAATTGACTATTTTCCACAATTTGCTGCGAATCCGAATCCAAAACAAACAGTGGAAAAAAATCACAAACAATGCAAAATCGCGATCATAATCCAGCGGTAATTCTTACCGAATTGACTGATTTCCACAATTCACTGCAAATCTGAAGAAAACAACAGTACAAAATATCATAATCATAATCCGACAACAAAAATCAAATTCGTGAAGAAAATGGTGGATCGAATTGGGAGAAAAAAAACAAACCTGAAACTTGGTGATCGAATTTTGAAGAAAACGGTGATCGAGTTGGTTTGCTGAATTTGAGTGAATGAAATTTGAGTGGGAATGAAATAGGGATTAGGGTATGAATTAACTTGCTTCTAGTTAGGGTGAATTAATTTCGGTGAATGAAATAGGGATTAGTGTGGGGATGAACAAAACGTGCTGCGTGGGAACGAAATAGCGGGAGCAGGCCGGTTTTAGCACTCTTAAGTTGGCGTGGGAAATTGTTTGTAGTTAAGAGACCGGTTATTTGTAATTAAGGTTTCTTGATCTATGAAACCGGTTATATAAGTTGACTGGTGTGTTAAGAATAATTTTAAGAAACCGTTTATATTAGATAAATGGTCTCTTACATTAAGTGACCGGTTAGGTTGTCCAACCGATGTGTTATCAATGATTTTAAGAGACCGGTCACAAAAAATAAATGGTTTCTTATTATTAAGAGACCGGTTAGACAATCTAACAGGTGTCTTAGGGGCGGTCTCTTTGACACTTTTTGTAGTAGTGAGGGATATATATAGTACATCAACAATATAAGGGAGTTTATCTATGGGTCAAAAGCCCAATGGACATTCACCTAATATGATTTCATAACACTCCCCCTTGAATGTACATTACGGAATAATATGTCTTATAAAACCTCGCTCGGAAAAAACCCCGTGGAAAAAAAAACTAGTGTAAAATAGAGCACATTATTCCTCAAACACGCATATGATGCTGCCTCATCAAAATCTTTCCATAGAAAACCCAGTGGGACAAAACCATGGATAAGGAAAAAGAGTACAGCGCGTGCATACTCCCCTTGATAGTTACATCACTTGGAAAATAACAATATTATCCATGATGTGACGATGAATCTCGATCTTTGAAATAATAATCATCATACTTGATAAACTCCATAGATGTCTTCGATAATTAGAAATTCATCATTGATCTTCAAATAATTATACGGATAATATGAAGATGGTCTTTGATTGTTGCGTCTTCATCCAAATATCACTTCAACATTTCAAAGTATAGTCAGATTATCAATAATTTGCACGAATATAATATGCGACTAAATTTACTATATGAATATGAAATGATGCAACGATGTGATAAGAAAACTAATATGAAATGATATACTTAGTTTCTATATATCAGCATGATGACTCGATATGCAAACTGTAGTGTATACTTTTCAAAATCATCAATAAATTTGATGAATTTCAGGATTATGAGCTCATTGATACCAATAAGTATGTCGACGGTCGTACGGATTTATAAAATCCTTATTCAATAGGCCACTTGATATTGCGCACAAATGTGTAGCCATTTTATATCGATGTAATTTCGTAGAATCGTCATTCTACTTATATATTACTGTACACGATAAATACGCGTAATTTGATATGATAAAACTTCTTTTGTTTTACCAACTTGTCACTCACTTTCTCCCCCTAAGGTGGTAAAAAAAATATTCAAGATAGATTGCAATCATTTACTTAACCACCTTAGAATGCGTTTATCATATCATATGCAAATAAGATTTCATTGATGGGTATTTTTGCAAGATTATGATATATTTCGGGGAGTACGTGATTCATAAAATAATTGACTTTTAATGGCTGATTCTAAATGCCAAATTTAAGAGATCAGTTTATTCACATGATAACGATCAAATTGTGAATTCTAATAACACAAATTACTCGTATTTGATATGTGGTCTCCAAGCCACTTAAAACAATATCGATCAATTCGTAGAATTGAACTTAAAATATGTTTATTCAACCTCCAGTAATGTGCAATTGGATCTCCAAATATCATCATTCATAGTAAATTTTAATTAACAATTCTTATACCCATACTTTTAAGCACTTGTTGATCACATATGCTTAATCAGTTCATGTCAAATGTTGATATTTGTTCGCAATTAATTGCAATAATGCATATGCGAAGTTAGCTGATCTCAATATGTATAATTAGCAATTGCATGCCAAACTATTGAATGCTAAATTTACTCAATATGACACAAACTTTATATTCATCTCGCAAAATGTAACACTTCTAGTGTCTCATGTAAATTTGCAATATCTGTCATATATTAATATCCTTTTGGGAAATATAACAATATATTCCGTTTGAGTAATTACTCAAATGATGAATATTTAAGAGTTAGAGATATTTTAGACTTCCACATCGAGTAAAGAATTGGAGAATAATTATGAGTAAGATTACTCCATAAATAAATTATCTCACATTAAACTCATGGGAGACTTGACTGAACTTATACCGATCGAAGATCGTAAATTTACAGAAATAATCTCCCATTATACTGATAAAATACCGTCTCACATTAATGTGATAAGAGACTTACTCACATTATTGTAATGACAAAAAAAATTGATAGGAGATTGTCTCACATTAAATCATCGTTAAACAACTTACAATGAAATGCAAGTTATGCGTGACAAATATAACTTAAAAAATAATGAACATAATTATGAAAATTTTAACATTCTAAATTGCTAATAGTAAGTATATCATGTCACTACGAATTTGTAATACCCTAAGGATGGTCATCACTATTTCATACAATATAATACGAGTATGTAGCAAAATAGAAAGATTGTTACCGTAATTACGAAAATTTTACTACCATAACTACATAGCTATAATAAGTTAGAGAATATACTATTATAGAAATTAAATGTTTATAATATCAAAATCTATGACGTTAGAAAATATGTATTTCGATAATCATACAATTTACCATCTAAATCATATTGTTGAAATAATATAAAGTTGTCAAAGTTTCCGTTTAAAAATATATTGACAAATTAAAGAGACAAACAAAATATTAGAATTGTAGGAACTTAACTATTATGCTTTAAGGTATATATCTCAATCGTTAAAACGACTACTTTAATATATATAATTCTTTGCCATAGAGATACAAATATGAAGATGCATTGAAAATACCCCATATATATATACTATGATCTCCTTATAGTCATAAGATAATAATAGATCATATGTGTATCTTCAAAAGACATGAATTAACTTCTTAATATAGGACTGAGAAATAAAGTACGACTTCTTTGCTATAAAGATGCAAGAATCAAGAAAAAAATAACGAACTTCTTGCTTTGATAGATGCAAGGATTGAAAAAAAAAACAAACTCCTTGCTTGAGAGATGCGAGGATTGTGAGAAAAATTAACGAATTCCTTGCTTAAGAGATGCAAAGATTGAAAAAGAAAATAATGAACTCCTTGTTTAAAAGATACAAGGATTGAGAAAAAAACGAACTCCCCTCAGTTGTTCTTTGCTAAGTAATTAGAGTCTCGTGCTGATAACGTGTTATAAAACGAGAGAGAAAGGAAAAGTAGAGAGAAAATAGAGCGAGAAAATATGTGAGAGAGTCATCAGCATATAAGGGAGTTTACCTATGGGTCAAAAGCCCAATGGACATTCACCTAATATGATTTCATAACAATAATAACACAAAGTATTGAAACAATTAAACCACAATGGTATGTGCGCACTTATGACCTACAACAACAGATAAGTTAAGTAAAAATCAACCGGCTAATATTTCCATCACCTTCTCCTTCCTTAAATGCTCACCCTCCTCCTTTCCATCACCTTCTCCTTCCTCTTTAATGGCTGATCTCCTCCTTCTCTAAATTTTGCTGGGTTTCATAAACTCCTCCTCTTCAGTAAATGTAATAATGAGTTGTCCATCAAATGCAAGCTCTTCAAATTCGTGGGGTTCGAAATTGGCGAATGAAGTTCTGTGCAATCACCAATTACGTGCAGTGGTGAGGACTATTAAGAAGGGGGAAAACATTGGGAAGAAATTATATCTCATCTGGATCAATTGGGACTGTCCTTGTTTGCTTAACAGTGTAACACAAATCCAAATTTTTCCTCACAAATGTATCCATGAAAGAACTTCAAGGTCAACGTTTTGCAAGAATCCATCACCTGCACAATTCCTCAGGTAATTGAATACAAAACCCTAATTTTACCAAATCAATATCCCCCAATAAGTATTGACAAAATTTAAATTACTTTAATACAAAAACCAAAATAAGTTACTATTCAAACAAGTATGCTTTCAGTTCGAAGATTAATTCACTAACCTCCGTCATTGTTGCGAAACTCAGCAGCTCCAACTAAATCCAATTCAACTCAACCCTAGTAGCACAGTACAATACATAGATTAACTTACCCAGAAATCGACAAAAAAAATGGAGCAAGGTAGATATTTGAAAAGAGGCGATTATATGGACAGATTAACTTACCGATTCGCGGAGCTGATTAGGTGAAGTACTTGTTAGATTATGAGTTGCACACGTAAAGTTGAAGAAAAGAGGAAGGTGGACATTAATGGCGAGTTTGAATGAAGAGGAAGGTAGGTGCAGTGACTGATAATGAAAGCAAGTGGAAGGAAGGGGAAGTAAGTAATAACTGTAATAAATGAAAGGGTGAGAGGAAGGTGGACGGGTTATTCAGGTAACCCGTCACCCATACCATTGTGGTTTAATTGTTTCAATCCTTTGTGTTATTATCAGATTTATTGTAATTGGTATTATTATTGGAACACGCCCTATAGTCGGTATTATTCTCATTAAATACCCCTAAAAAAATGGATCAAAGAATGAATTGAAACGAATTGAGCCGAATATTTGGCTTGATTTGGTCCGAATAGTAAATTATTATTTGGTCATATATTTGATCGAACGAATCGAATACAAATCGAAACTTTTTCGAGCCGAGCTTTACGAATCGGATTAAATAGTTTGACTCACTCACAACCCTAGTTATTTATATTAACGGTAATTCTTAACGGTAATAAGAATTTATCTATACAAGTGAAGTGAAGGATTCGGGTAAGGATAACAATAGCCCTAAACATTTCTAACTTCTTGTTTAAGGCACACTTTGTAAGGTTTAGATTCGTTTCAAAACGATCCAACAGTGATCGGTTTTGATGAGTTGGAGTATGATTAATGATATTATATTGTTGTATTAGAGGTAATTGAGAGAAAAAGTAATGAAGAAGATTCATTTCCCAATCAGAAATATTTTTAAGACATTTTTAATTAATTGAATAATAATGATTTTTTAAAAATTTTGTTATTTTACGAAAAAAATGTGTTTAACCAAAAAAAATATTATTATTTGTGACAAATTATTTTATGCATATTTTCGTCAATGAGAGAAAAGATGTTTTGAATAACAATAAAAACATACAAATTTTGGAAAAAAAAAACTCAAAGGAAAAGCTATTAATTTGATACTCCCTCCGTATTTTTTTATATGACGTTTGACTTTTTCGAGGTGAGACTTTGACTTTAATTTTTATGTAAATATATTATTCCAAAATTTTTAAAAATTACACCATAAAATCCCTTACAAAAAGAGCTTTCAAATGAGTATACATTTTATGGTATTTTTTCTTATGTTGTGAGAGATATTGAAGAGAGAAGGGGTTGCCTCGAAAAGTGAGAATGACTTATATTAAAAAACGGAGGGAGTACAAGATATCAACTCTCAAATTTCATGGGTTTAAGGGATGGGTATGAAAAAAAAATGCAAAACAAACTTTGTCATTCCAAAATCCAAACCGATACTTTATTCCTACATAAGGAAAATCAAACGACCCGACATTTTACTTATAAAAGGTCATTTATAAAAGTTTTTGTGCACCTAACCAATAGGCATTAGGCTTACTCATCCATCGATCACAACCCAACCCATGGCCCATAGGCTTACTCACCTGCAGACTTTAGGAATATACATATTGCATCATGGAGCTATAAGCCATTCTTAAATAATCCTCCCTTCCATATATTTCATCCATTTCATTCATTTGTTTGCTTTTAAATGAACGAAGGAGAGGGAGTAAGTGAATTATTATCTTCGAGTAGAGTATTTCTTTTGGTACAAAGTCTCACCTAATCCTATGAGACCGTCTTTCACATAAAAATTTTACTCCCTCCGATTACTATTATATTCAGTGGCCGACAGAGGGGGCTCGGGGGGCACGTGCCCCCCAAATCCAGTCTGAAATTTGTATTAAGTATGAAAGAAAGTAGAGTTATATCAATTGATTGCTGTTGGATTAGTGGTAGAGCTTGACAATCCCAGCAATGTATTTAACCCATTCTATAAGTCGCCGGTTTGAATTGTAATTTTGTTCTATAGGTAATTTATGCATAAGTAATTTCGTAATTTTTTTTTATTTTACTCCGTAATATTTTTGGTGGATTAGTAATGTAATTACTTTAATAAACCCATCATTAGTTTTCAAGTATATTAGAGTTAGAAAAAAATGATAACATAAAATAATACTACCTCTGTCTCACTAAGATTGACACGTTTCATAAAAATACTCATCAAATATACGAGTAATAGTGAAATGAGACAATCTTTTAGCGACGGGTGGAATATAACTATATAAATATATAACAACTCACGGAATTCGAAAAAAAAAATAGTGCCCCCTCGGTCAAAAATCCTGCGTCCGCCACTGATTATATTGATCTCCTTATTTTATGTGCAAGAGACTATGGGTCAATAAATTATGATCGGAGGAAGTATAAGATTGTCGTGTACGGAGTATTAATTTATTTAAAATGAAAATAGAGAAATTTTACTTGAACAAGAAGAAAACCGAACCCTTTCAACTTTTCAAGTAGTAACAAAAAAGGAAAAAAAGAACATACTTATACAATACAAGGAGTTTTTTTCACTATGGCCAATCAAAGAATTGAGGAAGTTAATGTACAAAAAGCTGACCACTAAATCTAAATACCCTCTTTTAGTTTTTACTACACAAAACTGAATTACTTTCCATTTCCTGCTAAGTCTGAGTCTGACTCAAGAACCTAACAAAGCAATTCCCCTAAATTCCTTACCATCAGCCTTGACAATCTAAAATCTGATGAGTTCAAAATCTGTCATTTGTATGCCAACATGACTGACTGACTGACTGACTACACATAATAAGAAATCAATCATTTGGTGGCTACGATCTTCAGACGTCATCTGGCGCTGCTCCAACAAAACAAATCATGAGTCTGAACATATGGTAGATACCTGATACCGATCCATACTTCCTCTGAAATGTTTTGTCAGCTCAACAACTGTTTACAAACTACTTGACACGGAACTCCGTCCTGAACACAGTCAAGTTCTGGGTGAATTTGTCCCTGTTCTTTGAATCTAAACTTCGTGATACATCCGTCATTAATTTGTCGAAACATAATGAAAGACGTTGGTGCTGCTCCACAGGCTGCAAGATGGAAGGAAAACAAGCAAGAAATCAAGTCTTTTTTTTTTATTTAAGAAGAGCCACGGGGGCGAATATGATGGTCACGAGCTTCAAACCCCAGACCATGGGTACACCTCTCATGACCTTGCCAACTGAGGTAATTGGCATCAGCTCAAATCTTACTTTTTTAACCAAAGGGAAATGGGGAAAGACCAATGATCAAGGTGAGAGATTTTGCGGTTTTACTACATGGTACTCTCGTGCTTTTTCGAATTTTACGTAGTAATCCTCGTTTTCGAAAAACATCACTGGTATGAGTGGTACCTCTAAATTTTATGAAAAACATTTTAAAATACCCCAAGTGCACTAATTCGCCTCTTTTGGATTCTAAGGTTATGCACTTCCTAATGATCTTTTGGCATTAATTTTACTAAGTGTTACCATAAATATTGTTTACTCAATCGAGAACATATTTTTCTTGCAAAATTGAACCTTCTAAAATCTCAAATTTTAGTAGCGGGTATTTTAAAAACTGTTTATTAAATTTAAGGGTACCACTAAATTTTTAGAAAATGATGGGAGCCACATAAAACTCGAAAAAATAAGATAGCACGTAAAAAAACACAGATTTTAATTTGACTTGGGAGACATAAATCTCTCCATTTCCCTATGACCCAATTTGCTAAGTAAACAAGCGGGAAGCTGTCCCCTACTGTTCCATCCCCTCCCCTTATCCAAATCCACCAATCCAAACGGGGATTGCAGCGATATTTTTTATAGAGAAGACCGTATTAAATCACAAGTGAACATAAGATCATAACCTTTCAAAAGAGAAAAATCCAGTATATGCCAGGCATTTCTCATCTACGACTACCAGACAAACCATTTCACAGAACTCTATAACTCATTAATGTACAGAATGGCTAGAATAGCTTTACCTGTGAGGCTAATATTTGATTTTTCAAATCTGCATATATCTGAAAAGATAAGCATGTGAAAAGTTAGACTCATCTTGGGGAATCTACATAATTATTTCATCCCAAAAGTGAAACTAGAGTCAATCTTCCACATGTAACAGTTACAGCAATCGCATAGCAATGTGAAAGTAATATAAATCACAACAAGATGGAACAAGACTTGACCTATTAAATCCCCTAACACGGAGACAAAATCTATTGGCCAAAATATTGAATTCTATAATAGTAATAATAATACAGTATGAGATAACAGACCACATTACAATACTAATTTGAAATTTAAAATAATTAAGTGTACAAAATAATGCGTAAATTTTAGACCCCTACAACATCTCCTAGTGTAACTAATCGTTTAAAAATAACTCCATAATAGTTGATCAAAATCCTGTTTAATGAAATACTTAAATCACCGAATACCCAACAAACAATGTAGGAGTGTTAAAATTTGGGCCACAACATCAAATCTGGATCTAGTTGTAAAGGTATTGAAAATTCGGTGACCACATTCATTATGGATTTAAACAAGGATAAATAGGTCATTTCATCTCATTTTGTTAGTTTTTATTTTTATGGAAATAGGATTAAGGTATAGATAACGAGATAATTAGAACAAGTAGGTACTAGTATAAGTTTTGAAAGAGAGCTTTTTGAGGTATAATGTTTGAAAAAGAGTGTTATTTGAGGTATAAAATGTTGTGGAACCAATTCAACCAAAACCTTAAGACGATGGTTGAGACCCATTTATATTCTATTATAAAATATCAATTTATCCAAACAATTATAGTAATATACTGATGAAATATAAAATAAATAAATGAAAAGCCTCTAAAATGAGATACCAAGGGGCCAAAGACAGAAGAAAATCAGCAACAAGAAAAAATAATGTAGGTGGTGGATACCTGTTCACTGATCAGTATCAAACTTAGGATTGGCCTACTCAGACTCCACTGGTTAATACAATCTTCAAACAAATAAAGTTCAAATAAGGTCTTCAATATCTGTCCACCAATAGAAAACTAGAGCCATGAATACACTGGAAAAGAGAAGTATGAGCATATAAACTTTACTACGTTTTAAAGATTTAAACAGACTCGGACTGCAATTATTAACATGTAGCAACTCTTTCTTGATCTCTCTGCAGCAGAAATTTGCTTTTTACCAAAACAATGGCATAAAATGGACAAATTTTTAAATATAGTATGGAGTAACAATTAAGATAAAAAGTAGAGTATGTGTCAAGGGTCCACTGCGAAGCTTAAAAGTACTTACTTCTGGGAACAGTGTGGGACACTCAGCAATATGCCGTGAAAGATTAACTGCAGCTGGTCGAGAAGGTGCTTCTCCCATGGTAATGTTGTTGAAATAAAATGCACCCAGATTGTCAATTGCTGATGCACACTGAAAGCATTTTCAAATATCAACTAACAAACTAAGAAAAGAAATCAGTTTTCTTCAATTGCATTGGCTGCTGGCTTCACATCTAAGCAGGTTCGAAACTGATAGTAGTAGTACACAATCTACACCTGCAGGAAAGGCCTTTTTTCACTTGACAAAATGACAATAGCGACATACCTGTGATGAGATGTTTGCATCTAAGCCTTTGAGACCAGATTCAAGAGATCCAGCAAAGCGCACAAAAGTGTTTGTATCCAGATTCAGTACAACCGAAATATGGCTGCTGAACAAAACCTCCAGAAACGCAAAGTATGCCCTTGTCAGCTGCAAAGAGGAATACAAATAAAAACAGGACATCAGACAAGCTTTTTGCAAGAATAGTGCCCTTGTCAGCTGCTTCTTGCACCGTATTTTTATGATATGTCAGGAACATTTGCTCTCAAGAATTTCAGTAATCTTTTAGCAAAATCCATTCCAATGGCGCCTCATGTCAGCCTGATTTTTCAGGACAAGGCTAACAAGAAAATCCCATAAACATGCCGGTATTAAGGAGTACACCACAATATAGCTTGTTCACACTTAGACAAAAGGCTGGGTTCTTCTGGCTGGAACAAGTGATGAATATAACACATACCTTCCGAAACACTAAAATGTCTGTCAAGGGAATTGATAATGTCATCTTTAGAGTAATATCAAGCACATCAGCAAGCGCTCTGTCTCCATACAGTTCAAATACACCGAAATTGACATAGTTTCCAGCCAGAGCTACAAGCAAGAGCATTACATATACATTATAAACCAATGAGAAATGGGATAAGTAAAGCAGTTGCATTCAAAAAGATATAAAATATATCTATGACATTAACATCTCACTAAAGCAACCCTTTTGCATCTACTATTCAAAAATTTGATGACCAATAAGGGAAAATAAAGCCACAATAAAACTGGGTACATAATCAAAATGATGCCCAAGGTGAAAATAACAAATACCCTAGTGGGAGGTTCGAGCAGATAAGTGCTACCTCCTTCCAAAACTCCAAATTAATTGTCCCAACTTGACTTTCCTAGTCCCCTGATGTCATCTTTAGGTCTTTTACCATTAGTTTATTTCAAATATGCGTAGAGAGAATAAAAATTTGCCATATTTGATTTATCAGATTTTTTTTCTTCGTAAAATCATTCTTAAGAAAAGGTAAATATTATACACTTGTACAACCATCTCATATTATTAAACAAGAGATATCTAAGTATATAGGTTTGTCTCACATGTGCAAGTGTGCAACCGTCTTACAAAACACTCCCTGAAAGAGAGATTAGATTGTGGCATCATGTTCAGCAGAAAGGTTATAATTAATAAATGCCAAAAATTAAGATGCAGAAACAGAAATCAGTTTTCCACCCACCTCTCGAGAATCTAAGATATTTCCCACCTTAAACTCAACAGAAGTGTGCATTAATGGTGGATTAGTGGATACTTCTATTTCACAAATGATGGCATGCAAAACAACAAATGAACAAACATCAAAAGATCATAGAATCTCACCTCTAGTCAAAATAGTTACACAAATCCATATGCCTTTGTACTTAAAAGAATACACGTCAGGCACATTCACAAGGGATAATATTCTTGAGCCATAAGCCACTATCAGTTTGCTTATTTCCCGAAATAGTAGTATTCCATTGGCAGAGGACGAGTCAAATGCCAAACGTTGGGCTCGATTAAGCACAAACTCAGCCATGAATTTTAACAAAGGGGTTGTAACCTGCACAAGTATAACAAAGTATCAATTGAATGTGGTATTTACGACTATTAAAATTTTAAAAACTTGAATAAAAACACGTCAGTAATGAGTGACTGCTGAACTGAAATTTTATCTAAAGCCCATAGCATCATAGCAACATTATCAAAAAAAACAATATTAACCTAGTGCCTTTAAGGTTCCTGAGAATGGCAGGGTAAGGGGATCTTGATGTACACAGCCTTACCCTTGAAACAAACATAGAGGCTATTTCTGGATGAGCCTACTGAAAGTTGTGGGAGAAACTGCTGTAAATAGGAAGACAATCTGAATAGCTATGGTACTTCTAAAGTTGTAAGAGTAGATGGCACACACACAAGTATATGGTACGGCTAGTAAACAATTAGTTCTTTAGCAAGCATTTAATCAATTCATGTGAGAAAGAAAGCGCTTATCCAAGAATATGATTCAAAGACTGAATTGATTGTGCAAGGTAGCATACTCCTATTTTGATGTGTAGAATAGAAGCATATAACAAGCATAATAAAACAGTGAGCACTGGCCACTGAGGAGTCCAATAATAACTTCAACTATTGACTGTTCAAATATCTATGCTGCAGAAGCAGCTGAACCCGCTAACTCACTACACGTGTCACTGTACAGGGGTAAAGGACTTAAACTAGTTCTGTTTCACGATTTATGTTCACCTTCCCCTAAAAACAGCAAAATGAACATTATTCATCCTTCTCCCAGCCCACCACTTCCCCATACTCACAGTTTCTAATTGCCAACCAAGCAAAAATTGGAGTAAAAGTTACCATCCATACTTTCCATAAAATCAACAGCCCACCAATTCGTCATAAAAGCTCCTCCTATGTAAGACTAAAATAAAAGAAACTGGGGACACAACAAGACCTATTATGAACCTCACCTAACACAATAGCAAGCCACATATTCAAAGTTATCATACCTCAGGGGTGTCAGCCCAATGGGAAATGCCTCTCAAAAGAAGTGGCATGCATGCAGGATACAGCCAATCAAACAAAAGTCCATAAGTTCGGCGGCTGAAGATTATCCAGAGATAGACAAAGTCAGCCTAGTACGTGGGAAACAAGGGAAAATAAACCAGGAATGCTTACCTATTGGTGGCCTTTGCAATGCCTCTCAAGTCCCTCATTAAACCAATTAATGCATATTTGACATTGTCACTTCGAAACATGGTATCTGGAGTTGACTCCAAAGACATGAAAACCTAACGCCACACAGCATATTAAATCAGATAGGAAAACACTAGAATCATGTAACAAGTACAGTTGAAAAGTATACACTTCCTTGCATTACACTACACAATAATCATTTCCTTGCAAGCTACCGCGCCGACTTTACAACTAAATTCGTATTATTAAAGCTGAAAAGACGATGAAAAGTGAATTCATACATCATTCTTTGATATTATTTCATCTTTCATTTCCAAAATTACCTATCCATTTCGTACTTTGTGTGCAAAATTTCTCACTCCAAAAGGAAGACATCACTGTCCTTTCGCTATACAGTGAAACAACGCAGTGCGGGCTACAGTATCTTCATTAGAAAATCGAGATTCATTGATTGGATATAAGGAAATCAAGGATAATGGAGATTGTACGTAGACAAGTTAAACATCTCTTACAATATACTCCCCGCATTCCATTCAATTGCATACATATTCCATTTTGGCCCATTTTTTGTATACATTTTTTTATATTGCCCACTCATTTACTTGTTACTCCCTCCGTCTTTCTCAATAGTTACCTATGATTGAATCCCCCCCGCCTCCTTGCCCATGATTTCCTCTACCTAAATCCATGCGCAAAAAGCAAATGTATACAATTCATTGGAATGGAGGAAGTATTAAAGAGGAAGAAGCTACAGCAATCAAGACGAAGGAGTTGTAGAAGACAATGAGACAATATTTAACTACTTTGTTTGATAAGGTTAAAAGTGAAAAGAAGTAGACGAAGACTCAAGACAATTCCTATCCTATACGTTTTTTTTCCAATTCTCACATTTTCCTATTTTCCACTATTTTATCTCTTTCCATATCTTCTCTTACTTATTTTTAGCTCCTCATTATCCTTTAGTTTCTATTCACGCTCACTTTTCCCTTTTGTCATTTGTTGCCTTCTCTCATTTTGTCTTCATTCTTAATGTCTCTTTTTCATCTCTATTTCTGTGTTACCTCCCTAATATCTGTTCCTTTATAACAGTTCTAGTTAGCTAACCCAATTATTTTTCCATAGGCTTTGTTGTTTTTATGCTCTTGTTGCATCTTTAACAAAGGACAAGAGGCATACCTTTAGAAGAGGTTCCATTGATGATTTAAATTTCACAGGGCTGTCCTCCATGAAAACTAAGCAGCCGATAGTGTAATAGAAAGTTGTTCTGCTGCGAGAGCACCTACGTTCTTCCAGAAATGGGAAATGGTCCCTCTGACATCAATGCCAAAACATGAGTCAATTCATTTCAGTTAACTCAGAAGAATCAGTATAGAACTCCCATTATTTGTTGGATTTCTTCCACATTTAATATGGCACATTACTTGTGAAAATAATATATAATACAAACAAAAAAGAAGAAAATGTGGGTGGGTCCCTCGCATGAGAAAGAATTGAAAGACCAAAAAAAGAAGTGGACGACATCAAGCAAATGGACCAAAAAGGAAAAGTGGAAAAAATCAAAGAAAATAAGAGAGTATTATGGACTGAATAGAATACCGTATGGTTTGAAACTATGAACTTGACAGTATCCAACTTGAGAAGAAGCTTTCCAGTCATATATCTGCACAATCAATAGATTGAACAAAAACAAAATAGAATAAACAAGCCATGAACCTATTAGTAGGCCCTAAGCTTTTGTTTTCTAGAAATAACTTGCATCAGCAGTCACCCTAAGCTAAATTAACAGCACGGTCAAGTTTAACACAAGCACTTCCACTTACCCAGAAGCCAGTTCATTGAATAGAGTTAATGTATGCTCAATCACCTCTTCACACTATAAACATAATGGAGAGATATAGGTTAACTCAGACAACTGGGATAATGAGATTACAGCAGAGCACCAAAGACTCACCTCTGTGTAACTTTTCAGATTCGTTGCAATCTTACTGACAATGACATTTAATAAAACCATATGATCACCAAGTCCCAAAAGCTCTGATAATCGACCATACAATAGCTGCAGAAAGAAAAGCTTTTCAACCATTATACAAACAAAAATAGTAAGGTATTAGAATCAATCATTGTTTGTTAATTGTTACCTTGGACGACTGGATGGCCTGGTCACCAACATAAGATTTTCTGAAATTCTGAAAAAAAGTCAGTATCGCACGGTCTAGTCTCTGTTTGCTCACTTCTGGATACCTCTGCAAATTGCATTCAATGGATGAAAGGACAATCAACACATGTTGACAATTAAATGCTCACAATGAGAAATAAAAAAATCAATCATGCGGGCAGCAGGAAGCCCTTTATAATTTAAACAAGTCGATAAAACCCAGGAAACAAAAGAGAAATGCACTTTCAAAAACATAGCTATCCAGAATACAAATTCTAGTTCTTGTACATAGGTATCACCCTCCCCTATCGTCGTCTTCAATTGAGCACCGGAAGAACCAAAGAGCAATAACTTGGTGCCTTAATAAAAGCTCCCACCTACAGTGACAGACTCAGCCTTACCTTACTGGCTTACTCCCAATTGGAAGCTCAGCAAGGGATTATTAAGCTCATATACACCTCTTTAGTATTCCTCTAATGCACGCTAGTTACCTCATTACTAACTTCTAGAGCATCACATTTTAAGAACAATAATGAAATGTACAATATATGAAGCCGAAGTATACCTGGATGTGTAATCCACTATCTGTGACCTTGATTAACTGTAAAACACGAGCTGAGAGTTCAGCATCTATGACCTCTTGTGACTCTGCACTGCAATAAAGCACACGATGGGAAAAAAGATAAAGATCAGGACAGAGCCTACCATGAACATGTTTCACAAGAACAGTAAAGCACAAGTCGAAGAATTATGAACAAGTTGAAAGATTCTACCTGCAGCTAGTACACTGCCTGGTCTTAAGAATAGCAGCTATCATATGAACAATCCATGTAAGTTTGGCTTCGATTATAGATAGCTCCATGCCATCATTAGTCGGCACCTGCGCTCTTTCCTGGAATAGCACCATCAACAGTATACAAACGGATTACATCTTATAAAACCCCTGCGATTATTGAATACATATAGCCGCACCCACAATGAGATAATACCGTGTAGCTTTGCAGAAGAGGCTCTACAACTTTTATAATATAGAGACTGCTGCTTTCGTACTGCAAACAGAAAAACAAACACGAAGATCTATGAAAAGAAAATGAGCAATGTCTTTCAGGTCAAAAATCTATTTTTTCCAATGAACTCACGCAGATATCACCTTTATGTAAGCTAAAAGACATGCAAAATACAGAGTATATTTAATCAAAACAAAAGAAAAACCTCAACCTGAAATCTGCAAAGATGGGGGAAACAATCAAGCTGGTCCTGAAGCTGTTCAACATTATCCAGAGGATTTTCAGAAAGGTCATCAGGAAGAGCAGCCTAAAAGAGAGAAAACCCATGTTAAAATTTGGTATCAACAAAGTGAAGAAAACCTGAAGGCACAAACAAAGTTAAGATCAGACCTGCACAGAGTCAAATCTGGAGGTGATAAAGCCCTCAGTGATCTTAGGCACAAACTCATCAAGCAAACTAGGTGCATCACCCTTCAAATATGGTACAGATGCCACAAGCCTTGACCACAAACCTAAAAGATAGTATACACTGCTGCTGGCCCACTGTAAATCAACCACCCCATAAAAAAAGGAGCTTTTTAAAAGTCAAATTATCTTAAAACTCAAAAGTACCACGAAAATACAAACCAAACCGAAGGAGATCATAAATCAATTTAGTACTATGTAAACAGAAGAAACACATGAGAAAGCTACTGCCGCAGTTTACAACAGAACAGAGATGTCAGTACGATTAGTGACGCACATATAGCATTGAGTCTGAGAGTAAAACGATGACAGAGTAATATTTCAGTCAGATAATTTTTCACAACACATAGGTAGATAAGCGTCGCAATTAATTAATCATCCTATAAGAATTACAAAAATCAACCTGCCAAGATTGCAAAGATTTTGATGTAAACTGTGCGACAAGCTGTATCCAGTCGCTGTAACCTTCCACACTCACAAGTTCTTGCAACTGCAATGCGAAAATTAAATGATCAAGAGATCAGTTCATCAAACCCAGTCACTAATCATCAAGGAACTAACTGCACTAAGCCAGAAACAAAATCAATCCCGATTGGGGGATGATGGCTAACACTAAGCATCATAAGAAAAAGTAGCTAAAATGAGGTTAGATAAGGAAACATGAATGGGGGCAAAAGGCAAAAAAAAAAGGAAAAAAAAAGGCGTGAACAAAGCAATGTAAGTGAGAAAAGCAAAAAAAAAAACAGAAGGTAAAAAAATAATACACAAAGTAATGGTCTACAGAAGCATTTACGTAAGGTAGAAAATCCAATTGCATCTATCCCTATCATTTAGGAAGTAACAAAGGCAAACAGAGAAAAACACGGACCGCAAACAAGCATCTACAATGGTTGGTTTCTAACACAAAATTACCCTTGCCAAGGCAAGGAGCTCGCTCATCAATGCATCACATACAAACAATGAAATATCATACTTCTCACCTGATAATTCACTCTGAAACGGCCAAGAAGACGGCAAAACTCATGATAGTTGTCGTGCTCAGCAAGACCTATTTCAATTAACAGCAGCAAAACCTTAGTTTCAAACTGAAAACTTAGAAGGAAAGCTTCAAGTCCCTAAGATTTTTGTTTGTCGAAGAATCATACAGACAACAGACACGAAGATAAGATAAAAATGTGGAAGAAAGAGACAAAAATACACAGACAGATTAAAATGTCTTTTATCGGACACAAGGAACGTGTCATTAACGTGACTGAGGCCACTGGCCATGAGTAAAGCATGATGTATAAGACCTAGAGTACGACACATGATAAATTAAGGGTGAGTAACCAGTAGCTTCCATCTTCGAGCTCACAAGGGTGTTAGTAACCATGGTAGAGACATACCTTGTCCACTCTGTAGTATTTCCTTAGTTCCAGTCATTAAATGGGACAAGTATTTGGAACGTGCACTGTCAGTGGGAAAAATTGATCGCCTCACGGATGCCAAACGCACCAAGCATTCAAGAGCCTGACAACAAACACAGACAGCATTGTAAGAAACTGGTAGGATAAATTGATAGGTAAAGGTCACAAACAAGACATACTGTATGAAAATTTGATTGTTGTCCCTAAGAAGAGATGAGCCAAAGGAATACACTGAATCTGAAAGTAAAGGTGAAATGACAGAGCTTCTCTTGTAAGACTGAAAATCAGGCACCATGAGTTGTGCACACTATCAATAGTGTACAGCCTAGCGTGCTCACTCAATGCTTCACCACTCTTTGTTTTCGTTTGTGAAGTGATAAGCAAGGAAGGGAGGCGACACACAATTAAAAATGAAAGGACAAAGATCTGGTTACTAAAGAAAAGCCTATATACAAAAGGACAGTAATGACAACTTCATAACTGCATATGTAATTTCGGCCACAAGAAAACACATTCAAGTGATCAAGTCTGATACAGAGTACATCATTTCTATAAAATTCTTCTACACCATACAATCTTTGGGGAAATTATTTCTTTCCAAGGGATATGCAAAAATTAAGAAATAGTATGCGGAATTATCTGCTTCAAACATTGTTACAAGGAAGCCTTGTTGGGATGTCAGATGAAGTTTTACTTGGTGAGGAATCCACTCATGAAGATTTTGTCATGAAAAATCACCATATAAGACATTTACCACTTCATTCACTACATGAATCCATCAAACCCTTACAATGCTTGCTCCAACAAATAGTTTATATAGCCTTTGGTCTACACAGAATGCACTACTATCATCAAAGCGGCTCTCTTTAAATCACCCCCTAAATGTGTAATTTTCACGTTTTTGAACTCCAAATTCGAACTCTTGCAATTATGTTAGGACTATAACAACACTAGCCTGGTAAAATAACCATGTATCTAGCATGCTGCTTATGCCTGCAAATGTCGTCCATAGGTTGTAATGTAAAGTCAAGAGAAAGGCTACATTTTAGAAGACATTTCCCTTTCTTGAATATGTCAAAAGCATGACAAGAAGGTCCAACGCCTCACAATGGCCCTCAATTTAGATATGAGCAAAGACCACCCGTACCTATCATAACAATGTACCCTAAAACAAGAGAACTTCCTTTCAGAAACTGCGAGCATGATCCAACTCATCTAATCATAAAGTGTAACATATTAAAATGATTAAACAAATCTGTATACTATACGATATAACGGCAGTTGATCAATTCGTCAACGCCGCCTGTAACCTCTAGTTCGTTTACTTCTGCTTTTGTGGACCCTGGCTTTTCTTTTCCGGTGTCAAGTCACAAACAAAACTAATCTCAGGAAAGACTTTAAATCACATCTCGATGATCAGTTCACAGCACAAAAAAAATAAAACAAATGGCACAACAAAAAAATCACCTCCTTTGAGATGACAACCACCATCAATTCATAGCATAGCAAAAAAAACATACAAATACTCCGTAGCATTTTAAAAAATACAATAAATATATTAAAATTAAAAAAAGTATTCACCTCCTTTGAAATTGGCGGCTGGGTGATAGCATAGTAGTCAAAAAATATCTGTAGCGTTGAAGGGTCTTCAAGAGCAGACTTCCAAGATGAAGACACCTGTCATAATTCATAGACCATATCGGAAACATGATGAGTACAGAAGCATGGTCGTCAACTTTACCACATGTCCAACAATTTGTGACAGTATATCTTTAACAAAAGGTAATCTCACCTGCACAGCACCAAACTCATCTGAGCTCTCATCAATTGTTGTACCAACGAAATCAAAGGATAAACATCTCAAAGCAAGCGAAAGTGCCAACTCCTGTAACTTGCTTGCAGCTGCGTGTTACATAAATAGAATATTTATGTTGCGCGTCCTTTGAGAAGGTAATACTAATGACAAGAATCCACTTGTTAGATCTTGCCGATATTAAAAAAAACATTCTCCTCCATGCCACAATAAGAACCATAGCTTGTCGGAGACAAAAACTCTGGTACTCCAAACATGGCATGGCATTTAAACAGAGTACTTTCTAACCAACATAACTACATAAGTAAATCAGTGCCTTCAACTTTCTTTCATTCCTTTGGAAGTCAAGCTTTCACAAGGCATACAAAACCAGCTATTTCGGGCTCAAACCCTTTGACGTTGCTAAATAGATGATGGTTGATATCTGATAAAAAAAAATTATAATGTATCTCCCTTGGTTCTCATGAATTCTGTGATAACAATTCTAAACAATCGTCTAGATAAGAGAAATAATGTATATCTAGTTCCTAACTCAAAAATAGCAAGATCAATAAATTTGAATTTCGATGGGTAACTTAATGTCAAATTACAAATATATACTCTGGTTTTGCTAGCGGGAAGCCACCTCGTTAGCTTTTCTAGGTCTCTAGAATTTTGTGCTATCCCTATTATCTGTAAAAATCATATGAGTTTCTATTTAAAGGAGACAAAAATCAGGAGTGAGAATGGAAGGGTTTAAGGTTTAGGGTGCCGACCCCAATCTTTTTGGGACTAAGGCTATGATGTTGCTGTAGTGAGAATGTAAGGGCAAATGACTTACCAAAGTTGACAACTACTAAATGCTAAACCACCAAAACACGTATATCATATTTGGTATAGGTTGATAATTTCTACCTATGTTACTTTGACTCTTCTTATTCCATCACGTACCCGTGTCCAACACTCGACACTTGGACAAGAGTATGACATTTTGATACCTCATTTTTAGCCAAGTGTCGGATACTTTTAAACGAGTGAAAGAAACATACTTTAAGTGACGCGCCAAATTCGGTAGTGAGAGCTATGGGATATTGAGGTGACCCAGGTGGCCAGATGTAACTGTTGGCTTATTGAAATTCTACGTTACTTTAAGGAGATTCTGCAAACTTTCTATTATTTTCATTAGATCTGTCATACATTGGAGTAAATTCTCAGAAATATTACCGTCACTTTTCAGTTGCTGCAAAGATGTCAGAGATATTTGAAAGATTTGGAATAGCGACTGGTCCCTGAAGGCACAAACCACCCTTCGTTGAAGAGTTGAAGGCAATCCTGAATGAGCCTGGTAAAAAAAGATAATACAACAATATTAGTAAGCAGATAAAAGTCAGCCAAGAAGAATAATTAGTAATTATGACAAAGAAGGTCTAATTGATGCAGCTTACATTTGTAAACATTTTGTGAAGGTTGAACCAAAAAAATCACACGAATCACAATGACATGATACACCATTCATATATCAATAAGTTCCTAAACTAATCTCTCACACAAATAAAGAGTTTGAATATAACAGTGTTCAAGAAGCTTTATGCAAAGTAGTTTTAATCTTCTCCAAGATTCATTCCGCCGGGAGTAATTGAGAAGCGCATTCTGAAATACTTCACCCTATAATATCAACAATCATATATCTTACTATTGAAGGCAACAACATCATCAACGTTATACATCCCCTTGAAACATACCATATACTCCGTGAAAGAAAGAAGGATGAGAGACACAACAAAGACATTCTTCATTACCTTCAGCAAGATCATTGTTCGGCCAAAACACTTTCATAGATGAGGCTCTTAACATTAAATAAACCACATCTAATAATAACCCTTTGTCATATATTCTTACACACACCATGCACACATGTAAAAGTTTCCCGTGAATTAACGACCAATTTACAAGTCATTGGATGTATGCGCACAGCAACCCTGCAACCTAACTCCAACTTTTTAATTCAGCAAATCGAGCATGCAACAGTATTCTACATTTCATTCTAACGATTTTGTCAATTCATTTTTTCTCTTTTACTGCTCTCATAATAATTGTCGATGGATAGCACCGTCAGAAACATTTACATGAATTAATACACGTACCTGATTCATTTCAGAGACAAGCTGATTTAATATCTTCAACCCAATTGCGTAGTGATGTGGAGTTGCCTGAGATGTTCACAAACAGAAAGAAAAAAATAAAGGGAAAAAAATAGAATATGCATGGAACCAGACAACAAACTCATCTCACAGCGCTGTCTTCATATAAGAGCTATCTGGATTCTTAGAATATGCAACAGCTTTAACCAAAAGGTAGATGCATATACAATATGGCTCCATCAAAAACTTTCTAAAACCAGCGTTCAAGGGTCACCGGGAATTGACAGGTGATTATTACCCCTATGATTAGAAGCAATGATCTCTACTAAACTAGTCAACAAGCGCATGCCAATTAACAAAAGAGCCCCACTTCACATCCTCACTTGCATTCGATGCTAACCATGAGAATTGTATACAAGCATGATTTTACAGCGAGTAAGTCTCCTATAAGACCGTCTCATATGAGAGTATTGTGGTACATACCATAAAACACACTAACAACTACGCAATAATACAAAGAAAAAAGGAAAAAATGAAAGAAAAGCAGTAACCACTTAGTAGTAGGGAGGTCTTACAGTAAGATTATCATGAATGTTTCATAGGTTAACTAGTGTTTTATAGCTTCCGTAAGAATTTCATTCAGCTCCGTTTTGTTTGGGAGAGCATAGTCCTCATAACAAATTAGCAGAGCAGAATAACTGAACTTCAAGCTCTCAGGGGAAAGATAAATTAATTGAGGCTATTGACATATAAGGTGTACTATGCCATCTGTGCATAGTTAACGATACCGTGAACAAAAGGAGACAAGCAATATGTTCGAGTCAAACTTCAGCACTCAGTCATCACAAACAGTAATAAAACGAAAAAAAGAAAGAGATATGTATGAAGAGCTCATTAAAGAGGAAAAGATAAGGAAACAAAACAGAGAAAAAAGAATGGTGCATCAACCACAAGTCCCAGAGATTGCAAAACAACCCAGTAAGAATCCTAATGCACGATGTGGAAAGGTGAATTATAAGCAACCTAAACTCCAAGTAGTAGATATTAAATGAAGCAGCATAACAATATTAAGCACGCCCTTCACTCACCTGACTGAGAAAGCTCATGGATTCTTTAACCACATCTCTGAATCTATCATCATCAAACCAACCAAACTTTGTAAGTCGGCACAACAGCTGAATAAGTGATTGGGTCACAAAATGCTGCAATTCGGGTCCTCGAGTCGCCAAATAATTCACTAGGTAGTTCCCTTTCATCCAAATAATACAATACAGAGTGGATAAGCAATGTGCCAGAACCAGGTTAACTATAAATAGCCGGTATTAAGCACTTTGTTAATATTGGTACCCTACCTACTCTGTTATATCATCATGATACTCGTGAATGTTACTAAAAGAGCTCAATGCATCAACTAAACTGAATCCAGCCAGACATGGAAATCAATAAACCGATTCACAAAAGTCTTACGACAATCATGAAATTTATCATAAACTCCAAGTATTACAAGTAGAAACACAAAGCAAGCACAAGGACAGCAAAAGATTAGTGTTACAAGCTTGTGCAACATGATGAAATGAGCATGAAACAACGATAGTATATAGATCAATTTGATGAGATTACTTGGTCACAAGCTTCTCGGTGCCTCTACTACTATAACTTCAATTGTTAAGCAATTCGTATATGACACGCCATAACCTAATAAAAGAAGTTCTCTGAATCACCAATTGCATAATTTGACAATAAGTGAAAAAAAGGCAGTAAGACAACTTGTACAATGTCTCGATCATAATCAGTGCTGAAGAATTTCATTACCACGGCTTATTTAGTATAGGTTGATAATTTTTACAATAAATTATTACACATCCTGAGTAGCCTCATAGACCACCTAGTGCCCTAGCCTACTCCTTGACACACTAAGTCGTCCCTAAGAGCACCTCAGATCCTTGTCATCAAAGGCAAACCAAGTATTCAACAATAAAAAAGAAACGGCAATGTTTAAGAGCAGAAGGTTACTGATATCAAGGCGAAGCTGCAATGACAGCGAATGCTCGGTAACCTGCTTCAACAAGCTAGAGCTGGCGAGCATCAAAGCATAGGGCGTCAATGCATTGTCTAAAATGTACTGGCATTGCGGAATGTACTCCGTATTCATGGAGAAACATCTTAAAGTGTTCTCAGCATGAGCTCTCTCCGCCGAATCCTGCGAATTATACAGCCTCTCACATAACGCCTCCAATTGCTGTAAACTCTCCATTTCGCACTCGAATCAAGCTCCTCTCACACTGAAATCAATCAAATTCAACTCGATTCTCAGCATATGACATTTTTCGCCTAAATAAATCAAAAAAACAGTACTCCGTTTGTCCGATTATGCTTCAAATTACTTCATAAACAGAAAAAAAAAACTCGAAATAATCGGAAAAAATAGACAGATATCATGAAGTATGAATGATCGATTGATTGAACAGGAATAGTAGGATAGATTGAAAAGAGATTGATGAGATTACCGTAAGAACATGAAGCGCTTCAGATTGGAAGTTGAGATCAGCTAGAATCAAAAACTTTGGAGGTTTGATTATCGATGTTGCGGTGTAAAAGCGTAAAGTTGAAGAACACAGGTGATTGGAGAATGTATGGTTGAAGATTATGAACGATTTGAATGAGTGATAGTTGAATTTGAGGAGAGAAAAGGGGATTAAAAGTTCAAAGTTTTTTGCAACTCACTGTTATTTTCCTTAGTGTTCGTATATATATTTTCCACGCTTTCTTATTTTTGTGTCAGCAAATCAAAATATGTGATAATTTCATTTCAGTTTGAAATATTGCAAGAAAAAAGTTTTTTTTTTTTTTTTGGTAAAAGGTAAGAATGTATTAAAATTATAATCAATGTACACAAGTTTGGCTACGTCAAATTACGTAGCCATCTAGCATCCCTAGGACGTAGCGGATACTTAATCTTAGCCAAAATTCTATCACGAATATCCAATTTAATCATTTTAACAATATGGTGAGGTCGTTGCACCAACCCTTCTATCCGACACAAGTTACGTTGTCTCCAAACATGATAAATCATGGCATTGACTAAGGCGCGAATGAAATTACATTGTAACTTCGATCCACGCATCTTGGTCGCCCAAAGCAACGAGCCGGAGCTCGGTATATGCTTCTTCACCCACCGGCTCAAACTGTCCACAATCTGTGAACTCCAGGCACAACTGAAAAAGAGATGTTCCAAGCTTTCCTCATGGTCCTCACAAAAATAGCAGCGGTCTGATTCAGACACACCAAACCGCATCAAATTAATCTTAGTGTTTAAAGCCTTCCTAAACACAAGCCAAGAGATAAAGCTATGTTTAGGAATACTCCAACCACTCCAAACTAGGCGAGCCCACGAGACCTCCGGTTTTTTAGACCGAAGCCCGTCGTATCCCTCCGCGACCGAATAGCGTGCCCTGGTACCATGCCAGCGCTCATCAACGAACATGTGTTTGATTTTATCCTTAGCCTGACAGATTTTCCGCCATGCCCAGGTGACATCGGTATTGGGTTGGTACTCTCGCCACTCGCTCCCCTTGAGGTAGATGGCATTCACCCAACGGACCCACAGACGATCCGGTTGATCAAAAACCCATGAAGCTAACTTAGCAACTGCAGCCTGATTCCAAATAACCAAGTCCCTCAGCCCCAGACCTCCCTCCATTTTAGGACAGCACAGCTTCTCCCAACTCACCAGAGCCCTGTTATTACCTTCAACCCCGCCATTCCAAAGGAAATTACGACATAAGGAAATAATTCTGTTCATCACATAATTCGGAATAATAAACACCAACGCCCAGTAATTATGTAGCTGAGACAGAACGGACTGAACCAATGTCAATCTACCCGCATAGGAAAGCTTACGGGCCCCAATACTAGAGATCCTCGAAATAATACGAGCAGTCAGGGACTCACGGTCAATTTTCCCAAGCCGAGTGCACTGTATCGGAAGACCCAGGTAGCGAAAGGGTAGCGTACCTTCCACACAGCCTGAAAACTGTAGAATAGCAGCTTTCTTATCTTCATCCACCCCTGCAAAATAAGCATGCGATTTCCCAATACTTATATTCAGCCCCGAGGCCCTGCTGAACGTAGCAAAGGCCTTCCACAAGAATTGCATCGAATCTGTATCCCCTTTACAGAAGAGCAGCAGATCATCAGCAAACATCAAGTGAGTAAGTCGCATCGGACCACACTTCGGGTGAAATCTAAAGTTACGATCGATCTTACCATACGACAGAATACGTGAAAAATATTCCATACAGATGGTGAACAGCAAAGGTGACATAGGGTCTCCTTGTCTCAACCCTCTCTTACCACGGAAAAACCCGAAGGAATCGCCATTAACACTGAGGGAGTACGAAACAGTGGAGACGCACTCCATGATCAGGCGGCAAAAATGAACCGGAAAATCCAATGCAGCTAGCATTTGTTCAAGAAAACTCCATTCCACGCTATCATAGGCCTTATGAATATCAACCTTGAAGAGACATCTAGGAGAGACACGGCCTCTCCTATACATCTTAACAAGGTCTTGACAAATGAGGACATTCTCAACTATACTCCGACCCTCAATAAATCCACCCTGAGTGGGCGAAATTATCCGGGGCAGAACCTTGGCTAATCTCGAGCATATAATTTTAGCTATACATTTATACACTACATTACAGCACGCTATAGGCCTGAAATCTTTCACAGATTGAGGCCTACTCATTTTTGGGATTAAAGTGATTAAAGCACAGTTCAGCTGTTTCAGCAGCTTACCAGTACGGAAGAAGTCCTGGATCGCGCTGACCACAGCCTCACCCACTATATTCCACGAATCAATGAAAAACTGACTAGTGAACCCATCTGGTCCAGGAGCCTTATCACGGTGAATAGCATGCATAGCCTTCTTAATTTCCGATTTGGTCACAGAAGCCCCAAGGAGAAGCTTATGTTCATCCGAGCATAAACCCCCTAACCGAACAATATCAACCCGAATAGGTTCTACCTCCTTCGAATCACCCAAGAGTGAAGTGTAGTAACTTAGGAAAGCTGACTCGATCTCCTCCTTGTTCCCGCACCCACGCCCATCAGCATCGTTAATCATAGCAACAGCATTATGAGCCCGACGAGCCCGCAACAACCCATGGAAAAATGCCGAGTTAACGTCCCCCTCTTTAATCCACCGTTGCTTCGCTTTCTGAGCCCAAAAATCAGCCCGGGCTGCCTGCAACCGGCGAACAGCAGCGTTTTCAATCAATTCTTCCTGTAAGAGTGCAGCGGACTGGTCCGTCCGCAGTCTGCATTGAAGATCAGCGAGCTTAGCTTCGGCCAAATTGCAACGCACCTCAATGTCAGAGAACGAGGAGGAATTCAGCAGCTTTAGCGGACGCTTCAAGCTCTTCATCTTCGTGACGAGCTGAAACATCTTCGAGCCAACGACCTGCTCACCCCAAACATTACTCACACACGGCAAGAAGTCAGGGGACCGGCTCCACAAATTCAAATATTTGAAAGGACGGTTCTTCCTTACCGGAGGCCTTCCCAATTGAACCACACAAGGACAATGGTCAAAGGTACCTTCCGGTAAAAAATTCGCAAAGCCATCCGGGAATAATCTCACCATATCGTCATTCGCCAAGCATCTATCAATACGGCTAAAAACTCTCGTTTCCACCACCTTATGTTTATTATTCCATGTGAACCACGACCCACTAGCTCTAAAATCCCCAATGTCACAATTAGCTAAGCAATCACGGAATTGAGCCATCTCCTCCTCCGAAGAAGATCCCCCAAGTCGTTCACGAGCGTCAAGAACACAATTGAAATCACCCAAGACCATCCAAGGACCCTTACGCGCATAGGTCTCCATAGCCCTCCATAGCACACCCCGATCCCCAATGGCATTAAAAGCATACACAATGGTGAGGAAGTAACTATTTCCCGAGGCGGTGGTGACCCGAACATGAATACTTTGCGCACTATACTCCAAGACCATAAGGTTCACCTTATCATGCTTCCATAATAACCAAACACGACCACTTTCAACACAGTGACTATTTGTAGTAATACTCCACTCCGAAAAAACATTTTGTTGCACTTTGGCGTAAGCCTTATTCTTTATTTTAGTCTCAAGGAGACCAAAGACATCTACCTGTTGTTTCCTAACAAAATCACTTATCACACGCTGCTTATTTATATTACACATACCACGCACGTTCCAGCAACCTATATTATGTATTTCCATGGATTATTAGTTCTAATCCAACCCCCTCATTCCCCTCGACCGAGCCTTTTCTAGGGGACCCTATAACCATGTTAGCATAGGAAACACCCTCATTCCCCCCATTAAGCGGCACTGTCACAATCGGTAACACCGCATCCTGCCCAGGCGACTTAGGCTTGTTAGTACCCACCCCAAGACTGTTCGACACAGGTTTGGGCCCCGTGATCATCCTCACCGGGACCACCCCAGCCGGGGCCTGTTTCACAGGACCCCCTCCCTCAGATTTTTTTTTCTTCACTTCCTGTCTCGCCTTCCTTAGTTCATCTCTCCGACACTCCCGAACCTCATGCCCATAACCCTTGCATTTGGAACACCATATAGGCTTCCACTCATATTTCACAAAGACGTGAACCAAGTTCTCCTTTTCATCCATAATGGTGATTTCATTCCTAAATTTCTGACCCACTTTGGCCATTACCATAACCCTCGCATACCCAAGCCTCGAACGCTCTTCCGTAGCCAAGTCAGACTTGACATACGGGCCAACAAGGGACGCTATCCTAGGCAAACATCTACCCCAAAATTTTAAGGGAAGGTCATGGAGCTGAATCCATACAGGAACTTCAGGGACATCAGATTTGTCCAATTTTGCATCGGGTGTCCACTCTTTCACAATCAGGGGCTTATTATCAAACATAAACAGGCCATGGTCGAGTATTTTTACCTTAGCTTCCTTGTCCTTAAACCGAACTAGGAAGATACCATTAGGTAGGAACGAAATCTTGTCTATGCCAAGGTCCCTCCAAATTCTCCGAACAAACCCTTCAACCACTTCCCAAGGCGGGTTCGCGCCCATGATGAAACAAAACACGGCTGTGCTCCAGTACTCAATCTCGTCGTCTACATCTTCCTCCGTGAATTTGAGTAATTCACCATCGTCAGGCATATCAACTATTCTTTTCCCATCTCTCTTCTTCCATCCACCCGCATCCGTACTGGCCTCTGCCCCTGATTCGGGCACGAAGTCCGGTATTTCCTCATCATCATCAGACACGTAATTCATGCCGGGGACGACATTAGCCTCTGCCGTCTTATTGGACACGGCATTATCATCCAAATTCGATATTTTAACCATTTTCCGAAGCAAGTCCTCCTTTGCCCTACGTGTTATTGGTTTCATGGCTTTAGATCCTCTCGGTAAAGGCTTCGATTTTTGCCTCATTGGGACGGAACGTACGCACGCCTAGTCGACGGCAAGAAAAAAGTTGGTTTTAAGTTTTAACTATGTAAGAAAAATAAAATTTGCAAATGAAAAAAAAAAAAAAAAAAAAATTATTTTCCATCATATTTTTGGCAACTTTTTTGGATTTGAAGAAAAAAAAAATTGTTGAGACTATACTATACGTGGTGATGTTCAAGTTTGTTGCCGTGGTAACTCCAAAAAATTTACGAGACCGTCGCACGGTAAAAACAAATTCCTATATGAGAGGTCTCATAGTAAGATTACCAAGAGACGGTCTCACAGGAGAGTTACTGCGTGGTAACCTTACCCATAAAAAAAAATCGTCATCCATTTTAACGCAGTTAAAAGTTTGTTTACCTAGGCTTGATATTTTTGAGGAAAATTTAGTTACTCCGTAGAACAATTAATGAACTTCAAATTAAAATAGTTGAAAATTGAGTGATGCCTATGGTACCCTATATTTTCAATGTTTTGTCCATGGCACTTCTAGGTCTCGTTTGATTGGTTACCCTTCTAGTTCCCGGGAAGTGAAAGATCCCATGAATTGCATTTCAATGGGGAACTCAAACTTAGCTCATGAGTTGCAATTCCTGCACGTGGGAAGTTGCTCACCAAGCCTCCCTCGGTGGGTTGCACTTCTCACATCCTGACTTCCTTCAAATGACTTTTTACCCTTATATACTCATATATTTCTTACTTTGTAACCCTAATTTTTTATTCAACTCTCCATCTACTAATTCGCAAGAGATGTTTTACTACAGTTCCAAACTTTCACTAGTAAGCGTTTTATTTTCATGAACAATGATTTTTCCGGAACAACGATGATAATGTAACTCATAAAGTTTTTTTGAAAACAATGTTCGTTCTTTTTTATGTTGATGATGTAATTTGGTTACGACTGCATATCATGAGAAAGACAATTTCAGCTATTTCATAAGTTATCATAAAAAAAAAGTTCTTTCATAAGTTTTATACACTGATTAATAAAGGGCATAATAGTCATTATAAACAAAATCATAGGAATTAGGTCGAGACGATGCAAGAATTCAATTCATGGAAAGTGTGAATTCCAGGATGTGAACCAAACAAATATTGCAAATTTCCGGGAAGTTGATATGGGAAGTAACTTCCTGAAAAATGCAACTTCCTCCCGGAAATAAGTTCCCGGATGAACCAAACGAAGCCCTAGTTCTGGATGAATTGCTATGTGCTTGAGCCTTGGGGTAAATCCTTCGGGCCATGTAAGGGCTGGATTTGTAGCAGAATACGTAAAAATTATGCAGCAGTCAAGTTTTCAATGAGATCGAAGGTATATGTATTGTTAAACCCAAGAATTATGAGGACAAGGACCGATGCAATTCTACAGTCAAGACCAATATTCTTTGACAATAAACCTTTCATTGTTAAGAATTGACAATTTGCTGTTAAAATTACTAAGAACAGTAACGAGGATCTACTCGCATTTGGATCAGATCACTCTATAATCCGGACTTCAAGTGTTGAGGACCTACTCTCCATAAAATTGTGGGACTAGTAGGAACATCAGTTAGATGTGAGTATGTGACAAACCACGTAGGAAAAAGAGTTTCTGGTGTTTGTCAGGTACATGGTGGAGGTCAAAATAGGGCAAGACCTACAAGATTCGACTGAATTTCTTGATGAAAAGAGCATCAAACATACATTGAATATCCATTATGAATGGAAGCCTATTATGCACAAATTGTCAAGGTATGGGTCATGATGGAGCAGTGTGTAAAAGAAAGAGGGGAAGAAGAAAGGAACAAAATCAAAAAAAGACTTGGGTGCCAAAACCTATCGAGGTTGTACCCCTCATCCTATTCTTAATCCTGATACAGTAGTCAGTAGTCACGCCTATGCCAGTTCAGGGAGCAACTATACATATCACAGTGCCTCATACTCTTAGAAAAGTATTTAGACAAACAAACACAAACTTACATGGAGGTAGTCTATCTTTGTTAGAGGCTTTAACCAACTCAGTAAGAAAAAACATTTTAAATAGTGTGAGAAAGGGAAAACAAAACTCTCATCCTAATCATGGTTAATATAGGTTTTGGAATGACAGAGGCATTAATAAAAGAAAAAGAATAAGCAAGGAGATGTTAGAAGATTTCTTCATATTAATAACACTGGTCTTTGTGACTGTTAGAGAGCCTAATTGATTCAAATGGAACCGCTCTACGATTTATGATTCTAATAAACTGGAGGATATATAGGAAGGATCTCTAGCAATTTATCAATAATAGATCTTCTGGTATTCATGAACCTTGGATTATAATGGGTGATTTCAACCATTTTCGGAATTTGGATGAAAGCATTGGACCAACTATTACTATTACTGAAACTCAAGATTTTCAGCATTATTGTGTAAATATATGTGAGTTATATGACTTATATCCACTAGTGGTTACTTTACTTGGAACTAGAGCTCGCAAACCGGGTCGGGCCCATCTCGGTGGCCCAGTCCGGTACGAATATAAGCACGACCCGACCCGGCACGGGGATGATGGCAAAAAGCACGGGCACGGCACGACCAATTCCAAGTCGGGCTGCGGCGTCAATTTGAAGAAAAGCTCGTGCCTAGGCACGGCCCGGCACGAGGCATGACTCTAAATCCCTAAAAAATGAAAATTCCTCAAAATTTGGTCGGGCACGACGGTTCGGCACGACTTAGGCACGATCGGGCTCGAGCAAGGAACTGTGCCTCGGCGCATGTTCTCAGAGTCAGGCACGGCACGACACGACACACTGGGTCTGTCAGACACGACTAGGCCGGGCTGGACAGGCACGAAGCACGATTGGGCCGGCACGAAGCACGGCCCGGCGTCCGATTTGCAAGCTCTACTTGGAACAACAAACAACATGAAGATGAGAGAGACTTCAGTAAGATGGATAAGGTTATGGTCAATAACAATTGTATTTTGAATGGTCTTGATGATAGTGTTACTTTCTTACCCGAAGAGCTTTATGATCACAACGCTTGTATCATTGACCATTGGGGAGATAGTAGTTACAATAATGGGGATAAGAAGAGGTTTAATTTAAATATTGCAAGATGTGAGGCAAGCATGAAGATTTTCTCAATATTGTCCAAGGAGTCTGAAGTGAAGATATTAAGGGTTTTACTATGCTTCAAATGGTATGAAACCTTTGAAGAAGCTTAATGGCAAATGTTATGGTAACATTAGGTGGCCAAGTTAGTGCTTAATGATGTGCAACAAAGGCTCCACTTGAATCTCAATTTTTTAGAAAGAGGGATATATATGTTGTTGCTCAAACATTTAGGGAATTGGATGAAGGAGACCAGACTTTGCTTTATGGTTCAGAAAGTTAAGGCTCGGTGGCTTAAGTGGGGTGAAGATAATACTCAATATTTTCATTGTTCAATTAAAAGCTCGAAGAGCTCAGAACAAAGTCCTTTCAATTCAGGATAATAAAGAGGGTGATATATTGTAGACACTCACATTTTGACCGCCAGGTGTCTATAGCAATTTCCAAAGAACACCCGATGATGATGATCAGACGTAAACATGACTTAATACGCTCGATTTTGGACTCGGAATCAATAGTAATTGGCGCGAGCTTTTAGCGGAGTAAAAATCTCACCAAACAGACCTCAAATCCAGGCCCAGTGAGTCATTTCCAATCAAATAAGACTAATTTGGGTCAAAACCGTCTTTTAGCGACCGGGTCAAACCCCGGTCAAAGACATTTCCGAGGCGGAAAAATTTGTCACACAGCTTTCGAGAATTCAATTCAGAGTCAAAAACAACAAAAATCAGCCATGGAGAAGGATTAAGCAACCAAAACTCTCCCTTAAAGATAAAAGTCAATCTCTAAATGAGACTCCTACCCGGCCTAGGACCACTCGATCGAGTGGACCGGCTCACTCGATCGAGTGGACCGGCTCACTCGGTCGAGTGGGCTCATAAAAGCAGCCAAAATCGAGGTCAAACCGGGTACTCGATCGAGTGCCATGAACCACTCGATCGAGTGACCTCTTTTCAGCCAAAACCGATTGCTTTCTTCCCTTACAAGCAATCCCTTTCCTATCCACAAACGGAATCCTACTTCACCCAAACCGGTGTTTCTTCTCATCCAAGCCGGGTATCTCCTATCCCAAGTGGAGTATTTCATCCTATAAATAACCACCCCCGACACATCAAAACAGACAGTTCACAACACAATTTTTCAACGACATCCAACATTCAACACAATAATTCCAATCCCGACACACAATACAACGATTCACAACCCAGAATTCCAGCAATACTAGGCATATTATATTCCGATCTTACCTCTAGAAATTCTTTAGGAAATCCGAGAGCAAAACTCGTCAAATCCCCTCCCTAACCATACACACCGTAACTCACCTATATACATCTTAAACGCTCCCGCGCCTAGGCCGCTACTACGAGTCCGTTTTCGAGATAATTAAGCATGTATGTTGAGGGTGTTACAAATCCCGTTTTCTTCTCTTCTCTCTCTTCTTCTCGTTTTTCGTCCGTCGTTGTCGTCATCGTTTTTTTTTTTTCATTTTTTTTTTTTCGCTTCTAATATTATTATTAGTACTACTATTGTCATAATTAGCAATAACGCGTCGTCCCTAAGGATTCGATATCGACTCTATAGTCGAATATCAGATCTAAAGGAAATCATCATTACAAACCGTTTTAAAATCTCGTTGATGCCGAAATAATCGTCACATAGTCTTAAAAAGACTAATACGACATTACAACGCGGAGAGATTTATTTCATTTTTATTTCGATTCAAAACAATTTCTAAAAACATCTTTTTTCTAAAATTCGCTCTAAATATTGGATATTGATTTCGTAGTCAAACATCAAATATTGACGAGTTTTGAAAATTTTAAGTCGGGTATAAATTGTGCCATATTTTTACACGACTTAGCGAAATTATCGGTTTTCAAAAATTAAAAGTAATTTCAAAAATTGCAAATCGAGTCACCACTCGAACAGGGGGCACCCGATCGAGTGCCATAGCCACTCGATCGAGTGACACTCCAAAAAATGGGCAGGAGCTTTTTTTCGAAGGACACTTGGCCAAGTCCTTCAATGACTCGGCCGAGTGGCCTCAATTACGCCTAAATAAACGCGTCTTACACGCTACAAGTCTCGATAAGTCTTTTCAAACGATTCCGGTCAACACGTGTCAAATCCATCACGTGAATCTGTGGACATGACATAGATCCTCCCCGACGCGGCCACGCGCGGGTTTGGGGAGGCGAATGAATCTCCATATGAGATGAGTCGAATTGAAATTTAAATCGAAGTGGAGTCGCCACCGAACTTTGTGGGAGTTCGGGCCCGTTCGAACCCACTCTATATCTTAGTGGGCCATGCACAAAGTATGGCCCATTCGGATGTCAGAGTTTATTGGGTTTGTCCCTTTGCATTTGATACCGATACCGACATTATCGGATACCGTGTATTGAATGACTCTCGTGCGCCAACGGTTTCGGACATCCGGAAACCGAGGTTCTGAGTAAGGGGTGAGGGTACGTGTTGGGAAGTTCACGAAGAACACCCAACCCCGTCCGCACATTGGCGGCCTCTACTAAGATATCGTTTGACTCTCTAATACACGCGTTAGTAGAACGATGAAATGATATGCAAACATTGTTTTGCCTAAACATGCGAGAATTTGAATGGGTTGTTAAGTCGGTTTAATGCATCTAAAATTTAACGTCAAAGTTGGATTTAGCACGCGGGTTCATTTAGTATAATAAAACGAATAACGAAAATAAATCGACAAAAATAGAAACAGACATGTTAGTAACGGTATAATGATAATAACTGTAGACACCCACATTTTGACCGCCAGATGTCTATAGTAGTTTCCGACAAACACCCGATGATGATCGGACGCTAACGTGCCTTGACGTACTCGGAAATGGGCTCGAAATGATGGACATTTGGCCTAGGCATTTTAAGGAGTACAAATCTCACAAAACCGACCTCAAATTCAGGCCCAGTGGGTCGTTTCGAGTCAAATAACACTAATTTGGGTCGAAACCGTCACCAGGGGTAAAACCGTCTTTTAGCGACCGAGTCAAAACCCGGTCAAAGATATTTCCCGAAACTCGTAGGCTGACCGTGACATCCCACACGTCCTATTCGGACTCCAACTCTGCAAAATCATCCATACAAAAATAATAAACAATTCCGTTTAAGGTAGAATTCGATCCCGAGTAGGAATCCTATCCGAGAACCGACTCAAACACTAAACCAAGTTGAAACACTCGGCCAAGTAGTAGGAGTCAGCCGGTTTTTTCCTCTTTTCTTCCCTCACAAGAAAACGGAATCCTCGTTCCTCTCAGCTTCTTACTCAAGCGGTAATTCTAGCTCAAACGGGAATCCTATTAAAAAATCAACTCGAGCATCCGACCGAGTGTAAAACACTCGGCCGAAACAGCCCAAAAACAGTGGCAAACCAGCCGAGATCCTCTTTCTTCCTCCACAAGAAAGCAAAATTCTTATTTCCCTCAAATTCCCTCGTTTCCTATCCTAAGCGGTAGTCAAACTCTCCTAAGTCAAGGTCGGGAATTTCCTATAAATAGCCCCTTGCATCCATCAATTATCAACATCAATTTTTACAGACAACCATACACCAAAAAAATACAATTCACGCACACACACGCGATTTTTCAGCAGTAGTTTTCTAGCATCCCGACACATAAAATTCTTTAGCATCGAGAAACCGATAATACATCCAAAACCCGAAGGAAACCGGTCCCGATATCCAACACCCTTCACCCGTCAAAACCGTACCACCCTAACCCAACCGACGTTGCCTCGACACTCCCGTGCCTAGCCACATTCCGACGAGTCCCGATCCGAGTCAACAAGAGCATGTAGGTTGAGGATGTAATCAAACCCGATTTCTTCCTTTCTCTCCTTTCTCCTCTTCGTCCGTTTCTTATGGGTCAAGAGTCGTTTTTTTATTATTCTAATATCGTTATTAACGAAAAACTATTTTCATAACGAATATTCTTAAACATACGATATCGATTTTTATATAATCGAATATCGTATCAAAAAGAATTATATTAAGATTTCGACGATATCAGAAATCGTTACATCTTTTTTGTCAAAATTCTTTTCTTTTACTTTTTTCGTTCAAAATAACAATTTTCGAACAAAAATATAAAGACGGACAGACCCGCACGCGAGTCGCGCCATGCCCAGGCGTGGAATCCGGGACTTCTTTTTTTCTACGTTTTCGTTCGTTTTATTATTTATTCTTCGATCGATTTCTAAATTTACATCTTTTCTAAAAATTATTCCAAGTATTTGATATTGATTTCATAGTCAACTATTGAATATAACGAATATCGAAAATATTAAGTCGAGTACGAATCATGCAATATTCATATGCGATTTAATACGAACATCGAGTTTTTCGAAAACCGGACCCGAAACAGGCCACCACGCGACCCGCCGGCGTCCCGGGCGAGTCGCGCGGCCGGCTGTTATGCCGCGGCCTTTTCCGTCTTTTTTATTATTTTTCGAACTTCGTTTTTTATACAAAACAACGTTCTTTTCAACAATATTTTCAGATTTCGATTAATATTTATTTTTCGATCTCGCATATTTTATTTTGCTATTATTATTCACAAACCGATACTAACCCGTTTGTTTGTTTTGTAGCAAATTCATCCTTTTATTTCATTTGTTTTATTATACTAAAACGAATCTCACATGTTAAATTTGACTTTGACATCAATTAATTTTGCATGCATTAAACGACATAGCAACCCATTCAATTCCTCACATGCTTAGGAAAACAATGTTTGCATATCATTCATCGTTCAACTAACGCGCGCATTAAAACGTCATTCGATATCCTAGTAGAGGCCGCTAATGTGCGGGCGGGGTTGGGTGTTCTTAGTGAACTTCCCAACACGTACCCTCACCCCTTACTCAGAACCGTGGTTTCCGGATGTCCGAAACCATTGGCAACGAGAGTCATTCAATATACGATTAACCGCTCAAGTCGGCATCTATATCGATATGCAAAGGGACGAGCCCAATAAACTCTCACATCGGAAATGGGCCGTATTTTGTACACGGCCCACTACGACATAGAGTGGGCTCGAACGGTTCCGAATAACCATAAAATTCGGTGGCGACTCCAACTTCGATTTAAATTTCCATTTGACCATCTCATGGAGATTCATTCGCCTCCCCAAACCCGCGCGTGGCCGCGTCGGGGTGGACCTATGTCATGTCCACAATAACGGTTTGCGAAAATATAGAATGCTATAAGATAATGTAAACATGATGCATGATTTTGGAAAATCGATAATTTTGCTAAGTCGTGTAAAAATATGGTATGATTTATACTCAACTTTAAAATTTCGATGCTCGTCATATTCGATATTTGATTATGGAATCAATATCAAATATTAGGAGCGAGTTTAGAAAAGATGTTATAAGTCGTTTTAAAATTGAACTAAAAAAAATCCTTTTGTGTCGCAATTTCCAAGCAATCGCGCGACTTGTATGAACCTCGCGCGACTTGCACAGGCGCGCGACTCGCATGAGATCCGCGCGACTCGCATGAGATCCGCGCGACTCGCATGATATCCGCGCGACTCGCATGGAGGGCTGTTTTGGCTTTTTTGATTAATTCCGTTAGATTTGATATTCGACTACGGAGTCAGTATCAATCCTTGGAATGATGATTTTTGTTGAATCAGGCAGAAATATTGTATGATTTATGCTCGATTCGGATTTGGATACTCGTCGTATCCGATATTCGATTATTGAATCGATATCGAATATTTAGAGCGAAATCTAGAAAATAAATTTGTAAGTCGTTTTAAATCAACTAAAACGAAATAAATTGTCTCCGCGTTTTATAGTGTCGAAATTAATTCTTGCGAATTATGATCACTATTTTTAGCATCAACGAAAATCGTATTAGTCGGATTTGTTGACTAGATCGTTTAAATTCGACATCCAATTATTGAATTGGTATCGAATCTAGTGGATCGACACTTGATTTAAAAAAAGGACTCGACCTGATTCCCTCTACATCCCGACATCGTAATAGATCCTTGCGGATTGTGTGATGTCGGATCCGCATCAACGGGTTTCGACCTTAACTAAAAAAAGATGCCTTACTTGAAAAAAATAGTTTCGAAATTGATAAAGATGCGATGAACGATGATGATAACGACACGAATAATAAAAAACGTGACTAGCGACGTAACGAAATAAAAAAACGATTATTGACGTTGACTTGCTTCAACAATCAAACATTCGGGATGTCGGGATAAACGACCGTCAACATCGGGTGCGTTACCCTCGTAATATTCGGATTTTCTTATCCCGTCATCCCTCGTGTTCGACACGAATTAGCAAGTAATTTAATGTTTTATATTAGAGATTATTACCGATATTAGAGACGCGACGATAAAAATTAAAAAACGAAAAAAAGACGACAATGACGACGACGACGCGTGGACGACACGAGGAAAGAAAGGAGAAGAGAAAAGAACGGGATTTTGCACCCTCAACCTACATGTTTCTCGTCTCGGATGGAACTCGTTTCGTTGTGACTTTAGCACGGGAGTTTCGAGGTTTATGAAGGTTGAGTTATGGTGGTTTAGGGTTCCTAGATTGCTAGGGTTTAGGGTAATAATTAGGATGTAGAATTGATTAAGGTTCTCTTAGGGTTTTTTTAAGTTGTGTGTAGATGTGTTAGGGTTTTGTGTAAAGTGTTAGGGTTTTGTGAAGTGTTGAATTGTGCATGCAAGAGGGTGTTTATATAGGCAATTTCTCCCTCTCCTTGTTTAGGGTTACTCGATCAAGTGCCCTGATGGACTTGATCGAGTGGCCCACCTGAAAGAGGACCGCGGGTTTGCTCTCGGAAACGGCTTTGACCGGGTTTTGACCCGGTCGCTAAAAGACGGTTTTATTTTCGGTGTTGGTTTTGACCCAAATTAGTCTTATTTGATTGGAAATGACCCACTGGGCCTGAATTTGAGGTTGGTTTGTGAGATTTGTACTCCGTAAAAAGCCCAAGTCAGAAACTAATGGCTTCGAGCCCACATCCGAGCGCGTAGAAACACGTTTGCGTCCGATCATCACCGGGTATTTTTTGGAAACTACTGTAGACACCTGGCGGTCAAAATGTGGGTGTCTACAGAATCTAACCTTTTCAAAACCGCATCAAACTAGATTTACTTCCTCTAATTCGTTTGCACTTCGTTATTATTGCGATTGTTGTATTGTAATTTGTGGCATTGTGTTTCCGGGTGGTATGTCGCTCGTATATTGTAATCCGTTGTCGCTCTCTTATTTCATTGTTTGTTTTATTGTACTAAAATGAACATCACATGCTAAAACAACTTCGACGTTAGTTTAGGTGCATTAAACGACGTAGATCAAACATAATTCACATGTTTAGTCAAAACGTTCTTTGCATATCATTCAACCGTCAAACTAGCACGCGTACACCAAAATCGAACGATATCTAAGTAGAGGCCGCTAAGTGCGGGCGGGGTTGGGTGTCCTTTGTGGGCTTCCCAACACGTACCCTCACCCCTTACTCAGAACCATGGTTTCCGGATGGCCGAAACCGTTGGCATACGAGAGTCATTCAATACGCAATTTCCGATAATGTAGGGATCAGTATCGCAAGGCAAAGGGACGAACCCCATAAACTCTGAAATCGGAATGGGCCGTACTATGTGCACGGCCCACTACGACATAGAGTGGGTTCGAACGGACCCGAACTCCCACAAAGTTCGGTGGCGACTCCATTTAGCTTTAAATTTCAATTTGAGATCCATCTCACATGAGAATCATTCGCCGCCCTAAACCCGCGCGTGGCTGCGTCGGGGTGGACCTATGTCATGTCCACAATTTGGCGACTCCACTGGGGATTCCTGATGTACCACTAGTCATCGGGGTTCCTAGGGTGAGACTCGAAAAGAAATCGTTCGATTAGTAATGTACGCGCTTTAGTTCGATGGTTCATGCATTACCCAAATCTTTCTCGGGACGGTTACTTGTGACCGACGTCCCACTATACCACGGTGCATTCCTAAATGGGTGCGCAAAAGTCTTCTATGGCTGAACACGTATGGGTTTTGCGGCATGTTCTAAGTCCAACTCGGCTTAGGAAGTACCGTCCTGAATTATGAGAAAGTCGTCGTTGATGGTATAGACCCATTTTCGACCGACCGAGACTTAGACTAAGAGCATACATGGTGTCGTTATATTGCTTCCGTGACTACATGCTACTTGATCTATATGTCATATTTTCAAAAAAAAACTTGCATCTTTTTTCAAATTTATCCATTTTTCAAAACCCGGGATGCTACCGAAATTAGGACTTTCGATTTGACTCAAAATAACCTATTTCTAGCCGGTATGCTGCCCAAACTTTTTTCGAATCTTCAAAAATTGCGGCCCGATAATACTTTTTTTTCGATTTTTTTCAAAAAAAAATCGGGCTATCCACCCGACTTTCTCAGGTATTTTCTTTTCAAAAAAAAACTTCCTCTTCTTAGGACTTCCCTTTTTAGTAGTATTGGGTCTTGTCATAAGTCGTAAAGTTCTTAGCGTCGAAACTCCGTTGATCTTACATCACGGGTTTCCTCCCTATCCCAGTCCGCCTTATTTGTCAAGGCACAGCCCACCTACGTAGGACGTACTCCTACAAAGGGAAGCCCGTTTACACATTCGAGTCCAAAAGTCTGGGGAATATCTCACGTGGACCTTCCTACAAACAGGACTCGGCGCACCCGCCGAATCCTAAGGGAGGCTCACCTTTCACGAGTCACCCGTCTAGGTGCCCTTTCCAAGTCATTCCCTTTTCAAGCTTTTCCTCACTCGGGGGCTACCCTCTAGCAGAGCGATCAATCACGGTTGCTCTAAGGGTACCCTACGTCCATCCTACATCGACGTCCTTATGATGCCTTCTTCGAGTCGAACCTATGCTACGAACACTCGAGTCACCTAGGGTTTAGGTCACCACGGTTGGTCTGAGCACGTGGCGCAGTCAAACACGGTCGCCCCATTTTCGAACTCACCCTTTTGCAGCTCGAGTCTAATTTCCGATCGTTACTTTGTCTAGGTCAACGTTCGAATATCCCGATCAAAAAATCCTAGTCATTCCCGTCGCCCCCGGGGCGTATTTAGTTCGACTCTCTCTCTTGCACCTGCGCAAAACCGAGCTTAGGCGAGTTCTAACACTTGTCACTTCTTCTTATCAGGGACCCAATGAACGAGACACTACCTAACCACGACAAATCCCGCGCCGTCGAGAAAGGGGATATCCATGGGAGCATGCTTATGCTATCTTGCTCCATTAACAATATCTTCTCAAAAATCAATACCGCCCTAGATAACCTAAGTTCCAGAATAACTATCATCAAAAAAGATCTTGTAAGAACCCGATCCCGTCTAACACAACTAGAGCGGGTAAAACAACCAATCACCCAACCAGACCATTTGAAGGGAGAAGACTCTTGCCAAACTGTCTGATGCCACTAAGATGGTAAGACCGATAGAGGTAGCCCTCAAGTCACCTTTCCGAAGATCAATCAGTCAAGAGTAAGGACATTTATCCACTTGGATATGTCCTACACCGTTGCTTTCCAAAGGTTGGTTTCAAAGGGCCTAATACTACATGTAGGCCCAACAGCCGACCCACCTTCAGAAAGACGTTCCAAGACATGGAACGCTGAATATTATTACTGCCAGTTCCACATGGGGAGGGGGCACGATACAGAAAAGTGCTGGAAACTAAAACACCTCATCCAAGATTTCCTCGATGCCGGGAGGACACCCGTCTTGGAAACGTTATCACTTGTAAAGCCCCTCATAGACTATGCAGGGCCCGGCGACCAAAGCATCCAAAAGAGTCCATATTTGATTTAAGTCCGAGTCTAAGTCTGAGTCTAGGATGTTCTATTTCTTTCAATTTCAAAGTCAGAGTCAGAGTCAGAGTCAGCTGTATTCTGTCATCTTTTCAAAATTCAATAAAATCAACTTTTTTATTTCTCTAATACACTTTCCTTATGTATTTCCGAGAACATGATGAACACCATCATACACTGAGAGCACATGCACGTGACTGTATAGGCACATCTATAATGACTGCAGGAAACTGGGACCCGTGTTTTCCTTTACCTATTCCATGTCTGGCATAGAAAGCCACATAACTACCCTTAGCAGGAGCGGTATCGAATCCTATGACAAATCTAGGTAGTCTCCTAGTTTGGGTTTAAGACGGGAGGCAAGCCCATTTCCCACAATAAACACCCCTCCGATAAGATTGACCGATCCCTAGCTTAGGTGTTAGTCTGACCAACAAAAAAGAGAGGAAAAAAGACTGGACAAAAAAAAGGTCAGAAGTCCAAGGAAAAAGCAAAAGGCCCAAAACAAAAGAGCTGACCATGATCAAAAAAGAATTCTCAACATTCCCCGACCAGATACGGTCAACTCAAATGAAGAATCCCAAGACCGGGGCTAAGAGGTCAACTAACCAAAAAAAAAATAATATATTCAAAAACCCATGACCACGTTTAGCGGTCAACTCAAGTGAAATTCCCTTGAACGGGGTACGGTCAATTCAAAATTATCAATATCCATACCAAATAGGGGAGAAACAACCAAGCCGGTCCGCTAGCACCAAATCTAGCCTTCCCACATTACAATAAGATCAACCAACCCCTACCTTAGGTGTTAGTCTGACCAACAAAAATTCAAAAAAACCCATGACCGGGGCTGAGAGGTCAACCAACAAAAATTCAAAAAAAACCCATGACCGGGCCGGGGCTGAGAGGTCAACCAACAAAAATTCAAAAAAAACCCATGACCGGGGCTGAGAGGTCAACCAACAAAAATTCAAAAAAACCCATGACCGGGGCTGAGAGGTCAACCAACAAAAATTCAAAAAAAAACCATGACCGGGGCTAAGAGGTCAATCAAAAATATTCAAGATCCCATGACCGGGGCTAAGAGGTCAACCAAAAAATGTTCAAGAACACATGGCCGTAGTGAAAACGGTCAAATTCAAAATTATCCATGCTCGTACCATCCAATAGGGAGAAACAATCAAGCTGGTCAGCTAACACCACATCTAGCCTTCCCACATTACAACCCTCACGACCTTCTCGAGACCTAGGCTAAGAGACAACCCACAATTTTGAGGATTCAAGCTCCATAGGATACCCTAACCACTAGGGTCGGACATGGAAATCAGATCCCGCATTATCAAACCTACCCGATTAAAGTTCGAGTCATTTTACTCAACTTCCCCCTTTCCTACCACATTACAATACCTTACCCTCGAAGCCTTAGCTCCACAAAGTCAAGCTCCAGATGTCAAAACATCAAAGTCACTTACGACCTAGCACCACCTTTCCAGAAACATCCAAACCAGTTACCAGCCCCAAACACGGGAACTCAACCTGCAGTCGGCATAGAACATGCCCAAATAGTTCACACCACCTCTGGGGGCTACTCCGGAGAATGCTCACAGTCACATAATCGACATCACAACTATTCTAGCCCTTTAATCAAGACATCATTGGGAATGCACCTAGCCTACACCATTGCTATGGCTAGTTACACACAAAGCTCTAATAGACTAGGCACCATAATGTATCTTTCAACACTAAACTGCGGCTTGGTTTGATTTCACCGCACGTGAATACGTAGGCAGCCTTTCAACAGAGGCACAACCACTTACGTTGACACACTTTCAAAAAAGCACCATCATTCCTGTCACGACACTGTCATGTTCTCAACAACTAGCTTTGTCGTCCTGGAGGTTTCTCCTAGGCAGAAGTTCTCCATCCACTCACATAATCCAAATACTTTCAAACACTAGCCTCCTTTCTATAGAGTGTCCTAGTACTCGGCTCAGTTGAAGACGAGAATTCGTCAGGGACTCTAACAGCACACACTTTGGGAGTATACCCCAAAACCAAAAAAGATTAAAAAAAGTACTAGTCTACAACACTCTATTGCTGAGTCCTGCAGAAACAGTCTCGTTACAGACTACTACAATCCCCTTTATAGCACATCCTTCCCATTTCGATGTTCGACCGTGTTGTCACTCGCCTAGGTTACGGAATAGCGCAACTTAAGAGTCTTGTCATCTTAGGCGGCCCACCCCCTACCAAGTCACGGTCCAACCCCTCGAGAGTCCAGTCGTGTCTGTCAACTCGTCCTGTCGCGTCCAGAGTCGAGTTTATCGCTAGGCCTCTCTTTTCAAATTCTTGCTTTGAAATCTACAAATCTTAGCCATTTGAGAAAATCCTTTTCGACATGGTCAAATTTCAGTCTATTTAAACTGCAAATTTCTTTTCTACCTCTTTCAATTTTGAAAACCTATCTCCTAGCACGTGAGTTGCTTTCAGGATTTCGATTTCAAAATGAAGCAAAAATCATTTTCCCCAGCGCAAGTCAGTCTATAAATGCTAACTGCATTTCCTGTATGCTATCTTGTTGTCTGCTATATTTGCTATTTCGACCTATATATCTAACATTTCAGGTACCAGCTTGGCTTCCCAAAGGAACATCGAGTTTTTTCATTCCCGAGCGTGAGTCGTGTTTCACCTAAGCTTTACATGCAAAATTTTGTGTAACCGTACAAAGCATGTACAACTCAAGGCTTCGGAGGCAGGCCTGCACAACTCACTAAACTCTCCAGCGAAAAGCCCAAAGGTGGTATTTCTCCTGAAGAAACACGGGATGTGCCTACATATAGGTACACCCAGGGCCTCTTAGGCAGGCTCCCGCATAATTCTGAGTTGGGATGTGTCTGCAAACGGACACACCCAGGGCTTCTTAGGCAGGTGTTGTATGCTAAATTTAGACCGTTTTTCCCTTCATTTAGACCCGTTTTTCCCTCGTTTTGCGAGTTTAGAGTGCGAATATCGCCATATTTTGAGTACTTCTCGCATTAACGTCCCTCTTGTGCGTTTTACGTGTTTTTGGTAGTTTTTCTATCAATTTTGATAGGATTTGGCACCGAATTCATGATCGAGCTTCCACGAGCACAAGAGAAAGGAACACCGTCCAAAAAAGCAAAGCACACAACTTAAAGTTTAAAGCCATCCAATCAATCGACGAAGAATGAGACAAGGAAAGAGGCCAGAAGAATGACCGGGTGAAATTTCACCCGATGAAATACCACCGGGCGAAATTTCACCCGGCGGTAAAGTGCCTCCCCGAAGAATTTTCCGAGCTTCCTCACCGGGCGAAGTTGACCGGGCGAAATTTCGCCCGATGGTGAATAGTGCCAGAAATCGCAAATAGTGAAGAAAATCTCACCCAGCGGGATTAGGCCATCAAGCCGCAGGGCGAAACTTCGCCCTATGAAGATGCAAAGGATGATTGTCTCACTAATGAAGCAAAAGTTGGATTTTGGCTTTAGGTTAAGAGACCCATTAAGGATTACTATATATATGTTACCCTAATTCGTAGTCATAAGCAAGTAGTAATAGACCTCCATTAGTGTATGTTACACCATCCTCTTAGTATTAATTTAGTAGTATTCTAGTAGTAGTTCTCTATAATTCTAGTAGTTTACATAGTAATTAGTAGTAGATCAACTTAGTTTCCATCAACAATTCTCTAGATTTCAAGTTTGTAGAAGCTTATTTCAAGTTCTATTTGAAGATTTGTGGGTTTATTGAAGAATTAGTGACAAGTTCTTCCTTCTCTCCATCAAAGATTCAATCTTTATTTATGCAATCTTCATATTTATTCTAGATCTTCATAGTAGGTACATTTCTTTCCACTCTCTAATCTCTAGTTTAGATTTATTTTAGTTTTCTCATTATTGTCTTGTCTAGATCATCTTAGTGTTGTTAGTTTCTCTAGATGTTATTTATGTTGTTCTAGATTATTCTCTAGTTTATTTCGTTAGATCTTGTCTCTTCCATAGTTTAGTGGGTAATTGTTAGATCGTAGTTTTCTCATCGTTTTGTTGTTAGTTTCTTTAGATCTAGTTAGTATGCGTGCTTTAGTTAGTTTCTCCTTAGTTAATGTTTTGTTGCTTCCCATTATGATTAGTGAGTAGATTTCTTGTTGGGGGGTTTAGGGATGAGGAGTTGGATTATTTGAATTTAGGGGTATTGGTGGGTTGCTTGCTTGTTGGTTCATCTTGTTTGTGGTTGTTGTGTCTTTGTTGTTTTAGTCCGGCCAACTAGACCAACTTTGACTCATTTCTATCAATATGGGGAAACTCGGGGTAGAAATTACCACAACTAGAGACTTACCCTTCTTCGCCACAAAAGCGGGTTTTTAGGTGGGTTGGGTGAAGAAACCGAAAGGTGGCATTCTCCCTTTATCAATGTCGCGACAAAAACTCGATCCCGACCTTCTTAGACCCCATGTTCCGAATCCCGACTTCCCCCTAACGCCTTTCCCTAGATTGATCATCTCTAGCTATTTTTATCGTTATTTCTCTAGCATAGACTCGACCCTTAGAAACCTCCCTTCTAGACATCAAACACGCCGCTTCAAACTTGTCAACACACTCCGTTCCGTTCCCTGTGGACCGACCTCGACTTACCACGATTACTCTAGTAGTTTTTGTGTTATTCCGAATTTATAAATATTGTTTGACCCCCGTCCTTCGCTAAACGACCGATCCGATTGGGGTGCACGTCAGCAGGCTCCCGCGTAATTTCGGATCGGGATGTCTGCAAACGGACACACCCAAGGCTTTTTAGGCAAGCTCCCGCAAAATTCTGAGTTGGGATGTGTCTGCAAACGGACACACCCAGGGCTTCTTAGGCAGGCTCCCGCGTAATTTCGGATCGGGATGTGTCTGCTAACGGACACACCCATGACTTTTTAGGAAAACTCCCGCATAGTTCTGAGATGGGATGTGTCTGCAAACGGACACACCCAGAGCTTCTTCGGCAAGCTCCCGCGCAGCTCCAAGATGGGATGTATCCGCATACAGATACACCCAGGGCTTAAAAAAAAACAAGTCCCACGGAGCTATACCCGACAACAGAACTCAGGTATGATTTCTATCTTATGCCTGGCTGGCGAGCTTCTTCGGCAACGATCCGACCGAAAGTCTGCCAGGTCTTAATCCTCGATTGGCCTGGTAGCAACTCTGACTTTCGCCTTGTCCAAGCCTCAGTCAGAGTGGGGGCTCTGTAGACACCCACATTTTGACCGCCAGGTGTCTATAGCAGTTTCCAAAGGACACCCGATGATAATCGGACGTAAACATGACTTAATACTCTCGATTTTGGACTCGGAATCAATAGTAATTGGCGCGAGCTTTTAGCGGAGTAAAAATCTCACCAAACAGACTTCAAATCCAGGCCCAGTGAGTCATTTCCAGTCAAATAAGACTAATTTGGGTCAAAACTGAGACCAAGGGCAAAACCGTCTTTTAGCGACCGGGTCAAACCCCGGTCAAAGACATTTACGAGGCGAAAAAATCCGTCACACAGCTTTCGAGAATCCAATTCAGAGTCAAAAACAACAAAAATCAGCCATGGAGAAGAATTAAGCAACCAAAACTCTCCCTTAAAGATAAAAGTCGATCTCTAAATGAGACTCTTACCCGGACTAGGACCACTCGATCGAGTGGACCGGCTCACTCGGTCGAGTGGGCTCATAAAAGCAGCCAAAATTGAGGTCAGACCGGGTACTGATCGAGTGCCATGAACCACTCGATCGAGTGACCTCTTTTCAGCCAAAACCGATTGCTTTCTTCCCTTACAAGCAATCCCCTTCCTATCCACAAACGAAATCCTACTTCACCCAAACCGGTGTTTCTTCTCATCCAAGCCGGGTATCTCCTATCCCAAATGGAGTATTTCATCCTATAAATACCCACCCCCGACACATCAAAACGGACAGTTCACAACACAATTTTCCAACGACATCCAACATTCAACACAATAATTCCAATCCCGACACACAATACAACGATTCACAACCCACAATTCCAGCAATACTAGGCATATTATATTTCGATCTTTCCTCTAGAAATTCTTTAGGAAATCCGAGAGCAAAACTCGTCAAATCCCCTCCCTAACCATACACACCATAACTCACCTATATACATCTTAAACGCTCCCGCGCCTAGGCCGCTACTACGAGTCCGTTTTCGAGATAATTAAGCATGTATGTTGAGGGTGTTACAAATCCCGTTTTCTTCTCTTCTCTCTCTTCTTCTCGTTTTTCGTCCGTCGTTGTCGTCATCGTTTTTTTTTTTCATTTTATTTTTCGCTTCTAATATTATTATTAGTACTACTATTGTCATAATTAGCAATAATGCGTCGTCCCTAAGGATTCGATATCGACTCTATAGTCGAATATCGGATCTAAAGGAAATCATCATCACAAACCGTTTTAAACATAATCTCGTTGATGTCGAAATAATCGTCACATAGTCCTAAAAAGACTAATACGACATTACAACGCGGAGAGATTTATTTCATATTTATTTCGAATCAAAACAATTTCTAAAAACATCTTTTTTCTAAAAATCGCTCTAAATATTGGATATTGATTTTGTAGTCAAACATCAAATATTGACGAGTTTTGAAAATTTTAAGTCGGGTATAAATTGTGCCATATTTTTACACGACTTAGCGAAATTATCGGTTTTCAAAAATTAAAAGTAATTTCGAAAATTGCAAATCGAGTCACCACTCGAACATGGGGCACTCGATCGAGTGCCATAGCCACTCGATCGAGTGACACTCCAAAAAACGGGCAGGAGCTTTTTTTCGAAGGACACTCGACCGAGTCCTTCAATGACTCGGCCGAGTGGCCTAAATTACGCCTAAATAAACGCGTCTTACACGCTACAAGTCTCGATAAGTCTTTTCAAACGATTCCGGTCAACACGTGTCAAATCCATCACGTCAATCTAACCTTTTCAAAACCGCATCAAACCACATTTACATCCTCTAATTCGTTTGCACTTCGTTATTATTGCATTTGTGGCATTGTATTTCCGGGTGGTATGCCGCTCGTATATTGTGATCCGTTGTCCCTCTCTTATTTCGTTGTTTGTTTTATTGTACTAAAATGAACATCACATGCTAAAACAACTTCGACGTTAGTTTAGGTGCATTAAACGACGTAGATCAAACATAATTCACATGTTTAGTCAAAACGTTCTTTGCATATCATTCAACCGTCAAACTAGCACGCGTACACCAAAATCGAACGATATCTAAGTAGAGGCCGCTAAGTGCGGGCGGGGTTGGATGTCCTTTGTGGGCTTCCCAACACGTACTCTCACCCCTTACTCAGAATCATGGTTTCCGGATGACCGAAACCGTTGGCATACGAGAGTCATTCAATACGCGATTTCCGATAATGTCGGGATCAGTATCGCAATGCAAAAGAACGAACCTCATAAACTCTGAAATCGGAATGGGCCGTACTATGTGCACGGCCCACTAGGACATAGAGTGGGTTCGAACGGGCTCGAACTCCCACAAAGTTCGGTGGCGACTCCATTCGGCTTTAAATTTCAATTCGAGATCCATCTCACATGAGATTCATTCCCCGCCCCAAACCCGCGCGTGACCGCGTCAAGGTGGACCTATGTCATGTCCCCCCCCACACACATTTATACTAATAATACATCCATTGAAAATGCTTTTGTGGAGTTGTGGCTGGGAGTTCAAAGACAATGCAAACGGTTAATGAGTAGGTGGTGGCAAGGAGGGTATCGGTCTTGTCTTCTGAACAGGCTGATAATATGATAAAGGATGTCGGTGGTATTGAGATCATGCATGCCCTAAATTCTATTCAGGATAATAAAGTTTAAGTGATGGTTACCCATCATAAAAACTCAAAGATGCTAATTAACGATATTATTGGTAATGATTTAATTTGATTAAAGCGGTGGAAGAATTATTCTCTACTGGCAAGATGCTAAAGCAGATAGATACAAGTATACAACTATTCTAACTTAAATTCCTAAGAAGGATAGAGTTATCTTTGTGATGAACTTCGGACCAATTGTCTGCTGTAACGTGCTTTATAAATCCATCTCTGAAATTATAAGTAGCAGACTGGCATATTTGCTTCCTAGCTTAATCAGCTTGAACCAGAGTGTTTTCATTCAAGCAAGAAATATTGTGGATAACATATTGATTTGTCGAGATATAGTCCGGTTATATAATAGGAAGTGTTGTTCTCCAAGTAGCATCGTGAAAATTGATTTACACAAGGCTTATGACTCCATTGAATGAAGCATTTTAAAGGACATGTTGGAAGGTTTAAAGTTTCCAGTGAAGATAAATTGGGTGGGTCATGGAATGCATATGTACACCTGCTTATACTTTGGCTCTTAATGGCTCACAATTTGGATTAAATGTGTGAATAAGCTAAGATATATGCTCCCTCCGGTTTATAGATTTTAATTTTGAAGATTAACTCAAATAAATGACAACAATGACTAAAATTTGTGATAGAGCCATAGAGGTATTATCATCCACCGATTCAGGTATTCCAATAGCGAATTAGTTGATATATGAAAATGGAACAATTATTGACACTTGTCTTTTTGGGATGGGAATAAAGTTTTGTGATTTTTGATGATGACCATTAATACGTTAGGTTGTTGTCATTTAGAATCCAACAAACTTCATCATTGAAGGATCTGATGCAAACTAATCCAAACAAGAGAACCTGATGTTTCAAACCCATAATAAACTAATAAGAATTTATTCCAAACTCATCTACTACGACGCTGGAAGACGACATTATTGTTAGCAACTATAAATATAAACCTATACTATTTCTCGACAACCTTATATAAAAATCATAAGCAAATAAAAATTCCATTTCAAGAAATAAAATTTGAAGTATACTAATACTCGCTAGCTGTATATGGCTCAACATGGATGTCGATATAATCCACCGGGGCGACGAGATGATCACTGCCCGGAAGATGAGAGAATATCACCCGCTCAAGGAGTGACTTATGAGTTAGAAGATTGGGCCATGCACCGTCCAGCTCCGGCTCAAGAAAAAGTTTCATGGGGTTATGCCCCAAATCATCTGTATTACGAGAATGGACAAAGTCATGGTTATGGGCGTTATGGGCCTGGCTGGAATGATGGCACTGGCTATGCTCCTGGCTATACTTCTCGTTACTACGGGTATCATTAAACTTCTTACATTTTCTTCCAATAGAATATAATTCACAAAGTACTTTATGATTATAACACTTGAAGGTTGATCATGTATTATTTAATTATCTTAATATGTGTTGTACTATATGAAAATAAATGGGCTTAGCCTATCTATGGTGACTTTTAACGGGATGTGAATGTTGTATCGAAATTCTGTAATATCTAAAGATAATAAGTACGTACTCTGTATAATAATAATAATAATAATAATAAGGGTTATTTAATAGCAATAATACTGACTATTGGGCATATTCCATAAATAATACAAATTACAGTTAATCCCAGAATAATACGGAATATTGAAGTAGTCTTATGAGAATGGTATTGAAGATAATAGTAACAAATCAAGTGATACACCTTCCAAGGATAGCAAAGATCAACGGAATCAATTATCTTTGTAATTATAGTAGTCAATTATATTGTCTGTAAATCATCTCCTTTACTAGCAAGTATTCTAGCTAATTGTAGATAATATCATAGCTAATCATAGATAGAATATTCTTATGTATTAGTATAAATACCTTATGTACAAACTGTAATAAAACAAGCATCATTTCACACAAATCTTACATGGTATCAGGAATCCTCACGATCTTGATCATACTCTCCGCTGCTTACTTCGGTATACCCATGGCTTCCCAAAATGCTACCATTCCCAACTCCGACGAACCCTCAAAACCCCTCATCACTGTTCACGCCTCACAATGCGTTGAACTCAAACCCAACACCTATCGCACATGGCGATTCCAAGTTACCCGACTCCTCCTAGGCTACGGCCTATTTGCCTTTGTCAATGGGACACTCCCACCCCCACCTGAAACTATAGTCCCGGACACCACCGAAGCCAAATCCGACAAACCCCCAAAACCCATCCCCAACCCTGCCTATAACACATGGTTCCGACAGGACCAACTCATATTAAGTGCCATTACTACCACCCTTCACGAGAATGTCGCTCCGTTCATTCTCAATGCCACCACCTCCAAAGAAGCATGGGACATCCTCGCCCAAACCTATGCCAACCCATCCCGAGGCCATATCCTCCAAATTAAGGATCGCCTCAATAACCTATCTCTTGGCACGTCCACAGTCTCCGACTACCTCCTTGCTGTAAAATCTTGTACTGGCCAATTAGCACAACTAGGCAAACCCGTAGATAATGAGGACATCACGTCCAAAATCATCAACGGCCTTGATTACGAACTCTATAAACCCGTCATCGATGCTGTTCGTGCACGTGATACACCCATATCATTTGATGCTCTTCATGAGAAACTAATCCAACACGAACTCATGGTGAAACAAAAACCAACCCCGACTTTCAACCCATCTGCCCTCGCTGCCACGCACCGTTACCAACCGCCACGACCTCAATACACCTCCCCACCTCAACGCTCCTCCCAACCCAACACCACCAATACCCAACCCAAACCCTTCAAAGGCAGATGCCATTTCTGCCGGGAACACGGGCACGTTACGGGTCAATGCCCTGACTTCCGTCTCGCTTATCCTAATGTAGTGTTTCCCCCACCCAAAACCAACCCCAGATTTTCCAAACCGCAAGCTCACACGGCCACAGCCAACCCATCCGACTCCTCCTCCTGGACTATTGACAGTGGTGCCTCCCACCATGTCACCAATGACCTCCACATGCTATCTCTTCACAACCCATATACCGGTCCCGATGATCTCATCATTGGCGATGGAACTTCTCTGCCAATAACTCATCTTGGTTCTTTTTCTATTCCCACATCTACCTCTCCTCTTATTTTTAACAATGTCTTAATTGTACCCACCATTTCTCGTAACTTATTTTCTGTCTCACAATTTTGTCGAGATAACCATGCTATTGCTTATTTCTCACCAACTTCCTTTTGTTTTAAGGCAATCTCGACGGGGGCAATACTTCTCCACGGCCACTTCCATAACGGGACGTATGAATGGCGTCCTCCCCAACCACAAGCAAACTTGGCTCATACCAACCTATCTCTCCTATGGCACCACCGATTAGGACATCCGTCCCATATTACTACTCAAGTTATTAATCGTCAATTACATTTTCGCAATTTACCTTTCTCGCATTGTAACTCGTGCCTCATTAATAAGAGCCATAAATTACCTTTTTCAGTCTCAACTCTTAAATCTAACGCACCACTTGACCTTATTTTTTCCGATATTTGGACCGCACCCATCACTTCGCATGAAAACTATAAATACTACATTATTTTTGTTGACCATTTTACCCACTACATATGGTTATACCCGCTCAAAAATAAGTCTGACACTACCACCACTTTTCTTCGATTCAAAGCGATCATCGAAAATTACTTTAAAAAACCAATCAAACAATTCTACTCGGACAATGGAGGAGAATTCAAAAAATTAAACCATTCTCTACTCGACCACGGTATTAATCACTTAACCTCCCCACCTCATACTCCAAACACAACGGTTTCGCTGAAAGACGACACCGTCACATAGTTGAAACCGGTCTCACCCTCCTTACCCATTCTCACATACCCCACGTTTTTTGGCCATATGCTTTCTCAACTGCTGTCTATCTTATTAACCGCCTCCCCACCCCAACTCTAAAAAATGATTCACCTTACAGTAAACTTCTTGGCCAACAACCTAATTATCTCAAACTCCGACCCTTTGGGTGCTTGTGTTTCCCGTGGCTCCGACCCTACAACCATCATAAATTTGACCCAAAATCCTCTCCGTGTGTTTTCCTCGGATACTCCACAACTCAAAGTGCGTACCAATGTCTTGACCCTACCTCGAACCGTATCTATGTATCCCGACATGTTCGCTTTGTTGAAACCAATTTCCCTTACCCTTCCCTAACCCCCACTTCACCCGAACCCACCATCACCACCCTCGACAACTGGTGCACCGTTACCCTTCCTCTCCTCCTTCCACCCTCACCAGACAATACTACCCCTCTCCCTCAACCTGACCCTCCTAACTCCCCCATGTCCCCGCAACCACCACTCACCCCGAACTCCCCTACCTCGCCCCCTGCCTCTCCTCCATCCCCTGCCCATATTCCCTCTATCAACCCTACTCCCATCTTCACTCCACTACCACCTCCCCCACCTCCCCCTCTTCGTGTCGTAACCCGTTTGTCTAATAATATCCGTAAACCAAATCCTAAATATGCTAACCTTGCCACTAATCCTATGTCCCACACCACCCCCAACACCACAAAACAAGCTCTCCTTGAACCCCGTTGGCGTGATGCCATGACCACCGAGTACAATGCTCTACTAAAAAACAACACATGGCACCTCGTACCCCGTCACCAAGCCAGTAACATTGTGGGATGCAAATGGGTATATCGCATAAAATATAATCCGGATGGTAGTTTGAAACAATATAAAGCTCGGTTAGTAGCCAAGGGTTTTCACCAAAGACCGGGAATCGACTACTCCGAGACATTTAGTCCCGTCATAAAACCGACAACTATTCGACTCCTTCTTACTCTTGCTGTCACAAATCAATGGAATCTCCGTCAAATTGACATCAACAATGCCTTCTTACAAGGCACACTTACCGATACCGTATTTATGAGTCAACCTCCCGGTTTCTCTGATCCAGAAAAGCCGGACCATGTATGCAAACTTGATAAGGCCATTTACGGCCTTAAACAAGCACCAAGAGCTTGGTATACCGAGCTCCGCACATACCTACTTACCTACGGGTTTGTTACCTCTGTCTCCGACCCCTCCCTTTTCATCCTTCAACACCCCTCCATTAAACTTTACGTCCTCGTTTACGTCGACGATATAATAATCACGGGCCCACACTCTGTTCATATTCAAAAATTCATCTCTGACATCTCACAAAAAATTTCCCTCAAAGATTTAGGACACCTCTCATACTTCCTTGGGATAGAAGTTACGCCCACTGGTCACGGTCTTCACCTCAACCAAACAAAGTATGTTTCCGACCTCCTCCTTAAATACAACATGCATGAATGCAAACCCATGCCAACCCCCATGGTCTCATACCCACACCTAACCAAACAACCCGATGAACCCATTGAAAACGAAACAGACTACCGTGCCATAGTAGGAAGTCTTCAGTACCTTTCACTCACCCGACCCGACATTGCTTTTTCTGTAAACAAACTTGCTCAGTATCTCCACCACCCCACAATTACTCATTGGACTGCACTTAAGAGACTTTTACGCTACCTCAACGGAACCGTCAACTATGGCATCCATATTAACAAAAACTCCCCTGCTCTACTCCATGCCTACTGTGACTCAGACCATGCCAATGACACCGACAATTATGTCTCCACAACTGGCTTCCTAGTCTACCTAGGCACCAACCCTCTCTCCTGGAGTTCAAAGAAACAGACCGCCTTATCTCGGTCCTCTACTGAGGCTGAGTTCCGTGCCATCGCAGATACCACCGCTGAAGTGTTATGGCTCTTGTCCCTGCTCCAGGAACTCAATGTTCCAGTTCCGACGTCACCAACAATTTTCAGCGACAATCTCAGTGCAACCCATTACTCCGTCAATCCCGTATTCCATTCTCGCATGAAGCACGTAGCTCTAGCTTTTCACTTTGTCAAAGAACAACTTCAAAAACACACCATACGAGTCCAACATATCAGCGGGGCTGATCAGTTAGCTGATAGCCTCACAAAACCACTTTCCAAACCACGGTTCCACCATCTCGTCACCAAGATCGGCATTCGAAACCGACCGCTGATCTTGCGGGGAAATATTGAAGATAATAGTAACAAATCAAGTGATACACCTTCCAAGGATAGCAAAGATCAACGGAATCAATTATCTTTGTAATTATAGTAGTCAATTATATTGTCTGTAAATCATCTCCTTTACTAGCAAGTATTCTAGCTAATTGTAGATAATATCATAGCTAATCATAGATAGAATATTCTTATGTATTAGTATAAATACCTTATGTACAAACTGTAATAAAACAAGCATCATTTCACACAAATCTTACAAATGGTACAGTGGACTTTGTTACCTACAACAGTAGGTAATCTTGTTGAAAAACAACCGGCAACTTCATTACATTAAATCCACACCCACCCTCCTCCTTCTTTACCCTCTTTCTCCATCTCTCTCCTACTTAATTCCAGATCTTTAATGGCAACTTTGCAAGAAAATTAAAAAAGTTTCATTTCCATTAAATCTAATAATGGACTCTCCATCAAATGCAAGCTCTTCAAATTCTTGGGGTTCAAAATTGTCAATGAAGTTTTATGTCAAGTAAGTGAATGAAAAACACTAATTTTACCTAACAATTTGCTTGATTAAGATTGAATTAGGTGGTAAAATGATCAAAAACCCAAAAATAACATAAACCCTAGAAATATGAATTGAATTCAGAAAATCGAGTAACTTACCTCTGCCATTGTCGTCGAAATACTCTAAAACGAACGAACTTCAACCCAGCATCTGTCAGTGTCGATTAACGATTAAACCAACTTCATCTCGCAAAATTCGAAGAAAAAAAACTGAAGAATAGGCACGGATTTACTTACGAAATTGCGAACAAGATTAGAAGATCAGGGTTGGAGATGTTTAATGAAGGTTGAAGGTGTGGTGATGGACAGTAATGGTTGCATGAAGAGGAAGAGAGAGGGAGAAGTGGAGAGTGAAGTGGTGATGGTGACGGTTGATTTCAAAGTAATGAAAAGTCAAAACTGAAGTAAATGACGTTCTTAAGTTAGGTGGACCGGTTACTCAGGTAACCAGTCCACTGTACCATTCTCATAAGACTACTTCAATACTCCGTATTATTCTGGGATTAACTATAATTTGTATTATTTATGGAATACGCCCAATAGTCAGTATTATTGCTATTAAATACCCCTAATAATAATAATAATAATAATACTTTGTTTCATATAGTCATACTCGTATTTACTACTCCATATAAGTCTATGGTCTCATTTGGTAAACGACATATTACGAAAAAATTAGCAGATTTCGGCCTAAATAGTAGATTGACTATCAAACTACTAATTTCATGTGTTTGGTAAACGACATATTGCTATAATATATTGGCCGAAAATCTATTGTTTTTGAATATGCTGCTAATAGAAAACATCACGTTGAATTTATACCTGAAAACAACTCGATTCTTCCGTAATCTGCTAATTATCTAACACTATTTCTTAGTTCTACTCATTTAATTTGATATTCAAACCTGCTAATACAATTAGTTAACCGTATTCTGCTATGGTTATTATCTGCTAATATGAATCCGCTACTGCTATTTGTCAAAGAGGGTCATATAACTTCTTTATTTTATCATGATATTTTATCATGAACGGGATATTAATAAGCTGATTTTTTAGTCTCATATTGATGCTTATAGGTTAAATAAAATGAGTAAGACAAAGGAGAACGTATAAAGAACAGAAAAAAATTTCGTAGCTAATCTCATACTCCGTACTACATATAAGTACTTTAATTAACGACTCCCACATATTTTTGAATCTTTGAGTTTGAGTCCAAATAGTAGAAGTCACTATATTAGGAAAAATCAAGGAATTACATTTGTAAGTTAGTTAACAAATTATTTGTCTAAAACTTAGGATAAGTCGAATACGATGGATAAGATAAAAGCTCATGTTTCTAAGTACTCCGTATTATGCAAGTATTTGTCTAATGTATCCGAATGACAACTTATTTAACCTCTGTTATTCTTAAGAGATATGTCAATCTCAGGTAGACCAATCAAACGGATCAATTAGGTTGGCTCTAGCTTGAGTCAGATAAGGTCAAGTTATTTTTGGTCTGTACGAGTAAGAATCAGATCGAGGCTGAATCATTTTTGAGTTCAAGTAATTTTTCGTTTTGTGCTTGTCAGTATCAACTTTTTAAGAGATATTGACTTGTGCGCGACAATAAACATTCAGATCTAGTCGGATTAGGTATGTGTTAGAATATGTTTTATTCCTAGGGAGTATGTTCTTATGCCTTTCGGGTTCAATTGTAAATTAAAGTCAAACTTTAATATGATTTATGAAATTGAAAATGGTAAAGTATGTCTATTCAAATACTCCCTCCGATTGTTTAGAATTGCTACATTTTTTAAGATTTGTAAGGATTATTATAATCAAATATTACGAATCGTAAAAATCAGAGAGTAATGATTAACAAGTCAATCTTGGACTTTCAGTTCACATTTACTCCGTAATATGTTAAGTCGAGGATGAGACACTGAGACGAGTTAGTTTTGAGTTTTGACGAGTCTAATCCTGGGCTCTAGCCTCTCGGGAAGACCTTGGTTATTTGGCCCAGACTTGTTACTCGGTTACAGAAAGGGGAAGGAAAGGCATCAAACCCTCATCTTCTCACTTCTCAGTTGTCAGTGTCTCTCGTCCTGCACTCCATTCTACTGACTGAGCAGTGAACACGCACCTGGGTAACAACACCTGCTCTCTCATCTCTTTCTCAACTGTACTATTTCAATTATGTCACTCACATTCATATTCATATTCATATTCATATATTACTCGTAGTTCCCATATACGAATATCTTCTGTTGACGCTTCAAAATGTTTAATTTTCCAATCAAATCAGCTCTTCATTTTCTTCAAATTCGTGCTTTAGGAACAAAAACATCTAAGCTCATTCAACCAATTCTGAAACCACCACCAGCAGCAGCAATATCATCTGAACAACTTAAACCCAAAACCCGGAGAAAGAGAGAACAAGTAGATTCATCAGAAAGGGAGGAATGTGTGATTGCCCTTTTCAAGAAATACAATTTTACTGATACCCACATTGCTGCTCTTGTAAAAAGGAAACCCGAGATTTTTAGAAGTAATGTAGAATCAACTCTTGAGCCTAAATTGATTTTCCTTACTCAAAATGGGTTTGTGGGTGATGCTTTAACTGCGCTAATTCTCGCTAATCCATTAATTCTTCATCGCAGTCTGACCCGTAACTTGATTCCAAATTACGAGTATTTGAAACAGATAATGAAGGCTGACGAGGCCGCGAGTATGGTTGTTGTTCAGAAGACAACTAGGTTGTTGACAACTGATCTTAGGAAGATTTTGCAGCCTAATATTGATTATTTGTTAGAGCAAGGAGTTTCAATGAATAGTATTTTGAAAATGTTTACAGCACAACCTAGGGTTCTTCTTTGTTCCCTTGATAGGATTCATTATGCAGTTGCAACTCTTAGAAAGTATGGAATTGAGCCGACTGAAAAAATGTTCATTCATGGCCTGCGGGCTGTTTTGTCATTGACTGAGCCAAATTTCAAAAAGAAAGTAGAAGTTTTGAAGAGCTTAGGCTGGTCTGATGAAGATATCACAACCACCATTGCACGCCTGCCATTTCTTTTGTCACAATCGGAGGAAAAACTAAAGAGAGCCTTTGATTTTTTTGTTAAAACCATGCATCTTAAACCAGAGGAGGTGATTAGTCAACCCGTGCTGGTTATGTATTCATTGGGCAAAAGGTCCATTCCGAGGTGTAAGGTGGTTATGGCATTGAAAGAGAAGAAACTGCTGGAACAATTTCATATGCCTACACTTCTCAATATGAATGATGACAAATTCGTTCGAAAGTTCATACTGAAATATCCAACGATCTCTTCCACTCTCCAGAGTCTCTACTCGGATACCGTTGCTGTTTAATTAACAAGTAAGTCCACTTAGAGTTGAATTCTAATCAGTTCTTTTGCATATACATCAGAACATTATTCCCATGTTTTCATTTTCGCCATCCTCATGATATTTATCAGAAGGAAATCTGTAAGCTGTGTGCCATGAATCATGATTGCCCATGTTTTCAGCTTCGCGCTATTGAAATGATACATCATACGATTATGTGAGACAAGATACGACTACATGAGACGTATTGCATAATATGGATTTAGGTCGCTGTGCATATGTATCTTTAGAGTTCTATCGGTTTCATCTGATGAATGCACACCAGATACAATGAAATGGTCGGATATAAAACTCTCGTGTACTTTTGTGACACGTTTAGTTTCCTTGGCTAGTTCGTTGATTTAGCTCTGTTACTTTTAGTGTTGTTATTGAAAGGCATTTTTGATCCGTCCTCTTGGATCCCCTTGCCGGGGACTATCATTGAGGGTAGAAAAAGAGCAGCATAATCTCTCCAATAATTTGTTTATAGAAGCACAGACTATAACTTCACATCTCAAACCACGCTAGCTAGGATTGAGAAAAAAATTCGAAGATCCCAACGGATTCGATATCCACTCTGAATCTGATTAGAAATTTTGGATATATGATCCGAAATTTTAAGTTTGAATCGGATATGTGATTCTATTCTTGTTTATTTGGATCGTGGATAGTAGTCTAAAATATTTGGATATCCGATCCAATCTGAAATTATGTTTTTTCTATTGAGTAATTATTATTGTATATTATTATCGGTTTTTTTTTATTTATGAGTGTATTTATAGGGTGATATTCATAACATGGTTTCTCCATTATTCTAAAACTAGTTTTGACCCCGTGCAAATTGCACGGTGGCATGAAAATTTCTGTGACAAAGTGATTCACAAAGTAACGAATAGTTTACATGGATATAAACCGCAATCACTAAGATAAAAGTAAGTAATACTCCGTACGGAGTACAAAAATTCGGGAAATTTTGAAAAATGAAAATGACATGAACTTGAAAATGAAAAATTATTGTAAGAAATGACAAAAGTAAATATTTGCACGAATATACAAACATTAAATTACAAATATTGGAACACTTTTTGATACACCACATTAGTAGTAGCATCAGAAGTGCGTCTGTTGCTATCATATAATCGGGTGACAATACACTTTCCGTCTTTATTCACGTGTTTACCATTTATATTATTTGCGAGTTAAAGGTAACAAATTAAATGAGTGAGACGAAGAGAGTATATTTTATTTCATTAAAAATTTAAATTAGCAAAGTTACTTAGTTAATTTATATCTAAATATTTATTTTGAGAGTGGAGGATTAACAATAATTGAATATTTTAATTTATGAAATATTCAAACAATGGAGTACGAATAATTCTACTAAAGATTCAAAATTTCAACGGAAAGTGATTCGTGTTATGCAACGTAACATATGTCGACTGGAGGCGAGGCTACCCTTCTGCGTCCCTCGGTTGTGGTTCGACATATCAGGAATGACCTACACATGCACATTCTGACTAAAATTCAAGGCAATCTCCATCCAAAAGATAAGGAATTTTTTTTTGCCAGCTAAGAAACAAAGAAGATGAGGCTATCCCTTGATGCCCGTGACTTGGCATCCGAAAGATAGGATTTGGTTGAATAAATTGCATAAGTAATTGATGGAATTTGTGACGTGACTATGCTGATTACATTTGTACATTCATTGATTATTCATTTATAATAATTACATTTTACAAAAGAAAAAAAAATCTAGCAAAGACATCATAAAGAAAACACAAAGCAACATTTCAATGTTTCATCTCAAAGTACACAAATTCATGTTTAGAAGAAGATGAATATGATAAAAACGTGTGAATAAATATTGACGGCATATTCCATACTCCTATCTGGATCTCACAACGCTGACCCAAGGCATGAAAATGACCAGAAATTGCTTGACCAGAGTACGACCCAGAATCAAACTTGACCCAAATCCAGCCCACCTGAAACGATTGACATTAATTAATATTAATATTATTATAATTATATAAATAAAAAATAAAGAATTCATAAGTTTGAATGTTAAATAAATAATTTCGCAAAAAAAACTTTATGTTACTGAAATTAGTATATTCAAGTGTTAATCACCCGATCCAATTACTCATATTGGAAAATGACCCAACCCAGATGACTCGTACCCGAAAAAATGCCCCAACCAAAACTGACCCAACATGTCATCCAAAATTGGTCCCAAAGTGACCCGACCCGATACCCATTTTCCACCTCTAAGTTCTAACTAACCCCGTGTGAAGTTATTTGAGTCGTTACAATTATAATTATAATCTTAACATGAGTATAACTGTCCTAAGGAAGCATATTGTGAAGAAAAACATCACTAACGCCTTTGCAAACTACATTTACTCTAACGAAGCTAATTCGTAGAGGGTACACAATTTGGATACATATCTCACGGTTCTACCATTAATTTGCACCTTCTCAATTTACTCTTTTCTTTTTTTTGGGTGATATTTACTCTTTATTCTCAATACACATAGTCCATCAATGTCTGGTAAGCAAGCAAAAACTAAGCACAAACTGAGCACAGTAGAATGAAAAATACTTATCTTTCATAATAATTAATATTTCAGCTTTCTTTGCAACACCATAGTCGACAGTTTGATCCGAAGAGAGGCGAACACTGTGATATGTAACTTAAATTTTTCCATATTAATCTTCCAAGTTTTCGAAAAATAGTACTCCAAAAAAACACTAACTACTTACTTTATATGATAAACTTCGAAATCTACAATCTACAATAGAAATAACAATATAAAGTCGTGTCCATAAGTGTTTGTTTTTTTTGACTCGACTCATCAAATGCAGTCAAAAAAATACAATCAGATACTGCCCCTCTTTGCACCCCATTATTCCTCCCTTACATGTCACAAATTCTCATATGAAACAGTCTCATACTAACATTAATGTGAGAATTTGTACAGGGTGGTTACTTTTATTTTTTATTTATTTGTTGGTTATTGCATGTTAGATCTAAATGAGGGTAATATCACACTAATTTTTTTTTTATTTCTAAGAGGCGTTTTTGTGCGAAACTATATGCCTTATGCATCCTCACCATGACGTGTCTCTTACATGGTGTGTGTCATGATGCACACACCATGTCCATCCTCACCATGAAGTCATGAACCTTATATATCAAGCTCCCATGCTATCAAGCATCACGAAAGTTCCCTCTAGGGTTTTCTTGGGAGGGTGTGCTCTAGGGTTGCTCTAGGTGGCCCCTGATCTGTCAGGCGCTACATCCTCTTATATCTCTGATCTTCAATCATCAGCAAATCATCAGTACTTTTTATTATCTTAGTCTCTTGTGGCATTATTATATAGTTCTCGAGGCAGTTTTCCTATCGGTACGGGTTTTCTTGTCTAGTACGTTGCCATGGCGTATAATTCTATTGATCTAAATGTCGTCGGCTTCGGCGAGGGACAAAGCGCTGGTTCGGAGGAGGGGGGTCCGACTGTGAACTGGACGGTGGACGGTGACGAAGTAGGCGGCGAAGAAGGGGTTTATGTGGTGGGACGTCTATGGACAGAACGCCAGATTAACCTACGTGCCCTAATCGATACGATGGTAAGATCCTGGAAGACGAAGGAGAACGTGGAGGGAGAAGTTATCGACCGGGCCTCCAAAACTGTCACTTTCAAATTCAAGAGCCTTGCGGACAAAGAAAGGGTTCTTGCGGAGCAACCGTGGCATTTCGAGAGGCATGTACTTCTCCTTACGAATCTACAGAATGATGAAACACCATCCGAGGTACCACTTTTTTATTCACCGTCTTGGGTCCGGATTTACGACCTGCCATTAAAGGGCCGGTTAAATGCTGAAAATGCACATAGCATAGGTAACGCTATTGGTACCTTTGTTAGTGTGGACAATTCTGTTAACCCGGATATCAATAGGTCAATGAGACTCAAGGTTGTGCTAGATGTAAGAAAGCCCTTATTGGATGCTATTACTCTTAAGTCGCAAGGGGGTAAGGTGTGGAAAGTGAGAGTCTGCTATGAGAGTCTCCCGCTTTTCTGTTATGTGTGTGGTCGGCTGGGCCATGGGGAGAAGGACTGTGGGGAGCGTAAGGGACCTGTTCGTGAGGGTCGAAAATTCGGAGATTGGCTTAAGGCGTCACCTTGGCGCGTGGTGAGTAAGGGAGGAGACGACAGAGAGAATGCCTCGAGCAAATGTGCGAGGAAGCTGTTTGAGGAGGATAGGGACACTACTCGGGAACTCGTTGAATTAAACAGTATGGTTGAGAGTTTGAGGAGTTTCCATCTCCATGATACTGGTCCCACTTCAGGAAATCAATATACTATTAGGGAGCCGGGTCGGGAGGGAGTGGTCCCTGTTTTTGGTCAGGAAAGTGGTAAGGAGCAGGAGGATAATCAAATTGTTGCACAGAAGAAGAATAAAATGCATTCTAGCAGGAAGTTCATAAAAATTATAAAAACAAAAAATGGAGGGTCGGGAAGTAAGAAGGAGGAGGGAACGAGTGGGCCAGCTGTGGGAAGCAAACGCAAGGAGTCGGAAGGAATAATATCTTTGGACTCGTTGCATGGGGAGGCGGTGTCGGAGAAGAGAAGTAGAGGTGAGTCGGAAGATGTGGATATGATCTTTCAAGTAGCGGATGCTGGCGGAGCCCAGCACCGCGAACAACAATGAAAATCCTAAGTTGGAACTGTCAGGGGTTGGGCAATCCCCTGACGGTTGGCTCCCTCACCGAGCTTTGTTGGAGGGAGTGCCCTAGCATCGTCTTCATTATGGAGACGATGATGAGTGGGAGTGATCTCACTCGAATACGGAATAGGTGTGGGTTTAGGGATGGTATTTGTATTAGTAGTAGAGGTAGAGCGGGCGGTATTGGCCTTTGGTGGAAGGATAATAATACTGAGCTTGTTTCCTATGATAGCAACCATGTTGTAGTGGAGGTAAAAGGGGATAATGGTGTTGCTTTGTGGCGGGCTGCAGGCGTCTATGGGTGGCCGGACCATGAAAATAAACACCGGACGTGGGATATGGTTCGTCGAATTCGCCAAGCATCGTCGTTACCTCTGGTGATGTTTGGTGACTTTAACGAGATCCTTAGTCCCGACGAGAAAGAAGGTGGAAGAATGAGACCGGAGCGGTACATGGATGCTTTTCGGGATGCGCTTGATGAGTGTGCTCTACAGGACCTCGGTTTCTCGGGTAATAAATTCACGTGGCACCGAGGAAGATATGTACACAATTATATCCGTGAACGGTTGGATCGGGCTGTAGCAACGACTGAATGGCGCGACCTTCACCCATCGACTGAAGTGCTTCATCTGCCCATATGGGCATCTGATCATGCTCCAATTTTGATCAGGCACGCCCCCCGAGTCGGGAGCACTGGGCAGACACGTTTATTTCGATTTGAGCCCTTGTGGGCCTCCGATAGCCAGTGTGGTGATATAGTGAGAGAGACGTGGGGGGCGAGAGGGTCGCATGGTATCGCTGAGAAGGTCAAAATGTGCTCAAAACACCTGAAATCTTGGGCTAGGCGGAGATTTGGTGACGTGAATCGCTGTTTGAGACAGAAGGAAGAGGAGCTGGGGTCATGGCAACGTAAACCGGCTTCGGCGGACATGTTGCTTTGCTGTCAGAGGTTAGCTCAGGAGGTAGCGGAATTACGGAGCCAAGTTGAGACCTTTTGGCGGACGAGAGCAAAGGCCCATGAAATCCGTGATGGAGACCGAAATACAGCTTACTTTCACCATAAAGCTAAGCAGAGGAAGAGGCGGAACACTATAGATGGGCTCGAGGATGAAAATGGGGCGTGGCAGACTGAGGAGGTGGCCATTCATGGAGTTGTGAGGGGCTATTTCGCGACCCTGTTTGCTGCGAACGGGCTGTCTGACGTGAGCGGGGCTCTAAATTCGGTGAGGCCGCGTCTTACGGGTGATATGAATATTTTGTTGGACCGACCTGTCACGGATGAAGAGGTGCGCGATGCCTTGTTTCAAATGCATCCCAATAAAGCCCTGGACCGGATGGGATGAGTGCGCTGTTTTTTCAGAAGTATTGGGAGATCGTGGCTGGGGATGTATGCTCTTTTGTCCGTGCCTGGTGGAATGGGTCGGTGGATCTCACAGAGGTAAATTCCACGGCTGTAGTCCTTATTCCAAAATGTAGTAAGCCACGAAAGATGACTGAATTTAGGCCGATTAGCCTATGTAATGTTATTTATAAAATCATATCAAAAACTTTGGCTAATCGACTTAAACCTTATTTGGATGGTATTATTACGGAAAACCAGAGCGCTTTCACCCCGGGACGTTTGATCACGGATAACGCTCTTATCGCTTTTGAGACCTTCCACTCTATGAAAAGGGGTGGGGAAGGTAAGGAGGGGACGATAGCGCTTAAGTTGGATATGAGTAAGGCCTACGATAGGATCGAATGGCATTTTCTCGAGGCAGTAATGGAGAAAATGGGTTTCTCGGCGGGGTGGAGAAAGCGTGTTATGGAATGTGTCACTACGGTCACACACTCTTTCAGGGTGAATGGGAAGGAGTTGGATTCGGTGAGACCGGGGAGGGGTCTGAGGCAAGGTGACCCGATATCACCATACTTATTCCTCCTCTGTATGGACGTGTTCTCGTATATGTTACGTCAGGCGGCGGAGACAAAGCTTATCCACGGAGCTCGGGTGTGTCGTGGAGCACCCCGGGTTTCGCACTTATTCTTTGCGGACGATTGTATCCTTTTTGCTCGAGCAAATGTAAGGGAATGCTCTAACGTAGCTAATTTAATTAGCCTGTTTGAGAGAGCATCGGGGCAGAAAATTAATAATTCCAAGTCCGAAATTGTTTTTAGTAAGAAGGTTACAAGAAGCTCCAGGGAGAACATTAAGCTTTTGTTCGACATGAGAGAAGTAGAACGTTACGAGAAGTACCTGGGCCTACCGACAATCATCGGAAAATCAAAGAAGGCGACATTCGCGGGTCTCAAGGATCGGATTTGGAAAAAACTGCAAGGTTGGAAAGAGAGGTTGTTGTCTCGGCCGGGTAAGGAGGTGGTTATCAAGGCTCTTGCACAAGCTATACCCACGTATATGATGAGCTTATTTGCTATCCCGGAGGGTCTTATCCAGGAGCTTCACAGCATTATGGCAAAGTTCTGGTGGGGAACAACGGACTCAGCCCGCAAGATACACTGGTGGTCTTGGGATAAAATGTGTAGGTCGAAGAGGGATGGAGGCATGGGGTTTCGGGATATGGGGGTTTTTAATCAGGCCTTACTTGCTAAACAGGTTTGGCGTCTCCTAACCCGCCCGAATTCCTTGGTGAGTGCTGTCTTTAAGGCGAGGTACTACAAGCATAGCTCGATTCTTGAGGCTAGAAGGGGTCACGATCCGAGTTTTGTATGGCGGAGCATTTGGAATGCCAAACCGATCTTGCTTGACGGGCTTAGATGGCGAGTTGGGAATGGTTATAATATTGGAGTTTGGGAGAGTTGTTGGGTCCCGGGACCTAATGGGACGCGTTTTTTGAACCCAAACCTCGAGGTTAACCCGTCTCTCTGTGTTTCTGAGCTCCTAGACCCGGAACAGGGGATATGGCGAGAAGAATTAATTCACGGCCTGTTCTGCCCAGAGGATGCGGAGGCTATTCTGAGTATCCCGGTTAGCAAGCGACTCCCGGAGGATATTTTGTACTGGTGGCCAGCTAAAGACGGTGAGTATAGCGTTAAATCGGGATACTGGATGGGAGCAAGATCTGTCACACCTATGCTGCTACCTATTGAGGACCCGGATATTGAGAGTGTTTGGAAGTTGATCTGGGGTTTGAATACGGTGCCCAAAATTGCACATCTATTATGGCGGATCTGTTCTGGAACTCTTGGTGTTCGGGTCAATCTCATGAAACGACACTGCTTACAGGACGCTTCGTGCGTTATATGTAATAACGGAGTGGAAACTTTAAGACATGCCCTCTTTGAATGTCCATGGGCAAGGGATGCTTGGGTTGCCAGTGGGTTTGGAGAGTTGATCGAACAAGCGTCGTCGACTACCTGCACTCGAACTTTGGTTTGGCTCCTTACACGCATTCCGAGTGATGACCGCGACAGATTCCTTGCCATGGTTTGGTCGATGTGGTACTGTCGAAATCTGAAAATTTTCGAGGAACATCCGCCCCTACCAGTTACGGTCTTCGCAGGTATGATCAAGTATGTGGAAGACTTTTCCAGGCACGGGAAGGAGATGCGGGTGAGCATCAATAGCCAAACCAGAGCGGGTCCTGTGAAGTGGGAAGCTCCAGGGGAGGGGGTTATTAAGATTAATTCGGATGCCGCGGTCTATGAGGATGGAGATATTGGGATAGGTGTGGTCGGCCGAGACAAACAGGGCTGCGTGGTGATGGTATGTTGCAGGAGGTTTCACGCGGGTTGGAACGCATCTTTAGCTGAAGCTAAGGCTTTGGCCTTGGGGTTGGAGATGGCGCTTCGATTTCGGTACGATAGAGTGGTCTTTGAAAGTGATTCACAGGTGGTCATTTCTGCAGTGAAGAAGGGTCGTGCATCCCGGGATCCTTTTGGCCTTTTAGTAGATGATTTGCTCGCGTCTAGATCTCGTTTTGTCCAATGTAGTTGGTCCCATATTAAACGTGACGGTAACACGGTTGCTCACCATGTAGCCCGGTTATGTCAGAGAAGTGGGGAGGAGTCTTTGTACCTTTCTTTTTTTCCGGATGCAATCCTTGCACTCGCGGAAATTGATTTAATATAACTCCCACTTTTCCTCTCAAAAAAAAAACTGCCCACGTCTACTAACGACATGTATTTACATCAGAGTGAATTTAATGGTGCTTACTGATTGTAACAATCAAATTACTGGTTGAGTTTCATAGGCATTGGAGTGGTTGAGTTTCAGTAGACCCATTTTCAGCTTGTTCTGCTTCCATTTGGATGGTCTATAAAACGCATCCTTTGCCATTACAAATTTCTCGTTGAACTTGAGATTCACATGAAATGTATTGTGCAAGCTCTCAAGATATAAAAATTACCCGATCAAATGTAGACCATCTCATCTATATTATTCTCTTTGATTTGGTAATCAATTTTGACTCATATTTCCCTTATTTATTACCCACCTCAATTGATCATCAAATTAAATGACAAAACAATCCTAACTAAGAAACATATATCCTAAATCTCAAAACTCAATTAAATTCATACAGAAATCCTGATTCCACCACCGATTATACTCAAATCTCATCCTTATACCTCAATCGATCATCAAATTATATAAAAAATCGAACTAAGAAACTTATATCAGATGTCCCAAATTTCAATTAGAATTCGTACAAAAATTTTTGATTCCACCACTAATCGCACTTTATTCTCATTCACAGATCTCAATCAATGACAATAAATAAATCTAACCAATCATACCATACTATATTGTAAAAATTATGGTCTACAAAAAAACCTGATTTTTAGAAAGAGGGAGGGATATACGGTGGTCAGGAGAGGCGATAGGGATGACAACTACTCCTACTGAACAAATGATTCCATCGAAAACGTAAAAAAAAACAGGGAAGAGAAAGAGCAAGAATTAAATAATACCAGCCAAGTCGGTGACTTTTTCAGATTTGAGAAAGGTAGTGATCACAAAGAACGACAACTGATAACACAACTGCATCAAAACAAAACAAAGCACAACAAAACAACGTCAATTGACGAATTTTGAAAAACTTGAAGAATCAAATGAAATGAAGAACTCTCTCGGTTACGGTGATGTTGATAAGATTGTTTACTGGTTTTTTTAATATGGAGGTCGGAAGATTGAAAATTGAAAAATATGGGAGAATAATAAAGAAGGGGATATATTGCAATTTTGAGGGATGATGGAGTAGTTATGGACTTGTGGGTGGTTTTTCACTACTGGATAAGTTTGAGCAGTTAAGCAAATTAGTAGGAAGTTACTTACCTAAACAGTAAACTGCTGGCCGTTTTTCTTTTTTAAATTGTTTTTTAAGTAAGTCAACTCATTGCCTTGTCACTGCCATGTAAGCACTTAGGTGGATGCTGAGGTGGGTGAATGAGAGGCCTCTAAATGTTTCTACTTTAATATATAAAAGATTGTGCAGTTTTTTTTTTTAATTTTCTTTTTGTAAACTTTCACCGTTCTTTTAACTTACTAAGTATAATTACTCTGTAGTGAACTAGACACTTTATGTGAAAAAGATTTTTAAAATATAAATGCAATATGTAAGTGATACGTGTTTTATGTCGAAATCTTTTGAATAGGATAATAAAAGCAAGTTTCATGTGAGACGATGAATCTATATCTTGTACGGAGTAAAACTTAATTGTTGACGTAAATTCCAAAGTATGGATATCTGATGATATCCGCATCCGATCCGGTTATTATTGGGTATCCAAAGTCCGGAGATTGGATATCCGAAACATTTGCATCAGAAATAGATATCACATTTCTAAACTGTCTAATTTGGATATCTGATCCTAACTAGCACTAGGAGCAGATATCCCTCCATGATATGCCCTAATGCTAGTGAATGTACCTTTTTTTTAAAAAAAAAAAAAAAAAACAGTGCTAGCTAATCCAGAAGAATTTTTTGATCTACTACCCGCAGTCAGTGATGTTGGTCACTCATACAAGTACAGATATCTGTGAATCTGTATTATGTGCTGGTTAGGGCTTTAAAAGCTACATGTTTATTTTATCAAACGGGACTGTACTTGAAGGCTTAGGTTAGTGACGAATTTTATCTGTGGCCTTGTGGAGGTTGAATGCTATGTCTTGGGTGGCCAGTAGGAGCTTGCTGAAGAGCGTGGCTGTAGAGAATAGGGTGTCCCAAGATCTTGGATTTACTTCTGACTTCTGAGGTTGTTTGGCTAGCTGTTAGTTGTGTTACTTGGACCTATTGGACCTATTGGACTATTGCAGTCAGTGGGATGTTGGCTGGGTTACTTGGATCTACTCCTGATTTCTGAGGTTCGGCTAGCTGTTAGTTGAGTTACTTGGAGCCGTTAAAGTTAGAGATATTATAGTATGATGCTGCTAATTATTCCTGGAGTGGCGTCGTTGTGGTTTCTTGGTTGTTTTGCGATGCTGACGGAGGAGGTCATTCAACGGAACAATGAGGGAAAGGAAGGGGAGGAGGGGGGAATGAGGTGGGGGTATCTGGATACAATTTCCCTCCAATTTTTGATTTGCTTTGGAGGAGGAAAATGAATCTCCATTTCCTCATTTGCTAATGAAACAAAAGATTGAAAATCTAAGTGTGTTGTACTCCAGCACATTGCCACCAAATTTGGTATACTTTTCCAACTAACCAACGTCGGAGTAATTTCTTCTTGTTACTTGATACTGTGTGCTTGCTGAACAATTGAGGTTGTGAAGGGTTATCGGCTTATCGCCTATGCTATAGAAGATCCGCATCATCCGCTTGTAGCTGCTAAGAATTTGAAGTCAGCGTGGTTGTAGGTGGCCACTACCCGAGCACACTTCATCATATGATCATTTCCTCGTTACTTATCATGTGCCTTTCTATTGTCTTCTCTTGTTTACTCTCGTTTTGTTTGTTTCTTGGATACTTCAATTTATTGTTTTCGTTTCTCTTTCACTTGTGGTTGGTTTCCACTTAACATGATTACTTTGCTCTGAAAGTAAAGTACTCCGTATCATTTGTATCTTAACAAAATAAAATGCATGTGTTGTGTTGTGTTGTGTTGTGTTAGTCCCTGCCCCTGCCCCTGCCCCATATTAATCTTGCCTTCAACCCCTGCCCAGTATTAATAATTAGAAGAACTCCCATGTCTTCCTATACCCAAGTGACCTGACTACTACCAGTTTTGTGTTGCAGATCAAAGACTCTTGAAATGTGGGTGCTGAAAAACTGAGAAGGATGCAGTTGCAACTTGCAACGCAGGGAGGATTGGATTGGTAGATGACAAAGAGAGTCCTGGCTAGGGCCTTGGAAGATAAAGAATGATGTTGAAATGCCCTCAAGTTTACTATTCATAACTACAACTGAATACAAAGTAGCTAGGGAGCATAAACCTGCCATTGTTAGGGTTAGGGTCGCCTGAATGGGCTCAAAACTGCCATTGCCACTGGTGGGCATGTGGGTTAATTTTGCCCCCCCCCCCCCCCCCCCCCATTTTATAATTATGAAAACCCGTCATTCATAATAACAGAGTTGATGACACGAGTAAAATTACTGTGGATCTTTATTGTTACAGAATATTATTATCACATTGACATACTTTATAATGAATCAAGATATGTATTTTTGATTTAGTTTTATTAATGTTGGGTTGTTTGTTACGAGTATGATTTTAGGGGCTACTGTTTGCCGTCGTCATTTTAATTATTTTTTTTTTTGTAATATTTCTGATTAACGAAGTCGATAATATTTACGATTTCTAATTTGAAAGTCGTCTTCACCAAATTGATTTTCTTAGAAATCGTGTACTAATTGACAAGTATTACGCCGTTTTATTATTTTGGTTCATATTTTAAAAACCGTGTTTATAAATTTACTAGTTTGAAAGCCAAGCCGTGCGATGCATGGGCTGATTTTGAGTGACGTCACAACTCACAAATGTCATCAAGTTAGTATGCATAATAGTAAACGAATACTATACACATACGTGAATGTGTTTCGAGGTAGGTAATATCTGCGATAAACGTCAAATTAAATTGTAGGCGTACATTGTACGAGTAGTAAGAAAGACTAACTAAACTACCTCGCACACAAGTACATCTTCAACTACGAATCAATTTGACATAAATAATTCTAAAATATATTATACGTTGCCGTGTATATAACGATATGAGTAATTAAATTTCATGATAATATAAAGAGTGTTTATTTCTTACAATGTATAAATAGTTGATCTAATAGAAGATTTACCACTCCTAAATTCGATTATTGTTGGATTAGTTTCATTTAAAAAATATTGTTCAGATGATTAACTAAGCACACGTAAGATTGTGCAACACTTCAAGAAAATTTATACAAATTGTCGAATATAAATCTCTTAATTTATGTCACTTTCTTACAACTATAACTCTTGAATTAATCAGACGATAAGTAACAAAGTATAGCCAAGTATAGCGATGCACGACCAGTCGACCACTTGTTATTAAATTTATAGCCTTACTTAAAAACTCTTGCTAGGACTCAAAAGATTTCGGTTTGATATCTAATCTAAAAACGAGTAATCATTCTTAATTACTCCATGTAATATAATTTCATCAACTTATTATATAATTTTTTGATGTGGAATATTTTTACTTAAATTTATAGTCTGAACTGTTATAAGATTCAAAAAAATTTTGATTAATATCTAAAAATGAATTATTTTTCTTATTTATGATACAAAATTTCACAGCTCAATCATATCGCTTGAAAAAAGACGATAATATAAATTTTTTAGATATTAACCAAAAATACTTTATAATATTTTTACTCAAGTTCATAATCAATTTTATAAATCTTGAGTAAAGATACAATAGGAAGATCTTATAAAGTTTGAGAAAGTATAAAATTTCATCATTATTAATATAGAATTTTATCACTTTATCATAATTTATCGATGTAGAATGATATTACTTTAAGTTTAAAAATGAATTATTACTTTTTTTTTAGACTCAAAAGATTGTTTGTTGATATCTAAAAACAAATTATTACTCTTATTTATAATAAAGAATTTCATCTTAGAAGTAATATAGAATTCATCACCTTATTATAATTTTTCGATGAGAGAATTTTTTATTTAAGTTTATAATCTTATGATTTTTTTTAACTCGAAATATTATTGGTTGACACTCCGTATCTAAGAACGAATTATTGCTATTATTTACGTAGAATTTGAGAAAATTTAAGATAATTTTTAATTTTTGGCTGATAAAACAGATGATTGCTCTTATTAATATAGAATTTATCACCTTATAATAATTTTTTGACGTGAGATAAGTTTTACTTAAGTTTTTAATCTTATGAGCTTTTTTAAGACTCAAATAAAAATTGTTAGTCGATATGTATGAAAGAATGATCGTTCTTATTTATAATATAAAATTTCTATCATCTTATCATAATTTTTTTGACGTAGGATAATTTTTAATTAAGTTTATAATCTTCGGAATTTTTTTTAAGACTGAGGTGATAATCGTCAATTTATATGGTTTAATTTTTTGAATCTTAAATGAAGTAGAATTGTTTTTTTCTTATACAAATTTCTATATTATTTATTTAAATTTAAAAAAAAAACAAGTCTTAGATGGAGTAGGATTTTTTTTCATATACAAATTTTTATATTCTTTATTTAACTTAAAAAATATATTAAAAAACTTGGACCAATCATATCATTCGAAAAGTTCATACTTTATTAGTAGATAATATACTCGTATTGATTTTGGAACTCGACTCAAACGAATCGTTTTCGTAAAAACCGTTTAAAAAACTGGAGCTGAGTTTACAAAATCGTCTTCATTAAAACCCACAACTTATTATAAAAACTTCAAAAATATTTCATTATTCATTTCTCTTTCATCTCTCTAAAAAATTTAAATTACAAATCGATTATTATGAAGCGATTTTTTTCAATATTGAGTTTCTTATTTCACGAGGTTTGAAGAACGGGTTTTAGACTTCCACAACCGGTATTAATCGATCGATCATGCTACTAGAGGTATTCTTCGATTTGATTTCTCTACTTTTACTTATTTACTCAATTAAATCGAGTTATATGAATGTCCAGGTGAGGGAATGGGAGGTCACTTGCACCAAAAAAAACTGAAAAGAAACAACAAACTTAGGGTAAGATTATTGGTAGTCTTGAGGTGAGTCTTGAGGGAGTCTTGTCTTAAGACTCATGTGAGTCTTACCAATAATGTTGCAAAGTCTTGAGGAAAGTCTTAAGATTTTTGGTAGTTTTGAGGAAGTCTTAAGATTTTTGGTAGTCTTGAGAAGATTATTGGTAGTCTTAAGATGAGTCTTGTCTCAAGACTTTTGTGGGGTCGTGTGGGATCTACCAATAATAGTACCAAAGTCTTAAGTTGAGTCTTGAATTTTAAAGACTCAACTTAAGACTTTTGTGGGGTCGTGACTTGTGACAAACATTTCTCGACGTACGACCCGATAAATTACGCTCATTTATACAGTTTTTTCCTTTCAATTGGTTTAAGGCCCTGTTCTCTTGAACTTGTATTTAGACAGTTTCAGTTCAGTTCAAATACTTCCAGTTCAGTTCAGACATATTCAGTTCAGTTCAGTTCAGACACATTCAATTCAGTTCAGTTCAGTTCAGACACATTCAATTCAGTTCAGTTCAGTTCAGTTCAGACACATTATTAATAATAATATTATTATTACTATTAAGTATAATAATAGTAATAATAATAATAATATTATTATTATTATTAATAATACTTACTCCATAATATAATAATAATAATAATATTATATTTAATAATAATAATAATAATAATAATAATAATAATAATATTAGTATTATTATTATTATTATTATTATTATTTACTCCGTAAAATTTATAATATATAAATTATTATTAATTAATTAATTAATTTTATTATTATTATTATTGTTGTTATTATAATTAATAATAATAATATTAAATACTTCACATTTATAATAATATTAATATTATTAAATATTAATAATAATAATATTATTATTAATTATTAATTATTATTATTAATATTAATTAATATTAATTTTAATATTAAAATTAAAATTAATTTATTTATTATTCTTGTTATTATTCTTCTTATTATTATTATAATAAATAATATTAATATTAATAATACTTAGTAATATTTATAATAATAATAATAATATTATTATTATTATTATTATTAATTAATAATAATAATAATAATTATCACACGAAACCCAAAAGATCGTCTACCCGTTTTTTTGTATATCACACGAAAATAAAAAAAATAAAAAATAAAAAAAGTTAATTTTTTTTAATAAAACTAAATACTCAGTAATAATAATTTGTACCAAACAAGTAAATTATATTGTTTAATCACAAATTAAATCAAATTAATTAACTTTTTAACCAAAAATGGGTAAGGTGAGTCTGAGCAGAGTCTGACTGATAATGTATAAAATCTGAGCTGAGTCTGAGGTGAGTCTAAGGAATAAATAAATATTAAAAATTAGTGGAAAACTGAGGTGGCAGAGTCTTAACTTTGGAGAGTCTTGCTGATAATGTTACCCTTACGCATAAGTCACAACTGCACAGGAGAGGAAGAGCGGGATGTTAGGGTTACAAACTACAAACCACCCACTTTTTCCCAAATCCTACCCAACCTACCCTGCCACCACCGCCCACCAGTCTCCCCCGGCCGACGGAATCCTTCCCTGCCACCAACACTAAGTAATTTACTCCATATTAATTTTCCCCAAATTTCAAGTTTGATTTTTACTAGCATAAAATTCGATTTGAAGTATGATATTATAAGCCTATGAAGTAAAATCGTTGATTGTAGATTTGTTAATCTATTACTCCGTACTTCGTAGTTATTAGTTTGTTAATCTGTAGAGTAATTGTTAGTTGTTAATTGCTTAATTATCTCATAATTACTCAAATCTTAAATCACTCACTTGGTAATTAATTTGGGTTATTTAATTTCAGACACTTATTTTGAGTTTAATTTCTATATTTGAAGAATTATTGATATTTTTTTATTAGGTATTCCTATTTTTTCTTGGTAATTTGATACTTTGGACAACAATGTAATTGTAAAAACGGGTTGTTTTGATAGATTGATGATAAAAAAATGAAGGCGCTAGCATATTTATGTAATCTGAAGTTCTTGTTTTAGATAACATCGAAAAACAATTGGCTACCCAGTACTTCCATTTCTGAATTCGTCGGATTATGCAAATAACGACAATTGAAAGTTTTGTCCGTGCATTTTTTTAACAGTGCCCCTCCTTTCCTCAAATCTTGGATTCGCTGGTTTGCGCTGTATTTCTCGTTAATCGATTGAAATCGAAAAAAAACTTGGAAATGGGTCGGTCGAGTGAATTTTTCTACCCCATGGGCAAGTCGAAAAACTCACTCGACTGACCGATGAGTGGGTCGAGTGAGTTTTTCGACTGGCCCATGGGGAGGTCGAAAAATTCACTCGACCGACCCATTTCCGAGTTTTTTTTTTTTCTTCTAATTTGCATCCGTTTCTGCGTTTTTTGTTTTTCACTTTGATTGTCGTCTCGTAACACTTGTGATTTCAATATGCATTCTATGTTCCATATGCATTTCGGGACGACATTCTAAATGTTTGAGAACATTTTTTGAATCACATATAATGCATATAATGTATAATCACATAATAATGCATCCGGAGACGACATTCTAAATGTTCTCATGTGATGCATCCATTTTTTCCCCAAATATTGTGTCATTATTTTGTTATGATTAGCTATTATTGTGTATTAATTACGTGCGGGTATGATTCGATATTTCGTAATGTAACATTTAACGTTTAAATGATTAACTACGTGTTTAATTAGCATGCAGCTAATTACAATTTGACCAATGTAGCTAATTAGCATGCAGCTAATTAACATAAAATGTATAGCCACATATAATGCATTATATAATCACATTCTAATGCATATAATCACATATAATGTCGTAAAAAATGAGACGACATAGTGTGGTTTACATACGAGAACATTTTTTGTGATTTCAATATGCATTCTATGCTTTGAATCCATTTCTTCTAACTTGTGTATTGAAAATTTGAAATCAATGACCTCATATCATAAAGTTGAAATATTAATCTTGGTTTTTGTCTTATGCTCATGTAAATTGCATTGGACTCGTAATCTGTGTAATAGCAATTACAAATTCTTATGTTCGATTATGTTGGATTGAATATACTTCCACTTTGCATCAAATAGGTTACAAATTTGCAATAATGGTGTATATATAATTACTAAAATAGTGGTAATTGAATATGTTGGATTATATGATTATAGTTGCGTACCAATAATCGCCTCTTTACAAGATGCACGTAGGCTTTAAACTACTTCGTAACACATATTTTGTGTGCACACTTGAACAAACTCGGCTTACTCGTAATGGATAGGGAGCACTGTACTTAGTGTGAGTTTTTGACATGATCGGAGTTGATATTCACAAGGATAATATGTGTCCGGCTCAACCGTGTTTACCGACATGGTTCAACCGTTCGTAAATTAAGCATGAGAAATTGTAATTTCTTTATTTCGTTGGTTTTGTGTTTATTTATTTCTTTCGTAATTATTTAGTTCAAAGTTTTCGTGGTTTTCTTTTGTTGTTCATCTGACTTTTTGTGTAATTTTTTTATTTGTTTCCGTTCTTATCTAATTAAATATATCGAAAACTGGATGTACGCTTTCTTTTATTTTCTATATTTTCCGTTCTTAACTAATGATTCCTATAATTTATTACATCCATTTTTTTAGTTCTATTTCTAAATTTTGTTTCTTGTCATTAAACAGATACTGTAGTTGGTAAGGGTCAAGGTGTCGCTGGACAAAGTTGAGTAGATGGTCGTACTGTAACGGCTTCTGGTCGTGCTAGGGCATCACAGGCGACTTTAGCTCCAACAACTTCTCCGACCCCACATGCTGACGCTCCGTCACGATCAGTTGCGTCAGGTGATTTTGAATGTGATTTTTCGGAGGAGCAAGGGGAGGTGGGGGAGGACGACTACCGAGTAAGAAGTTATGGCATTAATGGGGCCGGAAACATAATCGCGTTCGACGAAATCTGTGCAATTCAAGCGTGGTACAATGGGTCGTTTTGAGGGTACTGTTGTCAGCTCCACGAAGAAGGGGAAGAAGGATAAGTCTTGGTTGATTACGGGGGCTTGCCCCGGAGGTCCTCAGGTGCCAAACGTGATTCCGAGTTTTGGTGGTCACGTAGCCCATGTCCTTTGGTCTGAACCTGAAAAGCTCGAGGTTTGTTGACGGTGTACGAAAGACATTTAAAAGTCGAGACATTTGCGAAAATGCCGGTAGGCGCAGAGATGCACACTCTTTTATCAACTAGTGAGCTTTGGCACCTTAAAGGTATCGTGTCTAAGAACTTAAATGTCCCCCTTATATGTGCTTTTGTTGAGCGTTGGCAGCCAGATACAAACACATTTCACATGCCTTTCGGGGAGATGTCCATCATGCTTCATGATGTTACTCGTATCCTTGGTCTATCTATCATAGGGGATGTTTGTTGTATTTTTGATGAAAAGAAAAAGGTAGCGAATGGTTGTGGTGATGTTGTGGATTTTTTTGGTGAGACACTTCCACAGTTGAAGGCTTCTGATAAGCTAATCGTATACCTATCAAAGATAACCAACTTAGGTCTAACTAAAAATATAGGTAGGGAAGTCAGGTCGAATTCACAGGGAGACAAATAAATTCTACTCGCAATTAAAGTCTATCTAAGTAACCAAATTGAGGGTTTTGTTTGTTTTAACTAATCTAAAAGTAGTGAAGGAAAGAGAATTAAAGGAGAAAAATAACTAAACTAAATAGAATGAATTAGGACGACTTAATATATGGAGAGAAAACTAGGATTGTCGGTTCACTACGAATTTCTTATGGTCACGGTCTAAGTCACAGGTCTGTCGCAGATATTGGTCTAAGGGGTATTGAAAAGGTCCTTCTGGTCCGCTATTCACCTTAACATGCGTCTAAAGGCTTCCAATCTTATTAGGGCAAACTAATGTGTTGTAGCAGGTCTAACTTTTACCAGGCTTTCGATCTTAGGTTCAAGTTTACCAGATTCAATTAATCAATCATGCGCATTAACTGACTAATCGCGATTATATGCTACAATTGACAACTCAGACACAATATTATTGACAGATCTATAAATTATTTAGCGACCACATTCAATTCGCAGATCCCCTAAATCCTAACGAAAGAAATTAGCTACTCATGATTAATTTAAGAACAACAAGATTAATAAGAGATTTTACTAGGTTAAATATGATGAATAATAATAAATTTGCGACAAGCATAAAACAATAGTTAAAAATAATTAAATACGAAGAATAAGAACAATCAAGAATGAAGAAGAAGAAAGAAGGATTAAATAAAATTACCAAAAGGAATGAAGGCGATTAGAATGTTGCAATCTTACAATAACCGAGTTTTAAAGGAAGAAATTAAACTAGAAGTAATTCTAAGAGAATAAGGAGAAGAAATCTAAATAGGAGTCTAGGAGAAGTAAAAGAGAATAAGGGAGAAGTGGTCTATAAAATCTAGTCTAATAGTTTCTTAAATACTAAGTTAAAATAAAAGCCCAAAAGTCTTGTTAACCCTAAAAATCAAATTAGGAAAGTCTCGGTCTTCGTCCAGTCTCGAGAATAGTCGGTTGAGAAGTTTGAATAGTCGGTCGACTATTTGTATAGTCGGTCGACTATTTGGATAGTCGGTCGTCTATTAGGATAGTCGTTCGACTATCTGTGCCCTGTTTCCGTTCTCAGCTGCGCGCTCAACTTCAAACGTTTGCCATTTCTTCGGTACTTCTTCAAATTAGGCGTGTAATATACCGTTGGAAAGCTAAGAGAAAGAGCTTTCCAACGCAACTAGAATCAGCTCAATTGGAGTTGTAAATCTCAAGATATTCACGTTTTAAGTAGACCCGTTTGGAAACGATCATTCTCTTTTCTTATTTTGCAAAAGATTTCATCTTTAAGCACGATTTTTGCCTTGTTTATGCGTCTACGAGTCCATTCCCTACATAAGATGCAACAAGACCACAAAGTATCAAATTCGGGGGAAAATAGTAGACAATGCTACTCGATATGCATGGAAATGCGTGCGTAAAAGACGTAATAATCATATATAAATAGCACGCATCAAACCTCCCCAAACCGAACCCTTGCTTGTCCCAAGCAAGCACAAGACAATGAAAAACATCCTAATGGAACGTATATAACTCATAGCGGAGTATGTTTCAAAGTTACGATTAAAATTAATGTAAACAACCACATACAACAAGCTTGACCAATGACAATAATACTGAACCTTCAACCTTGCAAGACTCGTCTATGTCGGACTCTCACGGATCGCTCATCACACAAAACGGGTGATATTGTGAGTTTATGTAAAAACGGAAAGACAAAACACTCACCTAAACTGCGACCTACAAGAGCATGCATGCAATCTAACATGAAATCAATCTCTACTAACCGTACATACGCATTCTATCGGGAAAAGACACGTGCCAAGAACTTACATATGGTATAAAGTGAGGCTAATCGGGTAAGAAGTGGCAAAACGATATGGACATGAGGAGGTAAAAGCCAAGCTAGTATTCCTTACACCCATCAATAATAAACATTCTGTTCTCACCAAACTCCAGTCGAAAAAATTAGACATAGCAACAAGCGCCTTATCAAAACCGCTTCCCACTAATAACTATGAAATGAGAGAGATCAATTCTTTTCCCATAGCAAAAACACATTCTTCTTCTAGTTTCACTTCATTTTTTTCTTTTTTCTTTATTCTTCTTTCCTTTCTTTTTTTTTCTTTTTTTTTTCTTTTCAAATAAATCTTTTTTTTTTTCATATTTTTTCATTCCCTTCTCAATAGTCATGATATCAAAATCAACCTTAAAAAAAACAGTTTCGTCCAACTAATCTACTAGCTTGACTATGGTAGGCAATATATGACATGTAGTTGATAAACGGGTCAAACAGGTCAATTTGGCTATGTGAGGCTTATGAGAATTAATTAAAAGAAAGGATTTGCCTTTTTCGCACATGTCAAAACCACGAGTCAAAAACGTACAGGTACCTAAGAGACGAATGTCATGCTTATGCAGTTTGATATTACATGCCTCATAAGGAGTACTACTCTCAACCTAAATGAAACTGATCATGGATGTCATCAGTTTAAGGCTCTAATTCCTTACAAATCTTAGTAGTTTGCCAACAATGAGTCAAGTTTATTCGTTCAGTAAAATAATCAATGACAAGAGAATGATGCATGTAATTATATACAAAAACGATAACGATGCAAGGCATAAGCAAGCTAATGAAGACATAAAAGCAATATCATCATCATTATATAACCATTCCGACTCGACTATATGCAAAAACATATTTTTGATTTTTTTGATTTTTTTATGCATGCGAAAATGCAAGAAATATGCAGATGGATGAAAACAACAGATGCATACCCTCCCCAAACCAAACCACACAATGCCTCATTGTGTACAACAACTAATAAGAGGCATAAAAAAATATGGGGAAAGATATGAAAGACGATGAAAGTGTAAAAGGAAAAAAAAAATTAGACTACTTACAAGATACATATAAAAGAGACATCCCCAAACCGCATCGAAGCATCCTCTTCATAATCAGAATTGTCGATGTCTCCGTCGCAAAAACGGTACCTACACACAAAAAACAAAAACACAAAAAAAAACACAAGAGAAGCAAAGAAAATATATAGAACACATCTTAGTAACTTATGTGAATCGCCTAAAAAATAGGTCAAGGATCGCGTTAGCTTGTCAAACAAGCTAGACCATTCAGCAGCAAAGTGGTCCTAAGAAATCAACATTAACAAGCATGACCAATAATAAGTATGATAAATAAGAAGAGTAGTGAGCAGTTTATGAGAAAAGACATACAAACCAAATATCTCAAAATTAGCCCAAGTCTTATCATTTGACACAAATTGCACAAGAGGAGAGTCAAATAACTCAAAACTACTCAAAACTACTCAAAACATCAAACTTATATTTTTCACCTTCTTCGAAAAAGTTGTTATAATCGCCATCTTCAATGTTCTTAAGCAAACAACCATCAAACGAGCAACCAAGAGCCAAAACAATCTCTTCTAAAAGAGTCTCACAATCCTCATCCATAATCATAGGCTCAAGCGAAGGTGTAAGGGAATCGAGATCAAGATAATCAATGGGTGAAGGAGATTCATCTTCAAAACAATGGGAAAAGTCAATTTTCAAAAATAGGTTTTTCAAAGAAATCAGATTCGCAATCCCAAGTATCCTCAATACTGAAAAGCTCATCACTCAAAGTATCATTCAAAAGTGTACTCTTTTCCCAACTCTCGTCCGTTTGATCTTTTCTCTCACGCTCACGGGCTTCTCCTTTGTTCAACTCTCTTTCCAAAACCTCAAAATTGACATCAAATGACACACTCTCAAATTCACATGAACCGAAATCCTCAATGTTATCCTCAGGAAAAACATCAGTCAAAGCATCCAAACACGCGTTTTCCCCAAATATAACACTTTCCATCTCACAATCATTGTTTGTCACAACAACATTCACAAAATGAGAAGAATATTTGGTCAGAGGGTGTGAAAGCTGCTCCGAAGGAGAATAAGATGGTTCACAAGTATCCAAGGAATGCAAGTCATCATCCTGCATCAAGTTAGAAATCATAGGAGTTTGGGGAACGAGGTGAGACTGAACACTATACACATCATCATCATCAATAATGTTCACAAAGGATAGGGAAGATGGAATATTATGAATAACATTCACACTGTCAAGGGGAGAAGAAACATGACATCCATGAGCATCAGATACATCACCAAGCGAGTAAAAATCAACCCCTTCACTCAAAAAAGAAGAAACATGTGGCTTGTCTTTAGGTTGTGGTCCTCTCCCAAATTCCCGATGGTCATGCCCACTAGCTATTATTTCAATCAAAACATGAGCTTCTTTCGCTTCCAAATCATAAAATTTCCAGTTACATGCAACAAGTATCAAATCTCTATGATAAGGAAGCAAGTTGTCAAAGAAGGTTAATGTAGTAAGCCAAAGTGAAATGCCATGATGGGGACATGCTCTTAATAAGCTCTTAAACCTACTCCAAGAATCGCTCAAACTCTCGGACTCGCCCTGTTTGAAGTTAAGAATGTCTTGTCTAAACTTGGTGGTTTTAGCAGGAGGGAAGTAATTTCTAAGAAAGGCTAGAGCTAGCGGTTCCCAAGAGGAGAAGGTGTTAGGAGGGTGTAAGTGTAACCATTTCCGAGCTTTGTCTTTAAGAAAAAAGGGAAATAGCATGAGAAATATCGTCTCGATGGGTAAATCACCCCTCCTCACCAAACAACAATAGTCCACAAAATTCTTAAGAAGTTCATACACATCCTCACTCTCAAACCCATGAACCGCATTCTGCTCCACTAAATCAATAAATCCTGGGTCAACATAGAAGTCTAGACCCTCTAAATTCCCGAGATTAATAGGTGAAGCAAACAACTATGATTTTGGTGTATTATGGTCGGTTAGAGTAGGCATGGTGAGAAAATCAAAGATATATAAAAAAAACAGTGAAGACGGGGGGAGAAGAAAGAAATAAAATTAAAATTAAAAATTTAGAAAAATAAAATCTAGAAATAAATAAAAGTAAAGTAAAGTAAAATTTAAAAATAAAAATAAATAAATAAAATAAAAATAAATAATAAAAATAAATAAATAAATAAATAAAGTAAAAAAAAATTAAGGAAAAATTATGAAAACTGTCTCAAGGAATTTGAGTTTCTTGAGAGAAAAGACAAACCAAAATAAACAAGTAGAAAAACACCGTGTCCCCGGCAACGGCGCCAAAATTTGATAAGCTAATCGTATACCTATCAAAGATAACCAACTTAGGTCTAACTAAAAATATAGCTAGAGAAGTCAGGTCGAATCCACAGGGAGACAAATAAATTCTACTCGCAATTAAAGTCTATCTAAGTAACCAAATTGGGGGTTTTGTTTGTTTGTTTTAGCTAATCTAAAAGTAGTGAAGGAAAGAGAATTAAAGGAGAAGAATAACTAAACTAAATAGAATGAATTAGGACGACTTAATATATGGAGAGAAAACTAGGATTGTCGGTTCACTACGAATTTCTTATGGTCACGGTCTAAGTCACAGTTCTGTCGCAGATATTGGTCTAAGGGGTATTGAAAAGGTCCTTCCGGTCCGCTATTCACCCTAGCATGCGTCTAAAGGCTTCCGATCTTATTAGGGCAAACTAATGTGTTGTACCAGGTCTAACTTTTACCAGGCTTCCGATCTTAAGGTTCAAGTTTACCAGATTCAATTAATCAATCATGCGCATTAACTGACTAATCGCGATTATATGCTACAATTGACAACTCAGACACAATATTATTGACAGATCTATAAATTATTTAGCGACCACATTCAATTCGCAGATCCCCTAAATCCTAGCGAAAGAAATTAGCTACTCATGATTAATTTAAGAACAACAAGATTAATAAGAGATTTTACTAGGTTAAACATGATGAATAATAATAAATTTGCGACAAGCATAAAACAATAGTTAAGAATAATTAAATACGAAGAATAAGAACAATCAAGAATGAAGAAGAAGAAAGAAGGATTAAATAAAATTATCAAAAGGAATGAAGACGATTAGAATGTTGCAATCTTACAATAACCGAGTTTTAAAGGAAGAAATTAAACTAGAAGTAATTCTAAGAGAATAAGGAGAAGAAATCTAAATAGGAGTCTAGGAGAAGTAAAAGAGAATAAGGGAGAAGTGGTCTATAAAATCTAGTCTAATAGTTTCTTAAATACTAAGTTAAAACAAAAGCCCAAAAGTCTTGTTAACCCTAAAAATCAAATTAGGAAAGTCTCGGTCTTCGTCCAGTCTCGAGAATAGTCGGTCGTGAATTTTGAATAGTCGGTCGACTATTTGGATAGTCGGTCGACTATTAGGATAGTCGTTCGACTATCTGTGCCATGTTTCCGTTCTCATCACTGCGCGCTCAACTTCAAACGTTTGCCATTTCTTCGGTACTTCTTCAAATTAGGCGTGTAATATACCGTTGGACAGCTAAGAGAAAGAGCTTTCCAACGCAACTAGAATCAGCTCAATTGGAGTTGTAAAACTCAAGATATTCACGTTTTAAGTAGACCCGTTTGGAAACGATCATTCTCTTTTCTTATTTTGCAAAAGATTTCATCTTTAAGCACGATTTTTGCCTTGTTTATGCGTCTACGAGTGCATTCCCTACATAAGATGCAACAAGACCACAAAGTATCAAATTCGGGGGAAAATAGTAGACAATACTACTCGATATGCATGGAAATGCGTGCGTAAAAGACGTAATAATCATATATAAATAGCACGCATCATCTTCTACGCCGAACAGAAGAACGCCGACTTATAAAAGCGGGGCGGTGTTGTCTAAGGCAATATTAGAGAGGATGTAGACCGGTACACTGAAAGAGAGAGTGCAGGGTTACTTGGCAATATTGTTTGGGGAGGCTGTTTTCGTGGACACAACAGGCGATAGGGTCCCTCGAGAGTTGTTCTCGTTGTTGAAGGATCCGGCGAAGATACGAGAGTACGCTTGGGGTGTAGCTACCTTAGCACATTTGTACAGGCGGTTGGGGTTGTCCTCTCGAGCTGAGATGAGAGAACTTTCTGGATGTCTAACTTTGTTGCAGGTACGAATATTTGAATTAATCCCCAACTCCTTTTATTTATTTATATATCCATTTTGCAATATTCCTTGTTTATTGAATTTATTGTTTCATGTGATTATTTATTATATTACGAAATTTGTAACTCTTTGTTTTTTACTTTCTTGTTCTCGTTGGTTATCTACTTATTTATTGTTTGTAAAATTGTTTAATCAAATGTTCTCGTTGGTTATGTGATTACTTATTGTTTTCAAAATATTATAATTTCTTGTTTTCGTTAGTTATGTGATTATTTATTGTTCTGATCTGGTTATGTGATTATAATATTGCAGGTGTGGATATTTGAGTACTTCCCCATGTTCCGATATGGTATTCCCACTACTACCTCCTACCATTTGGGTAATGTCGCGAAGATATGTGCTAAAGCAGGACCATTTGAGTGCACATATGATGCGTTATTGGAGTATCGTCGGCACATTGACAGACTTACTGCTGCGAGTGTGATGTGGGAGCCATTTGGTCCTAGATAGCACGAGCTATTTCCGACTACCATGTTTGTGGGTATATTGCGTTTCATGGATATATGCGAGTCATACCAGCCAGACCGTTGTCTACGCCAGATAGGTTACCGGCAGGTGATACCGGTAGACATGCCTGATCCGGAGGTCGTTAATCGTCCAGCATTAGGATCTACGTCGTATATGTTGGATTTTGGACGACGGTTGATGGATCACCAGTGGAAGGTAGGTACGGAACATCGCTGTCACCCGGATGTACGATACACCAGATGCGTACTCCCAGGAGAGACAGATGACAAGTACATGCACTGGTACTTGAAAGTGTCTCACCCGCTCCTCATACCCGACGATAGTGAAGATGCACCACAACGGTCGGTGGTTAGGACACAGCAGACAGTGGCGGTAGTTGACTTCTTAATTTAATTTTACATTCAATTTTAGAATTTGTAATTGTATTTGTTTTTGTAATATCTGCTTAATTTGATTATACATGTATATGTCAGGCACAACAAAGCTTGTGGCAAGAATTTGGGGTGCTTCGGACCATGCCACCTGCGGAGCGTTACGCGTATCTCGATGTGCTTCTTAAGACTTACGACCCGTTGTTGCCCCCAGCTACACGACCGCGTCGTCGTTGATTACTTCCCTCACCCTCGTTTTAGAGTTTGACATGAACCTTGGATTGTGGTTTAAATTGTGAAAGACTTATCTTTTTTATGCTTTCTTTAATTTGTGAACCTGAACTATGTGGAACTTGTTTAATTTTTTAATGTTAAGCAGGACAATGGACTTTCTTGAAGTTTGTTTTTAATGCATTACATATATATATTTGTAGCACGGTTAAACAACTAATATTCCGTACCTACTTACATTTCGTTGCATTATTGTTCGTACATATCTTCCCACATCTTCAATCGATCAACAAATAAATTGAGATAGTGTCCCACTGATGCATCTGGTGTCCACAATCTGTTAATCCGGGGTATATGACAATCATCGGTTTCATACGGCTTCGCAAGAAATGATTACCCGTGTGGCATACCATAACACACCATATGGGTTATGAACACCAGGTACAGTAGTGGTCTAAGGCATGTAAGTCGAACTGGTGGCGAAGACCCCGGCCTAGTCGAATCATACTGGTTACGCGGGATTGAACTTATCAGACAAATCACCCAGTTATTCATTGTCGTATATCCAAACAAGTCGATGTCCCACATCCAATGTGACCTATGTACAGGTGCCGGCTTGACAAACTCAATACGGTTTAGGTGGAACTGGAGTCCTCCATCTCCGTAGAAGATGTTGATGTATATTGGCCGTTGAATATCTATGACTCCTCGTACCGCATGTGATATCACACGGAATCCACAATGACCATAGCAATCGGATCATACCAACCTTCCAAAATTGGGCGCTGAATTGAATTACATAGTCTCTGTAAGGACAACTACTATGATCACCGACGATGTAGCCCGTCTCAAGTGATGCATTTTGCTCACCTGCCCAGGTACCGCTGCTTGACTCCGTCGCCGCACTGTTCTGGGAAGGGCTCGAGGTGGGAGGGCTCATACTGGACAATGGCAATCGCCTCCTTGCATGTTCAACACCAATAAGCTCTCGACCTGTTGATCGACGTTTAGGGGGGTTCGGTTCGGCTACAGCTCTTTTAAGCCAAATACCTCCGGGTTAAGTGCAGCTTCTATGACTTCTAAGTACGCCGATCTTATAGTTGGATCACTCTCTGCAAACTGGTCAATTAATCCGTTTAACCTAAAAACATCACTATCAGGCATGTCAACCTCGCCTTGTTAGTTCAAAGTCCTCCAGAACTTGTGCTCGTCATCAACTTCTAGTCTGTCATCTCGGACCAATACTGCATGTAAGCGGTAAGCATATGGTAGTCCACGTGTGGTGAATAAAACACACTCACAATCGTGATTAGGGATGACAATGGGTCCGGGACCCTGCCCGGACCCGCCGGGTCTTACCCTAATGGGTCGGGTATGGGTCCTCTTTTTTTTAGATCCTGCGAGTACGGGTCGGGTATGGGTCCTTCAAAAAAAACTCGGGTCCGGGTCCAGGTCCGGGTCCTATAAGTTGGACCCGGACCCGACCCTTGGACCCGTTAAAAAAAAAGTAAAAATAATAACTTACCGGACCAGGGGGCTGGGTACTATCTCTTTCAAGTAATTGTTCTTTTTTTCAAATAGTAATGTTAGTATTATACTGTGAAGTTTATGTCTGTAATTGTGGAGCGTTCAACTTTGTTTAAAGTTACTAACTTACTATCGAGGTTTTACTTTGCCATTTACGTGTACGGTTAAAAGTCATACACCCGTTTTATTCAATTATTTGTGTTTCTATTCACTGTGAATGAGATTTTAATTAAATACAAAAAAATAAATGAGACGGAGGAGTATATATTTTAAAAATTATGCATATCGGGTCCGGACCCGTGAAGGACCCGGACCCTACCCGGACCCAACGGGTCCGGGTAAGGGTCTTAAAATTTTGGACCCTTACGGGTCCAGGTCGGGTCCGGGTCCAACTTGTGAGACATGGGTCCGGGTTCGGGTCTTGCCAGACCCGACCAAGACCCGACCCAATGTCATCCCTAATCGTGATTAGCTCTGTCACCCAATTTCGTCATTCTGCCAAGTTCTCGTACCAATACGTCGAAGGCCTTACGATTAACCTAGATACTCAAATTTCTTAACACAAACGGGAGGTCATTAATTTTCTTCGTACGAGATTTCTCCATGTGAGAATTAATGAAAGAATGTTGTCTTCCCAAATAAGAGCGTGTTCTCCCAAATTGTATCCAAAACACCAACCGAAGTGTTCAAGGCGCACTTCAACGTCGAATGGAGGCCTTCTACTTTGGAAGTGGTTGTATTCCCAAAATGCACGACGTCATTTGTGTACCCGTGAGCTCACTTCCTGATATGAGGTTGGACCCACACTTTAGCGATATACGTCGCTAACCCACCATAACGCCAACTCCTTACCAACACGTTCCATCTCTCCAACGTCTCCTCGATGGTATTAGTGTACAAAATCTTCTGCCAGATCGCATGCATAAACGTAGACCGTACTCCACTGTCAGTGATGTGCTTAATGGCCCGGGCTTCAACACAACTATTGATATGCCATGTACAAAACAACGAGGACGAAGTGGGGAACACCTTCGGTATAACATCAAGCAAACCAAGCTCACGATCGGTTACTATGGCATTCGGTGCAACACCGTCACCAAGGAGCAGCCTCAACTTTTCTAACACCCATTTATATGTTTCAGATGTCTCATGTTTAACCAACGCATATGCAATAAGGAAACTCTTACCAACAGGAGTAATACCAACCATCTCAACCATCTTCATGTCGTACTTGTTGGTTTTGTACGTTGCATCGATAAGAACTATGTGGCGGTAAGTGCGAAACATCTTCGCGGCAACTGGGTGAGCCATGAAAATGTTATCCACTTCCAAGGTGAATGGATTCTCACGGTAGAACCGAACGTGTCCTTCCCTACAGGTAGAGCTGATCATGGGCCGGGTTGGGCCGGGTTTGGGCCGGGCCGGTGATAAAAAACAGCCCAAACATGTAGGTCGGGTCGGGCCGGGCTTTTTACACGGGCCTATGAATCAAGCCCAAGCCCAATCATTTCGGGCTTTTTCGGGCTTCGGGCCAAAATCGGGTTGTTTCGGGTCATAAAGTTATTGTGTAGTAGGTTAACAGTAACTTCTACTGTTTGTGTAGAAACCATGAAACAATTGTAAAAAAATTGAAATAACTCAAATAACAACCGAGAAATTAATGTCATACAAAAAGTCAAACCAAATTGATATTAGGAGTCTAATGTATTGTGCCATTGTAATTGGGGATTGAAAACTGTGATGGAGTGGTGTATACAGTAGATTCGGTAGAATTTGAAGGGAGTATTGGAGTTGATGGAGTATTAGTCACATTGCTCAATATTTACCCTTCTTCTTGGGAAAATACGGGAGTAATAGTATGAGTCACATTGGGAAAATACGGGAGTATGAGTCACAATGTCACATATTACTCTTCTTCTTCTTCTTCAATATTCACCTTTTGTATTTAGATTTTAGAGTCAGTAGTTATAGTTACTAGATTAATAGTCTTATTTTATAAATTTGTGGTTTGACCATTTATTTATCTCAGAAGTACGTAATATTTTTCTTAAAATTGGGTCAGGTCGGGCCATATTTCGGGCCTCGAGTTTGGCCCAAAATTTATATCGGACTTAGGCCCTGTTCTTTTCGGCTGAAACAGGGCTGAGCTGAGCTGAGCTGGTCTGATAGGAGCTGAGCTGGTCTGATAAGAGCTGAGCTGGTCTGATTGGAGCTGGGCTGAGCTGAGCTGATAGAAGCTGAGCTGATAGAAGCTGAAAATAAGAATTATTTATATATATAATCTAATAATATTTTAATATATATATATATATATATAATCAAATAATAATAAAAATAATAATAATAATAATCCTCCAATTCATTTGATTTTTTTTACTTTTGTATTTTTCATGCTTGAAAATGGACAATTTGTTAATTATATATTCCCTCTAGACACTATTTTATTTACGTAATACTTTAATTTGTGAAAAGTATTTTATAAAAATAGGGCAAAAAATAATGTCCAAAGGTAATATATATTCTATTTACGTAATATATCTTTATGTCAAATACGGTTTTAAACGGTTCTAATCGTAGATTGTACTAGTGTAGATTGTACTAGAGAGTACTATATTTTCATACTCCAATAGACAATGTTGGAGAATATTATGGAGTATTATTATTATTATTACGATCCAAATGAATTATTAATATTATGGAGTATTATTATTATTATTATTGAATAATTATTTTATAAGCTGAAAATATTGGAGCTGAGCTGAAAATAGCTGAGCTGAGCTGAGCTGATAGGAGCTGGGCTGAGCTGATAGAAGCTGGGCTGAGCTGATAGAAGCTGGGCTGAGCTGATAGAAGCTGAGCTGGTCTGAAACAGGCTGAATATAAGCCGAAAAGAACAGGGCCTTAGTTTGGGTCGGGCTTCGGGTTTTTTTGGGCCAACGCGGTGGCCTAAGCCCGGGAAAAAATTGGGTTGGGTCGGGCCTGACCATTTGATCACCTCTACCTATAGGCAAGTGTCATCATCTGCTCAATACCGTTCCTCCCTCCCTTCCTGCCGCCCGAGTCGGCTGAGTTCTTCAACCAACCTTTTTTTTTCTTTTTCTTTTTCGTTTTTCATCTATTTCCGTGACAATCACTTGATGCTCTCGTTCGTCGAAAAAAAAATTACCGGGACAATTTCCAAATACTAGAAAACGTAAAACAACGAGAATCGATGAAAAAAATTTAGTTTCGTACAAAATAAAGTTATAGAATCGTAAATAAAATTAAGTAAATAAGTACAAATAACATTACCTCGAAGTGTAAAGGCGGTCTATCATTGGCCATATTCGTATCCCTGACACCAAAGACAAGAGGGAAATAAAAGATCCGAAAAGGATGAAAAAAGGGTAATTTTTAAGAGAGATAAAAAAGGAAGTGAGATTTGAGGGTGATTTTTTTTACCACGACACATCCGTACACTACCTTATAGAAACTCAGGTTTCATATTGTACGATAATCGAGAATAGAACAGTTTAATTAACGAGTATTAATAAACCGAGAATCAATAAAATGTAAATGTGATAATACTTCGAGAAATAATTGCCAAGGAGAACTCGTCATTTTCCGTCAGTCCGTATACAACCTATATACGAACTCAGTTTTGGTTTATTACGATAATCGGAAATAACGATTTTATTATCGAGTGTTACGATAATCGAAAATGTCAAAGTAATATTATTTCGAGAATAAATAGCAAGGACAAAGTCGTCATTTCACGTAATTAACGTTGACGGTAAGAAGTAAAACACCGACGGTAAAAAGTATAGCCATTTAGGATAGATTTATGAAATTGAAATGGTAAAGTATTTCTCACAATGTAATCTATTCAAATGACAATTAAGGAGTCAATCTCAGACTTTCAATTCATACGTTAGTCGTGCTCGGCTATGAGACGAGTTAGTTTGGATTAGTCACTCTTGGAAGAACTTGGTTATTTGACCCTGGCTTGTGAAAGGGGAAAGAAACGCATCAAAACCCTACAAAAAAAACCTGAAACATTTGTACCCATCTTCTCCGTCCTCAGTTCTCTCATCCTACAGTCCATTCTACAGGCTACAGCGCACACACCTGGGTAACACCTCCTCTCTCATCTCTTTCTCAACTCTCCTATTTCATTGATTTCACTCACACTCATATAAATGTTTCATTTTTCATTGAAATCTGCTCTTCATTTCCTCCAAGTTCGTTCTTTAGGAACAAAAACACCAAAGCTAATCCAACCAATTCTAAAACCACCACCACCAGCAGCAGCATTATCTGAACAACTTGAACCAAAAACCCAGAAAAAGAGAGAACAACAAGTAGCTTCATCAGAAAAGAAGGAAGCTGTGATTGCCCTTTTCAAAAAATACAATTTTACTGATGCCCACATTGCTACTCTTGGAAAAAAGAAACCCGACATTTTCAGAAGTAGTGTAGAATCAACTCTTGAGCCTAAATTGAAATTCCTTACTGAAAATGGGTTTGTGGGCGATGCTTTAACTGCGCTAATTCTCGCAAATCCATTATTTTTTGATCGAAGTCTGACCCGTCACTTGATCCCGAATTACGAGTATTTGAAAGAGATAATGAAGGCTGATCAGGCCGCGCGTATGGCTGTTGTTCAGAAGATGACTAGGCTGTTGACAACTGATCTTAGGAAGATTTTGCAGCCTAATATTGATTATTTGTTAGAGCAAGGAGTTTCAATGAATCGTATTTTGAAAATGTTTAGCGCAGAACCCAGGGCTCTTCTTCAACCCCTTGATAGGATTCATTATGGGGTTGCAACTGTTAGAAACTATGGATTTGAGCCGACTGAAAAAATGTTCATTCATGCTCTGCGCGCTGTTTTGTCGTTGACTGAGCTGAATTTGAAAAAGAAAGTAGAAATTTTGAAGAGCTTGGGCTGGTCTGATGAAGATATCACAACCACCATCGTGCGCCTACCATTTTTTTTGTCACAATCGGAGGAAAAACTAAAGAGCACCTTTGAGTTTTTTGTCAAGACGATGCATCTTAAACCAGAGGAGGTGATTGGTCATCCCAAGCTGTTTATGTTTTCGTTGGCGAAAAGGTCGATTCCGAGGTGTAAGGTGGTTATGGCATTGAAAGAGAAGAAGTTGGTGGAAGAATTTCATATACCAACACTTCTCAAAATGAATGAAGACAGATTTGTTCGAAAGTTCATACTGAAATATCCAACAATCTCTTCCACTCTCCAAAGTCTCTACTCGGATACCGTTGCTGGTTAATTAACAAGTAGGTTCATCTAGAGTTGAATTCTATTCAGTTCTTTTGTATATACAATTATACAACAGAACATTGTTGCGGTGTTGCCCATGTTTTCACTTTGTCCATCCCTAATAAGGAATTCTGAAGCTGTATACCATGATTGCCCATGTTTTCAGTTTCGTACTATTGAGTATTGACATGATACATCATCATACGACTATATGAGATGTATTGCACTTAGGGGGCGTTTAGTTCAAAGTATTTGAATGGATTAGGATGATGTGTGATTTCACGAAGGATTGGAGTTAGATACAATATCATATTTGTTTACCGTTGTTTGGTTCGATGGTGGAATGGATTGTATTTGTATTAACGTGCTATGGATTTAGAATCATGGTTTGAGGGTAGAGATTGTGATTCCAATGGTTTGGAGTGAATTTACCATCCTTTGGGGTCCAACTTCATCCCTAAATGTACCAACCAAACATTCATCAATCCATTCCAATCTATTCAAAGACCCCAATCAAACACTCCCTTATAGGCTTATATTGATTTTTGGTCGTTTTGCATATGTATCTTCAGAGTCCTTTGGATCTCTTTTGATGAATGCACACCAGATACAAATGATTGTCAGGCGGGCTGGGTTGGTTTTGGGTCGGGTCATACGGATTCGGATCTTGTTGGGTCAATTTTTTTCGGGTCGAGTTAGGTTTGCGATGAATTGTTATTGGGTTGGTCATTTCGGGTCAATTGATCTGGCGGTCAGGACGTGGTTAGATTGGGTCTAGTTACTTCATCATACGAGTATTACTCAATACTTTTCTAATAATAGTCTCCCCTATTACTAATGTCTTCCAGAAAACAGCAAATTAAGTTAAAAAAGAAAGAGGAAAGATTATGAGTTATGACACTAGTAGACCTGGCAAACGGGTCAACTGGGTAGGGTTTGAGTCGGGTCATCTTTGGGTTGAGTCACTTTCAGGTTACAAGAATCGAGTTGACTTCGGGTTGGGTCAGGATCATTTCGGGTTCGAGTCATTTTCGGGATTACTATTTTCAACTTCTTTAGAGTATCCACCCGTTTTTTTATAATAATAGTCAGGTCAGTTTTGGGTTACGGGTATTCACTTTGGGTGACGGGTCGGGTTCGGGTTGGCTTATTAGGGTCGAGGCGGGGCAGTTTTGCCAGATCTAATTATGAGGAATATGAGGGAGTATTAGTTGGTTTAATTACTTTGTTATTAAGTGTAAGTGTGTAACATATCAATCTAAACATTAAATCGTTTTCATTTGGAACAATCTAAAAGATTAATACGTACTATAGTGATTTTCTAGGTATCAATTCAGATTTAAATCGGGTCGGACTAGGTCGGGTTTGGGTTACTAATTACTCTCTCCGTATTTTTTTATATGACGTTTTGCTTTTTCGAGGCGAGACTTTGACTTTAATTTTTATGTAAATATATTATTCCAATTTTTTTTAAAATTGCACCATAAAATTTCTTATGAAAAGAGCTTTCAAATGAGTATACATTTCATATTATTGTTTCTTATATTGTGAGAGATATTGAAGAGAGAAGAGGTTGTCTCGAAAAGTGAAAATGACTTGTATTAAAAAAAAATTCTACTTTTGTCAAATTCTACTCTCAATGTACATTTCAAACCTTTGTAGTTTGTACCCACTCATCTTCTCAGTTGGCAGGTCTCATGCAATCTCATCAGTCATCCCGCAGTCAATTCTACCGTGCACACACCTGGGGAACACCTCCTCTCTCATCTCTTTCTCAACTATACTACGGCTTATACTGCTACCTCCGTCCCACTAAGATTGTCCTGTTTTATTAAAATACTCCTCCCATATAATAGTGAAATGGGACAATCTTTTAGGGACGGAGGGAGTATTTCTTTGATTTCACTCACACTCTCATATATAGACTATTTCTTCTAGTTCCGTATACATCTCATCTATCCGTGCTTCAAAATGCTGAATTACCCATTCAAATCAGTTGTTCATTTCCTTCAAATTCGTGCTTTAGCAACAAAAACATCTAAACCTAATTGAACCAATTCTAAAACCACCACCAGCAGCAGCAGCAATATCGTCGTCTCAACAACTTGAACCAAAAACCCAGAAAACCAGAGATCAGCAAGTAGCTTCATCAGAAAAGAAGGAATCTGTGATTGCCCTTTTCAAAAAATACAATTTTACTGATGCCCACATTGCTACTCTTGCTAAAAGGAAACCCGATATTTTTAGAAGTAAAGTTGAATCAAATCTTGAGCCTAAATTGAAGTTCCTTACTCAAAATGGGTTTGTGGATGATGCTTTAACTGACCTACTTCTCACAAATCCATTAATTTTGGATCGAAGTCTGACCGGTCACTTGATTCCGAATTATGAGTATTTGAAACAGATAATTAAGGCTGATCAGGCCACGAGTATGGCTGTTGTTCAGAAGACGACTAGGTTGTTGACAACTGATCTTAGGAAGATTTTGCAGCCTAATATTGATTATTTGTTAGAGCAAGGAGTTTCGATGAATAGTATTTTGAAAATGTTTACTGCACAACCTAGGGTTCTTCTTTGTTCCCTTGATAGGATTCATTATGGGGTTGCAACTGTTAGAAACTATGGATTTGACCCGACTGGAAAGATGTTCATTCATGGGCTGCGGGTTGTTTTGTCGATGACTGAGCTGAATTTTAAGAAGAAAGTAGATTTTTTGAAGAGCTTAGGCTGGTCTGATGAAGATATCACAACCTCCATTGCACGCCAACCACGTTTTTTGTCACAATCGGAGGAAAAACTAAAGAGCACCTTTGAGTTTTTTGTTAAAACGATGCATCTTAAACCAGAGGAGGTGATTAGTCATCCCTTGCTGGTTATGTTTTCGTTGGCCAAAAGGTCCATTCCGAGGTGTAAGGTGGCTATGGCATTGAAAGAGAAGAAGTTGCTGGAAGATTTTCATATACCTACACTTCTCAATATGACTGAAGACAAATTCATTCAAAAGTTCATACTGAAATATCCAAAGATTTCTTCGAGTCTTCAGAGTCTCTACTCGGATGCTGGTGCTGTTCAATTAAGAAGTAAGTCCATCTAGAATTGATGAATTCTATTCAGTTCTTTTGTATATACATCAGAACATTATTGCCCATGTTCTCATCTTCGCCATCCTTCTGATATTTATCAGATTGAAATCTGTAAGCTGTGTGTCTATGATTGCCCATGTTTTCAGTTGCACACTGTTGGCATGATACATGATATGCAAAAATGAGACATATTGCATAATATGGATTTTAGGTCGTTGTTAATATGTATCTTTAGAGTTCTAATGATTTCATCTGATGAATGCACACCAGATACAATGACATGGTCAAATATAAAACTCTCATGTACTTTTGTGACACGTTTAGTTTCCTTGGCTAGTTCGTTGATTTAGCTTTGTTACTTTTAGTGTTGTTATTGAAAGGCACTTTTGATCCGGCCTCTGTGATCCCAATAAACACATGCTATCTGCCATTGGGCTAATCTCACTGATTGAGTTTTTCTGGATCTCCTTGCCGGGGACTATCATTGAGGGTAGAAAAAGATGAGCATAATCTTCTCAAATAATTTGTTTATAGATGCATAGGCTATAACTTCATATCTTGAACCATGCTAGCTATTGCTGAGAACAAGATTTGATGTTCCTGACTGATTCGATTAGAAATTTTGGATATATATTTTTCCAAAATTCAAATTTGGATCGGATATCCAATTCAATTTTTGTTTATTTGGATGGTGGATAGTAGTCTAATAATTGAATATACGATCCGATGTGATCCGAAATTATGTTGTTCTATACGATGGGGGATGTGGTGTTTCGTGGCCTTGGTGGTGGAAGCTGGTTTTGTGGGTTGTGGTTGAAGATGATTCCTTTTCCCTTGTAACTTATTGCCAAACAAGTGAGTATATTAGGGGTGATCTCTTTCCTTTTCTACTCTATTTCCTTTGTTAATATCATTACCTCACCCTTTCCCTAACCAAACTTCCCCTTAATTTTTTGGATTTAAGTGTTACTTAAATGAAAAGTATTAAAATGGTTTAGTGAAGCTTGTGGTTTACTAAAAAAAGTTAAGCGTATTGAAAGTCTAGGTCTGTATTAGCACATTGCCACTAAATTTGGTATAGTTTACCAATCAACCAACAGCAGAATATTTGTATTTACTTCTTGTTACTTGATACTCCGCAACTTGCTGAACACTTGAGGTTGAAGGAGCGGTGAAGGTTTATCGCCTATGCTATAGAATATCTGCTTGTAATATTCCTAAAATAGTACTCTAACTAATAGATGATACTGATGCTAGCAGCTAAGAATTTTAAGTCAGCCTGGTTGTAGGTGACCACTACTCGAGACCACTTCATATTATCATTCCCCTCATTACTTTTCATCTTCCCTTCTATTATTGTCTTCTCTTGTTTACTCCCATTTTGTTTGTTTCTTGGATAATTCGATTTATTGTTTGCGTAGCTCTTTTACCTGTGGTTGGTTTCCACTTAACAATGATTACTTTGCTCTGAAAGTAAAGTACTCCGTATCATTTGTATCTTAACAAAATAAAATGCATGTGTTGTGTTGTGTTGTGTTAGTCCCTGCCCCGTATTAATCTTGCCTTCAACCCCTGCCCAGTATTAATAATCAGAAGAACTCCCATGTCTTCCGACACCTAACTACTACCAGTTTTTCTGTTGCAGATCGAGGAGTCATGAATGGGGTTGTTGAAAAACTGGGAAGGAAGCAGTTGCAACGCAGGGAGGATTTGATCGGTAGATAGAAGCAAGGATAGATAAACGGTGCATGTTTCATACATATCCCCTAGGAATCATATTTTGTAGGAAAATAATATATTGTGGTGTGCACTTTTGAGATGAGCCCGGAAATACATCTCTTTCAGTTATACAGTACTGCAATAATTTGCCCATAGCTTAGTTTGGCTTCTGAGTTCTGAGTTCTGAGTTGGGCTGTTTCCTTTTTGGACTGACTATGTTCGATGGCGGTCTTATGAGATCATGTCTATTGGTGGTGACTGGTGACCTATTTAGACCTAAATGTTTTTTGGCAAGGGTACAGAGATCACGGTTACAGCACGGTAAGCGGATAATACAAAGAGAGCATGCTCCCTTCACATATGCTCAAGCTGGGGATGACAAAGAGGCTAAGAGAGTCCTAGCTTGGAAGATAAAGAATGATGTTGAAATGCCCTTGAGGGCTTGCTTTGTCACCATGTCAGCCAACTGAAGTTTGCCTTGAGCCCTTGAACATGTAACATGTTGCCTTATCTCTTGCAGACAAATAAACATGTTTCTCACATTGCCAAATATAGAAGGTGTTTGAGATGTTGAGTGAGCATATGTTACTTTGTAGTACTACTATTCAGTTGAGTGAGCATGTGTCGATATAACATTTGGGATGCTATTTGAAATCTGTTGGAATCTAGTGTATCGGTGGTAGAAGCATTGAACAATTGACCAGATGTCGTAGGTTCGATTTCGCTTATGGACTCTTGTGTGAACCCAAGACCTACAACTGAATAGTAGTACTACAAAGTAGCTAGGGTGCATATACCTGTCATTGCTAGGGCTTTTTAATGGGATGAAATCGTCACTGGCAATGGCGGGTTTATGATTTAATTATTTTTATTCGCCATTTTATAATTATGATGATGATCTGTCATTCATAATGGCAGATTAGATGGTAAAATTATTGTGAATCTTTAATCTTGTTATTATTATTATTATTATTATGGTTTTTTTAATGTGTTTAGTGGTCACATGTTAATAACTATTATCACATTGACCTACTTTATAATGGATCGAGATACGTATTTCTGATTGATTTATGAAATTAATGGTAAAGTATTTTTCGCAATATGATCTATTCAAATGAAGATTAACGAATCAAATCAAAATGTTTAATTTATGATCTATTCGACGCTTGAAAATGTTTAATTTTGCAATCAAATCAGCTCCTCGTTTCCTTTAAATTCGTTCTTTAGGAACAAAAACATGTAAGCTAATCGAGCCAATTGTAAAACCAGCAGCAGCAATATCGTCTGAACAACTTAAACCAATAACCCAGAAAAAGAGAGAACGGCAGGTAGCTTCATCAGAAAGGGAGGAATCTGTGATTGCCCTTTTCAAAAAATACAATTTTACTACTCTTGTAAAAAGGAAACCCGAGATTTTTAAAAGTAATGTAGAATCAACTCTTGAGCCTAAATTGATTTTCCTTACTCAAAATGGGTTTGTGGGTGATGCTTTAACTGCGCTAATTCTCGCAAAACCATTACTTCTTGATCGAAGTCTGACCCATTACTTGATTCCAAATTACGAGTATTTGAAAGGAATATTTAATGAAAGCTGGTGAGGCCGCGAGTACTGCTGTTGTTCAGAAGGCAACTAGGTTGTTGACAACTGATCTTAGGAAGATTTTGCAGCCTAATATTGATTATTTGTTAGAACAAGGAGTTTGAATGAGTAGTATTTTGAAAATGTTTACAGCACAACCTAGGGTTCTTCTTTCTTCCTTTGATAGGATTCATTATGGGGTTGCAACTGTTTACTGTTAGGAAGTATGGAATTGAGCCGACTGAAAAAATGTTCATGCATGGGCTGCGGGCTGTTGTGTCGATGACTGAGCTGGATTTTAAGAAGAAAATAGAAGTTTTGAAGAGCTTAGGCTGGTCTGAGGAAGATATCGCCACCCACTTTGTTTGATACAATCGGAGGAAAAACTAAAGAGCGGCTTTGATTTTTTTGTTAAAACGATGCATCTTATACCAGAGGAGGTGATTAGTCATCCCATACTGGTTATGTTTTCGTTGGCTAATAGGTCGATTCCGAGGTGTAGGGTGGTTATGGCATTGAAAGAGGAGAAATTGGTGGAAGAATTTCATATACCTACACTTCTCAAAATGAGTGAAGACAGATTCGTTATTTCTTCCAGGCTTCAGAGTCTCTACACGGATGCTGTTGCTGTTTAATTAAGAAGTAGGTTCATATCAGAGCATTGTTGCCCATGTTTTGATTTGGGCCATCCTTGATGATATTTATCAGAAGGAAGTCTGAAGCTGTGTGCCATGATTGATGATTGCCCATGTTTTCAGTTTCACACTATTGACATGATACACCATCAACGCCGATATGAGACATGAATACATGATGCATCATACGACTATATGAGATGTATTGCATTATACTCCCTCCATATTTGATTGTTTCTCCCATTTCATTAAAATGCACCTTACATATATTGACCATAAGATTGTTCTATGAGACGTGTCGGAATCTGTCGAAAAAAATCTATATACTTTATTTTATATTGGGTTAAAATGTTCTAATAATCATGATAAGGCATTATGTTCACGTCGAAAAATTTTTGTCAAAAAAATCCGCACTTTAGAATAACTTACACCGCTATCGAAAATATATGAAAATGATCGATTTCGAAGATTATTATCCACGTTTTTTTTTCGGGTTTTTGGGTCCCGGAATAAAATGAGTATATTCGCGTTCGTTATCTATTACGTTTTGTTTCTTTCATTTTGTACTATCCATGAAATGAAGTACTACTCAAACAACTCAATTTCTCTGATCGTTTTTCATTGTAGTAAAGTAAGTAAATCAATTTAACTCTGTTATTCTTTTGATGTTTTCAAAACCGGTTTGGGTACCCGGTTTTTAAAAAACTCATTTTTTCGAACCGAAACCGACCCGGTTTAAATCGGGTAACCGGTTTTTTTTCATTTTGTAAACCGAAACCGAACCGGTTTTAACCCGAACCGGTTTCTATGACCCGGTTTTTAAATAAAATGGCGATCTTTGTTAAAAACCGGTTTTCGAACCGATTTTTGACCCGGTTTCACTAATATTCCATAAAAAAATCAAAAAAGTGAGAATTTTTTCCCTTTAAAAGTATAAACCGGTTCAAAATCGGGTACCCGGTTTTGAAAATTTATGAACCGAACCCGAACCGGTTTTCACTAAAAAAAACCGGTTCGGGACCCGAACCGGTTTTCAAATTCTAAAACCAGAATTTTCGGGTTTTTTAAACCGGGTTTCGGTTTTTTTTGCTCACCCCTATCGTATAGTAATGAATCCAATGTACGTAGATATTCTTTATAACAAACCATTAATTGATAATATTGCACCAAAACTTAGTATTCGATTCAGTAGTTTGGATATAACCTTGAGTGATTGTTCAAACCTAAAACCCTCAAAACAATATACTCTCTCTTTTTCTTGAATAAGTCTCATTGACTTTGGGTAGAGTAACAATGAAATGGAAAAAGATAGGGACATTTGATGGAGTATCTTTTTAAGAAAAAGGTAAGTGTAGTTAAAGTGAAGGTGGGAGAAATACGATAAAATAGTAAAAAAAAAATTAGAATTTTACATTATTGAGAAATGAGTTTTATTATCCAAGAAGGAGAGGATCAAACCCTGGCAACAACCTAAAACCTCTGTATCCAGAACCACCCCATCTTCTCTGTTGACACTCATTCTGGACTCCATTTGTATACTCCTGGCCCATATCAGTGTTCATGGTGACAGACTTGGTAGAGAACTGATCGACACTACTATTCATAGGCATCCTGTATTGTCTGGTGACGACGGAATGTCAATAGAGTCACAGGTAAGCATTACAACCACTGCTCCCATTGTAGGCCTTTCGTCTGCGTTCGCTTCGATACATAGCAATCCAATATGAATGCACCTCTTCACTTTGTTGCTCCGGCAATGGTTTAGCAGTGTCGACTCTGTTTTCTCCAGAGACCGATCCTCACTCCATTTCTTCTTCTACTTCCCAAATATCGATCCACGCTTCAAAATGTTGAAGATTCCATTCAAATCAGCTCTTCATTTCCTTCAAATTCGTGCTTTAGGAACAAAAACATCTAAGCTCATCCAACCAATTCTAAAACCACCACCAGCAGCAGCAGCAGCAGCAATATCGTCGTCTGAACAACTTGAACCAAAAACCCAGAAAAATAAAGAAGTGCCTTCATCAGAAAAGACGGAATCTGTGATTGCCCTTTTCAAAAAGTACAATTTTACTCATACCCACATTGCTACTCTTGGAAAAACCAAACCCCGCATTCTTAGAGGTAATCACGTTGAATCAATTATTGAGCCTAAATTGAAGTTCCTTACCCAAAATGGGTTTGTGGGTACTGCTCTGACTCAGGTTATTCTCAAAAATCCATCAATTTTGGATCGAAGTCTGACCCAACACTTGATTCCCAATTACGAGTATTTGAAAGCGATGATGAAGGATGATGAGGCCGCCACTTTGGCTGTTGTTCAGAGGTCAAACTGGTTGTTGACATCTGATCTTAGGAAGATTTTGCAGCCTAATATTCATTATTTGTTAGAGCAAGGAGTTTCAATGAGTCGTATTTTGAAAATGTTTACAGCACAACCTAGGGCTCTTCTTCGTCCTCTTCATAGGATTCATTACGGGGTTGCAACTGTTAGGAAGTATGGATTTGAGCCGACTGAAAAAATGTTCATTCATGCTCTGCGCGCTGTTTTGTCGTTGACTGAGGCGACTTTGAATAAGAAAGTAGAATTTTTGAAGAGCTTAGGCTGTTCTGATGAAGATATCGCATCCTCCATTGCACGCGAACCACGTTGGTTGTTACAATCGGAGGAAAAACTAAAGAGCGCCTTTGATTTTTTTGTTAAAACTATGCATCTTAAACCAGAGGAGGTGATTAATCATCCCAAGCTGCTAATGTATTCGTTGGCCAAAAGGTCCGTTCCGAGGTGTAAGGTGGTTATGGCATTGAAAGAGAAGGAATTGCTGAAAGATTTTCATATACCTACATTTCTCAATATTGCTGATGACAAATTCGTTCGAAAGTTCATACTGAAATATCCAACTATTTCTTCGAGTCTTCAGAGTCTCTACTCGGATGCTGTTGCTGTTTAATTAAGAAGGTAAGTCGTCCAGAGTTGAATTCTATTCATCAGTTCTTTTGTATATAACTCAGAACATTGTTGCCCATGTTTTCATTTTCGCCATCCTTAAGACATTTATCAGCAGAAGGAAATCTGTAGGCTGTGTGCCATGATTGCCCATGTTTTCAGTTTCTTGGATTTACTTCTGGCTTCTGAGGTTCAGGTAGCTGTTAGTGGAGTTACTTAGAGCCGTTAATGTTAGCGAGATATAGGAGTATGTAGTGCTAGTGGTGTATATGATGCTGACTAAGGAGGTGATCCTTGAGTGGCATCGTTGTGGTTTCTTAGTTGTTTCCGTCATGCTGACTGAGGAGGTCATCCAACGGAACAAGGACTGTGCGGTGTTGATGTAACCTGATACAGTTTCTAATACGGTCTCATAATTCAAAGTAAAGGTGTCCAAAAAAAATATGCATGTGTTGTGTTGTGTGTTATTCCCTTCCCCGTATTGATCTTGGCTTCACCTTCCTTTGTATGAGTTATATTTAGGAACCTAACTGCCATTTTTCTGTTGCAGATCGAAGAGTCATGAAATGGGGTTGCTGAAGGATGCAGTTGCAACGCAGGGAGGTTTGGATTGGTAGATAGAAGCAAGGATAGATAAATGGTGCATGTTTCATACATCGGCTGGCTAATTGATACAGTAGTTTTTGTAGGAAAATAATACAGTTACAGTACAGTAATATTTTGTGCTGTGTGCTTTTGAGTTGAGCCCTGAAACATACATCTCTTTCAGTTATTCAGGAGAGTGAAACATCCTTGAGACTGCAATTTTCCCATAGTTTGGCTTCTGAGTTCTGACTCAGGCAATCCAGTTCGTGAATCATTTCAGCTACGTATTCCTAGTCTTGTCTCAAGATTAACAATAATGTACCAAAGTTGTACTTAATAGTAAGTTGATAGAATCGTTTGGATAGGAAGGAGTACTTAATAAAGGAATTCCAAGTAAGGAGTACAAGTGTACAAGTCAATAATATTCTTACTGTCCATTTTATATCTTCAGCACACGACTTTACAGCCAGAAATTATACGTCTATTTATTACAAAGAATTCTACTGTTGAGAAACTGTAATCAGTTGGAAATAACACAGACAATATTGCACCAAAAACACCAACTAATCAACTTAGTGTCCCCTGTCCCTTTTACCGTAACTTGATTGTTTGATTATTAGAAAGAACAAGGTTAGGGTTTCTGATATGAGGGTTAAGGGCAGCCAATTCTTTCCATTTAGTTCCACTCCCATTATAACGAGCCGAGATACTCCACAGGGTATCGCCTGGCTGAGATGTGATGGTACCCGGCATCAACGGGGTTTTGCCACCCATTTTCGGTTTCATGACGACATTCTTCTTGCCCTTTCCCATTCCATTCGCCAGCAACCATCGTGACCCTGACTGTTGTTGGGCTGCATTTCCCCAAAACCTTTTCTTACCAGGTTCAGCTTTCAAACCGGCAACATTCACTTCATTGATTTTGAACTGTGGAATCAAGTCTTTCTCCAACGTTTTGTCTTCCTTGAGCTCGAGTTTTGCTTCTTCTTTTTCTTTCAGACCCGGCTCGAGTTCATCGTCTTCATCAGTACTGTCTATCGCTTTTGCCACAGAGCGGTATACCCTAGGTTTAGGGGGAACAAATACTCTTTCCACCTGAATTAAAGCAAGCATTGGTGTCCCAACAGGCTCATAATCCCTCAATGGGTCGCGTAGTTGGACCATCAAGGCAACATTGAAGTTATTTCCCAAAAAACCACACCGTCTTCCATAGGCTTTACCTTGCTTACTACGCAAAAAATTCAAGTCGGTTGAATCCGCATGGTGAGCAGCTAAAAGTTTTGTTGTTTTCTCTTTAGGTTGGTTTTCATCAATTTCGCCAGAATCCAGTTTCATCCACTCATCAAGTGTTAGAGATAAACCCATTAGCCCATCACCATCATTGTTGTCCGTTCCACTGTCCTTGAGATTCAAAAGCTGCAATCCCGCTGATCCCTCCAAACCCATTGAGCTAATGGAGTTGGCCCTTTTCCCCTCGAGAGCTGAAACTTCCCCAATAGATTGTGCAGCAATGTTTGAAGGAGCCTCCTCATCTGACATGCCGGACTGTATTCTCAATCCCTCAAGCGATAGTGCTTCAATTTTATCCATAGCTAATGGGGCCAAGTCTTCTAAAGACACATATTCCGAGTCTGCTTCATCATGCACAGAGCTTGATCTGGACTTCTTTGGTTTTCGGCTAGAAGAAGCTCCTTCAACCCTTTTTTCATTTCCAGGGGTAACATGGTTATCTTGTTCATCTTGTAGTAAATTCTGCCTACAAAATTAAAAAGTCAATCGATGGAATTTCCTCCTATGGATAATCAGAAACCATCTATTTGTGCTGTTAACACAGAGGTGAATGTGTAAATCAGTACATCCAACCACCCCCACCCTGCTCCTCACCATTCGCAGGAGCCTTTGAGCAATTGGGGTAATGTTGAAGTTACCGTGAATAAAATACTGAGAAGAAATATATTCATTAGCGAATGAAGGAATCCAACCTTTTAGAGGCTTCTATTTGAGGCATAGCATCCCAGGCCATTTGTTGAATAGTCTTTCCTGTGATATCCTCCAAAGGCATCAACTTATTGGCTTGAACAGACAGCTTTTCAAGTCCCGCAGAAGCCAATTGCTGTAGAACGTCCATCATGCCAGACCCCAATTCAGCAGGAACCACAACTGGGCTAGAAACCTGCATGATCAAGCTCCCACCACTTCTAGCATTCCTGAAAAGAACAGGACTCATAGAACGCAAAAAGCCACCTGTCTTGGTTTGAACAAATGAACCTAAACCTTCTCCGAGAGGAGGCAGTGAAGGCTCATTCGAAGGGAGATCAATGGGACTACCAAAGCCATCAATGTTGTGTGGTGGAGAGCATTCAAATGCTTTCTCATTCAAGCCCCATTCTTCCATAAGTGCCTGTGTTTCCAAATTTTCCAGCGCACTGGCCTTGATTTTTGGATATTCCAACCCATCAAGCGGTGAAGGATCAAAGTCCTCGGAGAATTCTTCCCACCCTGATATAGTAGGGGCATAATCATCATAATCTTCTACATTATGTTCATCAATATCAAAACCAAATAAGGAACAACCACTAGCCTCAGCTTCCATCTGAAATTCTCTTAGGAGACGCTCTCTAGGTGACTCGAGTTCTTCATCAGAATAAAAGGCAGCAGAGGATTCTCCAACTTCGAGCATGCTAAGAAACTCATCAGTAACAGTGTCTTCAAGATCGTCAAAACTACGCGATGACATCATTTCCCGTGGTTTATCCCTGTTACTGATTTCCTGATCACTTGATTCACTTCTAATCTCTGGAGTATCCACACCTTGTTTCTCAAGTTCAGCAACATGACTCAAAATTGATTCCAGGTCTTCTAAAAGTGACTTTTTAGTAGCTGCGTTGTTTTCTTCGTTTTTCATAGTATTGTCCTCCGTAGGAAATGTTTTTCCAACGTCATCGTCAATTCCAGTTTGTTCGAGATTCTTTTCATCCTGGTCATCGTGGATGTTTGCCTCCTCCCATCCTACCTTCTCTTCCAAATCCAGGCCCTTTCCAGCATATACTAATTTACCATCTTCACACACATTCACAACATCCAAATGTTTCATAGGCTCAGAATCATCTGCAGGTATCTCAATCTCATGCTTAACATCAACTGGTGGCTCCATGTTTTCCTCATCAAATTTTTGAAACAAGATATTAACAGAATTGGAAAATTCGGACATTCTTGTGGGGGGAACTTCATGGAGAATCTTTATATCATCGACAGATTTAGATGTCATTGAAGTCGTTTGGTTTGAAGGAAGGCTTCCTGATCGACGAACGAAGCCCTTTCCATCACCTTGATTAGATCTCACTAAGCTCTTGGTTGTTGCCGTTGAGTCCGAAACTTGAATTACATTCTTGTCACAGGGAGCAGTACTGTCCCCTAACACGACATAACCAAAACTAACATTCATAAGAGCGCCTTTGGCCTCACCCGATAGCTTAAAACTCGTCGTCCAGGTTCCAGAACTCTTCTCATCCTCCAACTCCTCCAATGTAAGGGGAAGTAGCCTTGTAAGATCCACACGATGCTTCCCCAAATCGAGGTTTGGATTGCCGTATACTTCTGCATAAAGTAAGAAATGTTTTGCATCGTACTTGGCTGAATGATGGGGACCACTTCTACTGCCGTAAATAGAACAGGTATGAGTTAATTTCTCTTTGAATACAGCGACACCTTTAATCACTTTGACTGGACTACTGACTACTTCACCATCCCTTCTTTTCCAGTGAACCAAAACGCCAAGGTTGTTAAATTTTGTAGGTAAGCCTTCGATTGATTGAACCTCCAGAGAGAAGCAGCAGTTAAACCTTCGATGTCTAACTTGTGAAAGAGCCTTTAGAGGTTTCCAGTTCCAAAATGACTTTTTATCCCTGGTTGCTAGATCATCACTGGCACGCTTTGACTTCGAATTGGGTAGATATGCCTTATCGACTAGTGTGGATTTGTTTCTAGTCAAAGAAGATGAGCTCTTTGAAGGACTTTTGTCCAAATAGAAGGCTTTATTGATAGTTTCAACTTCATTTAACAATTTCCCTGTATTTGGATCTTTACAGCTTTTACTTCTAGCAGCTTCTCTGGACATCATCTTGCAAAGCAATTGAACCCTGTAAATAGTGGCTCCAGTAGATTTAAGACCAACCAAAGCTATGACGTAAGATATCATGCACTAAGCATGCATGTCAGCCAACAGAGAAATGAAATGGGAGGGGGGATAACCAACTATGTACACATACCTTCACACCTTGCTTGTGAAGCTCCTCGTTTCGCACAATAATTTGCTCCAAGAGATTCTATGCCTTATTTTTCTATTTTTCCACCGTTTTCATTCATTTACCCAAAACATTCTTCTTCTGCTGTGTGCTTCAAACAAAATCATGTACAGCATAATCAGTGGTCACAAACTCACAATGAGATATCACATATGTGTTGATTAACAAATACAAAAACACATTCCTCAGTCAAAAGATCGGCTGTTATTGTAGAAGTAGCAAAAACTCTAGAGTCAAAAGAATCGCAGTTATAAGAGATGTAGGGCAGCTCGGTACTCTATATTATCCCAAAATGTCACAACTAGACACACAACAGAGTCTTTTTATCGCAGGGAAAAGAACAACCCCGATGTGCTGTCTACTTGAAAATAACATACTTCACCGATATTTCTGTAGCACAGGTTAGTACTTTCAGGAGGGAAAAATACAGCTTGATAACTCGACTCATTTGAAAATGGTGTAAATATTTGTGAAAAGGGATATAGAACTAGAGTACTAACCTAGAAAACTACGGTATCAAATTTTCTATTTTCATTTGCAGCACAATTACCACCCACTTAAAAATTACAGCAGCATCAGCTTAAACCTTTTAAGTCACAACTGCAACATCCAAAACCCCGACTTCTTGTGATGCTAAAATTTAAACCATGGTGATGACAAGCATCTCCATAACATACAAAAACTGAAAAAGCATCCGATGCTACTTCTCTTTTACCCCTTAACTTGGTAAACTGCATGAGCTAAAATGCCTCATTTACTCTTTCACCCAAATCATTTTTCAAAATCTCCAAACAAATTCTCATTTTTTTCACAATGGAGGACTTCCTCTCGCTTTTAAATAATGCACCAAAAAATAAGTGCAAATACGGTATACCTTGGCAAATGGTAGGACAAAGGCAACTAATATCCCGCCTCATGATAATGGCGCGCCCTAACAACTACAAACGCGATCTATTAAGAGGTTAATCCAAATGCATGTATACCTTCCTAAACTCAACTAATAGCAGGAACATGCCAAATTATATTGACTATTAGTCAAATGAGTGAAATGTTGGTAATCATTTTTGATAAGAAGCATGAGAAACAAACACTTGTGTTTTTTTGTCGATTTATTCGTTGTCAAATAGGACTATTCAATCTTTGTTTCTAGCTACCTTATACTACTACTACTACTACATCAGAAGACACCAAAAAGAAAGCAACTTTTGTTGGGTCTCTTGCTACAATTGAATTAGATTAGATGTGGACCTTGAAACCTTTTCAATTGATGGGTCCATTAATCATCAAACATATGACTGCATAATTACAAGCACAATCACTCCAATAAATGTTTCAAATCCCAACAATACAAAATTCAAATTCAAATTCCAATTCAAAACCCCAAGAACAGTACTGTACATCAAAATCTACCCACCAAGTACCCAATAGATCTTGACAGTGTCAGGGTAATTATATTGTGAGATGTAGCTGAAGGAAACTCTAACCACGTGGTAGAATTATTATGAGACGGTGTCATATGAGATGAGATGGTGTGCCAAGTACCGAGCCTATTCATAAAAACTAGGCAAAACCCAATATTGATAGGCGGTAAAAACAAAGAACAAACAGATTCAGGACATTAATTTAAACCCAACAAAAAAAAAAGCTGTGGAATACTTGACATCGATACTACTGGTGGAAACTAAAAACCAAAAAGGAAAGTGGGATAAACCTGAAGTGAAAGCATGGAGGTGGAGGTGGAGGTGGAGGTGGAGGTGGAGGTGGAGGTGGAGGTGGGGGTGGGTGGTAATTGGTAAGGTCAACGAGTGAAGATTAAAAGGGGAAAATGGAAGATGAAAGGAAGGAATTTGGAGTTGCTTCAAAAGTTGGGGAGTAGTTTCAGACAAAGAGAAGACCAAAATTGATTGTGTTTTGTTCGAATTAGGTCTGATTTGGAAGGAAAAATAAATGTAAGAGAAGAGAAGAGAAGAGAGAGAATGAAGGATGTAGTAAGAATGAAGAAGGTGTTTTGTTTAAGTTGAGTGACAGACAGAGACAACCATATTCATATTCATATTCATATTCATATTGGGGGGTTTCAACGCAATTTCATCAAAATTTGGATTCAAATATCGTGTTTTAAAACACGTGGCCACAACCTCATGAGTCTCATGTTCAAATCCTGCAAAAATATTCTCGTGGGAGTTGTATGACTTGAGGTTGGAACCAAAAAAAATCATGTTTTAAATCAATTGGGTTATTGTAACAAGAAAAACACATTCTTTTGGGTACCTAACTTATTTAATTCTCCCTATAGAATTACGGAGAGACCGTTTTTTCCAAGAATTTGAGTAGAATTATTAAATTATAGAAATAATACTCCATACTCTGTATTCATTTGGCTTCACTTTTGAAAAATAGTTTGTCACAAATACTCTGTATTTCGGATTTTAGATATTCACCTTCTGAAAATGTACGTGGGTAGATTACAATCAAGACAAATTGAATGTTACGGACTCCTTATAAATCTATGAAACGGATTTTATTAATAAGGGTAACATTATCAGCAAGACTCTCCAAAGTCTTAAGACTCTGTCACCTCAGCTTTCCACTAACTTTTAATATTTATTTATTCCTCAGACTCACCTCAGACTCAGCTCAGATTTTATACATTATCAGTCAGACTCTGCTCAGACTCACCTTACCCATTTTTGGTTAAAAAGTTAATTAATTTGATTTAATTTGTGATTAAACAATATAATTTACTTGTTTGGTACAAATTATTATTACTGAGTATTTAGTTTTATTAAAAAAAATTAACTTTTTTTATTTTTTATTTTTTTAATTTTCGTGTGATATACAAAAAGACGGGTAGACGATCTTTTGGGTTTCGTGTGATAATTATTATTATTATTATTATTATTAATTAATAATAATAATATTATTATTATTATTATTATAAATATTACTAAGTATTATTAATATTAATATTATTATTATTAATTATAATAATAAGAAGAAGAAGAATAACAAGAATAATAAATTAATTAATTTTAATTTTAATATTAAAATTAAAATTAAAATTAATATTAATTAATAATAATAATTAATAATTAATAATAATAATAATATTATTATTAATATTTAATAATATTAATATTATTATAAATGTGAAGTATTTAATATTATTATTAATAATTATAATAACAACAACAATAATAATAATAAAATTAATTAATTAATTAATAATAATTTATATATTATAAATTTTACGGAGTAAGTAATAATAATAATAATAATAATACTAATATTATTATTATTATTAAATATAATATTATTATTATTATATTATGGAGTAAGTAATAATAATAATAATATTATTATTATTATTATTATTACTATTATTATACTTAATAGTAATAATAATATTATTATTAATAATGTGTTTGAACTGAACTGAACTGAACTGAACTGAATGTGTCTGAACTGAACTGAACTGAATATGTCTGAACTGAACTGGAAGTGTTTGAACTGAACTGAAACTGTCTGAATACAAGTTCAAGAGAATCGGGCCTTAAACCAATTGAAAGCAAAAAACTGTATAAATGAGCGTAATTTATCGGATCGTACGTCGAGAAATGTTTGTCACAAGTCACGACCCCACAAAAGTCTTAAGTTGAGTCTTTAAAATTCAAGACTCAACTTAAGACTTTGGTACTATTATTGGTAGACCCCACACGACCCCACAAAAGTCTTGAGACAAGACTCATCTCAAGACTACCAATAATCTTCTCAAGACTACCAAAAATCTTAAGACTTCCTCAAGACTACCAAAAATCTTAAGACTTTCCTCAAGACTTTGCAACATTATTGGTAAGACTCACATGAGTCTTATGACAAGACTCACCTCAAGACTACCAATAATCTTACCCTAAGTTTGAATAAAAACAATAAAGATAATAATGTGATTTAAAACCTTTTATACTCCCTCCGTTCTAATTTATTCTTTGCATTTGTTTTTTTGACATTATTCAATGTAACTTCTAATATACTCGTATAAGATAAAATATAACCACGTGAGATATTGTTTAAATTGTTTAATCGAGTACGTTATAAATATCATTTTTTTAAATATTTTTTAGAAGTGCGTAACTAAAGATATAGACAAAAGAAAACATAGATGACCTGCAAATAATCAAATGGAACGGAAGGAGTACAAATGTATACTCTGTCTCCCTCTATTTAAATTCAAACTATACCTCTCTCTTTTGCACATTTGTCGAGGTGCGTTTTGCAACATCGATATCTTTCATTTTACATTAGAAAAAATACCGTATAAAAATTTGATATTCATAACCAACTTACAAAGATGAATCAAATAAGATCTCACATGATTATATTTTCTCTTATAGATTGTCGAGAATATCGAAAATTTCATTTACCTGTGAATAATGTCAAAAAAAAATGTGCACTTTGGATTTGAACGGAGGGAATACAAGGTCTCTGAGTTTTGAACATGATCAAAGTTTTTGTTTATTGTTGAAGCTTATATGCTCATGTAAAAACACAATAATTTTAATTAAAAAGTCACTTGAATGAATTTTTAACGCAATTTAAAAGGATATACGACTAGTCTGAAAAGGGGTTGACATGACTGCTCGTAAATTTCAGATTGGGTGGATCGAGTTACACAACCTAAATATGACCCAAATTTCGATTTAACCTCACCTAGTCCAATACTTCATCCCATTCATTCAATTCTTTACATGGATTCACCATTTCTCCTCACAAAAACGATCTTCACGTAAAAAATTGAATGGAGGAGAGATTCTCCTCACAAAAACGTAAAGAATTGAATGAATGAGAGAAAATATAATCCTTGATAACCCAAAAAATCGAAACAATGTGAATATCCTGAATCAACTATTAAAAAATATCACGGAGGAAATAACCCAACTGATTTGAGATTCACGTCTATCCAACTCGATTGAAATGAAAGTCAAAAGTCAGAAGTCAAAAGATATCCAGTTTTACTGTAAGAGCAAAGAATCGAATGAACACGTGAAACATGTGAATGTGAATGCGTCATTGCCTGGTATTGTGGTATTGGTATACTTCAGGCAATCCTTAAATAAAAACCCAACATATTCGCATATGTCGTACTGCTGTAATTCATAATATATGCCTTTTCTAAGTTGATGGACGTTCTAGTGGGACGGAGGGCTCACCAAATTTCACGACCAAATCAACAGTCAGCCTCGGCACCTCTAAAAGTAGCACTAATGCTTAAAATGACAGATCCAGATCGAACCAAAGTTTGCGCAGCGCGTATTACTATAAATTCTGGAGTATCATACAAGGGCTTTTATGAAAAGGTCTACAACTTCTTCGGACAGTCAAACCCACATGAGATATGATACAGTTTATCAAATGCTACAGCGCTGCTACACCAACCCGTTTAGCAGTAGTAACTAGTAACTGCAGGATCGCTAACTCGCTAGAGCCATAAAACAGAACATTTCAAAATCTGGGTAAAGAAGGCAAAACAAAACTGAAGCAGGTAGTGTCAAACTCCAGTTCAGGCATTAGCAACCATCTGCTCATGATCCGAATGTGAGCTTCCGCTGTCGGACTCTGCAGCCTGAGTATCCACAACTGGGGCTGGTTTAGCTGACCCGCCACATAATCGTCTTCTGAACTCCTTTCTAGCAGCTTTTTCATCGACTTTTAATTCTTGGAAGCTTTGCTCAAACTTGGATTCATCCTCCGGGGAGAAGAAAGAGACCTCCCTTTGGCCAAGCTCTTCATACATCTTCTCGATTTTCGCCTTCCACAGGATCCCCATATCTGTGTCCATTTTATGGTATGGTGTCTTTAATAGGTACTCATCAATTCCACCCGCTTTGTCAATGCAACGAAGAGCGTGGGTGGTGACCGAGACACGAATGTGACGATCTAGAATGTAGCTAAATAATCGGCTTTTTTGCACGTTCGGCTTCCAACACCTCCGGCTCCTGCCAGTGTCCAAGTGATCAGAATGGTATCAAAAATTCAAAATATGTCTTTTGTATCACCGGAATCACATACAGAGTATATTACAATGATAAATATCAATGCAAGCCCTATTGAGCTGAAAGATGGCAACCAAAGCTTAAACCAGAACAGAAATTTAGTTTACCAGGTTTCGTTTTTGGTTGAAAAAATAGCAAACAAGAATGTCACACTGATACAAATAGTTATAAAAGTTAATGGAGTAGTAGGAATAGTAGCTATGAAAAAAATAAAAAATTTGAAGGAAAAAAAAATACTGTACAACATAATCATAGCTTAGTCTCAAAAAGATTTGGGGTTGGCTAACATGAATAATTATCCGAAATTGTCAAGTCATTTCAAGAACACGATCTTAATTATTTTTTTTCAAAAAAAGAAATAAAATAAAAAATAAAAAGATAGTCCTCAAATATACTCAACCACCCGAATTCTCTCCCCACATCGTTCTATACAACGACACACCTTTTCCAATCACAACTCACAAGTATATGTCAATAATATACTCCGTACTTATTTGAAACGCCCTTTTTGGCTAATGTCCACCAATAGCTCCATGGATACCTTATCATAAGCTTTTTCTAAATCAATGAAAATCATGTCTTTCTTCTTATCATGATAGTGTTCCATTGTTCCATCATATAGTGTTCCATCATCTGACACATCAGAAATATTGTTTCAATAGTCGATCTCTCGGGCATAAATTCAAATTGATTTTCCCATGTCTACAAATGTCCGAAGACATTGCTCGATCACTAGTTCCCATGATTTCAACGTATGACTCGTCAATTTAATTCCCCATAATTAAAGCACTCTTGGACATTGTCATTATTCTTGTATAAAGGGACTGCAGTCATTTTATTTTAAATCATGTTCTCATCTTCTGATATTACCTAAAAAGTAAATCCATTGTTGGATTAAGCACGATTTAGTTCAGACAACATTCCTATATGCCTCAAAACGATATAAAAGTTGGATATAGGCAGAGTTACTCCACAAAGATTAGATCATAACAAAAATTCCATCAAGAAATTGCACCCAATGACAATGTCTTACAATCTAGAACCAAAGAACGAATTTAACTCCATTTAAATGGGAACTACCTCCGTCCACATTTATCCAAACAATAAATGTCGACAACATGAGCTTCTGTATGAGGGCACCTAAACAGAATAAATTGGATATTGTCGACAACAAATATATTTGGCATCCTCACCAGTGGTTGATACCGCTACATGCTTGAGCCTTGAGGTGACTTAATGATATTGACAGCTACTAGGGTGCATGTCTATTGAACGACTAGCCATGCCTCCTAATATTGCTCCAAGAAAAATCAAAATGCCGAAAACAACTTTGATAAGTTTCCACTTTCCACATCTCATCCTTTATATTACTGGAATACTCTCGGCACACTGAACATAACACTAGAAAGAAGCATCACACAGGGCTTGACAGCCCAAGCTGGACTTTAAACAAGCATCCTCACGTTTTTTTAGGCTAAATTAGTGGATGTTCTAGGATAAAAATCAAAAGATGATCCTACTGAAATTTGATTAAACTAAAATGGAACAGCTGAGGAAACACTTTTGACTTTCTTATGGAGGCTGGAGCCTAAAAGCTACAACTCTAATATGGCGAATTTAATCAGAAACAACCACAAGTGTTTCGAAGGCCCATAGCCAAGAAAAGTGCTACTCCCTCGATCACAGTTTTCCTGTCATCTTTCCCCTCATATTTATATCAAAATAAAAAAACCCTTCCAAAATTTAGTAAGAAAATGTTCGATCATCTAGGACTGCTCCTATAGGTAGTTCATAATATGTTCTTGTATCCTCCCAAAATAGAAAGGGGGCAATTAAAATGGGGTGGAGGAAGTACAATATTCGACCACTATCTCCCCACTTTTGCCTTGAGATAGTATCTCACAGTGTTTAAAGCATCATCAATGAGGCAAGGATCACTTGTTCGTTATAGATTATGATAGACGAAATCAACTGGACAAACTAGTTCCTACCTCTTCACTGTTATGATGGTCAATAATCCTATTTGTACTCAAAATACTTATTAACTAAATTCTACTTGAGCTGAGAAAACTAATGCTCCTGCATCGTATATAACAGTCATGGGTTCTTGCAAGTTGCAAGAGCACCAAAACTGAAAGCAATGATGCACACTAATAACCCTCATCATTCCTACTCGGCAGAAACCCAGTACCATGTTATGTTAGTAACAACTGATTAGTATTTCAAATTACGCATTAATTGCAGCCAAGTATGCTTAATTACTTTAGTCATATAAGTCGTCCCACGACCAAGTCAATACTCACCCCATTCCAATCAATTGTATGCATTTAATTAAAATATAACTCACGTATATTCCACAAATGTATACAGTTGATTGAAAGGGAGAGAGTATTATCTTGTTCTGCGCATTCTTAATCTCTCCCAATCACTACCCATTTCAATACAACCCACCGATGGCAGTGAACATCCAAGTTCATCCATTTATAATCAATGCTGTATCATATTACTCCGATTTACGCGAAAATGGGTGCCCAATTAAACATTTTAGATCTAACTTCCAAAACTAAAACCCTAAACCCTCACTTTCATCACAAAATCAAACCAGCCCACAAAAGATCAACCTCCAGACATCAAATCACACAATTAAATTTCCAATAACGCAATTCATAAAAGGAAAATAGAATAGCCAAACCTCCAAAAATAAAAATACTTACTTATTACCACCATCTTCACTAATTTGATTACCATATTGAATATGGCGTCCAGCGAAAAGCCCACGTTTAGCACGACCCATGATAACCTTGTTATTAGGAATGTTGTTTTTCAATGCTTCTTTTACGCCCTTCGTTATGTTCTCTTCTCCCACTTTCTTCAGTATTTTCTTCATCGTTGCATTCGACCTAAACGCCATTTTTGCTCAATGTATTCCGTGATCTGGAAAATGAGGGAATGTCGCGGGTTAAATCCCCTAATTTGATAGAATTTTGGATTATTGTGAAGGAAGAAATTAGGGTTTAACTCGATTCAACTCGAACTGACTAGAAAAATACATCAATTTCCAGGTCAATTTACAACACATTTTAACCTGGCCTAATTTAACTCGGCCCAAATCGTAAACCATGAAATTTTATTTATTTAGAAAAATAGACCTACCGAAAACAATATTTTAACCTCGAACATTGTGTCCATCTTTCATTTATTATAAGAAAAGAAACTCGATTCACAAGAAACCCAACAATATCTTCTGTTATCTACCTACAACGTAGAGGAAACATGCAATTGCAAATAAAAATCACTCTGATGACTGACTCCATTGTTGACGTCTTATTTCAATCTATACTTTAACCAACCTCACCAAATTCGACATTAAAGGCACAAGAATTACGACACCATAACTGTATACATCAACCAAACTTAGTCGTGATTAGCCTAGAAAACTAATCCAAGGTTGAAAAATCATAAATTGATAAATTAAATCGGAAACAGTGAAATAAAGTAAAGACAAAAAATCGCATAGAATTGAATTGAAGACGCGAGTGACATTAAACAATTATGAAGCAACACAATTAATTACAGTTGAACCAACCTTGTTTGAAAGATCTGGCGACGATAGGCCTTTATTTTTTTTGCTGTGAACACTCAAGAAGTGGTGCGGGCGGACGGATGAATTACGAAGGCCGATCAGTTTTGTCTAGGGTTCTTGTGTTTTGGAGTTTTGTTCAGGTTTGGGCATTTTAATTTCGTTATTAGTTACTGTACTCAGACTGTTTTCAGCGGTCTTAAGTCTTAACCCGAATATCATATGACCAGATTTGTTTTAACTCGATCTATAGCCGACTGAGTGACCCGATTGACAGCTTTATTTGGAATCGGTTTAGTGAAGCTCGGCCCGAACTCAATTTTTTTATTAAGTTTGAGCTAGGGTCATTTTTTGGACAAATATGTGTCGATGTGGAATCTAACCAGCTTTGACGTAGAAGTTTGTTCAGACTCCTTTTTCTACTAGAAGTAGAATAGTAGTTTAAATTTGTTTAGATGTGAGGAGGAGCACCGTCTTCCTCATCATCGACAAATCCGTAGGTTTGCTAAGTGGTTTAGATGTATGACCTTATCTTATGTCAATCACAATTAAATAGAGTAGCACATGAACCGACTAATAAATTTTTTTTGAAGAGATAATCTCTCCCTGAGTTATAGTGTCACCGGCTCATATTGATGTATTAGGATTTAGGAGTAGGACTTGCTCATTCGTATGCTCCGTATAAGACAAACACCACAACAAGTACTGGCTGGATATTTTATCTCCACAACAGAGTGAAAGATTAATACTCAAGAAAAAGATGATGTTAAACCCTGTAAAACCCTAAAACTCACCCATTACCTTTCTCCTCCAAAAATGTCGATTCTTCAAATCTGACACCCCCCACCCCCACCCCAATTCTCACCGTTTTCCCAACTTAAACACCGCTATTTTCCATGGCAACTCAACTCCACCATCATACTCACAATCTTCACCCTAAAACCCCTCTTCAAATTCAAGCTCTCGAGGTCTTATTCTCGGGTAATCTTATCTTTTTCACTTTCTATGTTAATTCATTCTTCCTTTCCGCTTTCATTCTTCAATTTCCTTCTTATGTGTTTTATTTTATTCAGATTTTCTTTTAGCTTTGTCGTTGTTGCTGTAATTAGTGTTGGGTTTATGTAGTTGTTATGATGGTTTAATCCACGGAATGCTGTTCATTTTGATGCGGTTTTAGTCACTCCGTATTAGCGACTTATATGTAATTAGTATAATCGAAAACTCCATCTCTGTTATTGGTTCGACTATGGGCTGTCTTACAGTGTGAGACAGTCTCTTGATTGGTTGAATACTCCATTGATTGATATGGTAAGACGGTCTGATTGTATAGTTTGTGACTTGTATTCGGTTATCATGAGATTGGTGTGGTAATTAGTGATTAATTTGTTAAGGTGGCTCATCTCGAATGGGTTTAATGGATTTTAAATGGGGTGGAAACCGCTTACACTGAGGTCGTTTTGATTGTAATGGATGATTATTTGGAAACAGATGATAAAAACCCGTCACAGAGCACAGTCAAGGATTATGCTTCGGCTTTAGGGCTAACTTACGAGCAGGTGAGAAGATGGTATATAGAGCGACGCCGAAGAGACAGACAGAATGTTGCCCAAATACGGGGAGCAAATGCGTCTGCGAAGTCAAAAAATAAAACGAAGAAAGATAAGCAGCTGTCGGAGGTTGAGCTGACTGAAGACCGGAGCTCTATTGCAATACCTCCTGCTTTTAAGCAAGACGTGTTATATTCTTCGGACTATATATTTAAGAAGATATTCCGGAAAGATGGTCCTCCACTTGGCTCAGAGTTTGATAGCCTGCCAACGAAAGCATTTCAGGGTCGCAATGTTGTTACAGGTAGGTTTATGTTGTTGGAATGTTAATGATGCATTGTTTAGCTATCCTTTTGCTCAAGCTGTTTTTATAAGATAGTCGCTGTTTAATTCTTTGAACAGAGTTTGTAGTTGCTCTGTTGTGCCCTTCCATGATGCTTTTCTGATGTTGTGCTTGTAGCAATTGTCACCAAAAATTTCCTCTTACAGCCTGCTAGAGCGTTGGGGTAGAAAATTTGTCGTTGATACAAAAATGTGACGTCATAAATCATGATCTTTGGGAGAAAAAGTTATGGTCATGGGATCATGGCTACTAGAAATTGGCAGTGAAGAGATGTAAATAGTGCTCCAGAAATTTTTACGTTGATGAATTTTTTTAACATTCTGATTGTGAGACCGAGATAGCGTTGTAAAGCTATTAGAGGTAGTATTTGGAAGCAGTGTTATGATATCCAAATGTAAATCGCTTTTCTCCTAGCTTTGCTATATATGATTTCAGCAATTCTAATTGAAAGGAAGAGTTCATCAATTCCCATTGCAACATCAGTCATTGCATATGGCAGTGAAATGGAAACCTTCAATGAGGTTAAGTAGGCATATGAGTCACTGTGATCCATATTCTGTGAACCTCACATTGAATAGTTGTTGATTTTAAATTTCGTAACGTGTAGCACCATTTGAAGGTGAAATCTATGCTACTTTGACTTAGATGTAATTGTCAGACACAACACATTTTGGGTACAACTGTTTTGTGAAGACTTTCATGTTATTAACCTAAGATGGCCATTTTGTGAAGGATGGTAATTATATCCAGACCCACTGTCCCAATCAGGCAGCCCTTCAGGCGAAGCTTAAGGTTGGTTCTCAGTTATTACTATGATAGAACAATAGATATTGGCTGCTACTTGCTATTGAACATTGGCTCTCTTGTCTCAATGATTTAAAATTTGTTATTCTTCCCCCAATTAATGAGAAGGGCCACACAACTGCTTGTAAGATGGTTTGAGCTAGTGAAATTTCTTGTCATTGTTTGCTTATGACAATATTGTGGGTTATCTGCTGTAGCTCATGGATCTGGGCATTACGTCTCTTAGCTTAGCCATGCCCAATGTTATATCTAGAGTAGAAATCTTGGATCCGAGCATTACATCGTCTTACCCTAGCTGTGCCCAATGTTAAATCTAGAGTAGAAATCTTGATCTAAAGAAGCTACTAAATTGTATTTATTCCTCATTCTGCAATGGTATTGTCTTCAGAGGCCCTATTATCCTATATCTTCAAATTTATTGAACTTCACAATTCCTAATGATGATTCTGAAAGTTCTCGCCATACTTTGTGCTCCGCCAGAAAAAAAGAAGAGATACAATAAGTACGAAAGCTTTTCTCATATCATTAAGCTTTATTCATGTGCTCATAGGTTCATAGATACATCAAGTGACAAGGATCTGCAGTTTAGCACATAATGCCTATAATACATTAAAGCTTTTCTGCACAATCTTCAACCACCTCAAGATTGATATCAACATGTTTGACGGTGTTCTGCTGTTGTACAGATGGCAGACGTTCTAATGCAACAGATCCAGCTGAGCAAAGGGAGCCGAAAAGAAGAAAGGTAAACTAGCAATGCTCTTTGTTTTGTTATAGTAATTACAATAATTTCTGTATAAAATTTGTTAGTTTTAGGTTTGTTATTTATTTTCTTCTGTTTTTGTAATTAGGTGTCCAAAGCTTCTGAGAAACCGAGTCAAATCAAAGCTCCCATTAAGCATGGGAAAGGAAAAGGGTTAATCTCAGTTTGGCAACCAACATCTAGTTCATCTATCCAAGAGAATGCAAGAGCCTCAAAAGTGAGGAAGGTACTGGGAACCAAAATGAAACAATGTTTTCTCAAACAAGATTTCTATTTTATTCGTTCTTCTTTACTAATAATTTCCATTTATTGATGGTTTCCCTGCTCCATATTCAGGGCCAGTCTTGTAAAAATGTACCTCCTGCTAAAAGACATGGAATGGGCAAAGGATTAATGGTCGTTAGTCAGCAAAGAGAAATTGATTCTGTCAATTTACGTGTTAGGACATCTCAAACACGGAAACCTGTCACTGTATGTTACAATCCTGTGAAATTGCTTCTGGATAGATAGAGTTTATTCAATTTTTTGTTTCCTTGTGCAAATTTTATACTTCGGTATATTTTTATGGTAAGTTCTCTTTTTGTCTCTTTGAAACCAGCGGAGAAAGCCAGTAAATAAAGTGCAGGAGAAGAGGAAATCTTATGTGCACCGTAAAACGGTAAAATGTCATATTATATTGAAAATTAATATTATTATTTCTTTGTGATGGGAGCCATAAATGACTGTGTTCCCTTGTCATGTTGTAGGTGGATCCTGGTTCTAGCAAAAATCAGAAGGCACATAGAGAGATTTGCAAGCTGGCATTGGATATTGGGAACAATGAAGTAAACTTGAGTTCTTTTCCTGAACTTCTAGATGACGAGGAACTTGAGTTGATAGACCTCCAAGCCGGATCAAGTGCCCTAACTTGTAGTTCACATTTCGATACTGGTGGTAGCCATGGTTGTTCTCTTTGCAAAGGTTTGCTAGTGATTCCCTTGATATCTGGCTAGTTTAATAGGGGTATATTATACTTGCATAATTACATTTATCTTATATTGTGAATTCAGGTCTTCTTCCCAAATTTCCTCCCGATTTTGTTAAAATGAAGAAACCTCTCCCTGTGCACCCTTGGGGATCCACCTTGAAGCTGGAGAAGAATCTATTTAAGGTGTGTTATAATTTTCCTTGTTAGATGCTCGTATATGATTCTAAGAAAGTAACGAAATTATGTGACCACTGATCAAAATCAATTGTAATCTTTATGGGGTGTCTCTATTGTTTTTCTTATATGTCATCTGTAATTTATTTACTTGCTCATTGAAGCTAATAATGTGAAACTTGTTTGATAGTGTGGTTGGATGGTACTCCTAAGTCCTATTATACTACGGAGTATTATGTACCACTCTTTTTACTTTATAAACTTGTTTGATAGTGTGGTTGGATGGTACTCCTAAGTCCTATGAGTTTGAATGATTGTATATTTGTTTTGCGTCATATTTGATGCTGATGAACTGTTACATTTTCTACAGGTTTTCCATTTTCTATATACTTATGCAGCAACACTTGATCTCTGTCCCTTTACATTCGATGAGTTTGCAAAGGCATTCTCTGCGAAAGTAAGTAGTGTCATTTAATGGAAATTTTAAGTATTACAAAGTTTTAGCTATTCTCTTTAGTTGGTCTGTTCACCTTTTTCTTTTTTTGTGTGTAATGTGTCACCTGCTGGTATGTCTTTGTTGAGAATTCGAAGTTTGACGTTAACACTCCTAATTTTTTCATGGCTATAGGAATCATTGTTATTGGGGAAATTGCATGTATGCCTCCTACAGCATCTTCTGTCTGATATTGATGTTCGGCTATCTAGTGAGGTTTCCGTGCACTCCAACAAAAATGGCATGTTCCTTAACTTGCTTCATACGGTGGGTAATAGCTTTGAAAACTCTTTTCTGCGCGACTGTAGGCTTACAACCCATTCTGTAATGAGCCAGTTAAAATTTTAAATGTCAGCAACTCAAGTGCTAAGGGCAGTTGCTGCTTGCTAGTATTGTTGCCACCTATATTTTATTTAATTAATTTATTTTTATTTTTACTTTGTCTTTTATGGTTCTTGAAATTGATTAAACTTTTTCTCAATGATTGATGTGGCAGGCTGAAAGTCAGAGATCCATGGTGGCCGTTTGGAGGACATCTCTTAATCCACTAACATGGACTGAAATACTGCGACAAGTGATGGTCACAGCTGGCTTTGGGGTGAGAGATGGCACCCAGAAAAAGAAATGCATTCAAAAGGTTTGTGGTTATCAGTTATAAAACAGTTCATGTTGGACCATGCATCGGTACTCTATTTTACTTGCAAGTTATTGTTGTATACTTTTACCATTACTGTGGATGTTACATTTTGGATTATATGCCAATGGTGTATCAGCGTTGACCGATGTCGGGGTGTCAGACTCAGGGTAAAAGAGTTTTATATGAAGGATTGCTTTTGTTTACGTTTCCGCCCCCCTCTTTTTGTCTTTTTTCATTGAAGCTTAAGATTCATTGCTCTTTGGCTCGGGAATATGATGGAATATTGTAAAATGACTCACTAAATGGTTTGTGCTTTTTATAGAATGAATAAGCAATCAATTGATGCAATTCTATAAGTAACATTTTTTTTGTAGATGGCTACCACCTCTATGATGTCTTTCTATATGGGTGTCACTCCCACGGTGTCCGTTAATCTCTTATCAAAATGATGTCTAAGATTAGTGAAAAACTTGAAATAAGGAATTGTTGTTGCTGCAAATGTGAGAAAAAGAAGCATTTTTGTCTCAACAATAAGTCAATAAGTTACGACATAAGTCGCAGATGTGCTACATCTAATGCAATGATCATTCTTGAACGGATCTTATTGGACAATGATTTTTTTTTATATTTTAATGGCTATTCTACTGGTGCTGGAGCTATAATAGAGTTGTTTTGAAGTTTCTTAACCCCCGTTAGCCATGTTACGTGACTATCTTTTTCAAAGGAGAAAATGAAAACTGAAAAAAGTGCATTGAGGCCAGTCACTAGTTTAAGAAAACATTTGTTATTTGTGATGTCTTTTGTCTTCTGCTGTTATCTTAGAAATACGCAGCGTGAGTTAAGTTTTTTGGAGAGTATGATGTCACAACGTTCTTGTGGATGAGCCTATCTGGTGTTTTTGGTGCCTTTAGGCTTGAGCTTCTTTCAGATTTATTTGTGAGATGAAGATGATCTAGGAGTATTGTGACTATGTCGTGGGTATTATGGTGGAGATTTGTTCGACTCTGGCCATGTGTGCATGACCAATGAATGTGATTGGGCGAGTGTTTCTTGAGGGTAATCGGGTATAGATTGTTCAGATTGTATGTGATGCAGACTTATTGCCATGTTTCATATAAAGTATGGCTTTAGACTTTGCATGTTCAATTGGTGTAACGAATTTCTGTTTGTATATTTTATATTATCCAGTCATTGTTTTCATTTTTGTGCAAGTTGTGCCTGAAATCTAGTTCTGTAGGGCTATTGCTTCTGAACTCTATTCTGGTTTTTATCAATTGTGCACATGTGAGCATATTTGTGTATTTAAACAAACAATTGTGTATTTCTCCTATCCTGCAGGGAGTGGAACATATTATCAAGTGCGGATTACGCCCTGGTACATTGAAGGCTGCACTGTTTGATATTCTGTTTGAGAAGGGGAATAAAGGGGTAAAAGTACCCGAGCTAGCAAAATCTTCACAGGTTAGCAAGCTGTTTTCAGCTGTTCATTACTTATTTCATGTCTTTATTTAGTTCTTCAGTGTTTATATGAGTGTTAGTGAGCTAGGTTTGAAAACCGTCAGTGTCTGAAATTTTGCAATAGACCTACTAGTTTGTGGATGATGTTCCAGCGGAAGGAAAAGAAAAAACTAAATCCTTCCTACCGACGGTTAGAGGATGAGCGAAAGGAACAAATAACTTGACAAAAGAGCTTTAATGGCTTATTCAGTGATGAGGCGTTACATTGTCTGCCACACACCTATTCTAACCCTCCTTTCTCTGTGCTTGAGGCTGACGATGAATACCTTTTATGTAACATAGATGCTTGATGTTTGATTTACTTTTATTATATATTACTGATATGATTGTGATATATTATTGAAGGTCGTGGACTTGAATTTGGGTAAACTAGATGATGAACTTGAAGATTCGATCTGCTCGGTTTTGGCTGGTGATATTACTTTGTTTGAGAAGATTTCATTGTCTACATATCGCCTACGATTATCATCATTCCTGCAAAAGGATGAAGATGGTCAGTCTGATGCTGAAGGTTGTGGAAGCATTTATGATGAATATAAGGATGATAATGTTGTGAGCATCAATTATTTAGAGTGTGATTCTGGAAATTCTACTGCACAACACAACTCAGCTCTACTTGTTGGTGAAGATAGCGCATTGAATATTTGCACTGAAATTGACGAAAGCCATCCAGGGGAATCATGGTTGTTAGGTCTCATGGAGGGGGAGTACTCTGACCTAAGCATTGAAGAGAAGTTGGATGCCTTGCTTGCCCTGATTGATCTTTTGAGCGCTGGTTTCAGTATTAGAATGAAGGTAAATATTACACATTTAATAAGTGATTCCTGAGGCACATTAGTCTTTTTGCTATATCTTTTTTGTTTCTTGCTGTTATTCGTTGCCATGCATTACCAAACAATTACCTTGATGACAATGTTAATAAAATCAAGGGCAATTGGCTATTTATACCCGTCCTCGTTTTTTCTCTCTCCCCTTATTGGGAGTATGGGTAGCAAGATAGTTCAAGTCTAGAGGCTTGTTAGGCAAAGTAAAAGAAGCAAACTGTTTTTTTTCCCCAAAAATAAGCACTCAAAAGAAAGGTAGTTGTGAAATAGAAAATAGAAGACCATGGTTGTTCCTTTGCTCTCCCTCTCATTCTTCCCGTCCATTACAGCAGTAATTATCCACAAAGTCAAGTGAGCACTAAATTGGATCCTACAATGTAGTATAGATTAAGTTACTCCAATACTTCAAATAACTTCCGTAGCGCTTATCTGATACACGATACGATCTTTCGGCACTTCATTTTAGACCCGTAACATTACGAATTTTGCAGAAAATAGCAGTGTGCGATACTCGGATACCATATCGTGTCCGATTTTCTGATGAGTCAAAGTAACAGAGGTACAAAGTACAAATTACCCTACCAGAGTTGTATTTAGTGCAATACACAATTCTAGTTGATCAGCATTTCTGTGCATGTATCAACAAGAAGTCACAGATGCTTGGTATAGCCATGGCGATAATATCTGTAGATTGCTTGGTCTTAGTGATAGACTCATAAAAAGTCAGCAATTCAGCATGTTTAGCATAATAAGAAATTTGTCTCTCTACTATGGAAGTTACTCATTCAATTTAGTCTGTTATCTGCGAGCCTGGATTTATTTTATTGTGGACGTGTAAGACATGTTCAATCGCTCATTCTGTTTGTAGCAAATATTCCAAGCCAAAGACCTTTTAAGGCCCTTTGGACCTTAGCTGTTTCCTACTCCTCCAGATTGTTGTAATTCAGAATTTTCTGTTGCAGGAATCGTCAACAATGCACACAGAGAGTGTTCCAAATATTTGTCTTCATGGATCTGGAGGAAAGATTAAGCGATCAACATTGAGGCAACCTAGCTCACCAAATTCATCTTGGGTTGATGTCATAGAAACATGTGGTGCAAGAAATGGACACCAATCACAAGAAGTTTGTCCAGTTGATTCCTCAGTTGCATTTTCAATGTCATGTGGCAAGGAAAATTCTTCTGTCAAAGAAATTGGTTCAGTGAGGTTTGGTGCTGGACCTCACTTACATCCTATGCAATCTATATTCTTGGGTTCGGATCGACGGTATAATAGATATTGGCTCTTCTTGGGTCCATGCGATGCTGAAGATCCTGGACATGCACGAATCTATGTTGAGTCTTCTGAGGATGGCCAGTGGCAAGTGATCGAGAGTGAACAGGTAGAATTTTGATCATTACTGTTGCTATTGATAGTACTCCCTCTGATTCATTTTATTTTTTACATTTTTATTATTTGTGAAGAGTATGTTTATTAATGTAAAGAATCAAAAGAATGGAGGAAGTATTACTTAAAGATTACTCTTTCATTTTGATAGTGATAATATATTTATTTCTGGAAAGTCTGTAAATGCATACTATCATCTTGCTAAATATTTTGACTTTACCGCATTTCAGTCTTTGTGTGCCATTGTGGATACCTTGAATAACCGAGGCAAACGGGAAGCTGTTCTGGTCAAATCACTGGAGAAACACATGCCGGTTCTTCTCAGGGAGATGTCGAGTAAAGTCATGATTGAAGCTAAAATCAGCCACTCGGCACATTCCGATGTATCTGAGATAGATAGGATTAATGAAGACAGCCCTTCTCCCATTTCCGGTGTTGATAACAATCTCTCTGTGTCTGAATCTTCCCCCCGCATTTCAACTGATACTACAGTTGAAGTGGACAAGGCAGAAGTACAAAAGCAAACATATACTAGTCTCCAAGCATATGACCTGTGGGTATGGGATTGCTTTTATTCTGTTCTTCATGCTGTTAAATGTGGAAAACAGTCGTATTCTGAGTCACTGACAAGATGTGCAAGTTGTCATGATCTATACTGGCGTGATGAAAGACATTGTAAGACTTGCCATACAACGTTTGAGCTTGACATTGATTTAGAAGAAAAGTATGCCATACACGTGGCTATGTGCCAGGGTCCAGAAGATAATGATATTTGTCCAATGCATAAGGTCCTACCATCACAGTTACAAGCGCTCAAAGCTGCAGCTCATGCGATTGAGGTAGGTTTAAACATTGGTTAAATCTTGCTGGCCTTTTTTGCTACCCAGTTATGTTTAGGGACTTGGCTATGCTTCTTTGAAATTATATCTAGAGACTTCCATTCTGATAAAACACGCACAAGATACCTGCTTTTGTTACTTTTTTCTTTTATTCTTATACGCACAAGATAGTCAAAAACACAAGTGTAGGATGCTGTTTTTTTCCCAGGCTTTAGGTCTACTCAGAAAGAAAGATACTCTGCTCCCTTGGAGCTGAGCTGTTTCTGATGGGATTGTATCTATTTCAATGACTTCAAAAACTTATTATTGTGTAGCTTATTGCTCTTTTCCATGCTCTTGCTGTTCATTTTTGTTTGTTTGTTTGTTTGTTTGTTTGTTTGTTTGTTTCTGTAGCTCTTTCCCTCCCTGACCTTAACAATTACAGTACTTATAAGCTGTTTAGTACGGAGTACAAAAGTTGATGTTTAATTTCAACTCATTACTCTTTCCATCCCAAACATTTGTTTACCTATTTTTTTTTGTTGTAAAGGGGTATTTTAATCCAAGGTAAACAAATGAGTGGGACGGTAAGATAAACAAATGAGTGGGACGTATGGAGTATGAGATTGTTGTGCTGAATACTACCCTGGCAACAGTTTCAAAGTTTCATATACCTATATTTCTTGACATAGTTTCAGTTGATTTGTGTTTTTGAAAGAAAGTGTTTATTGCTGGATGAGGATGGTCCAAGATGTTGTTACTTGCATATTTAAGTAAGGATTTGTATTGATGTGGTGTACATGTCTCACAGTTAGCTATGCCCGAGGATGCACTTACTGCGGCATGGCAAAAATCTGCTCATAAGCTTTGGGTGAGGAGGCTTAGACGCACCTCTTCATTGCATGAACTATTGCAGGTAACATGTTTTAGTATTTGGTGCTCTAGCTTATTGTTTCCAGACGTTGTCTGCGCTACATCTTAAACTTATCAATAGTCTGAATAAATAGTGAGTATTTCCCCTTGCTCCTCTCTGCTTTCATCTCAGGTTCTAGCTGATTTTGTTGGTGCAATTAATGTGGATTGGTTGTCAAAATACAATGGTGCGCTAGATTGTGATTCTTTTGTTGAAGATATTGTTTCATGCTTTCAAACTGTGCCCCGGACGTTATCCGCTTTTGCATTATGGCTTGTGAAATTGGATATGTTGATTGCTCCTCATTTGAATGAGGTAGTGGATCTTGGAACCCCCAGAGGTATGATTGTCAACCATTGGCTTTATATTATTCTAAGTTCTAATCCTCATTTGCACTTGTATTTGTCGAGTTAATCTAAACTCAAACTCCTACCGTTAGGACTGTCTGAAACCTTAATCAGCACTAGCTTCTTTTGTACCATATAAGAGTGGAAAAATTTACCATCCTGAAGTTCTTTGATTAATTATTCATACTAGTGCCATCTATCGTGGTCTTTAATTTTCTTATCACTTTATGTTAAACAAGGCCAAGTAAATTTATTTTTTTCGAAATAAGACCGTACATTAGTGAGAGTTTTGTTTATATTTTTTTGCAAGAAGGTACACAGAAGGATGCACAGATAATCATAGAAAGGAAAGATGTTAGTATGATATAGGGTAGCAAACTTTGTACTCCGTACATATTCTGGGCTCTGTAAGTAACCTTGAGATCAAAGCACCAAGGTTTCCTGAAAGATTAGAAAGTAGAAAGCCTTGTCACTGACAAGAACAACATTTTTTTGGGTGGTGCTTTTTCATAATTTTGTTTTACTCAATCATAATTCATAACACTCCTATAATTTTACCCATTTACCCCTCTTATTTCTACCCCTATCAACTACGGAGTATTAATGAGTTACTCGGCCCCTCCCCAGTCCCCACTCTGTCGAGCCTCTCCCCCTCCAGCCATCGCCGGCCCCTTTTCCCAGCCATTGCCGACAATTGTCTTGAATTATCATCAAAACTGTAAACATAAATTACCATCAAAACTACGCCATGGCCATCAATTACCATCAAAAGTTCAAAACTGTAATTCGTGTATATAAAATTGAAAAAACTACTCAAGTTTAAGCCTATCCAGACTGAAGAATGCAACTGTAATAGTTTTGAATACTTTAGCTTTCAGCTACATGCGTGATGCATATGAGAGTTCTGCAACATAGCTTTAAGATTCTAATTTTCAGTTTTTCAAAACTGATACAACATCAACATCAACATCATAGCCTTAGTCTCATAAAGATTTGGGGTCAGCTAACATAAATCATTATATGAAATCGTCAAGCCATCTCCATCAAAAATTAATATTAATAAAAATAAATAAATAAACAAAATAAAAAAGTTTCAAACTCAAAATAAAGTTGAAAGCTTTAATAATAAAATTTTTAAACGGTTACAAACTCCAAGTCAAAGAAAGAAAATTTATTGAGTAAAACTATTATTAGGAAAAATAGTTATGAAAAAAAAGAAATAAGAAAAAAATAAAAAGGTAGAAGAATAATAAAAAAAAAGAAAAGGAATATAAGTATATCCTCAATATCCTCAACCACGTCGTCTTATCCAACGCCGTAGCTTCTTCAATTCCAAGAAATTTCATATCATTCTCAATCACTTTTATCCAAGTTTGTTTAGGTCTTCCTCGACCTCGTACCAACCTATGCTCTCTCCATCTTCAAGTCTCCGTCTCAGTGCATCAACCGGCCTCCGTCTCACGTGCCCAAACCATCTTAACCAATTCTCCATCAGCTTATCCTGGGGCCACTTGTACTTTCTTCCTGATCATCTCATTTCAAAACTGATCCCACCTTTTTTTTTGCTTGCAACCTGGTATTGATGTTCTGCGTGAAAACATTGCATCAAACTTTTTATAGCTGTCTTGTATTCAGAAAAAAGAAAACTGTAAGGCAAGTTTTAGGGGAGATCCTAAGTTGAAATCGTGGGAGAAATCCAATTGACAAAGTAAGATCCATAGATGAAATTGCGGGAGAAATTTAATTGATTTTTAGGGGAAAATGGAGAAGAAATTAAAGAGAGTGGACATATAATGGCAAATTCGTGATGATGGAGTGAACCAATATTATGAAAAAGTAATTGTGGTTATTTTTCCTGGCGTAAATTGTAGTGGAAGCCTCGAAGGTAAGTTGTTGCTAATGTGTTGGAAATCTAGGGCATGAGTATCATCCCTCAATGACTAAACGAGAGACACGGCTGCTCTTCACATTAGTATATTCAACTTGTTTTCACGTGTTTTACTCGTCTTTTACCTCAATATACAGTGTTGGTGTTTTGAATGATTTGTTTGTACTTAGCTATCTTCCACGTCCATTACAGGCAAAAGATGACGCTAGCCTCCGTCAATACACCAGTTGATAAAGATTGAGAAGTGTGTCTCACTATATACAGAAGATCCCCTTTCCCTACCAACAAATTGGCCTTAGGGAATTTTACTGGTCTGTGTTGTGAGAATTCTCAGTTTGTGCGCGCCTCCTGTTCCGATGCTGAGAAGTTTTGAATGTCATATCGGCATTTTGTACAGAGATAGTTGGTAGCAGCCTATGCATTTTTTTGGGCATCTTGGACGAGACAAGGCGGCTCATGCGCTAGTGTACAGTGGAAGCTTTTAGGCATGGCATTACCACCATTCTGTATATGTATATCAGCTATGCATTAGCATTATTTTTTTGTAGAACAGTATCAGTATGCTTTAGTACACAAAATAGTTTGAGACTTTAAGGGACGCCCTGCCCTTATTGTATGGCCATCAAATATTGCAAAAAAAACACCTTTGATGATATGAGTAACCTATTTTTTGCCAGGATTTTAGTAGGAGTATTATGTATTGTTTGAATCGCCTGGAAATTTGAAGTTTTGGTGACGGACATTGTTTGATTGAAGATGAACTTGGAACAAAGTCAGGTCAAATTCCCTTTAATTTAGAGCTACTATGGTCAAATTATCTCAGTGCTCAACTTGTGTGCTTTGAATAAGTTATTTTTAAGTCTGTTTGTCATAGTAGCTAATTAACTATACTATATGAGAAGGTACTTTAAAATACTACTCCCTCCATCCCACTATTTTTCCAAAAAGGAAATCCCATTAAGATGTTCTCATTTACTTTATTTCCCTAATTGGTTAGTCTATTTTACCATAATATCATTATCAACCCTATATATTTACACAATATACCACTCATATTAGTTGGAATGACCCCACTTGCATTTAATTATAATATTTTCTCTAAATATTGGACCCACTATTAATATCTTATATTATTCCTTAAGAGATGTGTCTAGGGGCGGATCCAAGGGTGCACACAGCACCCCAAGTGCGCACCCTTGGGTTTCCAATTTCTGTTTTTAACGAACTGAACATTCAGTAATTAGGTGTTTTGCGTGCAGAAACTTCACTTAAATGGGAAGTGGAGTAGCGGGAAGCTGCTGTATTTTTGACCGAGATGTCCTGGGTTCGAATCCTGATCAGCGCATTTATTTTCATATCTATTCATTTTAGATTGTTGTCAGTTGCCCAATTGTGTTTCAATCTCTTTTAAATCGAGAAGAGTTATAATTTAGTTGTTACTATAGTCTATAAATTTGTGACACGTACATGAAAAATATTGACTCAATTTATTTAATTTTGTGATTATTTTTGTAAGTATATGATAAAAATATACCTTAAAACATATATATGCATATTTTTACTTTAAACTAAATATTTCATATTTCTACGATAAAGTTTAGCTTTTGATATTGATATTTTAATCAAAACATTTCGTTATACGGAGTATTTTTTGGTTAAGATAATCGATAAGTATAGATTACTTTATCATTTATATATTAATTGTATATACTTCCAAAATTATAATAAATGTATCTGTTTTAAGGTTGGATGTGTCCGACCATAAATATGCGGGTAGTTATCGAGTGAGATCACTTTTCAATTTCGGGTTATTTTTGGGCGGTTATTTGCAGATTTTTTTTCGGAATTTTTTTGAGTCAGATCATTTTTGACAGGTTTAGTGCACCCCCTTTCTAAATTTTCTGGGTCCGCCACTGGATGTGCCCATATCAAATGGCATCTCTTTGGGATGGAGGGAGTACTTCCTAGTATTAACTCTTTGAATGCCAAATACATTTGAATTTATGTCTATACATATGGATATCCATGTAATCAAGTTGTAATCCCCAAGAGATAAAGTGATTTATGAATTGATATTTCTTCTATTTTTCACTAAAAATGAATGATAATTGACCTGTTTATAATGAGTGAAAAAATAGAACGAATTTTGTGATTATATTCATACAAGGTAATGTGGTAGCACAGAGAGCTTCACTCAAAGTTTAATTAGTTTATAAAAGTGTGACAAACCGTTTCACGATCCCTACCACATAAATTGATTAAATAAAATGATCAAGTTGTATAAGCAACAAACAACCAAAATTTAACAATTAGGATGTCACTCATGTGGAACCTAAATGGTCCTCGTCTCATAAGGAGTAGTTTCAAACTTTCAAGTGTTGAACCAAGAATCAATCAAGTGTGCAAAGTGAAATCATCATTTGATGACTCTCCTAAACTATCCACATACTCGTATTTCAAACACCAAAACCCACCGACAATCACCACAAAGTAGCCGTTAACCAATTTCAAACATTGTCAGACAAAGATTCATATTCTTTTTTATGAAAACAATACCAATTTTTCTGTACACAATTAATTTAATACTAATATCCTACTAAATTAATTTATAAAAGTATGTGAGTGCAAATACAAAAGAATGGCTCCTAAAAGACGGTCTTTCATTAATTTTACTGAGAGACCAAATACAAATGGAAGTAACAATGACACCAAACTTAATAGAAGTAGGTACGATTAACATAAAAGAGTATACAAATATAAAGATGGTATGCTTGTTATAAAGATGGTCTTTCAATAAGTTATTGAGAGACCGTCTCTCCCAAGATTTTGTGTCACTTTTAACGTAGATACAAAATTTTCTATAAGACTATCTGTCGTTAATATTATTGCTAACAACAAGTAACTAGAAGTTACGGAGTATAAAAAACAACATCTCCACTACTACTTAGATCCAAATAACTGACACAAATGATAATGTAAGACGGTTTCAAGTGTGAACCAATCCATTTCTGTACAAAAAATACAGAATATCATTTATTATTGATAATCGAGGAATTCTAGAAAAAAAGATGTTCGAATTACCCACAAAAAATAATCGGATATTTCTCACGGTACCCTTAAACTTTGACACATTACACATGGTACCCTCATTTTAAGTTTGTTCCTATGGTAACCTTGTGTTTTGTGTTTAGTGCCCATAGTATCCCTGGTCAATTTTCTGTCATAACGGCGTTAAAAGTTAGTTTAATTAAAGTGATTAATAAACTGATTAATTTGTTTCAGAGGAAAAATTAGTTAGAACAATTAATGAACTTCTAATTAAAATAATTGAAAATTGAGGGAATGTCCATGGTACCCTGTGTTTTCAATGTTTTAGTCATGTTACCCTTATATTTTAAATTCTTTGCCCATGGTACCCTTGTGGTTACAATTCATTCAGGGTACCATGCACAAATAATTGAAACCACAAGGATACCATGAACAAAAAAATTGAAAATACAATGATACTATGGTTAAAATATTGAAAACAAAGGGGTACCATGGACATTTCCTCAATTAATTTGAATTTCATTTATTTTCTAACTAATTTCATAAAAAAAAATTAAAATTAATTACTTTAACTAAACTAACTTTTAACGTCGTTATGACGGAAAATTGATCAGGGGTACCATGGACACTAAACGCAAAACACAAGATTACCATAAAAACAAACTTAAAATAAGGGTACTATGTATAATATGTCAAAATTCGAGGATAACGTGAGAAATATCCTTAATATTTCTCAGTAAGATATATTTTCCATATTTTTTAGATTTGGAGTAATGGAGCTTTGGATATACTCCTACTATAATACTCGTACTAGTAACGAATAAATGTAGTTAGGCCTACCATCCTACCTAAATTCTTCAACGGCCACTTTTCCTTCTTTGCAATCCCCGCCTTAATACGTTCCCCAAATTTTGAATTCTCCTCGATTCCAGTGCCTCTCCTATTTCTACTCCTCCCCTCTCACATCTCTCCTCTCTTCTATACCCCATTTCAAATTTTTACTGTATTACTCACTATGCTGCTTTAAAGCTTTTATCTTTTCCCTTCCATTTCCACTCACTGTTATTATTATTATTATTAAACCCTAGAAATTTTAATTTCAATTTCGACAGAATTGGGTTTCAGAGATGGGTTGCTGCTTGAGCAAGAAAGACCCATGTTCAAATTCACTGAGTACTCGTATTACTGAGATTACTATTCCAAAAACCCAGGAAATTGATTTGAAAATCGCTACCCAGAAACTCCACAACAATGTCACTGCACAGATTGAGCTGCAACAGAGAAGAAACCAACCTGACATCGATGACGGAAAGAGGGAAGAAGAGATTAGGGTGGAGGAAAAGAAAGAAATCGACAACGAAAAGCCACCTCCTAACAAAAAGAAGGAAGTGTTTGTAATCCAACATAGGAAGAGTCATGACAAGCGCCCCGATACCGACGGATCCGGATCTGGATCCGGGTCCAATCTGTCCGACCCGGAGAGCGTTGGGAGGAATCTGATGGCGGCGGCTGCGAGTGGGCAGGTGGTGAGGACGTCCAGCTGTACTAAGGAGGAGGTGGATGCGATACTGATACAATGTGGGAGGCTGAGCAGGAGCAATTCCGGGAAAGGGAATGGGAGCGGCCATGGGAGGAGGTATTCCGGGTCGAAGCGGAGTTTCGACTTTGATAGGGAGAATGAGGCTGGTGGTGGTGGGGATGGGGAGGAGGGGGACGCGGTGGCGGATGAGGAGAGGTTAAGGAGGCGGCAATCGAGGGGGGCCAACCGGAGGAGCCCGATGAGTAGCAGGGAGAGAGGGGAGCAGAGGTCCGGGAGTCGCGAGAGGAGTGGGAGTGGTGGGAGGCGGGTCAGTCGGTCTCCTGGGAGACGGTCCGACAGTCCCATGTCTCATAATAATAGCAGTAGTGTTGGGAGTGGGAGGCCCGGGAAGTTGGTTTCGGTACCTGCAACTGTGACATCACTGTCCATTGATAAGGGGGCTAGTAATGTGAGTGGAGGGGATACTGGTAATGTGAAGAGGGTTTTGGTGAAGAGGAATGTGGGGTCCCCTCGGTCTCAGTCTCCTGCCAGGGTGAATCCACTCAATGGAAATGGACGGCCTCAGTCTCCTTCCAAAGGAAATCAAGTGAATGGGAATGGGAGGTCTCAGTCGCCTGCCAACGGGAATCAGGTGAATGGGAATGGAAATGGGCGGTCTCAGTCTCCGATTAAGGGGACTGGCAACACGGGCGTGGGTGGTCAACAACAACCAGCTTCGATAAGCAGGAATGGGTCAAGGAAGGGGGAGCATTCCCCTTATAGAAGGACACCCTTGAATGAGATTGATCTCAATTCGCTTCCTTTTCAACCATTAGCTAACAAGAGGCCACTTACCAAGGGGAAGGAGATTGAGGACGAAGTTTTGGTGGTTAAGCACCCTCTTAATTCTGCCTTGCAGGTACTCTTCTTCTTCTTCTCCTTCTTCTACTGTTTTTTGTTGCTCTGATGAATATGGTTGTTAAGATGAAATCATGTTGTTTGTGTATTGATGTGATGTGTTCATATGTTAGTTTTTCTGATTTCTGAAGCATTACTTGTCTACTGCTAATCTTCGGATTACAGTAGCTCATGTTATCTAATTGTGCACAATTGGTCTGTGAGCTATATTGCATTTCTGTGGACAATGCTGTGGTAAGTGATCCCTGTGTTGTTTGTTACGACTGATGATTCGATCTTGATATATAGTACAGCTTTCTCTTGTAGCATTCTACTGTAAATCAATAATAGCTGAACATAACCTTAATTGCATTCCTGCTGCAGAACAAGGCAGCTCCTCAAGCGACTCACAGAAGGACTAGGAGTAGAGGGGCTGAAGGATATGAGGTTACAAAAACTAATTATTGCAGAGTGAATGATTTTCATACACCAGACCTCGAGCATATGTCCGAGAATCATGGCAAAGATCAGTTGAATGCGATTGAGTATGATGCCATGGTGACACCTGTCATACTCTCGGGCAATGACACCCTCAGGATGCCTCAAACTCTGGTGAGAAGCCGATCTGCCAGACGGTCTCGAGATCTTGACATCAATGTTGATGCTTTGTTAACACCAACTCCCGCTCCCGCTCCTGCTCCTGCTCCTGCTGCTACAAACTACACCTCATTGCTTCTCCAAGACATTCAAAACTTCCACCAGAAAAAAATTCCGAATGGAAATTCCAACTCCAACACAAAAACTGACACTGTGACTCCTAGTAACAGTGTAGCCACAAACTTCACACTCCCAGCTTGTGTTAGCAAAGCCCATTCTATCCTTGAAGCTGTGGCTGACCTCAACTCCACCACAGCCTCAAATCAGTCTTTTGCTTTCTCCGAGAATGGTAAGAAGAGGTCACAGCCATTTGCTGAGTCTGAGGTCAAAGTACGGGATGATTTGATGGAGCCGAGCCTTCACAAGTACGTGACAGTGAGGAAACGGGGTGGTGACATGGACGATGAAGAATCTTCAGGGAGTAATAGCATTGTCGGCACTGGAGGAGGAGTCCACCCCAATTGGGTTTCTTCTTCAAGTTGGGAACCAAATTCTGCTGAATCTACTGACTGTTGGTCATCAAAGAATTACTCCCGGGATGACGAGTTTAGCCCCGTTGTATTTCAGAAACACACGATGTCTGATCTAGGCTGTCCAAACCTCGAGGATTCAGTGATGAAATACAGCAAGAATGCAAGAGATTTACAGTTTGCTCCACTCCACCAGACTGGAGGAGCGCGATCTAGGACAGGTACTGTTTAGATTCATGGAGTCGGGTGAATATTAAGGGGTTGTCCATCCACATGATCACAGCTTTAAAAAACAGTTTCTGATTCGATGTAAAGTATTGGAATCTTTCGGTTTTATGAATTTGTAGCTCGTAGTTTCATTGATAGACAAGATTAGGTCTGTAGAAAGTTGCTTAATCTGCAACTTCTTTCATTCTGCTTCTTTTGGAAATTGTTTACTAATTTGTCATAATGCAGAAGGATTTTTTCTCTTAAATGTGGCATATTATCATTTGCAATTTGCGGCAGTTAGTTTTTGATTCTTCATGGATAATATCATCAATTGCAATATGTAAAACTGAAATTGCTCGAAAATCAAGTTTAAAGAACCCGAAAGACAACTTGGAGGAATAATACAAAGAGGGTCCGTGGATCAGGAATGATTTCTATGGCTTCCAGACTGCTGAAAAGTGAAGGAGAGAGATATGTCAAGTCGCCTCTGCGTCAAATTCCCTGTTTCCAGATAGTTTCTTGTGTCTTCTAGCAGAGAAAATATACAGTACACAACAGAAAATAATAGAAAGAGGAAATAAAAGATTTTAGATGCATTGAAGAATATGTAGTAAGCAGCTACAGAGAGGCGGTACGACAACATTGCAATTGCATCTATTCGTTTGATTTGTGCCGAATGCAATTTTAGTTTCCTTTCTTCATGTTTTAGACATGAATTCCTGAGGCAGTAGAGTCATATATATACTCCAGTTATTCATACACGAGTGAAATAAGGCGTGGACAGTGAGCAGAAGTATGGGTGAATTAACTGTAATTTGTTAGCATGATCAGACGATTTGAATGATATACAACGGATTTTCATCTTAAGGAACTGGATATTGGGTTGAGTTAACTTAGGCACGCTGAACGTAATGAAGTTGAAAATGAGATTGAATTGAATATATTGTGGAAAGAGTATTGACGTAATGAAGCTAACGTATCGCTAGAAAATCAAGTTTGGGAGAAAGTAGAATAGTTTCATCCACAACATTTTGATAATGTATCTCTATTTGGCACATTAAAAAGGCCAACTTAACATTTGTAGGGTTATAATAAGTTTTAATTCCATGAGTCCATCCATCCAAGTTGTTAAAACCCATTGAGGTAGAAGTAAACTCAACCAAGTGATTGATGATTAGTGATTACAATTTGAAAGCAAATCCAAGGTGAAGGAAGGAATGGTGATCATTGTTGGATGAATGCCAACGAATCAAGGGTCCCACGACACCCGCAAAACAAATCATTTTATGTTTATGTGTTTTTTTTGTCTAATTATGTCATAATTTTCGCATATCTTTTAAATTATAATTTGGGGATCAACCGTTGGTGGTGAGGTAGGTCCCGGAGTGGAAGAAGGGGGGCCATGCCATGCCATGCCATGCCCATGAACTAACAAGTAAGGAATGTGTGGAAGTGAAAGCAATAATAAGAAGTTAGGAGAATGGGGGAGAAATAGGGAAGATAACAGGGTTAAGGAGAAAGAATGTGTAATAAAATGAGGACCATACGTTGATCGAAAGGCTAGCCAGCCATGCAGCAGCAATCTTATCTTCTTCTTTTTATGGCCTTCCAACTAAACTCCACAATCTTACTACTTGACTTCCTTCTCTAAATAAACTCAACACCCCTTCACTTCCTACATTTCTCTTCATACATACTGATCAAGCAAGAGCATGGCTTCTAACATGCTCTCCATTGCCAACCCTACTCTTCGGGTCCGATTTCATTCCCTCCCTCTTTCAATTGTCACCACTGCCAATGATCCGACTTAGTATTAACGTGTATGATGACTATGTGACAGGTTTACAACAAGGGATTTTCAGAATTCTCGGGTCTTCACACTTCCATTCCCTTCGCTCGCAAGAGCTGTGATGACTTAGTCACCCTAGTCTCCTTCCAGACCAATGCGGTAAGCATTCACCTGCATTTATCTAATTTACAGCAGCTTACTGCTGCATTGTGTTGAATTGACTATTGTCGGTCTGCCGCGGTTATTCAAACCAACTGAGGATAATGGATGTAGTTAATTAGTATTGAACTAAACTAAGAATCAGTTACTTACTAGACAGTTGGGTTTTGGAGTTAAGATTGTTCAGATACTCATCATTTCTTAGGTGAAACAGGACATACATACTCTGTGACCTGACAATTAGACATCATTATGAGATTGCCCTTTGATCCCCTCATCTGTCGTTAATTATATTCCAGATTCAAGTCATGTAGGACGATTTCAGACTACTGTTTTAGGGCCATTAGAGTAACTTACCCTTGCAGATACTGAAAATTAACCTTTATATATGAAATCAAATGCTGTATGTATATATTAGGTGGCTGGTAAGAGAAATGTACAGAATGGAGTAGTGGAAGCGAAAATCAAAGTGGCAATCAACGGATTTGGAAGGATTGGAAGGAACTTCTTGAGATGTTGGCACGGCCGAAAGGACTCACCCTTGGATGTCGTTGTCATCAACGACACCGGAGGCGTGAAGCAAGCGTCTCACCTTCTCAAGTATGATTCCACCCTCGGAACTTTCGATGCTGACGTTAAGCCCGTTGGTACCGATGGCATCTCCGTGGATGGCAAGATCATCCAAGTTGTCTCCGACAGGAACCCATCCAACCTTCCTTGGGGGTTAGTCGCTACCCATTTTAGTTCAGTTAAGCTCATTTTAGTCTAAAGGAAGATGTAGCCTAATGTGTATTGTGTTTTGGTGGGTTGCAGGGCGATGGGAATAGACTTGGTGATCGAAGGGACGGGAGTGTTTGTGGACAGAGAGGGAGCAGGGAAGCATTTGGAAGCGGGAGCGAAGAAGGTGTTGATCACTGCCCCTGGTAAAGGCGATATCCCCACCTACGTGGTGGGTGTCAACGAGGAGGGTTACACTCATGCCGACACCATCATCAGCAACGCCTCTTGCACCACCAACTGCCTGGCTCCTTTCGTCAAGGTCCTCGACCAAAAATTCGGTATGATCTTCTCCCCTATATTACGACAAAATGTTGTTATGCCTCATCTAAACGAGTAGTATTTGATTTGATGACGTGCAGGAATAATCAAGGGAACCATGACGACAACTCACTCCTACACGGGAGACCAGAGACTCCTGGACGCAAGCCACCGTGACCTAAGGAGAGCGAGAGCAGCAGCCCTTAACATCGTACCCACTTCAACAGGTGCAGCAAAGGCGGTCGCACTGGTCCTGCCAAACCTAAAGGGGAAGCTCAACGGCATTGCCCTCCGTGTCCCAACCCCGAATGTTTCAGTGGTGGACCTGGTGGTGCAGGTGTCGAAGAAGACGTTCGCAGAGGAAGTGAACGCAGCGTTCAGAGAGGCGGCGGATAAGGAGCTCAAGGGAATCCTGTCTGTATGTGATGAGCCTCTAGTGTCAGTTGACTTCAGATGCAGTGATGTTTCTTCGACAATCGACTCGTCGTTGACCATGGTTATGGGAGATGATATGGTGAAGGTTATTGCTTGGTATGACAATGAGTGGGGTTATTCACAAAGAGTTGTTGATCTTGCTGACATTTGTGCTAACAAATGGGAGTAACTGAACTGAAGTGAAGTGAAGACACAACTACTCTTTTGTTTCAGATTTGTTCATCATACTTTAATTACTATTGTAATGACTCCTCAATTTTCCAATGTTATTTATTGTAATAAGAAAGAATTGGTATTTTTCTCATTTGTATAGAGAAGAATGTTGTTCAACGCAGCAGATTTCTAATATATATACTCTGTATGTTGAAAATGAGTTATGAACATTTGTAGAGCTTGCATATGAGCATCATTGTGGCAGGAGAATGTGTTTCAGACTTGAGTATATTAAATGGAAAAAATCGAATCAAAGTGGTGTTCTAGAGGTGTGGATTTTTCACGAATCGAAGTCGTTTTGCTTTATAAAAAAGAAGATATCAATAAATTTCTATGAAATGATTTCTGGGATTCAGTCAATTTTTTTTTTATTATTTTTGATAGTGGGTTATTTATCATTGAGAAATAGAAATATGTACTCCGTATGTGTTACCATTCCTTCGATTATTTCGAGTATCGAATGACTTAGCAATCATCCACTTTGTTTGGTAAATAAAGTGACAAAGTAAAATCGAACCCGAAAAAACCAATCAAAAAACATACAACTGAATCGATCACCGATCGAACACCCGATATGATTAACCGATTCAATCCGAATCGAACCAAAATTGAATTGAACTTAATAGATTAATACTCGAACCTGAATATATCCGAACTGATAATAACTGAACTGATTGACATGATTCATAAAAACACTTAGGGCTCGTTTGGTTCACCACGGGAAGATGGAGTTACCGGGAACTTAAATTCACGTGAATTTGTATTTCATTGGAATTACAAAAATATTGTTTGGTTGCCATGTGGGAAATAACTTCATGCGGAAGTTCTACGCAACAAGGGGACTTGGTGAGTAATTTTCCCATTATGGAGGAAGTGACAATTCCTGGGAAGTGACAATTTTCGGGAAGTGGGCAACCAAACAGCCTCTCTAGTTATCAATTCATGGGAAGTTCTACTTTCCATGATTTAAGAGGGCAACCAAGCTACCCCTTATTTTCTTGTTAAAAACACCTTTAATTTAGAAGTTTTTTCATTAATTCTTTATTATTATATTTGTTAATTACTTTGAATTCTTATGTACAAATTGAAAAGTATAACAAATACTAAGCAAATTTTGTAATCTTTAACTCAAAGAACACTCACCTAGATTGATATTAACCTGATCCGGCTTGAAATAATAAAAAAACTAGTTTTGATGCCCGTGTGATGCACGGGTGCATCAATAATTTTACGAAACTGAAAATAATATTCCTTGTAATAGTTGTTTACCGCGATGAAATAATTGTATATATTTAAAAGAATTGACATGTTTGAAATGATGATATCCAGTATGGATATTAATCGTCCCGGGATCATCTCGAGTGATATGAGATGAGAAAATTCAAGTGAATCGGGATAATGATAATAAGGAATGAATGAAGGAGGGTGCGAGAAACGTAGAAATCACGGCATGCGTATACGGTTATTGAATAATCCATGGTAATTGTCAAACAATCAAAAGTAGAAATATAAAGAAGTGGATAGTGAAAATATACTTATAAACATGCTAGGGGCATATACTCCAAGGTCAGATGACGCCTACAAACTATTCGCAACTCAAACCATAGGTAAATTTGAGAAGACCTCTTTGTATACTATATTCCTTGTATGTCCCTTGTAACTTTGGCCAGAATCATCGATGAAAAACTTTAGCCCCTCGGGTGATGTTGTCCTTGATGCGGCAACATATAGCTGACCATGACTGAAGACCAGCCTAGGTAAAAAGACTCCTACATGTGTCAGTGACTGACCCTGACTCTTATTTATAGTCATTGCATAGCATGATTTAAGAGGATATTGTCGTCTCTTCAATACAAATGGTATTTTAGTATCTGAGGAGGTTGTCATAATTCTTGGTATGAGAACATGGGTCCCGATATTTGAACCGGTTATAATTCTAGCTTCAACAACGAAATTACCCAATTTCGTGACTATAAGCCTTGTCCCGTTGCACAAACCCCTAGACGGGCTTATATTCCTCAGAAGCATCACCGGCATCCCGACCTTGAGCTTTAACTCGTGATTGGGTAGACCTTGTAGCTTGAGGCAATTGAGGTACTCTTCTGGATATGCAGTGAATTGCTCTTCAGCGTCTATTGATGATGCACACACTTCATCACAGCTCTTATATATCTTATAGTCACCCGGCATCAAACTGACCATGTACTCATTTATGACATCAGCGCTCTCATTTAACGGAGTCAGGATCGCTCTCTCCCTTAAGTAATCATCATCGGCAGTTTTATTCAAGAAATCAGGATATAACTCTTGGACAATTTTACGTATGTCTATAGAACCAGTACCGTAGAGATACTCATCTGGTATCTTTACCCATGTAGCTTCATCTTCCTGGGGTTCCGCCTTCGCCGCAAGTCTTCCGTCACCCATGGCCAATAACCACTCGTTAAATAGTTGGTTTTTATCACCTCCTGGAGCGTCTGTTTCACGAACGCGCATACTCTTCTTGAGGATGAATACTTTACATGATTTCCATATGTATGATCTATTGATAGACGCCTGAACTACGTCCTGCCGTTTCCCCTTGTGCACTATAGGAAGGACTTGTCTGAAGTCACCTCCGAGTAAGACAACCTTCCCTGCAAATAGCTTTGATGATGCGTCGGGATCTTTAAAATAAACCAACAATGTCTTTTAATGTACGGTCAAGGGCCTCAAAAGCATTTCGGTGATCCATTGGCGCCTCGTCCCATATTATCAATGATGTCTGCCTCAGTAGTTCTGCAAGCTGGCTGTTCTGCCTGATATTACACGTAGAATCATCGAACAATTCAATCGGTATATCGAAGCAACTATGTGCTGTTCTGCCACCGGGCAAGAGTAACGCAGCGATACCTGTTAATTGAACTGAAGTTGTTAATCTCATGTCATTAGTAATGTAATCGACATAATAACGAAACGTCTCCTTAGGCCTTACCAGATGACGCTACATTTAGTACAATCTTCCCTTCGGCACGAATCTTGGCTGAAATAGTGCCATATAAGAAAGCTTTCCCGGTTCCGCCATGACCGTAAACAAAGATCACCTCCTCGGCACGGTTATGCACAGCCGCAATGACTTCCTCGTAGACAGCTGCAGTCAGGTATGTAAACAAAATGACGTAATAAGTAACAACTAATATTAATTGTAATAACGACTTTTTGTTCAGTTATTATGATGTACGAACCTAATTGATTATCGTTTAGCTTTCCAAGCCTCGTCTCACAATCTGATTCTAACAGTTTCTTGTCGTACATTCTTTCCTCCATTATGAGTTTGTTTTCCATCCCTGAGATAGCAGATTGCTCCGGCTGAGGCATATCCCTTATATCATTGAGTCTCTTCCCGTACTTCATTAGAATTTTGTCTAGTTCTATCAGCGTGTACGTCCTCTTGGCTGATTTCGTTAACACAAGGTCTGGATACCTAAATAACTTCCTTTTTCTCCTCTCTATGTCCTCCGAGAGGATACCAAAGTTTATTTCCCAGAGATCAGCGACATCTGTTATTTCACAGAATAAGAGCATCGTGACAAACAGCTCCCGTAATTGCGGTGGCATTGCCCATTGGTTCGCTTCCCGCATTGCGTCATTCCACTCTTTGTCATTATTTAGCAAGCCGAGCGCGTAGCAAGCGTCCTTGAACGTGGGATATACCTGGCCGTTTACAGTCCTTACGTCCTCATACCGTCTCGCGCCCTTGACTATATTGAGAAGCAGCCGAAGGTAATACCTTTCACCGGCAGTCGGATGAACATAACACATTCTTCCAATACATGAACCTTGCTTTCTCCTTTTCCATCCCTTGTCCCACACATAATATTTCGGGAATTCAGCGTAAGACAGTGTTCTTGCCGCAGGATCCATGTCATTCATGGACATCCAGGATGTGAACATCGTTTCCGCATGACTTTGCCGCTCTATGACCACCTTCAGTATATCGTCGTCCTTTATTACTACAGCCTGTTCACCTTCCAAGTGTACCGGGAGGCGTATAACTGACGGGTTTCTCTCTTGAATTTCAAATTCATATATCCGCCATGCCGCCTCCGACGCAGATAGGTATCTGCGGTCTTGGTAAGCCTTGATCTCGTCGGTTGCGTCATCATTCAAGACCATTGTGGCTTTGTCGGGCCCCTTTGATATGTACTTGAATAAATATTTGATTGCACGGGCAGTGTTACACCATTCTACATTTATATGAGCATCAAACATCAAAAGGAGACCCGGGTTGTAAGGTACTATAGAGCGGTTATCCATTTGATGCTGACCCTTGGTGATGAACCTGTGGAGTGTATAAATGTTTTTAAGAACTGTTTATTATTAAATGATAAAAAAGGGATAACAAGCGTAATAGTTCTCTATTTATAATTTAAAATATTAAAAGTATCAGGTTTTTAATCATATATTATAAACATGATACTAATTTTGAAAAAATCTTGGTTAACTAACGGGTTGAAACTGATGGACGGGATTCGAGCCTAAATTAGCGGGTCACCCCGTGTATGGGATAAACGGGTCGTGGGTCGAAAAGAACAGGTGGTGACCAAAAAACCAATCGGGCGTGTTGGATTCTCGGATCGTGGCAAGTTTGACACAACTAATGGGCAGTGACAGTGCCTATTGCAATATGAACCTTACTGCAATAGCAGAGGATGTATTCGTGCAGTGTAGTGGCAAATGGTTACTTTAATGTAACCTTAATTCATACGACTAATAGGAAAAATCGAAAATTATTAACTCCGGTACTCATGGATTTTCATTTCATTGGCCCAGCATAAAACATGTTAAATGAAATACACGTTTTTACATGGTAATAATTCTAATTCTATAGTTTATTTCAGTGATCTGTTATATGATATTCGTATTGTACATAATTACGAAATATTATTGGTGAGATTCGTAGATTTTCAATAAAATATGAGATAACCTAAATTATAATTATAAGTAGGGTTAGTGTTGAAATTTGTCTAAAATTGTAAGCCGTAAGACTGTAACTCATAAGAAATACCATAATTTTTGAATTGAAAAGATTTTTTTTTTGTGAAACAACACTCCCTGATATCTGGGGTCTCAAAAGAAAAAATTAAATAGTGCCACCAAATTTTATTTGATTGCCCTAGATAAGAAAATGCTTGAAAAATACGTAGTTAAGGATTATAGGGGAGAACCTGTTGTTTTGTCGTCGTCTGTATACTGGATATCCGTTGTCATCCAACGTCGTTTCTTCATTAAAATTTTTCGGATAATTCTTACTGCAAGTGTTGTTAATCATACACGGGCACTTGGGATTTGCGACCCCGCATATGCCATGCAACATGGACCGAGAGACGATATCATATAAATCTGGTTCCAAGTCTTTGTCGGGTATTTCCGCGTGAATAATGCTATCAATAAATCCTGTGGATAGTTCAACCTCCTCTGTCTTCAGCCACAACAAAATATGTGCATGAGGTAACCCCCGCTTTTGAAACTCTATGGTATAAACATCTGTTCACATTGAAATATCAGAAAACGTTAGTTATAGATACCGATAAAGTAGCGGTAAGTAAATATGGATGACCCTATAAAGATCACCTGCTATCGTTGCACCAAAGTACTGTTCATGTATGAGGACATTCATCAACTGTTTTAATTTTAGCTTGAACACTCGTGCAACTATATCAGGTCTATCCTCCGCTCTTTGATGTGGAATGTACTTTAACATAGCCTCTATCTCCGGCCACCTGGGGTTAGCTGTGAATGTTATGAATAAATGGGGGTTCCCATACCATCTGCAGATAGCCATGGCGTCTTGATAGCTCTGTTGCATGTACCGTGGGCCGCCCGTAAATGAGGGAGGTAGATAAAATTTCGTTCCCACTGCATGCCCAATCGAATCCCCTTTCTCAACTGCGTCGCATATATTATTCAAAACATCACAACGAAATATGTCCTGATTATTTCTTATGTATCGTAACCTATCTGTTTCGATTGCACAATAACAATCAACCAAAAACTGCTGGAATAATCTTCCCCCACATTGCAATATGTGGCCTTCTGATATACGTTGTTGTATTCTGTATGCGTAGTACTCCCGCATAGTCACATTCCTCCGTCTAGATGTATTTAGAGATTGTGGATCACCGCAATGCGGGATCTCCAGACAAAAGTTATCTTCTCCGTAGGGGAATAATAACGGGTACTGTAAGGCCATATACGATGGGTGTAGCTCGCTAATATTTTGTAATCCGTGTGCTTTATGCTCAATTACTATGTCTCTGCCTCTTGTCGGATCGCTGTCAGGATATACCATAAGCGCGGCTATCTCAGATGCAGTAGGTGTGTTATATACCCTGTCCCGGTGACTCCTTGTGCCCAGTAACCTAATCGATAATTTCACTCCAATATCTTCCTTGATTCTTTCCCGTGCCATCCTGAATGTTTGAGCGAGGGGATTAACTTCATCTAAAATGATCTTCAGTTGTAATAAAGTATCCTGGTTTAATCTCGGACTGCGTTCCTGTCTCGCCACTGCTTTCTCCCTCATTGATATTTCGGTTGTACTGTCGTGAATATATAGTTGTGAGTATACAGGATCCTCACCTTCTGTCGGGAGGAGGGAACCTATACGATGAAGAACTTGACCGCTTATTCTAAAAACATATGTCCCAGGTTAATCTATCCTTGCTCCCATTGAAGTTAATGCGTAGCATGCGTTGTAACAGCGAACATGTTGTCTGAATGCTCTAGCGTCCGCATCGTCGCTTGTCATTAGTCTGTATAAGAAATCTGGTGGATCTTTTATCCTTGGCAGACAAACTTTTCCGTCTCTATAGCACATGTTGAACTTGATTGATTTTTTAGTGCTTGTCTTCTTTATTCTTTCTTCATACCACATTATAGCGTCGCACTTGGTACACTTGTATTCTGGGTCGCCCAAGTAGAGGTACTTGCTCACTGGATTTGCTGGACCTACATTGGTGAACTGGTTAACCCCTTAAAAAAATTCTACAATGAAACAATATCCCAATATAATAGAGGAAATATGATGACCATGATTGAGCGGGTTGAAATGAGTAATCACAAACACAACATCGTTGATTGGGAGTAAATGAATTGAAATTCAAGAATTTGAAAATTAATTTCTGTGTTCGGGCTGTTAAGTAAAATGGGAAGTACGGAGTAAATATGAACACTTAACTCATATTCTGTATATATATAGAGAGCATAACAGTGAAGAAGGGCTTTGGCAGAAAAAAGAAAGGAAAAAAAAAGGTGAAGAAGCATGAGAACAAAGAAAGGTAAAGAAGCAGCAAGGAGAACATGGTACAGGAAACTATTAGTAGCAAACAACATTGATTATGTATGAAGACGAAAGAAAGAAGATCATCATATTTTGGTAGATTATTAATAGTACTATATGAAGAAAACACAATACCTGTGGACGGAGTTTGGTTGACAACTTCCGAGTGGTCACTTGGGTGTGACTGAACTTCCTTCGGTGGGTTATTAATGCGTCTACGTTGTCGTCGATTTGCAGTCGTATCCGGCGCTTGCCTTTTCCCCTTGTCTGTGGATGTATCTTTATCTCGCGATGAAATAATAGACAATTTTTTGTATAGTGTTACAATAAATTACTATGAGTTGTACTTAAAAATAACATGGTTGTATAAATATAGTTTGTTAACCAAAACGATTGTTGGTAGAAATATGGAACATGAATCCTAATATGACTTGTGATTCATAAATCATACAAAGAACAACTATATGAATACTTAATTCATATTTTGTATATATATATAGAGGACATAACAGTCAAGAAGGGCATTGGCAGAAAAAAGAAAGGAAAAAAAAAGGGTGAAGAAGCTTCAAGGAAAACAAAGAAAGGTAAAGAAGCAGCAAGGAGAACATGGTACAGGAAACTATTAGTAGCAAACAGCATTGATTATTTATGAAGAAGAAAGAAAGAAGATCAACATACTTTGGTAGGTTATTAATAGTACTATATGAAGAAAACACAATACCTGTGGATGGAGTTTGGTTGACAATTCCCGAGTGGTCACTTGGGTGTGACTGAACCTCCGTCGGTGGGGTATTAATGCGTCTACGTTGTCGTCTATTTGTAGACGTATCCGGTGCTTGCCTTGTCCCCTTGTCCGTGGATGTTTCTTTATCTCGCGATGAAATAATAGACAATTTTTTGTATAGTGTTACAATAAATTACTATGAGTTTTACTTAAGAATAAGATGATTGTATAAATATAGTTTGTTAACCAAAACGATTGTTGGTAGAAATATGGAATAGTGTAGACACCCGCATTTTGACTGCCAGGTGTCTATGGCAGTTTCCAAAAAACACCCGATGATGATCGGACGCTAACGTGCTTCTATGCGCTCGGATACGGGCTCAAATCCATTAATCGCTGGCTAACACACTTACAGAGTACAAATCTCACAAAATCAACCTCGAATCCAGGCCCAGCGGACCGTTCCGAGCCAAACAAGACTAATTTGGGCCAAAACCGACACCGGAATTAAAACCGACTTTTTGCGATTGGGTCAACCCTGGTCAAGGTCGTTTCCGAGACATACAAAACAACCATTCACAACATCAAAAGTCCAACTCAAGAAGCAAAACCAACAGTCCATCTTCAGACGGGCCATCAGGTCAAGTCCGTCAAGGCAAAACCCTAGACACCAAAGTGCATGACCATGCCTATATAAACACCCCCATGCAACACACTTTCGGACATTGAAAAAAAAACCCAAGAGCAACCCTACACACACATGCAACATCTATTACAAACCCTAATCAAACTCTAGCAATTCTACACTAGCAAAAAAACCCTAAACCTAGTTTTAGGAATCAATCCCGAGCCACCATAACTTAACCTCCATAAAACCTCGAAGACTCTTGTGTTAAAACCACGGTTACGAGTTCGATCCGAGACAAGAACATGTAGGTTGAGGGTGTCAAAACCCCGTTCTCTCCTTCTTCTCTTCTTCTCGTCATCTTCTTCGCTTTTTCTTACTTTTTTATTTTTTTATTTTTTTATTTTTTCCTTTATTGCATCATAATATCGATAATACTAATACAAAACATTAAAATACTTATCGATTTGTGTCGAATAAGAGGGGTATCGGAATAAGGAAACACGAATATACAAGTGTACTGCACACAGCGTTGACGGTCGCTTGTTCCAATACCCCGATTATTTGATTATTGAGATAAGTTAACTTAAACAATATTTTTTTTATTTCGTTTGCATCATTATCATTAGTCGTATATTTACATTATTTTTCAAAAACAAGCATTATATTTAATAAGGGTCGAAACCCGTTGATGCGGATCCGACATCAAACAATTCGCAAGAATTAATTATGATGTCGGGATGCGGAGGGAAACAAGTCGAGTTTTTTTTTAATTAAAGTATCGATCTATTAGATTCGATACCAATTCCATAATTGGATGTCGAATCTAATGATTTAGTCAAATAAATTAATTAACACGATTTTCGTTGATGCTAATATAGATGTCCTCTAATTCAATTGGATTAATTACGACATTAATAAACGCGGAGAAAATTTATATCGTGCTAGTTAATTTAAAACGACTTACATTACTTTCTTTATTTTTTCACTCTAGTATTCCATATCGATTCCATAATCGGATATGGGATATAACGAGCATCAAAATCAAAATCGAGTATAAATTATTCCAAGTATTTAATATCGATTTCATAATCGAATATTGAATACGACGAATATCGAAAATATTAAGTCGAGTGCAAATTACGCAATATTTGTACGCGATTTAATAAAATCATCAATTTTCCGAAGAAAACAATTTCGCTCTTTTTTTATTATTATTCTTCGAACATCATTTTTTTTAGACAAAACATTTTTTTTAGATCTCGATATATTTTTCCTTGACCTCGGTCAACACGTGTTAATCCATCACGTGACCTACTATTCTTTCCAAAATCATGCATTCATCACATCTATATCTTTATTCAATTTATTACTCGTTACATCGTTACTAACGGTTTGATTGTTTCTTTTGTCGATTTTTGTCGTTTATTTTATTTTACTAAAATGAACCCACATGCTAAAATTCCATTTTGACGTAGAATTAATTGCATTAAATCGACATAGAAACCCTTTTCAATTCCATTCGCATGTTTAGGGAAAATAATCTTTGCATATCTTTTTCCCGTTCAATTAACGCGCGTATTGGAAAGTCATTCGAATTCTTAGTAGAGGCCGCTAATGTGCGGGCGGGGTTGGGTGTCCTTTGTGGGCTTCCCAACACGTACCCTCACCCCTTACTCAGAACCTCGGTTTCCGGATGCCCGAAACCGTTGGCGCACGAGAGTCATTCAATACACAATATCCGATAATGTCGGTATTGGTATCAAATGCAAAGGGACGAGCCCAATAAACTCTGACATCGGAAATGGGCCGTATTTTGTATACGGACCACTACGACATAGAGTGGGCTCGAATGGTTCCGAATAACCACAAAATTCGGTGGCGACTCCACATAGACCTAAATTTCAATTCGATCCGTTTCATATGGAGATTCATTCGCCTACCCAAACCCGCGCGTGGCCGCGTCGGGGTGGACCTATGTCATGTCCACAATTTGGCGACTCCGCTGGGGACTAACTGATGCGTGACTTACCATCGACATCCTCAGGGTGAGACTCGAATAGAAATCGTTTGACAAATACAATGCGCGTGTTAGTTCTACGGTTCATGCATAACCCATGTTTTCCCGGGCCGGTACTGGTGACCGACGTCCCACTATACCATTGATGTACTCCAACATGGATATGTCAAAAGGTGTCCATAGTCGATTCGAGTGGGTTTCGCGGCATGTTCTAAGCTCAATTCGACTTAGAGAGTCCGTCCCGATCAACGTCTAGACTATGTACACTGGTATAGACCCCCTATAGACCGACCGAGACTTAGTATAGAGCATACATGGCGTCGTTATAATGCTTGTGTGACTACGTGCTACTTGGTTTCCGAGTCATTTTCAAAAAACCGTCAACTTTTCAAAATTGCACCCTTTTCAAACTATTCAATTTCAAAACCCGGGACATGCTGAATTTAGGACTTATGATTTTACTCAAAATAGCCTATTTTCTAGCCGGTATGCTGCCCGAATCAAAACTCGAACTTTCAAAACTCGTGGCCCAATGACTTTTCGTCCTCTTTTTTCGGAAATTTGGGCCATTCACCGAGTCCACTCGGTCCTTTTTCAAAAATCATCAATTTTCAAAACCTTCCACTTCTAGAACTTCCCGTATTTAGCAGTGTCGGGTCGAGTCTTAAGTTGTCAAGGTCTTTAGCGTCGAAACTCCGTCGATCTTACATCACGAGTTTCTTCCCTATCCCAGTCCGCCTTATTAGACTAAGGCAAGGCCCACCTACGTAGGACATACTCCTACAAAGGAAGGCCCGTCTACACACCCGAGTCTAAAAGTTTGGGGATGTCTCACGTGGACCTTCCTTCGGACGGGACTCGACCCACATAGCCAAATCCTAAGGAAGGCCCACCTTTCGCAAGTCACCCGTCTAGGTGTCTTTTCCGAGTCAACCTTTTACAAGGCATATCCCTATAACAAAAGGTTCACGGTCCTTACGTCTAAGGGTCACTCGTCCCACACTCGAGTCTTAACAAAATCTTCAATCCCACTCGGGGATTACCCCTTAGCAGGGCGATCAATCACGGTTGCTCTAAGGGTCATGTCTTACACGTGTCTCACATAACCCACTTTCGAGTCACTTAGATGTCACACCATCTGAGTCCCTAGCCTCACTTGGGGGCTATTCTCCGACGGAGTGATTAATCACAGTCAGTCCGAGAATCGTACCCTACACATTTGTCTTAGGGGAGTCTAACCCGAGTCAAACTGAGGTCGTCCCTCCTCTTACGCTATTTCCTATGCCTTGGTGAGTTTGAGCTCCGAAGCAACCTCTCTGATTACGTGGTGCTCTTACAGACAGGCCACCCGCAACCCGACATCAACGCAAGATGGAAGAATTGAAAGATGCCCTAACCAAAATCGAGACTCAACTGACCTCCATCCTTGCTAACCAAGCAACTTTGGACACTCGCCTGAGCACTGTAGAGAAGACGGTTCCAGTTGAAGGAGCTGAGTCCACTGGGCCCATAGCCGAATTGGTCAGTGTTGTTCGCAGGCTCGAGGAGCAAGTTCACTTATCAACAAGCAACTCAATCCACTCCGAAAATGCTCGCATTTATTCACCTTTGAGTAACGAGCTACCGGCCAACCTCAACTTGACGGGAATTCCTATGTTTGAGGGTACCGAAGACCCGGTCCATCATATCCGGGCCTTCAAAGACTTCATGGCAGTCAAAGGGGTAAAGTCCACCATGTTTAAGCACTTATTCCCTTCCTCCCTCCAGAAGCACCCCAAAGCCTGGTACTACAGGCTCGATTCCAAGAAATACCCGACTTGGGATGATGTGGCAACAGAGTTCGCTCGGAACTACGCCGATAATATCGAGATCCAGACTACAATGCGTACTCTGGAAGTCATGGCCCAAGAGCCCAAAGAAGGGTTCACTAAATATCTTCAAAGATGGAGGGCCGAGAGTGTAAATTTGGTAAACAAGCCCAACGAGAAGACGCTAGTGGAGGCCTTCGTCAACAACCTCCTGCCTTCTTACCGCGTCCATCTTAGGTATGCCGACATTTCAAACTTTGCCGTACTTACCGAAATGGGCATTAGGATTGAAGACGATCTTCGACATAATGAAGATCTGGGTGAAGTTGATACTAAAGGCTATACTGGACATCAACTCGAGTCCTTAGAAGCCGACGACTAATGACAACATTATCCGAGAGTCCGGATCCGATTTGAGTCCGAGTCTGAGTCCGAGTCTAGGATGTACTATTCCCTTCAAAGTCGAAGTCAAAGTCAAAATCAGAGTCAGAGTCAGAGTCAGTTGTATTCTGTCCTCTTTTTCAAAATTCAATAAAATCAGCTTTCAATATTCTTTCTCATATATATTTTCCTTATGTGTTTCCGAGAACATGATGAAAACCATCATACACTGTGAGCACACGCACGTGACTATTATGGGCACATCTTAATGACTGCAGGAAACCGAGCCCGTGTTTTCTTTTTTACCTATTCCGTGTCTGGTATAGAAAAACCACATAACTACCCGTAGCAGGAGCGGTACCGAATCCTATGACAAATCTAGGTAATCTCCTAGTTTGGGTTCAAGACGGGAGGCAAGCCCATTTCCCACCATAAAATACCCCTCCAATAAGACTGACCAATCTCTACCTTAGGTGTTAGTCTGACTGGCAAAAAAAAAAACAAAAAAACACTGGACAAAAAAAATCAAAAGTAAAAAAAAAACAACAAAAGAAGGCCATCAAAAAAGAAAGGGCCAAAACAAAAAGAAGACCATCAAAAAAAAGAAAACTGGACACAAAAAAAAAAAATCGAAAGTCCATGACGAAAAAAAGCAAAAGGCCAAAAAAAAAGCAGGTCATCATCAAAAAAAATTCAGAATACCCATGACCGTGGTCAACGGTCAATTCAAGGGAAAGCCCCACGACCAGGGTACGGTCAAAACTATCAAAACCCATGACCGCGGCTAAGAGGTCAATCAAAAATCAAATACCCATGACCGTGGTCAACGGTCAACTCAAGTGAAAATCCTTTGACCGCGGTACGGTCAAATTCAAAATTATCCATGTCATCCAATAGGGGAGTAACAATCAAGCTGGTCAGCTAACACCACACTCAGCCTTCCCACATTACAACCCTCAAGACCTTCTCGAGACCCAGGCCAGAGACAGCCCGGAATTTTGAGGATTCAAGCTCCATAGAATACCCCTAACAATTAGGGCCAGACATGGAAACCAGATCCTGCATTATCAAACCAGCCCTCGAAGCCTTAGCTCCACAGAACCGAGCTCCAGATTTCGAGTCATCAAAACCAGATCCCACATTATCAAATCAGCCCTCGAAGCCTTAGCTCCACAGAACCGAGCTCCAGATTTCGAGTCATCAAAGCCATTTACTTCCTAGCACCACATTTCCAAAAACATCAAAAATCCCGAGAACAAAACTCGTTAAAATTCCCCGAGAGCAGAACTCGTTAAAAATCCCGAGAACAAAACTCGTTAAAATTCCATCCAAACCAGTTACCAACTCCAAACACGGGAACTCAACTTGCAGTCGGCATAGAACATGCCCAAATAGTTCACACCACCTCTGGGGGCTACCCCGGAGAACGCTCACAGTCACAGGATTAACATCCTAACCATTCTAGCCCTTTGATCAAGACATCATTGGGAATACACCTAGCCTACACCATCGCTATGGCTAGTTACACACAAAGCCCTAATAAACTAGGCGCCATAATACATCTTCCAGTCCACTGAACTACGGCATGGTTTGATTTCACCACACGTGAATACGTAGGCAGCCTTTCAACAGAGGCACAACCACTCACATTGACACACATTCAAAAAGCGTCATCACTCCGGTCACGACACTGTCATGTTCTCAGTAGCTAGCTTTGTCGTCCTGGGGGCTTCTATTAGACAGAAGTTCTCCTTCCACTCACATAATCCAAATACTTTCAAAATCTAGCCTCCTTTCTATAGTGTGTCCTAGTACTCGGCTCAGTCAAAGACAAGAATCTGTCAGGACTCAAGGCAATACCCACTTTGGAAATGTACCCAAAAATCAGAAATCCAGAGGGGCACCAGACTAAAACAGTCTCATTACAGGCTACTGCAATCCCCCCATAGCATATCTATCCCGTTTCGATGTGCGACCGTGTTGCCACTCGCCTAGGCTATGGGATAGTGCAACTTAAGAGTCTTGTTAGGCGGCCCACACCCCTACCGAGTCACGGTCCAACCCCTCGAGAGTCCAGTCGTGTCAGTTAACTCGTCCGGTCACGTCCAGAGTCGAGTCTGTCGGTAGGCCTCTCTCTTCAAATTCCACTTTGAAATTTGCAAATCTAGCCATTCGAAAAAAGATCCTTTTCGACAAGGTCAAATTTCGGTCTATTTAAACTGCAAATTACTTTCCTAATCTTTGTTAGGAGTACAAAATCTCAAAGTTTCCAAAATTCAAAAATCTCAAGATTTCAAATTTCAAAATTTCAAATTTCAAAATTTCAAAAAAATCATTTTCCCCAGCGCGAGTCACTTTACTATCTACGTGTTGCATGCATTTTATGTGACTTATACAGGTACGACTCAAACAGGGACGTGCAACCCACGATATCTCCCCAGCGGAAGCCAACGGCGGCATTTCACGGGATGGGCCTACATACAGGCACACCCAGGACTTATGCGACAAGTCCAATTCCCCACGGAGTTATCGGCTCAGGTATGACTTCTAGCTTACGGCTGGCGAGCCCTTCACGCGAGTCTAATGGACTATAAACGACCCGACCGGAAGTCCGCCAGGTTTCAATCCTCGATTAGCCTGGTGGCTACTCTGACTTTCGCCTTGTCCAAGCCTCAGTCAGAGTGGGGGCTCTGTAGACACCCGCATTTTAACTGCCAGGTGTCTATGGCAGTTTCCAAAAAACACCCGATGATGATCGGACGCTAACGTGCTTCTATGCGCTCGGATACGGGCTCAAATCCATTAATCGCTGGCTAACACACTTACAGAGTACAAATCTCACAAAATCAACCTCGAATCCAGGCCCAGCGGACCGTTCCGAGCCAAACAAGACTAATTTGGGCCAAAACCGACACCGGAATTAAAACCGACTTTTTGCGATTGGGTCAACCCTGGTCAAGGTCGTTTCCGAGACATACAAAACAACCATTCACAACATCAAAAGTCCAACTCAAGAAGCAAAACCAACAGTCCATCTTCAGACGGGCCATCAGGTCAAGTCCGTCAAGGCAAAACCCTAGACACCAAAGTGCATGACCATGCCTATATAAACACCCCCATGCAACACACTTTCGGACATTGAAAAAAAAACCCAAGAGCAACCCTACACACACATGCAACATCTATTACAAACCCTAATCAAACTCTAGCAATTCTACACTAGCAAAAAAACCCTAAACCTAGTTTTAGGAATCAATCCCGAGCCACCATAACTTAACCTCCATAAAACCTCGAAGACTCTTGTGTTAAAACCACGGTTACGAGTTCGATCCGAGACAAGAACATGTAGGTTGAGGGTGTCAAAACCCCGTTCTCTCCTTCTTCTCTTCTTCTCGTCATCTTCTTCGCTTTTTCTTACTTTTTTTTTCCCCTTTATTGCATCATAATATCGATAATACTAATACAAAACATTAAAATACTTATCGATTTGTGTCGAATAAGAGGGGTATCGAAATAAGGAAACACGAATATACAAGTGTACTGCACACAGCGTTGACGGTCGCTTGTTCCAATACCCCGATTATTTGATTATTGAGATAAGTTAACTTAAACAATATTTTTTTTATTTCGTTTGCATCATTATCATTAGTCGTATATTTACATTATTTTTCAAAAACAAGCATTATATTTAATAAGGGTCGAAACCCGTTGATGCGGATCCGACATCAAACAATTCGCAAGAATTAATTATGATGTCGGGATGCGGAGGGAATCAAGTCGAGTTTTTTTTAATTAAAGTATCGATCTATTAGATTCGATACCAATTCCATAATTGGATGTCGAATCTAATGATTTAGTCAAATAAATTAATTAACACGATTTTCGTTGATGCTAATATAGATGTCCTCTAATTCAATTAGATTAATTACGACATTAATAAACGCGGAGAAAATTTATATCGTGCTAGTTAATTTAAAACGACTTACATTATTTTCTTTATTTTTTCACTCTAGTATTCCATATCGATTCCATAATCGGATATGGGATATAACGATGTAGACACCTGCATTTTGACTGCCAGGTGTCTATGGCAGTTTCCAAAAAACACCCGATGATGATCGGACGCTAACGTGCTTCTATGCGCTCGGATACGGGCTCAAATCCATTACTCGCTGGCTAACCCACTTACAGAGTATAAATCTCACAAAATCAACCTCGAATCCAGGTCCAGTGGGCCATTTTCAATCAAATAAAGCTAATTTGGGCCAAAACCGACACCGGAAATAATACCGACTTTTTTGCGATTGGGTCAACCCTGGTCAAGGTCGTTTCCGAGACACATCAAAACAACCATTCACAACATCAAAAGTCCAACTCAAGAAGCAAAACCAACAGTCCATCTTCAGACGGGCCATCAGGTCAAGTCCGTCAAGGCAAAACCCTAGACACCAAAGTGCATGACCATGCCTATATAAACACCCCCATGCAACACACTTTCACAGATTGAAAAAAAAACCCTAGAGCAACCCTACACACACATACAACATCTATTACAAACCCTAATCAAACCCTAGTAATTCTACACTAGCAAAAAAACCCTAAACCTAGTTTTAGGAATCAATCCCGAGCCACCATAACTTAACCTCCATAAAACCTCGAAGACTCTTGTGTTAAAGCCACGGTTACGAGTCCGCGCCGAGACAAGAACATGTAGGTTGAGGGTGTCAAAACCCCGCTTCTTCTCCTTTCTTCCTCCTCCTCGCGTCGTGTCGTCTTTTTTTACGGGTCGCGTTCTTTTTTTTTTATTCTTATTATCGCATCATTAATATCAATAATACTAGTATCAAGACATTAAAATATCTATCAATTTGTGTCGAGTATGAAGTGATATTGGAATAAGGAAATCCGAATATACAAGTGTACTGCACACGAGTTGACGGTCGCTTGTTCCGATATCCCGATTACTCGATTATTGAGATAGGTCAACTTCAACAATAGTTTTCATATCGTTATACTATTATTGTTATTGTTCGCATATCTCATCGATTTCTCAAAAGCAAACATCGTATTTCTATAAGGGTCGAAACCCGTTGACACGGACCCGACATCACAATCCCTAGGGATTTATTCCGATGTCGGAGAAGTCGAGGGAATCAAGTTTTTTTATGTTTTCAATTAAAGCGTCGATTTTGGATTCGATACCAATTTCATAATTGGATATCGAGTCTAATAATCAAGTCATACGAATTAATTAACGCGATTTATTGATATCACGATAATTAATTTGAAGCGACTAAAATTAATTTATTTATTCTCTATTTCACTCTAATATTCCATATTGATTCAAATAATCGAGTGTGGAATATAACGAGTATTCAAAAGTAGAATCGAGTATAAATTCAACAATATTTATATTCGGTTCAACAAAGTTTGCGATTTATAAAAAACCAAGTCGTGTGTAAATTGCGCCATATTTACGCCCGATACGGCCAAATCGTCAAACTCTCAAAAATCAAAAGCAATTTCGAAATCAATTTTCAATTTGCAAACGAATTACAATTCGTACAGGGGGCACTCGACCGAGTGCCTAACCCACTCGGTCGAGTGGCACCCCAAAATCGAACCAGAAAGTCTGTGACGACACCCACTCGGTCGAGTCTCACAGTGACTCGGTCGAGTGGACGTGTACTCGACCGAGTTGGTCAATAACTCGGCCGAGTACGGTCTGTACCACGAAACAGAAACATCTTTTCAGAGCCTACTCGATCGAGTCTATCAACTACTCGATCGAGTGGCCTCATAACGACTACAAACGCGAGTCGTACATTATTCTATTTTTTCAAACTCGATAGTATTTTACGACTCAGGTCGACGCGTGCATAATTAATCACGTGTATACTATCTTTTCAAATCATGCATCATCTTGTACACCATCATTCAATTCAATTCATTATTTGCACAAACCGTTAATATCGATTTACCGTTACTAACCGTTTGTTTGTCTCTTTTGTCAATTTAATTCTTGTTCGTTTATTGTACTAAATGAACCCGCATGCTAAAATTCCACTTTGACGTAGAATTAATTGCATTAAATCGACATAGAAACCCTTTTCAATTCCATTCACATGTTTAGGGAAAATAATCTTTGCATATCTTTTTCCCGTTCAATTAACGCGCGTATTGGAAAGTCATTCGAATTCTTAGTAGAGGCCGCTAATGTGCGGGCGGGGTTGGGTGTCCTTTATGGGCTTCCCAACACGTACCCTCACCCCTTACTCAGAACCTCGGTTTCCGGATGCCCGAAACCGTTGGCGCACGAGAGTCATTCAATACACAACATCCGATAATGTCGGTATTGGTATCAAATGCAAAGGGACGAGCCCAATAAACTCTGACATTGGAAATGGGCCGTATTTTGTATACGGACCACTAGGACATAGAGTGGGCTCGAATGGTTCCGAATAACCACAAAATTCGGTGGCGACTCCACATAGACCTAAATTTCAATTCGATCCGTTTCATATGGAGATTCATTCGCCTACCCAAACCCGCGCGTGGCCGCGTCGGGGTGGACCTATGTCATGTCCACAAATAGGAATCCTAATATGACTCGTGATTCATAATTCATACAAAGAACAACTATATTGATAGTTTTTATGATTTACTAATTCTACCCTGAGACCAATCTCATAGGGATTATGGAGATCTTAATTCTATCGTAGGTTTAATGTGATAATTAAACTTTATGTTGAAATGCGTTGCGTTTCATACGATGCCTTATTAAATACTCCGTAACTCCATGTGATAACATCAAATATCATGATCCATCAACGTATTTTATAATGTCGGTTCAATGTATCTGTTTTGTATAATTATTACTAAATGGTAAACGGATTTAATATAATAGAGGTGAAAAAGTCGGAAAAACCATAAAAAGCACAATATAGCACAATACCTGTGGATTGATTCTGGTTGACAACTTCCGAGTGGTCACTTGGGTGTGACTGAGCCTTCGTCGTCGGGTTAATAATGCGCCTGCGTTGTCGTCTATTCGTTGTCGGATCCGGCGCTTGCCTCTCCCTTTTGTCCATGGATGTTTCTTTACTTTGCGACGAAATAATAGACGATTCCTTGTATAATGTTACAATAAATTATTATGAATATAACTTAAGAATAACATGATGGTATATATATAGTTTGATAACCAATACGATTGAGGGTAGAAATATGAAATATTAATCCTAATAGATGACGTTTTTGATAAATAATACAAAGAATAACTATATTGATAGTTATTACGATTTATTTAGTAATTCTTTCATGAGACCAATTTCATAGGGTTTATAGAGATCTTAATCTTAACGGAGGTTTAGTGTAATAGAGTACTTAAACTTTGTGTTGGAGTTGGAATCTTAAGACGGGTATCTTTCATGTCTAAAAGTCTACAAAATCAATCAGGATTGAAACTCCAGTAACGGAAGAACTACTACAACTTGAAATTATACAAAATCAAATCGAAATACTACATATAGATTATATTATGCATCTATGGCTCTAGCCTATGACAAATCGGCAAGGTAAGATGATTGGATCTACACCGTGTTTCAAATTATAATACGAAAATTCATTTGAAAACTCCTGATTCATACTCCATAGTAAATATTTAATAAACACTGACAATTTAAAGAAAGATGCGAGTCTTTAGCTCCAGTGTATATAGAACACACTACATTTATCAACCATCCAAACATCCATAGACGGAAAATTGGAAAATTTTAACAGAATCATGCTGAAATAATCAAAAGTTGACAAAAATCAAGAAGAAATTGAAGTAAAAAAGCATGCAGTAAGAATAATTGAAGATCTTACAGAGCTCAAATTACCTGTGAGGAGAAAGATTGGAAGTGCGAAGCTCAGACAGCAGTTGCGCCAAAAACTTCTGTGCTTCTCTTAGATTACCAGCTTCCTGCAATTCAATTCAAATCAATTCAAAGAAAATCATTGATATTCAGCAATCAATTACAAAAAAAAAACAACATAAATCGGAAAAATTGAAAAAATTACGCGAGCGCGGAGCATGAAGAAGACGTTGTGCCGAACGCCGGCGATTCCTTCGGCGAGGCATTTCTCTTAGTTTTCGATTCCCTCAATTTTCATTGGTTTCTCTCCTTTCTCTCTCTTTGTTTACAGATGAGAGATGAGATTCGCCGGGGCGGACGACTATACAAGAACACATCATTCATTCCAGGACCGAATGATTATAGATTCATAGCTAACAAACCGTACATTCGAGTTGGATTGAGTCGAGTCAATTTCAGTTTCGATTAGTTTGTGGTTTTGTAGTCAGTAATCTGTTAATTCTCTTTATTTTTTTTCATAGGTGATCAAATGGTCCAAGAATCCAAGCCCATAGGTGCCGTCTGTTCCGATTCGGTTTTTAAAGGGTTTGGACTTTATATTATGGTTCGCAAAAGATCATGAATCGGTCCTAAATTGCCCGAAATGTTTTTAGGCCGGGGTTGGGCCACAAATTTCTCGATGTTTTTAGTTATAATTGAGCTTTCTCGGTCCTAAATTGTACATTGTATAAGATAAGATGATTGATTTACGAATTGAAAGAGTAGATGAATAAATCAAAATTTACAAAGCAATGCGATAAGTAGATAACTTCCGCTGGTAATAGAAAAATAATAATATGAGTAGATAATTTCTGGCACTACTACTAATAATAATAGTACTAATAATAGTTGTATGAACACGATTTGAAGGTTAATCTTGAAACGTCGCGCGATCAATTAATTTAATTGTCCTGATTAACCTGTACAATATAATACAACAAATAATCGGATTAAGTCTCTCTACGTTTTAGAGAGTATGAGTAATAATATAATGATGTAACAACTTTGAAACCATACCCTTTTCCTCTGTTTTTGTGATGGGTTGTTTCTCTTGATTTTTTTGGTCTCTTGTTGAGCGATTAAGACATGAGTAGCAACATCGACATCAATAACAGAATGGACTCGTTTACCCCCAGTTGATGTGCCCGGGGGAATAGTAATGTCCTGGTAAAATATAAAAAGATAAAAGATTAGTCTTGTACGTCTCGTGGGTATATATATAAATAGACGATAACAGGTAGTCATATAGACAACATACATCCAATCCATTCTTGTCGGAAGCACTGATGACGTTGAAGCTATTACTATTGATACTGTCGGGAATGTGATTTGCCTTTCCTATTTTAATCTTGAAAAGAAATTCTTTACCCACAAAGGTGTTCAACATTAGAGTAGGCACTGGGATGTAGTCCTCATGATCTTTTTCCTATAGAGATAAGACACATAGATTTTATATATTACAATAATTAGAGCTAAAGTATTGATAATAGTTAAATCTATTGAAGTAACATCAGACTATTGATACCTCATGTTGTAGCGCATCGTGGAGGGATTCTGCATCTTGACCTATTATCTTCCTGGCTTCCTTATCAAATATGACAAAAATTGCGGTGTGATTGGTGTTCTGAACTCTTAATTCAATTCTATATCTGTTAGAGGCATAAAAGGATAAACTCGAAGTTGATCGCAATAAAGTGAGTAAAAGATCATGCTAAATGATCTTAAAAAAAATATTGTTAAATGTCGTAGCTTACCTGGTGACTTGAGTCTCCACTTTCTCTTCACAGTTGTTGCAATAAAAATACAACCTTTCAGTGTTGTATTGTGGCCTTGTTGTGCAGTTAATACATGATGGGTAATACCAAGGCTTTTCTGCAACAATTTCTTTGACTTGTGCAACACAATAACAAATCATATCCTACACAAAACACAATATTGTTAGATTATAGCGAGTCTTTTCTGCAACAATTTCTTTGACTTGTGCAACACAATAACAAATCATATCCTACACAAAACACAATATTGTTAGATTATAGCGAGTCTTTAAAATTAAATTAAATTTAAAGTTATGAGAAGAGAAGGATGAAAATACCTCTTTGTAATCTGACGTACAGTGTGTAAGAATGCTGTTGAGATCTTTTTCAGTAATAGTAGTATTATGAATGTTAAGACTTCTCATATCAGACTCTTCGTTCGTTATACTAAAAATATATGAATAGTAGTTATAATTAATGAAGGGTGCAACATAGATTAGAATCTGGAATTGAACTAAAAAAACATATACCTCCAAGCTTCCTTAAGCATTACTACTTTCGGGAGATCAAGATTAATATAAAGGTTGCTTGAGATTGACGTTGACACACTGTTATAACCTTTTATTATTGAAGAGATCAGATATCAGGTAAGTTCAAACAGGATAAATTATGATAATAATATTAAAATTGTAATAGATGTTTACCATTGTAGTCCTTCACAAGGAGAGATGTGATAATTGCAATAGAGCCTATAATGTTACCGTCAATGTGTTTTTTCTTCTGATCTTGGAAATCGATACGACATTGATCCCATGGTGTAACTCTTACACGTTCGCCTCTTTACAATGTCATTTATATATATATATATAGATATATAATAATGTTAAAAAGAATGGAATTAAATGGATGTAAATAAAATAAAGTTAGATATAGTGCTTCGTAGTAAATTATACCTTTCATCTTCAATCTCGATGGCGAAATAATTCCCTTTTGAATGTTCAGCCACCACAACTCCCATTAAATCTATGAATTTAGTAAACAAAGATGGTGAAAGCTTTCAAATTACCAACATAGATAAAAAATTCTAATAAATTTTAACTACCTGTTAAAACCGAGTGATTGTCTCGTCGATGGCTTATATTGTGAAACTTTATATAATCGAACCTATGTTTAGGGATTGAATGATTATCCTCTTCGAGAACCTTGATATATGTGTTGAACAAAAACTTGATCATCAGCTTATTGTCGCTGACGACTCGATATTCGGTTTTGTTTGGGAGGACGTCAAATCTTTTAATTAAGTGAATCTTTCCATCATCAACTTTTGAACTGAAACGATCCCAGATGAAGCTCGGAATAGTTGCGTAAATGTAATTTCCCTGCACATTGGACCATGTATAGCATATTTATTTTATTGTGTCCTATAAAAAAATATTAAGCAAATGTGGTGTGGTGGATATTACCTCTTCATCAATGAGCACCATCGAGACGTAAAGTAGATCCCCTTTTTTATTCGGATTGCGAACGTTACATAATCTGGTGACACGGACTTTTAATCTCAAATTCTTTGTGCTTGAATCTACCTCTGTTCCACTCAACTTAAGATCTGTAATTAGGGCATATGACCTATATTTATATAGCATATCAATTGTTAGTAATCAATGAAATTATATATTATTAATGCTACGTAGCAAGGATAAATATTTTTTGCACTCAACTTAAGATCTGTAATTAGGGCATATGACCTATATTTATATAGCATATCAATTGTTAGTAATCAATGAAATTATATATTATTAATGCTACGTAGCAAGGATAAATATATTTATGCTTATTAGTCATTAAGACAATTATTTCCAAGTGATAATACATGCATTAATAAAATAAGATTAACTATAATCAATGACATTATTACGTGCAATCAATGGCAACATTACGTGCCTAAGTAATAATACTCAATGACATTATTACGTGCCTAAGTAATAACAATATATATAATATTAGCTAAGTGTTGAAACATGATTAGAGAAAATTATAAACTTATACCTGCTTTGCATGACTATACAATGAGACTACTTGATAAGTGTTGATTAGCGGTGTGATAAGAGATTATTAGAATCAATCAATCTATGTTTGAATGAATAATATTCCTGAAGACTTATATTTATAGAATCAAGCGTTTTCTACTCTGGGTTGATATAGGACATATAAAATATAATCGTTTAACTTAGACCAAGTGTTGATGTAGAATTGCACTGCTATTTATATTATTATTATTATTATTATTATTATTATTAAATATGATGAAGTTTCTCACATCCATCAATAATAATACATACATACGTACATCCACCCCTCCACATACTATAATAATAATAATAATCATCGTTATTAATTCTACCTTCACTCAAAATTCAACTTTGGTTAGAATTAAGAAGTCTATTCTATTCAAAATACTCCTCCACATACTATAATAATAATAATAATAATAATAATAATAATAATAATAATAATAATAATAATAATCGTTATTAATTCTACCTTATTTTAATAATCGTTATTAATTAAGTCTATTATATTCAAAATAGTCCATCAAAATCTATCTTATAAGATTAGGAGTAGGAGTAATAATATTTTATATTATTATTACCTATATTATTATTATAATTCTAATAAATTTATAATGTTCATCTTTAGTTAGAATTAAGAAGTCTATTACACTCAAAATTCATCTTCGGTTAGAATTACATCATTTGTTAGAGTTGTATTCCTATGTCCCTTGTTAAATATAGATAATAATGTTTGCAAAATAAAAAAAAAAGTAGACTAAGTGTTGATGTAGAATTGCACTGCTATTTTATATTATTATTATTATTATTATTATTATTATTATTATTAAATATGATGAAGTTTCTCACATCCATCAATAATAATACATACATACGTACATCCACCCCTCCACATACTATAATAATAATAATAATAATATTAATAATATTAATAATAATAATCGTTATTATTATTTTAATAATCGTTATTAAGTAAGTCTATTATATTCAAAATAGTCCATCAAAATCTATCTTCATCTTTGGTTAGGATTAAGAAGTCTATTACACTCAAAATTCATCTTCGGTTAGAATTACATCATTGGTTAGAGTTGTATTCCTATGTCCCTTGTTAAATATAGGTAATAATGTTTGCAAAATAAAAAAAGCCTCTTTTAATTATATATTGATACAATTGATGCTTATGCTGACACTATAAGCACCATAAAAACAAGTACGGAAGGTACAATTGCTGATGTCATAGATGCTGATGTCACTAAAGTGAAGAAAGGGGGTATTGACACATTGAATGCTATCGCCACTCCATCATCCTTTGCTAGACAAACAAGTACAGGAGGTACAGTTCAAGGACCACAAAACAAGAAGGAGCCAGCTATTGCATCACTTTTATATATGGCTTGAATGTAACAAAGTAGGTTATGTTTTAAAAAGTTCAAAACTCTCTCTGTTATTCCAATTGTCAGTTAGTAAATGTAAGCTTGAACCCAGGCTCCCTTTTCTTCATTCTTGGGTGCTTCATTTCTTGCTTTTTAAGAACCTATCAGTAGCATTGCTGAACAGTTCTACCACTATCACCTATCTATAGCATCATTTGGTATCAGAGCCAGTAGTTTTAACCAATTCCCTTAGTAGTTGAAGTCTAAACCAATTCCAAGTTTTAACATTGCGGTAGCCAATGGGGCCAAACTGATTTGTCGTCATGTAATACAAAACCTGAAGTGGAAGATCCGAAATTCTGAGTATTGCGCTGACTTCTTTGTCATCCCTTTGGGAAGTTGTGATGCTGTTCTGGGTATTCAGTGGTTGGAGACATTGGGACCCATTATATGGGATTTCAAGGAGCTTACAATGCAGTTCCGTTATGAGGGGAAGAACCACATACTCAAAGGAGCCAAGTCTGGGGGCATTAAGGAACAGAAACAGATGGGAAAGGACGTGGAGAATGAGGCACAAATAGCCATCTTACACCAGTCTGAACCCTCCGCGGAATTCTTCTCTATACAGATGATTCCAAAGGAGAGATACCCTGCATCTCTTGAACAACTACTAAGGGAATTCCACTACATATTCCAGGAACCTAGAGAGCTTCCCCCTTACCGAGGAGAACATGACCATAAGATCACTCTCAAGACCGGAGCAGAACCGGTTAATATCAGACCCTACAGAGTCCCTATGGCTCAGAAGGATATCATTGAAACCATGACCAAGGAACTCCTAGAAAATGGAGCGGTTAGGCATAGCACGAACCCATATGCCTCACCGGTGGTGTTGGTTAAAAAGAAGGACGGAAATTGGAGGATGTGTGTCGATTATAGAGCCCTCAACAAACAAACTATCAAAGATAAATTCCCTATTCCCTTGATTGAGGAACTACTTGATGAACTACATGGATCAAAATACTTTTCCAAGGTTGATTTGAGGTCGGGCTTCCATCAGATTAGAATGGCAAAGGAGGACATATGCAAAACTGCCTTTAGAACTCATAACGGCCATTATGAGTACATGGTGATGCCCTTCGGTCTCACTAATGCACCTTCTACCTTCCAAAGCCTCATGAACAAGATTTTCCACCCATACTTGAGGAAGTTTGTACTGGTTTTCTTCGATGATATACTCATATATAGTCCGGGATGGGAAGAGCATATGATGCATTTAAGAAAGGTCCTACAACTTATGGGTAAGAATCAGCTTTATGCCAAGGAAAGCAAATGCTGTTTTGGATCCTCAGAACTTGAATACCTAGGGCATATTATCTCAATGAAGGGGGTTGCTACCGATCCCCAAAAGGTGGCCGCTGTAACCAATTGGCCTACTCCTAAAACCGTGAAGCAGCTGAGGGGGTTCCTGGGTTTGACAGGCTATTACCGGAGGTTTGTCCAAGGCTATGGGATCATCTGTAAACCACTAACTCTATTATTAAGGAAGAATTCTTTCCAATGGAACGAAGAGGCTACACAGGCCTTTGAAAAACTCAAGCTGGCCATGACTACCGCTCCCGTTCTAGCTATGCCAGATTATTCTAAACCTTTTGTCATTGAAACAGACGCCTGTGGAGACGGAATGGGAGCAGTGCTAATGCAGGACAATCATCCTATAGCTTTTATCAGTAAAGCATTATCCCCCAAACACCAAGGAATGTCGATATATGAGAAGGAACTTATGGCCTTGATCCATGCTGTAAGTAAGTGGAGTCAGTATCTTGTCGAAGGCAAGTTCGTTATCAAGACCGACCATCAAAGTCTCAAATATTTGCTTGATCAGAGGATAAGTAATCCCTTGCAACAAAAATGGTTAGCCAAATTATTGGGCTATGATTTTGAAATAATATATAAGAAGGGTAAGGAGAACGTAGTGGCAGATGCTTTATCCAGAATCACCAGCTCCGAATTATCGTTAATGCATCTTAGCACCATTAGCACTGATTTGTACTTGAGGATACAAAACGCCTGGAAGGAGGATCCAATACTGTTCGATATAATCAAGGATCTACAGAAGGACCCTTTGTCCCACAAGTACCTTGTGTGGAGGGAAGGACAACTTAAATGGAAGGGTAAGTTAGTAGTCGGTAATCATCTGGGATTACAGCAATTCATCATATCCTTGATGCACGATACTTTACAAGGGGGTCATTCAGGGATCGACGCCACCTATCAACGAATCAAACAAAGATTTTACTGGAAGAACATGAGGAAGGATATCCAGGATTTTATTCATAGGTGTGCTACCTGTCAACAGTGCAAATATGAGACAGTAGCCTCTCCAGGAAAACTACAACCACTAGCCATCCCTAATACTATATGGACGGAAGTTAGTGTGGATTTTATTGATGGGTTGCCCAAATCAATGGGGAATAACTCTATCATGGTAGTGGTCGATAGACTATCCAAGGCAGCTCACTTCATACCACTGAGACACCCCTATTCCGCCCCCGTTGTAGCACAAGCCTACTTCGATTATGTTTACAAGCTACATGGAATGCCTCGGAGTGTGGTATCCGATAGAGACCCAATATTCCTAAGCTCATTCTGGCAGGAGCTATTTGCTGTGCAAGGGGTAGATCTCAATCTATCCTCGTCATATCATCCTCAATCGGACGGCCAGACGGAAGTGGTAAACCGATGCCTAGAAACCTATTTAAGGTGTTTCTGCCACGAAACTCCCGTAGAGTGGTGCAAATGGCTTCCCGCAGCGGAGTATTGGTATAACACGTCATATCACACATCACTAAAAACAACTCCTTACGAGGTAGTTTATGGTCAAGCAACACCACTGCATATCCCATATCTTACTGGAGAAAGTAAGGTGGATGCTGTTGATAGATGCTTAGAGGAAAGGGAGGAGGCATTGCAAGCCATCAGGATGAATCTATGTAGGGCTCAAAATAGAATGAAGCAGCAAGCCAACAAGAAGAGGAGTGATAGGGAATTCCAAGTAGGCGAGTATGTCTACCTAAAACTTCAACCATACAGGCAGACTTCCATTGCTGAAAGAACTAATCACAAATTGGCCAAAAGGTATTATGGTCCTTATCAAGTCTTAGAGAAGATAGGTCCTGTGGCTTATAAGCTCAGACTACCATCCACTGCCAGAATTCATCACACTTTTCATGTATCTCTACTTAAGAAATGTTATGGGGAACCCCCTGCAACAATCTCTCATCCTGAAGAACCAACGGTGACCAAGGAGCCTGAAGTGATACTCGCTAGAAAAAGGGTTAAGAGAGGTCGAATTACTGTCACTAAAGTACTGGTGAAATGGAGTAATGCTACTGTAGAAGATGCAACATGGGAGTTCTTATTTGATCTTCAGAAGACATATCCTAACATTGATCCTTGTGGTCAAGGATCTTTCGAAGGGGAAGGTAATGATACAATTGATGCTTATGCTGACACTATAAGCACCATAAAAACAAGTACGGAAGGTACAATTGCTGATGTCATAGATGCTGATGTCACTAAAGTGAAGAAAGGAGGTATTGACACATTGAATGCTATCGCCACTCCACCATCCTTTGCTAGACAAACAAGTACAGGAGGTACAGTTCAAGGACCACAAAACAAGAAGGAGCCAGCTATTGCATCACTTTTATATATGGCTTGAATGTAACAAAGTAGGTTATGTTTTAAAAAGTTCAAAACTCTCTCTGTTATTCCAATTGTCAGTTAGTAAATGTAAGCTTGAACCCAGGCTCCCTTTTCTTCATTCTTGGGTGCTTCATTTCTTGCTTTTTAAGAACCTATCAGTAGCATTGCTGAACAGTTCTACCACTATCACTTATCTATTGCATCATATATATTGATTGATATAAGTGCCTAACCGAAATGAATTCGATCGAAATCGAAGTCAATTCAACCCGAAACCGAGCTGTTGTACATAGCTCTATGCACAATTGTTTTTTTTGTTTGCATTTTGAGTGTTATAACAATTTTTTTAGCTTTAAGCCTTTAATGTAAAGTTTTCGTGTTAGAATATTTATATTCTTATGATCTTGTGTCTTTCGGGTTAATAACGAGTTCACGTTTAATGGGACTTTGATATAAAGTCGACACTGTGATGCATGGTTCGGTTTTGGTTTACGTAATTAAAGTTTGGGAATTAATATTCCTTCCTACCTTACCCGATTATATTGATTAGCCTATCACTTTGATCATATCGAGTTAATTGTGAAGAGACATGCATGACTCTTCACACAATTAAAGTATTATGAACAATACAGTGAACGTACATCTTGCATAGATGAAAATTACAGACTCATAAGAAAATTGTGGAGTGAAAGGAAAAGATAAGGCTATTCATTAGTTCTTATTCCATCTCAAGGGAAACATTAAAGGAAAATGGTTAAGGAGGATAATCATATTTGGGTCTTTATTTTTATTTTTATTCTTATTATTATTATACTTTATCATAGATCAAGTTATGTATTACTGATTGTTTTTCATCATCATTTGGATTGAATTAATTCAAATCTATGATCGATTTTGGGACTGATTTCATAATCGAAATCATAAAGTATATCTAATATATCGAGTTAAATCACAATTTTACTAAAAGATAACTTACCTCTCCGAAATAAGTTCATAAACTCATGAATATTATACCTAAGTCACCTATTTTATTAAGACGTTGTACATGCAACTTATGTATAAATATTAAATAATACGGAGTATTTTCCAACTATGGTCTCTATTTCCGTTGCTATATATCTTTTTTTTTTTGAGCGAAAAGATCATTTCATTAATAAAAAGTCATACGACATCTACAAAATATATCAAAATTGAACGAATACAATACTATAAATTTTGAGTAAAATAAATTCTCGTTAAAACAAAGATCTCTCACTATGATTTTGAACTCCGCTTCTGCACATCCTCTTTCAATATATCGCTGTTTAATGATACAGCTTTTCACAAGAGGGTCTTCGGATCTTCCAATGTTTTGAAGAGAATCGATTCCATCAAATTTGATAGATTGTAGCCGACAATCTGACATAATTTGAGACACCATATCAAGAACGATTGTGGCACTGATCTTCCGCGTCCTCTCTGCTATCATAGACGATTGAACATCTCTCCTAAAAGAGAGAGCGAAACCCATCAATTGATGGGGGCGAAACTCTCCAAAAAGAGAGGACAATTATTAAAACTATAATACTAATACTAAAATTATATAATTACTTAAAATTGGGGGGGCTTACCACCAATTAATGGTGGAAGCCCCAATTTTTTTATTTTTTGGAGGCTAGGGTTTTTAGGGAGGAGGAAGAGTCCGTTGCTATATATCTAAACAATCAATCCCCCTGGGCCTCCCTTCCCTAAAAAAAAAGTAAACAAACAGACATATTTGTGTGATTGACTTTGTAGTCAAAGATGCAGATTTGCTGATATTTACACATCCACCCCCACGACTACTGTTCTGCTACAAATAGAAAGAGCATTGCATAGCTAAGCTTCACGAACGTGACCCCAAATCTTTGGTAAACACATTGAATCTGCAGGGAGAAGAGAAGTGGAGAACAAGGATGATTGATTACTATTCCTGACTCCCTCCCTATTTGACTAAGATTACTTAATTACTTTTTTTATTTTTTTTATTTTTTATTTATTCATTCTCAGTTTTCGAAATATTTTATTTTTCTCTTCAATATCTCTCAAAACATAAGAAATTATTTTATGAATTGTATACTCATTTGAAAACTCTTTTCGTAAAAAAATTTACGGTGTAATTTTTAAAAATTTTGAACTAATATATTTACATAATAAAAATTAAAGTCAAAGGTTCACCTCGAAAAATCAAAACGTCATATATATATATATATATATATATATATATATATATATATATATATATATATATATATATATATATATATATATATATATATATATATATATATATATATACTGATACGGAGGGAGTAATTAATTGTGTAAAAGTCTTAACCTTGTGCTGAAAATAAAGATAATCTTCTAAATAAGCCATAGGCTCGTTGTATTGACATTTTCGAATCTCCTTCCTCTATTCTTACTCCGTATAGGCTTATACTCCTATATCATACCGTAATATTCTTATGTTTCGTTAGGCAAACAAAATTTTGTAGAGAAAACAAATGTTTTTTTGATCCGTCATGCTTCATACCGGTAAAAGTCAACATACAATTTTTTTTGTTTAGTTTCGCAAGTATGAATTAAATGTTGTATTTGTAGCCAATTCACCATCATCAAAATAAAAAAATGCACTTACGATGTCACATAGACATGGACTCACAAGATATTTTGCAAAGGTGAAACATAAGCCGTCATCCTAAGATAACAAATTTATTAGAAAACAAAATTCATAGACTCCTACAAAACATACTAACTACAGAGTACAATAATAATAATGGGATAAAAATAAGTTTTTCTGAATTGCTATTAATGTACAAATACGGAGCATAGAGGACCAAATTCATAAGTAAATGGGGAATAATATGTCCAATAAAAAATCACAAATTTTTGTTTGTGCGTATAACGGGTCAAATAGATATGTACTAGAAGGATAAGACAAAAGTATAATTGGTGGCTAGGTAAACAATTGTCTTTCTCTCTTCAAGTGACACTTACTTGACCTGTTTTAATCTTACGATGGATATATATGTCGTAAAGGAGATCAATTGTAAAAAGATGATATGAAACTTCGGTCATTGCTATTGCCTTAATGAACGTGCTCTCAAAGTTCTCCCCGATTATAATTAATTGTCTCATTTTATGAATATATTTACGAAGTATTTTATTGCAATTGAGATAATAATTTGTAAATGGAGGAGTTATCAAACTCAAGCTAACTATTTTATGAATAATATATTAGTTTTATAACTTTAGGCTAAAAAAAAGACTTCTCTAATAAAATGAACTAAAATGATAGATTAACGCTCCCACAAAAATCTACTTTGACAAATTACAAAAATAAGCATGACAAAAAAACGTATAACCATTTTCCGATCAAGGGTAAGTAGGAATCTCCTCCTTTTGTAATGCGAAAATCATTTCCCCCGAAATAGATACGGTGTAGTGGAAGTAAATAAAAAAGGGTCCAAGTTATGTGGGAAGCACAAAGTAGGTTTGTGTTTCGTGGACGTATGTCATGTTACACCCTTTTGGGTATACCAAGACACCCACAGCCGGATGGATGGACTTATAATAATGCCAAATTCTTGTACTATGATATACTCATGCCTTTTCCGATGCTTTTGGACATAATATTTTGAGGAAGGAGAATATGTGGTTGTGGTTGTGGTTGAATGGAGGTAAAGTTGGGTTAACATTAACCATGTATTTTGTATAAAAAAAGGAAAGAGAAAGATTTTAGAGAAATTATCCAAAAAGGAAAGGAAGAAGATATTAGTGAAGAGGAGGGAGTAAGTATTTTCGTCTTAAATTTATGATGAGTCAAATAGTTAGGATATGATAAATTTTAGTGTCTCGGTTGTACAGAGTAACAAAAATTTTGACATTTTTTTTCTAATTGAGATATATTTGACCAATTTTAACATTAGGACGGATATATATCCGTCACAGATAAAATAAAATTGAGATATATTTAACCAATTTTAACATTAAGACGGATATATATCCGTCATAAATAAAATGAACAGTATAATAATCGGTTTTTTTGTTGGTTTAATAGTACTTGAAAAAGAATGGCGGCCCCACTGACAAGTGTCATATGACGAACCCCCCTTCCCAAGCAAAGCAAGTTGAACCCAGGCCTGGAATAGATAGAGGATGAGGTCATGGATTATCTCATGCACTCTAGTCTAACCCCACGTTTAACTCTATACTTAGTACGCTGGGTCTGGGTGTAAACACAAAGTATACAATATGTACGCAATTAGAGTATGATTCAATAATCCATTCCGTCTTCTCCAAGAATCCGCCTCTCACTTACGTATATTATTATATTATTATTATTATTATTATTATTATTATTATTATTATTATTATTATTATTATTATTATTATTATTATTATAATTATTATTATTGTCTGGCCTCATTCATTTTCTTTTTGTTTATATCCGCTGCTATATAACCATTTTGCTCAACCCCCATTCTATTCTATTCAATATTATTCAAATTTCAAACCCCCTTTTTTCTTCTTTCTCCTCTCCATCTCCATCTCCTGGGGTTAGTCAGTCAGTCAAGAACCGTACCAAATCTCTTTTCTTCTTCTGTACCAAAAAGTGTCAACCCTAAAAAAGTGCCAAATTGGGATCGCATTGCAGTTGCATACACCAACATTATTTAAGTTTGTAAGTCTATTGTTTCTCTACTCCATGTATGTGCTCCATATGCTCGTATCATTCATTTATTTAACTTTTATTAAAATATTTCTGACAATAAATATAGAGCATAAAAGTAAACAAATTAATAAACGGAGTATATTGTATTCACTGTTCACGCTATTTGACTAGGTTAAAATAGTTTATGCCTATTTTTTATGGAAATGGTTATTTTTTCTCTTCATTATCTTTCATTACTTCTAATATAATAATATAATATTATTAATGATATTCCACTCATCATATCGTTTTGAAATGAATCTAAACCATCCAAAAGTAACGGGAGGTAATGCAGAGAAGAAAGCCATGGAGATGAACTTTACTCCTTGCTTTCCATTGTCTACTCCCGTATTAAAAAGATCTTCCCTTCGTTATTTCCTAAAATTTACCAATTGTAATTCTATGAATGGAAAATAAGTGTTTATGGAGTATATTTCAATATATCATGGAGTATATTCAAATGAATGTTACCTAATTAAGTTCTTAACCCGTTTCCTTGCTACATTTTTGAATTTTATTTTTATACTCGTATAAACATTCATACTATTTTAATGAAAAATGATTCTACAGTACTATACAGATTAATTTTTAGATGGAACGTGGCAAATCTCTTTGAATAGACCATCATTGGAACATTAACAGTACGTATTTTATGAATTTATACAAATCAAAATTAATTTAATTGAAAAATAAATATTACTGGGTTTTTTTTAGCTCATCTTCTAAAATTTAAAGAACTAATCAGATTTATTCCTCCGTATTATAATGCCTTGTACTCGCTCCGTTACAAAATATAGGTAGTTTTGGGTGAAAAAAAACTTATTTAATACTCGTATAAGTTATTTTGCAATTTTTTTTGTGCATTTTCTCTTCTTTCATTGGCTTGTATTAACATTTTTCAATTTTTAAAGCAAATTAATATCACTTAAATATTTTTTTAATAAATGTACAAATGATTAAAACTATCTATATTTTGTAACGGATGGAGTATTTCATTTATACAGAGTAAGAATTAATTAATCAAAAATAGATATTCATAATCAATACGGGATACGATATTTTGGAGATTTTTTTTCGGAAAAAAGAATTATATACACTAGGTCTGTAGAGGTTTTGTTAGCGGCACATTAAATGATGTTTTATCAACGTGTCCTCGTCATGACTTTTTTTTTTAAAAAAAAATAATAAAAAAAAAAAAAGAAAAAATCCTTATGCATAATGCTCTTGAAGTCTGGAGTTAAATTATTTCACGGAGAATCCGGGAATGCATAAATTAGCTGCCCATCCTCGTAACTTGTAGCTTCAGCTATTTGTTTACAAAATGATTTAAGTTATCTTTACGGAATGTTAATTACCATAATAAATATAATTATGATTTCTAACGATGTCCAGTGGATACACGTTAAAATTCTAATCAAAGCAAACATCACAAGTATATTTTCTAACTATGGTAAATATGGATTAATATTTCAATTTCTTATTAAATATCATTGTGATATTTCAATGGATACGCGTTAGAAAAACTGATATAATTTTAAAGGTTGTATTTATGAAACTAAAAGAGGAAATAAATCGATGCAGGTGTAAACATATTTGGGCTTCAATTTTTAGGTTTATATTAAATTTGTATAATCACATAAAAGCCGATAATGTGGGTGTGGTATGGTTAAAGTGTTAGGGAGTGGAGTAATAAATTAAATCTCATGATTTTTTTGATTGCAAAACAATAAGTTGAATTAATTAAGTGGTGGAAGCATGTGATTAAGTTTTTAATTGAGGTGGACTGACAAATACATGGGCATCTTTTGTGTATTTTGTACTCGTAGTATGTTGTACGATTTGTCAATTACAGCATGAAATCAGTAATACGATGCTTCCAATTATGGACGCTCTGGAACAGATCCCATATTAAAGATACGAAGTACCATTTCTTACCTTCTATGGATTATGGAGTACTCTGTATTATACTATTATGTCACTCACTTGGTTCTTATATGGCAGAAGATTCGAACCTGAGGTCTATTGTTTATCAAATCACTTAGTATTAACCATTAGACTAAGATATTTATTATGAAAAGTTGAAATACTAATTCATACTCGTATTTATCATACTTAAATAATACTCTCTCCGAGTCCTTAACATTGACACCTTTGAATTTTGGGTGAAAAATAAGAAAAAGAGAGAAATGTGTGGATAAATGTGAGACACACATTTATTACTTAAAATAGAAAGTAACTAAAAGATCAAACTCAGTAGAAAAAATGTGCCAATGATAGAAAGAGTGTATATTGTTATTTCATTCTTAATTAGCATATAATATGTGTCTAATGCTCACACGTTAAAAAAATTATAATTAAATTAAAAAACTTATTCAAAGACCGACAGAGTACATTATACTATGAAATTATTTAAAGTTTCATATTTTTATTGTATTAATAGAAGATGGAATTAAACAAGGTCATAAATCACTATAATATTATACTAATAAAAACTTTTGTGTGTGTTACGGAGTATTCAATATATACTCGAGTTATTTATTTTTCATTTTGTTAAGTTCCTGTGATCTTTAATGCATATGTGATCATGTGGGACAATTTGGTTTTATATAGGCCAAAGTTACTCATGTTTCTTTAATCGGTTTTTGATCCAAAGCCATAGATAATTGTTGAATGAAAGTATTTGATTAGGGTTCGTTTGGTTTACCATGACAAAATGAAGTTACTGAAAACTTAAATTTACATGAATTTATATTTCATGAAAATTACAAAAATATTATTCCGTATTTGGTTGTCAGGTGAGAAATGACTCCATGCGGGAAGTTCTACACACGAAGGAGACTTGGTGGGTAACTTCCCCCGGTGGAGTGGACAACCAAACAACTCCCTAAAAATACACTTCTCGATAATTAGATGAGTAACCAAACGATAATCTTAGTCCGTGTGCAAATATAAAATGAAATGGGTAAATTATATGCCGAATTCTGCACATTATTTTTAATCGTTTATTAGAGGAGAAAATGAGAATGATTGTTTTGTTTCTTAAAACTTTTTTTTTTTATATTTCTTCATTTCGTTGAAAAATCATCAATCAATCAATCAATCCCCCCTTCTCCATTTTCACGGGTCGTCTTACTGGTCTCCCACTTCTGTTTTTGGAGATTTCTTCTATTTCTGTGGGCTTCTTAGTTACTACTACTCCATGACCAGGTAAGTGTTGTCATTTTTTTTAACAGCTGTCAATCTAATTAAATCTCCCTTTGCTGCAAAAGTTAGTCAAACCCTCCCTCCTTGTTATCTCTCTACTTTCAACAAACTCAAACAATTGTCACATACTCTATCCGAGTTCTTAAGACCATCCCCATCCAAGGGTCACCCTAATGGAGGTCATCCCCGTTTTAATGTTTTAATCAATTTGTTGACCCTCACTCATCTATATACTCCCATTCAGAAAACCATGACCTAGGTCATCAACCCAATCATTTTTTACTTTTCAACCCACTCATCTCTCACTTTCTCTACCCCACATATCTCTCTCATACTTTATTTTTCAACTACCTTTACATATATTTATTATTACAAATATTTTAATACCAACATTATTATTTTTTAAATAGTGAGGAGGTTTATTAAAAACGTACAATCATTTTTTTTTTAAATACAAACTTACGATTACAATTAAATTATTACAACTGATAAATGGGTAGCGACTACATTGATATATGACATCTGCATACATAGATTAAAAAAATACAACTTTAATGGAGTGCATAACATTAAATAAAGAAAATAATTTAAATACTTCGGAACCATAAATAACATTAACGTTATTTTAGTCGCGAAAGTTCATCCAAATATGTTCAATGAGGTCATTTTTAAGGGCGACATGGGTTGGATTATCGCGAATGTTATCATAATTTTGCACGAACCGATCTTGAGCTGATCTACGACGACGCTGATATTCAAAAGGATTATCATTAGCTGATGTAGGATGATCTTCTTTGAACTCTCTGATTATATTTTCATAGTGGAGATATGTTTCTCGCTCATCTTCTACTATCATGTTATGCATAATGATACATGCAATAAGAACTTCCCTCATAATATCTTTGTTCAGAAGTAGACAAGGGCGCTTAATGAACGCAAACCGAGCTTGTAGGACACCAAACGCACGCTCAACATCTTTTCGACAACTCTCTTGGCGAGCAGCAAATAATTTATGCTTCTGAATTTGGGGAGCAGTAATTGTTTTCACAAATGTTGCCCAACCAGGATATATACCATCAGCGAGATAATATCCCAAGTTATACTCTTTTCCGTTTACCATGAAACAAACCGGTGGGCCCGATTCTTCTAAAATATCGTCAAAGACGGGAGAACGTTGAAGAACATTTATATCATTATGGGAACCCGGTGTGCCAAAGAACGCATGCCATATCCATAAATCATAAGATGCAATTGCCTCCAAAATAATTGTTGCCTTCGAGCTTCTCCCAGCATATTGTCCTGACCATTGCGTCGGACAATTTTTCCACTCCCAGTGCATACAGTCAATGCTACCCAACATGCCGGGAAATCCACGTGCCTGGCCAATATGAAGTAATCTTGCTAAATCGTCTGCAGTTGGCCTGCGTAAATATTGACTTCCAAAATTTGAAATAACACCTCGAGCAAAGTGCCTAAGACTATCCCTTATGACGGTCTCACTCATACGCAAATATTCATCCACGGAATCCGCAGAAGAACCATACGCTAGGATTCTTATTGCAGCCGTACATTTCTGCAGAGCTGAGAAACCAAGTCTTCCATTATCACCGGCTCTTTGTTTGAAGTAGTCATCACTGTCGGAAAGAGCGTTAACTATGCGCATGAATACATGTTTACGCATTCGAAACCTGCGACGGAATAGCTCCTCAGGATAAATCGGGTTCTGAAAATAGTCGTTCAGTAATTGCTGATGACCATCCTCACGATTCCTTTCAATATATCTCCTTGGTCGTCTAGGAGTACGAGTGAGTTGTGTATTAGATTGAATACGTTGGTTTATACGTTGACTTATGAGGTTGTTTAATTGCTCAGATTCTTCATCCACTTGAGATTCCCATTCATTATCTGAAATCTTATTTTGATTAACAACATCGTCATTTGAAGAATCTGAGCTAGAACTTGAAGTAGACATTTTTGTTTGTGATATACTATGTGATTATTATTTAGGAAGATTGAAAATGTTGTATTGGGTTTGATATCTATCACATGAGTAATGATAGGTATATATAACCACCTTTTTTTTCAAACCCGATGTGAAAGACTCATTTTAAATTAGTATTGCAACGGTCATTTTCAATACTACTAATTTTAAATTTGTATTGCAACGGTTGTTTTGAAAATTTGAATCTAACGAACACAATTACGACGATTTAGTTTAAATTTTTATTTCAACGGTCGTTTTCAAAATTTGAAACTTACACTATTTTTCAAACCCGATTCCAACGACTCATTTTAAATTTTTAATGAACGGTCGTTTTCAAAATTTGAAACTAACATCTTTTTTCAAACCCGATTCCAATAACTCATTTTAAATTTTTAATGAACGGTCGTTTTCTAAATTTGAAACCCAACTAATATTAGTAATGGTTTAATGTTTAGTTTTAATGTTTAATGTCGGTTCTACGTTTAATGTTTTAATCTTAAATTTGAAACCCAAAAAATTTAAGACGCAATTAAAAATAAACTACAATAAAATAATTTTTAAGACGCAATGAAAAATGAACTACATTGCATAAAAATAAAATATTTCTTAAGACGCAATTAAAAATGAACCACACTACATAAAAATATAATACTCCTTAGACGCAATTGAAAATGGACTATACTACATAAAAATAAAAATGAACTACACTACATAAAAACAGAATATTTCTTAAGACGTAATTGAAGGATGAACATGACGACATAATCCCCTAAAAATTAAAAATACGAAATTTCAAAATTTAAAGATCAGGGTAGTATTTTAATCTAAGTTTTTCCTTCAAGTCTTCATCCTTTGGACTTAAATGTTGTTTTGAAAGTAATGTATCCAAAATTTTCATCTCCATTTTGGTCTTCAGTCGCAAATTCTTACTTTCTTCAATCTTCAAATCTGCTTCAATACGTCTTTGTCTAGCCTCCATTTGTAACTTTATATTATCCCCGTGCTTTTCAATACATGACTGATCGTCTTCACTAAACATAGATTTTGCCATTTTTGATTTTCCATTACGCTTCTTTTTGGCCGCCTCCCGACCTTCTGGACGTCTATTCACGTCATCATCGTAATTTACACTAGATGGAGTGGAGATACCAACATTAGTAGGGGTGGTATCAAAATCCGACCTCGATCTTTTGGAGCTGGAACTGCTTTTATTTGACATGTCACTGAAGTTGTTGTTTGGTAAGCTCCATTTTGGGTGCTTGCTCATAACATTGTTGTAAACTTCAAAATATTCGAAATCGTTACCGTTGTTGCCTTTGCGGAATAATATTTGAGCCGCCTCAATATCATCTTCTATATTGGTGCCACTCGCCGGTGGTCGATTAATAATTTTGCCGTAACAACTAACCCATTTGTTCACAATGGTATTGAGGCGCTTAAAACGACCTTTCATAGCATCGATACTCCTAATGGTTAGTTGAGTATTATTTTCGTTTTCGACCCTCGATTGTTCATATAACTCACTTATTTTTTTCCACATTGTTGACGTGTTTTGATTTTTGCCAACAATTGGATCTTCGCTAGCCAGACACCAACTCGACATAAGCGCAACGTCTTCCTTCTCATTCCAATTTGATTTTTCAATGGGGTTCGATTTAGGTTGTTTTTTTTGGACCCTTGCACGTGTTTTGTTTGAAGAATTTGGAGTTTCTTCAACAAAAGCTTGAGTTGAAAACTGAGACAATGACATTGAGTCATCAAATTGATCAATATTTCCGTAATTTTGCCTTTCGGAAATTAAATCCGTAAAAGAAGGAATATAATTTTGACTATTTAAATTTAAATCAAAATCGTGAATATCTTCTTATGATGTGTGATCATCACCATCAAAATTTGGGGAAACATAATTATTTAAATCCATATTATAAGTTGGATTTTATTTTTGAGGTATAGAAGAATATAAGATTATTTGAATAAGGTTATGAGTAATATTTTTTTGTAGGAGTGTATGATTATTTATAGAGGAAAATAAATTGTTGTTGGTAAAAAAAGAGTTGTACAAAATATTAACGTTGGGAATTTGGAGTAGTAGAAAAAAAGAGACGTTGGACTGACAAAAGAAAGACAAAAGAAAGAGAGTATAGTGCAAATGGCAAAAAGTGTGCAGAGAAGGAGACGTTGGACTGACAAAAGAAAGACAAAAGAAAGAGAGTATAGTGCAAATGGCAAAAAGTGTGCAGAGAAGGACATAAAGAGAGAGAGAAAAAGTGAGACAAGCAGTTCACTTTTGAGGGTCATCCATTTTGGATGAAGGTCATCCCATGACTTCATCCTTGAGAAAGTCATGCTAATTAAGTGAAAGGATCATCACTAATTTCTTAATTAGGGTGACCCCCACCCCCATGACCCAATGAATGGGGGTGGTCTAATATTGACATCTTGGAATTTTGGCTGGAACCTAAAGAGGGAAAATGAGCGGCTCAAACAAAGAGGAGGAGAAGGGAGAAATGTATAAGTGAGTAAATGTGAACTACACATTTTATGACATAAAATGAAAAGTGAATAAAAGATCAAACTCAGGAAAAAAAAAAAAAAGTGTAAGTGATAGGAACCGAGTAGATACTAAATCCAAATGATTCTCCAATTTTAATTTGGAGGGTTAATGTTGTTTGAGTAGGTCTCCTGAGAGACGGTAGTTAATGAGAGACTAAGTATAAATGGAAGGTAGGTCTCCTAAGAGACGATCTCTCATTAACTTTATTGAGAGACTAAGTATAAATGGAAGTAACAGTGGTACAAACCTAATAGAAGTAAATACGATTAACATAAAAGAGTATACATGTACTCTGTACAAAACAAAGTTGTCATTTAAAGGTACCAATATGACATAGAGTGGTAATGAAGAGTGGTCTCTCAATAAGTTATTGAGAGACCGTCTCTCTCAAGAATTTGTGATGTTGTTTTACGTTTGGGTTTATCTGTTTAGCATCTTTTGATTACAAACACGAATAAAAACACAAGATGTCGACATCAAATACTTTATGAAGTATTTTTAATCAAAGGATAATAAATGATCGAGACGGAAAGAGTATTATACACTAGTACGGAGTAATTCGTATTATTATTATTATTATTCTTCATTTGACATTCTCCCCATCTTCTTCCAACTTGGTATATGTGCTATTGGTACCATTTATTATGACTACTAATTAATATAGTTGACATACAGAGTAAACTTGATAATAAATGAGGAGAATATTATCGAGAAGAAAAGAGAATTCTCTTAAACATAAGAGTATAGGATTATCGAAATAAAATATTTTATGAGACAATTTCACAATAATATTACTATGAGACAGTATATAGGATTATATCCAATAAAAGTGACATTATTGGATTAAAGTTTCAGAGAGTATATAGTACAGAGTATATGAGAATCATTGAAAAACTTTTATAATGAGTGTATCTTCTTGGACTTTTTCTTTGTTTTCTTGTGAGTCGTTGGAATATCTTTCAAAGATGTGCAATTATGCCAGCTAGGTCGTCTGTGCTTCCTTGATAATAATGTCATTAAACTCATAAATTAATCAGTTGCATTTTACAGAAATGATTATAAATCGCAATTGAACTCCGAAATTATTCAAAAAAATTGTCAAGGGAAGTTTTTTGTTCGTGTCAAAAAAAAGATCAATGGTCCTTTAGGATTGACACACTGCCCTCCTAGAAGATAACCAAAATTAAAAGTGTCGGTTAATATGGAAAATATGAACAGTTATTAACATGATTTGTCAAGTTTTTAGATGATGAATTCGTCCTAAAAGATAAAACCGTCTTATGATATTACTTCTTTTTTTTTCCGACATTTTATTTCATCATGTCAGATTATTTGGTTATTTGCAGTCATTATCACAAAACTAGTCTAAATTTACGGGCTTTTGAAAAAAAAGTGTCGGTAAATTGTGATTTTGTTGGTTAATTTAATTTTAATTTTGTTTTGATTTTTTTTTTTATACTCCATAATTGTTATAAGTGTTTCAATCGAATAATAAATGACTAATGATTGAGACATAAATGTAATCAAATTTTAATTAGAGTAATTATTGTGTACCATCATACCATGCGGTAGTAAAAATTTTCAATTTATAAAAGGTGATCATTTTAGGATAGTTACTCACCACTTTCAGTAATTAGTTATCACTTTTTCATATTAAAATGTGATCACTATTCAACTTAGAGTGATCATTAAATAACATAAAGTGATAACTTTTTACTATAAATGACTAGTTTTAAGTTTTGTCGTACGGTACAACGATCATATATTATAATCACAAATTTTTATATAAGATGGTCTCACAATACGATTATTTGTTTTATTAAATTAATAAGAAACCCGCATTCTCCTAATTTAGGAGTAATTATTTGTTAGTTTGGTATTCATGGTTAGGCTAGATTGATTATGAGAGGTAACCTAAGACCATTACTCCAATTTGTATGGGTCATTACCCCCAACATTTTTTTTGGTAGGTCTCAGGCTCGAATCTCCTATATTGTAATACGACAAAGTGCGCTCTTTGTTGAAAAAAAAAACTTTTATTTGGTTACATACTTACATGCCATTACCCAAACCTTAATTAATGGTTCATGACTTCATGTGCTCCAAGTGTCTGACGAAATGTCTAACTGGTTCATCTTTTTCCATTACTTTGATCCGCCATCAATGCTATCTCAACTGAATTCCCAATATTACATCAATCACCATTCACCATTCACCATTCACCATTCACCAATGCTCTTATCAATCTCTCTACTAACACACTTTGAATATATTAAACAAAATATCAACTTCAGACTCGGACTTCCATTGTTTTACTATAATGCTCAGGATGTTTGATCTGATGATTTAATCTTGTCGAATTATTTATCGGGTTTTGGATTTATCTTTCGATCACGATTTGATTAGTGTATTGTACGAATATTAATTCCAACCCACCTGTATTGATAATTGATCATGTGCAATATTGTTGCTTTCTTGCTGTTTTTATGATCATTTGACATATAGGTTAATTACATTACAGGTAACCAAGTACCATCTATAAATCTCAGTTCAGAAAGGGTTGGTTAAAAATCAAAAAGGCCATGAGTGGAGTCGAGGAAGCGACAGCTTCCAATGGGGATGCTGCAGGACAGAATCACAAGGAGACTGAAAAGAAAGAGACGGAACCCGTTAAAAAAGTCCCTTTTTACAAGCTCTTCTCCTTTGCAGACTCTACTGATAAGGCACTGATGATCATCGGCTCTATTGGCGCTGCTGGCAATGGTGTATCTATGCCTCTGTTAGCCATTCTTTTAGGTGATCTAATCGATGCATTTGGTCAGAACCAGGACACCAAAAGTGTCGTCCATGCTGTCTCTAAGGTCAATTTCATTTTCTCGCGAGCTCTACTCATATTTATCGAGTGCATACACCCATTTTTGCGATACTGATATAGTAGGGATTTTCTCTTCAGGTCGCTCTTAAGTTCGTGTATTTGGCCATTGCATCAGGAGTAGCTTCATTTCTCCGTAAGTATTGTGAACACTATATCTCATGATTAAAGGGTCTAAAATTGATGAAAAATGACACTCAACTGATGAAAAAAACATGTATATCTTGTTGTAGAGGTGGCTTGCTGGATGGTAACAGGCGAAAGGCAGGCATCACGAATGAGGAACTTGTACCTGAAAACCATCCTTAGGCAAGATATCGCGTTTTTTGACAAGGAAGTAAACACAGGCGAGGTTGTTGGAAGGATGTCGGGTGATACTGTTCTCATACAAGATGCCATGGGGGAGAAGGTAACATTGTTTTAAATTTTTTTTATTTTAACTTGATTCTTCTATGTTTCCCATGCACGTTCTCCTTTTAAATTATTGCGTTCTCTCTTTTTCTTCATATATGTATAGGTAGGGCAATTTATACAGTTAATTTGCACCTTCCTGGGAGGATTTATCATTGCATTCATCAAAGGGTGGCTTCTTACTCTAGTCATGCTGGCTTCGATACCTCCTCTTGTGCTTGCTGGTGCAGCTATGGGTATTTTTTTATCGAAAATGGCGACACAAGGGCAAAAAGCTTACGCAAAGGCAGCAGTTGTTGTGGAGCAAACTATTGGGTCAATCAGAACAGTGAGTACATTGCTTGTTTTTTTAACAAAGTTAGTTGTTCACATATCTTGTGTAAAGCGACACACTTGTTGACACTGAGTCTGTGATATGTTCAGGTGGCTTCATTTACAGGGGAAAAACAAGCAATTACCCTATACAACAAGTCTATTGTCAATGCCTACAAGTCAGGTGTTAAGGAAGGATTGGCTACAGGAGCAGGAATGGGTGCCGTTATGTTTGTCATGTTTTGCAGTTATGCTTTAGCCATATGGTTTGGGGCAAGGATGGTTCTTAAAGGCAATTACACTGGGGGTGATGTCATTCTTGTCATTGTAGCGGTTTTGACTGGTTCCATGTGAGTGTTCCCATTCAGTCATGAAAAGAAATTATATATCAACAATATTAGACACTCTTTAGATTCTTTTTTGGTGTAGAGTTGGTTTTCTAGACTCTTTGTGTTTGTTTGCATATGAGGATTCCTTGTTCTCCATTGTTTCTTCATTGCATCAATAATAATAATAATATAATAATTATAGTAATAACTAATACAATTGATATAGGTCTTTGGGGCAAGCATCGCCAAGCATGAGCGCATTTGCCGCAGGTCAGGCAGCAGCATACAAGATGTTTGAAACCATCAATAGAAAACCAGAAATTGATCCTTACGATCCAAATGGGAATGTATTGGAGGATATTCATGGCGATATAGAGTTGAGAGACGTTTATTTTAGTTATCCAGCCAGACCCGATGAACAAATTTTCCGTGGATTTTCTCTTTCAATCAAAAGTGGAACAACTGTAGCACTAGTTGGGCAAAGTGGTAGTGGCAAATCTACTGTTGTTAGCTTAATTGAGAGATTCTATGATCCACATGCTGGAGAAGTTTTGATTGATGGGACCAACATAAAAGAATATCAGCTAAGATGGTTGAGGCAGAAAATCGGCCTAGTAAGTCAAGAGCCAGTATTGTTTGGTTCTTCAATTAGAGATAACATTGGGTATGGAAAAGATGGTGCAACAGATGAAGAAATAAGAACTGCCACTGAGCTCGCAAATGCTGCCAAGTTTATTGATAAATTACCTCAGGTTAACACTGTATATACTGTGTATTTTTCCTTCTGTGGAATATTTTTTATTCAACAATCTAACACTAAATGTTGGCATACATAATGTGTAGGGACTCGATACATTGGTCGGTGAGCACGGAACTCAACTATCTGGTGGGCAGAAGCAGAGAATTGCTATAGCACGAGCCATTTTAAAGGATCCACGTATCCTACTTTTGGATGAAGCAACTAGTGCACTTGATGCAGAATCTGAGAGGGTCGTGCAGGAAGCATTAGACAGGATAATGGTAAATAGAACAACTGTTGTAGTTGCACATCGCTTGAGTACAGTGCGTAATGCTGATGTCATTGCAGTTATTCATCAAGGAAAGGTGGTTGAGAAAGGTAAGCTCGTCACTTCATGCAGAACGCTCCATAATCTTTCATCCCATTTTTCCTTGTCAGTGCTATATTCTTCAAATACTTTGGATGATTGAGGTTCATTGAGACTACTAGTTTGTTGAGTACTAATGTATCTCCATTTCCGAAAAAAAGGGCACAAACTCCCTTATCTTTCAATCTAGAACATGATTGAATAGCAAAGTGGATCACTAAAGTGTCTAGGATTGTCTTGTTGTTCATTGATTAATTCTGATGATACACCTGCTTTTTTCCTCTGTGATTGAGATGTTTTTTCACTTTTGCAAAACCAGGTCAGCACTCTGAGTTAGTCAAGGATCCAGAGGGAGCATATTCTCAGCTTATACATTTACAGGAAATGACTAAAGACACCGAACAATCTACTGATAAAGACGGGGATATGTTACGACAGGCAAGTAAAAAAAGATCATCCTTGCGATCGTCAAGTCTAGGGTCCTCTGGGAGGGTGAGCAGCAATCGTCTCTCATTCTCAGTAGCTGGAATACCAATAGACCTTGGTGAAACTTCCACACCCGAAAATGACGAGGAGGCACATCCTGAAAGGCCATCTGTTCCATTAAAGCGTCTTGCTGCTCTTAACAAGCCTGAAATACCAATACTTATTCTTGGAGTACTATCTGCCATCGTCAGTGGTGTTATCTTTCCCTTGTTTGGTGTACTCTTCTCGAGTGTGGTCAAAATGTTTTTCAAGCCACCCCATGAGTTGAGAACGGATTCAAGGTTTTGGGCCTTAATGTTTGTGGTATTTGCAGTCGCATCACTACTATCGTATCCAGCTCGAGCCTACTTCTTTGCAGTGGCTGGGTGTAGGTTAATACAAAGGATAAGGTCAATGTGCTTCGAGAAAATAGTCTACATGGAGGTCGGGTGGTTTGACGAGCCTGAAAATTCGAGTGGTGCGGTTGGTGCAAGGTTGTCGACTGATGCTGCAAGTGTGCGTGGTTTGGTGGGAGACGCGCTTGGTTTGATTGTTCAAAATCTTGCCTCCGCAATCTCCGGCCTGCTGATTGCTTTCCTTGCAAATTGGATCTTAGCTTTTATTATCCTTGCAATGATCCCCCTTTTAGGACTCAATGGCTATTTTCAATTGAAGTTCATGAAAGGATTCAGTGAAGATGCTAAGGTTTACAGTCTCTCTCACTATTACCTCCAGACATATTTACTTTTGCCTATCTGGGATTGCAATATATTTAAAAAAAATACTTGCCTGAAATGTGGATGTTCAACAATTACAATTTAAATTGCATTTGCCAAAAAGTAAATGGCAAATTAATTATGCTTCTAATTGAAAACATTAGATATTGAGCAATTTCATTTTGTTGCGGGGGTGTGGGTAAAGGGAGCGACAAGGGAGTTGCACACAATGCTGATAGTTTTCGAACTTGCCATAAGTACCACATTGAGTTTAGAAGTCTAGTCAGCTGATATTCTTCTCTTATTTTTCTAAAATTGCAGAAAAAATACGAGGAGGCCAGCCATGTTGCTAATGATGCAGTTGGAAGTATAAGAACTGTTGCTTCCTTCTGTGCAGAGGAGAAGGTAATGCAGCTTTATGAAAAGAAATGTGAAGGCCCAATGAAAGCTGGTATCAAGCGAGGTATTATAAGTGGTGTGGGCTTTGGCATGTCCTTTGCTCTACTTTTCTCTGTCTACGCCCTCAGTTTTTATGCAGGAGCTCTGCTTGTTGGCGCTGGGAAAACTACTTTTGATAAAGTGTTCCGAGTAAGTATTTGCTCTCCAAAGGCTTAAGGCATCATACTTTAAGTGATATGGAGTATAAGTTTTTTGACACATAACATTTTGATAAATTGCAGGTTTTCTTTGCACTTGCCATGGCAGCAATAGGAATATCACAATCAAGCTCCTTGGCTCCCGACACTAGTAAAGCCAAGAGTGCTGCTGCTTCTGTATTTTCGATTCTGGATCGTAAATCTAAGATTGACCCGAGTAACGAATTAGGGGAGACTCTGGAACAAGTTAAGGGTGAAATTGAGTTTCGACATGTGGCCTTTACATATCCCACCAGACCCGATGTCCCAATATTCCGAGACCTATGCTTGACTATTCATCACGGAAAGGTACTTTTCAAAACAATAATACTCAACAAAGATGATGTTAGTTGATTATTCTCTTTTCTATTGTGAGTGTAAATAAGCGTTTTCTGATTAAAATTGCAGACGGTGGCCCTTGTTGGAGAAAGTGGGAGTGGAAAATCGACAGTAGTGTCCTTGTTGCAAAGATTTTATGATCCCGATTCTGGATATATCACCATAGATGGGGTTGAAATTCAAACATTCCAGTTGAAATGGTTGAGGCAACAGATTGGGCTTGTAAGTCAAGAACCTACTCTATTTAATGAGACGATTCGTGCCAATATTGCATATGGCAAGGGAGGGAATGCCACAGAGGCTGAGATTATCGCTGCTGCCGAACAGGCAAATGCTCACAAATTCATCTCCAGCTTGCAGCAGGTAATGTGACATTGGTACAAAGTTTGTACTTACAAGTATCATTTTATAGAGAGTACTTCCTTCATCTCATTAACTTATCTGAGGGTGCATTTATTTCAGGGTTATGATACAGTTGTTGGGGAACGAGGAGTGCAATTATCGGGAGGGCAAAAACAACGGGTTGCAATTGCTCGAGCCATAGTAAAGAATCCAAGAATACTACTGTTGGATGAAGCTACAAGCGCACTTGATGCGGAGTCTGAGAAAGTAGTGCAGGATGCATTGGATCAAGTCATGGTGAACCGCACTACAGTCGTCGTTGCTCACAGACTGTCCACCGTGAAGAACGCTGATGTGATCGCAGTGGTGAAAAATGGTGTTATAGCGGAGAAAGGAAGGCACGAAAAGCTAATCCATTTACAAGACGGGTTGTATGCTAGCTTAGTCGCGCTTCACATGAGTGCCTCTTCCTAACTATCTATCCTAAGTTCTTAACAGTTTTTTGTAGTCTTGAATGCCAATCCTGTTTTGGCCAAGGGATGTTTTGTGGTGTATATTAGTTTGTGTACTTATTTTTTATAAAAAAAAACAAGAGTTTATTTTTTGTGAAAGAAGGAGTTGTTAATGATGTACAGAAGCAGATTGATTGGAAATATTTTTCAAATTTTTGCTGCACGCAGAAGCATTACATTGTCCGACGCAACATTGAAGTCATTTGGTTTCTATTCAAGTATTTCAACTCATCAAACTGTTTTAGCTTCCACCATATTCTAATGTATTCATCACGGTCGGGACACTATCATAAAGGACTTGTTGGTGGTCTGCCCGGCTGCCCCTATCGTTCTGTGAGATCGTCTCACGATAATTTTATCGTATTTTTGTGTTATTTCAAAGTGTTGTTCCAAATAGATGTATGGCCAAATTAAAGAGAATAAAGTGGAGAAAAGGCATACGAATTGAGGGGAAATTATTTAAAGACGAGACGCAATGAACATAAAATAGGCAAAGGGAAACATGTAGGTAGTGGAGTTGGAAAGGGAATCAAGTAAGGAATGGTTTGTCTAAGTAAAGCTACACAATTTAAGGGCTTAAGATAAGGATTTGGTTTGGGGCATTTCCATCTCCATATTCTGAATTGATTGACTTAAGACTTGTGTTTCTATCTATCTTATCTTCCATCCCTTTGCAATTAAAGAAATGAATGCTTTCATAAGCTACTACCGAGTAAATCCTAATTTTATCATGCAACAATTATACGACATTTTAATTTTGAGAAAAGTTTTTTTCTTTTCATCTCGCGTTAATATAATGAGAAACTATCTCTTCCTATTTTTGAGTATTATTTATCTACGTCATCAATTATTTGAGTCGTTTGATCGTTTCATAATAGAATCGTGGTCGTTGAAAGAAAATGAAAAGAAGAAAAAATTGAGCGGATCCAAATACCTAAATGACCTTGTTTCGATTGCATCATATACGTCTCACACGACTGTGGACATGACATAGGTCCACCCCGACGCGGCCACGCGCGGGTTTGGGGAGGCGAATGAATGTCATGTGAGATGGATCTCGAGTTGAAATTTAAATCGAAGTAGGAGTCGCAACCGAACTTTGTGGGAGTTCGGGCCCGTTCGAACCCACTCTATGTCGTAGTGGGCCGTGCACAAAGTACGGCCCATTCCGATTTCAGAGTTTATTGGGTTCGTCCCTTAGCATTGCGATACCGATACCGACATGATCGGTAATCGGGTATTGAATGACTCTCGTATGCCAATGGATTCGGACATCCGGAAACCATGGTTCTGAGTAAGGGGTGAGGGTACGTGTTGGAAGTTCACAAAGAACACCCAACCCCGCCCGCACTTAGCGGCCTTTACTAAGATATCGTTCATTTTTGGTGTACGCGCGTTAGTTCGACGGTTGAATGATATGCAAAGAGTGTTTTGACTAAACATGCAAATAATTGAATGAGTTGCTAGGTCGATTTAATGCATCTAAAATAACAACAAAGCTGTTTTAGCATGCGAAGCTTGTTTTAGTATAATAAAACAAAACAATGAAAAGATCGCTAAAAACATGAGCAAACAGGTTAGTAACGATTTGTAAATTGAATAAAAGATGTAAATATAATGCAATGCATGGTTTTGAAAAGATTTGTCGAGACCTGAAACATACTGAAAAAACTCGCCGTTTTAATAAAAAGAAAAAGATGTTTGAAAAAATTAGACGGGATCGCTTTCCGGTGTTACGGTTTTCAGGAGACTACGCGACCCGCACGGGTGAGGCGCGACTCGCGTGTCCATGCGAATCGCACGGGACTTGTGCGACTCGCATGGTTGCCTATTTCTCGGGACCTTTTTCGAAAATTTCGTTAAACCGCGTACAAATATTACATAATTTATACTCGAGCTAAATTTTCGATATTCGTTATATTCGATTATGAAATCGATATCAAATATTCGGAATGATTTTTAGAAAAAGTGTTTTGTAAGTTGTTTTTAAAATTGATTTAAGAAAAATAATGTTAATTCTCTCCGCGTTGAAATCGTCGTATTTTGTTTTAAGACCAAGTGACGATTTTTTAGCATTAATGAGATTAATTTAGTTCTTTTTAAATACGATTGTGGACATGACATAGGTCCACCCCAACGCGGCCACGCGCGGGTTTGGGGAGATGAATGAATCTCCATATGAGAATGGATCGAATTGAAATTTAAATCGAACTTGGATTCGCCACCGAACTTTGTGGGAGTTCGGGCCCGTTCGAACCCACTCTATGTTGAGTGGGCCGTGTACAAAATACGGCCCATTTCCGATGTCAGAGTTTATCGGGTTCGTCCCTTTGCATTTGATACCGATACTGACATGATCGGATACCGTGTATTGAATGACTCTCGTTGCCAATGGTTTCGGACATCCGGAAACCGAGGTTCTGAGTAAGGGGTGAGGGTACGTGTTGGGAAGTTCACAAAGAACACCCAACCCCGCCCGCACATTAGCGGCCTTTACTAGGATATCGAATGATTTTTGAATACGCGCGTTAGTAATACGATGAATGATATGCAAACATTGTTTTCCCTAAACATGCGAGAAATTGAATGGGTTGCTAAGTCGGTTTAATGCGTCTAAAATTAACGTCAAAGTTGTTTTAGCATGTGAGATTCATTTTAGTACAATAAAACAAACGATGAAAAAAATGACTTTGCTACAAAGGATGAACAAACGAGTTAGTGTCGATTTGTGAATAAAAGACGTAAATATGATAATATGCATGATTATGAAAAAGGATTTTATGATACGTGATGGATTAAACACGTGTAGACCGAGGTCGAAAAATATTTGTCGAAATCTGAAAATATGAAAATATGTCGAGAAAGCCGCTGTTTTATGTAAAAAATGATGTAAAATAAAAAAAAAGAGAAACGAGAAAAAACGGGTCGCGGTTTACAGGCCGCCCGCGCGACTCGCCCGGGAGGGGGCGCGACTCGCGCGGGTAACTCTCTCGGCTTGGGTTTTTCGAAAATCGTTAATTTTAATAAATCGCGTACAAATATGCGGATTAATTTATACTCGATTTATATTTTCGATATTCGCTGTATCCGATATTCGATTATGAAATCGATATCAAATATTCGGAATGATTTTTAGAAAAAGTTTTTATAAAATCGTTTTGAAAAGAAATTGAACGAAAAGAAAAGAATGTTAATTCTCTCCGTGTTAAAATCGTCGTATTTTGTTTTAAAAAAGTATGTAACGATTTTTAGCATCAACGAGATTTAATTTAGTTCTTGTTTGATACGATATTCGATTAACGAACCGGTATCGTATTTTAAGAACGTTATATATGAAAATAATTTTGTAGTATCGACATTAGAAATAGAAAAAAAATGCGACGAACGACCCGTAAAACAAAAATCGACCGACGACGAAAAAAAGAAAAAAAGACGAGAAGGAGAAGAAGAGAGAAAGGAGAAGTCGGGTTTGATTTTACACCCTGAACCTACATGCTTTGTTTACTCGGATTGGGGCTCGTCGGAATGTGGCTAAGGCACGGGAGCGTCGAGTTAATGTCGGTGAGTTATGGTGGTTTTTTGGTTCGGACGTGTAGGGTGTCGGGCGAGGTGGCCGGCTTCGTCTGGCGTGATCTCGGGTTGTATACTATCGGTTTTTCGATGCTAAGTGTAAGAGTCTCGAGGTGTATGATTATTTATGAATGTTGATGTGTATGAATAAGAAAGTTGATGTGAAGTTGTTGTATGATATATGATTGATGTGTGTTAATTGTGTTGTGCAAGGGGCCTATTTATAGGAAAATTCTCGACCTTGGCTAGGAGAAGTGTTTGGGTTAGAACTACCGCTTAGGATAGGAAACGTAAGAAGCTGAGAAGAACGAGAATTCCGTTTACTTGGTGAAGAAGCAAGGAACTCGGCTGAAAACAGGCTGCTCGGCCGAGTATTTGATGCTCGGTCGAGTGTTTGATTCGGTGTTCGGATAGAATTCCTACTTGAGATCGAATTCTACCTTTAACGGAATTGTTTAATATTTGTGTGGTTGATTTTTTGTAGTATTCGAGCTTGAGTCGGTCACGTGGGGTGACACGGCTGACTCACACGTTTCGAAAATATCTTTGACCGAGTTTTGACTCGGTCGCTAAAAGACGGTTTTGCCCCTGGTGTCAGATTCGACCCAAATTAGTCTTATTTGACTCGAAACGACCCAATGGGCCTGAATTTGAGGTTGGTTTTGTGAAATTTGTACTCCGTAAAAAGCCCAAGCCAAATGCCAATGATTTTGAGTCCATATCCGAGTATATTAAAGCACGTTTGCGTCCGATTATCATCGGGTGTTTGTGGGAAACTGCTATAGACACCTGGCGGTCAAAATGTGGGTGTCTACAACGATATTCGATTAGAGAGTAGATATCGTATTTTAAGAACGTTTGTTTTGTATAGAAAGATTATATTGTAGTATCGATATTAGAAAAAGAAGAAGGAAAAAGAATGTGACGATGACCCATAAAAAAAATGGACCGACGACGCAAAAGAAGAAAAAAACGTGACAAGGGAGAGAGAAAGGGATTTAGAACACCCTCAACCTACATGCTTGATTATCTCGAAAACGGACTTGTAGTAGCGGCCTAGGCGCGGGAGCGTTAAGATGTATATAGGTGAGTTATGGTGTGTATGGTTAGGGATTTGGCGAGTTTTGCTCTCGGGTTTGTATACGGTTTGCCTAAAATTTTGGGTTGTGAATGGTCGGGAATCCTATAGGATTTCTAGAGGAAAGATTGGAATATAATATGCCTAGTATTGATGGAATTCCGGGTTGTAATTTGTGTGCCGGGATTGGAATTGTTGTGTTGATGTTGTAATTGATGTCGGGAATTGTAGTTGTCGGGAATTGTAGTGAATAATTGATGATTAAATTGTGTTGCGGGAGTGAGGTATTTATAGGATGAAATACCCGACTGAGATAGGAGATAGATGTCTTGCAAAGGAAGAAAACAACCGGTTGGGGTGAAGTAGGATTCCGTCTTTGGATAGGAAAATGTTATTTGTAGGGGAAGAAACACCGGTTGGGGTGAAGTAGGCTTCCGGTTTTTTGTGAGGTATTTGACTTCAAATCGAATTTCCGAAAGCTGCGTGGAAGATTTTTCTGCCTCGGAAATGCCTTTGACCGGGGTTTGACCCGGTTGCTAAAAGACGATTTTACCCTTGGTGTTGGTTTTGACCCAAATTAGTCTCATTTGACTGGAAACGACCCAGTGAGCCTGAATTTGAGGTCGGTTTTGAGATTTTTACTCCGCTAAAAGCTCGTGCCAACTACTATTGATTCCGAGTCCGAAATCGAGTGTATTAAGCCATATATGTTTACGTCCGATCATCATCGGGTGTTCTTTGGAAACTGCTATAGACACCTGGCGGTCAAATGTGGGTGTCTACAACGACAATCTTACAACTTTTAAAAGTCTCAATTTAAAACAAATGACCTTCATAATACATCGGGGCATTTCATTTGGTGCGTGTGTGACTCATTTTATTTTGGGGCCAAAAAGGCTAAAAAAACGTGGATAATAGCCTTCAAAATCGATCGTTTTATGTTATTTCGAAATAGGGGAATGTTGATATAACTGTGTTTTGACAAAAAATTGTTGATAAGAATAGAATGCCTATTAATGATTATTCAAACTCTCTGAAATGATATAAGATGGAGTATAACTCTTATTTCGACTGAATCTGATAAGTCTTGATTTAAAATCAAATGACCATCATAATATATCGGGATATTTTATTTGGTGTGGTGTTTGTACGGCGCGAATATTGACGCCTTTTATATATTCCGGAAGCCAAAATGTCGAAAAAACGTGGATAATAATCTTTAAAATCGATCGTTTTTTTGCTATTTTCGAAATTTAGGATTGTTGATCTAAACCGGGAATGTTTCTTGACAAAAAAATGTCAATAGGAATAGATGACCTAATAATGAGAAAAGCGTGGAGACGTGGTAAAAAAATCGGAATTTAAACTAGTCCTTGCCCGGTAGGACCTCCAGAACAGCTCAAACGCAGTGTATAATATACGGTTTGTTGAGATCCGGGGCCTCGGAAAAAATCTTGCCAAAAATTGATTGCTTTATTCTTTATGAGAGATAATCTCTCCTCCAAATTTTTTAAATCCAACGGAAGAGAACTGAGAGTATCGGGAAGTGCTAAACTCGCATCGGCTAAAAGCAAGAATGTCGTGCAAAATGGACGTGTATTTGTTATTTGATCGATGCTGAATTTCAACATAAGATATCCAGTAGATTTCGCGGAGACTTGAAAAGAAAATTGAAAGAAAACGAGACCTTGTCCGGTAGGACCTTTCGGATAGCTTAAATTGTTGTCTATATACACGGTTTTCGGAGATCCGGGTTCCGGAACAAAACTTGCCGAATCAACCGTTTTTAGGTTAAACAGAGGAGATCTGAGAGTATTGGAAAGCGATAAACTTGCGTTGGCTAAAAATTCGAAAACTCGTGCAAAATGGATGTGAATTTGTTATCTGAGGCTGAAATTGTACATGAAATATTTCGAAGAGTCCACGGAGACGTTGTAAGAAAACGGAAAGAAAACAATACCTTACCCGGTAGGATATTCCGGATTGCTCAAATCGTAGTGTATAATACACGGTTTCTTGAGATCTGCGACCTTGAAATAATAAAATTTGTTGAAAATCGACTGTTCTATACCTTATGACAATAATCTCATTCTCAAAGACTTTTAGATCCAACGGAGATAAACGGAGAGTATCGAAAAGTAATACTCCCTCCTAGTTTTTTTTATCTTCCCTTTTTCCTTTTTGACGCTAGTTGGATAATCTTCCCTCTTTTTATTTTTGGGTTGTACTTTAATCATTTCTTTATTCTTTCTTCAATTTTTTATTTTTTTTCTTTTGCTCACAAATACCATCATATTTCTACTTTATACCCCACATTTTCTTACTTTAATCAATTCTTTATTCCCTTCTTAATTTTTGTGCCAAAAAAAAGAGGGAAGCTCAAAAGAATTAGGAGAGAGTAAACTCTAGTCGACTAATTAAAAGCCGATAACTATTGCAAAATAGAGGTGTACTTGTTGGCCTGGGTGGTTACTCGGGTCGGGTATAAAAAAGGCACATCACCTTGATAGTTGATACCCTGAAATTGAATGCTGATCATGGAAAAGCACTAAGCTAGCCTCATCGATCACTTTGTGGACATTCATTCATTTGCTTTCCCCTACCTTCCCTCCCTTTCTCCTCACATTTCCATTACTCACCCATTCAAACATGCAGCCCTACTTGATATTTTAAAAAACCCATACATACTACCGGCCTACATACACACCTTTGAGACTAACAAAACAAAAACAAACTAAAACAGAGCGAGCTCTTGAAACACTGGGACAATAACATAATTAATATTATGTACCGGTTGAGTAACACGGTGATCGGGTTCCTGAACCTATTCTCGCTACTAGCATCAATCCCGATAATAGGGGCGGGACTAAAGATGGCTAGAAACAGCACTACATGTGAGAATTTCCTGCAAACACCCCTCTTAGTGATAGGGTTCATAGTGCTAATAGTGTCGTTAGCAGGGTTCATAGGAGCATGCTTTCAGGTGGCATGGGCACTTTGGGTCTACTTAGTCGTAATGCTCATACTAATCATAGCGTTGACGATAATGACGGTGTTTGGGTTCGTGGTGACGGGGCAGGGCGGGGGGTCGGTGGTGCCCGGGAGGATGTACAAGGAGTATCACTTGGGGGAATACTCGAGTTGGTTGAGGGGCAGAGTCAAGGATCCCAGTAATTGGGTGAGTGTCAAGGGTTGTGTGTTTGGGTCTAAGACTTGTGATAGTGTTGCTGCTTGGACTCCTGTTGATTATATGAGAAATGATATGTCTCCAATTCAGGTATTTTTATTTTTGGCTTTTATTTATTTATATCTTTTTTGTTTAGTTATGTTCTTATCCAAATGGATATTTTCCCCAAAAATTATAATTAAACAGGATAAAAATAATACTCGGTATGAAAGTCTTTGTAACTCTGAAACCCATGATATGGAGTAACCGCTTAAAGTTAAATTTGTAAAATTTTGGCATCGATTATAGTCAATCAAATTATAAAAATTTAATATAATGCAAAAAAGTGTATTAGTATGCAACTGTGAAGAAAAATTAATCTGGATAAGTATGAAGGAAAATCGTGAAAAGTTAAATAAAGTTACAATTAATCTAGATAAGAGATAGTCTCATATAGAGTATATAATCATACAAAAATCAGGCCATTGGCCATATTCTCAATTTTCACATTTCGAAAGTTCAAAATGTTATCTACTCTTCAAAAAATGTACTCAGTATTTAAGTTTTTATGACTTGCGTCTAGAGTATTTAACATGACAAGGTGGTTAATTAATGAAATGTTTGTATAGTTGTATTATATAAATAAATTGGTCGCAACAAGATTTACTCGAAGAGCAAACCAATAGGTTGATAATTTAACAAGTGTTATACCAAGTCAATGAAAATACATTCGTGAAATTAATAATACTCCCTCCGTCCCAGTGAATTCTTTACGTTTGTTTTTTGGCACTATTCATGAGGTAAAACATAGTCATGCAAGATCTTTTTCAGATGGTTACATTAAGATTTTCAAATTTATAAAACATGTAAATAAAGATATGAATGAAATGAAATTTACCTCGACAAGCGTAAAAAAGTAAACGCAAAAAATTCATTGAGATAGAGGGAGTAATAGTAATAGTAATAGCAATAGTAATAATAATAATAATAATAATAATAATAATAATAATAATAATAATAATAATAATAATAATAATAATAAGTGGATAGAATGAGTAAAAAATAACTTAATTGGTGATAACCATGCATGAACGTTTAAGCTTACACTCGACAATAATCTACAGTAAACTGAAATTCTTTCCAATATTATTATTTTCGACAGTTTGAAATTTAAATTATCAACATTTTTTCCTTTTTTTTTTTACAAAATACTTAATTGTATTATAATAAAAGGAATAGTTTGTGGTTGGTAGAAGAGATGAATCAAAGTTGGGGACTTAATTGAGCAAACTAAGACATGCATCTAAGAATGGAAGTGGAGCGGAGAATTTGGTTCCCGATTACTTTAGACAAGGCAATGATGCTGACAAAAGTTGGGAATATTAGATATACATTTTAAGTAGCATGATTCTTAGAAAATCGAGAAAGTAGTAGTAGTAGTAGTAGTAAAACGTAGGCTTCTTCAGAATTTGTTAAAATATGCTCCCACCTTCTCATAAAGCTGATCCCCACTATATACATGCTCTCTATGTTCTTCATTCCCCATCTAAACATTTCTCATCCATTGTTTCACTAAAGTTAAACTTTTCTCTTCCTTTTTTATTTTATTTTATCACGCCCTCGTCACTGTAAATGGATTGGTGGATAGTAAAACAGTTAAAGAAATGATTGGACAGAGTAAAAACTAACTTATTAATTGGGAACGAATGGATGCAGTCGGGATGCTGTAAACCACCAACATCATGCACATACGGGGAAGCCACAGTAATGACGGACCAAGATCCGGATTGTTATAAATGGAACAATGAGCCGAGCATGTTGTGCTACGAGTGTGATTCGTGCAAGGCTGGAGTTGTTGAGACCATTAGAAGGGATTGGCACAAACTGTCTGTTCTCCTTGTGGTTGTTCTCATACTCCTCATTGGTGTCTACTGTATTGGCTGCTGTGCCTTCCAAAACACACGTCGCGCTGAAACCGATTACCCCTATGGCCACAACCGCATGACCAAAGTCCGCCCCAGATGGGATTTCTACTGGTCACTCACTCACTCACTCACTCACTCACTCACGCTTTAACTACATACATACGTACTTTGATCCATTTGGATAAAAGACCGTTCATTTATTGCACAATACCTAACATGATTCGATACAACTTGCAGGTGGAGATGGTGGCGCGACAGGAGGGAGCAGCTGTGGTAGTGACTATGTGCAGCTTGCTTTGTTAGCTAGTGGTTAATTAGTGAGTGAGTCGAGTCCATACTACTCAGTACTCCCTCCGTTTTATTCATTTGTTTGCATGTTATATTCATTGTGAGAAACATTCTAATTATCGAATGTAAGCAAATGAACGAGATGGAGGAACTACTATATATGCTAGTTGAATTTGCTTGTACTACTAGTTTAAGGCTTTAGGTTGCTGCTTCTGATCTTGTACAAACAATGCTAAAGCAATAACATTTTCTCTTTGATTATGGTGGATATCGTTACATAATTTTGTTTCGGGTCACAACTCACAAATACAACCTCCAATCCACATCAACGTTTTCGTAACTTAAATTGTGCGAGGAGAATTTCGGACTATGGGGGTTTAGGTTAATAGAGATCGTACATCTTGCGATTGTAAATGACCATAGCCAAAATCAAAAATTTCAATCACCTTAGAGAACTATCAAATCGCTTTTACCAGGGACGGACTGACTTTATTAGGTATGAAAAATGAACAGCAAACCCTCGGTATCATTTGATACCTAAGCAATGAACAAAAACCCATTTACTACTTACACATCCTTACCTATAAACAATACAAAATCATCTAACATATATGAACAATAACTGCGAGGCTTTCTTAGATGTACCAATCAAGACGAGGATGCACTCATATGAGCGGCAACCAAAGAGGCATATGATCCATCTTTGATTCGGATTAGTTTCTCATGATTTCCTCTTTCAGCAATAACCCCGTTTTTTACGACTGCAATCACATCAGCATTCCTAATGGTGGATAATCTATGAGCAACAATGACTGTTGTTCGGTTAACCATGACTTGGTCCAGTGCATTTTGCACCGCTTTCTCAGACTCCGCATCAAGTGCACTTGTTGCTTCATCTAACAGCAGAATTCTTGGGTTTTTTACTATGGCTCGGGCTATGGCAACTCGTTGCTTCTGCCCTCCTGACAATTGCACTCCTCGTTCACCAACTAATGTATCATAACCCTGCAATATTCCCGATTTTGTATTTAGTTAAGCAATGAAAAGCTGACTGATTATTACCAAGTTTATCACCTTGAAATATACCAAGTTGGGTCGAGTTTTTGTCAGGCTGTCAACTCATCTGGGTCGGGCTAGAGGTCTAATCAAAAGTAATACCTGTTCCAAACTACAGATGAATTTGTGGGCGTTAGCCTTTTCTGAGGCAGCAATGATCTCAGCTTCTGTCGCATTCCCGCCCTTTCCATAAGCAATGTTGGCACGAATTGTGTCGTTAAATAGACTCGGCTCTTGACTTACAAGTCCCATTTGTTCCCTCAGCCACTTCAACTTGTACTTCTGAATCTCAATCCCATCTAGGGTGATGCACCCAGAATCTGGGTCATAGAATCGTTGTAATAAGGATATGACTGTCGATTTCCCACTCCCACTTTCTCCAACAAGAGCCACTGTCTGGTATAAATATGGAAACTCAATTTACTTTAGGATTTCGAAAATAAAAAGTACTTTAATTATCTGTTGTTTCAAAATGGAACGTACCTTGCCAGAACGAATGCTAAGGCAGAGGCCTTGGAAAATTTGAACATCGGGTCTATTGGGATATGTGAAGCTGACATGCTGAAGTTCAATGTCACCCTTCACTTGGTCCAAGGTGGTACCAGTTTCATCACTCGAGTCTATCTTAGATTTGCGATTTAGTATCGCAAAAACAGAAGAAGCAGCACTCTTGGCTTTGCCAGTGTCCGGAGCAAGTGAGCTTGATTGTGACATTCCTACTGCTGTCATTGTAAGTGCAAAGAAAACCTGCAATTTCATACAACTATACAGGTTTACACATGTTGAAGAAAAAGGGGTTGAAGAAAGTACTTCTCTGTCCCATTCATTTATTTACACGGCATTCATTTATAGAATAAGCAGACGCATAGGTAGGACAAAAGAAATAGAACTAACTCGGAAAACATCAGAAAATGTAGCTTTTCCGTGGCCAACAAGCTGCGCTCCTGCATAGAAGCTGAGCGCGTAGACACTATAAAGCAAAGCAAAAGACATCCCAAATCCAACACCACTTATCAGTCCTCTTTTTATGCCAGCTTTCACAGGGCCTTTGCATTTTTCCTCATAGAGTTGTATCACCTTCTCTTCAGCACAAAATGAAGCAACGGTTCTCATACTCCCAACTGCCTCACTTGCAACTTGGCTCGCCTCCTCGTACATTTTCTGTCATTATAGATTGGAAGGAAAATGTAATAGGCTAGCCAAAGTTTTGAGTAAGATCATTCTAGGGTAATTAATTTATTGTAAGATCCAAAATGACACACTAGCTTATCCACATTAGGAAAAAAAAACCTTTAAAAAAAAATTATGACTTAAATGATGCCAGCCGAAACCACTCGACCTGAGCTTAGCCGCACAAAAACAAGTGAATGGTAGCACACACAAAATACCTGAATCCAACATGACCAAATGTGTTACATCATGACCGGACTGAAAGTCTGAAAGTGGGCTACACCCGGAATGACCCCATTTATAACTGATCCAAATGGCTTGTTTGACAGGTCTAGTTTGATTTGATATTTCCAAATTACAGAAACCCGTAAATCTTACCAATTACCATAAATTACTTTAAGACAGGCTTTAGAAGATTTACTCAAATTTTAAAGCCTATATATGGTATCTGACAGAATTACAGTAATAAGAACATACCTTAGCATCTGCACTGAATCCCTGGGTGAACTTGAGTTGCAAGTAACCATTAATTCCAATAAGAGGGATCAAAGCCAGTACGATAAATGCTAACATCCAGTTAGCAAGGAATGCAATCAGCAAACCAGCCATTGCAGTTGCAATATTCTGAACGAGCAGGCCTAATGCATCTCCAACCAAAGCCCGAATACTTGCAGCATCTGAGGACAGTCTGGCACCAATTGCACCACTTGAATTTTCTACCTCATCAAACCAACCAACTTCCATTCGAACTACCCTTTCAAAGCACATTGTCCTAATCCTCTGTATCAACCTCCCTCCGGCCACAGCAAAGAAATAAGCGCGGGCTGGATTTGACACTAGGGATACCAGCCCAAAGGCAAGAAACATTAGTGCCCAAAACCTTGAGTCTTTTCTCAGCTGATGGGGAGGTTCATAAAACATTGCAATTATGCCAGAAAAGAGTACTCCAAATATTGGATAGACCAAGCCATTTATAATGGCAGATAGTGATCCAAGAATGAGGACTGGAATTTCGGGCTTATTTAGAGAGGCCAAATACTTGACTGAAACTTTTGGGTGTTCTTTTGACGGGGGAAAAAGATCATCTTCACGTTCTCTTAAGGGACTTACTGAAAACCCTACGGGTAGCGGTGAAAATGAGAAACTGTTGCTGCTCATTAATGTTCGATTGTTGAATGAACGTAAAAAAGATCTTGTGTGAGTCAGTTGTCTTGTCATCTGTCTTCCTTCCTTGGCTTGTAAATGTATAAGTTGAGAATATGCCCCCTCTGGATCTTTGAGTAGTTCAGCATGTGAACCTTATTTTTGGAACATAAGAGAAACAGAAATTAATCTTCTTGCAGTTGAAACGTGATTTGTAATTTTAAAGAGTTGCTTTGGAAATCAATGTGAATGACTTTTGAGCCATCCCAATGTAATGAAGAACACCAGGGCACTGTCTAGCAAGGAAGAACTTTTGAACTGTGTCTGTGTACCGAGACAGTTTTTTACAAAGATGCTTGAATGTTCAATAATTTTCGTCAAAGGTCACTATGATTTTTCTTTTTTTCACATTTATAATTAAATTTCGAAAGAGTCTCCTGTCTCAATATTGAGTTATAGAGCGCCTGACACATGGATAAGTACTTGTATCTGATGTCCATACCAAAGCCCCAGTAACAAATCCTACATTAACAGAATTTAGTAGTTTATACATAGATAATTACTGGTGCTGAAATAGAATTAGAAGCATACCTTTCTCAACCAGCTTCCCTTGGTGAATGACTGCAATGACATCCGCATCTCTGACTGTACTCAAACGATGAGCAACTATAACAGTGGTACGATCCACCATTACCCTGTCTAATGCTTCCTGAACAATCTTCTCAGATTCTGCATCAAGAGCACTCGTAGCTTCATCCAATAAAAGTATCCTTGGGTTTTTTAGAATCGCCCTTGCAATGGCCACTCTCTGCTTCTGGCCACCAGACAGCTGAGTTCCATGCTCACCAACTAAGGTATCTAGCCCCTTTCAAATTTGACAGATATTTAGAGTAAGATTAAGTTCAACAATTACTGTCCAAACATGACATGGTGATCTAGTGTCACCTTTTTATTGTTCACCTTTGACGTTGTTGATCAAACAATGTCGAGTTTTACGGAAGTTAAAATACTTGTCTTCATAACTCCAACATGACATAAGTTTAACATTATATTCTACATTAGATGAATTTCCGATGAAGGTGGTAGAACAGTATAAACTCACACCTGTGGCAATTTATCAATGAACTTGGAAGCATTTGCCAGCTCAGCAGCAAGTTTAATCTCTTCAGTAGTAGCACCATCTTTGCCATATGCAATGTTATCTCTAATAGATGAACCGAACAATACAGGCTCTTGACTCACAAGGCCGATCTTTTGCCTAATCCATCTTAGCTGAAATTCTTTAATATTGATTCCATCTATTCTAACCTCTCCAGAAAGAGGGTCATAGAATCTCTCGATTAGGCTAATTACAGTTGATTTCCCACTTCCACTTTGTCCAACTAAAGCTGTAGTTGTACCCCTTGTTATAGAAAGATATAATCCATTGAATATTTGCTCGTTAGGTCTCACTGGATAGCTAAAGTGAACATCGATCAGATCAATATCTCCATGAATATCGTCTAGAACTTTGCCCTTTGGGTCACAAGGGTCAATGTCTGCTTTCCTGTTGATGGTCTCAAACATCTTGTATGCTGCTGCCTGCCCCGAAGCGAATGCGCTCATGCTTGGGGACGCCTCCCCTAATGACCTATTCAAGAATCATGTCAATGAGCTTTTGTGGGCAAAAGAACAATCTGAGGCTCTGTTTGATATGAGTTATAAAATGAACTAACATGAACAAAACAGTCCATGACAGGTAAAATAAATAAATAAATAAAATTCGGCCGACACTTTTATTAAGATGAAATAAAATTGTACTGTAGGCATCCTCACTCTAAATAGAAAATATCCTGAGAGAAAAGCATGCCTTTTACTTTCATATTTTCTCATCTTGCACTCAAAAAATAAAAATAAAAATAAAAACTATTTTGCAGGAACATGATTACCCCCAAACCAAGCAGGCCATATATAAGTGAATAGATTAAGTCCAGAGAGTTGAATCAATGCCACTCACATAGAACCAGTTAAGACGGCAACAATGACAGTAATGACAGTACCCCCAGTGTAATGCCCTTGTATAATCATCCTTGCACCAAACCATATGGCTAAAGGATAACTGCAAAATATGACAAACAGGACAGCACCCATCCCCGACCCTGCCGCCAGTCCTTGGTGGACCCCTGATTTGTAAGCCATCACAATAGCTTCGTTGTACTGAGCAATTGCGTGCTCTTCTCCAGTAAAGGATGCCACCTAAAGTACAAATGATACATTATAATTACTTACGAAAACCAAACTCAAAAACACCTTTACTCGGGGAAAAAAGAGAAATAGAGGGAAAAAATAACAGCTTAGGAAACAAACTCACTGTTCTAATGGACGTTATAGTCTGATCTACAATAGTTGCGGCTTTCTCATAGGCATTTTGACCCTTTGCTGCCATCCTTGACAAAATGATGCTCATGAGAGCACCAGCAAAAGCCAAAACGGGCATGGAGGATAGCATCACAAGAGTAAGAAACCATCCCTTGATCAATCCAACGACAAACCCTCCTATAAATGTAGATGTTAGCTGTATGAACTTCCCAACCTGTTGAAGCAGAACAACTATAAATAAACTTGGTACAGACTTCAATTGAAAGAGACTGCTTATTTTGTTTTCTGAATCTGACTTGGCCCAAATATAAGCCAGTATATAAAGATTGAGTCCTATCTTTCCTTATTTAAGTATTACAGTAATAAGTTTAAAATATTTCAGACACGGGTAAGCTCAACAAATTTGGGTCATTTGGGATTGAGGGTCATTTTTAGTTGTTGCAATTTCAATTGATGTTCGCTTTGGTTCGAGCTAATTCAGTTATTCAGGGATCAAGCTATAATTGGTATATCATTATCGGGTCTTATCAGGAATTTCATATTAGTTTATTAGGTTATACGAGTATATGTTTGGTTCTCTTTCACTCGATCTAATTTTAACAATGCTCAATTACAAAGCTTGAACTCCAGACTTGTGATTAAGCTGGTGTCTCATGCCAACTCAAAAACTGTTCATTAGTAAAGCATCGTAAAATCCAATCAAACGTATAAATTTGGTTACCTTTTCCCCTAGCGCGTCTTGTATAAGAACAGTGTCACCTGACACCCTCCCAATTACTTCTCCTGAGTTTGTTTCTTTGTCAAAGAAAGCAATGTCCTGTCTGAGTATACTATTCAGATACAAATTCCTCATTCGCGCTGCTTGTCTTTCTCCTGTTATCATCCAGCAAGACACCTCTGCAACAAATGTCATGCTGTACATTACAGACTACCCGTAATAAGGCCCACAACTGAAAGACGGTTTGCGATGAAAAGTAATTAATCACATGAACATATCATCCTCAGATTCAGTATGCTTACGAATGAATGCAGCGATTGCTATGCTTAAGGCCAAGTACACAAATCTTAGAGATACCTGCACAAGTTCAAATTGAGAGTGTTGAAATAAATTTTCAGCAAATCGTAAGCACATCTACAATGCGTTTCCACAAGCCCAAACGATGTCTCATCCTAAAACCTATCATCCATAGAAGGAATAACCCACTAGACTTATAAATTTATACACATGTACCACCCATGATTCACCTCAATCCTCTGACTACCCATTTATCCTAACAGATACAACCATATACTTCACCCAATTCACCATTTCGACAGTTACACAACAAGCAAGGAGAACAATATAAAGGGGAACCAAAAATGGAAGTTGGCTGTTTGGTTGACAACAATATATACCTTGGAAATGATATGAATAATGTGATGGGTATCTTGATTTTGGCCAAAAGCATCAACTAGTTGACCCAAAAGGACGGACATCACGGGCATAGCCAGTCCATTAACAACAGCACCAAAGGAACCGATACACATCAACGCGATATCAGTAGAATCAGCAAAAGAGAAGAGCTTGTAGAAGGGAACTTTGTTACCAGAAACATCCTCCTCTTCCTTGTTGACACTCTCTTTCTGGTTCGGTTCTGTCGTATTTGAACTGGAACTTGCTTCCTCCTCTATTGTATTCATCTTGTTCATCTTACTAACCAAATTTCAAACCTTACAAGACCCTACTTACTTACTTGCCTGCAAGCACAAATAATTCAAAACTGACAAACCCATTTCAATAAATATTGAGTAATCCTGTACATAACACATTTTGCAAATTCTAAACTTCACAAGACTGTAGCTTTCAACTTGGTTTTGCTGTATACAACAATTAATTGACCCTATATTTGTACATAACAAAATTTGAGTAGTACCATCTTCCAAAATGATAATCTGAACTTCGAAGGTTTTGAAGAATTTTTTGCAGTTGAACCTATAAAAGCTCACTCTCAAACATGGAATCATGAAAATGTTTCACAGTAGGACCAACTTACCAAAAAACTTCTTTGTGCCATCTGCAACAATCATACTTCTCTTTAGCCTATTAAACAAATTCAGTAAAACCCACAGAAATATACAGGTCAACTTCCTGGTGCTTGAATACAGAATTTGGGGGGGAAAGAAGAGGGGCCAAGCAAACAGACAGAATCATAGACAAAATTAAAGTAAAAAAGCAGCAAAATAAAGTAGTAATAATTCTTACTCATATACCCAAAGGAAGAAAAAAACATGATAATTCATAAAGTAATTGTTTTTGTTATTAATTAACACCAACTTTCCAGAATTCCAGAAATGCAACAAATCTTGTCTTTTTGTTTGGGTTTTCTACAGGTGGGTTGGGTATTGGCCTATTGGGTATTCTTACTCACCTAGATTACACTTGATTTGCTGCATCAATCTTTGTTGATTAACTTCTGCTCTATAAATTTGTCACATGCCTCTAACTGTAAGTAATCACTACTAGTACTATACACATTGTCTAAACAGAGAAAGGTCAGCTGACAGCTGGTCAGGTCAAAACTTAATAAACATCAAATGCTAATTGAGTTTGGTTAAGGACCAAACTCTTACATGCTACTGTACATCTCACTGAGTTTGGACGGCCAGAGCGTGAGAGCGAGAGGGGTCAAGGAGGGTTACGGACGTCCTGGTAAAAAAATCGAAAATCGCCAATCTTTATAATTAGGAAGGAAGATAAACATAATTTGTAGCTTGTAGTATGAGGTTCACTAAATTTGTAAGTCTATCTTGAGATCAATATGACATGACAAAATCTGGCTAAAGATTAGACGCAACATTTAGTCAGAGCAGTGTTGTTGCTTGGGGAATTTCCTAAAGTCAAAAATGAAATGAAATGGGCCTACTGCAGGAATTTATAGTACAGGTCAGGTCAAGGAGGCGGCTCCTCCAACTTGTCAATTTAAGTTAGTTAGTGGCATAATATGGATTCATATATCTTAGAATAAAAAAACAACAACTATCCTCATTGTCTACTCTAGGCTAAGGATGAGAAAAGTCCAAACAAATACTCTAATTGACTGCTAGGAAACAACAACCAACGTCATAAGGCGGAATTATTGACATTCACTTCAGTTTTCTTATAACATTGATGAATACAGTTCATTGATAAAAGGCTATACGACACATACAGAGAGTACAAGATATCGATTGAATACAATTTTTCAAATGAAAAAACAACATTCTAATAACGAAGATCATTAACAATTTGTTCAGATACAAATTGTGGAGATGAGGAACATGAAGGAATGGGAGGAGAAAGAAATGATAGCTGCATAATAAAATATCATCTCATACAAGAATTAGTGTATCTAAGAATCTATGAAAATTAAGGTAGATGTACTTAAACTAAGAAAAAGAGAAGAGAATTTGAGGGCAAAGTGTGAATAAGCCCTATCAAAATCAACAAAATGATAAAATTAAACAAGTAAACATGCAAAATAAAAAATTAGGTTGGTTGCACAATAAATTAATCTTATAAAAGACTTTACTATGAGAACAATGTAAAAGATTAGAGTTCATAGGTAAAATACGAACCGGTCCCATCAAAAGTCAAAACCAACCAAAACTATAAAATTAAATGAGTACACATGAAAAATAAGCCCAATTAAGTACCAGGTCCATGAGTCACTGAAGGTGTGCTAGGAGGATGCACTCATGTGAAAGGCAACCAAAGATGCATACAATCCATCTTTTATGTGAATAAGTTTATCATGCTTCCCTTTCTCTGCTATAACCCCATTTTTCACCACCGCGATCACATCAGCATTCTTAATCGTGGATAGTCTGTGAGCGACAACAATTGTAGTTCGGTTCACCATCACTCCGTCTAGTGCATCCTGCACAACTTTCTCAGACTCGGCATCAAGTGCACTTGTAGCTTCATCCAACATCAGTATACTCGGATTCTTTATTATGGCCCGAGCTATTGCAACTCGCTGTTTTTGCCCTCCTGATAATTGTACTCCTCGTTCCCCAACAATTGTATCATAGCCCTACAGCCATTAGAACTCGGTTAATTAGTTGAGCTAATGATATGAAATAAATTTAGAAAACACAGTTTCTAGAATGTTATTGGAAGTAACATTCTTGAACGAATCGCATAGCCCTTACAAAAACAGAAACTAATGACATTCAAATAAACTGCGTGTAAGTTGATGACAAAATGAAACTAGTACTTTAGTATTTTGGCACCAATGCCATTACCTGCTGCAAGCTAGAGATGAACTTGTGAGCATTTGCCAGCCCAGCAGCAGCGATGATCTCGGCCTCTGTTGCATTCCCTCCCTTTCCATAGGAAATGTTGGCACGAATCGTGTCATTGAATAGAATAGGTTCTTGACTTACAAGACCAATTTGTTGCCTCACCCATTTTAACTGCAACTTTTGAATTTCAAATCCGTCTAGAGTGATGCATCCAGAATCGGGATCATAAAATCTTTGTAACAAGGATACTACTGTTGATTTACCACTCCCGCTTTCTCCAACGAGAGCTACAGTCTACCATTCAAATACCAGTCACTTAGTTATATTCCGCAACATACAGGAGTACATAATACACAAAAATACAAGAAAAAAAATGCAGATGTTGGCTAAATTGGCTGGTGAATACACGAGGGATGGTACCCAGTTATGACATGGATTCGAAATCCGTGAGCAACAAAATTTCTCGTGGCCCATTTACCAAAAAAAAAAATCAATACAAATGAAGTTTCATAGTTGAAGCCTTGTAGGTTTGAAAATTACCTTCCCAGAATGAATACTTAAACATAGGTCCCTAAATATCTGAACATCCGGCCTAGTGGGATATGTAAAGCTCACATTCTGAAACTTGATTTCTCCCTTTACTTGTTCCAAGGTCATCCCTGATTCGTCACTTGAGTCGATCTTAGATTTGCGATCTAGAATTGAGAATACAGAAGCAGCAGCACTCTTGGCTTTGCTAAAGTCCGGAGTCAAGGAGCTTGATTGTGAAACTCCAACTGCTGCCATGGCTAGTGCGAAGAAAACCTGCAATAGGATTGATGTTCTCAGCATGTATCAAATCTTACCTACTATCTTTAACAAAATTTTAATAGAACTCTGATCATAAAAGCGTACTCGGAACACATCAGAAAAGGTAGTTTTCCCATGGCCAACAAGTTGTGCGCCTGCATAAAAACTGATGGCATAGACATTGTAAAGTAACACAAAAGACAACCCATAGCCGATCCCACTAATCAATCCTCGCTTGATACCAGCTTTCACAGGGGCTTCACATTTCTTTCCATAAAGTTGCATTACCTTCTCCTCAGCACAGAAAGAAGCAACAGTTCTTATACTTCCAACTGCATCATTAGCAACATGGCTGGCAGACTCGTATTTTTTCTGCAGTCACAGAGAAAGAACAGAAATTAGCAAATATTCAATAGTTCAACAGCTACCGTTTCCTATTAGAATCTAAAATTTTCATTTTATTTAGCGAAGATAATATAATTCTAAATTGTTTCACATCAATTTTGGGATTTTTTTTTCTTCATAAAATTAAGTAAATCCAAGATAGGTATAAAGTTTCTAGGGAGGGAAAATCGTCTCAATTCAATAAGTGTGAAGACAATGGGAAAGGAAGGATGAAAACCTTAGCATCCTCGGTGAATCCTTCCATAATTTTCAACTGAAAATAGCCACTAAGTCCCAAGAGGGGGATCATTGCAAGGATGATAAAAGCTAAGATCCAATTCGCAAGGAAAGCAATCAACAATCCTGATATTGCTGAGGCAAGATTTTGAACGAGCAAACCAAGTGCGTCTCCTAACAAACCACGCACATTCGCAGCATCAGAAGACAACCTTGCGCCAATAGCGCCACTTGAATTGTCAGGTTCGTCAAACCAACCGACCTCCATGTGGACTACTTTCTCAAAGCACATTGATCTTATCCTTCGTATCAACTTACACCCAGCCACTGCAAAGAAGTAGGCTCGGGCTGGGTGTGATATTAATGCTGCCACTCCAAATACAACAAACATTAAAGCCCAAAATCTTGAGTCCATTCTCAACTCATGAGGTGTCTTGTAAAACATTTTGATCACACCCGAAAAGAGTACACCGAAAAAGGGAAATATAACACCACTAGCAATGGCAGATAGTGATCCGAGAATAAGTGTTGGTATTTCAGGTTTGTTAAGAGAGGCGAGGCGTCTTAATGAAACTTGTGGCCGTTCATCAGAAGGCTTCTCAACGGCAGTTTCAGGAAAGTATGCAGGTGCTGCAGCTACTGAAAAAGAGTGATCGTTGCTACTCATGCTTCCAGAGGACCCAATACTTAATGATCGTAAGGATGATCTCCTTTGACTTACCTGTCGCGACATATCCCCATCTCTCTCCGATTGTCTTCTCATGTCCTGTAAACGTACAAGTTGAGAGTATGCTCCCTCTGGATCCTCGACTAGTTCAGTATGCTTACCTGATTATAAGCATGGTGTAAACCAAAACACCGTCATGTATATAAAAATAAACCATATCATCACAATAAGCTAGAAGCGTAGTAAAAAAAGTTCATCAATACCACAATAATATTAACTATGTCACTATGTGCCTATCAGAACTTCCGCCTAAGGCAGGATAGGGGGAGTGTATGTAAGCACTCTCATTTGTTAAGAGCGTGAAGAGACTGTTAACAAATAGCCGTAATGATGATTGAGTTGAGAGGTGTATCGTCTGTTCCGCAAAATAAGAAGCCCAGACACTTTAATGAGAATTTTTCTTAATTTCATTGAGCGACAAGCCAAAGAAAAGTGAATCTTTGGGTTCACAGGGAACGGATGACATATCATATACAATATACCTTTTTCAACCACCTTTCCCTGATGAATAACGGCTATGATATCAGCATTACGCACTGTACTCAAGCGATGTGCAACTACAACAGTCGTTCTATTTACCATTATTCTGTCTAATGCTTCCTGCACGACCCTCTCAGATTCTGCATCAAGTGCACTAGTTGCTTCGTCCAAAAGTAAGATCCGTGGATCCTTCAATATGGCACGTGCTATTGCAATTCTCTGCTTCTGTCCTCCGGACAATTGTGTTCCATGCTCACCAACTAATGTATCAAGTCCCTATATATTACGTATGCCAATGCTTTGGTAAAATTATTGAAGGAAAAAAAGATAGTCCAAAGAAGATAAAACAGTAATGTTTTAACCTGAGGTAATTTATCAATAAACTTGGCGGCATTTGCGAGCTCAGTGGCAGTTCTTATTTCTTCATCCGTTGCACCATCTTTTCCATACCCAATGTTATCTCTAATTGAAGAACCAAACAATACTGGCTCTTGACTTACTAGGCCGATTTTCTGCCTCAACCATCTTAGCTGATATTCTTTCAAGTTGGTTCCATCAATTAATACTTCTCCAGCATGTGGATCATAGAATCTCTCAATTAAGCTAACAACAGTAGATTTGCCACTACCACTTTGTCCAACTAATGCTACAGTTGTTCCACTTTTTATTGAAAGAGAAAATCCACGAAATAGTTGCTCATCGGGTCTGGTTGGATAACTAAAATAAACATCTCTCAACTCTATATCACCGTGAATATCATCCAATATCTTCCCACTTGGATCGTAAGGATCAATTTCTGGTTTTCTATTGATGGTTTCAAACATCTTGTATGCTGCTGCTTGGCCTGCAACAAATGCGCTCATGCTCGGGGATACATGTCCCAGTGACCTACATCAATAATAACAGTCATGCATGCATCTAGAATTAGAAAGAATTTTTCCGATTCCACTGGAGCCAGGCCATATACACATTATAAGATCACAGCAGAATGGTTTATTAAACTGGTTGCGTCTTTATATTGTGAAATAGTAAGCATGCATTAGATCATACAGGGGTCATCTTGAACAGCTTCTTAAGTTGGTTAAGACAGGGGTAAGCTGAATTAATTCAACCCCCATGCACCTTGCCATTGGCGGGAGCCAAAGATGCATTATAGGTAGTTGTTGAAATAAAACTTTGTTTTCATGATATTGAAACCCGCTTACTCACATGGAACCAGTCATGACTGCTACGATGATACTAATGACAACACCCCCAGTGTAGTGTCCTTGAAGAATCATCCTTGACCCGAACCATACGGCTGAAGCATAGCTGCAAAAGATAATGAACATAACCACACCTAACCCTGATCCCGTAGCAAGTCCTTGTTGAACACCTGCTTTGTAGGCGTCAAGAATAGACTTGTCGTATTCAGCAATTGCTTGTTTTTCTCCTGTGAAGGACGCCACCTGAATCAGAAGATGTTGCAGTGTCAACTGCATGTTTGTTGCTTTAAACAAAAGAAGTAATAGCAGACCTCATAGACCTTGGAAATGTACTTACTGTTCTAATTGAACCTATAGTTTGCTCCACCACGATTGCGGCCTTTGCATAAGAAGTTTGCCCTCTTGACGCCATCCTCGACAAAAACATGCTCGAAAGTGAACCAGCAAACACAAGAAGGGGTATTGAGGACATCATGATGACGGTAAGTAGCCATCCTTTGGTGAATGCAATGACAAATCCTCCAATGAATGTGGCTATTGATTCTATAAATTGCCCTACCTAATATATTTTTTATAAAAAAAGATATACATAAATTACAGCTAAAACATGCTGAAATAAAACATACAGAATAAAGTAAAGAAATTTACTTTCTCCCCCATGGCATCTTGTATAAGAGCAGTATCACTCGACATCCTCCCAATGACCTCTCCCGTGTTAACTTCTTTGTCAAAGAAGGCAATATCTTGCCTGAGTATAGTTTTCAGGTACAACTTCCTCATTCTTGCTGCCTGCCTTTCGCCTGTTATAGTCCAGCAAGACACCTCTACAACAAAACGATACGAGTACCTTCATCAGTTGAGAAACATTCCATTCATACAACTATACAAATATACAATACTCCAAGCAAACACGATCCGCTTTGCTTACCAAGAAATGCAGCTATTCCTGCTCCAATGGCCAAATACACAAATTTAAGAGCCACCTACACTCAAAACTCCTACTCATTAGAACGAAGCTCAAAAAACATTTGTAGATATATATTAGAGGACTGCAACAAAAGTCACCTGAGAGACGACATGGACGACATGTTTGGTGTTTTGGTTGTGACCAAAAGCATCAATGAGATCTCCTAAAAGAATGGCCATCAAAGGCGCCGATACCCCATTTCCAATGGCAGCAACTGCGCCAATTATCATGAGTACCTTATCAGTAGAGTCTGCAAACGTGAAGAGCTTATAGAATGGAACTTTCTTAGCAGCTTCAGCCTTTTTCTTTTCAGTCGTCTCCTGTACATTTTGTCCTGCTGTTGCTTCGCTATAAGACGTTGTCGCCTCATCGACTTCACTGATCATTGTCTTTACGCTTTTAACCAACCCACTCCAAGATTATGGAAATATATACTACTCAGTTACCTATAGCATCCAACATCCACGTTTAAGTTAATTAAGCACGATAGACCATTACATTATATATCCTAGTCCATGCTTGCAGATCGAATTGTTAGGGGGATTACATGTACGCAACCTAAACACGAAGAGGATGTTTCCTGCTAACCCATTGCCAGTTTTGCGTTGTGTTGCGTTGACGACTTCTTAAATGATAAATATAGTAAGAAGCGTAAGCAATGCAAGTTGTTCATTAATGGTGGAATTGAAAAGCATAGTAAAAGAAGCACATGGTGTTGGTGTTGATGTCGATGGTGGAGTAAACATGGTAAAGACGTAAAGTTTTGTTGAAACAATGGCATTGGTGAGAAAACCCAGCTAAACATTTCATCAAACATGTGGAGGGCACAAAGGATTGATGTTCGGACAAAATAAGGGTGTGCTCAAATAATAAATATACTACTGTGATCTGTGAAGATGGGTGAAAAGCTAAGTTTTCCTTTTGAATTTTGATATCCAACGAGGGGAAGGATCGTCCTGTCCTGTGTCATTATGCTGACAGCAGGGAGAGTAATCTCGCTTCGATTTATAACAGGTTTATCCGTCACAATTTTATTACGATGGGTTAAATATCACCCATACAAATAAATGTGAGTGAAGACAACTTATTTGGTGTTACCCAAACATTTTACATTTTGTCTTATCTCAATTATTTGACCCATCGCAAACTTGTGATTCATATAACCGTCACAGACAAGAATTTGTGTTTTTTGTTGACTCAATGGTCGAAAGTCGAAACCATGGTCAACCTTCAAAAATTATCAAAAGATCATCGTTTTAGAGTTTTTGTGGTGTTAATGAGATGTTATTATGTCTTAAAATGTATTCTTTTACTAGCGGAGAATATTGATTATGTCCCTTTACTTTCCTCAATTGTGAAAATTAAACCCCTTAACTTTTGATTGTAGTAATTAGGTCCCTTAACTCTACCAAACGTGAAATTAAGCCCCCTTTTTATTCCCATCAATAGTTTCAATTTCTCGTTAATTTCTTGCCAATATCTCTTATACTAAAATACGAATACGTACATAAACATAATATACATATCAATCTACGTAATCAACCTGAAATAAATTACCTCCACCTCACTGACATTTTCTCTCCCTTGAATATTTTTTCCTCCATATCCATGGTTAACCACTCAAACTCACCCTCGTAACCTTAAATCTCATCATCAATTCATCATCACACGTAGCACCGTTGTCGGTGTTCTCCCCCGACCGTTTCCAAGTTCGGTTTAGTCGAATTTCTCCACCACCACAACCACCACTAATTGCAATTGTTGTTGTTGGGCAACTGGTTGTTGAGCAAAGCGGATATGTTGGTTTGGGTACTTGTAGAAGTACAATTCAGGAGTATTTTTCTTTTGTACTTGTATTTGTATGCGTATTCTATTGGTATTTTGGAATTAAATATTTATTGATATAATGAGATATTGACGAGAAACTACGATATTGATCGGAAAAAAATAAAAGGGTTTAATTTCACATATTGATAAAGGTAAGGGGTTTAATTTCACATATTGGTAGAGTTAAGGGACCTAATTACTACAATCAAAAGTTAAGGTATTTGATTTCACAATTGAGGAAAGTAAAGGGGTCTAATCACTACTTCCCCGCTTTTACTAGTATGAAATATTAAGAACTAGATGTAAAACCCGTGCGATGCACGGGCCACTTTTTAGTGACGTTGATAAAGACACCAAATTGGATGATTTCATAAATTTGTGAAACTGTACAACAGTAGAGAGTCAGTCAAAGTTAAGAGTACGCCTTATAGGCATTTATATGGTGCGTTGTAGTTAAAATAAATTAAAAGACTAATTAAAATACCTTGCACATAAATATACGTAGATATAAATATTCATTTGAGGAAAATAGGAACATATTACGGTCAACAACGATGAAACATGTGATAAAAAACAAATTTGTCATCATCATTGCACAAGTTATAATAATGAATGTTGTCGCTTAAAGTAACGATGCATATCCTTACTTATTTATAATAGTACAATTATGAATGCATTTGAAATGATAGTAAAGTTCAAAATTACGACTTCGTATTTATAATTGTAGATAATTTGATCACCACGTTTTAGAGTCTTAAGACCATGCGATGTGGTTGATAATCTTACTTTCTTAAATTTTTGGTTGATATCTAAGGACGAACGATTACTCGTATTTATAATATAATATTCAATCACCTTATAATTTTTCGATGTGGATTAAGTTTTTGGTTGACATATAAGGACGAAAGATTACTCTTATTTATCATAATAAAATAAAGGAAAAGAAAATATATTTATTTTATTAGGATAATAATAATAATATATGTAATAATTTTATTTTTATTATTAATTATTTTAAAATTTTAAAATTTTAATTTTGTATTTTTAGAATTTTTTAAGAATTAAAAGATTTTTGGTTTATAGCCTTAAAAATTCTTTTTAAATTCATTTTATGACTCACGATTTTTGGTTAATGTATAATAACGAATTATTATTACTCTTATATAAAATCTTATGACCTCATTATAATTTTTCAATGTAAAATAATTTTACTTAACTCTATAGTTTTAAGAGATTTTTTAACATTCAAGAGAATTTTGGTTAATGTATTATTAAGACTTTATTTTCGCACTAATTTGGGCGACTTCCTCCCATCCCTCCCTCCCCTCCCCTCCAAACCCTAAAAAAATTCCCTTCGGGGCTGCCATCTACCAATTCTGGTAGTGGTAAGCCCCAAATTTTAATCTCGTTAATTCTTAATAGTTTATTTAGATTATAATAACTCTTGCCTCTGCTTTTTGGAGATTTGTCCCATCAAATGATGAGTTTGTTCCCATATTTTTTGTGGGGTTGTTCTCTCTTTTGGAGAGGTTCAAGAATTATGTGCAAGATCATGGGAACAAAGAAATTTCTACGTATGGTGATACAATTGAGGTCAGATCTCGGTCTACTATTTGTCAAAATAGAGAAAGTTCATCATTTTGAAGACTATATCATCAGATCCATAGATTCCTTCGCGAAAGACTGTGTCAATCAACAGCGATATATAGAAGGCTATGCAGAAGCGTATTATTCGAATAACGATCTTTGTCTCAAGGATGTTCTTTATTTATGTTTTACAAATATGTATTCAGTTCAATTTGATATCGTTTGTAGATGTCGTATGGTTTATTATTAATGAAATTGATCTGCACTTCAAAAAAAAAAAAAAGAGAATTTTGGTTAATATCTAAGAAAGAATGATTACTCTTATTTATATAATAGAATTGTATCACATTATATTATAATTTTTTTCAATGTGAGACAATTTAACTTAAGTTTATATTTATAAAACCTCGTTTTAAGACTTCAAAAGATTTATTTTTTTATATCTAATGACGAATGATTACTCTTATTTATAGAATTATAATTCTTCAATGTGAGACAATTTAACTTAAGTTTATATATTCTTAAGAACTCTTTTTAAAATTTAAAATATTTTTGGTTTATAGTCTTAAAACATAGCTGACTAAGTGTTTCACACTTCCACTATCCAATTTTTGTGCCTTATGAGGTGATAATCGTCGGTTGGAGCAGGATTGTTTTTTTCCTGTACAAATTCCTATATTTTTTATTTAAACTTTACAAAAAACGAGTCTTAGGTGGAGTAGGATTTTTTAATGTACAAATTTTAATATTTTTTTTATTTAACTTAAAAAAATATTAAAAAATTTGGACCAATCATTTCGCTCGAAAAGTTCCTGCTTTATTAATATATATTGATTGATTGATTCAATATTCATATGATAAATCTTTTGTTCAGGAATTTACAGTGCAGCTAATAATTTTCATATAATAAAATTAATACCTTTTTAGGTATGTTTGGTAAACAGTGGAATTGAATTAGTAGAAGCAGATTTAAAAAACTGACTAGCAGAATCAGTTGACAGGTTTGACTAGCAGATTTAATTAGCAGAATTTTTTAAATAGTATTTGGTAATTAGCTGTTTTAGTTTAGCGAATTGTTTAACTACTTTGTAAGTCATCGCATGGGCATTAGTGTTACAGTTCCTAGATACATAAGAAATAGAAAAACAATGAAAAGATAAGGCGAGATGTTCAATACTGTCCAAAATTCTTCTAACAGTCGGCCTGGTAGGATTCACATACTACTATGTAGCTAGTATTGAATATAATAAACTAAATTTATCGTATATGAATGTATTACTCTCCCTTTGATTTTTGATTGATCTCCCCTATTTCCTAAATGGGGTGAAACACATCTTCTTTCCTATTTTCAGTTATGAATGTTTTTTTACACAACTTTACCATCTTATTCTCATTGCTTTCATTATATTACATCAATTATCCATCATTAAGTAATATTATTCTCTCATATTTTTCCAATCCACTTATTTTCGTTTAATTAATATAATATTTTTGTCTCCTACTTTTTTTCAATCCACCCTAACACTTTAATATGGAGTAATATAATACTTCCTCCTTATTTTCTTCCCCAAAAACAAAGGGGAAGAACATTCGAAATCGGAGGAAGTATAAGCTATGACAATAGATGCAAATCAACCTGTTATATTGTTATAACTTATACGAAGTATATTCGTAAATTTGGGCTTGTCTTTAAAAAAAATAACGTGTTACTTCCTCCGTCTCGTTCATTTATTTGGTTTTTATATTCATTGTGAAGAATATTTTAATCAAATGCAAATAAATAAACGAGACGAGGGAGTACATATAATAGTGAAGTAAAAGTGAGCCTATGAGATTTCCAAAGAAATGAGCAAATGAACAATCGAGCAAATGAGCTAGTTACATAAATATATACTCCGTATAAGTGTAAGTCCCTTTTGTGATAGACTATTGATTATAAGATTACAACGAATTAAATACATATCACATACATAATAAATACGAAATATTTTTCTAGCCTTTGAATTTTATTATTTTTATAATATTTGAAATTTTGACATCAGATATGTGAATATAATTAGTGGATTGATTGAGTTGAAATGGAGTCATGATTTTGGTTGTCATCAATATATAACTTATTACTAGTCCTTAATTAGGTCAACATACATGAGACGCATAGCATGACTGCATCTGCGGCATGAGATACAATAAACAAAACAAAATAAAAGTGGATCTTTTCGGACGAGGTCACATATAGGACACCCTTTAGGGTTCTTGACAATGACATATCAACTACATACAGAATCATCAATTAATGGGTAATCAAAACATAGAATCAAGATTCTTTAAAAAAAAAAAAAAAAAAACAGAATTAAGAAATTAATGAAACATTTAAAATGCATATGTTGATTTGGTTATTGAACGTTTGTACGTACGTGCCACTAATCGACTGACTAACGGATACGGACGGTGGCGAGTTCCTATTTCAGAAAAATGTTTACTATTTGCATTTATTATTCCATTATACATACGATTAAGTATTAACAATAGATCGTCTTCTTAACCACTATCTAAATGTTCGTGATATCGGTTCGTCCAGTTGTTACCTCTTGTTGCTAGCTTAGGTTACCACTTACCAATAATATGGAAAGTAGAAAGTACAAACAACCAAACAAAGAACTCATCCTCACTCGATCAACCCCCTCGCCAAACACTACAATTGCCGCTATCAACTCACGTACAATAACCACCCATATACGCTTCCTCAGACAATAGCATGGATATGGCTAGCCTACATGTATGTCACCTCGACTTTCTTGCCACAGTTATACAGTGATCGATTATGCACATAACTACGTAAGCTCTCAAAAAGTGATTATTAAAATTATACGAGATGAGTCTAAAGTTACACTTTAGCACTTCAAAGTGCTTCAAAACTGATATGTGTAAATTTAACCTTCAACATTTTATCACTTCAAGTGATAAAGTGTAACTTTAGACTCATCCCGTATAATTTTAAACACTTTTTGTGTAATTTTTATACTGAAACTTATGAATTTAAAGAATTCTTGTTCTTATGTGATCATATATATACACACACACCATGCAAGGACCGACCATCAACTAAAGGCTAGCAATGACAGTTAGAACGAATATATATATATATATATATATATATATATATATATATATATATATATATAGTTACGAAAATACTTGAGAAATCAACATAGAACAGTATACGAAGTTTAAACTTACCAACAGAATAATATTCAAAAAGCTTGGATGAAACACTCTTGTAACTTGTAATTATGTACTCCGTAGTTAATTGCACGTTAATCCAAGAAGAACAAACGAGTGATCGAGTTTGATGAGTAAAAATGTAGTATTGGCAAGGGAATGTGTGTTGTGTATATATATACACGAGTATATATTTAAGATTTGTAGAGAATTAGCCAATAAACAGAGGAAGACATGCATATAAAATCGTACGTAAGGGGATTGGATATCTTGCGTAACCAGAAATGAATCAGAGACCTTTTCCACTTACATCATCCCTACAAACTCCAAAGTTGACGTGCTACTAGAGACTAGCTACCTACATAGGGGATCTCTTAATGGAACCAACTTAAACCAATCACATCAATGTTCAATTGGGAATGCAACTCACATATCCTCATACCTTGCATCAAATAATTCACTTTACAAAGGAGGTCGCGACATTTTGTTGCGTTAGTTCTATTGATACCATGTTATGGAACCAACTTAACAAAAATCTTAAAGTCGATGATTAGAGATCCAAAAATCTTTATATAATCTAACATAATCCTTAAATCTTTATAATAATAATAATAATAATAATAATAATAATTATTATTATTATACGACTAGTAGTAGTAGTTTTATGAAATAAGATCCATGCATGACGAATTGACGATCATAAAATCCCCTACCAATTCAATACTCCTATTAATCCGTGTATATATCAGTTGTACAAGGAAAGGCTGACCATGGATTTCATCACAAACATTTCCAGGTCAAATGGTTTTATAAATATACTCTTTCCCTCTCCCTCTCGATAATTTGTTATCCTTTTATTAAAATACTATTTACAAATAATATAAAAGGACAACAAATAACCGAGACAGAGAGAAAGTGTTCCATATACGAGTATATAACTTTTATTGATTTTTTTAATAATGTATTCCATTTTTGATATTTAGAAAGAGTAGATTTCATGTGAGACCGTCTATTAGAGTATATATATAATCAATTTTTGGCCTTCAACTATCATCGATTTTTGTTGGATTGGTTCCATCACTATGTTTATTTTGTTGAGTTGGTTTTATGACACTGTCTCATATAAATTTAGTGTTAAAACACATTTTATTACAGAATACTTTTTTACTAATGAAACTTTATTCAATCCTACATTTTTTTTTTAAATTTCACTTATATCCTTTATACAACCTCTCTAATTAATCATTTTTATTACCTTTAATCTTTACCAAAAAAATACTTTCAATCAATCGAAATCTTATGAATTCAATTATATATGGATCGTATTTTTTCAATTAACAATGAAGTAGTATTGCTTTAAGTTTTAACTTTATTTAGTTTTTTTTGATCAATTTATTGTAAAAGCTAATCAATCAGGGTTTCTCTCGGTGATTGATATTAGGAATCATATATTATGATTCCACTGTATCTTGTAAATTAGTCTAGTTATAATTTTTATTATATTTGTATTCTGTATATCTCATAACTTAGGAAGTACGTTTATTATGTAATCATCTCGATCTGATTACGATACTGTAATATTACAATTGTACACCAGTTTAAATACTGTAAGTTGACTATCAATGAAATTAAGCTTTTCACAATACATTTTCTACTAATTCTATATGGTATCAGAGCCTTGATCCGAGCTCTCTCCCTTCATCTTCATCGTCCCTCCTCTCTTACTTGCCCAACCATGTCAACTTCAAACACTCTCCCCAACCCCCATGAACCTAACCTGCCTTTCATTGTTATCAACCTTTCCCCTGTCACAAAACTAACCCATAAGACTTACAGAAATTGGTGCACACAGGTCACTGATATACTTATAGGCTTCGATCTCCTTAAATTTGTCGATGGTACCCATCTTGCTCCAGCTAAAACCGTGAAAGCCACCACCGGTAAGGAAGACGAACCCGGTAAGGAATCTCCTAATCCCGCCTATCACACGTGGTTCCGACATGACCACCTTCTTAAAGGGGCCCTCCTCGGCACCCTTGACTCTGACATTTCATCCCTCCTCAACAATGCCAAATCGTCTCACGACGTTTGGGTGTACCTAAGCAAAACCTATGCTAACCCATCTCGGAGTCATAAACTCCACCTCAAGAATCGCTTTGAGAATATCTCGAAAGGCGATAACACAATCACTGAATACATCACATCTGTCACAACTTGTGCAAATGACCTTGCTCTCTTAGGAGCACCCGTTGACCCGGAAGATATTGTGGAAAGAATTCTCCGCGGGCTACCCTACTCTAAGTACCAAGCTGTCATCGAGGGCGTTCGCGCCCGAGATGATCCCATCTCAATTGAAGCACTTCACGAGAAATTGCTTCACCATGAAATTAACCTCTCCTACAACAAAGATACCACCTCCACCCCTCTCCCAGCCACGGCCCTAGCCGTGCAATACCGCCCCTCGGCTGCCACCAACAACCGCTCCTACCAAACTAACCCTACCCGTCCCTCTGCCGGTATCCTTCCCACCCCGCCCTCCTCCCAATCCGTGACCCCCTTCAAGGGTCGTTGTCAGTATTGTGGGTTCAAAGGCCACTACCTTTACAGTCCTTGTCGTAAATTCGCTCGGGACTTCCCTCAGGTTACTCTCCCTCCTCAAACCAACCGCCCACCCAGCAAATTCCAGGCTAACACCGCCACTGCCGCCCCTGCCTCCGCCCAACCCTCGTGGCTACTTGACAGTGGCGCGAGTCACCATGTCACCAACGACCTCAATAATCTCTCACTTCATGCTCCATATGACGGGGTTGATGAACTCATTATCGGTGATGGATCGAGTCTTCCCATCTCACATATAGGTTCCTGCTCTCTTTCAATTTCTCCTTCTTTTACTCTTCTCTTAACTAATGTGCTTTATGTTCCTACTATATCACGCAATATTTTATCTATCTCTCGGTTATGTACTGACAATTCACTAACCGTCGAATTCAATTCTTCTTTTTTTTCTCTTAAGGTTCCGTCGCAGATCTACCCGGTCCTTCAAGGTCCACTTAACTCCGGTGTCTACAATTGGACTCCGTCTCAGCCTCATGCCTATACCACTACATTATCGGGTACCCTTGACTGGCATCACCGTCTAGGGCACCCGTCTATAGCTGTCACAAATAAAATGTTTCGATCATTAGATTTGAAACTTCCGTCCTTTAGTCATTGTAACTCGTGCGAGACGAGCAAAAGTCATAAACTTCCATTCAATAATAATACGCTTGTTTCTACGGCTCCTCTAGATTTAATTTTTACTGACTTATGGATTTCTCCTATTCCGTCGATCGATAATTTTAAATATTATGTTATTTTCGTCGACCATTTCACCCATTATATCTGGCTTTATCCGTTAAAACTTAAGTCTGACACGAATGTTGTTTTCTCTCGTTTTCGCGCCCTTGTCGAAAAATTTTTAATCGACCAATTCTCCGCCTATACTCTGACAATGGTGGTGAGTATCTCAAACTCACCCCCTCCATTACTACACAAGGAATATCCCACCTCACCTCCCCACCTCATACTCCCGAACACAATGGCTTTGCCGAACGAAGACATCGACACATTGTCGAAACCGGCCTCACCCTTCTCTTTCATGCTAATCTTCCTTCGATATTTTGGTCTTACGCCTTCTCTACTGCCGCCTATCTCATAAATCGGCTTCCCACCCCGACTCTTAATAATCGCTCGCCCTTCGTCTCACTTTTTAATTCCGAGCCCAATTACACAAAATTACGGAGCTTCGGTTGCCTATGTTATCCTTGGCTCCGTCCCTATTCATCTAATAAACTTTCCCCCCGCTCTATCCCGTGTATCTTTATTGGGTACTCCTCTACACAGAGTGCCTATCATTGTCTCGATCCAGTCACTCACCGAGTTTATACATCCCGTCATGTGAAGTTCATTGAATCCGTTTACCCATCCTACAAATCCGAATCTCCCTCAAACCTGTCCAATCCGGATGCCTGGTGCTCTCTCGAACTTACGTTATTATCCCCTGATTCCTCGACAAATACACCCACCCCTCCTCAACTAAGCACTCCAACCGAACCTATACCCTCTCAACAAAATACCCCAGCCGAACCTACACCCTCACAACAGCAGACTAACTCACCTGAAACTACAGCTTCCCAGCCGAATTCCACTATCGAGACTACTTCTTCCTCTTCCACCTCTGATCAACCTCCCACTAGAACCATTGTCACTCGCCTCTCCAACAAAATAATAAAGCCCAATCCCAAATATGCTCACACCGCTACCCTCTCTTCTCTACCCACTACTACCAAACAAGCATTACTTGACACTCGTTGGCGTGATGCTATGAATGATGAATTTGCCGCACTTACCCGAAACAACACCTGGACCTTAGTCCCGCGAGAATCTCACCACAATGTCATTGGGTGCAAATGGGTCTACCGCATAAAATACAAACCCGACAACACCATCGACAAATTTAAGGCCCGACTCGTTGCCAAAGGTTTTCATTAGCGTCCAGGTATCGATTACTCTGAAACTTTTAGTCCTGTTGTTAAACCAACTACAATTCGAGTTTTACTGTCTCTCGCAGTGTCTAAAAGTTGGCCTCTTCGTCAGCTTGATGTTAATAATGCCTTTCTACAAGGCCGTCTTTCTGAGTCTGTTTTCATGTCTCAACCTCCGGGGTTCTCTGACCCATCTCGTCCGTCTCATGTCTGCTGTCTAACCAAAGCTATTTATGGTCTTAAACAAGCTCCTCGAGCTTGGTACACGGAACTTAAGAATTACCTTATCTCTTACGGTTTTTGTGGCAGCCTCTCCGACCCTTCACTTTTCGTCCGTCTCTCCCCCTCCCCATTATACCTGTTGGTTTATGTTGACGACATTATTGTCACCGGTCCCGACATGTCCTCACTGGAGTCATTTATCTCGTCTCTGGCCACTCGGTTCTCAATTAAGGACCTCGGCCCATTGTCTTACTTTCTCGGGATCGAGGTTAGGCCCACGTCTTATGGTCTTCTTCTTTCTCAGTCCAAATACATTAGGGATATCCTCGAAAAATATGGCATGTCCGAATCACAACCGTGTCCTACGCCTCTTACTCCTGACCTCAAACTTGATCTCCATACTGGTGATCCTCACCCTGATATCACGACATATCGTGCTATCATTGGAAGTCTTCAGTATTTGTCCTTAATTAGTCCCGATGTCTCGTTCCCTGTAAACCGTCTAGCTCAATTCGTTCAAGCTCCACGGTCTACTCACTGGCAAGCTCTAAAGCGTCTGTTACGTTACTTAAATGGCACCTACTCTCAAGGACTGCCAATCTTTCGAGCCAACTCGTCCCCCCTTCATGCGTTTAGTGACGCTGATTTTGCGGGTGACAAACGAGACTATGTCTCCACCTCTGGCTACATTGTCTATATTGGTCGCACTGCTGTTTCATGGTCCTCTAAGAAACAGACGGGTGTCACGCTCTCCACCACGGAAGCAGAATTCCGAGCTGTTGCTGCAACCACCGCTGACATTGCTTGGATATCTTCTTTACTAAGTGAACTCGGAGTTCAATCTTCCTCGGTTCCTGTAATATACTGTGATAACTTGAGTACTACATCTTATGCTGCTAACCCGGTCTTCCACTCCCGTATGAAACACATTGCCTTATCATACTACTTTGTTCGGGAGCGTGTCCAAAATGGTACCCTTCGTGTTCAACACATTACCGGCAACGATCAAGTTGCTGATCTTCTCACCAAGCCTATAGGTTGGCCCCGCTTTGAGTATCTGCGTTCCAAGATTGGCCTTACTCCTGGCTAGTCCATCTTGAGGGAGCGTATTAGGAATCATATATTATGATTCCACTGTATCTTGTAAATTAGTCTAGTTATAATTTTTATTATATTTGTATTCTGTATATCTCATAACTTAGGAAGTACGTTTATTATGTAATCATCTCGATCTGATTACGATACTGTAATATTACAATTGTACACCAGTTTAAATACTGTAAGTTGACTATCAATGAAATTAAGCTTTTCACAATACATTTTCTACTAATTCTATAATTGATTTTTATGGGGTTTATGGATTTACTTTTTTGCTATTAAATTGATTGATCCATCGATTAAAGAAATGTTGTAAGGCTAGTATTTGACCGCACGAACGAATGTTGAATCTAACTTTGAAAATTAAGAAATTAAAATAATGATGTTCAATTTTTTAGAGAGAAAATCATAGAATGATGAGGAATGACAATCACCAATTGGTTAAATGTATGCAATTGAGTAAAAATTTGTTAGGAAAAAGTACGACCCAATATAAGGAGTATCATTTATGATTTTTATTTTACACCAAATCTTGCACTTATATTTACTAAATATATTACTCCATGTTATTCTGAAACTTATATTAATGTATGTTTTTGATAAAATAATTATTATACGTGTGTAAATTTGGACTTGGTACCGAAAATTAGAAATTTTAAAAAGTGATAAAAATTTACAAGATTACGTTTGGATACTCAGAATTGATTTGAATATCATGAAATTCAATTCTTGTACTTCTTCCCTTTTTTTTATATATTTTCACATTTTAATATAATACTCCACCCCTATATATTGAATGGATGAGAAGATATAAAAAAGAGATGAAGTATTTGAATTTCTAGAATTCAATTCCAAATACAAATCCAAAATGGTATTCACCAATTTTTATTTTTAAATTTTTTTTCATTTGAAAAATTTAAATTTTCAAATACAAGAAAAAATAAAGAAAAAATATATTATAGTCTAACAAGATTATGCAGAAAAAACAAATAATGACGGAATTGAAATGACTACCCATATGCTAGGAATTTGAGAGAGCCAAATTTGAAATAGTTTAATGCTAGGAATTTGAGAGAACCAAATCTGAAATAGTTTAGGATTTGTCTCAATTTCAAATCCAACTTTCAAGGTTCCCAAACGCTTCAAGTATTTTAAATTCAAAATTCAAGTTTTGAAATATGCCACTTTATTCAATGCATGAAGTTGCTCAAAGTGATCAAGTTCAAGTCATAGAAGCAACGACCTGACCCATTTGTTCAAAGTGATTCAACAAGATGTTAGAGGAGTTGCGTAGTAGTCCCTCAATTCAACTTCAATTTACCAATTATTTTATGCACATTTGTCGAGACACATTTTAAATCGTTAATATCTTTCATTAGTATGAGTAACAATTATAATTTTTTTATATTCTTATTCTACTCGTCAATACGAATCAAACCAGATTCCACATGATAGTATTTTGTCTTATAAATTGCATAGAATTTTGAAATGATAGGTGTGGACATGACGTAGGTCCACCCCGACGCGGCGAAGCGCGGGTTTTGGGGAGGCGATAGAATTTCCATATGAGATGGATCGAATTGAATTTTAAATCGAAGTAGGAGTCGCCACCGAATTTTATGGTTATTCGGAACCATTCGAACCCACTCTATGTCGTAGTGGGCCATACTTAAAGCCTGGCCCATTTCCGATGTCAGAGTTTATTGGGTTCGTCCCTTAGCATATCGATACCGATGCCGACTGGGCGGTTAATCGTATATTGAATGACTCTCGTTGCCAATGGATTCGGACATCCGGAAACCATGGTTCTGAGTAAGGGGTGAGGGTACGTGTTGGGAAGTTCAGCGAGAACACCCAACCCCGCCCGCACTTAGCGGCCTTTACTAAGATATCGTTCGATTTTGGTGTACACGCGTTAGTTCGACGGTGAAATGATATGCAGAGATTATTTTCCTAAGACATGTGAGGAAAAATAAAATGGGTTGCTAAGTCGTTTAATGCATGTTAAACTAATAACGTCAAAGTTATTTTAGCATGTGGGTTCGTTTTAGTCTAATAAAACGATAAAAAGAAATGAGAGAAGAGATTGCTACAAACACGAGAAAACGGGTTAGTAACGATTGAAATAATAATATATGAAATCGAGAAAATAAAAAAACAATCGAAATCTGAAAAATATAGTTTAAAACGTTGTTTTGTATAAAAAACGATGTTCGAGAAAGAATAAAAAAGAACGAAAAAAGACACGTCTAGGCCGAGAGCCGCGCGACTCGCCCGAGACTCATGCGGGTCGCGTGGCGGCCTGATTTCGACAACGGTTTTCGGAAAACTTTGATTAAATCGCGTACGAATATCGCATAACTCGTACTCGACTTAATATTCTCGATATTCGCTATATTCGATAGTCGATTATCAAATATTTAGAATAGTTTTGAAAAAGATGTAAATTTAGAAATCGTTTCGTAAAATAATAAAAATAAAACGAACGAAAAACTAAAAAAAGAGAACCGGATCAGACTCGTGCGCGAGTCGCCTGGACCGGGCGCGACTCGCGTACGGGTCTGATTTTTTATTATATTTTTTTGTTCGAAAATTGTTAATCGCGTACAAACATGAATTAATTTATACTCGGTCTATATTTTCGATATTCGTCGTACTCAATATCCGATTATGAAATCGATATCGAATACTCGGAAAGACTTTAGAAAAGGTTTTGAAAAAAATTGTTTTTGAACGAAAAGATGTAAAAAAAAAAAGATTTTGAACGAAAGGTTTGAAAAAAAAGATTTTGAATGAAAAAAAAAATGTAACGATATCGTCGAAAACTTAATATAATTCTTTTTGATATGATATTCGATTATATAGAATCGACATCATATTTTAAGAATATTCGATATATGAAAATAGTTTTTAATAATATCGATATTAGAAAATAAAAGAAGGACCGACGTAAGACCCATAATAAAAACGAGATGAAGGGGAAGAGAAAAGAGAAGAGACGGGTTTGATTTACACCCTCAACCTACATGCTTTGTGTTCTCGGTATAAGGCTCGTCGGACGGTAGCTTAGATATGGGAGCGTCGAGATGATGTGGGTGAGTTAAGGTGTCGATTTTTGGAGTGTATGTGTGTGTAACGTGGGTTCGACCGGTTCGGACAGGATCGGCTTCGTCGGATTTTTGGAATTACTTCAGGATTACGTCGGGATTTTGGATGTCGACTTTGGTTGACTTTTCGGTATTTTTGATGTGTTGTTGATGGTATTTTTTCGGTGTTAATTCCGTTGTGGTCTTCGGTCCTTTGGATGTTGAAGGGAGGGTCCTATTTATAGGAAGTTTCCGACCTTGGTTTAGGAGAGTTTGAATACCGCTCAGGATAGGAAACGTAGGAGTTCGAGGGGAGTAAGAATTCCGCTTTCTTGGCCAAGAAGAAAGGGATACACGGCTGCCTTGTACTGTTTTGGCCGAGTGTTTCGCGCTCGGTCAAGTGTTCGAATCGGTTTTTGAATAGGATTCCTGTTCGAGCTAGAATTACCGCTTGAGTAAAAAGCTGAGGAGAACGAGGATTCCGCTTTCTTGTGAGGGAAGAAAAGAGAGGAAAACCGGCTGGGTAGGGTGTATTGGCCGAGTATTTGGTACTCGGTCAATGTCTGAATCGGCTTCCGGATAGAATTCCTACTCGAGATCGAATTCTACCTTAAACGGAATTGTTTATTATTTTCGTATGACTGATTTTTGTGGAGTTATGGTCCGAGCTGGACACGTGAATTATCACGGTTGGTCCGCAAGTCTCGGGGAATAATTTTGACCGGGTTTTGACTCGGTCGCAAAAAGACGGTTTTGCCCCTGGTGACGGTTTCGACCCAAATTAGTGTTATTTGACTCGAAACGACCCACTGGGCCTGGATTTGAGGTTGGTTTTGTGAGATTTGTACTCCTTAAAATGTCTAAACCAAATGTCCATAATTACAAGCCCATATCCGAGTCTGTCAAAGCACGTTTACGTCCTATCATCATCGGGTGTTTGGCGGGAACTACTATAGACACCTGGCGGTCAAAATGTGGGTGTCTACAGAGCCCCCACTCTGACTGAGGCTTGGACAAGGCAAAAGTCAGAGTAGCTACCAGGTCAATCAAGGATTAAAACCTGGCAGACTTCCGATCGGGTCGTTTAGGGTCCATTAGACCTGCGTGAAGGGCTCGCCAGCCATAGAATAGAAATCATACCTGAGTTGATGCTGATAATGTCGCGGGAGCTTGCCTAGGAAGCTATGGGTATATCTGTTTGCAGATACATCCTGTCTTAGAATTGCGCGGGAGCTTGAATGAGCTTTTTCACTGGGGAACTTAGAATTTTTGGGAGTCTTGGGTGTACCTGTATGCCGACACATAACATATTGCATGTAACATTTTAGGCGAAACACCGACTCATGCTGGGGATGATTTTTTTCGAAAAAATTTGAAAAGAGGAAAGCTGAAATTTTTTGGAAGTTTTGGAAATAAGAATGCTTGGGATGACTTTGATTCCTAATCGGATTCTGACACGGATTCCTGGAATCTCCTTGTATGCCTAGGTGAAGGAGGAAAATTGGTAAAATCCTATTCCTGTGATGACTAGGAAGAGGGATATTCTCTATTATAAATAAAGAACTTTGGCTTTTATTTTTCATATTCACATCCCAAATCTTTTCTTTTATCTCGAAATCCCTTAGACTCTTTAAGATAAAATAAAAGAAACTATTCTCGCGATAGGTATTGACCATTTGACCGCAATGCTTCATGCGTGGGCCCAGGATTTTCGAGATGAAGATAGAGTCCAGTTAACTCAAATGGGAATTGTGGCTTTATTCCCACTTCAGCGACTTAGGGTAGATTCGCACTTTCTTGATGTTTGCTTATCCTTTTGGGATACTACCTTTCATATTTTTGCATTTCCTCGAGGAGAAATATGTCCTCTTCCTGAAGAGATAGCAGCTATTGGAGGGTGGTGCCCTAACGCTCGTCCTGCTATTCCCCTATTTTATCCCGATCCAAGGAGGAGGCTGAGGGATTTTCTAGGGTTGTCACATGCTGAGACAGCCCGTATGGTGAAGGGAAATTCAGTTTCCTTATTCGACTTGGCTGATAAATTTATGAACCCAGTGGGTGAAAGAATTACTTCTACCCATAGACGTAGGGTCTTTGCCTTTTGTATGCTGCATAGGTACGCCTTCGAAGGCCGAATGGATGCTGATTCATGCTTAGGTGAGATCAGGCTAATCAGCATAGTTGATCAAATGGAGACGGGTCATAGCCCAGCTTGGCTGATAACTGGGGAGATTATTATGGGCCTTGACGCTAGGAGGCTTGAACCAAATCAACAATTGACAGGAGGCATTCGTCTTTTGCAGGTATTTTAATCATTTCTCGATAAAATACTCGATTTCCGATTTTTTCCTTTTTTTTTTTGGTAATCCCGGATTTTCCGGATTTTTTCGGACTTTTCCAATTTTCCGGTTTTTTTTCGAATTTTTCGATTTTGCCGAAATTTTTGATTTTTACGAAAATTCCTAATTTCTGAATTTCTCGAATTTTCCGAATTTTTCGAAAATTCCAATTTTTCGACTTTTTTTTTTTTGATTTTTCGAAAGTTTTTGACTTTTCGAAAATTTTGCAGACCTGGTTATTCGAGCGCCTGTCGATCATAGAGCCCCCGGTGAACATATCCAAATATCGCAGCAGTCAGATTGGTTCAAGATCTCGCCGAATAAGACCAAGTCATCCCGTAACTCAAAAATTTTGGGATGAAGAGCTAATATTTCATGGTGGGCCTTTGATCAGATGGAACGTCATTTAATTTGGTGGTTCCTTTCAAGGCTGACGGGATTAGCTAGGAGAGACAAAGCCCGTTACCTGGTGATTTTGTCTTTGGATTGGACTGTCCATATTTATCCGGACCGTATCTTAAGACAGTTCGGTTCGTTTCAGGAGATCCCTGAGACTGAGGCAATAATTAGCGTTTCGATCCAATTGACGGACGCTATGTGCGACACGTGGCTACAGCGCTGGTTTACCCGTGTCATATGGACTGTACCTCGCCCTTGTCATACCACTTGGGTTTCTGAATCATATCGCAAATGGACTTCTAAAGAATCCGAGGAGGCCCGTAAAGCTTTGAAGACCAAAGAAGCTCTTGATTTGGCCCGCCGGGAATCGGCCAAAAATAATAGGCGGTTCTTCGAGGAGACTCCCATTACCTTTGTTGAATCAGGGTCGAATTCCAAGTCAAAGCCTAAGACTCAGGCTAATGAGACTGGTGCTAATGGTCTGGAGGGAAGACTTGGACCGAGGACGGCGGTCCGAGACAGGCTAGGCCCGCGTGATAACGAGGTGACCGGGGAGTCGAGTTTGAAGAAACGAGCCCGGGCTAAGGAGGTTCCTTTGGTGATTAGGGAGCGTTCACCCCCACCTCGACGCCGATGGACCGAAAAGGAGGCTAAAGGCAAAGGAAAGGGAAAAATGCCTTAGTTTTTTATTATTTAAGTATTAGTATTATTTTTTGTGATGTTTTGTTTTTTTTTTTTGATTTTTTTTGTAATTTTATTATTATTTATTTTTTTGAAATAGAGAAAGGTTTATTAAAGAACCGTTCCTGTTTTTTCGATTGCAGTGGTTGTGCCCTTTTGGGGGGCTGCCTACGTATCCATAATAAATGGAATTAAACCAAACGTAGTTCAGACTGAATTAATTTGCAATTTCGAAATACATCAAGACTATTGGTTCGAGATGTTTGAAACAGTAGAATGAATAATTCTAGCTTTTGACTTGTCTTTAAAAGTTTGAAAGTGTTTTTGCAAATGACATTGAGAAAAGTGGGTTAAGGGTAATAGCGCTTCAGCTGGTCCAGGTTAGTTGGGTTGACGAACTCATTCCCGTCCAGATCCGTTAGCATTACCGCTCCACCTGATAAAATCTTCTTTACCAGATATGGCCCAGCCCAGTTAGGTTTGAATTTTCCTCTTGGGTCCACCGGTAATAAGGCTCGAACTGATTTGAGGACCAGATCTCCTTCTTTGATGTTTCTGGGCCTCACCCTTTTGTTGAAAGCCCGCTGGATTCTCTTCTGATAGATTTGAATATTATTGAGGGCACGAGATCGTCGTTCATCTAGAAGGACTAGCGAGTCATATCGTGCTCGAACCCAATCAGCTTCAGGTACTTGACTTTCGAGTAGGATCCTGAGTGATGGCACTTCTAACTCAACGGGCTGGACTGCTTCCATGCCGTACGTAAGGTAGTACGGTGTTGCCCCGGTCGCAGTACGGATCGAGGTTCGATATCCCCAAAGTGCAAATGGTATTTTGTCGGGCCAGTCTCGATAATTATCAGCCATCTTTTTGAGTATGGTGACAATTGTTTTATTAGCCGCTTCTACCGCTCCATTGGTTTGGGGTCGGTATGGTGAAGATGTATGCCTTTGAATTTTGTACTTGGTCAGCAAGGCTGCTGTTTCGGCTTGAAAATGGGTCTCGTGGTCACTGATGAACTCATGAGGGATCCCATACCGGCATATTATCTTATTTTGAATGAACTTGGCAACGTGGCTAGCGTTGAGGATACGGTAAGATTCAGCTTCGACCCATTTGGTGAAATAATCGATTGCTACCAAAATGAAGCAGTGTCCTCCGGTTCCCGAGGGGTTTATCTTTCCAACTATATCGATTCCCCATGTTGAAAATGGCCATGGTGATGTCATGGTGTATAGCAAGGATGGTGGCATATGCTGTACATTGGCAAAAATTTGACAATTATGGCAGTGTCTGACATATAGCTGGCAGTCGATTTCCATGCTATTCCAGTAGTAACCGAGCCTCATGATTTTCCGGACTAGCATTTGAGCATTCATGTGTGGACCGCATTCCCCATCATGTACTTTAGCCATAACTTTATCGGCGTTGGTTTTGTCGACACATCGAAGGAGAGCCCCCTGTGCCGTCTTTTTGTAAAGTTGCCCATCGTCGGTGCGGATGAACTGGGTTGCCAGTCTTCGCAGGGCCTTTTTGGCTCGGTTGTCAGTTCCAGGTGGATATTCCCCGGTTGCTAGGTATGTTAATACAGCTTGATACCACGGCTCGGGATCGGGTATCTCGACTTCTTCGATGTCGTGGATATATGCTGGCTCGGACCGTCTTTCGACACAAATTGGCATACTGGTCATATGGTCGGGAATATTTAGCAAAGATGCCAGCTTTGAGAGTGCATCTGCGAATTGATTCTCTTCCCGAGGTAGGTATATGTATTCTACCCTGTGGAATTGTTTCTCGAGATCCCATACTCGCGCCTGGTAGGCTACGAGATTAGCATTTCGAGTCTTCCACTTTTGAAGCGCTTGATTAATGACCAGAGATGAATCACCGTGTACTCGGAGGTTTGTGACCCCTAAGTCGGCGGCGGCTTGTAGCCCGTGGATACATGCTTCATATTCAGCGGCGTTGTTAGTGACGTCAAAGTCTAGTTTGATTGATACTGGGGTATGTTCTCCTTTTGGTGAGATTAGAAGGATTCCGACCCCAAACCCTCGAAAATTAGATGCCCCGTCAAAGTACAAATCCCATGCTTCGGTGTCAGTGTGGAAAATGTCTTCGTCTGGGAAGGACCAAGTGTCGGTGTGTCCTTCTTCGGTTACGGGACTGTCGGCGAGAAACTCGGCTACTACTCGTCCTTTAATGGCTTTTAGTGGTACGAATTTTAGGTCGAATTCTGCCAACATCAGGGTCCATCTTGATATCCTGCCGTTGAGGATGGGCTTTTCGAAGAGGTACTTGATGGGATCCATTCTGGATAATACTTGTACCTCGTAACTGAGCATGTAATGCCGGAGCTTCTTAGTGGCCCAGACTAAAGCTAAGCACGTCTTTTCGAGCATGGTGTACTTACACTCGTACTCTAAAAACTTCTTGCTGATGTAGTATATGGCTCGTTCTTCGGAGTTGACCGTTTGAGCTAACATAGCCCCCATGGCTGTCTCTGTCGTGGTTAGGTATAGTGACAAAGGTAAACCGTGCTGAGGTGGCATTAGGACCGGTGGTGAGGCCAAAATTTCCTTGATTCTATCGAAGGCTGTTTGGCATTTGTCGTCCCATAGTAACCGTTCTCCTATTTTCAGCTTCTTGAAGATTGGTTCACACACCATGGTTAGCTTTGAGACGAACCTACTGATGTATTGGACTTTTCCGAGAAACCCTCTTATCTCTTTTTCAGTTCTAGGGGGCTGCATCTCGGTGATGGCCTTGATTTTGGCTGGATCGACTTCTATACCTCGTTGGCTGACGATATGACCCAATAATTTGCCAGATGTTACCCCGAAACTGCATTTCTGAGGGTTTAACCTCATGTTGTATTTGCGTAATCGGGTGAAGAACTTTCTCAGGGCGTGATGTGACTGTCCCTGTCTTTGGATTTGACGATCATGTCGTCCACATAAACTTCTACTTCCTTATGCATCATGTCATGCAATAAAGTCGTGGCGGTTCATGCTGATTCATGCTTAGGTGGGATCAGGCTAATCAGCATAGTTGATCAAATGGAGACGGGTCATAGCCCAGCTTGGCTGATAACTGGGGAGATTATTATGGGCCTTGACGCTAGGAGGCTTGAACCAAATCAACAATTGACCGGAGGCATTCGTCTTTTGTAGGTATTTTAATCATTTCTCGATAAAATACTCGATTTCCGATTTTTTCCTTTTTTTTTTTTTTGGTAATCCCGGATTTTCCGGATTTTTCCGGACTTTTCCAATTTTCCGGTTTTTTTTCGAATTTTTCGATTTTGCCGAAATTTTTTGATTTTTACGAAAATTCCTAATTTCTGAATTTCTCGAATTTTCCGAATTTTTCGAAAATTCCAATTTTTCGACTTTTTTTTTTTTTGATTTTTCGAAAGTTTTTGACTTTTCGAAAATTTTGCAGACCTGGTTATTCGAGCGCCTGTCGATCATAGAGCCCCCGGTGAACATATCCAAATATCGCAGCAGTCAGATTGGTTCAAGATCTCGCCGAATAAGACCAAGTCATCCCGTAACTCAAAAATTTTGGGATGAAGAGCTAATATTTCATGGTGGGCCTTTAATCAGATGGAACGTCATTTGGTGGTTCCTTTCAAGGCTGACGGGATTAGCTAGGAGAGACAAAGCCCGTTACCTGGTGATTTTGTCTTTGGATTGGACTGTCCATATTTATCCGGACCGTATCTTAAGACAGTTCGGTTCGTTTCAGGAGATCCCTGAGACTGAGGCAATAATTAGCGTTTCGATCCAATTGACGGACGCTATGTGCGACACGTGGCTACAGCGCTGGTTCACCCGTGTCATATGGACTGTACCTCGCCCTTGTCATACCACTTGGGTTTCTGAATCATATCGCAAATGGACTTCTGAAGAATCCGAGGAGGCCCGTAAAGCTTTGAAGACCAAAGAAGCTCTTGATTTGGCCCGCCGGGAATCGGCCAAAAATTATAGGCGGTTCTTCGAGGAGACTCCCATTACCTTTGTTGAATCAGGGTCGAATTCCAAGTCAAAGCCTAAGACTCAGGCTAATGAGACTGGTGCTAATGGTCTGGAGGGAAGACTTGGACCGAGGACGGTGGTCCGAGACAGGCTAGGCCCGCGTGATAACGAGGTGACCGGGGAGTCGAGTTTGAAGAAACGAGCCCGGGCTAAGGAGGTTCCATTGGTGATTAGGGAGCGTTCACCCCCACCTCGACGCCGATGGACCGAAAAGGAGGCTAAAGGCAAAGGAAAGGGAAAAATGCCTTAGTTTTTTATTATTTAAGTATTAGTATTATTTTTTGTGATGTTTTGTTTTTTTTTTTGATTTTTTTTTGTAATTTTATTATTATTTATTTTTTTGAAATAGAGAAAGGTTTATTAAAGAATCGTTCCTGTTTTTTCGATTGCAGTGGTTGTGCCCTTTTGGGGGGCTGCCTACGTATCCATAATAAATGGAATTAAACCAAACGTAGTTCAGACTGAATTAATTTGCAATTTCGAAATACATCAAGACTATTGGTTCGAGATGTTTGAAACAGTAGAATGAATAATTCTAGCTTTTGACTTGTCTTTAAAAGTTTGAAAGTGTTTTTGCAAATGACATTGAGAAAAGTGGGTTAAGGGTAATAGCGCTTCAGCTGGTCCAGGTTAGTTGGGTTGACGAACTCATTCCCGTCCAGATCCGTTAGCATTACCGCTCCACCTGATAAAATCTTCTTTACCAGATATGGCCCAGCCCAGTTAGGTTTGAATTTTCCTCTTGGGTCCACCGGTAATAAGGCTCGAACTGATTTGAGGACCAGATCTCCTTCTTTGATGTTTCTGGGCCTCACCCTTTTGTTGAAAGCCCGCTGGATTCTCTTCTGATAGATTTGAATATTATTGAGGGCACGAGATCGTCGTTCATCTAGAAGGACTAGCGAGTCATATCGTGCTCGAACCCAATCAGCTTCAGGTACTTGACTTTCGAGTAGGATCCTGAGTGATGACACTTCTAACTCAACGGGCTGGACTGCTTCCATGCCGTACGTAAGGTAGTACGGTGTTGCCCCGGTCGCAGTACGGATCGAGGTTCGATATCCCCAAAGTGCAAATGGTATTTTGTCGGGCCAGTCTCGATAATTATCAGCCATCTTTTTGAGTATGGTGACAATTGTTTTATTAGCCGCTTCTACCGCTCCATTGGTTTGGGGTCGGTATGGTGAAGATGTATGCCTTTGAATTTTGTACTTGGTCAGCAAGGCTGCTGTTTCGGTTTGAAAATGGGTCTCGTGGTCACTGATGAACTCATGAGGGATCCCATACCGGCATATTATCTTATTTTGAATGAACTTGGCAACGTGGCTAGCGTTGAGGATACGGTAAGATTCAGCTTCGACCCATTTGGTGAAATAATCGATTGCTACCAAAATGAAGCAGTGTCCTCCGGTTCCCGAGGGGTTTATCTTTCCAACTATATCGATTCCCCATGTTGAAAATGGCCATGGTGATGTCATGGTGTATAGCAAGGATGGTGGCATATGCTGTACATTGGCAAAAATTTGACAATTATGGCAGTGTCTGACATATAGCTGGCAGTCGATTTCCATGCTATTCCAGTAGTAACCGAGCTTCATGATTTTCCGGACTAGCATTTGAGCATTCATGTGTGGACCGCATTCCCCATCATGTACTTCAGCCATAACTTTATCGGCGTTGGTTTTGTCGACACATCGAAGGAGAGCCCCCTGTGCCGTCTTTTTGTAAAGTTGCCCATCGTCGGTGCGGATGAACTGGGTTGCCAGTCTTCGCAGGGCCTTTTTGGCTTGGTTGTCAGTTCCAGGTGGATATTCCCCGGTTGCTAGGTATGTTAATACAGCTTGATACCACGGCTCGGGATCGGGTATCTCGACTTCTTCGATGTCGTGGATATATGCTGGCTCGGACCGTCTTTCGACACAAATTGGCATACTGGTCATATGGTCGGGAATATTTAGCAAAGATGCCAGCTTTGAGAGTGCATCTGCGAATTGATTCTCTTCCCGAGGTAGGTATATGTATTCTACCCTGTGGAATTGTTTCTCGAGATCCCGTACTCGCGCCTGGTAGGCTACGAGATTAGCATTTCGAGTCTTCCACTTTTGAAGCGCTTGATTAATGACCAGAGATGAATCACCGTGTACTCGGAGGTTTGTGACCCCTAAGTCGGCGGCGGCTTGTAGCCCGTGGATACATGCTTCATATTCAGCGGCGTTGTTAGTGACGTCAAAGTCTAGTTTGATTGATACTGGGGTATGTTCTCCTTTTGGTGAGATTAGAAGGATTCCGACCCCAAACCCTCGGAAATTAGATGCCCCGTCAAAGTACAAATCCCATGCTTCGGTGTCAGTGTGGAAAATGTCTTCGTCTGGGAAGGACCAAGTGTCGGTGTGTCCTTCTTCGGTTACGGGACTGTCGGCGAGAAACTCGGCTACTACTCGTCCTTTAATGGCTTTTAGTGGTACGAATTTTAGGTCGAATTCTGCCAACATCAGGGTCCATCTTGATATCCTGCCGTTGAGGATGGGCTTTTCGAAGAGGTACTTGATGGGATCCATTCTGGATAATACTTGTACCTCGTAACTGAGCATGTAATGCCGGAGCTTCTTAGTGGCCCAGACTAAAGCTAAGCACGTCTTTTCGAGCATGGTGTACTTACACTCGTACTCTAAAAACTTCTTGCTGATGTAGTATATGGCTCGTTCTTCGGAGTTGACCGTTTGAGCTAACATAGCCCCCATGGCTGTCTCTGTCGTGGTTAGGTATAGTGACAAAGGTAAACCGTGCTGAGGTGGCATTAGGACCGGTGGTGAGGCCAAAATTTCCTTGATTCTATCGAAGGCTGTTTGGCATTTGTCGTCCCATAGTAACCGTTCTCCTATTTTCAGCTTCTTGAAGATTGGTTCACACACCATGGTTAGCTTTGAGACGAACCTACTGATGTATTGGACTTTTCCGAGAAACCCTCTTATCTCTTTTTCAGTTCTAGGGGGCTGCATCTCGGTGATGGCCTTGATTTTGGCTGGATCGACTTCTATACCTCGTTGGCTGACGATATGACCCAATAATTTGCCAGATGTTACCCCGAAACTGCATTTCTGAGGGTTTAACCTCATGTTGTGTTTGCGTAATCGGGTGAAGAACTTTCTCAGGGCGGTGATGTGACTGTCCCTGTCTTTGGATTTGACGATCATGTCGTCCACATAGACTTCTACTTCCTTATGCATCATGTCATGCAATAAAGTCGTGGCGGTTCGTTGGTAGGTGGCCCCGGCATTGATGAGACCGAATGGCATAACTGTATAGCAATAAGTACCCCAAGGTGTAATGAAGGTGGTCTTATCCATATCTTCTTCTGCCATTTTTATCTGATTGTACCCCGCATACCCGTCCATAAATGATAGAAGGGCATGATCTGCTGTGTTGTCCACCAGTATATCGATGTGTGGCAACGGGAAATCGTCTTTCGGGCTTGCTTTGTTAAGATCCCGAAAGTCTACACAGACACGAACCTTACCATCCTTTTTAGGGACTGGTACTATGTTTGCAACCCAATCTGGATACTCGGAGACTCGTATGAACCCAGCCTTGAATTGTTTATCGACTTCCTCCTTGACTTTGAGGGACCATTCTGGTCTCATGCGCCGGAGTTTTTGTTTAACCGGTTTGAACCCTTCCTTGATCGGTATATGGTGCTCGGCTATTTTGCGGTCGATTCCCGGCATGTCCTTGTAGGACCATGCGAAAACGTCTTTGAATTCTTGAAGGAGAACTATGAATTGTTGTTTCTCCTCGGGATCCAAGGATAGCCCTATCTTAAGCATCTGAGGCTCTAAGGTTGTTCCCACGTTGATGGATTCGGTTTCTTCGATTACCGGATTGCGGGATTCCCTTTGCTCTAGCTGCTCGATCAGGTGTGGAGGCAAGGATACCTGTTCGTCGGGTTTCTCAATGTCATTGCACATAAAGTTTTTGAAATTTTGAAAATGAGACAAGTCGTAAGCAGAACGGTTGTTATTATTGATCATGAATTGAGAAAAGAGCTCGAAAAGAGCTGCCATCTGATCACTAGTCAGTGGCGGGATAGGTAGGGTGCCCGGGACAGACCCCGAAGCACCAGGAATGGCTAAAGGGAGAGGGGGAGTTACAGGACTGACCCTAGCACCAGACTCACTAGACTCAAATTTAGACTCTGACTCGGACTCCGACTCGGACTCAGACTCAGATTCTGGCATCTCTCCTTCTCCTGTGATCAGCTTGTAAGTTTTTCCTTGACTGTCAGTCCATTTGACAGTTTTCCTCCAAGCTCTGGTTCCGGACCCGACTTCCGAGATTAGTTTAGACGGGTCAAAGGTGCGACTGTGGAGAATGAGGCTGACTAGTTCTTCCTTCGGCGCTGGAACCGCGAGTTCTTCTCCAAAAAGTAGCCCTAGCGCGGGCTCGGTACCCTTAGTATCTTCGGCCTGGATGAGAGCGAAGATGTCGTCCGGTATGTAGTTGCAATCCTGGGCCAAGTGGGTGCCAGGGCGTGTGGTAGGTCGATATAGGCCGGTCTGAACAGTCTCGAATACCGGAGTGACAAAGGTAACCTTACCGGTTTCAGTTTGGCCCATGTTTTCCGGGGTTAGGGTGAAGCCCAAGCTTGTTTGAGTCCTCCCATTGTCCCGAACTTCGAGAATTTTTCCTGCAGGGAGATCGGGCCTTGAGGTAACCCCTGGTAGAAAGCCCAGATTCTGTAACATCCGGTCTAGGGGGACGGTGAAATAAGGACGGAAGAGATGATCTTCTTCGATGGCTCCTACGAAATCGAACCCCCATAGATCGGTGCGGCCCGAGGTGTTGCAGTTAGCCACAGTCATAGGTGTGGCTTCTATAGTGATGACGGTGTCACGCAAAGGCAGTTTGATTTTCCGATGCAAAGTGGAGGACACGGCCCTGGTTGCATGGATCCAAGGTCTTCCTAGAAGAAGGTTGAAGGAAGAAGTCACGTCGATCACTTGAAATTCCAGCTCTTTCTCTATCGGGCCTGTTATGATAGTGAGTTTTGTGGCCCCGGCTACTGACTTTGGACTTCCGTCAAAAGCCTGAATGGTTTGAGCTGTTGGAATATAGTCGGCCTCGGTGATGCCGAGGGCTTTGGCGGTCCTTAAGGGAAGGACGTTGACTGCTGACCCGTCGTCAATTAGGGTCATGGGTAGGTACTTTCCACGGCAGATAACCGTGATGTAGAGGGCCATGTTGTGGGCTGGCCCGAATGGTGGTAGATCAACATTGGAGAAGGTGATCAGTGGGCCTTCTTCTATGGATCTGTTTTTTAGGTGGGGTAGGACTGTGGCTACCATTTCGGCTGGAGTAGCCATAGAGTCGATTTTGACCTGATCGAGGGCCTTAGTGAGTGCCTCTCGATGTTCCTGAGAGCTAACTAGGAGTTGCCATATAGAGAGGTCAACTCGAGTTTTGCTTAGCTGCTTCACAAGAGCCTTTTCAGGAGTTGGTTCTTCCGGAGCGGGCTCTACTTTAAGTGGTTCGGCAATGATGAGGGCTTGACTAGTGGCTAAGGCTTTGGACTTAACCTTCTGAATCTCCTCAGGTGTGATGGGGACAACTTCCCCTTTGGTGAGGTAGACATCATCTTCGTCATCGCACCAGATCCCGTTTATCACGGTTGGTCCGCAAGTCTCGGGGAATAATTTTGACCGGGTTTTGACTCGGTCGCAAAAAGACGGTTTTGCCCCTGGTGACGGTTTCGACCCAAATTAGTGTTATTTGACTCGAAACGACCCACTGGGCCTGGATTTGAGGTTGGTTTTGTGAGATTTGTACTCCTTAAAATGTCTAAACCAAATGTCCATAATTACAAGCCCATATCCGAGTCTGTCAAAGCACGTTTACGTCCTATCATCATCGGGTGTTTGGCGGGAACTACTATAGACACCTGGCGGTCAAAATGTGGGTGTCTACAATAGTATTTTGTTTTATAGATTGCGTAGAATTTTGAAATATGTTTGATTTGTGAATAGGGTCAAAAACTCCTTGTACGTAAATTGGAGTTGAATGGAGGGAGTAATATATATACTTTCCTTTGTCATTTCACAAAAATTCATATGAGACAGTTTCACGCTAACATTATTGTGAGATTTCTCTCATAAGGTGATTATTTTTTTAATTTTAGTTTTATTTTCTTATTGATTATTAGTGTGTTGTATTCAAGTCTCCGAATAACTTTGTGTGGGACGTTTTAGTTTGTCTTTTATTTTCAGTTTTTTAGTTTGTAAAAATAAAAAAAACAAATCATCATGATTTACATTACAAACAAACAATAAAGCATATGGATCATATATTTATACTAATAATCCAAAAATAGGACATAAATACACTTATACACACGTACATGCATATATATGTATGAATAATGTGTAACCTCCTCCAGCTAAACTCAAGCTGTATATTGCTCATCAGGCATTGAATGTAATTACCTTAATTAACCTCTTAGACGTTGAAAAAAACATTCTATATCTGGTTAGGATTCCCTTGAAAATATGATCTCTTCACCCATAAAAAAAGATACTCACTCCTCGTACAATTCATCACACTCAAACAACCATTCAATCCTACCCCGAATATAACACCATATTCATTATACTTTCACAAACCACCTTAAAACCCCCGGCCCCCTTATATATATAATATATAACCTCCATATATATTCATTAATTATAATTATTACAAAAAAATATAGGATCCGAATTGAAAAGAATCGAGAATGAATCGAGACGAGGAGAAGGCGGTAACGGAGGTGGTGGAGACGACGACGGAGGATGAGTTTTCGGTGGAGAAAGATTTCAAAAACGAAGAGATTCCGACGTGGACGGAACAGTTGACGATAAGGGCGTTTGTGGTGAGTTTTGTGCTTAGTATACTGTTTTCGTTCATCGTCATGAAGCTGAATCTGACGACGGGGGTGATACCCTCGTTGAATGTGGCGGCGGGGCTGTTAGGGTTTTTCTTCGTCAAGACGTGGACGGTGTTTCTGGAGAAAGTAGGGATGCTTAAACAGCCTTTTACTCGTCAGGAGAATACTGTTATTCAGACTTGTGTTGTTGCTTCTTCCGGCATCGCCTTTTCCGGTTCGTCTCCCTCCCTCCTTTTCTTTCAAATCATTTCTTTTCCCTTCACACCTACACTACTATCCATATAATTCTCGTGTCCGGAGTAAATTGTTTACTCCCTCCGAATTTGAATTATATTCCCTCTTTCCCTTTTGACGGAGTATTTTTTTTAATTCGTGAATATTCGCTCATTCATTTATCTTAGACTCGAAAGGAATATTATTTTGAAAATTTATATTCTGGTTTCAAGTAGTATTCCCAATTTACTCGTAATTCCTAAATTTCTACGTTGGTTGGCGATAAAATAGTTTAGTTTGGTCCAATTCAATGGATCTATTAAAATTCCTTGAAAGTAGTACTCCCTCCAAACCAAGTATTTTATTTTTATTTAACCTTCGTGTCAAATTTATTGAGTTTGTCAAAAGACATATGACAATGACAAACTTTATGATTGATTTAAGTCATAGCGAGTTGAAGGGAGAATAACCTATTAGTATTTTTATAGGGGTTTTCAACCTTAACCACCCGGATATCTCCTTAAAATTCTTTAATGAACCTCTTAGCATATGCGTTTTAGAAAAATCAGGAGAATGAATATACATGGAACCTAGACATGATGAGTGTTTGGTTCAAATGTGTTCTTCACTAACACAAATTTTGATTTGATACTTGATTTATTTCTATTTACTATTTAGGAATATGAATGCGTATATCTTGCCTTATTTACTTACTTTGACGGGTACCAATTCAAGTTGTTTCATCCTACTGCTATAATTAGTCTCAATTAAAACTGAAAAACAAGGAAATACTCATACATAACATTAAATGGAATAATACAAGAACCTTATATGATGTGATTCTGTCTAATTGTTGGAATAATGAATGTATAGCATGACAAAATCGGGTTAAGATTATCTGTCTTAATTTTGTGTCCACACCTTATATGTTGTATGTCACTAAACTATTTTTTTTTTATTTTTCAATCAGTTTTATTAATATATGGACGTTTGACTGTAATGGACATTACCTAGCCTTAACGTGTTTTTGAGGTGTTTAGTAATTACCGCCCCTAAGTTTTTTTAATACTCTCTCCATTTTCTTGAATTAGCCTTAATCTTCTTTATTTGTAAGGAGAATAGGGAGTACTATGTATCGCACCATTTCATTTTTTTTCTACTTTTGCCCTTCACTAATTTATACTTTTAATTTTAATAATTAGCTTAAACTAACTATTTAAAAAAATTGTGTTCTTATGATATACGAAGTAATAGCTAGTTGTAGTTAATATAGCTAATACCGAACTAGCATTATATATATGAGATCGAAATTGTAATGGATCCCACACTAACTTTTATCGTCCTAAAAAACTCGACTATTATGGACGAGTATTTTTTTAATGATTTATTTAATTATCAATCGTCTTTCTAATACTCTAACGATCAAAGGAATAGTTATTCAAATTGTGATAATGATTTCAATGAGCAACAACATTATTGGTATAAGGATAACGGTTTTTTAAAATTTTAAATTCAAAATGTTTAAAATTTCAAAAAAAAAAATTGAAAGTAGAAATTTGGATGTGCAACTTTCAAAAATTTAAATAAACAAAATCAGAAGGTAGAAATGTGAGAAATGAAAACTTATAAGAGTGAATTCAATAACCTTCAAATTGGTGTACACCGGTCCTTAGAAAAAGAGTACGCCGACTAAGAGACCGTCTTTTGTTAAGTTTGTTGAGAGATCAATCACAAGTGTTCATCGTTGTAAAAAGTAGTTCAAATACTTTTGCTATAAACTCAGAGTGAAGGACATAATAATATTGTTATTAGCACGCACATTATTCACAAATATTTGTAACTTGTTGTTATGTACTAAAGCTAAATCGAGACGTCTAAAGTAAATAAGGAGAAGTATAAGTGAGAGTGGGTGTTTTGTTTGTTACACTTGTAACTTGTTGGTTGGTACGTGTGCAGGAGGGGCTGGGAGTTATATAATGGGGATGACGGAGAGGATTTCGAAAGCGGCAGGTGACGACTACGGACCCATTAACACCAAGAAACTTGCTCTTGGATGGATGATTGGTTTTCTGTTTGTTGTTAGTTTCCTCGGCCTCTTTTCTGTCGTCCCTCTTCGTAAGGTACACTTACCATTCTAATAATCCTCGATCGCAAATACTCTACATACCAACCGTAACTCAACTAATCTTCTCTTTGTTTGTTTGTTTGTTTGTTTGAAGATAATGGTGATCGACTTCAAACTTACGTATCCAAGTGGAAGTGCCACTGCCCTCCTCATCAACAGCTTCCACACCCCTAAGGGTGCCCTCCTAGCCAAGTACACTCTCACTTCCACCTTGCTTTAATATGATATATATGCAGTCGACATATATACAGATTAATTACTACTCTACTTAGTACTTACATTGTCGTCTGTGTTGTTGTATTTGGTTACCACAGGAAGAAGGTGAAGGAATTGGGTAAATTTTTCACGTTCAGTTTCTTATGGGGTTTCTTCCAGTGGTTCTTCGCAGCCAACGAAAGCTGTGGATTCTCTAATTTCCCCACCTTTGGTCTTAAAGCCTTTGAAAACAAGTAATGCATCTTTTTGGTACTCGTCTGATACTTGACCTCAACCAAGTGATGAAACTAACAACAACATGATGGATGGGTTTGGTGTGCAGGTTCTACTTTGATTTCTCTGCTACATATGTGGGGGTGGGGATGATATGCCCTTATATCGTTAATGTGTCGCTGCTGATTGGAGCCATCTTATCATGGGGTGTCATGTGGCCCCTCATCGAAACAAGGAAGGGTATCTGGTACAGCAAAGACCTCTCTGCCTCCAGCCTTCATGGTATTCAAGGCTACCGGGTCAGTTCGTACTTCACCCCCGCCCCTTTATTCCATCTTTTCATATACACTAATACTACGGAGTATATAGTTTCTTTATTAACGATCAATATTTGTGAGTCACAGGTTTTTATCGCCATAGCCGTCATCCTTGGTGACGGACTCTACACTTTCTTCAAAGTCTTCGGTCGCACGATCCTAGGAATGTACAAGCAGTTCTCCAAGAAAAACACGAGTGTTCTTCATTCCGACACCACCCTGCAAACAATCCAACCACCTAAATCATACGACGATGAACGGAGAGTAAAATACTTCCTCCAAGACCGAATCCCAGTGTGGGTGTCAGTTGTCGGCTACGTCTCCCTAGCCACCATCGCCATCATTGTCGTCCCGCTCATCTTCCACCAAATAAAATGGTACCATATCCTAGTAATGTACATCATGGCCCCTGTCTTGGGCTTTTGTAACGCCTACGGATGTGGCCTTACGGATTGGTCCTTAGCCTCAACCTACGGGAAACTTGGGATCTTCTTGATCGGAGGTTGGGTGGGAGCTTCACATGGCGGTATTGTGGCAGGACTAGCTGCATGCGGGGTGATGATGAACATAGTTTCGACATCAGCGGACCTGTCACAAGACTTCAAAACAGGATACTTGACCCTTGCCTCGCCCCGGTCCATGTTCATATCCCAAATCATTGGGACCGCAATGGGGTGCGTGATATCCCCGTGCGTGTTCTGGGTCTTCTACCGGGCCTTCCCGGATCTGGGGCTGCCTGGGTCCCAGTACTCGGCCCCATACGGACAGGTTTACAGGAGCATAGCGAGCCTGGGAGTGGGGGGATTCCAAGCTCTGCCAAAACACTGCCTCACCATCTGCATCGCACTGTTTGTGTTTGCGATTGTGGTGAACGGAATCCGAGACCTGGTGGGGAAGAGGTGGGCGCGCTTCATACCACTTCCGATGGCGATGGCAATACCGTTTTACTTGGGAGGGTACTTTACCATTGACATGTGTGTAGGGTCAGTGATATTGGCTATATGGGAGTACAGGGATAAGGTGAAAGCAGACGCATTTGCACCAGTGGTTGCATCAGGGTTGATATGTGGAGACGGAATATGGTCGTTGCCTAGTGCGTTGCTGGCGTTGGCCGGAATAAAACCACCCATGTGCATGCAGTTTATCAGTAGGGCTCAAGCTGAGGCTCAAGCTGCTGGTTAAACTTAAACCGCCCCACTGTAGATATTCTTCATTCCTAGTTCAATGTTTTACTTATTGTTTATGCCTTCTTTCTTGTGAGAACATAGAACCATTGATTTGGCTACCATTACTTGGATTTTAATGTTGAGGATTCATCTTTTCATTGTTTATGCACCATTAACTTCTTACTCCATCCATGTTGTTTGGGACATGCTAAATCGTACTCGTATCAACTTGGAAAAGGCTTGTTGGTAAGATTAAACAAAAGTCGTATATCTAACCACACCACCAACTCTATAACATTGATCCTACATAACACCCTTAAATTTTACTGAGTATTTCATTGTTAGATTCGGTGCATCCCATTCACCCCCTAAAAACATCCGTGGATATATCCGACATAAATTCTTAATGCTTCAAGAATCATCCATATGGGTTGAGAACACAAAATCACGGTGCCTAGTGAAGGAATAATAAATAAATGATTTATCTTTATTTATGCACATAATTTATTTGATCCATCACAAATTTGTCATAAAGAAGAATTTGCGTGAGTGAATGGATAGAAAAAAATAGAATTATACATCTGGTTGTATAATTCGTTTGACGAACCCACTACACTTGTTATGGATTATGGAAAGTGTTTGATGCCTTAGGCTATGTTTATTGGGGATAAGAAAAAGGTCGAAGAGAAAGGTGAAAGGAATAAAATTAATACTCCGTAGTACAAAATTTGGACCAATGTCTTGTTTCGGGCTATACTAGGTGGGAAGAGGACCTCTTCCAAGTTCCACCCTTTCTCAACCTTACCAGGTGACATGTTTTTATTGGTTAAATGAAGTTTTTAATTAAGGGTTATCTAGTAGCAATAATACTGACTATTGAACGTATTCTAATAATAATAATACCAATTACAGTTAATCCCAGAATAATACATTGAATTGAAGTATTCTAATGATAATGGTACAGTGGACCGGTTACCTGAATAACCGGTCCACCTCCCCTTAAGCGCCTCATTTAATTTCTACTATCAACATTACCATTTAATTCACTCCCCATTTACTTCTCACTCTCCCTTGAGAATGAATATAGACCTGGTAAGAGGAAGAAATCTAGTACAACAATTGTAAATGACAAAACAGATTTCACAAAACTTAGTGGACGGTTTATTAAAACATAAGCATAAACTTCCGAATTGAACCTAGAAACCATAATCGAAACACTAATCGAATTAATATAAACCCAGAAAATAAACCTAATCAAAACAAAACCCCAAATTGTCAAAATTTGCAGAAAGATAAAATAGTATCTGATTGACCAAGTGAATTGTGCTAAAATTGGAAACTAGAAGCGAATCAAGTTCCGAATTGGACCCAGAAATCATAATCGAAACGGTAATCGAATAAATACGAACCCAGAAAAAACCCTAATTGAAACCAAAACCCCAAATTTGTACAAAATAAAACAAATTAGCAATGCTTAAAATCGAAAAGAGAGTACCTGGGAGTTGAAGGAGACAGAGAATCAGAGATGGGGCGATAATCAATTTCGATGGTTTGATTGATTATCACATTGGATAATGCTCCGTATGTTTTTTTTAATCAATGAAGTTTAGGTTTATGTCTTGATGGAGAGCCCATTATTAGATTTAATTAGGAGAGGAGGGTAATGGAAATCAAGATATTTTTAAATTTTTTGCAGAGTTGCCACTGAAGACAAAGATTTAAGTAAGAGGGAGATGAAAAAATAGGGTAAAGAAGGAAGGTGGGTGTGGATTGAATAAATTGAAGTAGCAGTTTATCTTTCAGGAAGGTTACCTGCTGTTGCAGGTAACATATGCAACTGTACCATTATCATTAGAATACTTCAATTCGATGTATTATTATGGGATTAACTGTAATTGGTATTATTATTGGAATACGCTCAATAGTCAGTATTATTGCTATTAAATAACCCTTTAATTAATGTGGAAAATCAACAAAGTAATATATATATATATATTTATTTATTTATATTTATATACATGTGTGTGTGTGGGATCACGGTGAAAGAAAAGTGTTGATAAAGATAGAAAAATTATTGTGAATTTGATAAAATGATTGTAAATAAAGAATTATATTTATATGTTTGACATTGATGAAGAAGACTTAGGGATAAACATAGTCTTAGGCGCAAGACAACAATAACTATTACAGCAACCACAATGGTTTGGGTTCCATTGTGGTCATTTGTCGCCACGTCACCGCCACGTCATTTACTTACAAACCCAACGCTTATGAACTTCTATCAACAATGGTAAAAGTTCATCCAAGTTCATAAATGGGTCACACCCATAATCTACTCCCAAAATTTAATTTCTACTAATAAAATATCTTATATTTAATTAATAATCATTTTGGATTACTTTAACAATGAACTACTAAAAATAATTAATACAAACACTGTTCCGGTTAACGGAAACAATTAACCCGGCCTAGGATCCGGGTAGTGTAATTGAGTCAATGATAAACAACTGATCGTCTGATTCTCTTGGTCTCCCCTTCTCCTCACTCCTTGAGTCGGACTTTCCCGGCGGAAACGGCCTGCTCCCTGCACAATGAACGCACAGGGCCTCGGAGGTTGTCCGAGGAAACCCTCTCCGATGCCTAAGTCAGTCCGTGGAATGCCTTTACGAACCTAGCTCGTGAGGAACTAGGTGGCGTTTTAGGAGTAAGAGTCTAGAGAGAGAAAATCCAACCCCCTTCATGTGGGAAATGGGGAGGTATTTATACCTTCCCACAAGAGAGAGAAGAGAAAGGGGAATGATTGGATAGAGAAGTGACAAGTGGCGGCTTCTCATCCATCCATTCCCAATTACCTTAGGCAAAATGACGAGAGGGCCCCTGGGGGTCCTGACCCTGCCGGCCAGGGATTCTCCCAGGGCAGACAGTCTCCAGGCAGGGGGCTGCCAAGCTTCGACAGGCTGGGTTGGCCCGTGCTCTCAGCAGCTGACGGCCAACCTTTAGCGTTTCATGCTTCGTTCCAGGTCCTTGCTGGGGGCTAGTCTCTCGACTCCCCGACAGGAACCGTCTCGGGGCCTGCCTAGCAGGCAGTTGATTGACAGGCGGCCCACCCCAATCAATTGGCCCTCGTCAGTAGGAGGGAAGTGAAACTTCTCCTCTGCTGGCGACTCTTGCTTGGAGGGGGGTTGACTTCCATGTCTGTTGCAGCATTTATTGCTTCGCACCTTCCCAATGGAACTTTGAACTGCTCCTGTCAGGAGTGCAAAGAGGCGAGAGCACTTTTGTAATGATTGCCCTTTTCTTCTGGGCGGATTTTGGGGAACCGTGAAGAGTTCCTGATTGGTGGCTCTCCTCCCAGGGTGGTTGGAGCGTTCATTAATGCGGTTTTTTCCTTGGTATAAAATCCTTAGCTTCCTTGATCATTTGTGCTTTATCCCACCTTCAATCTTTCCATTTTCTTCATTTTAAACATGACTTGGATCAAGAAAAGTGTTGTTCGCCGCGGAGTCAAACATGTTTCCTTCATCTTCAGAGGGTTTTGGAGGCTCAGATATGCACGGACCGCTTACTTAGCTGTTCGCCGGAGTCGCTGTTCACGGCTTCGCCTTCGCCGGAGGGGTCGGAAGGCCTCTATTAGGATGGGCAAACGCCTTAGGAGGTCCTCTCCTCCTGTTGCGCCTAGGTTTAGGCGTTGCTCCCAGGGAGGGGGCTGTTATGATAGGGGGTGTCATGAGTGTTTTCCATGGCTGCACCCTGAACAATTCGGCCTCAACTCTGACACCGATTCCTCCCTGGAGTCGGGTCCTTCTTCGCCTGTAAAGAAGACAGGCTGTCGCACCTGCGACGAATCCCGAGCTGTCCCTTTTGGAAGGGACTGGGAAGACAGCAGCCATGACTCTGACGACAGCGAAGGTCTTGGCTGCCTGAGCGACAGGGACGAAGACGGGGCTTCAAATGACCCCTTTCAGGGTTCCCCAAGTTGGGACTGGGGTTCGGCTCTCGGGAGTCCAGGCAGCCCTGGGGATTATTCCCCGGATTTGGGGGATGACTAGGCCTGCGCGGCAGGGCTTTTGATTTCTGTCAGGCTGGAACTTTTTAGGCCTTATGTAATTTTCTTTCATGCCCGTCCCACGATGTATCTTTCCCTTGTGGGGCTTTCAATGAAATGAATATTTTGCGTATTTGAATTTTTAATATGAGTTTATTATGTTACTATTTTATTGTTTTGTTTGTTTGTTTTTTTTTTTTTTTTGAATGAGGTCGTTGATTGACCTTTCTCTCTGACGTTTCTGTTTACCGAGGCTCTTCTTGAAAAAGGTGAGCAGTTGGTGTTCAGTATGTGACACGTGGACGGTCTTCGAAGGTTTTGTCAGGGATTCTGCCTTTCGAACTTCTTTGGGCTTTTATATAAACCCTTCTCCCCCTTCATTCTCCTCTTTTACTCCTCTTGATACCTTTACTCCCCACAACACTTCTTGAATCTCCCTCATTGACCGAGCGTTTTTTCTTTGAGGAGCAAGGATCACTTCTTGTCGCCGTCTCTGACAACTTCACCGGCGTTTTTTAGGTCAGAACTTTTCGAATCTTTCGCTTCTTTTCTTCCCTTCTATAGCCTAAATGTCGCGAGCCCACCCCCTTTCCTTTGATTCTTTGCTCGGAAGAACTGGCGGCGGCGACGGTGGTCGTCGCGACGTTGCTTCTTCCTCCGGGGTTGGCCCCAGGGAGGAAGATGATCACAGGGGAGAGGGTGCTGAGTCACCCGACCCAGCTCCCTTCGATGTGATTGATTCTGACGACGAAGCCCTGGAGGTGGATCCTGCCAGGGTGGCCGGTCCTCTCATCCGCAGGGAGAGAGGGAGGACCTATTTTCTGGACAAAGAAAAATACGTGATTCCCTTACAGACCTATCCCGAGGCTAAGAATAGAGACCTGATCTTGGAATGTAGCGCGGCTGAGGCCATCGAGCAGTTTTATAATTTTGGGGAGGGATACACAGTGGTGATCCCTGGGGAAAAAGACACAGTATGCTGCCCCCCAGAAGGGTGTGTAGCCGTCTTCCATAAGGCCCTAGAATTCGGCCTGCGATTCCCGTTACATCCTTTCCTGGAGGAAACTTTCAGGAGGATGAACGTCGCCATCGCTCAGTTAACTGCAACGGCCATTAGGGCATTAGTGGCCTATACTTGGACCTGCCTGTTCCATGGCGAGGGGCCTTACATCGACGCCCTTCGCTTTATGGTTGGCCTCCAAATGGTGTCTTCATCTGGGGGGGATGGCTCCCCCGGCTACTGGTCTCTGCTGAGACAGAAAAAATACGCCTTGGTCTGGCCGGCCATGAGCAGTCTCAAAGACTGGAAAAATAATTTCATATATGTCCATAGTGCGTCAGGGTGGAAAATTCCTAGACATTTTAGGAATCATGTCCATACCCGCATGGAGACGCGTGAGGAGTATCATCCTCGTGTTGGGGGGAAGGCTCTGGAAGTCAGGCTGAGCGAAAAGGAGAAGATTTTGATAAAAAAGTTTGAGATCGTGACGGATAAACATGGGAACTTTTGCCCTGTTTTCTGGCTCCCTCACGCGGAGCTCATCACGACTGACGAGTACCTGCTTCCCATGGGCCTGATTCGTGGCCTTGAAGGTAGTTATAAGGTTTTCTTGTTGTCACGATTTTCCAGGGATTTTATTTCTCCCTGCTTTTTAAATGACCGCCTTTCCTTTCCCGCAGATTCCTACTCTTGGACCTGGACCAAGAAGCAGGTCAGAAGGTTAGGCTTGAGCGAGGAATTGCACGTTCTTTCAAAGCGTCCTTCTCTTCCACCAAATTTTAGAAAAGGAAGCAAGGCCCTCATGAAGCTTGTGAAGGATTTTGCCGCTGGTCGAAGGTTACCTCTCCCCCCCGGTTGCCTTCGTCGAAGCCGGCGACTCCTACTCCCAGCGTTCATGAGCAGGGGGAAGCGGAGGTCACTTCAGGAGCTACTCCCTCCCCTGGTCAAAAGCAGGGTGCTTCTCCGGCTGGCCCTCGGATCTCGCAGGGAACGCAGCCTGGAGATTCCGAGGGGACTGGGGAGAGTGTTCCCTTGGAAACAAGGAGGAAAAGGGGGAGGGAGCCTCCTAGTGCTGATGTGGTGGATTTGGAGGTGGATGTCTCTACCCCTGATGCGAAACGCCCTGCACGTGAGCCCTCTAGCATTCCCTTCCCGGAGGAAAACGTGGAGTTCCACTACACAGCTGGTGATAGTGTGGATGTATCGGGCCTGCTTTCTGACTCCGGGGCTGTTTTGGCCGACCGCCTTACAAAGATGGTAACTTCCACCTCTCATCAAGTGCTTCAATATATTCAACGTCTCCAAGGTCATGTTGGCATCTGCGGAACTGGCGGCTCTCAGCCGCCTGAGTGATGAGGAGCTAACAGTTACCCCTGGGGCTCCTCCTCCCGACCGCCTGGCCATGATAGAGAGGGACGTCTCCTTGATAAGCTCCTTGAAAGACAAAATGACAAGGCAAGAGGGGGAGCTGGAAGAGGCCAAGAAGCAGGCTGATCGCTGGAGGCTGCAGGGGGAAATGGCTGTGAAGGAGGTTTCTAAGTTGGGGGCCGAACTGCAGGAGAGCCGGCAATCGTTGGACCGTGCTAACATATCTTTGGCCGAGATGGGGCATTTGAAGGGAAGGGTGACTGTCTTGGAGGAGCAGCTGTCACAGGCAAAGTCGGCTTTTGACCAGGCCAAGGAGGAATGGACGAAAGAGAAAGAGACTCTGGCTGCGGAAACTGAGGAAACGGTGGGTGCCAGTTTCGTGAGCGGCGCCAATTCCTCTCTGGAACTGGTTATGGAGGTGATAGGGGAGATGTTCCCATCTTTTGATGAGGACGCTTTCCGGAGCCTTTATTCCGCCAAGGACGAAGCCCGGGTGACCAGGCAGCCTGAAGCTGACGCCAACGCTCGCCAGGATGCTACGTGACGCCCCTTCTCTTTTATGGAAGCTTTTTATTTTCTTGTGCTGAACCAGTGTTCATGGTTTTCCTGTAATATTTTGCTACTCGGTTTTTTCTTCAACTTTGTAAAAACCTTTCCACCCTTCATGGGTTTTGTTTGTGGAATATTTCTCTTTGCTTTCTATGGCATAACTGTTTTAAAATTTAGGGATCTTTTTCTCGTCTGTTTGATCGCGCCTGTTATAGCCTGTCCCTGGCTTTTGTTCAAAGTCCAGGGGGCTTGCCCCCTGCCTGCCTGGAGGTAAGCAGGGTGGCTCCTGTGTTTTTTATACAAGGTTGGGGGGCCTGCCCCCAGTCCTTGTTAGCTTGGCCTGTCCCTGGCTTTTCGTTCAAAGTCCAGGGGGCCTGCCCCCTGCTTGCCCAGAGGTGAGCAGGGTGGCTCTTTGTATTTTTTATACAAGGTTGGGGGGCCTGCCCCCAGTCCTTGTTAGCTTGGCCTGTCCCTGGCTTTTCGTTCAAAGTCCAGGGGACCTGCCCCCTGCCTGCCCAGAGGTAAGCAGGGTGGCTTTTGCGTTTTTTATACAAGGTTGGGGGGCCTGCCCCCAGTCCTTGTTAGTTTTACCTGTCCCTGGCTTTTGTTCAAAGTCCAGGGGGCCTGCCCCCTGCCTGCCCAGAGGTAAGCAGGGTGGCTTTTGCGTTTTTTATACAAGGTTGGGGGGCCTGCCCTCAGTCCTTGTTAGCCTGGCCTGTCCCTGGCTTTTCGTTCAAAGTCCAGGGGGCCTGCCCCCTGCTTGCCCAGGGGTAAGCAGGGTAGCCTCTGATGGGCCTGCCCCCTGCCTGCCCAGAGGTAAGCAGAGTGGCTTTTGCGTTTTTTATACAAGGTTGGGGGGCCTGCCCCCAGTCCTTGTTAGTTTTGCCTGTCCCTGGCTTTTGTTCAAAGTCCAGGGGGCCTGCCCCCTGCCTGCCTAGAGGTAAGCAGGGTGGCTTTTTGCGTTTTTTATACAAGGTTGGGGGGCCTGCCCTCAGTCCTTGTTAGCCTGGCCTGTCCCTGGCTTTTCGTTCAAAGTCCAGGGGGCCTGCCCCCTGCTTGCCCAGGGGTAAGCAGGGTAGCCTCTGATTTGCGTTGGGGGGTTCATTTTACCCAATTTTGGCAACAGGGGGGCCTCCCCCTATTGCCCCCTGCTCGTTTGTGTGTGAAAGACGCGAGTGTGAACAGGCAACGAGTATAAATCTGTATCTTCTCATTTCTCTTAAAATTCTTTTTGACATTGGGGTGGTCGGAGCCGTCGACATTTCTGATCGTCCTCCGCCTTTTTACTCTAGTAAAAGTGAAAACTGCCTACATTCTTGTTCAGACGTAATATTTCTTTAGTGTATCTGCGTTCCAGTGAGCGCTTAGCTCTTGTCCCTCCAGATTGGCTATCCTGTATGTGCCTGGCCCCAAAACCTGAGTTATTTGGTATGGGCCCTCCCAATTGGCACTCAGCTTTCCATGCTCTCTTGACTTCCCAATCGCCTGTGTCTTTCTTAAAACTAACTCGCCCATCTGAAAACTCCTATGGCGAACTTTGCTGTTGAAAGCTTTCCTCATTCGCTGCTGATAGGCAGCGATGTTGGTACTGGCCTCCTCCCTTAGTTCATTCACCAGGTCTAAGGCTTCAACCATTGCAGCTTCGTTTTCAGCTTGATCGTACTGCAGGGAGCGCAGAGTGGGGATTCTTGTCTCAATTGGCAATAAAGCCTCTGCTCCATATACCAGGCCAAATGGGGTCTGGCCTGTAGACTCCTTCCTGGTAGTTCGGATGGACCAGAGTATACTGGGGAGTTCATCAGCCCACCTACCCTTGCAGTCATCCACCATTTTCTTCAGGCCGTTCAGGATTTGTTTGTTGGCTGCTTCCGCCTGTCCATTGGTTTGAGGATGGCAGACAGCTGAGTAGGCGACTGAGATGTTGTGGCTTTCCAGCCAGATCCTTAGTGGGTCATTATCGAACTGCCTGCCGTGGTCAAATACCAGCATCTTTGGTACACCGAACCGGGTGATGACATTTCGCCAGATCACCTTCCTGACCGCCGGCTCAGTGATGTTGGGCACTGCTTCAGCCTCCACCCATTTGGTGAAGTAGTCTATGGCGACAATTAAGAATTTTCTGCCCCCTGTGGCCACCGTGAAGGGTCCTAGAATGTCCATCCCCCATTGAGCAAAGGGGATGGGAGATAGGATTGGCCTGAGCTCCTGGGCCGGGGCATGGATCGATGGGGCAAAGAGTTGGCATTTTCTGCATTTCTGGGTCAGGCTCTTGGCATCTGCCAGCATGGTAGGCCAATAGTAGCCTGCCCTGAGGGCCTTGTGGGCCAGCGACCTCCCGCCAATGTGATGTCCACAAATCCCTGAGTGGATATCATCCAATACCTCAGCGGCTTGATCCGCCCGTAGGCATTTAAGCAGGGGATAAGTAAAAGATTTTTTGTAGAGTTCTCCATTAATGAATATGAACCAGGCTGCTTTAGCCTGTACCTTCCTCTTTTGTAATGAGTCTGATGGTAAGATACCCTGCCTCTTGTACTGGATGAAAGGGGTCATCCAGCTTTCCAGCTCTTCTTCCACGACATTAATCGTTTGACAGGGATCAGTAGATTTCTCGTGTAAAACGTCGACCCATACTGATCTCCGGATGTCCTGCAGACTGGAGCTTGCCAGTTTTGACAGGGCATCTGCTCTGTTGTTCTGGGATCGGGGAATTTGTTTGACCTCATATGATTTTAGGCCGGACAACTCTCCCTTCACCATCTCCAGGTACGCGGCCATTGCTTGGTCTCTTGCTTCGTATTCTCCATTAATCTGGTTGACGATGAGTTGGGAATCTGTCGCCAAGACAATTCGTTCTGCCCCTGCGGCTTTAGCTAACCTGACGCCTGCGAGTACTGCTTCGTACTCTGCTTCATTGTTTGATGCTGGGAAAACGAATCTGAGAGCATGCTCAAAGTCGGTCCCTTCTGGGCTGGTTAGTACGACGCCTGCGCCTGCGCCGTTGGCCGTCGAGGATCCGTCAGTATACACGACCCATTCCTGGGCAGGGGCTTCCTCTTCCCCTGAATGGGAGCACTCAGCCAAAAAGTCTGCCAAAGCTTGGGCTTTGATGGCTGTTCTCGGCTGGTAAGATATACCTAGCCCGCTCAGCTCAATTGCCCATTTCAACAATCTCCCTGATTTTTCGAATTTTTCCAACACCTTTTCCAGGGGTTGGTCGGTGAGGACTATGACTGGATGCGCGTCAAAGTAAGGTATGAGCTTCCTGGCTGCAATTATGACCGCGTAGGCGGCTTTTTCAACCATCGGATAATTCTTTTCAGCTGCCCCCAGCGCATGACTCACAAAGTATATAGGTTGCTGGGTGTCTGCCTCTTCTCGTAGGATGACTGCGCTGACAGTTATATTGGTTACTGCAATGTAGAGAAAAAGTTTCTCTCCTGCTACTGGTCTTGCCAGGGTAGGGAGCCTCTTAAGATGGTCCTTCAGTTGCTCGAAGGCCTCTTTCTGCTCGTTTTCCCATTTGAACTGTTTGTTTCCTTTCAGTATTTTGAAAAAAGGAGTGGCTCTGTCTGCTGATCGGGCAACGAATCGGGCCAAGGCGGCCATTCGACCCGTCAGGCGCTGGATGTCTCTGATGGTCTTGGGCTCAGGGAGGTCTAGAACTGCCTGAATTTTTTCAGGGTTGGCATCTATACCCCGAGAACTGACCAAGAACCCTAGGAATTTTCCGGAGCGGACTCCAAACGTGCACTTTTTCGGATTTAGTTTCATTTTGTAAGCGCGCAGAGAACTGAAGGTTTCCTGCAAGTCTGTCAGGTGTTCCTTGTCTTCCCTGCTTTTTACGATGGCATCGTCAACGTAAGCCTCGATGTTTCTGCCTTTTTGTTTCTCAAACACTTTATCAACCAACCGCTGGTACGTAGCCCCTGCATTTTTGAGCCCGAAGGGCATCATCTTATACATGTAAGTGCCCGAGCTAGTGATGAACGCACACTTCACCCTGTCCGGCTGCCACAAGTACACTTGGTGGTAGCCTGAAAAGGCGTCTAAGAAGCTTAGCATGGTGTAGCCACTGGTGGCGTCTACCAATTGATCGATCCGAGGGAGCGGATAGCAGTCTTTCGAGAAGGCCTTGTTCAGGTTTGTAAAGTCGACGCACATTCTCCATGCGCCTGACGACTTCTTGACCATAACAACATTTGCCAGCCATTCTGGGTAGTCGCAGACTTCAATAAAGTCTGCTTTCAAGAGTTTGTCAATTTCTTCCTTGATTGCTGCGTCTTTTTCTGCAGACATGTTTCGTTTCTTCTGTTTTACAGGGCGAGCATCCATGCTTACATTCAGCTTGTGAACGATGCATGAGGGATCAACGCCGGGCATCTCGTCTGCAGAATAAGCAAATACGTCTTTGTTCTCCCTCAGTAGTTTGACCAGTTCGGCCTGGTAGGATTCCTCTAGGCCTATTCCTACCAGGACCTGTCTTCCTGGTTCTAAGTCCACCAGCATGCTTTCGCCCCCTGGTTCCAGGCGGTCGGGCGCCGGGTGCTCGACTGGGACTTCGCCTTCCCTGCAAGGGGAACTGTCAGCTTTTCTTTTTCCTTTTCTGTCCCTCTCGTGTTCTTGTAGGGCCACGGAGTAGCATTGTCTGGCTGACTCCTGGTCCCCACGTATCTTTCCTTCCAGCCCGAAGTCTGTGACATACGCGATGGTGAGAGCCCTGATGGAGATTGCCGCCTCGATTTCATCCAGCGTGGCCCTGCCAATCAGGGCATTATAGGCAGACCTTGCGTCCACAACAACAAAGGTTGCCCTGACATTCCTGGCTGTGGAACCTTCCCCGAAGGTTACAGGCAGGTCGATGACGCCCATGGGCAGCACGCCGGCCCCACTGAATCCATACAGCGATCCGGGAGCAGGCCGCAGGTGCCTTTTTTCCAGGCTCATTTTTTCGAAAGCATCCTTGTACAAAAGATTTGTATATGCGCCCGTGTCTACCATACATCTTCGCACAATATGGTTGCTGATCTCTAGAGACAGCACCAGAGGATCACTGTGCGGATATATCACCCGTCCTGCGTCGTCAGGGGTGATACTTAATGTCACTCCCCTTGGACTCCCTTCTTTCTCAGCGTAGCAGATCTGGTTCCTCAGCTCGCGCATTTGCCTTTTTTGGCCTCTTCGACTGAGCTGGCCCTCAGTGCCCCCTGAAATTACATGGATTACCATCCGGTTCTGCACTGACCCTTCGGGTTTCTCAGACACTTCCTTCTGAGACTTGTTTTTAGCTGCGTAGTTGGCCGACCATCCGTTTCTGATTAATTTCTCAATTTCATCCTTCAGGTGACGGCACTCTTCGGTGGTATGGCCTATACAGTCGTGGAAAGTGCAGAATTTCTTTGGGTCGCCTTTCGGGCTGCGAGGTTTGTTTGGACGGTTCCATTTGGCAGTTTCTTTTTCCAGTTCGAAGATTTCCGCCCTGGATTTGTTCAGAGCGGTGTAACTATCGAATCTGGGTTGGTAGACTGGGCGTTCCCTCTTGGGAGTGTCTCCCTCTTCTTTTTGCTTACCTGGTTCACTTCTGCCCCTTCCACCCTGCGGTCCCCCTTGAGGCTTTGTTTGGCCTGCAGGGGTGTCCGTCAGGCCGTGGAACTCCTCCTGCAGAATGAACCCCTCAGCAATCTTTCTGGCCATGGCCAAGGTTTCTGGCTGGGCCCTGATCATCTGGTTTTTCATTTCCCCTGGAAGTAGAGAGATTGTCAGGGCGTAGGCGGCGGTGGAATCGTCGATCTCCCTAACCTGCTGGTAGGATAGATCGAACCTTCTCATGTATTCTCTCACACTCTCACCCTTTTTCTGTTTCAGGGTCATGAGATCGAAACGGGTAAGGCGTCTTCTCTTATTTCCGGCATACTGTTCAAGGAAAATTTCAGCCAACTCTATGAAGAACCTGATTGACCCCTGGCGGAGGTCTCTGAACCACCCCTGCGCAAGTCCCACCAGGGTGGTAGGGAAGACTTTGCACCAGATGGCATCATCTACGTCATACATGCCCATGTGGCTCTCAAAGGCTGCCAGGTGATCTTCAGGGTCTGTCGTCCCGTCAAATTTGATGGTGGGCATTTTGATTTTTGGAATGGGGTACTCTTGTACCTCAGGGTGCAACGGGGTTTTCGTGGGCCTGCCTACCAGTCGTGACCTGCTTTCCCCAGACTGGTTACCGTGAGATTCCCATTGTTTATGGGTCGGTTTCCTCGTACTGGGGGAGCGGTGCCTCGGTGGCGGTCTGCTAGCTGCCTCATCCTCTGTTCCCGAGGAGGCCTGCCTGGGCCTCTTTCTCTGGGAGTGGCAGAGGTTTTCACCCTGATGGTACCTGGACTCGAGCGGTTGTCCTCGGTTGAGTCTGGATTGCAGGCTTTGGGATAAGCCGGGGGCTGACTGTTCCTTGGCCGCAGGTGTTAGTCTGGAGAAAACTCCGCCTGGCCTCTCTCCTAAGCGTTTTGACACAGGCTCCCTGGGCCTCATGCGCTCCTGTAATCCTTGAGATAAGCCTCCCTGCCCTCCAGACGCCGATTCTGTTGTGTGAATAGAGAACGCCTGCTGGACAGGTGGTTCTGGATTGCCAGTGGTAATGCGCCTCTGCACATGGGTATACATTTGGGCTGTTCTTCTTGCTTTCCTCTGAGCATTTCTGGCGGCGGTCCGCCTCGTGCCCCCGGCCTCGTCCCTGCTGACTGGGGACGGTTGCCTGGGAGCCGATGCGACCCTGCCCACCAAGTCCTCAGGTGTGAATTCCTGATCCAGCATCGCAGAGAAGAACGCGGCCGCCTGTGCCATCTGAGCTGGGGTCAGATTGAGAGCACGTCCTGGGCGTGCCCCCAGCTCGGGTGTCACAGCAGTGTTAGATCCACCGAGGGGATTGGTTCCCCCTGCCCCCAGGATTGTGGCAGGAGGGACCCTCTCCGACAGCGGCATACCGTACAGGGGGGTCACCGGAGGGACCGTCGGACCCGCTCCTGCACTGGTATCAACGATTTCTGGCATGATTGTGTTTAATTTTGTGGTTATGAGTGGTTGATTTTAGTGGGTAACTCGTGAGCACAACCGTAAGTTCCCCACAGACGGCGCCAAATTGTTCCGGTTAACGGAAACAATTAACCCGGCCTAGGATCCGGGTAGTGTAATTGAGTCAATGATAAACAACTGATCGTCTGATTCTCTTGGTCTCCCCTTCTCCTCACTCCTTGAGTCGGACTTTCCCGGCGGAAACGGCCTGCTCCCTGCACAATGAACGCACAGGGCCTCGGAGGTTGTCCGAGGAAACCCTCTCCGATGCCTAAGTCAGTCCGTGGAATGCCTTTACGAACCTAGCTCGTGAGGAACTAGGTGGCGTTTTAGGAGTAAGAGTCTAGAGAGAGAAAATCCAACCCCCTTCATGTGGGAAATGGGGAGGTATTTATACCTTCCCACAAGAGAGAGAAGAGAAAGGGGAATGGTTGGATAGAGAAGTGACAAGTGGCGGCTTCTCATCCATCCATTCCCAATTACCTTAGGCAAAATGACGAGAGGGCCCCTGGGGGTCCTGACCCTGCCGGCCAGGGATTCTCCCAGGGCAGACAGTCTCCAGGCAGGGGGCTGCCAAGCTTCGACAGGCTGGGTTGGCCCGTGCTCTCAGCAGCTGACGGCCAACCTTTAGCGTTTCATGCTTCGTTCCAGGTCCTTGCTGGGGGCTAGTCTCTCGACTCCCCAACAGGAACCGTCTCGGGGCCTGCCTAGCAGGCAGTTGATTGACAGGCGGCCCACCCCAATCAAACACTTTTAAAAAAATTAAATTAAACTAAATTACTTTTACATAATTAGTATTTTAACATTATAAAAACTTACATAGTACTCTCCAACAAAAACTAATAAAATAATTTTAAAAATTTATAATTCGATACTTCCTCCAAAACGTTCCCAAATATGCTCTACCAAGTACGCCCTCAAATTATTGTGAATTTCACGATCACGTAGCTCGGCACGTCTATGGAGAGATGATTGAAAATCACTCAATAACCCACCATTTACTTGTACGGAAGCCTCTTCGACATCAGTCTCCCAATTAGTTATTTGCATCCCTTCATCTTCAACAATCATGTTATGTAGTATTATACATGCATACATGATATCTTTTAAATGCTTTCTATCCCAAAAACGAGCTGCATGGCGTATAATTGCCCATCGCGCTTGAAGAACACCGAAAGCATGTTCTACATCTTTTCTGGCCGACTCTTGCAGTTTCTTCAAGCGTCCAAGCCTCACGATCGATCGGGCCGCCACCTCACGCTCGACCGCCACCCTTGGCCCTTCCTCCGCCCCTCGACAAACACTATGCTCCACCGCCCCTTTCCCTACATCCGCCGCCCACAACCACATCCGGCCATATCTCAATCGTGATAGAAACTCTCCCCTCCGTTGGCCACTCACAACCACCTTTGGCCACCATCAACAACTTAACCCTAATTGCAAAATAAAAAATCTGAAAAATTGTCCCCCTAATTGAAGTATTAATCATAAATTAGTGAAACTCGAATTGCTTGTTCCCAAATTAAATTTGATGATAGTAAAGTTTTTGTTTCGATTGTTTAGGTTTAAGAGGAAAGAGAAAAGAGAGACCTTGTTAGGAAAAGGTAAACACGGAAAATTAAATGACAAAATGCTTACAAACCTTGTAAAATGCGTGTATGATTTAGCAATTCCGAAAATTAATAGTTGTAAGCATATTCTCTTGGTTGTATAGATTAATAAAATTAATAGTGGTTAGATTACCCACGGTAATATTCAAAATTATACAATAAAAATAATTATATATATCATGCTCAAACGATGTATCGTTAGATATACAAAAATTATATTTTTGTATACACCGTATATACTAAGAGGCGCTTGTTCAAAAATAATACCCTATTTAAGCTCCTTTCATCCAAAGAGGCTCTTGTTTATAGACCAACAAATAATTTTGCAATTCCTTGTATCCGTAAATTTAATACAGAGTAATACGTAATAATATTTCGAACGGTACGGTAGAACAAATGTAATGATTATAAAATTACGAAATTACTTTTTCCTAACGAGCCTTTACTCAATCCTAACGAATTTTTCTAAAATTTTCCTGTTTTACCCCTTTCATAAATCTGTAACTTTTTACCCATGATTCAATAAACTCTCTCTTTTTTCAACTTAATCAATAACGCTCCCGAACTCGATTAGGATTATAATTCAATTATCAATCACATTGATTATGATTATAATTCAATTATCGATGACATCGATGAAATCACAAAATACGAGTAAAAAAAATTACGGTAACAAATTAACAAATTATTGGAAACATAAATAAAAAAACACAAAAAAAAAGAAAACCTACGTAACCCCTCCACCTTTGCCTATCCCCACCGGCCCTCACCCACCCCATGACCCCACCACCACATCCACCCCAACCACCCAACCACCCACCCACTACCCAGACCTGGCCCGACACCTACCGTGCAGACCGATCCCAGCCACCCCGACCACCCTCACCCACCGACCCAACACCCAGATCGAGCCGGGCCCAAAGCACCCACCGACACCAACCACGTAGTCACCACCCCAACCCCAGTCATCCATCCACCTTCGATCCCGCACAGTTCCAATGTTCGTGGTGGTTCATGGGAGGTTGGATTTTGAAGAAATTATTTAGAGAGAAAAACCAGAAAAGTAACTTTGAAATGTGATAAAATGAGAAGGGTAAAACGGTAAAATGTCGTTAGGATTGAGTAAAAGCTCGTTAGGAAAAAGCACGACCCTAAAATTATTCTCTTCTGTGTACATACTACGTACTCCCTCCGAGTTCCTATTATTGTTTCACTTTCCTTTTTGAGCTGAGTTTGATTTCTGTCCTACTTTCTTTTTTAGGTCATTAATGTGTGATTCACAATTACTCTTCCATTTCTCTCTCTCCCTCCTTTTTTGAACTACTCATTTCCCTTTCCTTATTTTCCACCCAAAAGTTTTTGGGACAATAATAGGAACGGAGTATTATATTTATTGAATTGAAATAAAATAATCAATAATTTTTCTCTTCCTCTTGAGCCACAAAATTCTACTCAGTATTCATTTGATCTACTCGAGTACTTTATTAAAAATTTGCCGCAACAAACTCTCAAGTCACCCCTAAGAAAAACATAATCAAGTGATAGATATAAGTTTTAACCTTTGACATAATGTCATTAATGCATATTTGTCATAGTTGATTGTTAATTTAAGTGACAGATAAGTTAAATTCTTATAATTTAAAAATTGATAGAATTGTGTTATTAAAAATTTAATCAAGATGGATATTGTAATATCATAATAAAGATTATGTCGATGAAATAAATTTGATTTCTAAACCTTGTTGTCGTAATATCTTGGTATTTTATTATTTATATCGTTAAAAATTAGCAATTAATGGAAATATTATTCTCTCCGTTCATAATCTTTTGCCCCGTTTCATCTTACTTGTGAGGAATATTTTAATGAAACGGGTCAAAAGAATTGTGAATGGAGGAAGTATGATTTAAGTCATTTAGTTGAAACATCTAAAATAATTGGATATAAATTTTTAATCTTGGCATCTCATTCGTGGTAAAATTGCACCTTGATGTTGGGGTTATCGTCGTTTATTTTGAAAGCATTTAAAATAACGTATTCTAAATCTTGTTATCGTGATTTATGAAATGCACGGTATTGATTATATATGACTTAAGCATAAAATCAATAATAAAATGTTTGACTAATCTCCATTAGCTATTAGTGCTTAAAAGTCACTTGTACATTTATCGTTTGAAATAAATTTATACTCCCACCATCCCATAAGGGTTGTCCCGTTTCATTAAAATATTTTTCACATATAATAAGAAAATGAAACAATCTTTAAGGTATGAAAATAGTACTCCGTATTACATTTAAATATTGCAAAGGTATTTTGCTAACTTGTAGGAGTATGATTACTGGCCATACGACTCATATCAATACATTTTGTTGTTTTAAATAATCCAAAACATTCTAATGACACAACAAATAAAGTTACGTTAAAATACAATACTTGGCGAAACAATTGTACTCTCTAGACAAATGAGAGATTATTTGACCCGTTTTAGACACCAATTGATAATTTCAAACTATGTTACAGAGTACGGCATATCGAAAATATAATGTGCACTCTCAAATTGAAAATCTTTGGTTCGACAATGGATATAACCCACGTAAATTCTTATACCACCGTACATAATTAATAAGAATCCGATCAAACAATTTTATGTAAAAGTAAACCATACAACTAAATTGATACTGAATCCGCCTTCCGTATAATGATTGAAAACTCAAGGAGTAGATTATATGAAGCCCTCCAACCTTTTAATCGAACTAAACTGAATAAAAAGAATTCCAAAATAAAACCAAAACAACTCACCTTACTACAATGACATGAAGAGTCAAATTTGTAATTAATTTAGTCTGTTATTATGATCTTCTTAGTTGATCACTTGTATCATTCTAAGAATCAATTGTAAATTTCCAACCACAACGAAGAGGTAAATTTCCCGATACATGGAGATAGACGTGTTGTGATGATGATGGACGACCATTGATGCTTATCATAGAAATGGTGTGCTTGTTATGTGTCTCAGTATCACCAAGCGACCAAACCTATGTGTATGCCACTTTCACAATCAGCAATCGAAGATACTCCATGTATAAATACAAATAACGTCATAAAACACTTGATAACGTTAATTTTTATGGTTTCTGATCAACCTCTGTCTCACTTGACACCTCTTTCTGATAATAAGCCATCAACTCACTCTTATCAATAGATTAACCCCCTCTCAATGCCCATATCATGTATCACAACATGTAAAGCTTTATAGACTAAAGCCTTTGTACCTGGATGGTCGAAACTAATTCTTTCTTCAGGATTATTTACTCAAGACCACGAATGGCTATTATGTCCATCTTGCTTCTCAAGATGAGCCATCAGAAGTCGGTCACACCGGTTTAGGCTTGGAAAAGAATGAATCCCATTCATGAACTCCAACCTCCCATTTGTCAATTTTCTAAAAGAGCATATTTTCCAACTATTCTCCTCAACCAAGTAATCATATTCCGTCCTCCCTTGAATAAATATTCTTTCCTAACCTTTCCACCTGTATCTTGCTCCCCTTTTTCTGTATTCTGTTGATCTTTATCAAGAACGACAAAGGCAGATCACATCTGCAATTTAAACACACAATGGGAAAAAGCGGCTTCCTATATATGATTATTGATAGAACAAATTAAATGTTACCTTAATTTGAAAAGGTGTGACACACAGACGCACACTGAGAGGAAAAAGCGCTAGGCATCTGCCTCATATGCAGAAATCTACCTGCACCATATTGATAGAAATCCTAATTAAAGTACTCGTTGGAACTAACAAATCAAGAAATCAACCATAATTGCACAGAAAACAAACAAAACTACCTGAAAATTCTAGTTCCGAAAGCATAATCATCGAAATTGTTGGTTACTAATATATAAAGCACGAAACCCTAATAACTAATCTTCAAAAATTCAGAATTAACACCCTCACATCTTTGCAATTTCAAAGCTAAAAGTTGAAATCACTGAGTAAGATTTCCACTGAAATTAGTTTTTTACATTTATCATACTTTACAAGCACTCCCTTCATCCATTGTTGTTGTAAAACCTTTTGAGTAATACCTTTAAATATGAAGCAAGTTATATAATGGTAATAGGATAACCATTTTGGTAAAGGTAAAATGAGGAATTTGCTATTTTTTTATTAATATAAATGAAAAGGGAACAATAAGTTTTAGATGGACAGTTTAAAAATAGGAATAATAATAAAAATGGCTCGAGTAACTTCTATAAATTAAAGTGCTTGTAAAATTAGCTGATAAATGAACTTTACTTAACTGTGAGATAAACACACCCTTCAATCCATCATTATAGGCTTATAGCACCCAGTTAACTAATTTTCATCAAAGAGTTGCACATCTTTCCATCTTTCTCTGCCTTCTTATGTCCCTTTATTATTCCTTAAAACAATAATAGCAATGTGGAACGTGTTAGAGAAAGGGAAGGGGTAACTAATAAACATGTCATATTTAAAAAATTAAATTTCCTTGAAGATTGAAGAACTTATCTTTTAAAATTAAGATGACTTCACGACTTCACCTATCGAAATAGCGACTTCACGACGTCCCTTTTCTCATGTACTTTGTTTTCTTGTTTGAAAATTATAGAATGTGTCGCCAGAAATCTCAAATAGACAATCCTTGATTCCTTTCATAGTTTCATTCCTAGACAAAATAAAAGATTATCATAAATTCAAGATTTGTTAGAAAAAAACAAATTAGCAAAGTGTATTATACAATGGTGGGAAGATATAAGAGCACATATCATATATGAGTCAATTAAAAATGTAAACCAAAATGAGAAATTGAAATAATGTAAAAAGCAATCGAAATCAAAAATATTTGGCAATAAGAAATTAGAAACAGACGCAATCGAAATCAAATTAGAAATTAGAAATTGAAAGGGATTATTTGGCAATTTAAGTATGATCAATGTAAAGATATGTGAAAATTGAAATCAATAATAATCTTAGATGTGCCCATACATTGAGACTTGGTGGATTGTCGTGGTCTTGATTCTGATCCAATAGGAATGTTATCTCAAATCCCGTCAAATCATCCAAGAAGGAAAACTTGTCAGTAAGCAGAGATTGTCGGTTAAATCAGGAAAAAAAATCAGAACTTGTCTCCCCGATCCTCCGAAAAGTGCGTAGGTTGTGAAGAATGTAAGACTTCGAACATCGAGTAAGACTTGTTGGACTTAGTGGACTGACTATATCACATAACATTACAAAGTCCCATAAGACACGAATCTAATTAAATCAACACGGCTTAGATACAAACATCAATGATAAATGAAGTCTAACAAAGACACAGACCTCAAGCTGCAAGCGCTGCACATCACGTCGAAACACATACACTACACACCTAACTAATCAATCACAAAATACATCCATTTCCAATTAATAATGTGAGGGTAAGTGACTACTTTTGGAAAAGATTGGACATACGTACTCGCAAAAACCACCATGACCACGACCAACCTCCAAGAAAACAGCTACAAATTCTCATTTTTTTTTGCTAAATTTCAATTTTTTCTCCCTAATCTAATTACAATAATAAATTTTCCACCCTAATTCAATCAAAATAAAACAATCCAAGCTCAACCCAGAATCTCACATTCTCACTACATCAAATGGCAACTGTCAACTGAACTAAAATCCCATCTCAAATTCAATAAAAAAAACAATAAAGATCAAACTTTAATAAAAACCACACCAAAGAATTAAGAGGGAAAGTGTTGAAATTGTTCATACATGGGGAGAACAACCGGTTGTTGTGTGACAACAACAACAACAGTAGGATAAGATCGAGTGATGATTGGCATTTGCTTGTACCATTCTTCAACCGGTACCATTCCTGAATTGATCGATCGATTGAATTCTGGGGAAAAATTGATTTGATTGAATTGTTTTTTTAAGTTTGATTTTTTTTTTGTTTTTAATTACGGAAGAAGATGGGGAGAGAGGAGTTACAGAATGTCAGGAGGATGGGGGGAGAGAAGAGGAGTTACATGAGGGGAGTTAAGATCGAGAGGTAGTTTTTTTGGTTGTATATTGGGGTAACTGGTAAAGGGGAGTTATAGATGTCAGTTATATTTTCTATAGGGTATTTTAGATGTATTGTAGTGTCCACATAAGCGCCATGTGAGTGACAAATCAGATCCATGTAGGATGATGATGTAGGATGCTGATGTGGCTCAATGTGGGAAGGGGAAATGCTGCAGCTTTATATAATAAGGGATAAATCATTTCACTAATAAAAACACATGATATCTGCAACTTATATCGAAATTGAATCGATACAATACTACTCCGCTAATAATTGATAGTTTCCCTTTTTTTTACACTATTCACACTTGAAGGAAATCTTCGATATTTTCGACATTCTATAAGTGAAAATGTAGTCAAGTGAGATTTTGTTTGATTCGTATTTATGAGTAGATTAAGAATATCAAATTTTTATAATTTTGCTAATATAAATGAAAGATATCGCTAGTGTAAAACGCATCTCGACAAATGTAGAAAAATGAATATATAGTGACAAGTGGAGTTGAATGGAAGTAGTATTCCCTACCTGTCAGTCTGTCACAATGATGTTAAGCCCAAAATCACACTAAACCCTACTCTTTCGTTCTCGCTCATTTATTTAACTTTTTATAAGACATATTTTAATCAAAAATAAATAAATGATTGTGATGTAGAACTTTTTTTTCTTTTTTTTGCCAGCCAAGAAAAACAGCTAGATTACATAATGTTTGGGCTCTGGTAGCCCATGATACATCCCTTATTATACATAGAAACGAAATACGAGACAACTGTTAGTACAATAATCATAAGAAAAAAGCGTCGGTAGACAACGGTAGGATGATGGTGAACGAAGCATTGGACACGAACGTCATTATCCTTTTCATCAAGACAATCGCCAGCTCTTAGGGGCCACTGAAACAGCTGAGTCGCGAAGTGACACGAGCAAAGTATACTTACACCCTTGCGAAAAAGACGTAGAAAGAAACAGTGGAGAGCAGACATGCCTACGATGGAAAATAAACTCCTACATCTTGATGATGTAACCCCACAATCAAAAGGCCAATGGTCCAAAAGATCTAGGAAGTAGAGAATCGAGGACAAGGAAAATCCCACAACCAAACTCCGAGTAAAAGACACCATACAAGACAAAAAAATGGTCAGGACAACCCACACCGACCGCAAGCACAAACCTAACTTATTATCAACCATATTTCCTTCAAGAAGGAAATTTATTGAAATAAAAAGCATAAGTAGAAAGTTAATAATTGGTTTATGCGACATGCAAATCGAAGAACCACCGCAACCAATCCACCCACAACCAAACCCAACCCAACTCGAGCACAACACACAAGAGCTCTCATACCCCATCGATCAAACAAGAAATCAATTAGACCCAAGAACCAAGAAAAGACAACGAGTCCTTCTCCCAAAAAACGCTCAAACAACAAGAGCTAAATTATTTGAAATATGTCGACAAGTAATAACTCAATCCTCAATCAATGTATATATCAATATGGAGTATATTATACGAGTATATAATTAAAAGTTTTTTTTCAAGCGATATGATACGTGCTATGGGTTTACCTTCTTCTATGTAACTTCCGTTGTAGTTTGGCACAAGCACCAATGAAAGAAGAGTGATAAGTTCTACGGAGTCGATCACTCAAAATATGAAAACAATACAATGTCTCATTTGCATTTCCACAACTACACATTTTCTGTTTGTGTTAGATTATTCGTCAGACTCTACTCTGTTTTAAGAGTTTATCAACTAAGTTTTCCACTACTTTTTGTTATTTTTTTATTGTTCACTTACCTCAAACTTTATACATACCAATCTGACTCTATTTTCTTCACGTAACAAAAAGTGGACTTTGAAAGAAATAGAAAAAAAATATACATATGATAGTCTTCTATTGGATCGGATATTTGGATGGTATGCCTAGAAAAATGTAGCACGATCCCGGCCACAAGAGTTTAAGTGGAGTCTTCCATGGAAGACTCAACTTAAGATCAACTCGAAACTTTAGTACATTATTGATAATAGTGCTGATACAAGACTCACTGTACACAACTCTGATCTTTAGACAAGGAACTCGATCAGCTCAAACCTCAAGATTGTCAATAATATTACCCTTACAAGAATGTCACATACAACGGCAAACTAATATAGGGATTATAATTATCAGGCCTTATTCTTTTTTATTAGAGTGATGGACTTAAGTAAATTAAATTGAAAAGAAATTATCAAGATAAACTAAATTTAATAAAGTGAAATAAAGTGAAATGACGTCTAAAATACTTGGACATGAACGATGGATTGAGCTTGGTACATTCATACAAGTCTGTTAGATTCCAGTACAGAAGACGTAAACAGTGGAAATTAAATTCAAAGAAGCAAATGACTTATCAATATAAGGCACATGATCCAACGTGATTCTTGGACCCGTTTCTTAGGCCCATTTATCCTAGGTTATTTCACATCATTGAGCAGTACTCTTACCATATGTGTATATATATAGTCTATCTCTGTACAGCAGCAAACCGATTATTACAAGAACAATATCTGAAATTAATACATCATTCCTTCAAAATCAACTCATTCCAAGTTTCACGCTTTATACAATCAATTAAGAACTACACCTTCAGAAGTTAACATGGTATCAGAGCGGGAGAACATCTGCTCCTTTTTGCTTCACTGATTGTGTATCAGGTTTCGTTTTTTTCATCTTCTTTTTCTTTAGTCCTTCCTAGTTTACAGTATGGCTCCTGACCCGGAACCTCCGATTGACCAAAATGATCCTCTTTACACACATCCTGCCGACCTACCCATATTGCATCTAGTTTCCGGTGAGTTCAAAGGAGAGAACTCTAGGTCTTGGAAGAAATCCATGCTTATTGCTTTATCAGCCAAAAACAAAATAGGATTCATCAATGACGACATTAGTAAACCCAAAACAGGGAGCACCAAGATAAGGTTGTGGGAAAGGTGCAATGATATGGTCAAGTCTTGGATTCTTAACGCTGTCAATGAAGGCATCCGTGGTAGCATTCTTTATTGTGAGACTGCCGAAGATATGTGGAAAGATCTGACCGAAAGGTTTGATCAATACAATGGAGCGAAGCATTACCAAGTGCAGGACAAGCTGAATAATCTTGGTCAAGGAACGGATTCCATCTCAGTATACTTTACCAAACTCAAGAAAGCTTGGGAAGAACTCAGAAATATATGGATTTTACCTGTTTGTAAGTGTGAGGCACATGATGCACTTGTCAAACATGAGGAAAATCAAAGGGTGATAAAGTTTCTTATGGGACTCAACGAGAGCTATGGTACTATAAGAGGAAATATTCTTATGATGGAGCCTATGCCAAATATTAATGGAGCCTATGCTTTGCTCATTCAAGAAGAGAAACAAAGGGAGATAGGAGCTCAAACTCCCCTGAATTTTGATGCTTCCGCAATGGCTGCTAGAGGATGGAACACACAACAAGGCTATAACCGAATGCAAAGACAATACTCTCCAAATCAGTACAACAATTTCAAGGGCAGTACCACTGGTTTTGGAGGTCAAGACAACAACAAGTTCACCAATTACATGCCCAATCAAAATGCAAGCTATAGCAACAGTAGTACAACAGTTTTCACTGGCAAGAGGAACAATTATCATTGCACCCACTGTAATATGGATGGTCACAGTAATGAGAGATGCTACATTCTTCACCCTGAATTGAGAAAGAACAAGAGAATAGTTGCTGCTGTTGTCAATTCGGATCAAAGCGATATTATGCATCAAACTTAAGAAAGAAGCATTTCACGACAAAATGGGAATACCGCACTGGCTGGAGCAACTTCAGAGGAAGAATATCATCAGATTATGCAAAGCCTAAGTAATTTCAACATCAACAATAATTTCAACAACTTCAATCATGCTATGATGACAGGTAACCCTTCTCTCGACATCAGTAGCTACGAATGGGTTGTTGACAGTGGCACTTCTAGCCACATTACTCCACATTTGCATTTGTTCGACAACTACCAAGAACTGAAACAATCATTAAGCATTACCATCCCTAATGGTAAGAGGGCAAGTGTGTCAAACTTGGGCATAATTAAGTTCTCACCTGATATCACTTTATATAATGTTTTACATGTTCCTGAATTTTGAATTTAATCTTTTATCTATCAGTCAGTTAACCAAAACCCTTTCTTCTTCAATCTTTTTCATGCCTAATCACTGCATTATGCAGGTCCCTTCCACGAACAAATCCTTGGTCCTTGGTAGACAAAGACTTGGACTCTATTATGCTGAACACAAGCCTTCCAACAACTACAAAGAAGCCACCAAAACTAGCTTACCTACACATACATGTGCTGCTGTTACCAATGTCGTGCCATCTCTTGATACATGGCATTGTAGACTAGGGCGTATCTCTTTATCTAATCTTAAGTATTTACCTGTAATAAGTAATTGTAAACATCAGACATTATCTGTTTGTCAAGTCTACCCCAAAGCAAAATTTCATAGACTATCTTTCTCTAATAGCTTTTCCAATTCCAAATTTTCATTTGAGCTTTTACATGTTGATTTGTTGGGGCCATCTCATACACCCACATATTCCAATCACAGATTCTTTCTTACTATAGTAGTCGATTTCTCTAGGACTACTTGGACCCACCTTTTAGGCCATAAGAGCAATGCCTTTCCTGTTCTAAAATCTTTCCTCACTCACATAGAAAATCAATTTCAGGTGCATGTAAAAATAATAAGAAGTGATAATGGGTTGGAATTTGGTGAAGTTCAAGCTCGACAATTTTATGAGTCAAAAGGAATCATACATCAAACGTCATGTGTTGACACTCCACAACAAAATGGAGTTGTCGAAAGAAAACACAAACACTTACTTGAAACCGCAAGAAACTTGTTTTTTCAAGCTAATCTTCCTCTTCAATATTGGGAGAAATGTCTTTTGACAGCAACTTATTTGATAAACAGAATGCCCTCTTCCACATTAAATAACAAAAGTCCTCTGGAAGTCTTATATAAGCAAGCACCCTCATATGAGCATCTAAGAAGTTTTGGTTGTTTATGCTTTGTTGCTACATTGAAGAGAAATAGGGATAAGTTTGAACCGAGGGCGTCTTCTTGCATGTTTCTTGGTTATCCCAATGGCAAGAAGGCTTACACGGTTATGGATTTGCAAACACAAAAGATTTTCCATAGTAGGGATGTCAAGTTCCATGAGAGCATTTTTCCTTTCCACATGACAAACTTATCCAAATATTTTCAAACAGAAACAACACCATGTCCACCTGCAGTCATGACTGATCCTGTTTCTACATACCTGTTATTAAGACTGAAGCAATAGACATTGTCCACGACACTTCTACTGTCAGTATAAACAGCCTCATTCAAGTTGTCACAGAAGATGAAGATCAATCCACTTCTACTGTTGTTCCTTCGAAAAGAATTCGTAGACCTTCATTATACCTACAAGATTATGAAGTAGAATTACCGTCCACTCCACAGATATCCGATGAATCTGATCATCAAACTAATTTTGCCGTGACAAATCATTGGTGCCATCTTGTGACATACAGTTCATTGCCCACCAATACACAATCTATCATCGAGAAGCACTTTTCTTATTCTAAACCAACATCTTACAAGGAAGCAAGTACTGATGTTAATTGGGTTCAAGCCATGGAGAAGGAAATTCAGGCGCTAGAATCAAATCAAACTTGGATTCTAACTGATCTACCTCCAAACAAAAGGGCTATTTCATCCAAATGGGTATATAAGGTTAAGTTAAATGCTGATGGTACTTTAGAAAGGCATAAAGCAAGATTGGTCATAAGGGGCTGTAATCAAAAGGCTGGTGTCGACTACCAAGAAACGTTTTCTCCGGTCGTAAAAATGACAACAATTAGAACTTTGATTTGTGCGGCAATTCATAAAGGTTGGGGTTTGTTTCAAATGGACGTAAACAATGCTTTTCTTCATGGTGATATTGTAGAGGAGGTTTATATGAAAGTTCCCGATGGTATATCCAATCCTACAGGCAAAGTGTGCAAGCTACAGAAATCCCTATACGGACTCAAACAAGCCTCAAAACAGTGGTTTTCGAAGCTATCTGACTTCCTTCACGGTCTGCAATTTTCTCAATCCAAGAATGATTACTCTCTTTTCATTAAGAAAGACAAACAACAATTCACTCTTTTGGCAGTATATGTTGACGACATAATCGTCACAGGCTCAAACATTGATCAAATCAACATTCTTAAACAACAATTGGATCTTGCTTTTGGAATCAAAGATTTGGGCAAATTACATTACTTTCTTGGAATTGAAGTGAGTTATGTACCACAAGGTGTTGTCCTTACTCAAAAGAAGTTTACAAAAGAACTTCTTCAAGAGGCTGATATAATGCCTAATTCAATCTCCGTCACTCCTCTGCCTCTTAATTACAAAGGAAATACTGAAGAAGACATTTTACACAATGACCCTACTAGGTATAGGATGTTGATAGGCAAACTCAATTTTCTTCGCCATACCAGACCGGATCTTTCGTTCACAGTCCAAACGCTCAGTCAGTTTATGCACTCTCCCAAACTGGGCCATTATCAAGCTCTTTGTCATGCCTTGAGATACTTGCAGGGCACCTCTGGGCAAGGGATTCTCTTACAAGGGTCCGACAAGGTTACTCTTCAAGCTTTTTCTGACTCGGATTGGGCATCATGTCCTCTGACAAGAAGATCAATTAGTGGATGGCTCATTTTTTTTTGGCAAGTCTCCCTTAAGTTGGAAGAGCAAGAAGCAGACCACAGTTTCCAGATCTTCTGCCGAAGCCGAGTATAGGGCCGTGGCTCAGGCAGCTGCTGAGGTCACCTGGCTTGTTCGCCTCCTTACAGAAATGGGCTTCAATGATCTCAAACCAGTAACATTGCACTGTGATAATAATAGTGCACTTCACATCGGCAAGAATCCCGTCTTTCATGAGCGCACCAAGCACATCGAGCTTGACTGCCATTTCACTAGAGATAAAGTCCTCGAAGGTTTATTAACACTTTATTATCTTCCTACACACCTTCAATTGACCGATGTTTTTACGAAAGTTCTTCCCTCTTCTCAACATTGGCGTTTACTTCACAATCTGGGCATGCTCCCACATCCTCCAGCTTGCGAGGGGGTGTTAGATTCCAGTACAGAAGACGTCAGCAGTGGAAATTCACAGAAGCAAATGACTTATCAATATACACTGCTACAAATGAGCACTTGGGCCACGGTTGAATTCGTGGCAAAAGTGCTAAATTTTTGTGGGTAAAGTACTTTGCCACGGAAAGACTATCCGTGGCGCAAGTGGCCGTGGCAAACAAATAGCCACGGGAAAAAAAAGTGGCAAGTATTGATTTTATTGCCACGGAGTCTCCCGTGGCTAGAATTAATTTTTTGCCACGGATTATCTCGTGGGTAATTATGTTTGTAGCAAAACATTTATTCTGGTGACAAAATATATAATAAATTTAACAAATTAATAACCGTAAGAATTCTCTACCCCTATAGTAGTCACATCTGGATTAATATTATTTAATTCACCATACGCATCGAAGGGCCTTCCCAGGAGGTCACTCATCTTAACACTACTGTAGACACCCGCATTTTGCCTGCTAGTGTCTATAGCAGTTCCCGGCAAAACACCCGATGATGATCGGACGCAAATGTGACTTGGTATACTCGGATTTGGACCCGAAATCAATAGTATATGACATGGACTTTTAGCGGAGTAATAATCTCACAAAACAGACCTCAAATCCAGGCCCAGTGGGTCGTTCCGAGCAAAATAAGACTAATTTGGGCCAAAACCGACACCAAAAATAAATCCCGTCTTTTGGCGACCGGGTCAAAACCCGGTCAAAGACGAACCCGTCACAAAAACCAGCCCAAGTGCACCTTCTAGAAGCTGGCGCCCAATCCAAATTCAAAAAAGATAACAAAAATCAATCAAAACAACAATATCAATTCCTTCCTATTTTATCTCGGTTTACCTGATCCACTCGATCGAGTGGATTGACCCACTCGGTCGAGTGGAGCGTCAAAAACTGGATCAGGCCCATTTTCTAGGGCACTCGACCGAGTGCACTAGGGCCACTCGATCGAGTGACCCTAGGTCGTGGGGTAAACTCTATAAATACCCCACGACCCTCACTCATTTGAGAGACTTTTTTACACAGTTTTTTCACCCTCATTTCTACCTACATTTTACCCTACATTCACCTACACTACAAGCCTTAGTAAACCTAAGCACTACACCCACAAAACCGAGTCCCTTGTCCCTCGAAAAACCGACAAACACACACACATATACACATACACACCATAACTTGCATACATCCTCGATACTCCGACGTCCCGTCACTATTCGCGAGTCCATTTCCGAGGTCCTTACTAAGCATGTATGTTGAGGGTGTCCTAAACCCCATCTCGATCCTCACAACTTCGTTTTTATTTACGTTTTTTTGTATTGTTATCCTAACACTAACTTTAACATTAACTCTAACATTTTAATTTTCGTATACTAACTTTTACATTCGCGTTACTAACATTACTATACCGCGTATATATATAAACTAGTATCAAAATCCGGTTTTAAATACGTTTGACTATAATTACCGCCTAAAGTCCGTCTAATCCCTTTACGAGCAACGACGGAGGTGAAGCCCTTTCGAGGAGCCCCGCCCCAATGTACTCAAGGGCGTGACGTGATCGCAATTGGTCGTAGTTGAACGTATTTAATTCCATTTCTATAATTAGTACGGAACCCGTTGACACGAAAACCGACATCACATAACCCGAAAGGGTTAGTTTCGATGTTGTGACGTAGAGGGATGGATTCCGTCGCTAATTCAAATTCTCTAATATGTTTTCACAAATCTCCGATAACGGTATTATAATCGCATGCATACGTGATTGTAGCACCGGAAGCCAAGTTAAATACAAATCGTGCGATATTTGTATTTGATTTGGCCAACCATCGATTTTGTACAAAAAACGAAACGAGTTAACACTCGTACAGGGGCTACTCGACCGAGTGTGTAGGCCACTCGATCGAGTAGCGTCCATAAAACTGGGCAGACCCCTTTTCGAGGACACACTCGACCGAGTCAGACCATGACTCGACTGAGTGGGTCCTGTAACCCAGAAAACTGAGAGCTTAAATGCAACATTTAAGCCTCGTCCTTTTTTACGACTTTTAGTCGACACGTGTAAAGCCAATCACGTGAATCCATTTTCCAAAACTCATGCGTATCACGACACTATAACGACTTTGATCGATTTTTCGACGTGATAAGTCGGGACAAGGCATCGAGGCATAGGATCGGGCTAGCATCACGCTTAGGTCCTATGTCTCCGTCCTTCGTTTAATACACAATGCGATGTGTATTTAATCGGGGTTAGTCCACCTACACGGTTCACGGTCTAGTACATATACGGGCCTGTTCCTAATATTTTATTATTTATTATTCCATCTCTATATCGCTTACGTAATTTTCGTATTGGCCGAGTTGTATTTCCGCCCGTGTAACTTGTACGTTATTTATTTTTGAGTTTCATTTATTTACTTGCTTATCGCTTTATAAATGAACCTCGCATGCTAAATCACTTCGACCATAACTAGATGCATTAAATGACGTAGTTCACATACTATTCACATGCTTAGCCCGAAAATGCTGTTTGCATATCATTTAATCGTTTTACTAGCGCGCGCACACGAACACGAACGATGTCTTAGTAGAGGCCGCCATGTGCGGGCGGGGTTGGGTGTCCTTAGTGGGCTTCCCAACACGTACCCTCACCCCTTACTCAGAACCTTTGGTTTCCGGATGTCCGAAACCCTTGGCGCACGAGAGTCATTCTATATACGAAAGCCGGTTTAAACGGTATCGATATTGCAATGCAAAGGGACGAGCCCAATAAACTCTGAAATCGAAGTGGGCTTACTTTGTGTATAGCCCATGACGACATAGAGTGGGCTCGTATGGTTCCGAATAACCACAAAATTCGGTGGCGACTCCATTTTGACTTAAATTTTGAACCCGAGAACAATCTCACCACGAGATTCATTCGCCTACCCAAACCCGCGCGTGGCCGCGTCGGGGTGGACCTACGTCATGTCCACAATTTGGCGACTCCGCTGGGGATACCTGATGTACCACATGTCATCGGGGTTCCTAGGGTGAGACTCGAAGAGAAATCGTTCGTATATTAGTGTGCGCGCATTAGTTTAATGATTCATGCATAACCCAATTTTGCCCGGGCCGGTTACTTGTGACCGACGTCCCACTATACCACGGTGCATTCCTACATGGGTGCACTAAAGACTTCGATGGCGGAACTCACCGGGGTTTTACGGCAGGTCCTAGTTCCAAATCGGCTAGGAAGTCCGTCCCTTTTCGTGAGAATGCTATCGTTGTTGGTATAGACCCTATTTTGACCGACCGAGACTTAGTGTAAAGCATACATAAGCGTCGTTATAATGCTTGCTTGACTACGTGCTACTTGCTTTCCGTGTCATTTTTTTTCAAAAAGCGTCATTTCAAAAATGCATCTTCCCAAAAACACCCAAATTTTGAAAAACCCGAAATGCTGTCCGTTTCGGGACCCGCCTTCTCAAAATATCCAATTTTCAAAACTCGGAATGCCGCCGAAATTTAGGATCAACGATTTGACTCAAAACATCCTTTTTCTCTAGTCGGCATGCTGCCCGTTTTAATTCTTGAATTTCCAAACACCATTCCGATTTTCTGAATTTTCAAAATTCTAATCTTGGTTTTCGAAATTCCGTTTTCTCCATTTTCGAACTCTCGGAAATTCATCCATTTTATATTCAAATTTCAAACATCCAACTTTTCTAGTAAACCTTCCTTATTATAGGACCTACCGTCTAGCCGTGTGTCGGGTCTTTGCATAGTATGTCAAAGGTCTATAGCGTCGAAACTCTGCCGATCCTATATCGCGAGTTTCCCCCCTTTTCCCGAGTCCGCCTTATCTGTCGAGGCACGACCAACCCGCGTAGGGCATACCCCTACAAAGGAAAGCCCGTCCATACACTCGAGTCAAAAGTCTGGGGAAAAGTCTTACGTGGACCTTCCTTCGAACGGGATTAGGCCCACAAAGCCAAAATCCTAAGGAAGTTATACCACCTATCGAGTCATCCGTCTAGATGTCTTTCTCGAGTCTTTAGTCTTCTTTCCTAGTGTCGCTCGGGATATACTTCTCCTTCCTTTTTTCCAAGGTCTGGGTTCAGTTTCTGATTACGCGGCGTTCTTACAGACAGGCCGCCGGCAACTAGACACGCTCGAAGGATGGCTACTTTGAACAGCCTACAAACCTCTTTGGACGCCATGGTCGCGAAGCAGACCGATATCGAAGCCCAACTGACCGAAATGAGGGCTGGCCAAGTGGCCATTGTTGCTCGCCTAGCCACGGTGGAGCAAAGGGCTCCTAATGTCGAGGCCAATGAGCCTCTAGCTGAACTAGTTAGCGCGGTGCGCCGACTAGAGGAACAAGTCCATTTGGCTGGGAGTAACAACATCCATTGGGAGAATAGTCGAGAGTACAACCCGCTGAGTGACAAACTACCCGCAAACCTGAATCTTACCGGTTTGCCCATGTTTGAGGGAACTGAGGACCCGTTACTACATGTGCGGGCCTTCAAGGAATTCATGGCCATCAAAGGAGTGGATTCGACCATGTTCAAGAACCTCTTTGCTGCATCTCTTGAGAAGCACCCACGGGCCTGGTACTATAGGCTAGACCCGAAAAAATACCCTACATGGGATGATGTGGCCACCGAGTTCGCTCGGAACTATGCTGACAACACCGAGATACAAACCACGATGCGATCTCTGGAGGTTATGGCCCAAGAGCCGAAGGAAGGTTTTACTAAATACCTTCAACGTTGGAGGGCCGAGAGCGTGAAACTGGTGGATAAGCCCAATGAGAAGACTTTGGTGGAGGCTTTTGTGAAGAACCTCCTCCCTTCCTACCGGGTTCACCTCCGATATGCTGTCATACCCAATTTCACCACCCTTACTGAAATGGGTATGAGGATCGAAGACGACCTGAGACTAGAAGGCCTCACTAAGGCCGCTAGCAAAGGGTACCAAGGGGCTTCTTCCTCCACCACTAAGCCCCAAGCTGCAACTCGCAGCATTTTTGACGCGGTTAATCTACTAGATGCCCCGTCCAAGAAGAACACCCCACCTCGGGTTTTCACTGATATGGGTACCACCTATACTTATGCCTTACAAAGGCTGTCCTCCAAAGGCCTAATCCAACCGATAGGCCCAACTCCCGAAGTTCCAGTCGAGCGACGCTCCAAGAACTACAATGCTCAGGCCTATTGCCAATACCACCGGGGCAATGAGCATGATACCGAAAAGTGCTGGAAGCTGAAGCACTTGATTCAGGACCTGATTGAAAGCGGAAAAATCCCGCTACCCGGAGATAAGCCAAGCAACAAGGAGAATCCTTTCAGCTCCCATCCCATCTTTGCCGGGGAGGTGATTGACTGCTCTCACTTTATCTCTCCCTTTATCCCACAAGTGAACGGGATCTGGTTAGACGACGAGGATGATGTCTACCTCGCTAAAGGGGAAACCGTTCCCATCACCCCTGAACAGATTCGCGAGGCCAAAACTCGAGTCCTAGCCAGTAACAACCTTGGTCGTCCCTATTTAGCTACAAGCACTAGGGACACCCCCATCCCGGCAACCATCACCGATCCACTCGGGATGGAAGTTGCCCCTGAAGAGCCTACCGCTGAAACGGCTATTGTGAAGCAACTGAAGAGAACCCGAGTTGACCTCACTATATGGCAACTCTTAGTCAGCTCACAAGAACATCGAGAAGCACTTACAAAGGCTCTCGATCAAGTCAAGATCGACTCTTTGGCTACCCCTGCTGAAATGGTAGCCACGGTCCTACCCCACCTAAAGGGTAAGGCCAAAGAAGGAGGCCCAATGATCACCTTTTCTGAAGCCGATCTGCCACCATTCGGGGCCTCCCACAACCTGGCCCTTTACATCACGGTGATTTGCCGGGGAAAATACCTCCCGATGACCCTAGTCGATGACGGGTCAGCCGTGAATGTCCTTCCTCTAAGGACCGCCAAAGCCCTCGGCATTACCGAGGCTAACTATATCCCGACTGCTCAAACCATCCAAGCCTTTGATGGGAGTCCAAAGTCGGTAGCTGGGGCCATAAAACTGACCATCATAACGGGCCCGATAGAAAAGGAGCTTGAATTCCAGGTGATCGATGTCACCTCATCCTTCAACTTGCTCCTAGGAAGGCCATGGATCCACGCAGTCAAAGCTGTGTCTTCCACCCTCCACCGTAAGATCAAGATGCCTTTACTCTACGATGTTATTACTTTAGAGGCAACCCCAATGACCGTGGCTAGCTGTAACGCCACGGGCCGCACGGACCTCTGGGGGTTCGACTTTGTGGGGATGATCGAGGAAGAGTACCTCTTTAGGCCTTACTTCACCACGAGCATTGACACAATGCTCCAGAACTTAGGGTACCTTCCGGGGGCTACCTCTCGACCCGACCTTTCAGCTGGGAAGATCATCGAGGTCCTTAAGGACGAAGACTCTCACTTCGGCCTTGGCTATGCCACCACTCCGGGCAACGTTGTCCGAGCAGGAATCGAAAAGGCCTGCAACATCATGAAGGGTATCCACTTGAGCCCTTACAGCCCACGGTTGTCTGACTACTTTGTCACACCCGTATTCGGGGCTATCCAGGTTGGACTATACCAACCCAATGCTACGCACCTCGGGACCCACTTGGCCCGGGATTGGAACTACATCCCGGATGAGGTGTTCGCCCTCATCCAGTCCGATGGAGCTAATAATGCTGAGCCCGCGCTGGGGTTGCTCTTCGGGGAATACACCATAGCCCCGACTCCAAAAGAAGACCTGGTCAACCTGATCCTCCGCAGCAACAGGTTTGACCCGACCAAGCTGATCTCGGATGTTGGCTCCGAGACGGGAAACAGGGCCTGGAGGAAGACTGTCAAGTGGAGTGACAGTCAAGGAAAGATCTACAAGCTGGTCACCGGAGAGGGAGACATGCCTGAGTCTGAGTCCGAGTCTGAGTCGGAGTCTGAGTCAGAGTCTGAGGTCGAGTCTAGGGAAGTCGGTGCTAGAGTCACTCCTGTAACCCCCCTCCCTTCTGTCATTCCTGCCGCTAGCACTTCGGGGTCTGTCCCGAGTGCTTTACCAATCCCGCCACTGACCAATGATCAGATGGCTGCTCTCTTTGAGCTGTTTTCCAAGTTTTCAATCAATAATAACAACCGTTCTGCTTACGACTTGTCTCTTTTAAATTCTGCTTTCAAAAATGATTTATGCTATGACATTGAGAAATCCGACGAACAGGTACCCTTACCTCCACATCTGATCGAGCAACTAGAGCAAAGGGAATCCCGGAATCCGGTAATCGAAAAGATCGAGTCCATAAACGTGGGAACAACCTTAGAGCCTCAGACACTTAAGATAGGGTTATCTTTAGATCCCGAGGAGAAACAACAGTTTATAAACCTCCTCCAAGAATTCAAAGATGTCTTCGCATGGTCCTACAAGGACATGCCGGGGATAGACCGGGAAATAGCCGAGCACCGCATACCTATCAAAGACGGGTGCAAACCGGTCAAGCAGAAGCTTCGTTGAATGAGGCCCGAGTGGTCTCTCAAAGTAAAGGAAGAAGTCGACAAACAGTTCAAAGCCGGCTTCATACAAGTGTCCGAGTATCCGGACTGGGTTGCAAACATCGTGCCGGTTCCTAAAAAGGACGGTAAGGTGCGGGTATGCGTAGATTTTCGGGATCTTAACAAAGCAAGCCCGAAGGATGATTTTCCGTTACCACACATCGATATACTGGTGGATAACACGGCCGATCATGCTCTTCTGTCATTCATGGACGGGTATGCCGGATATAATCAAATCAAGATGGCGGAAGAAGATATGAGTAAGACTACCTTCACTACACCCTGGGGTACTTACTGCTATACTGTCATGCCGTTTGGTCTCATTAATGTCGGGGCCACATACCAAAGGACCGCTACCACTCTACTACATGACATGATGCATAAAGAGGTAGAGGTCTATGTAGACGACATGATCGTCAAATCCAAAGAACGGGACGGTCACATCACCGCCCTAAGAAAATTTTTCACCCGATTGCGCAAATACAACATGAGGCTAAACCCTCAAAAGTGCAGTTTTGGGGTAACGTCAGGCAAATTACTGGGTCATATCGTTAGCCAACGAGGTATCGAGGTCGACCCAGCTAAAATCAAAGCCATTACCGAGATGCAAGCTCCTAAAACCGAAAAAGAAATAAGGGGATTTCTCGGGAAAGTCCAGTATATTAGTCGATTCATTTCCAAGCTAACCATGGTGTGTGAACCAATTTTCAAGAAACTGAAAATAGGGGAACGGATACTATGGGACGACAAGTGCCAAGCTGCTTTCGACAAAATCAAGGAAATTCTGTCTGCTCCGCCAGTTTTGATGCCACCTCAACCCGGTTTGCCTCTGTCGTTATACCTAACGACGACCGAGACAGCCATGGGGGCTATGCTGGCTCAGACGGTCGACTCCAAAGAACGAGCCATTTATTACATCAGCAAGAAGTTTTTAGAGTATGAGTGCAAATATACCATGCTCGAAAAGACGTGTTTGGCTCTAGTCTGGGCCACCAAGAAGCTCCGACACTACATGCTCAGCTATGAGGTCCATGTTCTATCAAAGATGGATCCGATAAAATACCTCTTCGAAAAACCCATCCTCAATGGCAGAATTTCTAGATGGACTCTAATGTTGGCAGAATTCGACCTAAAATTTGTGCCATTAAAGGCCATTAAGGGATGGGTGGTAGCTGAATTCCTCGCTGACAGCCCGGTAGTCGAAGAAGGACACACCGACACCTGGTCCTTCCCAGACGAAGATATTTTCCATACCGACGCCGAAACATGGGATTTATACTTCGATGGAGCATCTAATTTTCGAGGATTCGGAGTCGGGATCCTCCTAATTTCACCAAGAGGGGAGCATACTCCCGTCTCCATCAAACTGGACTTTGATGTTACCAATAATGCAGCAGAGTACGAAGCATGCATTTACGGGCTACAAGCCGCCGCCAACCTAGGAATCACGAATCTCCGGGTACATGGCGACTCATCCTTGGTCATTAACCAGGCACTCCAAAAATGGAAGACTCGGAATGCTAATCTCGTGCCCTACCAGGCACGAGTAAGGGATCTCAAAAAACAATTCCAAAAGGTAGAGTATATATATCTGCCTCGGGAAGAAAATCAGTTTGCAGATGCACTCTCAAAATTGGCATCTTTACTGAATATTCCCGACCACGTGACCAGTATGCCAATTTGTGTCGAAAGACGGTCCGAGCCGGCATACATCCATGACATTGAAGACATCGAGATCACTGATCCCTAACCTTGGTACCAGGCTATATTAAAGTACCTGAAAAATTGAGAATATCCTCCCGGGACTGAGGGCCGAGCCAAGAAGGCCTTACGGAGGCTAGCCACCCAGTTCATCCGTACTGATGACGGGCAACTGTACAAAAAGACGGCACATGGGGCTCTTCTCCTTTGTGTCGACAAATATAAGGCCGAGAAAGTAATGGTTGAAGTACACGATGGTGAAAACGGCCCACATATGAATGCTCACATGTTGGTCCGAAAAATCATGAGGCTCGGGTATTACTGGAATACCATGGAGGCTGACTGCCAGTTATATGTCAAACATTGTCATAACTGTCAAATCTTTGGCAATGTGCAACATATGCCGTCGTCTCTGCTCTATACCATGACGTCGCCATGGCCGTTCTCGACATGGGGTATCGACATAATCGGGAAGGTAAATCCCTCCGGTACTGGCGGACACTGTTTCATTTTAGTAGCTATCGACTACTTCACCAAGTGGGTCGAAGCTGAATCATATCGCATCCTCAATGCTAAACATGTCGCCAAATTTATCCAAAACAAGATAATATGTCAGTATGGAATCCCACATGAATTTATCAGTGATCACGGGACTCATTTCCAAGCTGAGACCGCAGCCTTGCTGACTAAATATAAAATTCAAAGGCACACGTCCTCGCCCTACCGTCCCCAAACGAATGGAGCGGTGGAAGCGGCCAATAAAACAATTGTCACCATACTCAAAAAGATGGCTGATAACTATCGGGATTGGCCCGACAAAATACCTTTCGCCCTATGGGGATACCGAACATCAATTCGCACCGCAACCGGAGCGACACCATATTACCTAACCTATGGGATGGAGGCAGTCCAACCAGTTGAGCTAGAGGTACCGTCCCTCAGAATTCTGCTAGAAAGTCAAGTACCCGAAGCTGACTGGGTTCGAGCACGGTACGATTCGTTGGTTCTACTAGACGAACGACGGTCCCGCGCTCTCAACAACATCCAAATCTACCAAAAACGAATCCAACGGGCCTTCAACAAGCGAGTAAGGCCCAGAAACATTAAAGAAGGGGACTTAGTCCTTAAGTCTGTTCGAGCTTTACTACCAGTTGACCCAAGGGGAAAATTCAAACCCAACTGGGCTGGGCCATATCTGGTGAAAAAGATCCTATCAGGGGGAGCAGTAATGCTGACAGACCTGGATGGGAATGAGTTCGTCAACCCAACCAACCTGGACCAGCTGAAGCGTTACTACCCTTAGTCATTTCTCAATGTCATCAGCAAATTTTATCAAAATCATTTATTTTACAAAAAATAAAAGCAAGTCAATGAGTTAGAATTATTTATTCTACTGTCACAAAACATCTTGAACCAATAGTCTTGGTGTAATTCAAGATTGCAAGTTTCCTAAGCCTGAACTACGTTTGGTTTGATTCTGCTAGTCGCGGATACGTAGGCAGCCCCTCAAAAGGGCACAACCAATGCAATCGAGAAAAGACAGGAACGGTTTAATAATAAACTTTCTTTTATTATCACAAAAAAGGCCCCAATAAACTTGGGAAAATTACAAAGTGCAGGAATTCAAAAAATTAACAAAAAAAAACACACGACAAAAATAGTAATAATATTTAAATAATAAAAAACTAAGGACTCGTTATTTAGGGCATCTTGCCCTTCCCCTTGTCCTTGGCCTCCTTGGCCGTCCACTGACGACAACGCGGAGGAGAGCGTTCCCGAATCACCACAGGAACCTCTTTAGCCCGGACTCGTTTCTTGGAACTCGAGTCCCCATCCACCTCGATAGGCCCAAGTCGGGCCCTCACGGGCTCAGGGAGCCGGTCACGTGGACCTAGTCGGTCCCGGGCCGCTAGCCTTGGCCCAAGTCGCCGTTCTAAATCAGTCTGGGGGCTTAGCCGCCCCCGCGTGCCACTAGCACCGGCATCTTTAGCTCGAGTCTTAGTATGTGACTTAAGACCCGATTCTAATCGGACTAAGGTAGCAGGGGTCTCTCCCTCATCGAAGAATCCCCTATTGTCCTTTGCCGTCTCCCGACGGACCAGTTCGAAGGCCTCATCGACCTTCAGAGCTTTGCGAGCTTCCTCGGATTCCTCAGAAGTCCATTTCTCGTAAGCCCGAGAAACCCAGGCGGATTGGCAATGGTTGGGAATAGTCCATGTGGGACGAGTAAACCATCGTTGCAACCAGGTGTCGCACATAGCGTCTGTCAGTTGGAGCGAGACGCTAATAATGGCTTCAGTCTCAGGGATGCGCTGAGACGAACCGAACTGCCTCAGAATGCGGTCCGGGTAAATGTGAACTGTCCAGTCAAGGGACAGGATCACCAGGTAGCGAGCTTGGTCCCTCTTGGCCAACCCCGTCAGCTTAGAAAGGAACCACCAAGCAACCGTCCACCTGATTAAGGGGCCACCATGGAACACCAATTCCTCATCCCAGTAAGCTCGATTTATATGGTGATTCGAGCTTATCCGGCGCCCTCTTGAACTGATTTGGCTGCTACGGTAGTTAGGAACGCTTGGAGGAGGCTCTATGATTGACAGGCGTTCCGACAACCAAACCTACAAAGAATATATAAAATTCATAAGCAGCAATGTGGTCCGCTACAGCCCACTCGATCGAGTACACCATCGGACTCGATCGAGTAAGGCTCTCTGAAGACAAACAGAATCTCGTTAAGTGTGACACTCGATCGATTAAAGCATCCCACTCGATCGAGTAAGCCCTCCGCAGATGGGCAGAAGCGCTTTGCAGACATCACTCGATCGAGTGACAGGCCCACTCGATCGAGTGACTTACGTACCTCTGGAAATCGCGCGAAACAAAAAAAGAAAGGCGGAAAAATTGAAAATCGCAAGACATATACCTGCAGAATAAGGGTGCTTCCCGTCAATTGCCGGGTTGGGTCAAGTCGCCTAGCATCCAGACCCATGATGATTTCCCCAGTGGCTAGCCAAGTAGGGCTATGACCAGTCTCCATCTGGTCAACCACTCCAATCAGCCTAATTTGACCCACGCATGAGTCAGCATCCATCATCCCTTCAAAAACATAGCGGTGCAGCATGCAGAATGCAAAAGCCCTACGCCTGTGAGAAGGCGTAGCCCTTACATCTTGACCGTTCATGAACTTGTCAGCCAAGTCGAAGAGGGAAACAGTATCTCCCCGCACCATTCGATCTGTCTCAGCATGAGACAGACCCAGGAAATCCCTCAGTCTCCTCCTCAGGTCCGGGTAGAACGGAGGGATGGCAGGACGGGCCACAGAGCTCCAACCCCCGATGGCTGCGATCTCCTCGGGAAGAGGGCATATCTCTCCCCGCGGGAACGCAAAGACGTGATGGGTGGTATCCCAAAACGACAAACAAGCGTCCAAAAAATGCAAATCAGGTACTAGGCGTCGAAGGGGAAACAGGCTGATAATCCCCATTTGGGTCAGCTGAATTCTGTCCTCGTCCCGAAAGTGCTGGGACCAGGCAAAAAGCATTGAAGTGAGATGCTCGATACCCATGGCAGGAGTTTGAATTCTCTTGAAAGACTAAGAGATTTTTGAGGAGAAGAAGGAATTTCTGATTTGGGATGCAGTAAACTGAAGCAGGGAGACCTATATTTATAATAGGGAATCCTAACTGCAACCCTAACTACCCTGCCTCCTCAGCAAACCTGGGCCCCAGCATGTGCAGGCCTGACTTCAACCCACAATAGGAATCAAGTTGTCTCGAGCTTTCCTAAAAATTCCTAAAAACTCTAAAAAAAAAAAGTTTTCAAAAATTTCAACTTTTTTTCAAAATCCAGTTTTCCCCAGCACGAGTCGGTGTTTTGTCTATGTGCTACATGCAATTTGTTATGTGTCAACATACAGGTACACCCCAGACTTCAGAAGCAAGTCTCCGCGCAACTACTTCACTCCCCAACGTGAGCCAATATTTATCCCAGAATGCTACAATCAGAGCCATGATGTATCAGCATACGGGTGCACCTATACATTCAAAAGCAAGTTTCACTCCCCAAGGAGCTATCATCAGCAGGACAGGTATGACCCTCTGCTTATGGCTGGCGAGCCCTCCACGCTAGTCTACTGGACTATAAACGACCCGACCGGAAGGCTACCAGGTCGTAATCTGCGATTGGCCTGGTAGCTACTCTGACTTTGGCCTTGTCCAAGCCTCAGTCAGAGTGGGGGCTCTGTAGACACCCGCATTTTGCCTGCTAGTGTCTATAGCAGTTCCCGGCAAAACACCCGATGATGATCGGACGCAAATGTGACTTGGTATACTCGGATTTGGACCCGAAATCAATAGTATATGACATGGACTTTTAGCGGAGTAATAATCTCACAAAACAGACCTCAAATCCAGGCCCTGTGGGTCGTTCCGAGCAAAATAAGACTAATTTGGGCCAAAACCGACACCAAAAATAAATCCCGTCTTTTGGCGACCGGGTCAAAACCCGGTCAAAGACGAACCCGTCACAAAAACCAGCCCAAGTGCATCTTCTAGAAGCTGGCGCCCAATCCAAATTCAAAAAAGATAACAAAAATCAATCAAAACAACAATATCAATTCCTTCCTATTTTATCTCGGTTTACCTGATCCACTCGATCGAGTGGATTCACCCACTCGGTCGAGTGGAGCGTCAAAACTGGATCAGGCCCATTTTCTAGGGCACTCGACCGAGTGCACTAGGGCCACTCGATCGAGTGACCCTAGGTCGTGGGGTAAACTCTATAAATACCCCACGACCCTCACTCATTTGAGGGACTTTTTTACACAGTTTTTTCACCCTCATTTCTACCTACATTTTACCCTACATTCACCTACACTACAAGCCTTAGTAAACCTAAGCACTACACCCACAAAACCGAGTCCCTTGTCCCTCGAAAAACCGACAAACACACACACATATACACATACACACCATAACTTGCATACATCCTCGATACTCCGACGTCCCGTCACTATTCGCGAGTCCATTTCCGAGGTCCTTACTAAGCATGTATGTTGAGGGTGTCCTAAACCCCATCTCGATCCTCACAACTTCGTTTTTATTTACGTTTTTTTGTATTGTTATCCTAACACTAACTTTAACATTAACTCTAACATTTTAATTTTCGTATACTAACTTTTACATTCGCGTTACTAACATTACTATACCGCGTATATATATAAACTAGTATCAAAATCCGGTTTTAAATACGTTTGACTATAATTACCGCCTAAAGTCCGTCTAATCCCTTTACGAGCAACGACGGAGGTGGAGCCCTTTCGAGGAGCCCCGCCCCAATGTACTCAAGGGCGTGACGTGATCGCAATTGGTCGTCGTTGAACGTATTTAATTCCATTTCTATAATTAGTACATACGGAACCCGTTGACACGAAAACCGACATCACATAACCCGAAAGGGTTAGTTTCGATGTCGTGACGTAGAGGGATGCATTCCGTCGCTAATTCAAATTCTCTAATATGTTTTCACAAATCTCCGATAACGGTATTATAATCGCATGCATACGTGATTGTAGCACCGGAAGCCAAGTTAAATACAAATCGTGCGATATTTGTATTTGATTTGGCCAACCATCGATTTTGTACAAAAAACGAAACGAGTTAACACTCGTACAGGGGCTACTCGACCGAGTGCGTAGGCCACTCGATCGAGTAGCGTCCATAAAACTGGGCAGACCCCTTTTCGAGGACACACTCGACCGAGTCAGACCATGACTCGACCGAGTGGGTCCTGTAACCCAGAAAACCGAGAGCTTAAATGCAACATTTAAGCCTCGTCCTTTTTTACGACTTTTAGTCGACACGTGTAAAGCCAATCACGTGAATCCATTTTCCAAAACTCATGCGTATCACGACACTATAACGACTTTGATCGATTTTTCGATGTGATAAGTCGGGACAAGGCATCGAGGCATAGGATCGGGCTAGCATCACGCTTAGGTCCTATGTCTTCGTCCTTCGTTTAATACACAATGCGATGTGTATTTAATCGGGGTTAGTCCACCTACACGGTTCACGGTCTAGTACATATACGGGTCCGTTCCTAATATTTTATTATTTATTATTCCATCTCTATATCGCTTACGTAATTTTCGTATTGGCCGGGTTGTATTTCCGCCCGTGTAACTTGTACGTTATTTATTTTTGAGTTTCATTTATTTACTTGCTTATCGCTTTATAAATGAACCTCGCATGCTAAATACTTCGACCATAACTAGATGCATTAAATGACGTAGTTCACATACTATTCACATGCTTAGCCCGAAAACGCTGTTTACATATCATTTAATCGTTTTACTAGCGCGCGCACACGAACACGAACGATGTCTTAGTAGAGGTCGCCATGTGCGGGCGGGGTTGGGTGTCCTTAGTGGGCTTCCCAACACGTACCCTCACCCCTTACTCAGAACCTTTGGTTTCCGGATGTCCGAAACCCTTGGCGCACGAGAGTCATTCTATATACGAAAGCCGGTTTAAACGGTATCGATATTGCAATGCAAAGGGACGAGCCCAATAAACTCTGAAATCGAAGTGGGCTTACTTTGTGTATAGCCCATGACGACATAGAGTGGGCTCGTATGGTTCCGAATAACCACAAAATTCGGTGGCGACTCCATTTTGACTTAAATTTCGAACCCGAGAACAATCTCACCACGAGATTCATTCGCCTACCCAAACCCGCGCGTGGCCGCGTCGGGGTGGACTTACGTCATGTCCACAACTACTCTCACTCAAGCACGCTTAACTGTGGAGTTCTTATGGTCAGCTACCAGAAATGAAATTAAACTTTATTGACATAATTATTGGTTTGAATTCTTTTAAAGTGATGTTTTTTTTCACAAACTACATTTACTTTTGAGTAATTAATTTTTTTTCCCCAATGATTTACATATCATGATTAAAAAATTATTATTCCGGAAAAATAAGAGTTTTGAAGTTGATTTTCGGACTCATGATTTCATTAATTTATCGATATTTCTATTTTAGTTTCTATTTTCCACATTCTTTTATTGCTAGTTCTTTCGATATGTTTTTTTCTTTTCGTTATCGGTCGTTATTTTATTTCATCAGTTTTTTATCCTCATTGAGTTTTCTCTTGCCTACTTCAAGTTTTACCCAAATTTTATTTTTCATTAAGTAAATTTTTATTTTAAATTCATTTTTTAAAATATCTTCCAAATAATATTACAGAACAGTTATTGAATTAAAAAGTTGCCGATAAATTAATTTTGGATTTTCTCACTATTAGTTCTTTATTATTATATTTTCTTACTTGTATTTGTTAATTATTTGATTTTCTTATTTATACCTCTCTTTTTTTGAAAAATTATTTTGACTGGTTTTTGAACTTAGGCACAACTTTCTAATACGTTAATCTTTCTTCCAAACCAAACAACTTGAAAGACAATTAAATTACAAAAATAATTATTGTTTTCACCGTCAAAGTTAATTCCATAAAAATATATAGACTGATTAGAATTCTTAAATACGAATTTAATAAAGCAATTTTTTTCACACTGCAAATATTGTAAGAAAATCAATAATTTGGAAAAAAAAATCATTCTCAGTCACTTTCTTTTTTAAGTTTTTTATCTTAAAAAGAAGTGTATTACATGTGAAAAAATTAATTAATTAAGCGGTAAAAATGAAAGAATCTTAAATAATATTAGACGTCTCAATAATGGATGATCAATCGCATGCTTCTTTTACTTGATATGCTATGTACGCCACATTTTAGTTAGCATATATAACACTATGTAAATTAGTTGTTTTTCAAAAGTCATACTTAAGACTATAGAATTTTAATAAAACATATTGTCAAATTAAAAGAAATCAATTACTTCAAAAATGATGATTAGTAAAAAATCAACAAATTAGACAACCAAAGTTTTATTGTATTTAATTTAACAAAAAATCATTTTTTTTCTTAAAACTAAATAAAATAATACCAATTTTTAATTAATAAAATATTTTCAAAGTTAATATATATTTTTTTTCATATTATCTTTAACTTTGAATTTTAATGAATTTTTTAAGATCAATATTTGACACTCGGCTTAACTTGAAAGTAATTTGATTAAAGTTTGGAGAACCATTAGCCACATGCATTTATTAAATCTGTGGCTAAAAATTAATTTCGCCACATAAGCAAATTATGTCGTGGCTAATTAATATTTGTCACTGAACAAATTTGTGGCTAAATATATTTTTGCCATGGGTGTGACATCTTTCGTGGCAAGAGTAATTATTGGTCACGACTTTAATAAAATTTGTGGCGCAAGTGAATTTTTGCTACGGAAAAAAATGTTCCCGTGGCATATTTTTTTCCCCAAGTAGCGAATCAAATTTTTCCCGTGGCTAGGTAAAATTTTGCCACAAATAACAAATTCCCGTGGCATAATTCGTGGCGCAAGTGCCAATTTGTTGTAGTGATAAGGCACATGATCCAACGTGATTCTTGGACCCGTTTCTTAGGCCCATTTATCCTAGGTTATTTCACATCATTGAACAGTAGTCTTACCATATGTGTATATATAGGGTCTATCTCTGTATAGCAGCAAACCGATTATTACAAGAACAATATCTGAAATTAATACATCATTCCTTCAAAATCAACTCATTCCAAGTTTCACGCTTTATACAATCAATTAAGAACTACACCTTCAGAAGTTAACATGAAAAGCTAGCTCATGGCCTCATAAATATACGGATTATTATGTCAAAATGATACCTAACATGTAATATGGCCAATTAATTGGCCATGCATGCACGTTACCTAACAATTTACTGCAATAACCTCTATTTCAACCTAGTATTTGATACTCCGTATTACCTAGTTAAATTTTGTGAAGATCAACTCACACAATATTAATAGATCAAACAGTCTAAAACTTCTCTCTAAAACTTTCCCCAAATAATAAAACCCTAATTTTCTGGTGCACCACCGCAGCTGCCGCCCCACCTCTTCCTTCCCTTCTCACACAACCTCGCCAGAGTTGAGACTCTTCTTAGGTCCATCTCCGGCGAGCTTTTATTACTCCTTCGATTAATCCCTTTTCAATTTGGCCCTTTGATTCTTTGATTGATTGGTCTTTCTTCCCATTTGATCGCTCTTCTTCCTCTATTGTGTTTTTTTGTTGTTGTGGCTGCCGATTTGTATTCTAATCTAACCATCCCTGTTGATGGATCTCCTGTCGATTTATGTCGTGTTTTTCGTTGGAGTGGTTAATCATCAAGAGGTGCTCCCCGACCCCTCGCCCCTTCCCCCAGTGAGCCACTTTTCCTTTCTTTGGGTTTCTGGGTTTTTTTATAAAAAAAAAAAATTAAACAAACAAACAAACAGTGAAATGTTTGGGTTTTCTTCTTTTTTGGTCTTTGTCTTTGTCTTGTTGAGGTCTGTGTAGGTTTTGATTGGGTGTTTCCCCTCGCCCCCCTCCCCCACCTCGTCAATTCCTGCATTACCTCTTTTCTTGGGTCTGTTTGAAGATCCCGGGTCCGTTTGAAGATCCGTTTGTATCGTTCTGTTTGAAGCTCCCGGGTCCGTTTGAAGATCCGTTTGTGTCGTTTGTCTCGTCCATTTGGGTGCTATGTTTAGGTTAGGATGCATGTGGGTGGGCTCCACCTGTTTTGTTTTTTCTTGTTTCTTGGTATGTTGTTTCAGCGTTTTTTTGGGAGAAGGACTCGTCTTTTCTTGGTTCTTGGGTCTATTTGATTTCTTGTGTTTGATCGAAGGGTATGAGAGCTCTTGTGTGTTGTGCTCGAATTGGGTTGGTTTTGGTTGTGGGTGGTTTAATTGGTTGTGGTGGTTCTTCAATTTGCATGTCGCTTAAAACAATTATTAACTTTCTACTTATGCTTTTTATTTCAATAAATTTCCTTCTTGAAGGAAATATGGTTGATAATAAGTTAGGTTTGTGCTTGCGGTCGGTGTGGGTTGACCTGACCATGATTTGGTCTTGTATGAGGTCTTTTACTCGAAGTTTGGTTGTGGGATTTTCCTTGTCCTCGATTCTCTACTTCGTGGATCTTTTGGACTATTGGCGTTTTGATTGCGGGGTTACATCATCAAGGTATAGGAGTTTATTCTCTATCGGAGGCATGTCTGCTCTCCACTGTTTCTTTCTATGTCCTTTTCGCAAGGGCGTAAGTATACCTTGCTCCTGTCACTTCGCGACTGATAAGCGGATTTGTCGTCAATCCTACCATCAAATAAACCAACTAACCTAAGCTAAAATAGCAACAGGTAAGTCGGGTCGAATCCTCAAGGAGATTGGGATCGAGTAATAGTTCGGTCACGGATTATAATTAGCTACGCGAATTGATTGATAAGGGTGGGATTGAACTAGATAGACTAACTAATGGATGCATAAAGAAACTAATAATCTAAAACAAGATGAAGAACTAGAAAACTAAAGAAACGAAGAAATGAAATGATACAATCAAATAAGAAAAAGTACTAAGGGACGATGTCACCCGTGACTTATTCAAATCACGCTAACGAATGTCAAATATCGAGGAAGTCGGGTTCTCGGACAAGGACAAGGCACATTCTAGGTCGGTCACCTCCCTCCCGGGTTCGTGAACGACTAATTACCCCGTTTACCTCCCTCCCGGGTTCGTAAGACAGAATCCTAAGGTCTAGACCGGAGACTCACTCCCGTGATGTTCCCCAAACTAACCCAAGTCAATAAAAAGCACGCTAATCCAAACTAGTGTTAGGGATACCCCGCTTAATTCCCACTCTCGTGTTCAACTAAGTAGAGTAAGGCAAGATAAAGGGGAAGAATCGAACAATTAATCCTAATCGACTCCCGTCGATGACCAAGGGACTAAATTCGACCCAAACCCCATAAACCAAGGTTATCCATAAATTCCCAACACATCCTCATCCAATCACCCAACTAAACTGATACAAAGCATACAATCGCGCAATTCAAACAAATCGAGGATTCATCGATCCCTAGTGAGAAAACTACTCACTACCCATAATTATATTAATCAAAACACATATAATTACCCTAAACATAATAATAATCCTAAAGAAATAATAAAGACAAGAACTTTGGCTAATGAAATAAATTAAACTAAGCTAACCTAACACATACTAATTCCTCAACGTAAAGATGAACACAAACTAAGAATCATATTTCTAAACATAATAAACTATAAATACATAAACTTTAAGTGATTAACAATCTAAACATGAAATAAGATAAAATCGAATCAAATAAAAGAGAGATGAAATTATATTGAGAATAAGGAAATCTAGAATGATTAAGAAAATATTAGATGAATAAAGTAATTAAAGTAATTAATTAAACAAAAAAAAAGGAAGAAGGGAAAAACAGAGGAATTGGGCTCCTGGTTTGCTGCTACTCCTACGCCCCCTTTTTCTCCTGCTCCCCTCATTCTACTGCTCCTCTCTACTCTAACTGTCTCTCTCTACAAAATCCCAGCCTCCCCACTAAGGGGGCGTTTGGTTGGTGAGGGGGAAAGAGAATGAAATCAACAAAGGGTATGGAAAGGAAAGGAAAAGGTTACCCTTTGATGTTACTTGTTGTTTGTTTGCAAAAGTAAGAGAATCATAAACAACTACAGGTCGGATATGAATACGAGTTGAGTCAAAATTGGGTCGAGTTATATGAGTCATAATTCGGGTTATGGTTAGAAATAATTTCTGACGTCTTTCATTTGTATAATATTTTACAATTATTTTATTGATAAATGATACTTTTATAAATTTTATTTTTTAATTATTTTAATTATATATCATGTTAACGTTAATAATTTTTTAATTATTATTTTAAATATAATAAATTAACGACTCAGGTCTCAAATGAGTCATCTCAAGTTCGGGTCAAATGGGTCATGGATAAAAAAATATGACCTTGACTCTAAAATAAATGGGTCAAGTGGGTTGAGTCAAAATTTAACGGGTTTGGTGGCGATTGATGGTGAGGCTAGACAATGGGTAATGATCCAAACCCTAGGGAGTGAGGGGAATGGAAATAGAAGGGTTAGGGGTAATGGGGAGGAATGAAAGAGGGAAAGGTAATGGAAAAAATGATGAAACAAACAAGAACAAAGGGAATGGGAAAGATTGTTTCCCTTTCCCTTTCCCTTTCTTGTAGACCCTAAACCAAACGCCCCCTAAGTCTATTACAAGAGGGTTTAGTCCTCTAAATCACATAAAAGAACATGACCAAAATGCCCCCAACTTAAAAAAGAGATAAAAAGAGGAAAAAGGGCAGGTTACTCAATTAGACTTCAAAATAAAACATTTGGCCTTGACTTTTGTATGACTCGTCTTGACTTGTTGACTCGGCTTTGACCCGTTTTTTCTCGGTAATTCCCGCTTCAAGTCCTACAAAATCAAATTAACAAAAAGCAGTACCGATTTCTCGAGAAATAACGTAAATGTATATTAATCAAGCTAGACTCGACTAATAACCTAAATAAACATAAAATGGTTTAATAATAGCAAAACGACTAATAAAATCGACCGAGAAAGAGTATAAATATGGGACGAAAAACCAGTAAAATAGCGACTTATCAGCGACTCAGTTGTTTCAGTGGCCCCTGAGAGCTGGCGATTGTCTTGATGAAATGGATAATGACGTTTGTGACCAATGCTTCGTTCACCATCAGCCCGCCGTTGTCTACCGACGCTAGCTTTTTTCTTATGGTTATTGTACTAATAGTTGTCTCGTATTTCGTTTCTATGTATAATAAGGGATGTATTATGGGCTACCAGAGCCCAAACATTATGTAATCTCATCTGTTTTTCTTGGGTGGCAAAAAAAAAACTCACACAATATAGAGAATGAGTGTTAGATATACTTAGACCTTATCATCAATTTATTACATTTGTCGAGATACATTTTATATCATCAATATCTTTCATTTTACAATTACAAATATTATAAAAATTTGATATTATTAATTTGTCAATAAAGAAAAATCAAACACATGACTATATTTTCTCTTATAGATTGTCGAGAATATTGAAAATTCTTACTTTAAGTTGTAAATAATGTTCAGAAAAAGAGACTTATATTGGATTTGAATGGAGGCCAGCTAGCGAGGTTTCTGGAGTGCTGTTTTTCGTCGTCGACATTTCAGCCACGTCGTCGGCGCTTTTTAAAGTAAAAGACGATCTTGCCCTTGCCTTGCCCTTGCCTTAATTAGATTAGTTAACTAATGTTATGTAATTTTAGAAGTTAGATTAGTTATTGAAACTCGTTAATAAAGCGGTTTTTTAATTTTTCAAACCGTTCCGTTATTATCTTGTCCTTATTATATATCCACTCAAACTCCACTCACCATATTTAATTTAATTTTCTCTCACTTAAAAAAAGCGTCTTTTCTTTAGAGAAACCCGACTTTTCTAGAAACCCGACTTTTCTAGAAATTAGGTTGTCGGCGATTTTTAATGTGAAAAGACAACAACGTTCTTCCCTAATTACATTCACTAACTTTGTTAATGAAATTAAAAAGTTTAATCATGTTAATGAAACTCGATAATAAAACGTTTTTTGTTTTGAAAACCGTCATTTTATTATGTTACGGATTATGTTATATTATATATCCTCCCCCATCCACAACAACACTAATATTATTAATAATATTTAAATTGTATTAATAGGCGATTTTAGGAGGTTTTAGAATCAAATATAGATAATAGTTTAGTAAGATTTATCAACAATGTTCAGTTGGTTTAGTGGTGAAGAGGCTCATTTGTGTTCAAGAGGTTGTGGGTTCGAGCCTTACTAATTACAAATTTTTGTAATTTTTTTGGCGTCCAAGGGACCCCCCAGACGCGGATTTCCAGCGTCCAGGGGACCCCCTAGACGCGAAATTCATGCGTCTGAGGGGCCTCCTAGACGCGAAATTCATGCGTTTGGGGGGCCCCTCAGACGCATGAATTTCGCGTCTGAGGGGCCTCTTAGACGCGAAATTCATGCGTCTAGGGGACCCCCCAGACGCGGTTTTCCGGCATCGAGGTCTGTTTCCAGACCCAGTTCGCGAAAAATCGAGCCCCATTTCGATTATAATTAATACTATTAGATTGATAGTTTAGGTTCCCCATAGCTAATTTGTGTGTGATATATACCCTAATTGAGTAGTTATTGTTTTCTATATTCGATTTTGGTATCGATTTGGCTGATGGTGGGATCGATTTCTGCGAAATATAAATTTCCTAAACATATTCCCGGGATACATTGAGACACGTGTCTCGGAGACCGTTCAATAGTCCAAAAACCGACATTTCATATTAGTCGGGAATATATTTGTTACGTTAGTTAAGAAACTTAATTAAATTCATTAGAATATATTACATAAGGGTAAAAGAGTTACGTTGAGACACGTGCCTCAAAAACCGTTCAAGAGTACAAAAACCGTAATTTTCATTTACTCGGAAATATTAATTACATTAATTAACAAACTTAATTAATATCATTAATCATAATTAGGGGAAGGGTAAAAGAGTAAAATTCACGTATAAAGCGCCGACGACGTGGCTGAAATGTCGACGACGAAATGTAGTAGTGGGTTTCTGACATTAACATGCACTATTAAAAGATGACACTCCTATATTGCATGGAGTAAGTTTTTGTGTTTATTATTATGAACCGGGGATCACCTATAATTACAAATTTATTCAAATTACAGCATATATACGTATTAATCTCTTGTATATTTTTGGATGAGCGAGTCGGTGACTAATTGTGGACATGACATAGGTCCACCCCGACGCGGCCACGCGCAGGTTTGGGTAGGCGAATGAATCTCCATATGAAACGGATCGAATTGAAATTTAGGTCTATATGGAGTCGCCACCGAATTTTGTGGTTATTCGGAACCATTCGAGCCCACTCTATGTCGTAGTGGTCCGTATACAAAATACGGCCCATTTCCGATGTCAGAGTTTATTGGGCTCGTCCCTTTGCATTTGATACCAATACCGGCATTATCGGATATTGTGTATTGAATGACTCTCGTGCGCCAACGGTTTCGGGCATCCGGAAACCGAGGTTCTGAGTAAGGGGTGAGGGTACGTGTTGGGAAGCCCACAAAGGACACCCAACCCCGCCCGCACATTAGCGGCCTCTACTAAGAATTCGAATGACTTTCCAATACGCGCGTTAATTGAACGGGAAAAAGATATGCAAAGATTATTTTCCCTAAACATGTGAATGGAATTGAAAAGGGTTTCTATGTCGATTTAATGCAATTAATTCTACGACAAAGTGGAATTTTAGCATGTGGGTTCATTTTAGTAAAATAAAATAAACGACAAAAATCGACAAAAGAAACAATCAAACCGTTAGTAACGATGTAACGAGTAATAAATTGAATAAAGATATAGATGTGATGAATGCATGATTTTGGAAAGAATAGTAGGTCACGTGATGGATTAACACGTGTTGACCGAGGTCAAGGAAAAATATATCGAGATCTAAAAAAAATGTTTTGTCTAAAAAAATGATGTTCGAAGAATAATAATAAAAAAAGAGCGAAATTGTTTTCTTCGGAAAATTGATGATTTTATTAAATCGCGTACAAATATTGCGTAATTTGCACTCGACTTAATATTTTCGATATTCGTCGTATTCAATATTCGATTATGAAATCGATATTAAATACTTGGAATAATTTATACTCGATTTTGATTTTGATGCTCGTTATATCCCATATCCGATTATGGAATCGATATGGAATACTAGAGTGAAAAAAATAAAGAAAATAATATAAGTCGTTTTAAATTAACTAGCACGATATAAATTTTCTCCGCGTTTATTAATGTCGTGATTAATTCAATTGAATTAGAGGACATCTATATTAGCATCAACGAAAATCGTGTTAATTAATTTATTTGACTAAATCATTAGATTCGACATCCAATTATGGAATTGGTATCGAATCTAATAGATCGATACTTTAATTAAAAAAACTCGACTTGATTCCCTCCGCATCCCGACATCATAATTAATTCTTGCGAATTGTTTGATGTCGGATCCGCATCAACGGGTTTCGACCCTTATTAAATATAATGCTTGTTTTTGAAAAATAATGTAAATATACGACTAATGATAATGATGCAAACGAAATAAAAAAAATATTATTTAAGTTAACTTATCTCAATAATCAAATAATCGGGGTATTGGAACAAGCGACCGTCAACGATGTGTGCAGTACACTTGTATATTCCTGTTTCCTTATTCCGATACCCCTCTTATTCCTGCTAGTCTAGAATTGCTAGGGTTTGATTAGGGTAAATAATAGATGTTGTATGTGTGTGTAGGGTTGCTCTAGGGTTTTTTTCAATGTGTGAAAGTGTGTTGCATGGGGGTGTTTATATAGGCATGGTCATGCACTTTGGTGTCTAGGGTTTTGCCTTGACGGACTTGACCTGATGGCCCGTCTGAAGATGGACTGTTGGTTTTGCTTCTTGAGTAGGACTTTTGTGTTGTGAATGATTGTTTTGTATGTCTCGGAAACGACCTTGACCAGGGTTGACCCAATCGCAAAAAAGTCAGTTTTAATTCCGGTGTCGGTTTTGGCCCAAATTAGTCTTGTTTGGCTCGGAACGGTCCGCTGGGCCTGGAGTCGAGGTTGATTTTGTGAGATTTGTACTCTGTAAGTGTGTTAGCCAGCGATTAATGGATTTGAGCCCGTATCCGAGCGCATAGAAGCACGTTAGCGTCCGATCATCATCGGGTGTTTTTTTGGAAACTGCCATAGACACCTGGCAGTCAAAATGCGGGTGTCTACAGAGCCCCCACTCTGACTGAGGCTTGGACAAGGCGAAAGTCAGAGTAGCCACCAGGCCAATCGAGGATTGAAACCTGGCGGACTTCCGGTCGGGTCGTTTATAGTCCATTAGACTCGCGTGAAGGGCTCGCCAGCCGTAAGCTAGAAGTCATACCTGAGCCAATAACTCCGTGGGGAATTGGACTTGTCGCATAAGTCCTGGGTGTGCCTGTATGTAGGCCCATCCCGTGAAATGCCGTCGTTGGCTTCCGCTGGGGAGATATCGTGGGTTGCACGTCCCTGTTTGAGACGTACCTGTATAAGTCACATAAAATGCATGCGACACGTAGATAGTAAAATGACTCGCGCTGGGGAAAATGATTTTTTTGAAATTTTGAAAATTTTGAAATTTTGAATTTTGAAATCTTGAGATTTCTGACTCCTAACAAGGATTAGGAAAGTTCGAGATGGAGATTTCCGTGCTAGTATCGAGACTAGGCTTGCGGCTTGATTCCAATTAGGATTGGGAAATTTTCCTAAACAGTTTGCAAGGCTAATGCTATATATAGTCCTCTCTTGCCCTTGATTTCTCCACAATTCTCATTACAAATCAATTCCTTCTTTAAAGAAAGTCTCTTTATTTCCCTTAAGGCAAAAAGAAGATCTTATTTTCTTAAGGAATTAGCCATGGGAATCGATAGATTGACCGTTATGCTGCAGGAGTGGTCCCGTCGCTTTAGGGACACGGATAGGGTGGCGCTCAACCAGACGGGTATAACTCAGCTGTATCCGTTCCGTCAGATGGTGGTTGATCGCTATTTCCTGGATGCATGCTTGGCTTACTGGGATGACATATATCATGTCTTTGCTTTTCCCCGGGGCGAGGTTTGCCCTTTGCCTGAGGAGATTGCCGCTATAGGAGGATGGAACCCGGTGCTTCGTCCAGCCGTCCCGTACTCGATCTATGACCCGAGGAGGAAGCTTCGAGAATTTCTAGGGCTTTCTCACAATGAGGTATCCCGCATGATGGAAGGCGATAAGATTTCTCTGATCGACTTGGCTGAGAAATTTATGAATTCTCTTGATGTTCGGGTCAGACCGGCTTACAGCCGCAGGGCCTTTTCTTTCTGTATGCTCCACGTATATGCTTTCGAGGGTCACATGGATTTGTTATCCTGCATGGGAAACACCCATCTTTTGACCGTAGTAGACTTGATGGAGACTGAACACAACCCGGCTTGGCTGATCACGGGCGAGATTATCCAAGGATTGGACAGCCGTAAGAGAGACTCGTCAATTCGTCTTACTGGGAGCACCCGATTGCTGCAAGTATGTTACTTTGCAATTTTTTTTGATTTTCGATTTTTTTGATTTTTTTTTTACTCATGTTTTGTTTCCTTTTTGCAGATTTGGCTTTATGAGAGGCTATCAGTGATAGACCCTCCCCTTGATGCGGGCAACTATCGTCATAACCAGGTGATGACGAGGAGGCGGGCCATTGATTTCTCTCGTCAGATTACGCAAAAGTATTGGGACGAGGTTTTGTCTTTCCATGGTGGTCCGCTAATTCGATGGGTCGTTCCGTGGTGGCCCATCTACCTTTGGAGTGGCTTGGACCCGAGGGACAGAGCCCGCTATCAGGTGATCCTATCTTTCAGGCAGACGGTTCATCTCTACCCAGATCGCATATTAAGGCAGTATGGATGGACCCAGCGAATCCCTGAAGTTGAAGCAGTTGTGAGTGACCCTACCCAACTGACTGATGTAATGTGTGATACCTGGATGCAAAGATGGTACACACGGCATACTTGGCCCGTTGTCAAATCTCGCCACTCAATCTGGGTTTCAGATTCTTACATGAAGTGGACCAAAGCCGTTGATGCTAAAGCCCGAGCTGCGCTGAAGGTTGACGAAGCTTTTGACCTGTTGAGGAGGGAGCAAGCTAAAGACAATAGGGGATTCTTCGATGATGGTGACACTCCAGCTACCCTAGTTCGTCTAATGTCTGGTCACAAGAAGAAGACTAAGACTCAAGCTGAAGGGTCTAGTGCTAAAGGTGCTTGGGGAAAAGTGAGCCCCCAGATGGACTTGGAAAGGAGACTGGGCCCAAGACTACCCGTGCAGGACCGACTTGGCCCACGGGATAGACTGCCTGAGCATGTGCGGGCCCGACTTGGGCCGAAGACCGTGATTGAAGACCCGTCGCCAAAGAAACGGGCCCGGGCTAAGGAGGTTCCACTCGTGATTCGGGAACGCTCGCCACCACCCCGAAGACCTCAGGCTCCACGCGACCCGAAGGACAAGGGGAAGGGGAAGATGCCCGGATACTAGTCTCCTTATTTTATTATTTGAATAGTATTATTATTTTTGTGGTGTGATTTTTTTGTGTATGCCGTTTTGGCGTTTTTTTTTGTAATCCCGAGTTTATCGAGATATTAATAAAAGACATATTATTGAACGACCATTCCCGTCTTTCGTTTATTGCAGTGGTTGTACCCTTTTGAAGGGTTGCCTACGTATCCGCAAATGGCGGAATCAAACCTAACGTAGTTCAAAATTTGATTTGATTGATTTTTTTTGCAATTTTCGAAATACATCAGGATTATTAATTCAAGATGTGCGACAGTAGAATATATTAGTTCTAGCTTATTGACTTGTCTAAAATTTTGAAAATTTATAAAAAGGACAAATTTTTATAAATTTTTGCAAATGACATTGAGATGGGGGTTTATGGGTAGTAGCGCTTCAGCTGGTCCAAGTTGGTTGGGTTGACGAATTCGTTCCCGTCCAAGTCTGTCAGCATCACCGCTCCTCCTGATAGGACCTTCTTGACTAAGTATGGCCCAGCCCAGTTGGGTTTGAATTTACCCCTTGGGTCAACCGGCAGTAAGGCACGAACCGATTTTAGGACCAGATCCCCTTCCTTGATGTTCCTGGGCCTAACCCGTTTGTTGAAAGCCCGTTGGATCCTTTTTTGATATATTTGAATGTTGTTGAGAGCCCGGGATCGCCGTTCGTCTAAAAGGACTAGCGAATCGTATCGGGCTTGGACCCAATCTGCCTCAGGTACTTGGCTTTCAAGTAGGATCCTAAGGGATGGCACCTCTAGCTCGACTGGTTGGACCGCTTCCATTCCGTATGTCAAGTAATACGGGGTTGCCCCGGTCGCGGTGCGGATTGAGGTTCGATATCCCCATAGGGCAAAAGGTATTTTGTCGGGCCAGTCCCGGTAATTTTCAGCCATCTTTTTAAGTATGGTGACAATTGTTTTATTGGCCGCTTCTACCGCTCCATTTGTTTGAGGTCGGTAAGGCGAAGATGTATGCCTTTGAATTTTGTATTTTGCCAGCAATGCGGCAGTTTCAGCTTGAAAGTGGGTCCCGTGATCGCTGATGAACTCGTGAGGGATCCCATACCGGCATATTATTTTATTTTGGATAAATTTGGCCACGTGCTTGGCGTTCAAGACACGGTATGACTCGGCTTCGACCCATTTGGTGAAGTAGTCGATGGCCACCAAGATGAAGCAATGACCTCCCGTCCCGGAAGGATGCACCTTTCCAATTATGTCAATACCCCATGTCGAAAATGGCCATGGTGATGTCATGGTATATAACAGGGAAGATGGCATATGTTGTACATTGGCGAAGATCTGACAGTTATGGCAGTGTTTGACATACAACTGACAGTCTGTTTCCATGGTGTTCCAATAGTACCCGAGCCTCATGATTTTTTGGGCTAGCATATGGGCGTTCATATGCGGGCCGTTTTCACCATCATGGACCTCGGCCATGACCTTTTCGGCCTGTATTTTGTCGATGCATAGGAGTAGAGCCCCCTGTGCCGTCTTTTTGTACAATTGCCCGTCATCAGTTCGAACAAATTGGGTTGCTAATCTTCGTAGGGCCTTTTTGGCCCGATTTTCAGCTTCCGGGGGGTACTCTCCCGTTGTCAGGTAGGTTAGGACATCTTGATACCAAGGCTCCGGGTCAGTTATCTCGATATCCTGAATGGCGTGGATGTAGGCTGGCTCGGACCGTCTTTCGAGACAGATTGGCATGCTGGTCAGGTGATCCGGGATGTTCAGTAAAGATGCTAATTTGGAAAGTGCATCTGCGAACTGATTCTCTTCCCGGGGCAGATAAATGTATTCTACCTTTTGAAATTGTTTCTCTAGAACCCTTACCCGTGCTTGGTAAGCCACGAGATTGGCGTTCCGAGTTTTCCATTTTTGGAGTGCTTGATTGATGACTAATGATGAATCACCGTGGACCCGAAGGTTTGTTACCCCTAAATCAGCGGCGGCTTGCAACCCGTGAATGCATGCTTCGTATTCGGCTGCGTTGTTGGTCACGTCGAAGTCCAACTTGATGGACAAGGGAGTGTGTTCCCCTCGGGGTGAAATTAACAGGATTCCGACCCCAAATCCTCGGAAGTTGGATGCCCCATCGAAATATAAATCCCACACTTCCGTATCGGTATGGAATATGTCTTCATCAGGAAAGGCCCATGTATCGGTGTGGCCTTCTTCGGATATTGGGCCGTCAGCGAGGAACTCGGCAACTACCCGGCCTTTGATGGCTTTTAATGGTACAAACTTGAGGTCGAACTCGGATAACATTAAAGTCCATCTTGACATCCTGCCGTTGAGGATGGGCTTCTCAAATAAGTACTTGATAGGATCCATTTTGGATAACACATGTACCTCGTGATTGAGCATGTAATGTCGGAGCTTTTTAGTGGCCCAAACCAATGCTAGGCACGTCTTTTCGAGCATTGTATATTTGCACTCATATTCGAGGAACTTTTTACTGATGTAGTAAATAGCCCGTTCTTCTGAATCGACTGTCTGGGCCAGCATAGCCCCCATGGCCGTCTCTGTCGTCGTTAGGTATAACGACAAAGGCAGACCGTGTTGAGGTGGCATTAGTACCGGCGGAGCAGACATCATCTCCTTGATTTTGTCGAAAGCCGCTTGACATTTGCCGTCCCATAGCACCCGTTCTCCGATTTTTAGCTTTTTGAAGATGGGTTCGCATACCATGGTTAGTTTCGAAATGAACCGGCTGATGTATTGGACTTTTCCGAGAAACCCCCTTATTTCCTTTTCGGTCTTGGGTGGTTGCATCTCGGTGATGGCTTTGATATTAGCTGGGTCGACCTCGATGTCGCGTTGGCTAACGATATGGCCCAGTAATTTGCCCGACGTTACCCCAAAACTGCATTTTTGTGAGTTCAGTCTCATGTTGTATCTACGTAGCCGGGTGAAGAACTTTCTTAGGGCTGAAATGTGCCCGCTTCGGTCCTTGGATTTGACGATCATGTCGTCCACATAGACCTCCACTTCCTTATGCATCATGTCGTGGAGCAAGGTAGTGGCGGTCCGTTGATAAGTGGCCCCGGCGTTGATAAGCCCAAATGGCATGACGGTGTAACAGTAAGTACCCCAAGGTGTAATGAAGGTGGTCTTACCCATGTCCTCTTCTGCCATTTTAATCTGATTGTACCCGGCATACCCGTCCATGAACGATAGAAGGGCATGATCGGCCGTGTTATCCACCAGTATGTCGATGTGTGGTAACGGAAAATCGTCTTTTGGGCTTGCCTTGTTAAGATCCCGGAAGTCCACGCAAACCCGCACCTTGCCGTCCTTCTTGGGTACCGGCACGATGTTTGCAACCCAGTTTGGATATTCAGACACTTGTATAAAGCCTGCTTTAAATTGTTTATCGACCTCTTCCTTGACTTTAAGAGACCACTCGGGCTTCATTCTTCTGAGTTTTTGCTTTACCGGCTTGCACCCCTCTTTGATGGGTATTCGGTGTTCGGCTATCTCCCGGTCTATACCCGGCATGTCCTTGTAGGACCATGCAAAGACGTCTTTGAATTCCTGGAGGAGGTCTGTGAATTGTTTTCTCTCCTCTGGATCTAAAGATAGGCCCAACTTAAGCATCTGGGGCTCTAAAGTGGTTCCCACATTGATGGACTCGGTTTCTTCGATTACCGGATCTCGGGATTCCCTTTGCTCGAGCTGCTCGACCAGATGTTGAGGTAGGGGTACCTGTTCGTCGGGTTTCTCAATGTCATTGCATATAAAATTTTTGAAATTGAGAAAATTTTGGAAATGAGACAAGTCGTAAGCAGAACGGTGTTCGTTATTATTATTGATGGTAAATCTTGAAAATAGCTCGAATAGAGCTGCCATCTGATCATTGGTCAGTGGCGGTATAGGGAGAGGTCTTGGGACAGGCCCCGAGACCTCAGTGGATAAGGGAAGAGGGGTTACAGACTCGACTTTAGCACCAGACCCTCTAGACTCGGACTCAGACTCCGACTCTGACTCTGACTCAGACTCGGTATCCGGCATGTCTCCCTCGCCAGTGGTCAGCTTGTAGACCCGTCCTTGGCCGTCGGTCCACTTTATGGTCTTCCTCCAAGCCCTCGTTTCGGTGTTGGCGCCGACCTCGGTGATTAGCTTGGTTGGGTCGAACCGATCGCTGCGGAGGATCAGGTTGACCAAGTCGCTCTTTGGAGCGGGGACGGCTTGGTCTTCTCCGAATAAGAGCCCCAGCACGGGCTCGGAGTTGTCTTCGCCCTCCTTTGATTCGGCCTGGACGATGGTGAATATATCATCAGGGATGAAATTGCATTCCCGAGCCTTTTTGGTCCCGGGATATGTGATGGTGGGTTGGTAGAGGCCCACTTGGACGGCTCCGAAGACTGGAGTGACGAAGTAATCCGTTAGCTTCAGGCTATAAGGGCTTATGTAAGTACCCTTGATAATGTCGATGGCCTTGTGAATACCGGCCCGAACCACATTTTCCGGAGTTATAGCATACCCCAATCCGAAATGTGACTCACCATCATTTAGGACCTCGATAATCTTCCCAGCTGGAAGATATGGCCTTGAGGTTATCCCGGGTAGGTAACCCAGATTTTGTAGCATCGTGTCGATGCTAGTTGTGAAGTAGGGCCTAAAGAGATATTCTTCTTCGATCATGCCCACGAAATCAAATCCTCGCGGGTCGGCCCGGCCCGTAGCGTTGCAGCTTGCTACGGTAATTGGGGTTGCCTCCAGCGTGATGATACCGTCTTTGAGGGGCATCTTGACTTTTCGATGGAGGGTAGATGACACGGCCTTGACTGCGTGGATCCAAGGCCTTCCCAGCAAAAGATTGAATGATGAGGTGACATCTATCACCTGAAATTCCAATTCCTTTTCGATTGGGCCCGTTATGATCTTTAATTTCACGGCCCCGGCGACAGGTTTTGGGCTTCCGTCGAAAGCCTGGATAGTCTGCACCGTTGGAAGGTAATCGGCATCGGTGATGCCGAGTGCTTTTGCGGTCCTTAGAGGAAGGACATTCACGGCTGATCCATCGTCGATAAGGGTCATCGGGAGATATTTACCTTTGCAGATGACCGTGATGTATAGGGCCAGATTGTGATTGGGCCCAAATGGTGGCAGATCAGCTTCAGAGAAGATTATGAGTGGGCCTTCTTCTTTGGATTTGCCCTTAAGGTAGGGCATGATGGTGGCTACCATTTCAGCAGGGGTAGCCTCTGAGTCAACCTTGATTTCATCGAGAGCCTTAGTCAGTGCTTCCCGATGAGCTTGTGAGCTAACCAATAGTTGCCATATGGTTAGATCGGCTCGGACCCTCTTCATTTGTTGGACCAGAGCCGTATATGGGCTTGGTTCTTCGAGGGTAGGCTCCGTCCTGGCGGGTTCAGTGACGGATATAGGAATGGAACGCCCCGCTGCGGCGAGATGATTGGTGGCTAAAGCCTTGGACTTAGCCTGTCGAACCTCTTCAAGGGTGATGGGGACAGCTTCCCCTTTGGTTAAGTATACATCATCCTCATCGTCGAACCATATCCCGTTGACTTGTGGGATATAAGGAGAGATGAGGTGAGAACAGTCAATTACCTCACCGGTGAAGATAGCATGAGCGTTGAATGGGTTTTCTTTGTTGCTCGGCTTGTCTCCGGGCAACGGGATTTTTCCGCTCTCGATAAGCTCCTGGATCAGGTGTTTTAACCTCCAACATTTTTCAGTATCATGCCCGTTACCCCGGTGATACTGACAATAGGCCTGGGCATTGTAAGTTTTGGGCCTTTTTTCCACTGGAGGTTCTGCAGTTGGGCCTATCGGTTGGATTAGGCCCTTTGAGGATAGCCTCTGTAAGGCATAAGTATAGGTAGTCCCTATATCTGTGAATACCCGATTTGGTGTATTCTTTTTAGATGAGGTGTCAAGCAGGTTTACCTCGTCGAAGATGCTGCGAGTTGCAGCTGCGGGTGGTGTGGGCTTGATTGTAGATGAACTTGCCCCTTGATACCCTTTGGTAGAGGCCTTAGTCAGGCTCTCCAACCTCAAATCATCTTCGATCCTTGTGCCCATTTCAGTAAGGACAGCAAAGTTTGGGATAATAGCATACCGGAGATGGACCCGGTAGGATGGGAGTAGATTCTTGACGAAGGCTTCCACTAGGGCCTTCTCGCCGGGCTTGTCAACCAGCTTCACACTCTCAGCCCTCCACCTTTGCAGATATTTTGTGAACCCTTCTTTGGGCTCCTGGGCCATTACCTCCAGAGTACGCATTGTAGTCTGGATTTCAGTGTTATCGGCGTAGTTCCGAGCAAATTCGATCGCCACGTCATCCCAAGTCTTGTATTTCTTGGGGTCGAGCCTGTAGAACCAGGCCCTGGGATGCTTCTCCAAGGAGGAAGGGAATAAGTGCTTGAACATGGTGGACTTTACCCCTTTGACTGCCATGAAGTCTTTGAAGGCCCGGATATGATGGACCGGGTCTTCGGTACCCTCAAACATAGGAATTCCCGTCAAGTTGAGGTTGGCCGGTAGCTCGTCATTCAAAGGTGAATAAATGCGAGCATTCTCGGAGTGGATCGAGTTGCTTGTTGACAAGTGGACTTGCTCCTCGAGCCTGCGAACGACACTGACCAATTCGGCTATGGGCCCAACGGAATCGCCTCCTTCAACTGGGACCGTCTTCTCCACAGTGCTCAGACGGGTGTCCAAAGTTGCTTGGTTAGCGAGGATGGAGGTCAGTTGAGTCTCGATCTTGGTTAGGGCATTTTTCAAATCTTCCATCTTGCGTTGATGTCGGGTTGTGGCTGGCCTGTCTGTAAGAACACCACGTAATCAGAAACTAGCCCAGAAATCCCGGAATAGAAAGTACATCCCAAACGAGACTAAAAAGGAAAACGACTCGAGAAAGACACCTAGACGGGTGACTCGTGAAGTGTGGGCTTTCCTTAGGATTCGGCAAGTGGGCCTAGTCCTGTTCGAAGGAAGGTTCACGCGGGACATCCCCAGACTTTTGACTCGATTGTGTTGACGGGCCCTCCTTTGTAAGAGTATGTCCTACTTAGGTGGGCCTTGCCTTAGTCTAATAAGGCGGATTGGGATAGGGAAGAAGCTCGTGATGTAAGATCGACAGAGCTTCGACGCTAGAGAAACTTGACAACTTAAGACATGACGCGACACTGCTAAATATGGGAAGTCCTAAGAGGAGGGAAGTTTTGAAAATTGATTGATTTTTGAAAAAGGACCGAGTGGACTCGGTGAATGGCCCAAATTTCCGAAATAGAGGACGAAAAGTCATTGGGCCATGAGTTTTGAAAGTTCGAGTTTCGATTTGGGCAGCATACCGGCTAGAAAATAGGCTATTTTGAGTAAAATCATAAGTCCTAAATTCGGTATGTCCCGGGTTTTGAAAATTGAATATCTTGAAAAGGAGGATGTAATTTTTGAAAAGTTGACATTTTTGAAAAATGACTCGGAAACCAAGTAGCACGTAGTCACACAAGCATTATAACGACGCTATGTATGCTCTACACTAAGTCTCGGTCGGTCTGAAAGGGTCTATACCAGTGTACATAGCCTAGACGTTGATCGGGACGGACTCTCTAAGTCGAATTGAGCTTAGAACATGCCGCGAAACCCACTCGAATCGACTATGGACACCTTTTGACATATCCATGTTGGAGTACATCAATGGTATAGTGGGACGTCGGTCACCAGTACCGGCCCGGGAAAATATGGGTTATGCATGAACCGTAAAACTAACACGCGCATTGTATTTGTCAAACGATTTCTATTCGAGTCTCACCCTGAGGATGCCGATGGTAAGTCACGCATCAGTTAATCCCCAGCGGAGTCGCCAAATTGTGGACATGACATAGGTCCACCCCGACGCGGCCACGCGCAGGTTTGGGTAGGCGAATGAATCTCCATATGAAACGGATCGAATTGAAATTTAGGTCTATATGGAGTCGCCACCGAATTTTGTGGTTATTCGGAACCATTCGAGCCCACTCTATGTCGTAGTGGTCCGTATACAAAATACGGCCCATTTCCGATGTCAGAGTTTATTGGGCTCGTCCCTTTGCATTTGATACCAATACCGGCATTATCGGATATTGTGTATTGAATGACTCTCGTGCGCCAACGGTTTCGGGCATCCGGAAACCGAGGTTCTGAGTAAGGGGTGAGGGTACGTGTTGGGAAGCCCACAAAGGACACCCAACCCCGCCCGCACATTAGCGGCCTCTACTAAGAATTCGAATGACTTTCCAATACGCGCGTTAATTGAACGGGAAAAAGATATGCAAAGATTATTTTCCCTAAACATGTGAATGGAATTGAAAAAGGTTTCTATGTCGATTTAATGCAATTAATTCTACGTCAAAGTGGAATTTTAGCATGTGGGTTCATTTTAGTAAAATAAAATAAACGACAAAAATCGACAAAAGAAACAATCAAACCGTTAGTAACGATGTAACGAGTAATAAATTGAATAAAGATATAGATGTGATGAATGCATGATTTTGGAAAGAATAGTAGGTCACGTGATGGATTAACACGTGTTGACCGAGGTCAAGGAAAAATATATCGAGATCTAAAAAAAATGTTTTGTCTAAAAAAATGATGTTCGAAGAATAATAATAAAAAAAGAGCGAAATTGTTTTCTTCGGAAAATTGATGATTTTATTAAATCGCGTACAAATATTGCGTAATTTGCACTCGACTTAATATTTTCGATATTCGTCGTATTCAATATTCGATTATGAAATCGATATTAAATACTTGGATTATTTATACTCGATTTTGATTTTGATGCTCGTTATATCCCATATCCGATTATGGAATCGATATGGAATACTAGAGTGAAAAAAATAAAGAAAATAATATAAGTCGTTTTAAATTAACTAGCACGATATAAATTTTCTCCGCGTTTATTAATGTCGTGATTAATTCAATTGAATTAGAGGACATCTATATTAGCATCAACGAAAATCGTGTTAATTAATTTATTTGACTAAATCATTAGATTCGACATCCAATTATGGAATTGGTATCGAATCTAATAGATCGATACTTTAATTAAAAAAACTCGACTTGATTCCCTCCGCATCCCGACATCATAATTAATTCTTGCGAATTGTTTGATGTCGGATCCGCATCAACGGGTTTCGACCCTTATTAAATATAATGCTTGTTTTTGAAAAATAATGTAAATATACGACTAATGATAATGATGCAAACGAAATAAAAAAAATATTGTTTAAGTTTAATTATCTCAATAATCAAATAATCGGGGTATTGGAACAAGCGACCGTCAACGCTGTGTGCAGTACACTTGTATATTCCTGTTTCCTTATTCCGATACCCCTCTTATTCGACACAAATCGATAAGTATTTTAATGTTTTGTATTAGTATTATCGATATTATGATGCAATAAAGGAAAATAAAAAAAATAAAAAAGTAAGAAAAAGCGAAGAAGATGACGAGAGGAAGAGAAGAAGGAGAGAACGGGGTTTTGACACCCTCAACCTACATGTTCTTGTCTCGGATCGAACTCGTAACCGTGGCTTTAACACAAGAGTCTTCGAGGTTTTATGGAGGTTAAGTTATGGTGGCTCGGGATTGATTCCTAAAACTAGGTTTAGGGTTTTTTTGCTAGTCTAGAATTGCTAGGGTTTGATTAGGGTTTGTAATAGATGTTGTATGTGTGTGTAGGGTTGCTCTAGGGTTTTTTTCAATGTGTGAAAGTGTGTTGCATGGGGGTGTTTATATAGGCATGGTCATGCACTTTGGTGTCTAGGGTTTTGCCTTGACGGACTTGACCTGATGGCCCGTCTGAAGATGGACTGTTGGTTTTGCTTCTTGAGTTGGACTTTTGATGTTGTGAATGATTGTTTTGTATGTCTCGGAAACGACCTTGACCAGGGTTGACCCAATCGCAAAAAAGTCAGTTTTAATTCCGGTGTCGGTTTTGGCCCAAATTAGTCTTGTTTGGCTCGGAACGGTCCGCTGGGCCTGGATTCGAGGTTGATTTTGTGAGATTTGTACTCTGTAAGTGTGTTAGCCAGTGATTAATGGATTTGAGCCCGTATCCGAGCGCATAGAAGCACGTTAGCGTCCGATCATCATCGGGTGTTTTTTTGGAAACTGCCATAGACACCTGGCAGTCAAAATGCGGGTGTCTACACTAATCTAGGTTACAAATTACGAGTATAATTTCTCAGAATTACGAGAGTTTATAGTGTGGTTTTCATTCCTTGGTTCTCCCGGAGTAACTGAGAGTCCGAGACATATCAAAGTAGTGAAGTAAGTGAAGTACTACCTCCGTTCTAATGAATTGTTTGCCTTTATTTTTGGCATCAAGGGCAAGAGATCCAATGAGGTAGTGACATGTGGAACAAGACTTATGAAAATGGTCAAATTACACATAAAAAACATTTCTAAAATAGAAAGACAAACAATTCATTGAGACGTCGTCCCAATATGAAATAGGCAAACAATTCATTAGGACGGAGTACTGAATTAGTGTCATAAATTACTACATCACCAATTCACCCTCTTTTCTCCCAAACAAGCAATTGAATTGCTTTATTCATAGGACTGACACAAGAAGCACTTCAACATAACATAACATAACATCACATCACATCTGCCCTAGTAAATAATCTACACTTACTTCCATTTAATTCATTCATCGTCCACCCAATTAATACTCCCAATTTACGTACGTTACTTCCGCAAGTGCAAGCTTAGCTGGTTAGGTGGACATGCAATAGGGTGCGTGCATGTGTTCAATTGGTGGTTAGGTGGCCAACATACTACATATTCAGTGGTATGTCCTTATTAGGGTTAATAAATAAACATCACCTTAACTCTTAAAATCAGATTATAACGGATTCAATGTCATCTTAATTATGTATTTAGATGCATGGGAAAATATTTTGTTAATCCTTATAATTTCTTCCTTTGTCTTCTTTATACTATTTGATTCGTCATAAAATTATGATGAATATATATATATACACATACTTGTCGTAAACCAGAATTTGGGTAAATAAACTGATGGAACTAGTCATACTTTATACTTGTAGCTTAGTATGGACTATGGAGTACTTCATAATTGAAGACTTAAGTCCTACGGAGTATTTTTTAAATTAATTTTAGTTTAGTTTAATTTAGTTAATAAGTTAATTATATTTTTTTTTGTTAAACTAAACGCGTACTTAGTCACACTACATACGGAGTATATAAGAAGGGGTAAAGATTCGAACTTGTATTGTGACCTATTGTCATAAGATACCTAGTCTTAAACTCTAAACCAATAAACTGAGACATCTTCTATCGTTTCATTATACTTCACTTTAGTCCAACTTACTAATAATTTAGTTTAATTGAGGTAAGTTAACTCATATCCACTTTACTTAGAAAGAAAGTAGCATAAATTGCATTTACTAGATTTAATGATGAGTTGAACCCTAATTAAATACGAGTATTTTCCTTTTTAGCTTTCTTTCTCGTAAAATATAAGTCCAAATTATTGTACTTCTAAGGGTTCGCTTGGAATGGGGGTAATAATTTCGAGGGTAATAGAGCAAAAATAAACTAGAAAATGACGGAGAGTAGTGATGATGCTAATCAAAAATGGAGAAAAATGAAAGTAATCTAACCTATTTGGGAGAAAAACATTACTCCCCTCTCTCCTATCTCTTTTACACCATAAAATGTCGCAACCAAGCAAAAGTTCAATTCCTCTAATTCTAATTCATTTTTGCTCTATTATCCCCGGAATCATCACCTCATCCTAAGCGAGTCCTAAGGGGTAACTAGTAAGTCATAAATCATACGGAGTAATATAGCTACTTAGTCATCTGAATATAAACTTGGCTATTCTTGAGAACTCTACACCTTGGTTCATTTCAGGCTCTTCATTCAAAAATGGAACTACTAAAGCCATTTCAGCCAAACTCAGCCCCTCTAACACCCATTCACTTCCTAGAACGAGCCGCTATCGCCTTCGGAGACGCCCCATCTCTTCTCCTACACAACAACAACAACAACGACGACCACCCATCACCACCCATACCCGCCTACACTTGGGAGCAAACCCACCGTCGATGCACCCAAGCCGCCTCCTCCATCTCATCCTCCCTTGGCATCAAACCCGGCCACGTCGTCTCCGTCCTCTCCCCTAATATCCCGGCCATGTACGAGCTCCAGTTCGCTGTCCCCATGGCCGGGGCTGTCCTTAACAACCTCAACACCCGTCTCGACCACCGTGCCCTCGCTGTCCTCCTCCGCCACAGTGAATCCAAACTCGTCTTTGTCGACCACCCCCTCTGCCCTCTCCTCCTCCAGGCCCTCGCCCTCCTCCCTCCCTCCACCCCTCGCCCACAGATCATTCTCTTAAACGACCATCACTATGATCACCACCACCAGATGACGTTATCTCATTTTCAGCCTGACCATGCTTATAATAGTAATGGTAATGGTAAGAGTGGAAATGTAGTGCAGGGTGAGTATAACCAATTGGTGGATGGGGGTGACCCGGGGTTCGAGTGGGTCCGACCGAAGAACGAGTGGGACCCGATCGCGCTTAACTACACGTCGGGGACCACAAGTAATCCTAAGGGCGTGGTGTCGAGTCATAGAGGATTTTACTGTATTGCCCTTGATATGATCCTATGTTGGTCGGTTCCTAAGAAACCCGTCTACCTTTGGACGTTGCCCATGTTCCACGCCAATGGGTGGGGCCTCACGTGGGGTATGGCCGCGGTGGGGGCCACCAACGTTTGTCTCCCCAAATTTGATGCCCCCACCGTGTACAAGGCCATCAATGAGCACCACGTGTCACACATGTGTGGGGCACCCGTGGTACTCAACATGTTGGCTAATTTGCCTGACGTGAATCCCTTGAGGGAACCAGTTAACATACTAACCGCCGGTGCCCCACCCCCTGCCTCTGTCCTATATAGGACCGAGGAATTAGGTTTTGTGGTCAGTCATTGTTACGGGCTGACTGAGACATCCGGACCCATTGTCCAATCTGAATGGAATTCAAAGTGGGACTTACTCCACCCTAAGAAGCGAGCCGAGTTGAAGGCTCGCCAAGGAGTGGGGTCCCTTGGGATGACCGAGGTGGACGTGTTGGACCCAACCACGGGTCAACCCGTAAAGAGAGACGGGTTGACCCTTGGGGAAGTGGTGCTGAGAGGGTCGAGTGTAATGCTAGGGTATTTGAAAGAGCAGGAAGAGACGTCCAAGTCCATGACCCGGACCGGGTGGTTCAGGACCGGGGACGTGGGTGTAATACACCAAGACGGGTACTTGGAAATTAAGGATAGGCTTAAAGACATAATAATAAGTGGGGGTGAAAATATAAGTAGTGTGGAGGTGGAGTCGGTCTTGTACACGCACCCGGCGGTCAACGAGGTGGCCGTGGTGGCACGGCCTGACGACTATTGGGGGGAGTCGCCATGCGCCTTCATAAGCTTAAAAAGGCCGAATATTGGTGTTGCCAATTTTAAAACAAACCGTAATAATAATGTTGTGACAACAGATGTGAGTGAGAAGGAGATAATGGAGTATTGTAGAGAGAGGATGGCCCACTATATGGTGCCGAAGACGGTGGTTTTTGAGGGGGAGCTACCGAAGACGTCGACCGGGAAGATCCAGAAGTTCTTGCTGAGGGAAATGGCTAAGGCTATGGGTCCGGTCAAGGTCAATTCTTATGGTAATAAATTCGTTAAGATATAATTAAGTGGGCGTGGGAATTACTAATTATTAAGAGAGTCATTTTCATCTTCTTAAGGTTGTTATTTTTGCATGTATGCACGAATGCGGCCCTACTTAGTGTAACGAATGTCGTTGATCAACATATCCACATATCTATTCCAAATCGTACCTCGATTTATTCAATATTTGTTTGGAAGATTTGTAACAGTTGGAGTATTATTAGATTATATAATGAATTCAATCTATCTATATATACCCCAATCCTTTGTATACCCACCTCGATCTCCCCATGAGTTTAGAAACTTCTATTCACCCAACAAATTTTACACTCCTTAGACTATGTTTATTGGAGGTTGAAAAAGAGGTGAAAGAGGAGGGTAAAAGGCAAAATAATGATAAAAAATTTAGACCCAAACCTTCTTTTGGCTCAACTAGGTGGGAAGAGGACCTCTCCCACCTTTTCTTCACCTTACTACTTGTCCATTTTCATTGGTGGCAAATTTAAAAGCAAAAAAGTTAGTATAATTTGATAAATTAATATATATGTGTAGGACATGGTGAAAGAAGGTGGGGATAAAGATAGAAAAGTTGGTGTGAGTTTGATAAAATAGGTTGTGAATAAAATATAATTTAATATGGGTTGGACCTTGGTGAAAGAGACCCAGGGATAAACATAGTCTTAGGACTTGTTTGGGAGGGAGGGATTACATTAAGGGGTAATGGAGGTTAAAATGTGAAGAAAATGGAGGTGAGAGGTGATTAATGGTGGTGATTTATGGTGTAAAGAGGAGATGAAGGAGAAACAATTACCCCATATGGAGGTAATTACTCTCTCTCTGCCCCTAAGGCATTACCCTCATATAGAGGTAATTATTACTTTCTCACCTTTCCTTTACACTATAAAACACCACCACTATCCACCACCTTCCTCCATTTCTTTTCACATTTTAACCTCCATTACCACTTAATGTATTACCCCCATCCCAGACAAGCCCTTAGCCTTAATTAGAACCCTAGGTAACCCATAGCTTGATGAAAATCATACAATTAAACCAAAAGGCTTCTACAAATGTTTGACCTTAGCTTGACGTCAGCGAGTAGATTACTATTCTTGGGATTTTAAGTGTTATCACAAAGTTTTTAAGTTTTATTGTAAAGTTTTCGAGTTAAATCACATAATATATTTTTGCTCAAAAATATACAACTCAGACTGAAACTTTGTTATAAAATATACATATAAGTTCAAGTACTTTGAGGTTGTTGTATATACCACTGGTGGTATAATAATATTTTCCGGCTAAGCTGAGCTTAAGTTTAGTAAGCTAAGGCTTCCTTAGGAAAGCATTTGCTATATGAAAATATACTTGCATTAGAATGAGGGCAAATTAAGGTGGTTCCATCATATCGTTAAAAGAAAATTTGAAATTAAACATCATAGGGAGTAATAAATTGTTCCCTCAAATGTTGATAAGATAATTAATGTGGAAGTGTTGAGCTTTCTTTTTGAAGTTACTATAACCAGTTTAGTTAAAAATGAGTAAATGTTGGTTCACCCGCCAAATAATAAATGAAAAGGTATGCGTAGTACACACTCTATGGACATCAAATGCATTTACTCTATATATGTATTGTTCGTCTGATTCATTTTGTTCCCTTTAATACTTTGATACTCCGAGTATGGAATGAATTACCACGTACAATCAGGGGCGGACCTAGGGGTGCGCACAGCACCCCACGTGCGCACCCTTCGATTTTCAATTTTTTTTTTTTTTGAAATACTGAAAGATCAGGTACTTGTATAATTTAAGTGGGGATAAAACAAATGAAACTGCTGTGGTGCATTGGCAAGGAGTGTGGTCCTTGGTATTGTTGGCGGGGGTTCAAATCCCCCCATGCTCTGTTTTTCGCCTGTCTACCTACTTATTCCTCCTTTCTTTTTCTTTTTTTCCGTCTTCTTATCCCTCATCACTATTAGTCTATTGTATTTAAAAAATTTCAAACCTAATTTCAAAATTCTCTTTTCTCAATCATCAATTTTAAATCCTAATCTGCATACTTTGTAATTGTCAATTTCTAGGTTTTGTTTTGTTAATGTCAATTATGAATTACAGAGTACTTGTTTATTTAAATACAACTCCAAATTGTGAAACCTGATTTTGGATTTATTTATTAAATACAACTCCAAATTGTCAATTTTTTTTGATGTTATTTATTTGTTAGTTTGTCATTAATTCTTTATTTTGGGTTCTAGGTTTTTCAACATTTCAGATATATTTTTATGTCAATTTTTGGGTGTTGTTCGTTGATGTTAACTATACTAAATTAAATTAAATACTATGGTACTTATAATTATTATTCCCTCGGTTGTCATTGATATGTTTCACATGTTCTTTCTTTTAAGTAATCGTATTGGTTTCATTTCTTTCACTTTATATTTTGTTACCGTATAATATATCAGTTTCATAGTGTTTCACCTATTTCAAATTATTTACGAAAAATTTAGTTGCTTTTATTTAATATTTATAGTTTAACCAACGATATACAATTATGTGACGGCACCATGAATTTTCGTTTTTAATTAATTAAATCTACGTTTTTTTACACAAATTCTCGCATGAGACGATTTTAAAAGTGAACCCCCTCTCTTGAATTCCTGGGTCCGCCACTGCGTACAATTACTCCGTATAAGTTTGAGACGTTAGTCCTGGGCACATTGAATTCATGATAGAAGTATCCATCCGATTGTGATTCGTGAATAATAATATTAAGGAGTACAATAATATGACAATTAATACATGTATTAAAGGATTATTTTCTTATTTGGTCTCTTAAATACAACCCTAAGGGTTGTATGTATCATTTTTCTATTATTAGTATAACGGAAAATCTCTCTCCAAACAAAATTTCATATGATGATTTAGGTATGCTTCTAAACTGCTAGGTTAGACATTGATGGGGGTCGGTCACTTGCTATGGGCCGTCCGCCGTACGAATCCGGGGCCGCCAACCCGACCCAGATCACGAAAGGCCTGCCGCGCAGGCCAATCGGCAAGACTTTCCCGGTTAATCCCAGGGAGCGCCCCTGGAGGGCCGTATCAAGCTTTGGGTACAAAGCCCAGGCCCCTGCCCGTTAGGGCCAGGCTACGGCCACTATGGCTGGAGGAGAAAGAGTCTCCCCCTGCCAGCCAGGCGTCAGAGGACTTTCCCCTGACGAGCTCAGGAAAGGCGATCAGAGCCTTCTCGTTCGTGCCTAAGGTAAGAGGAAATGGGTGGACAAGGCACTCCCACGTGTCATCCGCTCATTCCCTCCCTCTTTCTCTTTTTTACTCTCTCTTATGGGAACCTATAAATACTCATTTGTTTCCCATGAGAGAGGGTAATTGATTTTCTCTCACTAGAATCTCACTTTAGAAAACGTCACCTTACTCCTCACGAGTAAGGTTCATCAAGCGCATTCACGGACTGACTTAGGCATCGGAGTGAGCTCCCTCGGACACCTCCGAGGCCCTGTGCGCTCCCTGTGTGCGGGTGACAGGCCCCTCCATCCGTCGGGAAGGTCCGACCACTAGAGGAGAGGAAGGTGAGGCTTGAAGGTCGAACAACATTGTCAAGGAACCAAGGTTCAATCTATGACCCGAATCCGTTTTGGGTCCATTGTTTCCATATCGGAACAGACATTAATAAGTACCACGTCATTGTTATTACTATCTCAAATTGTTACAAATCTTTGAGAAACCAAGGAACCTCCATTGTTGAACACAAGCTTGAGAGAAATATCAGAATTTGATGGTGTAAATATAAATGTGGTTTGTTATATATTCTTAACTTAAAATCAATACAAGTATCTTATATATATACAAAAGAGGTGGAATGGATAAGGATAACCATTCCACGTCATACTTGTAACAAACTATCAATCTCTAACTAACTGTATACATTCTCATAGTCCCCCTCAAGCTGGATTATATGGAACACCATGTAATCCAAGCTTGCGAGCAAAAAATTGATGAGTTGAACCTCCTAAAGGTTTCGTCATAATGTCAGCAAGCTGTACTCCTGTTCTGACAAATGACGGAGCTAAGAAACCATCCAAGTACTTATCTCGCACGAAATGACAATCAACATTTAGGTGTTTCGTTCTTTCATGGAACACCGGATTTTGAGTAATGTGAAGCGCTGCCTTATTATCACAAAGGAGTGGAACGGGAACTCGTGGAAAAACTTTGAGATCTTTTAACAAAGCCACCAACCAAACTAATTCGGCTGATGTGTAAGACAATGCCCTGTACTCTGATTCAGCTGTACTCCTGCTTACTGTCTTCTGTTTCTTAGATTTCCAGGAAATGAGTGATGATCCCAGAAATACTGCATATCCACTGACTGATCTACAACTAAAAGCACATGTTGCATAATCAGCGTCACTATAAGCTGTGATGTTTAGGTCATTTTCAGCCGGATAGAAAAGTCCAGTATTGATTGTCCCCTTCAAATATCTCACAACATGAACAGCAGCCTGCAAATGCGGTTCCCTAGGTTGATGAATGAATTGACTTAAGTGTTGGACAGCATAAGAAATGTCTGGCCTGGTCAAATTGAGGTAAAGAAGACGCCCAATTAACCTCCTGTACTGCTCTTGATCTTCTAGAATATCACCTGTCTCAGTCGAAAGCTTGAGCCCTTGGGATAAAGGGAAATCCGCTGGTGTTGAATTCTCCATATTCATATCAGTTATTATGTCCATGATATATTTCCTCTGGTTAAGCATAATTCCACTGTCATTCCTGACGACCTCGAGACCCAAAAAATACCTCATTAATCCTAGATCCTTGATGGTGAACTTGGAATCTAGACTGTGCTTGGTGTACTGAATTCTGTCAGAATCATCTCCAGTGAGTAAGATGTCATCCACATATATAAGAGCTACCACAAATCCTTTCTCTGTACTCTGTGTAAACATAGAGTAATCCTCTCTCGATTGCTCAAAACCGATCGATTTTAAGTGTTTGGTTAACTCAATATTCCATTGACGTGACGCCTGTTTCAACCCATAAATTGATTTCTTTAACTTGCAAACTAAACCTGGAGAAGAATGTTTGTATCCATCTGATGGTTCCATGTACACCTCCTCCTCAATAGACCCATGGAGGAATGCATTATTCACATCCATCTGGTACAAAGGCCATTGACGAGCTGATGCTACTGCAATAAGAGCTCTCACAGTAGTAAATTTTGCCACTGGTGAAAAAGTATGCTTGTAGTCCTTGTTTTTAATTTGATTGTAACCCTTAGCCACCAAACGAGCTTTATATCTTTCAATTGGTTATGTTTGATTTTAAACACCCACTTGGAACCAATTGCTTTGTGTCCGGGTGGAAGAGGAACCATGTCCCAAGTATTATTGATTTCCAAGGCTGCAATTTCCTTGTTCATTGCTTCTACCCATTTCGGATCAGACTTTGCTTGATAATATGTTCCGGGTTCAGGAATTTGGAGCACAGAAGCGAGTGATGCCACGTAATCAGAGTCAAAATCTGTAAGTTCTTGTAGAACAGTGGTATGAAAAGAAACTGATGACTCTGCACCTGCGTTCTCTTCATGCTGAACTGGCAATTTTAAGGAACAATGAAAATCCTTGAGCTTGGTAGAGATTTGTTTTATTCTGGTAGATCTCCTGACAGGTTGCACCTCAGGTGAAGATACCACTTCACCTTCAGATGATAGTACTTCACCTTCAGGAGAGAAAATCTCATTACTATGAGATGAATGCATATCACTTTCAGGAACAAAATTTTCACTTCCTTCATTGAGATGAATAGAACCATTATGTGTGGAAGTATTTGTAATCCCCGGACCCTCAGGTTCTTGACCATGATTTTGATGCAACAATTTTGGGAAAATGTCAGGTATAAAATCCACCAAGTCAGGTTTGGTTGAAGTAGGTTTTGGAGTCCCTTGATTAAAATCTCTAAAGGGAAATATAGATTCTTTGAATACTACATCTCTACTAACAAACATCTTGTGAGTATTGATATCGTAAAGTTTATACCCCTTTTCCCTTGGAGGATATCCGATGAATATACATTTTCTAGCTTTGGGTCCAAATTTATCTCGATAATTGAGAGGCATATTCCCAAAACATAATGACCCAAATACTCGTAGCTCGTCAAGAACTGGAACTTCTTTAAACAAAACTTCATAAGGAGATTTCCACTTAAGAATGGGGGATGGCATTTTATTAATGAGATGTGTAGCAGTTAGTATGGAATCCCCCCAAAATTTGGGAGGCAAACCCGCATGTATAAGCATTGCTCTGGCAGTATCAGCTAAATGTCGATGTTTTCGTTCCACCCTCCCATTTTGTTGAGGTCTCCCTACTACACTTTGTTGGTAGAGAATACCATGCTGATGAAACAAATCATGACAAAAATGTTGATCAAACTCTGTTCCATGGTCAGTCCTTATGACTTTAATGCTTGTCTGAAATTGATTTTTCACCATGAGAATAAAACCTTTGATGAGGTAAGGGACCTGATCTTTGTGCAGAAGTAAGTAGGTCCAAGTGCTTCTTGAACAATCATCAACTATAGTAAGAAAGAACTTTGCACCATTGAGACAAGGAGTTTTATAGGGACCCCATAAATCCATGCGAACAAGATCGAAGAATTTTGAAGCATGTGACATACTTCTCTGAAATGGAAGCCTATGATGTTTTGATAATGCACATGTTTCACAAAAAAAATTGTCAATACTAGTATTGTTTCCAATTACATGTCTAAGCTTATCAATAGAAGTATGACCAAGCCTAGCATGAGCCAACTCTACATCAGACAACTGTAACACAGTTTCAGCTATATGAGCTGTACATTGTGAATTGGCATTACAACCAACAATATCAACAATATTATTATGCGCTTGTATATCAGCAAAAACCAAGTAAAGTCCTCCACTCTTCCTGGCAGTGGCTTTAATGACCTTACTTGAAAGGTCCTGGAATAAACAAGACCCTTTAGAAAACAAGACTTGTAGAGAAGAATGCTCTAATAGTCGTCCAACTGATAATAGATTTTGTTTGAATTCCTTAATGATGAATACATTCTGTAATGTGATGTGTTCATTCAGTCTCAACTTGCCTGCCTTGAAAGCAGTTTTAATGGAACCATCAGGCAAACCCACTCTAATGGGTTTATTTAGTGAACAAATGTCATGTAACAATTCATCATAAGGAGTCATATGGTCTGATGCGCCAGTGTCAACAATCCATTCATACATAGTAGGATGTTGCTGCAATTTATTAAGGTGAAGACAAGTGACAGTACCTGCCATTGCCACGCCTTGATTCTCAGAAAAAGATTTAAGGACCTTCTGATAAATGGAATTTGCCATGTCATTGATCAAACCTTGATCCATGTTACCTTGACAAGTACCTGCACCTGAGGGGCCAGCAGCAAGATTAGCATTAGTGTCATAATCGAGCGGAGTAACCTGCTCCTCTTCCTGATCAAGAACAACATCCACATTGTGTGCCGTTCTCCTATACACATTTGATCCATTCTGAAAATGAACATCAGAGGGCTTCCTCTGATTGTTTCCCCCTTTTCCTTTCAACCTCTTGCTATTGGGATTCAGGAAACAAAACTTTGAAATGTGCCCCATTTTACCACAGTGAGTACATGTTTTCAATTTATGACAATTTCTTATCTCATGTCCCTTCTTGAGACAATATGTACAATGCTTTTCTGAGCTGTCAGTGTCTGGCTTAAACCTTTTTCCACCAGAATTAGCAACATATGCACTTGTTTCGGCTAAAATATCCACAGCATCACTGACTTGCTTTTGCCTTTCTACCTTTTGGAGTAATGAAAAAGCTTTGTTCAAAGGTGGCAAAGGTTTCATGGTCAATACATTGGTTTTAACCCCTTCATAACTGGTATTTAGGCCCATAAGAAACTGAATCAATTTAGTTCCGGACTCTCTATCCAGCATTCTCTTAAGGAGCTTACAAGTACAGGAATCCATTACTCCACAAGTACATAAAGGTATGGGGTCTAAACTGTCTAAAGTCTCCCAAGTCCTCTTAAGTTTGCTATAATACTCAACCAAAGGTGCATTACACTGTGTGGTATCACTCAATTCTTTCCTCAATTGATAAATTTCCACACTATTCACCTGTCCATACCTCTCGATTAATTCAGACCACAGTTCCTTAGCACTTCTAGCATACTCAACTGTCTCACGAATCTCTCTGGACAGTGAGTTCAACAACCATTTAACAACCATATAGTCGCATCTTATCCACTGATGAAACTTCTTATCAGTTTTAGTCGGTTGTTTACAAGTTCCGTCAATGAAACCGTCTTTATTTTTAGCAATCAACGCGATGTATACATCACGTTTCCAGGACATAAAACCTAATCCATTAAACTGTGTAGCTACTAGTTGGAGATTAGGTTGATCAGAAGAACAGAGGTATAACGGATCATCAAAACAGGAGTAATTGATTGGATTAGCAGAACTATCAGTATCTGATTCAGGCATTGTTAATTGCGTGAAGCTTTAGCATAAATGACGAATTCGATTGATGTGTAAATGAAGGAAATCAAACTTCAATTAGTAATGCAAACAATCTAAGAAATCGAGCGTTATCAGAATCGCAATCATACACAACAGGTAGTAGCGAAGAACTAACTCGAAGAACGAACAACAATGGAGCTTAATAGATGCGGAAGCAGAAGAGTAAAAGGTTCAGATTATACCGCGCTTAAGAGGAATAATCTGAATTGAACAATTAAGGAAGAAAATGCCAGTAGTCGTACTACTGCTCTGATACCATGAGAAACCAAGGAACCTCCATTGTTGAACACAAGCTTTAGAGAAATATCAGAATTTGATGGTGTAAATATAAATGTGGTTTGTTATATATTCTTAACTTAAAATCAATACAAGTATCTTATATATATACAAAAGAGGTGGAATGGATAAGAATAACCATTCCACGTCATACTTGTAACAAACTATCAATCTCTAACTAACTGTATACATTCTCATAATCTTTGAATATCGATAACTTAAGGCCTCGTTTGGTTTATCCGGGAACTTATTTCCTGAAGGAAGTTGCATTTCCCAGGAAGTTACTTTCCACACCAACCTCCCGGGAATTTGCAATATTTGTTTGCTTGACATCCTGAAATTCACACCTCCCGTGAATTGAATTCCTCATCTTGTTTGGTTGGTTCGACCTAATTCTCATGCTTTTGATTATAATGATTATTATGTCCTTTATTAATCAAGGGTATAAAAACTTATAAAATAATACGGAGTATATTATTTTCAACAACTTATGATATATTTGAAATTGTCTTCCCTATAATATGCAGTCGTAACCGAATTACATTATCGGCGTAAAAAATAACGAACATTATTTAAAAAAATAGATGGAGAATTATGAACATTATTTTTTTTAAAATAACGAACATTATGAAAGTAATGTACCATGAATTATTTGACGGGTAAAGTGCTTTTTAAAAAAAAAGACAATAAAGAAGAGGCCTTAGTATGATGGTTGAGATTTACTCCTATCATACACCTAAGATTGAGGAGGTGACCAGGCGTGATCATAGGCAATTGGAGTGAGTAAATTAAATGTAGTTTGGGTCACGACAAAAAATAATCAATTTTGCGACCGCTTTAACTCAAAACACGGTCAGTCGTAAAATTCTATTCTGGGATTCCAAATGTGATTTTGGAACCTATTGCCGGCGGTGGCAAAATCTGATAACAAAATTTGATATTTGCTAATGAAAAAGTCCGAAAAGGCTACACTTACACGTGGTGTATAAGAATTTCATACACAACGAATTATATCGCGCCACGTGTCAACTTTTTGTTGATATAGACCGATTAGTTGAGGGTTATGTTGATAATTTTACACTTTTAGGGGTCGTTTGGTTACTCATCCAATTACCGGGAAGTGCAAGTTCCCAAGAAGTGCATTTTCAGGGAGTTGTTTGGTTGCCCACTTCCCAGGAATTGCCACTTCCCGGGAATTGCCACTTCCTCCACAATGGGGAAGTTACTCACCAAGGCCCCCCTCGGTGTGTAGAACTTCCCGCATGAAGTCATTTCCCACATGGCAGCCAAACAATATTTTTTAATTCCAATGAAATACAAATTCACGTGAATTTAAAGTTCCCGGTAACTTCATCTTCCCATGGTGAACCAAACGAGCCCTTAGTTAATTTAGTTAAGTCCACTTTAGAAACTTTGGTAATTTGTTTTTGTATTTTCGTTTTCTTGAAATAATTATCTAATATTGTTAATATATTTTTGATTCATTTAAAATGTAAAATTAATTAATATGATTACATTTTGTAATTTTTTAAAATCTTAATCTGTTATTCTGTAAATATATAAAGGTAAATATATTAAAATTAATAATTAATAATTAGAATTTTCGAAAAATAATACTCCATTACAAAACATATTAAAATTTTCGAAAAGGTAAATATATTAAAATTTTCGAAAAGGTAAATAATATAATTAATAAACATATTAAACATATGACTACTCTATATAAAAGGTAAATATATAAAAGTTAACAAATCAAAGTAATTACAATATGAACACATATGAAATATTCTTAATTAATATTTCATTCCATACCAATCCGTTATAAAGTATATTTCTATACATCTTCTACATATTTTCGTATAATCTTTTTACGGCGTGTACGTTTATATATAATAAATATTTTTATATAATAATTTTTTTTATAATTATAAAAAGTGTGAATATATTCTGGAAGCTTAATTAAAATTTTTGAAAATTATAAAGTAAATTTTTGGATATACGTTTTTTTTTTTTTGACAATTACATTATATATATATATATATATGTAGGAAATATTTCAATGATAATATACTAAAAAAATCGTATTAAAAAATTTAAATAAAATTTTCGAAAATTTTAATTATTAATTATTTATTTTAATATATTTACATGTTATTCATATATATATATAATAATAAATTAAGATTTTGAAAACTACAAAATATAATCATATTAATTAATTTTACATTTTAAATGAATCGAAAATATATTAACAATATTATATGATTATTTCACGAAATCGAAAAATGTAAAATAAAAACAATGTACAAAAGTTTCTAAAATTGACTTAACTAGATTAAGGTTAATAATTAACTAAAGATGTAAAATTACTAACTTAACCCTTGCCTAATCATCCACGTGGCGCGATTTAGTTCGCTGTGTATGAAATTCTCATACTGCGTGTAAGTGTATCATCTTCCGAAAAAGTCAGTCCTAATTTTGGGACTAATAACTTCAAATGGTTCCAATTACTTTTTTGTTGGTATCAAATTTGGGACCGACTATGGACCCAAATCTGTGTGAACAAAATAGGTAAGAAATCTTTGGGACCGATTATAGCCACGGTCCCAAATATGGTTAAGTGGCCCCAAATTTGAGACTGAGATCCATCCCAAATATTGTCTTGGCCGTCCCAAAAATTTCATAACTAAATCAATTAATTATTTCGGGGTACCCAACTATTAAATTATAACCTGCATATATAAACCAATAACGTGTCATCAACCGATAATCGGGATGACACCAATTACAATCTCCAAAGTTTAATCGAAAAGACTCAATTTATAACCAAAGCCTAATAATCATACAACCGCAGCACTTATAAGACATCACTTCATCCAATCCAAACACTTGATTTACAAACTAGTAAGACATAAATTTAATAGTTGATCTTGCTTGCGACAGATATATCCGTCATAACATTAAAACGGATCAAATATATATCCAAGTGGGAAGTAAATGCCAAAAATCTTTTGCTACAACCTAGTGACATGAGTGTGTCTTTTAGTATTAAATATTTGACCCCTCATAAGGTTAAGAACTTAACACGGATATACTTGTCTTAGACAAGAATTTGCCTAAATTTAAACACTTTGACTAAGGTCCCGACATATTTAAACCACTCAAACCACCACCGCTCCAAATGCATGCGTCGAGAATTATAAGTGAAGTTGTGACAATTAAATTGTTGTTGCATCATGAGAAATCGTGCTTCCATTTCTTGTTCCATTTCACTCTTCATTTGCTCTTTTTGTGCCGCCAATCGTGCTTCTATTTGTTACATTGCTTCAGAGCAATCACTTCTATTCTCGTGATTTCCACTTCTCTTCACGCGCTTTCTCCGATTGTTATAGTCGTTTTTCAAGTTGGTCACCACCCAGGAACAATAAGAAGTACCCATAAATTTGAGGGTTTAATCATAGACTTCTCATAAATTAAAACAACTCATAGGCCAACTACCAATTCAATAAGCACATCACCTCTATAACTGGTCGGGTCCCACTAGACATGACAAAACTAACCTGATTTGAAAAATCTATCCCAAAATTTGAATTGATCTAAAGATCCAATCTTGATCATTAACCCGGCCCGTATCAACCTGACTTAACTTGAATATATATTTGTGTAGCATTGTAAACATGTCATACATACATGATACATGTAGGGTCATGTTCATATGGTGTGAGATTGGTGTCGACAGCCCAACACAAGCTAATTAATTAGCCAAGTCAAGTGAATACACCACCTATGGCATCTGACTCGATCACTCCTTCATTGATTCATTCAATCAGCATTTGCATTATTAGCCTAATTCTACTCCAACACTGCAACCATCTCACACTATCACGCTTTCAATTCCTTTCCAAATCTGTCAAATTGTCAGCATGACACTCTTGACTCTTGAGTCTTGCCCTTCTTCAACCAACACTAGCTATTTTGTTATTATTATCATTTACTCTATGCACATGATTTGTGATTGCCCTCAATATGCATGGTGTAGTGTCTGCTCTTCAAACTGCCCATGATCGACATGGCAGTCCATTCCCACCATATATAAAACGTTTTTCAACGATAAGAACGAGAGTTAACTCAAGTTGTAGGAGCTCCCCCACCACAACCATAAGATTGAGCGAGGTTCGATTCATATATACACCATAGTGCGTTCATGTGAAGTAAATAAGAAAGCGTGTATCTACAATTGAAAAAAAAAACTTCATTTCGACTGTTTTATACATACATGCATCCAACAATTTGATCATATAGGATCAAGACACATAAAAAAAGATTTATTTTCATAACTAATCTGACTTTAAAATCGTGTTTTCTAAGTCCACTATTATTATTTGATCACAAACGACTACCCTTATTAGAAGGGGGTAACCCCTTAGCCATTTCCCTAAGCACGAACTTCTTAATTTTGCCAGTAGAAGTCTTGGGCAATTCATCCTTGAAAACAACAGTCTTAGGCACCATATAATGTGGCAACTTCCCCCTACAATACTCAATCACTTCCCTTTCCGACGTAGTCCCCACCCCGTCTTTCAAGCTCACAAACGCGCAAGGCGTCTCCCCCCAATACTCGTCTGGTTTGGCCACGACAGCGGCCTCGTTGACCATTGGAAAAGTATAGAGCACAGACTCGACCTCGACACTACTAATATTCTCGCCCCCGCTTATTATAATATCCTTAGACCTGTCCTTAATTTCTAAGTACCCGTCCGGGTGCATTACCCCTACGTCCCCTGTCTTAAACCACCCATCATCTCCCATACATTTTGTTGTTGCAATTGGGTCTTTCAAGTACCCCAGCATCAAAAACCCGCCTCGTAGGACCACTTCTCCTACCGATTTCCCGTCTTTTGGGACCGGAATTTGGGTTTCGGGATCGATCACGTCGATTTCAGAGGTCGATAGTGTTCGGACACCTTGACGAGATTTTAGTTTAGCCCGTTCTGAGGCAGGGAATTTGTTCCAATGCGGTTTCCATGCGCATGAGATGATCAAGCCCCCGGTTTCGGTTAACCCGTACCCGTGACTGATGACGAATCCAAGGGCTTCGGTTCGGAGGAGGACGGTCGCCGGTGGTGGCGCTCCGGCGGTAAGGAGGTGGACGGGGTGGCGGAGCGGAGTCGGGTTGGGTTGGCTTGAGAGCATGTTGAGTACCACGGGCGCGCCGCACATGTGGGTGACGTTGTGGCGGCGGATGGCGGCGTAGACGGCGGCACCATCGAATTTTCGAAGACAGATGTTGGTTGCCCCAACGGCCGCCGTCCCCCAGGTGTAGGTCCACCCGTTGGCGTGGAACATGGGTAGGGTCCACAGGTAGACGGGTTGTTTGGGGACGGACCAGTCCATCAGGGCATCCATCGACATGATGAACGATCCGCGGTGGGAATGGACCACTCCCTTGGGTGCTGACGTGGTACCCGAGGTATAGTTCAATACTATCGGGTCCCACTCACTCTCGGGCCGAACCCACTTAAATTCCGGATCACCCTTCTCGATCATTTTCTCATACGTGGTCAACCATTGACCAGCCCTATCTTGGGTTTGAAACTCGCCAACATCATCATTATTGTTCTTTTCATCGATCAAAACAATCAACGGACGAGGGTGGGAGGGGGGAAGAATCGCGAGTGCGTCAACCAAAAGCGGAACCAACTGATAATCAACGAAAACAAGCCGAGTTTGACTATGACGGATGAGGACGGAAATAGTCCTGGGATCGAGACGGGTGTTGATATTGTTAAGAATTGCACCGGACATGGGGACACCGAAGTGGAGTTCATAGATAGCGGGAATGTTAGGGGCTAGAACGGAGACGACATGACCCCTGCCAATACCAAGGCTTGATATGGACGACGCGATACGCAGACATCGGTCGAGGGTGTTGGACCATGTGTACGTGGCGTCGTTGTAGACGAGGGAGGTGCACTCGCCGTATACCGTGGCGGCCCTCTCTAGGAAGCCTATGGGTGTGAGGGGTGGTGAGTTTGCTTTCGTTGGTTTGAGGTGGTCCATCTCTTTTGTTCTTTTGGTTTTCAAGGAGACGTTTTGGAAGTAAAATGAGGCACGTTAGTTGAATTGGTATTAACGTAAGAAGAGATAGGGATTTGCGTAATTGGTAAGCTCAGCTTTTATTATGAGTATGGACAAAAAGTTCAAGTTGATATGCGCAAAGTAAACAGGAGTGAGTCATATGAGAGCGAGAAGTCAAGGAGGATAAGGAAGTGGCTAACATGGAGTTGGTCTTACTTGTGATTGAATATCCGTTATAATGTTGAAATGAATTGAATATATTAATTTAAGAAGTAAATGTTAAAAATCTTTTCCTACAACCTAGTCACATGGGTTATTTTATCTAAGTATTTGATCCGTTATAAACTTTACGACGAATATTTTCGTCACAAACAAAAATTTGTCGCTAACATGTCGTGCCATGCCACATTATTTATGGGTTTTGAGGTGGAAATGGGGAATGTATCAGTTATCGCCATGTCCCCATCGTATTCTTTTGATGTGTATAATAGCAATGAAAAGGATAGGATAATGATATTGTGTCACCGGTGACGGTTGTGTCAAATTTTGACGGCACTCTCTCACGTGGTAAATTCTTATTTGGGATGAAAATATGTGTCTTGTGATGAGTCAAATATATGGTATTAGACAAACTCATGTGTCTAGAGTCATAGGGTGTAGAAAAAAAGTTGTTGGCATTTTCTTTCTAATTGGATATATTTGACTCGTTTTAACGTTACGAGTTACAACGGATATGTCTATCGCAAGGAAGACCAACTGTTCTGGCATACACCCTTTATTATTGGAGTCCCCACTTATTGCATGTGAAAGGGTCGCGTCGAGAATGGCGTCACCCAGTGACGCTAACTCATTTTCCTAATATATACGGAGTAGAGTATGTTTATCTCAATTCTCAACTAGTGCGTGTCATGTTTAAGTTTGGAATATCTCGATTTAATTCTTTGTATTTCTTTCTCGATTTTTCATCTCGCATTGAGATTTGATTTGTAATCTTCATTTGAGTAATTTCCCACTTAGAAAAGCACACTTGATGATACAATAGTAATTTTCTCCAATAGTCATTTTGACTTGGATAGAGTATAATTTAGGCCTGATTTTATTATTTTACTTTATAAAAGGTTGATTCTTAAGTTTATTTAGCGAAATAAGTTGAAAATTTAACTGAAACCTCAAAAATTAACTGAAAGTTTTTAAGCTAGTTGAAATGTACAACTTGATAAGCTAGTTAAAATCCCTAATGTTAGCCTAAAATTAGAAGTTCATAAGTTTTTGTCCAGCAAATTTCACAAATGAAAACGAAATGAAAGCAAATTTCATGTTACTATTTCTATTTTTAGTATACATACACATCATGTCTTTTGTGACAATTTTATTAATTATTAGAATGTTAATTGTAAATTTGCATGTGAGTGGTGTTATGATATTCATTGCTCGATCCCAAGTCCAAACAAAGGATGGAGAAGGGTTATAGGAGTAGTGGGTTAGTAGCAATCAGTGTAAAGCTCAGCCACATTGGATGAACATGAATCATAATTTATTTGAATATCGTTGGGGCGTCTCTTAGATCAAAAACGTCGCGCTACACTTTCTAGGCCTGAGTGTAGTGATAAATTTCTCAGGGTTGCTAAACAAGGGTCCACTACACTTTTTAGACCCGGGTGCATGTAGTGATACATTATTTATTGACATTTTTAAAAACAATCATATATTCATATCCCACTCAAACAAAGTTTTACATTTCTTTTTTTCTAAAATAATTTACTGTATATTTCTCATATCTTCGTTCTATTTACACAAGGCTATATACTACGGAGTAGTTTTTTAAGGGTCGCGTTTTTTCCTAACGAGCTTTTACTCAATTCTAACGATATTTTATCAATTTATCTTTGTCATTTCCTCCCAATTCTAAAAAATTTGCAGTTTCACTCTCTAAAAAAATTGAACAATCAAACTTTTCTTAATTTTTCTTAATTTTCAAAGTTACATTTGACATTTGCAATGAAATACAAACCTTAGAACACTTCTTTAATCGATCGATCAATCAATCAATCTTATAGCAAAAAAAACTAGATCCATAAACCCTAAAAGAATTCATAATAATCAATCATCGAGAGAAAACTTAATTGATAAATTTTACAATAAATTGATTAAAAAAACTATAAAGTTAAAACTTAAATCAATATAACTCCATCATTAATTGAAGAACTACGATCCATAATTGAATTCAAAATAGTTCGATTGATTGATCATAATCTGTTTAGTAGAGATTAAAGGTAATTAGAAGAATTAATCCCTAAAAATCAATCAAAAGAAGAAACCCTAATTGATGAATTTCACAGTAAATTGTTTAAAAAATCTAGAGTTAAACTTAAAGAAATATTACTTCATCAATAATCGGAGAACAGGGTTCCATAGTTGAATTTACAAGAGTTCGATTGATTGATCGGAATTTTTTGGTAGAGTTTAAATGTAATCAAAGGAATGAATTGAAGAGGTTGTATAAATGGTACAAGTGGATTCGTTAGGAAAATTAATTTCGTACCCACTTTCATTTGAGTTGACTCATTAAACCTTTTGATTTAGCAAATTAATATTTTCTCTTATCCAAACAAAGCTTTAAATTTATCCTAAACGGATTATCCAATCAATGTTTTGCATTTCTTTTTTTGGTAAAAGACTTTACCATATAATCCCCATATTCTGTATTTATTTACACAAAATATCATTACATTTTATGTAACAATCCGGATTTTCGATGACTTAATTTAATAGATAATGCGGAAGATTATCTAAGTCATTTAATTATACAATATCAGAGTATGTTTTAGAAATCCGGATCGCTACGGATCCATTACAAAATGCGACTATAAATATTACATAGTCTAGAATTACTAGTACAGAAATATAAATTGTCGTTTTACACTACTTATTTTTATTACAATCCTTCCTCAATTTTCCCCCATCGTCTATTACTTGCAAAAAAAATAAAACAGTGGACGCTGAGCGGGACAGCAAACAAACCGTTCTTCTAACATCACTTTATACACATAAGACAATCATGTGACTAACAAATATCATGCTTACAGAAATATTAAAGGATATCACTTAACAAATAGTTTCCCTTAATTCAGTTAACAAACATGTGAGGTGATGAAAAACGGTAAAGTTTTTAAAGATGGAACGTTGGCAGCCATTTGATTTTTAAAAGATTTGTTTTCACATAAACAGATTAATACACGAGTCGTGGCTCCTAGTACCACCGCTACACCCTATTGACTTGCATCTCACCAATAAGAGTAACCGTGTTACCAACTCGTAGACCGAACTGATCTTATGAGGTTTACATCTCACCCATAAGACTCAATTGGGTCGGACTTCAATTATATTATATGTTTATTCAAACGAGGCTCTGGGTGGAATGAAAGCTGATGATTACATTCTCTGCATCAACAAGAGGGTACCCGCAATTTTCAGAATCCTGTTCTGCCCCCGCTACGTAGGTAGTAATACTGATCAAGTACTTGTCTATATATGCGCACATACCCTACACAGACTCTTGAACCGCAGCTCTCACTGTCATAGGACGACTACCTTAAACACTAGGTCGACTCTTTGACCGCAGCCTCCGAGTCTGCTTTTCATTACAAGTGCAGTCGATGACATCTCAATGACGTATCCAACACAAGCTATCCGGACCCCAGACTCGCATTGTAAACTTTATATAAAAGTCACCCGTGATCAAGTAATATTTTATTTGGTGACCTTTATTAATTATTGGTCGGACTCATTATATTTGAAACAGTCAAATTACCAGATTCTTACTTTCGAGGTGACAGTGTTATACTTTAATCCTCAATTGTCACTTGAAACATTTTATTCCAAATATCGTACAACATTTATTTGAGAAGGTACATTATTTCTAAATACGTTATTTTGGATATAAATGTTTATTTATTTCGTTGAGTCCTTATATATATATATATATATATATATATATATATATATATATATATATATATATATATATATATATATATATATATATATATTTTGCATTTGTTTATAAATTTAAATTTAGGAAATATAGATTTAAAATTTAATAGGGTCACAAGACATGTGTCGTCCTACTATTTGTCCATTTCTAAAAATAACCTTTAAACAAGTTTTCTTTATTTTAAACTTATTTTTAAATTGGAATTGTTTTAAATAAGGTTTTATTAAGATAGACTAAGGTATAATAAAATACTATTTGTGTCTTAAGGTTTCCAAAAAGTATATATTAAGTCATACTTAATTGATTTTGGAGATCTTGACGTTTCTATACATTTAAAACGCATTTTTCTTTAACGATTTTACACTTCTTTAATTTATATAAAAATTAAAGTTAAATAAAATATTTTTTTTTTTAAAATTTTATAGTTTCTGAAAATTTATTTAACAAGTCATATTTTAATAATTTTATATTTTTCAAAGTTTTAAACTAGTAAACACGATTTTTATCAAAACTCGGTTTTAAGTAATATATTTGTAAATTACGTTTGGTGATCTAAAAATCGATGAAGAATTATGAAAATTTGCAGGACATAACTTTGAATTGTAATTAGAATTACCATATTTATTTCCAAATTTTTAAAGTGATAAAATAATTTACGTAATTCCTTAGAACCTAAATAATGAAAATTTCATAATTAAATTTCTACTTATCAAAAAATTATGAAATTTGACGTGGTACTACTTGTAATACTTATGAATGTCGGGTAAAATTTTCAAAGTAAAATAAATTCATTTAGTATATCCGATGTAACCTTTAAAGTTTCCATCTTCTTAAAATGAAATAAAATGTGATTAAAACAACATGTTTTTGTATGTTACCCACTTACACATTGTTACAAAATATAAATAAGTACAAATAATACCAAAATAAAAATATGAACAAAAACAATAATACACAAAGTAATTAATTGGCAAGAAATGTAAAACAAAAGTAAAGTGGAATATAATGCAATTAATAAACAATACAAAAAAAATAAAAAAAAATGAAGAGATACCAAAAACAACAAAAATTGATTTTATTCTTTATAGGTTCTTTTAACCATTTTTATCTATTTTCTTTTATATAACAAAAATTAAAGTGATGAGAAATTTAATAGTGGAACTTTCGTCAAGGCATTATTTTAGTCATAAACGAAACTACATAACGAAAATTAAATCGAAGTCCACTACAAGTACATTTCGGTCCCATAGTAACTCTACGTCCTCTAAATCAAATTTACTATAAGTCTTATAACCAAAATAAAAAGCATTAAAATTAATCATATAACATTTATATTAGGGGTGAGCAAAAATATACGATACGGTTTTATTATACGTATACGATACGGTATACGCTTTCAATTATACGAATTTCCGTATATCCGATACGAATAACCGGATATACGATACGGTTTTCCTTAAAACCGTAGCGGATACGTATCGGGGAAAATAGAAACCGGATATCCGGTTTCTGATCCGGTTTTTTAAAAACAATAAAAAAATATGAAAAATATAATCTTAATATGAATTATACAATAAAGAATTCAAAACCCACCAATTATTTTCAAAGGCAAAAAACAAAACTATTAGTAAATTTATGATATTCTGTATTGAAACGTAATATTTTGTTAGAATAATTGTATTGTAAGACATATATACCATTGTTTTGAGGTTTTTTTAAATATATTTTATTATATCAATTTATATAAAACGTAACGTTGCTTAAAAATCAATTAATTACTCTTGATTAAAATGAAAAAAATTGTTTAAAAAAAAATAAAAATAGAAGAAAAATATAAAACCGGATACCGGATATCCGAAAACCGGATATCCGAAAAAACCGGATATCCGGAAACCGGATATCCGGAAAAAACCGGATCGGATACGGATCGGGAATTTTTTGATTTTTAAAACCGGATATCCGATACGGTTTACAAAACCGGATCGGATATCCGGTTTTGCTCACCCCTAATTTATATATATATTACTTAGTAATGTTAGTCATAAAATAAGCCTAAATATTAAACTAAGCATATTACTATATTAGTAACATAAATATACTTATATATAAAAAGGATGTTAGAAGAAAAGTTTGGTTACCTTATTAGCTACTATTTAATAACGATATTAAGAACTAAAGATTGTCGGGATCGATAATATCGTCGAAAATCGGAAGGTTTTCTCCTTCAAAATAAATGTTCCTTAATAAAGGTTGGCTTGTGAGTTTGTTTATGAGGATGGAGTTGTAGTATTAGAATTGAATAAGAAGTAAGGAGTAATATGTAAAATGGTAGAAATGAAATGAATGAGGGTAAGTACTAAGTAGTAAAAGTGAATGTAGTAATTGAAGTACTAATGGGTATTATATGGAATAAACAATGGGAGTGGAACAAATATCTCAAATTCTTAGCATGTAGTAAGTTTAGGACGTGAGTGTAAGAGGCTCAAATGGGTCAGTTTTTGGTCTTTCAAAATTCGTTCCATTTTACGTAAACTTGCTATCGAGAATTTATATTTTAATAACCTCGACAGTTTTATAACTAGAAAACTAAAAACGTTTTGAAAATATCGATAATTGAATTTTAACACGGGTTAAGATAAGCTCGCTTTTTCTTGAAAATTGAAATATAAATTTTACGGAATAAAATAACGGAACCCGTAATATTTACTTTTGAAACAGAAATGGTGTTACGATGTGCAAAACAGACGATGAATAGTAATAATGACAATAATTTAAAAGTAATCATTACTTGTTGAAAACTAGCCTAAGTAGACTACATGTCACATTTACGGGCGTTGTTCCGTCGTTCATTTACGTCTTCGCGTAACCGGGTCTCGAAATATTATTTTAACAATTTGATAAATCATTCTTATTTATTGCTAGACGGAAAATTATTTTAAATTGTCGGGACGACATGTTACTATTCATAAAAATGGTTTATCGTATTTTAAACTCGACTTAACGAAAGTTAAGATGTTAATAATTCGATAAATAAATTCATATGTTTTTATAAAGAAAATTTTTTTAAGTTGACGAAAGAAAATATTTTTATTCACGAAAATAATTTTTCAAGTGTTAAACTTGGTTTAAATAAATGTTTAAAATTTTAACATTGTTTGAAAAAATACGGGGTGTTACATTTTACATATTTTAATCATGGTAAAGATTTGTATGCTGCTTAATTATTTTAAGCTCAGACAATAATGTTCATCCTTATTTAATACTCCTGATATGGCTAAAGTCGTCTTTTGTGGCGGATAGTAGTAATGCTTGTAAAAGGCAAGAACAAGTGAGTTCCAATCGGTGATCCTCTCGGTGGCTTTATCGAGATCAGTAATCCACTCTCTAGCAGAATCCCGTAATGAGAACATGAAGAGCACCTTCATGACTTGTTCTTGAGTGACTCCGGCAGGAAGTGAAATCGTAGAACAATAATCGGTAAAGATCTTCATATGCTTGTGAGGATCCTCTTTAGGGTCACCTCCAAATTGATTCTTCTCCACCAAGTAATAAAGGCGGGTCGAATATCGAAGGTACCTTGGGTGGCAGTTGGTCGTTTAACCAACTTAGGAACACTACAAGAAATACTTCAATTAGCTACCATAAATGAGCGACCGAAACTTTCAGTCGCTCATTTAGCGACTGAAAGTAACTCGGGCGACCGATTTAAGTCACTGGACGAAGAGACGGATTGAGGGGGAAAATTAATTCATGGTAGCGACTGATTTCGGTCGCTAGGAAAAAAGCGTGCGACCGATATCGGTCGCTAAACTCAGAGATTTAGCGACCGACGTCGGTCGCTAAGTGACGTCAGATTACGCAGCAAAAAAAACCTTAGCGACCGACTTTAAAAAAGCGCGCGACCGCTGTCGGTCGCTAAGGAAGCAAAATTTTTTTAAAGCAGCGACCACCCCTCCTCCCCCAATCACATCTCCCATTTCACTCACTCTCTCTACCTTCCGTCTCCCTTCTCTCTAAAATCGCTCCCCTTCTCATTTCCTCTTCATTCCTTCCTTTTTCTCTCATTTTCCTTGATTAAGGTATATTTTTTTTATCTATACTTAGTTTTAATTATTTGTTAATTTTTGTATTTATTGATTTAATTAAATTAGTTATTAGGTTAGATAGTTTTTTAGTGTAGTCTTGTTGTTGTCGGAATATTTAGTGTAGTTAGCATGTTAAAAGTCCATAGATTCCCCAATTTGAAATAGATAGATTGTTAGTATAAAGTTAGGGTTTATGGTTGAGTAGTTGAATGAATTGGGTTGTTTTAATGTGTTAGGAAATTGGAAGTGAAAATACAATTATGCCGATTTAGGGATGTACTTATAGAGGGATTAAGTGGAAATAGTACTATATTTAGGTGAATTGAGAATTTACAAAATATGTGAGTAGTGTATATTAATAATTAATTTAGAGGAAATAATGTGTATTTGGTTATTGTCTAAATTTTTTTTAGATAAAAAATGAAGAGATTTGAACGAAAATGAATGTATGAGGAAAGATTGGATAAGAGACGATGTCCCACAACGCAATTTTTAGAGGGTGTTAATTGTTTTCTGGAGTTTGCTAAAAACCACCCTGAATATGCGTCAAACGGTAGATTTAGATGTCCTTGTGCGAAATGTAAGAACCTGAAATTCTTGGAGATTATTATGATCAAGGAACATATTATCTCAAATGGGTTTTATCCAAATTATTATCGTTGGATTTGTCATGGTGAGACGTCTTCTATTGAGGAATCTGAGGTTGAACAACATGAGGGGGGGTTGAGAGGAATGATAGTTGATGTAGTTGAGTGCAATGTGTTTAATGATGAGAGCATGTACACTAATGACGATGACCAACCAACCTCACACGAGCCAAACCCACGAGCAAAAGCGATTTTTGATATGTTAGACGCTTCGGAGAAGCCATTATATGGAGGGTGTGATGTGACATTGTTAGAAGTCGCGTCTATGGTAGTGACCCTTAAATGTGAGTATAACCTACCGTTTGGGTGCGTAGACGGTGTCGCTGCGTTGCTTGAGAAAGTCATCCCAAAAGACAACATTATGACCAAAACATTCTACAATACCAAAAAAATAGTTAAAGGTCTTGAACTTCCGCATCAAAAGATCGATGCTTGTCCCGATGGATGTATATTTTTTTGAATTGGAAGGACGATGTCCTGCTTGAGGAATGTAAAATATGTGGTAAGGGTAGATACAAAAGTGTAGATGGGAATATTGTTTTGGAGGTAGGAAGGGAAAGAGTGTTGCGAGGGATAAAAAACTTATACCACTTAGTCGACTTACCTACTTTCCCATCGCCCCTAGACTTCAAAAATTATATGCAACCAGAACCATTGCCGAACAAATGAGGTGGCATAAAGAAGAAACTCGTGTAGAGGGGAAGATGTGTCATCCTAGTGATGGGGAGGAGTGGAAACCCTTTGATAAAATCTACCCTGATTTTGCTGAGGAGCCCCGCAATGTGCGACCTGGGTTGTGTACCGATGAGTTTGCCCCTTTCGGTCAGTTCGGTAAGTCGTACTCATGCTGGCCTGTCATGGTCACACCATACAACTTACCCCCATGGCTGTGTCTGAAACCACCGTTCATCTTCCTTTCTCTTATTGTTCCCGGCCCAAAAAATCCTAAAAATCACTTTGATGTTTACTTACAACCAGTGATAGAGGAATTGAAACACTTGTGGGAAGTAGGAGTGGAGACATATGATGTGTCATTGAAACAAAATTTTCAGCTTAGAGCATCGCTTTTGTGGACTATAAACGATTTCCCTGCGTATGGTATGTTGAGCGGTTGGTCTACGGCAGGCCAAAAAGCTTGTCCTTGTTCACTACTACAAAACCCTTGGTTTCTTGACGCTTTAAATGTGGGTTCTCGACGTTTTAAAGTGTCGCAAATTTAATTCTCGACGCTTTCAGAAAGCATGGAGATTTTGAGCGTCGAGAATTCTCGACGCATTTTTATGTCACCATTCTCGACGCATTTTTATGTCACCATTCTCGACGCATTAAAACGTTGAATATTTTATTAAGACGCTTTTTTGCGTCACTACATGGTACACTAAAATATGCAACCTCGACGCTTTTCTATGTCGCGATTTTTTTTTCCCGGCCAAATTTTTTTCAACGCACGAGATTTTCTACTATTAAAAGAGTCGAGAATTAATAATATAAAATTCAGTTATCGACACTTTGATATCGGAAAAGCGTCGAGAATCTTATCATAAAGAATAAAATAATAATTATATATTTCCAACAACTGACTACTGCTTGCGATTACATATTTATGTTGTCTAAAAAGCGCGACTCCACATTTACTGAAGATATCAATAATACACAAAGATCGAGTTGGTCATTCAGAAAACAAACACTTAATTAGAATAATCTCCAATCATACATATACTTCACAATCAAATAGAGTTTCATAAGATGAAACCCTAGAATAATTTTCATCCAATCATATATTTCGCAATCCAAAGTAAAATAAAAAAAATTACTAAAAAACTATAGTATTATTTAAAAAGGTACGTGTCTTCGTCCAAAAACATTGAACTTAAAGTCCAAGCTCAAAAAAGTGAGCCGATTTTGTCATCCATCAATTCCGTCATCATCTCCCTTTTTGTGTTGTAGAACGTCCTGTAGTGGTAAAAAATATATAATAAGGAAAACTGAATAGACCATACAATGAACCATAAATAGGTAGAAAATATAAATGCATATTAGAGAAATAAATTACCTCAGGTTGGCGCGTGCTTGGAAATTGAGAGTTTCTCAAAGTTTCCCGAGTCTTGTCACCAGGTTAGCGCTTTGGGACACTTAAAACAAGTGCTGTTTGATCCAGATTAGCAGCAGGTGACGTTATTCGATACCCATTGTCCCAACGCTTGTGAATACCTTCACTTGGATACAGAAAATCAAGCTCCACAACCTAAAATAGACATTGACGGAATAGACTGATCAGGTCAGAATTGTATCTACAAGGATGTGTCAGAATAAACAAGTGAAAACTGATAGCATGGCAAAATGTTCAAAAAACAACCTGATCACTGTAACCAGAATTGCGAGACATGACAACGCCCCACCTTGATCCGGCTGTAGCCATTGAGGTCACATGAAATCATTCCCTCCACTTCTTATTTATCCACTTGAACGGAAAAGCATCACTTGCTTTCACTACAAGGTAAAGTCACTTTAGAGTCGGAAGTTTTAGTAGCAAATCTTCAATATTCTGTAGCTAATTAGCTTAGAGACCGAATTTGCGACTAGATTTCATTAGTAGCTAAATGCCTTGTCGCTAATTTAGCTACTGAATTAGCGACCAAAATTAGCTACCAATTTAGCGACGATGGCTCACTAAACCACACATGTATGTCCACGCACCACACCACCGCCTCTTTCATAGAAATTGAATATTTATGTTCGCAAGAGGAATCGAACCCATAACCTATGAACACTTGACCAACATTCAAACCATTGGGCCACTTGAAGATTTATGTTTATTTTGACCATGAATGTATACTTAAAGGTAAAATTAATCATTAAAATGTGGATTGTAAGATATTTTTGTAATACTCCAATAATAATATAAATATATTAAAAAAAATATAAAAAAATATCATAAGAAATATAAAAAAAAATACATGATAATAACAACCGACAACTAAATTTAGCTACCAATTTATTTTCGTAGCTAAGAATTTAAATTTAGATACTTAATTTGCTACTCACCTGGTTTCGTTTCTATAATAACTACTACACTTATTTACGAATTTACTTTGATCTCCTATATAAAAATTAAATACATTATTCGCAATTTTATGTCGATATATATAGAGACGACTTTAGGTACTGACGTTTTTCCGTATCTAAAAACTTAAATTAGATACCAAATTTGCTATAGACTTTATTTAGTCTCTATAATAGCGACGTAATTAGCTACCACTATATTTTGATCTCTAAAATTGAGACTAAATATATTAATGTCTCAAAAGTAGTAGCTAATTTATATATTTAGCGACTGAATTTTAGGCAGTTGCTAAATTAGTAGCTAAATTGCAATTCTCTTGTAGTGTTTGTAAGACTGCTGTGTGTACTGTGTACCTTAATTACACATTGTCAATTCAATCAAGGTAGGTATATAAATTTAGTTTCTTTATTTCATCGAGCTCAAAGTGTAGTTCAATGACAAACCTTTAGACATCACCACAAGGGAGCTCCCTTTGGTAGAACCAACAACAAAACGAATGTAGAAATTCTTTTCCCATTGTTCCATTATCCACTCCTAAAAGAATTAGCCACCGAGTCCATCAAAGAAAGATCAATCCTGCATAAGCTTAATATGAATATTTTTACTTTGCGTAAAAGCAGCATACCTTCTGCAAGAAGTGAGACGATAACTCGTAAATTTGGTGAGTGAATCCAGTTCCAACATCCATGATTAACGCCCAGAGATTGGAGCAAGATGCAACAGAGCTTATAAGTAAGCCATCAACATTCCCTCTCTCCACATGTTGCTCCAGTCTAGCATCAGCTACATTGCAATGGTACCTATACAGAAGAAGTTCAATGAAAGATCTTTCAATAAACATCACTGTATCAAGCTGAACTTCTACAGTACATCTAGCATAACATAATGAACAATACTTAGAGATTGATGCAACTGTTGAGGCATTCACAATATAATCTAGTAGTAAATACTGTACGAGATTAGCTAGTAATTGGTAAATATATTGTAGAACTTCAGCGAGGGACTCAGAGACATACCATAGTCAATTCGGCTGGATTCACAATAATAGCAATCTCAAATGGTGGCACGAGAGACTCAATCCTTACAATCCTCTCTTTTCCTCCAAATAGCAATCTCACCCTTTTGAGAAAGAGACTTAGAGTATATAGAGCAAGGAGAGAATCAATCGTTTAAAAAATATATATAAAAAAAGGGGGACTGTATGATTTCCAAAACCTCGTTTTGACCCATTCTCTTTCCTGCTTGTGCGTCCCCAGCGAAAAGCTCTTGCAATGTTTCAGCAGCCACCATGCCACTATTTTCACTCTGCTTGCCTCCAAATACATTATCAGACAATAGGGCAATCGGTGAAATATTAGTTGCCCTTAGAAAAGGAGTAGGCACTGTGTTTCCAGCTGCATAGATCGACCAAAGCTACAAAAAGAAAAGAATGATCAAATTACGGAGAATTTTTTGGAAAATGATTGGATTGCGACGCATATAAGATGGAGTAGCAACTCATTTGGAAAATGTAAAGTATGTTACTGATTAGATGAAGACCCATATTTTCTACGTGACTATAAAGATCAAAATTTCAGTTTTTGACATAGTTAACTATAAGTAAATTGAGAGAATATTATAGTGAGTCAAAACTTGGGCTAACATGTAGTAGCACATTACGTTTTACTGATTAGTATAAATTATACTCCGTACTCCGTAATATGTTTAAACCTCACACATCATCATAATGAGTTACACACCATAAATATTACGAGTATACAGGAACAATGCACAATATATGCATCAAATATCATGAGGGGGCATATTTTGCAAAATCATTGGAGAAGAGAAAAGGCCATAAAAATGAATTTAGCTTTCATATCACATATCAATCGGCAATAAATTAAAGACAATGCAAAGCATAAATGTTATTACCAACCTCACAAATGATTTGCTTAACAGACTTGTGAAAGGGAGTTACTAGATCCAAAGCCTTCCTTTCAGAATTATCAGCTAAGAAATCTTCGTCATCTTCTTCTATTGCAGTATGCGGCTCCAAAAGGGGTAAATAATACATCAAAAAAGACCTCAAGGTCGTGAGCATAAACGTCTTCAATTGAAAGGCCGAGAAAAGTGGCTTTAGCTCAACATTGTATAGCTTCCCAATGTCATAAGTGTCAGGTTCAAAAGTGTAGTCAGGAAGTTCAAGAACCTTGGAGACATGTTCCTCAAGATTCCCAGATATCAGATTGTCGCTCCACGTTGCAGGAGCATCACAGTAAGCAAATCTTTCATTGCTGAAAATTCACCATACACACTTTATTGAGTGAAATCACAACTCGTGATGGACTAACAGGGTTCCACATTTCAGAAGAATACACTCAATGAACATAATAAAAAACAGTATTGAAGGCAAAATAAAGCTGTAAATGCAATGATATTTTGGAAATTGAGACAGTCAAACTTCCCACCAAGAACTGTTATACAGTTAATCTCACTTTTATATAGCCGAATGTTCATCAAATTTGTCCCGGACAGCTATCTATTCGATGCTAACTAAACAGATTTCACAAATTGCTACTCCGTAACCAAAATCACCATGCCTTGATCTTATCATAAGCACAACACACTTCATCATCACTCTACAGTGAAAAATTCAACTGAAAGCGATTTACTGTAACAATCTGCCTAATTCCATTAGAAATTACCCATTAGAAATCAAAGTCTAAGCAATGAACCAAATGAATTCTCCATAATCAATTTGCCTAATTCCTTCAAAATCCAGAAATCAAACAACAAGTAAGGTGATGAACGTATTAATATAATTAAACTAATCATACTAATATAAACCAGACTAAACAGCAAGTAAGGTGACTCTCAATGAAGCTCCCAAAGAGAACTCGTTGCCAGTTATGAATAAAGGCGACATGAAAGCTGAGAACAATTTTGAGAGAGTGACCTCTGCCTCCTCCGAATATCCAATGAGAAAAGAAGTCAGGAGTAGAAGTGAGCCTCAAGATAATAATTTTGGTATTTTTTTCTCATCTCCTTAAAGCTTGAATCCGATAATATGGACTACTCCATCAAACTCAAGCCAAGACTGGATTGAGGTGAGCCTGAATTCAACAAAATCTGAAACTCATCCCGTCACCACCTCAAAGTCCCAGCATTAGCGACCTGGAACTCACTTGAGTCCCAGCAATGATATATTAGAGACAAGTGAGGCAGTACAACAGCTATAGGCAGTACAACAGGCATTGAGTCCCAGCAATGTTGTGTACAGCAGCTATAGGCAACCACAGTACAATTTTGAATGTGTTAATATCATATGTCAGCAATGAATGCAGACATTCATATTCTTTATACTACTTCGTATAATATTATGGGCTATGGTTACCTCAAAGTCTCAGAACTTATATTGTATATTTGTATGGCTGTCTTGCAGTGAGTCGACTGACATTTCAACGAAAAAAAATTAATCAAAAATACAGAAATCACTCTGTAAGAACCAGACTTTCAATTAATTCAGAAATTATACTAATATGAACATATTAATATAATTAAACTAACATGAAACAAACAGGAACCCATATGAACATCGTCAACAATCAATTATACTAATACGCAACGAAAACATCAAAAGATATCTTACTGTGATGAAATCAAAAACGATATCTTACTGTGATCAAAAACGATATCAAAAACGCTTTAGATAAGCAGGATCGACGCAATGAAAGATATTAGAGGGGAAACAAAAAGAGGGTGATGTGATGAAATTAAATTTGTACCTGAAATCAATAAATGGTAGTACGCGAAATCAAGAGCAGAACGGTGACGCGAAATCGAGAGCAGAACCGTGATGCGAAATCTGAAGCAGAACGGTGATGAACAAAGGTGATTGATGAACGAATTAGGTTTAATTAGCTTGGAATGATACGAAGGTGATTGATGAACAGGTGAGCGGGTGATTGATTAGGTTAGTATGAGGATTTCCAAATTAATTAGAGCAGGTGAGGCGGTAATTGGTTTTTATTTGTTAAAGGCGGGATACAAATTTTTTTTAGCCGCTCATCATTTCAATTCATCAGTTAAGAGGAGTTTAGGGGTTTTGTTTATAAATTATAATAAAAATTAGGGGTGAGCAAAATAAATTGAACCGATTTTGAAAATCAAAACCGAATCGAAATCCGGTTTAAAAATCCCAAAAAACCGGATTTTTGAAGTTGAAAGCCGGTTCGAGTACCCGAACCAGATTTTTAGTGAAAAATCGGGTCGAGTTCGGTTCACAATTTTAAAAACCGGGTACCCGTTTTTGAATCGGTTTACACTTTTAAACGAAAAAAAAAATTGATATGCAAATTAGTGAAACCGGGTCAAAAATCGGTTATAAAAAAGATAACAATATTTTTTAAAAACTGGGTCATAAAAAGCGGTTCGGGTTTAAACCGATTCAGTTTCGGTTTAAAATATGAAAAGAAAAATTGGGTACCCGATTTAAACTGGGCCGGTTTCGGTTCGGGAAAAAAAGCGGTTTTCAAAAACCGAGTACCCGGTTTTTCTCACCCCTAATAAAAATATAACTCTCGACACATTAAAGGGTAGAGAAGGAAAATTTGATAAGGAAAAGGATGGACACTTATGAAAGCGTCCAGCTTAAAGCGTCAAGAAACTAATGATTTTGTAGTAGTGGTTGCATGAGTGACAGTAAAACATTTTACCTAAGAAATTCAAGCAAAATTAGTTGGTTTGACTACCATAGACAATTCCTACCCGAGGGTCACAGGTACAGGAAGAACATGAGAGCTTTTAAGAAGGGTGAGGTGGTGCTAGATGAGGCACCAATTCGTCTCCAAGGAGATGAGATATGGGAGGTGATTTCAGAGTTCAAGGATCTTAAGAAATTAAAAAATGGTTGGTTTAAAAGAAGCATCTTCTTCGACCTTCCATATTGGAGTACTTTATTACTCCGACATAATCTAGATGTGATGCATATTGAGAAGAATTTCTTTGAGCAACTGATTCACACCGTCATGAATGTAGAGGGTAAGACATGTGACACCGTAGGATCCCGAAAAGATTTGAAAAAAATTCGTGACCGTCTGAAATTGCATATCAAGCGGGATGGGTCCAAGTCTAGGGCCTTGTTTAGCCTTGATAAGGCTCAGAGAAAGGCCGTAATAGAGTGGGTAGGGAAATTGAAGTTCCCTGATGGGTACGCATCCGATTTCAGTCGGTGTGTCGACATTAAGAACCTGAAGCTGGAAGGTTTGAAGAGTCATGACTGCCACGTGTTCATGGAGCGGTTACTACGTGTGGCGTTGAAGCAACTACTGCCGGAAGGTGTTTGGAATCCTATCACTGAGATATCTAAGTTTTTTCGAGATTTATGTTCGTCGACAGTTACAATTGACGACATGACTCATTTGGAGGATCAAATTCCTTAGATACTATACAAACTTGAGATGATCTTCCCACCCTCCTTCTTTAACTCAATGGAGCATTTACCGGTCTACTTGCCCTACGAAGCTATAGTGGGAGGACCGGTCCAATTTATATGGATGTACCCATTTGAGAGGTGCGAACTTTCAAATACTTACTTAACCATTAAAGTTAAATATTGTAATTTATTATTAATATTATTGCTTGATTGTCATAGATTTCTCAACCATTTGAAGAAAAAAATTGGTAACAAGGCGAGGGTCGAGGGCTCCATATGTAATGTTTATCTAACAGAGGAGATAGCCAACTTCTGTTCTCTATATTTCGAGAAAGAAGTGAACACCAAAGCCAAGAATAGAAACACCCGAGATGATTGACCCCAACGTACCAGAATTTTTTCAAAGTAAGGTAGGTGAAGGATCTTCATCAGCTGGCGGGTGGAGGATATTAGATGAGAAGGAGTACAATCGTGCTCACCTTTACTTGTTATCAAACTGCGAAGTTTTGGAGCCGTATGAGAAGCAGTTTGTAACTGAATTTGTAGCTGCTAATCCACATTTAAATGTTGATGATGTTTGCAATAAGCATGAGGAACAGTTTCCCAGTTGGCTTAAGCAGCATGTAATTTCAGAGAATATTCGGGATGATTTGGTTAGGGATCTAGCATTAGGTCCTTTGTGGAAGGTCAGAACTTGGAACCGGTATTCGGTTAATGGTTACAATTTCCATACATTTGCCCATGGTAGCAGTAGGGCTAGATGTAATTTCGGTGTGACTATGTCGTCACTTGATGGTGACAACTACTACGGTCTACTGGAGGACATCTTCGAGTTGTACTATGCTTGACATGGTCGTGGGTATAGAGCTGTGGTATTTAAATGCGAATGGAAGGAAAACTCAGTGCATGGCACTAGAGTATATGAACGGTACAAACTAGTTGAAGTTAATCATACCAAAAAATACTCCAAGTACGATCCATTTATACTTGCACATCAAGCACACCAAGTGTACTTTGCTCCTTATTCAACCACAAAGAACGATAGAAATGTAAACCAGTGGTGGGCGGTGTTTAAAACTAAGCCATGGGGGCACATTGACACTGACCTCTTCCAAGAGGAGGTCATTTCTAGTGGTACAACATTGTCTCCAATTGATGAGAATCTTTTCGCAAGTGATGATGACAATAATGAGGTGGATGTGGGGGAGGATTTTGAAGACGATGAAGGTGGTGAGGAGGAGGAAGGTGCTTCTAGTGATATGGTCGAGGAGGAGGAAGATACCGATGATTTGGAGATCGATGATGAGGAGGAGGAAGATGACTACGAGGAGGAGGATGTAGTTGGTTCGTGTAGGCAAGTGGGAGATGACAACGATAGCGACGATGACTGCTAGTAGGGTATAGTTTTAATAAGTTATATTATTTCAATATAATAGTCTTTATTTAATATTTTGGGTATATTATTTCAATATTATGATGTCAATTTCTAACTTTCTATCTTCGTCCCCAGATATGACGTTGGGCAGAAGAATGCAGTTTGGGAGTGGGAGCAGGAACAGGAAGTCCGAGCAGCAACAGGAGCAGGAGGACCAGCAGCAGCAGAACAAGGAGCAGCAGAACGAGGAAGAGCAGGTCACGGGAGACCAACCTCGACCACCACCGGGAGCTCACGAGCTTCAATATCGGGAACTAGACGGGCGCCTAATTCTGAGCCCCGAGGGCACATGGTGAGACATTGTATTATTAGCAACGTCATTATTGGTTTTCAAACTTCGATCATATTAATAACTTCATTTTATTTCATTTTTTGGTGAGACATCATCTTATTTCATTCTTTGGTGTAGGTTTCGGCATCGAGTGACAGTAACTGGTGTGTCAGATAGTTTCATGAAGGACTTGACTACCTGCTGCACTAGTTAGACCAAGGTGCCTCAGTGGCAACAGGAGAAGTGGTTCGACAACTTCAAGGTACACCATTTTTTTGGTTTTAGTAATTAACTTTTACTGTTTACGGATTACTAATACACTAACAACAAACGATCTTGCAGTTGAAACACTAGTGGAACCCAAGCCTCGAGGTGGCTGTAAGGGATCGATACATGGACGTCGCGAAGCCAAGGTACAAGGACAACATGTTCAAGTTGGCGAGCGAGGGAAAGGCAGACAAATACCTTAAAGGTTTGATTACTCAATTAGTGTTCGTACTTGAATAGAAAGTTGTATATATCTTCAATTCGCTTACTGATCTCTTCATATGAATTGTAGGTGCCGCCATTGAACAGTTCCAAAAAGCCCGCTCCGACCATAAGTTTCTTAAGAGATCCCTCCAAGTGTTGTGTGTCAAATTTGGACCGTTTTTCCTTCCATTTAGACCCGTTTTTCCTCTGTTTCGTGAGATTTGAGTGCGATTATCGCCATATTTTGCGTAATTCTCACATTAGTGTCTCTCTTTTGCATTTTACGTGTTTTTGGTAGTTTTCTGTCTATTTTGATAGGATTTCGACCGAAAACGCGTTTGAGCTTCTACGAGCATGAGAGAGATACGGTCCAAGAGCAAAGCACACAACTGAAAGTTCAAGTAATCCAATTGATCGACGAAGAAAGAGACCGGAAGAGAGGTGGCTGACCACCGGGTGAAGTTTCGCCCGGTGAGTCGTCACCGGGTGAAGTTTCGCCTGGTGAGTCATCACCGGGCGAAGTTTCGCCCGACGACATTTTCCACTCCCCGAAGATTTTCATGGCAGTTACCACCGGGCGAAACGACCGGGCGAAATTTCGCCCACCGGGTGAAATTTCACCCGATGGAGAGACCGGGCCGAAAACGCAAAAACCGAAGAAAATCTCACCGGGTGAAATTTCACCCGGTGGGATTACTAGGTCGAGCCGCAGGGTGAAGTTTCACCCCATGAAGATGCAAAGGGTGAAGGTCTAGCTTAATTGAAGAAGGATTGGATTATGGGTCTTGAAGTGTGTGCAACTCATTAAGAAATCTATATATACCCCTCCTAGGGTTTAGTGCCTCCTTGTGCCTTAAGTGAGCCTTGGGATTAGCCCTTAGGAGTAGGAGTAGGGTAGAAAACTCTCTAGTAGTAGTAGATTGTAGTAAGCTTCCTAGAAAATTCTCTACAAACAATTAATAGATCTACTTAGTATTAGTATAATTACTCCTTAATTAGTAGAAAAGTCTCCATCTTTGTTGAAGATTGTTGAAGATTCAAGGGTTTTGCAAGGGTTTATGTGACAAGGCTCTTGTTTTTTTTCTTGAAGATTCATATTTAATTTATTGAAGATTGAAGATTTATGCATGGATTAGTGACAAATTCTTGTGTATTTCTCCAAGATTCAATCTTTTATTTATCTTCATCTTCCTCTTTAATCTTCTCATTGTGGGTAAAATTCTCTCCTCTCCCTTTTCTCCATTAGTATAATTGTTAGTGTAGTTTTTATGCATGTTTTAGACAATTTATCTCTTATTAGTGTTTTATTATTGCTCATCATGACTAGTGAGTAGATTTCTTTGTTGGGGAATTAGGGAGGAGAATTTGGATTATTTGATTCAAGGGATGTTGGTGGGTTGTTTACTTGTTAATTATCAATTTTATGGTTTTTTGTGTCTTTGTTGACTTAGAATCGCGACTAGGCCGACCTTGACTCATTTCTACCAATATGGGGAAACTCGGGGTAGAAATTACCTTAGATTGAGACTTACCCTTTCGTCGCGAAAGCGGGTTTAGGTAGGTTGGGTGAGAAACCGAAAGGTGGCAACCTCCCTTTTTAACGTTGTAACAAAAACTCGATCCCGAGACTCTAAGACCCCATTTCCGAATCCCGACTCTCCCCAACACTTTTCCTAGATATTACCCCTAGCTTTAGTAGTATAGTTTGCTAGCAATAGTTCGACCACTCTCTCTCTCGACCCAAAACCCCCATCTCAATCCTCCAATCACGATTAGACCCTAGACTTGACCATTACGGCTTAACCCCTCTCCATGCGGATCGATCCCGACCTACCACTACTACGTTAGTTAGGTTAGTCGGAGTTAAAAATATTGTTTGATTGTGCGTGTCGACGACCGCGCGCGCCAAAATGGCGCCGTCGCCGGGGAGACGGTGATTAGTTAATTGATTAAGTCTTTGTTCTATTGTGATTGGATAATTGTTTTTCTTTCCTCCTACCATAGTGCCATTAGGTGCTAGGAGGACTCATCGTTTGTTGAGTTTTTGCTAGGTTTACTCTTGATTTAGGTTGCTTGATCCCCATTCGGGGAGCAAGTCGCTTGGAAATATTGTGACCGAAGCAACAACTCGATAGTGTAATCCTCCATCAATTTCATCATTTCTCAACACTCCATCTTCAAAACAACTTCCAAGGATTCAAGTATGGCTACACTTGGGTCCCATTCTCAACCATCTATTGAAGAGATTTCTTCACCCGTCTTCATTGGAGCCATCCCGGAGAGTTTTGAGCTTAAACCTTCCATCATCCATTTAATTCAACAACAAACTTTCCGAGGTTTGCCAGATGAAGACGTGATAGAGCATGTTTGTCTTTTCAAGGAAAGTCTTATTGGTGTCAAGCTTGAAGGTGTCACCGAGTGCCAATTACGTCGGATCCTTTTTCCTCGCACCTTGCGTGATGGAGGAAGGAGATGGATTAAGAGTTTCCCCAACAATACTTTTCGCACTTGGGAACACTTGAACAACGCATTCCTCGAAAAATATTACCCACCATCCAAGACCAACAAATTCCGAAGAGAAATTCAAACATTCCAACAACAAGAAAATGAAAGCGTAGGTAGAGCCTGGGACCGATTTCAAACGTTGCAAAGGAAATGTCTGCACCACGGCATCCCTAGTTGACTTTTACTTCATATATTCTTCCACTCGCTATTGGACAACGCCAAAGATAATGTCAATGCGGCGGCAAAAGGCGATTTCTTTTTGTTAAATGAAATCGAATCTACAAAACTCATTGAAAGGATGGCCAAGAATGATGAATATTCCGAAAATGATCAACATCGTCAACCGAGAGTAGAACTAAACTTGAAGCTAGAATTGAGGAGTTGGTCAAGCAATTTGAGGTGTATGTTGCTAGAGCCAATTCTCCACCCAAGACTAGAACATCTCCACCAAGAAGAGTAAGTTCACCGAGACGATCGTTCATTTCACCACCGAAATTGCATCGTATTGAAATTTCATGTGATCATTGTGGGAGATGTGACCACGATTCCGAATTGTGTATGAGAAAGGAGAGTGCTTTTCAAGCCAACACTCAAAGATCCCATGAAAAATCTCAAACGAACAATCCTAATTCGGGGACCGGATTTTATTCCATGCCTACTCAAGGATCATATCCTTTTCCAAGAGCCCCCAATCAAAGGGTTTATCCTAATTCTCATGGCTTCTATTATCAACCGAGACCTCCTCACACACATCAATTCAATCAAGGTTATTTCCATCCTCAAGGACCGCCTAGACCGAACTATGGTCCACCTTTTGGAACTCATCCTCAATTTAATCAAGGTCCTCCTTTCGGAGCTTATCCACCGCCTAATCAAGGTCCTCCGAGGAACTTTCAAGGAAACTCTCAAACCTTTTATGACATTCAACAAACTATTAAGTTCTTGTTGGAAGAAAATGCGTCAAACCGAGCTAGACTTGAAGCTTTAGAGGCACGTTCGGCCTCGCGAGCTCGATCTCCTCAAGAGTCGACCGACTCTTTCAACAAAGCATCTGTGAATGCCGTTAAGGTAATTAGTAAAGAGGAACCGGTGAAATCTTTTGACCCACAAATTACATCTCATCCCTCAATCAAACAACTTGATGAGAAAGTGGTCAAGGATGTAACCGAAAAATCAAGGAGAGATCCGTCGAAGTATCTTGTGAAAGACCTTGCATTTGTTATCGAACAAATTCCAATAGAGGACACAAATCTAGTGTCTAGGATTGAGGTACCTCCTTTGAATGACAAGCCAACAACCCTATTCAATGATCAAGCCTTGGGAATGATAACCTTCACCGACCTTATTGAAAACATTGTCACAAGCACATCTATGCCTACCCCGTCCAATTACATCCGAGACATCATTTTGAAACCCGCCGAGGAGGAAAAGGCTCCCATTTCTCCAAAGACCAACCCTAAAGCTACAATTCCCATTAAACTAGGAGATCCGGGTAGTTTTGCCATTCCATGTTCCATCGACCATGTCTTAATAGACCGTGCTTTGTGCAACCTTGGAGCCGACATTAGTTTGATGCCCTTAGCCATTGCTCGCACTATTTATATTAAAGACTTGGATTATTTTCCCGTGAATGTGCAAATGGCCGATGGGACCACTAAAGAACCCTACGGATTGGCTCGTAATCTCATGGTTAATGTGGGGAATTTGTATATCCCCACCGACTTCGTCATTTTGGACATGCCAATTGAGGAGCGAAATCCTATCCTTTTGGGACGGCCTTTTCTAGCTACCGGTGGGGTGATTATCGATGTAAAGCGAGGACGTTTATCTTTTAATGTCGTTAAGGAAATGGTCCAATTTGTGCTTCCCGCGTTCCTTCCCGAAGATCCTCCTAATACGGAGTTTTGGAACCAAATGGTGGAGTTCCCATCAAATGAAGAGCCTTCTACCGAAGATCTTGACTACGATGATGAAGAAGACGACGGTGCCCTATTCATACTTGGTTCTACCTCCGACGAAGATATTCCCGAAGAATTTGCCATGCTTCCCGAGGTAGCGCAACTTATGAATATGCCGGAGTTTAGAGAAAAGCTCAAGATCGGTAACGTGGAATTTGGTGTGAATGATCAAGACCCTCTGGGTTGCTTTTCAAGCAACCCCGAGTAAACTCGAACTATTCAATTCGGTTTGGTGGTGTCCATAATAACCACCTTGTAAATATTTGTATATTCTTTTCTCTTTTTATTCTCCTTGGACAACAGTTTTTGGATTTTTCTTTTGGAGCCTGTTTTGGTACCCGCAGGAATCATGAAGATTTCTTTCGAAATTTTTGGGGTTGCGCTTTAAACGATTATGAATAATCATGGATTGAGAAGATTGGTTTATTTGAAGAGCTAAGGATGGTTCGGGCCAAGTCAAAGAGATTTTTCGTAGCAAAGTCCCGTTTTGAAGTGAATATTGTACCGGGTGAAATTTCACCCGGTGGCAACCTTGCTCGAAATTAAAGGAATTGACGGAAAATCCGTCGGGCAAAATTTCACCCGGTGGAATCTCACCGGGCGAAACTTCGCCCTGCGGTAAAAATATTTTGCGACTTGGAATTGACGGAAATCTGACAGGGCGAAATTTCGCCCGGTGGGATCTGACCGGGCAAAATTTTGCCCGGTCGTGAAGCAGCGCGGAAATGATGAGAATTGACCCGAATACCGTCGGGCGAAATTTCGCCCGATGGTGATCCACCGGGCGAAAAATCACCCCGCGTCACTTACCCAGCCAAACCCACCCTTTCCTATCTTCATAATTCACTTTCCCTATCTCTCTCCTCAACCAAACCCCCAAAACCCCAAACAAACCCCAAATCGTCTACCTTAAACCACCTCTAATCCCTCCATTCCTTCACCAAAATCCAACTAAATTATATATTTCTCATCCTTATCACATTCCTAACATCTTCTTGGAGTTTGTTTCGAGAAATTGTTCCGATTCTGACAAACCCCAAACCGAGACCGTCGACAACTTATTTGTCAAATTCAAGCATCAAGAATGAGAAGGGTGAAGCAAATGGCGAGGAAACGGATTTCTTCAATGCTAGGTCGGAATTCGGGGTCAACATCGTCCTCTAGGTCGGAGGAGACGGCCGAGGCTCAGGATGAATCTGTCCCGATGTCGGTTCAGACACAAAGACCAACACCGTGCGAACAACCTGTTCCGCTTGAGGTACGTTACCCGAAAATTCGCCGTAGTTTCCGTCGTTCTGATTCTGGTCTTTATTTCGCTAAAAAAGCTCATGTTGATAAATGTAATAAATTTTGGGTCTGTCGTCTCGAGCCGACTCGTTGGGCGGCTCGAGATGTACTTGAGCGTATGGGTATAGACACGCAGGTGCGAGCAATGTGCCAAAGCCTTGGTCTTATCAAATTTTATGCCTCCAAGGAGGAAACTTTTCAAAAGTTGACGTGCGAGTTTTTCGCAACTTTCAAGCTAAGTGGTGACGATAATGCCACTGTCTCGTTTCAACTGCGAGAAACTTCGTACGTCCTCAACTTGAGGGACTTTGGTGCACTGCTCGATTTACCTTCTTCGGTCCTTGGAAGGCCTAGGGCGGGACAGACTCGGGACGATAAATTCGGCCGAGATCGATTCTGGTTTAAAATAGCCCGCCAGAGGACTTTCAAGGGAGGAAAGATGCGTTCTTTCTCTATTTGGAACCCCATCCTTCGATATTTGGCACGTATCATAGCCAACTCATTCTTGACAAGCTATGATACGCACCATAACTGTAGTGCCACAGCTGTGCAGTTATTGGAGGATGCGGTTTTGAATAGAGGCCCGTCTATTGATATGTCCGAGGCCTTAGCTACTCATTTTGCCCAGGTTGCGAAGGGCAGCCGCAAGAAAATTTCTTGTGGCGGTATTGTAACGATGATAGATAGAGCCTTAGACATTGATTTTAGAGATTTAGCACCAGTTGACGAAGCGGGACTTTTTATAGATGAAGTCTATTGTCCTTTCCTTGTGTGGCCGCAGAAAGGGGATTATAACAGTTTGTTCTTGTATAAGATTACTGAGATGAGAGCTATTGTAATGCCTAACCACGAATGGGTCAGGCTAGATATTGAAGAGAACTTCGGCATGCCGAAGAGGTCTGGGGAATACATTCGGGATAACACCCGAGGTAAGTTCTATATGGTTCAATACCCCGATGGACCTTTAGATTATGGCGACGATGATATTGAGGTCGTAGACGTGTCGAAGGAGGAACCGGAGGTTGAAACCTCTCGGGATGAGGGTCATAGGACTTTACCGTCATCATCACACGGACCCTCTTCCTCTCGTCAGACCGAACCCCCGACCTCCCAGTTTTTCACACCCGACTTTACACCGCACAGACACTCCACGTTCACCCAGTCTACCCCCGGTTTTCAGGAGGACGTCAACATGAGTCCTCCACGACACTCCTCGTTCTTCGGATCTGAGGACTTTTATAACCAGTGGGGGGGAAGTTTATGACCGTACACGTCAGACTTGGGAGAACTCGACCACATCTTTGAACCTGGCCCAGGACGCCTATAATGTAGCCCGGGATGCGCGCGATACTGCGCATGGTTCTTACACGTACTCTAGGGAAGGCTTTGAGTTTGCCCGGAGTAGCTTTGAGATGGCTAGGGACACTACTAGGGACGCCCAAGCAGCAAAGATGGCGGCGGAGGAGAACCAGAGGATGTTGCAGCAGCAACAAAACCTCTTTTATCAAATTTTCGGTGTGCCTCCGCCAGGGTCTTACTACCCACCACCTCGTCCCCCAGGTCCGATGTGAGTGGTCGAGTGTCGTCAGTGTTAGTGTGGGGGTGTTGGATGTCAGTCGTCGTTAATCTGTTCTATGTTCTCAGTAATCTTAGTCAGTCTTGCAGCGCCAATTTTTGGCATTTGATAATTATTGTTGTTGATTAATTTCTGATAATATTTTGGTTGGTTTGGAGACTTGTCAGCTCCTCACGTGATCCTACTTGGGTCATTACAAATGTGAGGTTTATTTGCAGGTGCCTTAGAAAAGAAGGACTTGATTGTTGCTCCCGGTCTTCGGTGACTTGATCGCACCAAGACCATTTTGAAAAATCCAAAAATCTTCTTTTTCTTTTATTTTTCCCGATTCGTGTGGAATCCGGGCGAGGTGACGTGATTACACCTACGCCCTTTCCCATCTTATCGATTTTTCCTTTTTCTTTTCATTTTTCTTTTCTTTTCTCTTCTTTTTCTTCTTTTCTTTTTATTTTCTTCATTTTGAAAAATCAAAAATACAAAAACATTTGAAAATTTATCAAAAATCCCAAAAACATTTTAAAAATCATAAAAATTCAAAAAGATTTTCCGTTCATTTCTCTCTTTATTCTTTTTCGATTCTTCCTCTACTTGTGCATTGGGGACAATGCACGGTTTTAGTGTGGGGGAGGGATCTACTATCCTTTTTCTTCCTTTTTCTTTTTCATTTTTCTTTTAAAAACCAAAAATCCAAAAAAATTTCATTTTAGCTTTCTTTTCTCTTTTATTTTTGTTTTTGTGCCACTTGTATTGCCTTGCATTTCCTTCTTGTAGGTACACCGCCAACCATTTAGCATGGATACGTAAGATAGCGGAAATGAAATGAAGACCGCGCGGTAATATTTTCTACCTTCGTTCTATCCCTTTCTTTTATGCATGGGAGTTTGGGCACATATGCTATTTGGAGGTTCACTTGGTGAACATTTTGGAATTGGTGGTTGTGATTGTGTTGACTTGATGGAGTTCGGAGTGTGATGGTGGGATTTGTCGTGGATCCCCACCGATCAAATAATAACCGGCTAAGACCTAACGGTAGTTAGGGTAAGTCGGGTCGTGTCCACGGAGACGGTGTTGCAAGGTTTAGACTAGGTCGGCCTAGAACGAGGCTAAGTCACAACAAACACAAAGAAATGCTAATTTATGAATTATGATGAGATGAGAAGAAGGAAGTGGACTAACAATGAACTAGACTAATACAATGCTAAAACGGAATAACTAAAGATCAAACTAACTAGCAAACTAAGGAAATGATGACCAACTAATAAGATGAAATCAAATGTGGAAAGAAGTGGGTTAGGTCGGGTTCATAAGTGTAGTAGGGTGACTTGGGTAATCAAGGGTGTAGGTGTCTCCTAGTTGCTAGAGTCGGTCCGGGCTGTCGTTACTTAGACCGATGTCAAGGTGGGTTAGTGTTGATAGCGTCTAAACCCTAGTCCACATTGTATGTATAATGACTATTCTCAACATGACCACATACAAAACAAACAATGAGTAGAGAAAGACTAGCATGAGAAGCATGGCCACTACAACTCAAACAAGCATTTCAACAAACACATGGTGTGCCAAGTATGTGACTAACAACAAAGATTCACCCTTTGCCCCTAATCAAACCCTAATCACCCATAATCTACCCTTAATCCCCCAACTAACCCACAAGGAAACTACTCACTCATAATCATACTAACTACAACAATAAAAATAGAAAACAACATCACAAACATCAAAACATCCATGGTGAACAATCAAGAACAAACAATAATCAATGATTAAACTTGATGATAAAACAAAGATTAAGAGAAGAGAAATTATACCCACTACAATTGGATGAAAAAGATGAGAACTTAAATTAATAAGAAACCCAAATAAAACCCCAAGGTTGTCAATCTTGGATGAGTCTTCAAGAATCTTCTTAATTACAAGACTAATTAACTAAGGTTAACTAATGATTAAAGGAAGATTAAAACTAATGAGAGGAACTAAATCTAGGGTTTATATGATGTAGAGAGGCATAAAAGAGTCTAAGGTATGGTAAGATGCATAAACAATACAAGAGGGAAGTATTTATAGGGGTACAAAAATGAAGGAGGGAGGAAAAAGGACTTCCGGCTACAGCACGCCGGTCCCGACCGGGACGGGATTGGTCCCGACCGGGACGGTCTGATCCCGACCGGGACGAGTCGGTCCCGACCGGGAGGGGTCCAAAACAGTAGCATGGCAATTCGTGCACCTCATCCCGGACGGGTTGAGGCCATACCCGTCGGGGATGAGTCTTGTAGGCCTCCAATATGATCCTTTTGGTTCCTCCTTGCTTCACATGGACTTCTCATCGATTCTCGGGACTCGGGATCGGGTCTCGGAGGCTCGGGATTGGGTCCCAAGGTCTCGGGGTCGAAACCAAGGCATCGAGTGATCGTTCCTCCGCTTCGTTGGCTCCGAAAAGTGTATGTATTGAGTCGGAATCGCTCCAACTCGTCATGAATGGTCTCGGGAACCTGAAACGAGCTAGAGGAAGCATAAGTAACCCATGAACCGCTCCCAAGGAGCGATTCCGCAAGGAAAACGGGACCAAAACACAGCAAAATAGGCACTACAAACTACACTTATCAACTCCCCCACACTTAACCCTTACTCGCCCTCGAGTAAGCACATACTAACTACTAAACTAGCCGAGTGGGTATTAGCGCACCCTACGCCCTTTCAACTCACGCGAGTGCACTTAGAGGAAAAGTGCACTCCGCAAGGCAAGTGGGGTCTTGCGACGAAACCGTGGATGCAACCGGACACAAAAACACATAGACAAACAAACATACAAACAAACAAAAATCGGTTGCACCCAAAGGAAAACAAATACCGCTTCCCTCAAACAAGCGGTGAAAGAAGCACCGGTTTAGAACTCAAGGCAAGTGACAACGTTCCCAAGCTAGCAATACAAACCAAAATGGACAAAACCCTAATAGTATGACGACAAAGCAACAAAAACGTTGATAACTTACCTCGGTTCCTCCTAACCTTCTAAGAACGTACTACGGGACGATCGGCGGGATGGAAAAGGATGAACCACGGTGTTAGTCGACACTGTAGGTAAGTGAGACCCCGCCCCCCTTTAGCAAAGAGCCGAGAGGGTCGTCCCATGTCCGAAACCGCCTAACTAGTCCAAGTAAAAAGGTGGAAATATGCAAAATGAGGGAAGACCGACCATTGCCGCTATCATCCTTCCTAGGGACTCGGTCCTTTGGTAGGCTCTTCACGGCAAAAGTCGGAAAAAGGCTTATTTTGAGAGGTAGGGGTTATTTTTGTGAATCGGGTTTTCTTTTGGCATTTTCTCTTTTCTTTTGCATTTTTGCCTTGTTTTGCCATGCCATTCTTTTTCTTCTTTTCTATTTTCTTTTTGGCTTTTGTGCCTTTTCTTTTTCTTCATTCTTTTCTTTCTTTCATTTTCTTTCTTTTTCTTTTCTTTGCCCTTTTGGCTTGATTTGGCTTTTTGGCATTTCTTATTGCAACAAGAAAGACGAATTCAACAATTTGCAATTTTATTGTGTGGAAATGTGTAGGAGGTAGGGGAATAGGTAAGTCGGGGGTCGCGATTTCCCTTCAAACCCACAAAAAGGGGAGAACTTGGACTAATCAAACAATTCCGAACACGGTCACCTAGGGGACGGGACTCGGCAACCAAGGCCTTTTCACACCGTGGGTGGTCAAAATGCAAATCCCGTAGTAAATCCCTAGTAAGCTAGGTGGACTCAAGGTAAAGGACCAACGAAATCATTGATTTAGGGTCATTCTACTAGACTAAAGTCCAAGACTTGATTTATACTACTAAGGAGGGAAAGTAAACACTTGCACACTAGCCTCTAAACCGGGTTTTCGAAAACCGGTTACACACAAGACACACAACAAAACACAAAACAAAGACTCAACGAAAACGAAAGAAAAAGAAACAAAAGCAACAAAACAAGAACAACACAAAACGAACACATACATAACATAAACACCACCCCTAGCTTCCAAATGAGCAACCAACCAACATCAAACTTTACAAAGCTCCTCCCGAGCACACCACATCACAATCTCCTCCAAATTCCGCAAGAGACAAAGAAGGAAAAAGGGATAGAAGATGTTACCGGACATCTTGAAAGCTTTCCAAAGCCATCGGTGGTTTAAGCAACCTATAAGGAAAAGGGGGGCAAACACACACAACAAAACAAATATACGAGACAATGACACAAAAGAAAAACACACAAAAAGAAAATCTTTTTGAATTTTTGTGAAAATTTTTCAAATTTTTAGGATTTTTAAAGATTTTTCGAAAAACTACGAAAATAAAACTAACTACGATAGAATATCGCTCCCCCACACTTAAGCCGAGCCATGTCCTCATGCTCGACCGTAGTGCATGGAGCACAAAAGAAAAGAAACTACGAAAATAAAGCTAAAAAAACAAAAAGTGGAGAAAAGGGTAGAAAGTGTCCGGTCGGGGTGTAGTCAAGTCACCATGGGCCGAGACAAGAAAAGATATGGATGGGGGAAGAAATAAAAAGAAGGAAATAAAAGGAAATGGGAGGGGAGGACTAGGTGTAATCAAGTCACCTAGCCCAGATTCCGCCCAAATCCGACTAAATCCTACAAAAAGGGTGAAAATCATGCAAATTTGGATTTTGAAATGACTCTCGATGTAGTCACATCATCGAGAGTCGGGAGCAACCATACTAAGGCCTCGAAGGCCACCATGACACAAATGATATAAGGGAAAGGGAATAAAAAAATGAAGACAAGCTATAAAAATGGAAAAGAGAGGATAGTTGCCGTACCGTACGGTTAGCAACTCACTCGCTCCATCATCTCATAAATCAATATCGGCATGTAGCAAGTCGTCATCATTGTTATTCCTTCCCAATCGCGGTACGGTTCCATGGTTGGGGCACAAAGGTAAAGTGAGGTGGGTTTTGATGTGAAAGTCGGTGTAAAGTGAAGAGAAAGTGAGGTGAATGTTTATATAAGGTGTAAGGGTCATATTAGGAGAGTAAGGACAAGTAGGGAGGTTGGGAGGGGGTATACAATGGTTGGGTGGACTCAAATGACGAAGAAAAGGCCAAAGGAGGACAGGGGGTCCATCCCGGTCGGGATGGGTGGTCCCGATCGGGATGACCGTCTCGTCCCGGTCGGGAAGACCTCGTCCCGGTCGGGATGAGCTGCCAGTAGACCCATCTTTTGTGCACCTCATCCCGGACGGGATGACATCCTTCCCGGTCGGGATGGGCCTTCCATCCCGGACGGGATGACCTATTCTAGGCCGGGAAGAGTCTCCTAACCCTCTATATCTCCCAAAAGCTCGTTCCAAGCTTCAAAAACCGACTTCCCTTCACACGATCCAAGCTCAAACAGTGACCACTCCTCCCTAGGAATCACTTCCACTTCACACCTATCACAATAAACTCAAATAACACATCAAATTCCCTCTCTCACATCGCTCATCAATCAATCCAAGTAATCAAGAAGTTCACAAAACAAAACAAACTACAAGGGAAAGAGATATATACAAAGAGACGATTCTTGTGGAACTCCGTCAAACCAAGGTGGTGCATTCTTCATTCTTTTTCAACAACAAGAACTAGTTCCATCTCCATCAAGGGCACGAAGGAACAAGTCGAAGGCCCTAGCAAAGTCTTCAATCAAGCTCGAGATATAACCGACCACATACCAAGGCTCTTCATGGCCTTGCCTTGACGTTCCCGGGGCATCCTGATCTTCCAAGTTTAATGACTTGAACTTGTACTTTTGGTCTTTGGGGATATACTCAAACGTCCACCGGTCTTCATGTGGCTCCAAGGGAGGCTCATCCTTCTCCTTGCTTTTCAACTTGTCATCAAGCCCATGATATGGGCACTCATCTTTCTCCAAATCGGAGTCATCATCCTCAAGTACATAAGAGTTCTTGTTCAAGCTTTGTCCCGACTCTCCCCTTAGATCGATGTCTTTTGCGGCTTGGATCATATTGCATGACTCATCATTGGCGGGCGAAGTGTTACCTTGGAGGTCAAACACTAGCTTCTCTTCGCCTAGTTCGAAGGTGATCCTACCATTCTTCACATCGATCATAGCACCGGCGGTGTGTAGAAATGGGCGCCCAAGAATAATGGGAGTGAAAGCATTTTCCGGCATGTCGAGCACAATGAAGTCAACCGGAATGAAGAACTTCCCAATTCGTACCGGCACATCCTCAAGCATCCCCAATGGTCGGTTGAATGAACTATCGGCCATTTGGAGTGTAACGGATGTACGCTTAAGCTCCTTCATCCCAAGTCGGCAACAAATAGAATAGGGGATGATGCTCACACTCGCACCCAAGTCACATAATGCCCTCTCGATCTTGTAGTTGCCTATGGTGCAAGGGATCGAAAAACTACCCGGATCCTTCAACTTTGGAAGCGTGGAACCTTGAATAAACTCGCTCACCACCCTTGTGAACGCAATAGTCTCTTCCTTGTCGATAGATCTCTTCCTAGCCAAGATATCTTTCATGAATCTTCCATATGCCGGGATTTGGGTAAGTAGCTTGGTGAATGGGACACTAACATCCAATTTCTTCACAATGTTAAGGAACTTTTCATATTGAGAGTCTACCTTGGTCTTCATTTGCCTTGTTGGGAAAAGCAACTTGATTTGGATCTTGTTTTGCTCAATAGGGGAAGACTCTTCAAATGACACCTTCCTTTTACCCTTGTCTTTTGCTTGAAGTGGGGGAAGCTTGTCTTCTTGGGGTCTCTCGATCTCCCATAAGACTTGCTCCTCCATTGGATTATCAAAGCTTGATCCTTCTTGATTTGGAGACACAACTTCTTTCATTGCTTCTTGCTCACTAGGAAACACGGGAGGATTATAGGTGGCACCACTCCTTAAGGTGATGGCATTGACATGCTCAAAACTCGGAGTTACCCCTTGAGGAGGTAATTGCCCTCTTTGTCTTGAAGAACTTCCCGATGCAAGTTGTGATACTTGATTCTCAATCATCTTCATGTGAGTTTTCATTTCCTTGTTATCCATTAGAATTTGAGCAATGGTTCCTTGTTGTGACATTTGTGTCTCCAATTGCCTCTTTTGCATTTCTTGAGTATTCCTTTGCATATCCATCATTTGCTTTTGTATGTCGAAATCCCGTGGTGGGGATGATGGATTATGCGGAGTATCGGTGAGGGCTAATGGAGTACCATAGTCATGAATAGGAGACCGGCTCCTAGGCTTGCTTTGTTGTTGATTGCCTTGAGTTGCTTGTTGTTGACGGTTCCCTTGGAACCCATGAGAATTGCCTTGATTAAGGCCTTGATTGTTGCCATGGTTGTGGTTTTGATAGCCTTGGTTGAAGTTCCCTTGTTGGAACCCTTGATTGTTGTTGAATGAACCTTGGTTACTTTGCTTGAAGTTGTTGAAAGGCCTTGAGTTGCCTTGGTAACCTTGGTTGTTGACCCTTAAGGGAGGTGGAACATAGGGACGATGTTGTTGTTGGTGTTGAAAGGCTTGTTGTTGAGAGACTTGATTGGAAGCTTGATATTGATTAGAGTAGGAGGCACCTTGCTTGAACGCTTGAAAAGCATTCACTTGCTCAATACTTCCTTGGCATTGCATAGGATTATGACCAACGATTCCACAAGTATCGCACATCCCATAATAAGGCAAAGGAGGTGCAAATCCCAAAGCATTTACTTCTTGAATTGAGTGTTGATTGGAGGAACCAATGCTTTGAACTTGAGTGAGGTGACCTTGGAGCTTCTTGTCAATGCTCTCCATATGGGTCTTCAATTGAGCTCCAAGGTCAATGCTTAGTTGAGTAATAGCATCAACCTCGTGCCTACCTCCTCGATTTGCCTTCCTAGGCCTAGAGTATTGCGAATTATGCACCGCCATCTCTTCGATTCTCGCCCAAGTTTGGTCGTCATCGACCTCGGTAAACCTACCATTGGAGCCCATATTAAGTATAGCTCTCGAGTCCTCATAAATGCCATTCCAAAATTGTTGTACCAAGAACCATTGTGAGAGTCCATGATGAGGGCACGACCTAACCAAAGACTTAAACCGCTCCCAAGCTTCATATAGGCTCTCTTCATCCCTTTGTTGGAAACCGGTGATGGAGGCCCTAAGCAAATTTGTCTTCTCCGGAGGGTAGAACTTTTGATAGAACGCCAAGGCAAGCTTTTTCCAAGTATCGATGCCCATGGTTGCCCTATCGAGACTCTTGATCCATTGCTTCGCTTTTCCAATTAATGAGAATGGAAATAAAACTCATCGGATTTGATCTTGAGTAACCCCGGGTTGAGAGATAGCGTCGCAATAATCGGAGAAAGTCTCCATGTGTTGGTGCGGGTCTTCGGTGGGCAAACCACTAAATTGATTCCTTTCCACAAGTTGGATGAAGTGAGTCTTGGCCATAAAATTTCCGGCATAAGCGGCCGGTAGAGCATTCGGTCCCGGCAAGACGTCTTCCGTAAATGTAGAGTGGGATGAAAACTTCGGCATTATTGGATGTAAGGGAGATGGTGGTGAAGACGGAGTTGAAGTAGATGTAGAGGGGGAACTAGGACTAGAATATCCAAAGGGATTGGTGAAATTCCCTTCGGCCGTCTCTTGAAATGCTTGCTCAAAATCGTTTCCTTGAGCTTGCTCTTGATGAGTATTGCTTGCACTTGGTTGAGAGATCCTAACCCGGTTAATCGTCCGTTGGCGAAAAGTTCGAAAAAGCCTTTCCGGCTCTGGATTAAAGAGAAAGAATTCGTCTCCCCGCCTAGGCATACACTACACACTAGAACAAACGTGAGAACACCTAGTGCTTTATGGGCACTAGGTAATGACAATAAACAAGCACAATCGAGAGACAAAGAGAAAAGAAGGAAATAAAACTAAGGAAACAAGAAAAAATCTAAAGAATATGCACAAGAGATGATAGAAGAGCACAAAGAAGGGTAACTAAGTCTAGCTATAAGCAAACTAAGTTTAAACAATGCACCGTCCCCGGCAACGGCGCCAAATTGATGGTGGGATTTGTCGTGGATCCCCACCGATCAAATAATAACCGGCTAAGACCTAACGGTAGTTAGGGTAAGTCGGGTCGTGTCCACGGAGACGGTGTTGCAAGGTTTAGACTAGGTCGGCCTAGAACGAGGCTAAGTCACAACAAACACAAAGAAATGTTAATTTATGAATTATGATGAGAGGAGAAGAAGGAAGTGGACTAACAATGAACTAGACTAATACAATGCTAAAACGGAATAACTAAAGATCAAACTAACTAGCAAACTAAGGAAATGATGACCAACTAATAAGATGAAATCAAATATGGAAAGAAGTGGGTTAGGTCGGGTTCATAAGTGTAGTAGGGTGACTTGGGTAATCAAGGGTGTAGGTGTCTCCTAGTTGCTAGAGTCGGTCCGGGCTGTCGCTACTAGACCGATGTCAAGGTGGGTTAGTGTTGATAGCGTCTAAACCCTAGTCCACATTGTATGTATAATGACTATTCTCAACATGACCACATACAAAACAAACAATGAGTAGAGGAAGACTAGCATGAGAAGCATGGCCACTACAACTCAAACAAGCATTTCAACAAACACATGGTGTGCCGAGTATGTGACTAACAACAAAGATTCACCCTTTGCCCCTAATCAAACCCTAATCACCCATAATCTACCCTTAATCCCCCTACTAACCCACAAGGAAACTACTCACTCATAATCATACTAACTACAACAATGAAAAGAGAAAACAACATCACAAACATCAAAACATCCATGGTGAACAATCAAGAACAAACAATAATCAATGATTAAAACTTGATGATAAAACAAAGATTAAGAGAAGAGAAATTATACCCACTACAATTGGATGAAAAAGATGATAACTTGAATTAATAAGAAACCCAAATAAAACCCCAAGGTTGTCAATCTTGGATGAGTCTTCAAGAATCTTCTTAATTACAATACTAATTAACTAAGGTTAACTAATGATTAAAGGAAGATTAAAACTAATGAGAGGAACTAAATCTAGGGTTTATATGTTGTAGAGAGGCTTAAAAGAGTCTAAGGTATGGTAAGATGCATAAACCATACAAGAGGGAAGTATTTATAGGGGTACAAAAATGAAGGAGGGAGGAAAAAGGACTTCCGGCTACAGCACGCCGGTCCCGACCGGGACGGGATTGGTCCCGACCGGGATGGTCTGATCCCGACCGGGACGGGTTGGTCCCGACCGGGAGGGGTCCAAAACAGTAGCATGGCAATTCGTGCACCTCATCCCGGACGGGTTGAGGCCATACCCGTCGGGGATGAGTCTTGTAGGCCTCCAATATGATCCTTTTGGTTCCTCCTTGCTTCACATGGACTTCTCATCGATTCTCGGGACTCGGGATCGGGTCTCGGAGGCTCGGGATTGGGTCCCAAGGTCTCGGGGTCGAAACCAAGGCATCGAGTGATCGTTCCTTCGCTTCGTTGGCTCCGAAAAGTGTATGTATTGAGTCGGAATTGCTCCAACTCGTCATGAATGGTCTCGGGAACCTGAAACGAGCTAGAGGAAGCATAAGTAGCCCATGAACCGCTCTCAAGGAGCGATTCCGCAAGGAAAACGGGACCAAAACACAGCAAAATAGGCACTACAAACTACACTTATCAGAGTGCTTGGCTATATTCGTGATTTTGTTTTGTTTTCCTGTGTTTTTGTCGTTTTTGTGTGTTCTTTTTCATTGTGTGTATAGCGTGTCTAGGTAAAGCTTTCGAAAACCCGATTTTGAGTTTAGGCCGAGTGTTTATTACTCCCTTGTTAGTGACCCTTTTTGATTTTTGGACATGTTTCTAGTAGAATGACCTTGAACCAATTTTTGCATTGGATTTTTACCATAAGTCCATCTTTTCTACTAAGAGTCTACACCGGGATTTGCATTTGACCACCTTGACCACCCATGGAGTGATAAGGCCTTGGTTACCGTTCCTCGTTCTCTTAGGTGACCTTACTTGAGAAACCATTTCTTTAGTCCAAATTTTCATCCTTTTATGGGTTCGGAGGGGGTGCACACCCGACTAGCCTATTTTCTACCATTCACCCATTTCCACAAATAAGTTTGCAAGAATATGCTTTACCTTGATCTCAAATGAACTATCTAGCCAAAAAAAATGGGCTATTCAAAAAAAAGAAAAAGGGGAAAAAATGAAGAAGAAAGGCGTTATGTTATGTAATGAAAAAAAAAACCTCGATCGAAATAATGGGGAAAGAAAACCGAAAAGAAAATCAAAATCTCAAAAAAAAATCATTCCCAAACCCAAATAATCCCTTGGTTGACTTATTGCCGTGAAATGCCTACTAGAGGACCGAGTCCCGAGGAAGGAAAATAGCGGTAATTTGGCAATCTTTACCATTTTGCAAACACTTGTCCATCTTTTTGGTCTAATTGGCTTTCTCAAGTTTGGGACGATCCTCTAGGCTTAGCTTAGGAGACGGCATAACACTTACCTACAGTGCTTACTAACTCCATGGTTCTCACTTATCCACTTCATCTATCGTCCCGTTGTAGGCATCTCTAGTGGAATTAGACGGACCTTGGTAAATCTTCAATGTTTTTATTGATTGATTGTCATCCTATTAGGATATTGTCCATGTCATCTTGTGTTACTAACTTGGTAGTGTTCTCGCTTGTCTTAAGCTCGAATCGGTGCTTTCTCCGCCGTTTCGATGAGGGATTCGGCGATTTATTTTCTTTTTGGTTGCGACTATCTTTTTGTGTGTGTCTTCTTTGTTTTGTGTGTTTGTGTGTGTGTTAGTCGCAACCCCAGTTTTGAGCAAGCCCCAACTTGCCTTGCATGGAGATACTCTACCTCATGGGTATCTCGATGTGAGTTGAAGGGACGGAGCGGGCCCGTTAATTGCCCCGTATCGGCTTAGCATAGTCTAGCTTAATTAGTAATAGCTAATTTCTTTTTGGGTCTTTGCTCGAGGACGAGCAACGGTTTAGTGTGGGGGAATTGTTGTGTGCCAAATTTGGACCATTTTTCCTCCCATTTAGACCGTTTTTCCTTTGTTTCGTGAGATTTGAGTGCGATTATCGCCGTATTTTGCATAATTCTCACATTAGTGTCTCTCTTTTGCATTTTACGTGTTTTTGGTAGTTTTCTGTCTATTTTGATAGGATTTCGACCGAAAACGCGTTTGAGCTTCTACGAGCATGAGAGAGATACGGTCCAAGAGCAAAGCACACAACTGAAAGTTCAAGTAATCCAATTGATCGACGAAGAAAGAGACCGGAAGAGAGGTGGCTGACCACCGGGTGAAGTTTCGCCCGGTGAGTCATCACCGGGCGAAGTTTTGCCCGACGACATTTTCCACTCCCCAATGATTTTCATGGCAGCTACCACCGGGCGAAACGACCGGGCGAAATTTCGCCCACCGGGTGAAATTTCGCCCGATGGAGAGACCGGGCCGAAAACGCAAAAACCGAAGAAAATCTCACCGGGTGAAATTTCACCCGGTGGGATTACTAGGTCGAGCCGCAGGGTGAAGTTTCACCCCATGAAGATGCAAAGGGTGAAGGTCTAGCTTAATTGAAGAAGGATTGGATTATGGGCCTTGAAGTGTGTGCAACCCATTAAGAAATCTATATATACCCCTCCTAGGGTTTAGTGCCTCCTTGTGCCTTAAGTGAGCCTTGAGATTAGCTCTTAGGAGTAAGAGTAGGGTAGAAAACTCTCTAGTAGTAGTTGTAGATTGTAGTAAGCTTCCTAGAAAATTCTCTAAAACAATTAATAGATCTACTTAGTATTAGTATAATTACTCCTTAATTAGTAGAAAAGTCTCCATCTTTGTTGAAGATTGTTGAAGATTCAAGGGTTTTGCAAGGGTTTATGTGACAAGGCTCTTGTTTTATTTCTTTAAGATTCATATTTAATTTATTGAAGATTGAAGATTTATACATGGATTAGTGACAAATTCTTGTGTATTTCTCCAAGATTCAATCTTTTATTTATCTTCATCTTCCTCTTTAAATCTTCTCCATTGTGGGTAAAATTCTCTACCCTCCCTTTTCTCCATTAGTATAATTGTTAGTGTAGTTTTTATGCATGTTTTAGACAATTTATCTTTTATTAGTGTTTTATTATTGCTCATCATGACTAGTGAGTAAATTTCTTTGTTGGGGAATTAGGGAGGAGGATTTGGATTATTTGATTCAAGGGATGTTGGTGGGTTGTTTACTTGTTAATTATCAATTTTATGGTTTTTTGTGTCTTTGTTGACTTAGAATCGCGACTAGGCCGACCTTGACTCATTTCTACCAATATGGGGAAACTCGGGGTAGAAATTACCTTAGATTGAGACTTACCCTTTCGTCGCGAAAGCGGGTTTAGGTAGGTTGGGTGAGAAACCGAAAGGTGGCAACCTCCCTTTTTAACGTTGTAACAAAAACTCAATCCCGAGACTCTAAGACCCTATTTCCGAATCCCAACTCTCCCCAACACTTTTCCTAGATATTGCCCCTAGCTTTAGTAGTATAGTTTGCTAGCAATAGTTCGACCTCTCTCTCTCTCTCGACCCAAAACCCCCATCTCAATCCTTCAATCACGATTAGACCCTAGACTTGACCATTACGGCTTAACCCCTCTCCCTGCGGATTGATCCCGACCTACCACTACTACGTTAGTTAGGTTAGTCGGAGTTAAAAATATTGTTTGATTGTGCGTGTCGACGACCGCGCGCGTCACCAAGCGAAGAAAAACAAGAGGCGGGGAGGAGACCCTGAGGCGGAGGTGGAGGCCACCCACTACGGTGGCTCGCAGTCGATGCACCAGCAGGCTATATGGAGGCAAGTATTTCTTTTCCTTTGATTTTTATTTTGGATTCTTATTTAATGTTTTCATTGAAAATATAAATGAGAAATCTACATGTACTGTCAACAGTTAAAGAAGAAAACAAGATATATCCCCGAAGCTGTGCAACTGTTTCTTGACACGAAGAGCAAGGGGGACTCCAACGGTCGAAGCTTCGTTACGAAGAGGGACGCCGCCATTTTGGTAAGTTTTTAACATAACGCTTCTTTACATTGTTATTTACATCTCACCTAATCATCACTTCAATTTCTTTTAGCGAGCATATTTGGAGGCCACTTCCGCGCCCGACGCTGAAGGTAGGGATCCAAACGAGGTATGGTTCAGTGTCGTGCAAAGGTACCGCAAGGGAGCGGTGTACGGTACGGGGAACGCTCATACCCTATACTTGACACCACCCAACGTTCGGGGGGGCATTCGACCTCGACAGAGTATGCACCGTTCGTCGTTGATGAGATGAGGTCGGAATTGCAAGATGAGAGGGCGCAACGGGCTGCTTCGGCTGAGAGGGTGAGGGAGCAGGATGAGAGATTAAAGGCGCAGGATGAGCGTATCCAGCGACAGGATGCGGTCAGCTTGCAAATTCTAGAAGAGCTATTCCGCCTGAGGAGCATGCAGCAGCAGAACTGCAACTCTGACCCCATTCCCCGACATAGAGATCCTAGAGACCCCTTCAATGGGGGTGGTAGTGGTTATTCAACTAGTTTTCTTGTTAGCTGAGTAGATTGAAAACAGTTTGTAGTTTGTGAATGTTTATTGGAAACAGTTTGTAACATTACTCTTAATTTAGTGTATTCACGACATTTACTTACTTGGTTGCCAATTTTGGAGTGTGAAGCTGGCGTAACGTTTGGAACGACGTTTGGAATGTTTGGAATGATGTTTGTGACGTATTGTGGTTGTTGGTTTATTTTTTTGTGCAGATTTTGGCTAGAAATGAAACAAATAGAATCGGCCTATTACAGGTCCTTTAGCGACCGATATCGGTTGCTAAATGAATAATTTAGCGACTGATAACGGTCGCTATTAGACGCTTAAAAGGCGCCATGTCACCCCCTTTAACGGTCGATGTCGGTCGCTAAGTTTATGCCATTAGCGACTGATGTCGGTCGCTACGACATGCCATTAACGACTGATGTCGGTTGCTAACTTTAGCGACTGGTATCGGTCGCGCATTTTTTTAGCAACCGATATCAGTCACCCGTCTCCTCTCCAAGTGACTACCTGGTGCGACTGCTTCTTAGCGACTGTCATCTGACGCGCGTCTCTTTTAGCGACAGATGCTAGTGGCTAAGATCAGTCGCCCGTGACGTTATTTCTTGTAGTGGAAGAGCAGTTTGCTCGGGCTCCGAGTGACTGGATAACTTTGACATTATTAAGATCGGAGGTGGTATAATGAACTCGGACTGAGATTGATTTCTCTCTTCAAAGGACTGATTCTCAGCTACAAATTCAGTATGGATAGCTTTCAAAGTTTCAAGATCGGGAGCTGCGGAAATCTCTCTCCAAAATTGTCGTCGCCTACGAAAGGTTTTCTCGGGTTCAGGATAAAAACGGAGTAAGCTCTGAGGACCGAAAAGACTTGGACATAAGCAAAAACTACAAGAAAAGAGTGAGATAAATCTCGAGGCACTTACGTTCCTTGAGACGAAAGGGAGCAAAAAAGAAATAAGCTAAAAAAATAAAAAAAGACTATTTTCCCGGCAACGGCGCCAGATTTGATGTGGCTAAAGTCGTCTTGCCAATCAAGAATAACCTAATACTACTAACAAGAAGTTAGTGGCAAGTAATGTATCGTATCCATAGGAAAGCGGTCTAAAATGTCTAATAGTTATGGCGATTCTAAGATGTTCTACACAGTTGTTTGATGAAAAATATCTAAATGACTACTAAAATACGATAATTGAATAAGAAACTCTAACAATGAGATGAGAACTAGAGTCACGGGTTCATAATGAGTGTTCGACGATTATGCGACAACAACAATAAACACATAAACATGTTAGTCGGCTATAACACGTTTTCTCGAATCGTATCAACCTAGGAAGGATCTAATGGGCTTTCACAACTTATTAGACTCCCTACCAAATCGCGTGTGATCTAATCTCAATTCGGCTTTTGCACAAGAATTAGAATTTCCCAATCGGATTAAAAAGTTGTGGCCTTTAACAAATTAATCAGCAAATAAAACATGCGAAAATGGCGCTAGCACAATTACGAGTTAATATCGTGGTAGCAAAATCGTGTAATAACCCATCGATCCCCCTCGAATCTAGCAAGAAAATTTGCTACTCATAATAATTACGGAACAAAAGATCGCAAATATATAATTCATGATAAAAAAAAGTAAATAAATCTAATGATAAACAATAGAGAATCTAGTAAACTAAACGGAACAACAAATAGTAAATAGAGAAATTGATGATGAACCAAGTAATTAACGATGAAGATTGAAATATAAAACTAAGAATTTCATAAACAAAGTTACCGAAATCGAGTACGAGTTCGAGACGAGGTACGGAATGCTAAAAGTCATGTAGTAGTTTTTGTAAGAAAAATTCTAAGTAATAGTGACGTTCCGGGATATAATGCTGACGAGAATGACTGAATGTGCACACCGGTCAGCCGGCAGGGGGCGGTCGGGTACAGGGGCCGAGGCACACTGCTAAATCAAGCTTCAAATCCTCAAAAACTAAGTAGCAAGGGTGATGTACACTTCAGGCCGGTGCACAGGGGGGCTGTCCTCAGCAGGGTGGCGCGCACATCATAAGTGAAACATGGATTGGGCCGCTTCTAATAGCCCAACGAATCAACTCGTCACAAACTCTTCTTCGACTAGGCGACTTATGGCACGAGTCTCGTTCCGGGATCTTTCTTCTAACCAGATATGAGTGTAGATGCGCATAAAGACCTGAAATTATGTAGAATCTACAAAAACACTCACTCAAGGCAAAATGTTAGAAGAAACGACTCTAAAGAGCGCATTCCGACAGGAAAAGACAACGGAAGCAAGGAAATAAAACTATATAAATACGACACATCAACTCCTGAGTATAGTTAAGTATAGCCTCATACAATAATTTAGTTCATTTCAACGTAATTCATCCAAAAAGAGTCACTCTTATTTAAATTCAATTCAGTTTTTTTCAACCAGAAAGAACATGGTCACTTTAGATCATGCAATTCAAACTAGTTGACATATAATCACACCCTCACACCACTTTGAAAAAACAAAAGGAGGTAGTTGTAGACCCGGCAAAACTGGTCCGAACTCGAACGACCCAATCCGAATAACCTCACTCGAAGTCGATCCGACACCCGAATTGAAGACCTAAGTTTGACCCGTAACTCCAATTGACCCGACTTCACCCGGAATTGACCCGAATATTTTCTGTATAAAAAACGAGTCAATATCCTTACAAAAGTTGAAAATTACAAATCCAAAAATAATCTAAATTCGAAATAATCCGGGCCAAAAACACTTAATTTTTTTGACCCCCAATATGGTTGACCCGTTTTCGGGGTCTAAGGTAGTTGCAATTGCATCAGCCAACTTTGATAACTAAATTGGCTGGTACCACATTTTGCAAATGCAATAGAGGAGTCTGAGAATTCGATTTCCCCTGGACGATCAAAGAAGCGAGACAAAACACACCGAAGAAGAATGAGAGGGAGAGGAGCAGGAGTAGGAGGATCAAGGCGACAACACCAGCAGCAGCAGCGACAACAATCATGGCTGACAAAACTTGTCGATTCACTTTTCTCCTTTGTTCGCGCTGCTGAATTCGAGATCCTCTTCATTGTCTTCTTCCTCATCGCTTTCCTCATTTTCAAAGATCTCGTATGCCCCTCCTCCCTCCCTCCTCCTCCTCCCACCCTTTCTTTTTAAAATGTTGTTAATCATCTTCCATGATCAATTTTACTTGAGTTTTTATGCTATTGGAATCGTACGTAAACCGATCTTGATTTCATTACTTGCACTGGGTAATTGTAGATATGAAGGGTGATTGTTTGAGTGACAATTGCAACGCCCAGTTTGTCATATTGTGAATAGGGTTATCTTGATTTCATTACCTAATTCGATATTTTAGGAGGATTTCATCATCCGTCTGAAATTGCATTTGTTCTTGTTTTAGTGTTAGTGGCCCTTGAATTGTCCCCCACCGCAAGCTCTTCTGAGAAACCTAACAAATCTAAAGTTTCCGTCTTCTAAAATTGCTGTATGAAGATTCATTGTCATTGCTCGTACAATTCTGGTTTGGTTTTCTTACCGAAGTCTTTGATTTCATACATCTGTCTTGATGCCTTGTTCTCAGCTCTTGTTTGAATTAACTGTAATGTACATTCTTCAATTTCTGTGGCGGGTGGGGTGTTTGTCAATCCGTAGCAATTGATATTGTTTAACTACTTATCTTTTTAAGTCAACCTATGTTACAAATTATAGGGCTCGCTTAGTCGCTTGGGATGAGGGTAATGATTCCGGGGATAATAGAGCAAAAATGAACTAGAAAATGACGGAAAATAGTGATGATGTAAGCGGAATTGGAGAAAATGAAGGTAATCTAGCCTATTTGGAGGAGGAAAGATTACTCCCCTCTCCCCCAAGTAATGCATTACTCCCCAATGGGGTAATTGTTCCTCCCTTCTATCCCTTTTACACCATAAAATGTCACAACCAAGCACTATTCTCCTCCAATTCTTGTTCAGTTCAGTTTTATTACCCCCAGAATCATTACCCTCATCCCAAGCGAGCCTGGGGGCGGGGGGTGTAGAGGGAGGAAAGGAAGGGAAGGGATGCTTGGATACATCTTCCTTCCAAATCTTTCCAATGGGACTGTGATTTGTTTAGGACAACGGAAAATGTATCCCTTCAAATCCCTTTCCTCATTTTCCCCACCCTTATATTCTAATCAAACAACAAGGAATTTTATATCCCGTGTTCTCCCTCTACTTCCTTTCTCTCTAAATCTCCAAAATCCAAACGAGGCGTTGGTTTCTTTCTATGTTGCTTCAACTTTTCATATGAGCGTGGAGACCCAATACTTGGACATTGGACATTGGTACGATACTCTGGCACTACACAATTTTTCATAAGAGAGCCGAATCCAACACATGGATGTGATCCCATTTCTGACACTTGGAATGGACACTGAGTAACATAGGTTTCTTTTACTCTGGAAGTAACCCTTTGTTTCAATGGAAGCAGTAAAATCCTCTATTTGAATCCTACAAGCCAAATTAAAACTTCCAACTTTAAAACATCATACCTTCATTTTACCTCCCTCTTGCATCATACAATTGTACCTGAACAAATCTTAAGGAAAATAAAGTGTCATGACGGAGGTATATCTCTGTGGACGATACCCATATGCATTTGAAGTTCAGCAACCTAATGCTCGGTAGTTGAAGTAAACTCACTGAGCATGTAACTGATTTCGTAATATTAGTCAGTAAAGCTGTCTAGCTCCTATATGATATTATCTTAACTTGCAGCAGCTTGTCAGTTACTCCGTACATGTTTATTTGTAATTGGTTAAAAATGTGATGGTAATTTGAATTGTTTTCTCAATCAGAGCCCCTATATTTTGTTTCGTTGATGTTATGTGAGATGGTTTATTTTAATATAATTGGGATTCATTTAATTTGAGGGGATATGTAAATGTTACAGAGTACATGATTAGCTTGGTATGGGTTGGAACGTCATGTTCAGCTGCGATCTTTCTTATACTGAATCTTCACTTCCAAGGCCGTGACCTCTCATGTATGATACGAGACTTGAGAATCTGGCTATAGAATCCTTACTTGACACTTCCTTATTCGACCTTGCTTCTTGCTAAGCCTGAAAAAGAGACTTACGTTGCAAAAGATGAGTAATAGACTATAAAGGGAGCATTTGGTATGATTTTTCACGATTTAAAACATGCATATTTAAAAATTGGATGGTATGTTTTGAAAATTTGACTAGGATGCTTGATTAGCTGGATCTTGATTTCACTACATACTAGTATTTGATGTTTGGGGGTATTTCATCATCTGATTTTTACCTTTGAAAATGCATTTGATCTTGTTATAGTGATAGCAGCCCTTGAAATCTAGCAATTCTGAAGTTTCTGTCTTCTAAAATTGCTGTTTGAAGATGCATTGTTGTTGCATGAACAAATTAAATATGATTTTGTTTTCTCACAGAAGTCTTTGATTTGATACATCGTCTTAGTGATTCTTTCATTTGTGTGACAAAGTGGGGTCTTGGACAAGCCGTTGAAAAAGCTTGAGTGTACAATACATTCACAATGTTCCGACTGATTAGCTTTTTTTGTCCAGCTTTATTTAATTATTTAGATTATAGACTTTGAGGCCTTGTTTAGATAGCAGAATACGAAAGAAAAGGAGGGGAGGGCATAGAGGAAAGGAAAGGAAAGGGAGGGAAGAGAGAGATGGAATGGGGGATGGGTGTTTTGATTCAGTTCTCCAAATTTTTCCTATGGCTGAGAGATTTTCATTTTCTTAAGGGAATGGAAAATGGATCCCTTGAAACCCCTCTCCCTCCATTTCCCTCTATATCCTTATTTTCTAGGGTTATTTAACAACAATAATACCAACTATAGGGCGTCTTCCCAAAATAATATCAATTTTAATAAATCTGAGAATAATACGTATTATTGGAGTAGTTAAACAAGAGTAGTATAGGTGACCGGTTACCTGTAGAACCCTTCCACCTTCCTTTTTCATCTTTAATTTTATTTAACGACAATAATACCAACTATAGAATGTCTTCCAAAAATAATTCAATTTTAATAAATCAGAGAATAATACGTATTTTTGGAGTAGTTAAACCAGAGTAGTATAGATGATCAGTTAGCGGTAAAACCCGTTCACCTTCCTTGTTCGCCTTTAATTTATTTCATATTACTTCACTCCTTTTCACTTAGTGTACGGGACATTAAATGTCATTCATGTCCTTCGTCTTCCTCTTCCTTCAAATTTTCAACCTCACCAAATCTAGCTAACAATAAAATCCTACATCAAAATCAACACGTTAATCTAAACGAAAAATATAGGAAAAAAAATTAAAAAAGGATGAAAGGTAATGGAGAGAGAATGAAGGAGAGAACTAAGGAGAGGTAGACCTGACAAAATTGACCCGACCGAATAAGCCAAACTGAACCCGACCCGACACCTGAATTGAAGACTTGATTTTGACCCGTAATCTGAATTAACCCGAGCTAACTAGCTCGAAACTGACTCGACTATTATTATAGAAAACGAGTCGATATCCCTAAAAAAGTTGAAAACAATAAACCCGAGAATGACTCGAACCCGAAATTATCTGACCCGACCCGAAGTTGACCCGATTATTATAACACAAAAGTGGTTCGACCCGATGCTGACCCAACATGGTTCACCCGTTATCCAGGTCTAAGTAGGAGGATGGAGGATAAGTAGCAGGTTAAATAGCAGGTTAAATATTATTAAGGATAAGTAGCAGGTTATAAAGTCACTTATACTATTCTTGTTTAACTACTCCAATAATACGTATTATTCTCAGATTTATTGAAATTGATATTATTTTGGGAAGACGCCCTATAGTTGGTATTATTGTCGTTAAATAACCCTATTTTTTTAACCAAACTAGGGATTTTATATCCTTTACTCGGCGTTACTCCCCCTCCTCTTCCTTACCCTCTATATCTTTTATTCCAAACAAGGGGTTAGTTCTTACTTCAACTCTTCATATAAGTTTGTGTACACATGTTGAATGTTTAGCTTTTGAGACTGGGACATTGGTATGACATTCCGACACGTCATCTTAGTCAGGAAAAAGAACTTGATGGTTCATGTCTGATCCTTTGAACCGAGTCTGGGTAGCAAAGGTTTCTTTTACTCCTGAAGTAACCCTTTGTTTCAATGCGGCCAGCAAAATCCTTTGTTTGGATTGTGAGTTGAGTTCCTACTAGCCAAATTAAAATCTTCCAACTTTAAAACATTATACCTTTATTTTTCCTCCTCTTCCGTCCTACAGTGACAGCCAAAGGAACAAAAATTGTTGCAATGGGAGGACTCCAGATTCCAGGCCTCTCATGTCAGACACAACACGTGACACGTGTCTGGTTTGGGCATGACACTAACACGTCCAACAGGAGAGGGAGAGAGTGATAAAAAGATGACCGACGTGGGCCTAGTTAGTGGTCAGTGTTGGCTACAGAAGCAGCAAAATGTCCCTGACCTTCACATGAATTTTATCTCTTCGTTGTATCTTTTTTATTATTATTTTTAATTTCCGTCTTTCATAACTTTTTTAAAAAGTGACGTGTCGTGTCGTGTCGTCTCCACTTTGTTCGTCAAGACACTCGGTTGACCATGTCCACGTATCTTTAAAAATTTTGAAGTTACGTGTCCGACATTACGACATGTGTATGAGACGTGTCCGTGTTGGAGTGCCTGAGTAACTGAGAAGGGGCGTGTCTGTGTGGAGGATTACCCATACCCAGATGCATTTGAAGGTCAGCAACCCACCTTTCGGTCGCTTGAGAAAATCACCGAACGTGTACCGGATGTTGTTATGAGATTTGTTTTATTTGGGGTATTTTACATGAATAGATTGATATGGGTAGGAACGTCATGTGCAGTGGTGATCTTTCTTATACTGGATCTTCATTTCCAAGACCATGAGCTCTCATGTATAAATGTATAATACGAGGCTTGAGGATGTGGCTATAGAATCCTTGCCTGACACTTCCTGATTCAACCTTGTTCCCTACTAAGGCGTAAAAGAGGCTCAAATGCAAAAGTCATTGAAGAAACTAGTAAAGGAGCGTTAAATCTGATTTTTGACGATTTTAAACCTTATACGGAGTAGTATATACACCACTATATCATACTTCTAAATATCTAAGATATTTCACGCTTCTTTTGTAATCCTTTTGTTCTCAAGTCATCATTTCGTATGAGCATGCTCATAGAAGGGGTCCCCATCGTTCACAATTTGAGTCCTGAAGAGTTTGATACCTAGATATGAACCCATGCTAAAAACTTTATTAGCTACATGACATAAATGCTTAGTATTAAGATAGCTTTGGAAGTGCTTTTGTGCAGAAATACTACTCTGGCAGGCATAGTATCCTCTGAAATCATAAGTCATTCTGATGTTATTTAGTATTACTGTCCTTTGTTCAATAGTCTCTGTGCTCCATTCTATAACCATTTTAGTAACAATCATTTCTTTGCAATCGTATTGCTTGACTAGCTTGCTTCAAGGGGCTATATGTCATTAGTGTCAGCAAGACCGAACATGGAGCAGTCCCCGTGGGGGGTTACCTCTTACCCATATAGTCATAAGAACCCGTAACACTTCCACTTGGCGCTTGAAATATGATGGTTTTGAGTTATTTCACTTTGGTGATATGAGGTGTGGAAACTCTCTTTGGTGGCATAATGTATATAATAGTCAAATTTTTTTGCTAGATTAATCAAGTTTTTCAGCATCATGAAGTGCAAATGCAAGTGTAAGATAAATTTCCTCATTATTTTGACAAAAAGAGCTACTCCTACTTGCTTTATAGAATAATGGATGGAATCATAGTGATATTTCATCTAGGTCACCAATGTGGAAAATATTTTAGACTTGACGGCACTAAAAGAGGAAATGGTGAAACAGTAGGGTCACTATAGTGGAATAACTAATAAGCCTAAATTTTAGCCTCAAAATTGGTTATATTCATTCCATTTTTTGTGTCGAACAAAGAAATCACTGAACAGGCTCCTCGTAACTTTTGGTGTTTCGTTCCCGAGGTTACCGTACATTTCTTGTCATGTGTTATTGTATCTAGAATTATGTTTGCTGAATAACGCACACGATTTGTCCGGCCCTACAAAGACAGTGTGTGGTTGGTGTATTCATAAACCATCAGCCTGTGTTGTGTTGGTTTGAGGATCTTAAAATGCTTGATGATGCTACAAGGGAAGGGCAGTCATAAAGAATGCTCTACTTCTTGCATTTATATTCACTTTTGGTATCTCACCGACAGATAAAACAGCATAGTACTTGGATACATGCATGATGTTTACTCCCACTATAGTAAAGCTGTACTCTTAACACTCGTATTCTTTATTCGGAATCTATATTTATTGATGATTAGACTGGAAGTCACTGTTAACTCGGCGTTCGTTCTACCACATGTTTTTGTTCTGCTACGATATGAAATGTATGACTCTTAGAATCGGACTTGATGGGTTAATATCATTCTGTGTCAATCCATCCCGATGTTGTGTTTAATGATATTTCTCAATTTATGCAGACATCAAGACCCGAATACAATCAAATTTTGGTGAAGAAGCCCGGAGGCAATGATGGATGGCCTTTCGGTTAAGCAACCTACCTAAATACTGTTATAGGAGTACTTTGTAGATGTGGGTGCGCCCAAATACTTTTCCTATGGTTCGTGATGTATGTTAAAAAAAGAAAATCGAGTTGTGACATGTTTACAAAGCAACATTTGTTCCATTGCCGTTTTGTAGAGTGCAAATGGCATTGCGAACATTATGAATGATGGATATCCGCGGACGGAGCTTGAGAGTTTTCTTCAGTTTATATAAGAGCTGCTTTTGAAAACTACGCGAGAGTTATCTTCAGTTTCGGTTTAGGATGAAGGCGGTAATAAGGCCAATTTTGTTAACAAATCAGTCGTTGAACCATCACGATATAATTGTATTTTTCACTTCTTCGAGCTAAATTATTTATTTTGTTATTCAAAATAATATATTTTCATTTTTTCAACAATTTTTTTGTGAATTACAATCTACTCCCTTCGTTCCAATGAATTGTTTGCCTTTTCTTTTGGCCCCAAGGTTAAGGGAACCAATGAGTGAGTGACATGTAGAGCAAAACTCATGAGAATGATCAAATTGCATATAAAAAACATTCCTAAAATAGAAAGGCAAACAATTCATTGAGACGCCCCAATATGGAATAGGCAAACAGAATTATTTATCGTCTAATTTATCACAATTTTTTCACATAAAATTAGTTTCTCATTATTTTTGTATATCATTGTTACTTGCGTTATATTTAATGTAGTATGACATTACAACATTATCATTATGTAAGACCGTCCACTAGCCCGTAAATCGTACCACGTTCTAGTGTAAGTAGTGTAAGTAGTTGACATAAAAACATAATTTTCATCTACAATGAAATGAAAAAATTAATTTTTGACCCCATATTTTCTCTCAACTTTCATTTTTCACCTCATAAGAATTATGGAGTATTCTGTTGGACTCACCCAATGACACCTCATTTGACATTCAAGACTTGAAGAAAGATGGCCCAATCTTACACTCCTTAACACCAGACCCAAGAATGACACCTCACACAAATCCTTAAGCCCACTTGTATCTAGGTCTTCTATGCACAATTGTCATGTATATAAGTCAATACTTATCTTCAGCAGCAGCACGAATCAACACAATCAATATACAAATTAATTCCTACCAATGCAAGAACATTTCTTTTCTTCATTCATATATTTATTCACTTAACACATTCATTGTCATTATAAAATTAAGATGGTATCAGAGCAGTCATTTGTTCTTTGCTCCGTTTAATTGAATAGTTAGCTGCTTTCACTTGCCATTTTTTTTTTCACTTGAGAAAGCTCCTGCCTTTTTCATCTCTTTCACCATGGTTGACCCAACAAAAACTCTAGACCCACAAGACCCACTCTACGCTCACCCTGCTGATAACACCATTCAAAGTATGGTACCTAATGTCTTTGAGGGAACTGGTTTCAGCTCTTGGAAGAGATCTGTCCGTATAGCTTTGTCAGCCAAGAACAAAGTTGGCTTCATCGATGGCTCCATTAAAGAACCGACAAAGTCTGACACTGTTAAATGGAGACAATGGGAAAGATGCAACGACATGGTCATTGGTTGGCTGATTAACTCTCTCAACAAGGAGATTGGTGATAGTGTTATCAATTGTGCAACCGCCAAGGATATTTGGGATGAACTAAAAGAAAGATTCGAGCAGTACAGTGGAGCGCAATTGTATCAAGTCCAAGATGAACTCAACAAGACCTCTCAAGGAACGGATTCCATCTCAACTTATTACACTAAACTCAAGAAATCTTGGGAGGAGGTGAGGAACATGTGCCCTCTACCAGCCTGCACTTGCTCTGCTAAGGCAGACATGGTCAAGAATGAAGAAAATCAAAAAGTGGTGAAATTCCTCATGGGTCTGAATGAGAGTTACAAAACTGTGAGAGGGAATATTTTGATGATGAACCCAATGCCTACTATAAATGTTGTGTACTCTCTACTCATACAAGAAGAAAAACAAAGAGAGATAACAACTCAAACTCATCTTGATCTGGATGCTACAGCTATGGCAGGAAAGGGATGGTCATCTCAGCATCAAAACTACAACAATCGCAACCAACAGCAACAAGTTTCAAGCAACTACAGAAGCAACACTGGTAACGATAATTCAGGAAGGTACAACAACAATCAATTCAATGGTGGAAGAGGGACGAATTCCAGGAACAACAATCAACAAAACTCGACTCATAACTTCAAGAGGAACAACTACTACTGCAGCCACTGTCAGATGGAAGGTCACAGCAACTCTAGGTGTTATGTTCTTCACCCAGAGTTGAGAAACAACAAAAGATTTGCGGGGAATGCTAACACTGATCAAGTCTTGGATACACAGAAGAATGATGTTGGACAAGCTGCTAACATGACAAGTTTCTCCTCAAAGGAAGAATATGAGCAAGCCGTGAATCATCTAAGGGAATTCGACATCCATGAGGGTGATAACAGTTGTGCTATGATGGCAGGTACTTCTAAAACTTCTACTTCTCTTGATATAAATAAATGCTAGATTGTGGACAGTGGTGCCTCGAGTCATATGACTCCTCATCTGCAGCTTTTTGAATCATATACTAAACTTAAAACTCCTTCTCAAATCACTATTCCCAATGGACACAAAACCGATATCTTGCACATAGGCACAGTCAGACTCTCTTCCAATATTCTTCTCTTTAATGTCCTTCATGTTCCTGCTTTCCATTTCAGCCTCATTGTAGACACCCGCATTTTGCCTGCTAGTGTCTATAGCAGTTCCCGACAAAACACCCGATGATGATCGGACGCTAACGTGACTTAATACGCTCGAATACGGACTCGGAATCAATAGTATCCGACGTGGGCATTTAGCGGAGTGCAAATCTCTCAAAATCGACCTCAAATCCAGGCCCAGTGGGTCGTTTCCAATAAAATGAGACTAATTTGGGTCAAAACCGTCACCGGAAATAAAACCGTCTTTTAGCGACCGAGTCAAAACCCGGTCAAAGTCGAATCCTGAGACGAACCAGCCTCACATTATGTCCAAATACACAAAATGAATCAAGTCACAACAACCAAATCATTCAAAAAAAGTCAACAAATCATTCCTAAAATATCTCATCCTAATTGATCCACTCGATCGAGTGGATTGACCCCACTCGGTCGAGTGAAGCCTCAAAAAACGGACCAGATTCATTTCTGAAGGCACTCGACCGAGTGCACTAGGACACTCGATCGAGTGACCCTAAACCGGGGTATTTCCCTATAAATACCCCCATCACCCCAACACATTACACAACTCCTTTCAACCTTTTCCAACCCTAATCACTTTACACTTACAACATTTTGGCAACCCAAAATTAGTCACATTTTACACTACATCTTCAACCTTCAAACATTCATCACCCTTGAGTTCTAGGCACTCATACACACACACACACACAAATACATTCAAAATCCCGAGATCAAAACTCGTCAAAGACATACACCATAACTCTACTTACATATCTCGACACTCCCGCGCTCACGTCGCCACTACGAGTCCGTTTCCGAGATCGTTTAAGCATGTAGGTTGAGGGTGTCATCAAACCCCGTTCCTTTTTCCCTTATCTTTTTACCGTTTTTTTATATATATACGTATTATTATTATTATTATTATTATTATTATTATTATTACTACTAATCGCTAACACTAACATTTTAATTTCGTGTATACTAACTCTCTAATCTAACACTTTTATTTATCGCAATCTAACATTTTTTATTTATTGTATCTAACACCTAACATTTAATTTTATCGTTTACTAATTTTTATCCTTTCGTTATTAACATATTAATACCGTGTATATATATATTTATATAATATTAAAATTCGGATCTTAACACGTTTGACTACGACAATCATCCAAAGTCCGTTTAATCCCTTTACGAGTCACGACGGAGGTGGCACCCTTTCGAGGAGCGCCGCCCCAATGTACTCAAGGGCATAACGCGATCGTGATTGCTCATAGTTGAACGCGTAAGACTCCATTCCTAAGATTAGTACGAGATCCGTTGAGGCGAAAACCGACATCACATAATCCTTTAGGATTAGTATCGATGTCGTGACGCGGAGGACTATAATTTCGTCACTAATCAAAATTTTCAATCACATAATAGCATATTTCATAAAATCCCGATAACGGTCTCATAATCGTATAATACATGCTTATGATATTGAGAACCGAGTTGAATTTAAATAATGCAATATTTTTATTTAACTCGGTCAGTTATCGAATTCAAACAAATAAAAGACACACGGCCAGACCCCCATGCGAGTCGCGCGCCGGTCAGGCGACTCGCGGGGAGGCCTGTTCGGCCGAGCCCACTTTCTCGTTTTCTCGACTTTCTATCCTTTTCGGTCCTTACATTAATATGCGACTTTCGCGACATATGTCCATATTTTGAGACTCGTCTTTTCTTTACGACTTTTAGTCAACGCGTGTAAAGGTCATCACGTGAACCCATTTTTTCTAAAACTTATGCACATCACGACACTTAAAACGACTTTGATCGACGGTCTCACACTATTAATTTTTGTGTCGACGACTCTTTAGTCGTATCCGACACATAATTAATTCAGACTTCATTTTTCGAGGTGATAAGTCGGGACAAGGCATCGAGATTCGGGATCGGGCTAGCACCACGCCTAGGTTCCATATCTCCGTCCTCCGTTTAATACACAATATAATGTGTATTTAATCGAAATTCGTCCATTTGCACAGCTTACGGTCCGATTTATATTTATTATATACGGGTCCGTTTCTAGTTAGCATTTGCTGCTTATAATTCAATTATTCTATTTTATTGCTCGTTGTATTGTGAATTCCGGGTTGTATTCCGCTCGTGTAATTTGTAATTTATTTACGAGTTTTCTATTATTTGATGTTTGCCATTTATTTATTTAAATGAACATCACATGCTAAATCACTTTGACGTGAATCAAGATGCATTAAATGACGTAGTTAATCAACAACTCGCATGCTTAGCCCGAAAACGCTGTTTGCATATCATTTAATCGTTTTACTAGCGCGCGCACACGAACACGAACGATGTCTTAGTAGAGGCCGCCATGTGCGGGCGGGGTTGGGTGTCCTTAGTGGGCTTCCCAACACGTACCCTCACCCCTTACTCAGAACCTTGGTTTCCGGATGCCCGAAACCATTGGCGCACGAGAGTCATTTTATATACGAAAGCCGGTGTAAACGGTATCGGTATAATAATGCAAAGGGACGAGCCCCATGAACTCTGAAATCAAAGTGGGCTTACTTTGTGTATAGCCCATGACGACATAGAGTGGGTTCGTATGGTTCCGAATAACCACAAAATTCGGTGGCGACTCCATTTTGACTTAAATTTCGAACCCGAGAACAATCTCACCACGAGATTCATTCGCCTACCCAAACCCGCGCGTGGCCGCGTCGGGGTGGACCTACGTCATGTCCACAATTTGGCGACTCCGCTGGGGATACCTGATGTACCACATGTCATCGGGGTTCCTAGGGTGAGACTCGAAGAGAAATCGTTCGTATATTAGTGTGCGCGCATTAGTTTAATGATTCATGCATAACCCAAATTTTGCCCGGGCCGGTTACTTGTGACCGACGTCCCACTATACCACGGTGCATTCCTACATGGGTGCGCTAAAGACATCGATGGTGGAACTCGTCTCGGTTTCGCGGCATGTCCTAAGACCAACTCGGCTTAGGGAGTCCGTCCTTCACACGAGAAAGCCATCGTTGTTGGTATAGACCCTATTTTGACCGACCGAGACTTAGTGTAAAGCATACATAAGCGTCGTTATAATGCTTGTTTGACTACATGCTACTTGGTTTCCGTGTCATTTTTCAAAAAAACCGTCATTTCAAAAAATGCATCTTTCCAAAAATACCAAATTTTGAAAAACCCGAAATAATGTCCGTTTCGGGACCCGTCTTTTCAAAATATCCAATTTCAAAAACTTGGAATGCTGCCGAAATTTAGACTTACGATTTGACTCAAAATAGCCTATTTTTAGCCGGCATGCTTCCCATTTCAAATTTCGAATTTTCGATTCCCTTTCGACTTTCGAATTTTCAAAATTCAACTTCAATTTTCAAATCTTCAAAATTCACCTCGATTTTCAAGTCTTCGAGATTCCATTCTCGATTTTCAAATCTCCGAGATGCCGTTTTCGATTTTCAAATCTTCGGGATCTTATTTTCAATTTTCAAATTTTCGGAAATTTATTTCCGATATTCAAAATTTCAAAATTCCAAATATTCAACTTATCAAAAAAAAAAAAAAATCGGCCCTGTCGGCATGCTGCCAATTTCAAACGACGGGATCGCCTCCTCAATTTTCAAAACGCGAAATTACTCGCAACCATTCTAACATTTCAAAATGCCCGATCCTATTGGCCCACTACCAATTTCAGGACCGTCCTCTCAAATTTCAAAATTCAATCATTTTTCAAAAACCTTCCTTATTATAGGACCTACCGTAATTCGTGTTTCGGGTCTTTTTCGTAATTTGTCGAAGGTCTTTAGCGTCGAAACTCCGTCGATCCTACATCACGGGTTTCTTCCCCATCCTAGTCCGCCTTTTCCTAAAGGCATAACCGACCAACACGAGTCATACACTCGTAAATGGAAGGTTCGTCTGAACACTCGAGTCCTAACTAGAAAGTCACACGCGATCTTTCCCTCCGACAGGACGGTCCCCACGACCTTTCCTAGGGGAATTTTGCCCGTCTTTCAATCCGTTAGTCGAGTCATCCCAATTCAAGTCCTTTAACTTAAGGGTCTACCCTAATCACAGGGTCTATCCTTATTCAAGTCAAGTCAAGGGTCTCTAGCGTCGAAACTCTGCCGATCTTACATCGTGAGTTTCTTCCCTTACCCCGTCTGCCCTCCTCGAGGCCGAGTCAACGTTTTACAAGGCATAGCCCTGTAGCGAAAGGTTCATGATCCTTACGTCTAAGGGTCACTCGTCCGACACTCGAGTCTTAACAAAACCTACAATCTCACTCGGGGGCTACCCTTCAGAAGAGCGATCAATCACGGTTGCTCTAAGGGTCATGTCCTACACGTGGTGTCTCACGTGTGTCACTTTCGAGTCATTCAGATGCCGCACCATCTGAGTCCTATCAGAGTCTTCAGTCTCACTTAGGGGCTGTCCTCCACCCGAGCATTCGACCACAGTCACCTTAAGGGGTACCTTATGTTCATCATACACCGGCGTCCTTATGATGTCTTCTTCGAGTCGTACCTATGCTACGAACACCCGAGTCTCCTAAAGGTTTAGGTCGCCACGGTTGGTCCAAACACGTGACGCGGTCAAACACGGTCGCCCCATTTTCGGACTTACCCTCGTGCAGCTTGAGTCTCATCGTCGAGTCCAAGCCAGAGTTGTTACCTCGTCTAGGTCAACGTTCGAGTATCCCGGTCCAAGAGTCTTTGTCGACCCGTCACCCCGGGCCGTGTCTAGTTTGACTTTCTCTCTTGCATTTGCGCAAAGTCGAGTTTAGGCGAGTCGTGGCACCTGTCGTTTTCTCCAATCAAGGACCTTACCAAAAAAAGAAACAACCAACCAAGCATTCGAAAGTCCGGATCCGATTCGAGTCTAAGTCTGAGTTCGAGTCTAGGATATCCTACATCCTCATTTCAAAGTCAGAGTCAGAGTGAACTGTATTTTGTCCTCTTCTCAAAATTCAATAAAATAAGCTTTTCTATTTCTCATATAAGCTTTCCTTATGTGTTTCCGAGAACATGATGAACACCATCATACACTGTGAGCACATGCACGTGACTATTATAGGCACATCTATAATGACTGCAGGAACTGAGGCCCGTGTTTTCCTTTACCTATTCCATGTCTGGTACAGAAAGCCACAAAACTACCCCTAGTAGGAGCAGTATCGAATCCTATGACAAATCTAGGTAGTCTCCTAGTTTGGGTTCAAGACGGGAGGCAAGCCCATTTCCCACAATAAACACCCCTCCAATAAGACTAACCAATCCCTACCTTAGGTGTTAGTCTGACCAGAAGCAAAAAAGAAGCATCGTGACTCTATAGGCTTGATGCCAAAAATACCCAACTAAGGACGATGCTCCCACTAAGCCTGCTCGGAATTATGATGACAATACCGAGATCCAAATCACCATGCTTACCGTAGAGTACTCCACCGCGAGTTGCACTCACCAACTATGCTTACATCTTGCAAAGGTTTAGCTCCACAAGCCTAATCCAACCGATTGGCCCACCCCCATATCCACCCACAACATCAAAGGGAGGGATAGCCGTGAAAAAAAAAAAAAAAAAAAAAAACTGGACAAAAAACAGAAGTCCAAAGGAAAAATGCAAAAGGCCGAAACAAAAGAGCTGGCCATGACCAAAAAAGAACTCTCAACATCCCTCGACCAGATACGGTCAATCCCTTAACTGGGACACAGTCAACTCGAGTGAAGGATCCCACGACCGGGGCTAAGAGGTCAACCCAAAAAAAAAAATTCAAATACCCATGACCGTGGTCAACGTTCAACTCAAGTGAAAATCCCGTGACCGGGGTACGGTCAATTCAAAAATTATCAATGCCCATACCATCGAATAGGGGAGAAACAATCAGCTGGTCAGCTAACACCACACTTAGCCTTCCCGCATTACAACCTTCAAGACCTTCCTGAGACCTAGGGTAAGGGACAGCCCGGAATTTTGAGGATTCAAGCTCCATAGGATACCCCTAACCATTAGGGCCAGACATGGAAATCAGATCCCGCATTATCAAACCTACCCTGATCGAAGTCCGAGTCATTTTTACTCGACTTCCCTCTTTCCTACCACATTGCAATACCTTACCCTCGAAGCCTTAGCTCCACAAAATCGAGCTCCAGATTTCGAATCATCAAGGCCACTTGCGACCTAGCTCCACATTTCCAAAAACATCCAAACCAGTTACCAGCCCCAAACACGGGAACTCAACCTGTGGTCGGCATAGAACATGCCCAAATAGTTCACACCACCTCTGGGGGCTACCCCGGAGAACGCTCACAGTCACGGGATCAACATCCTAACTGTTCTAGCCCTTTGATCAAGACATCATTGGGAACACACCTAGCCTACACCATCGCTATGGCTAGTTACACACAAAGCCCTAATAAACTAGGCACCATAATATATCTTCCAATCCACTGAACTACGGCTTGGTTTGATTTCACTACACGTGAATACGTAGGCAGCCTTTCAACAAGGGCACAACCACCCACATTGACACATATAAAAAAGCACCATCATTCCTATCACGACACTGTCATGTTCTCAACAGCTAGCTTTGTCGTCCTGGGGGGCTTCTCTTAGGCAGAAGACTCCCATCCACTCACATAATCCAAATGATCTTCAAAAACTAGCCTCCTTTTTATAGAGTGTCCTAGTACTCGGCTCAGTCGAAGACGAGAATTTATCAGGGACTCGAAGCAACACCCACTTTGGGAACGTACCCCAAAACCAAAGATCCAAAAGAGCACCAGACTATAACATTGCTACTACTAAGTCCTGTCGCTACAGTCTCGTTACAGACTACTGCAGCCACCCTATTACACATTCTTCCCATTTTGATGTTCGACCGTGTTGCCACTCGCCTAGGCTACGGAATAGCGCAACTTAAGAGTCTTGTCATCTTAGGTGGCCCACCCCCCTACCGAGTCACAATCCAACCCCTCGAGGGTCCAAGTCGTGTCTGTCAACTCGTCGTCCTGTCACGTCCAGAGTCGAGTCTGTCGGTACCTCCCTCCTCAAATTTTCACTTCAAAGTTTGCAAAACTTAGCCATTTGATAAAATCCTTTTCGACAAGGTCAAATTTCAGTCTATTTAAACTGCAAATTTCTTTTCTACCCCTTTCAATTTTGAAAACCTATCTCCTAGCACGTGAGTTGCTTTCAGGACTTCGATTTCAAAATGAAGCAAAAATCATTTCCCCCAGCGCAAACTAGTCTATAGATGCTAACTGCATTTCCTATTTGCTATCTTGCTATCTGCCATGCCTGCTATTTCTGCCTATGTATCTAACATTTCAGGTACCAGCTAGTGCTTCCCAACGGAACAACAAAAGCGGTGTTTCTCCTGGAATGCTACATCCAAGACGTGATATGTCGGCATACGGGTACACCCAAGACTTCAGAAGCAAGTCTCCGCGCAACTACTTCACTCCCCAACGTGAGTCAATATTTATCCCAGAATGCTACAATCAGAGCAATGATGTATCAGCATACGGGTACACCTACACCTTTGGGAGCAAGTTTCACTCCCCACGAAGCTATCATCATCAGGACAGGTATGACCCTCTGCTTATGGCTGGCGAGCCCTTCACGCAAGTCTACTGGACTATAAACGACCCGACCGGAAGGCTGCCAGGTCGTAATCCTCGATTGGCCTGGTAGCTACTCTGACTTTCGCCTTGTCCAAGCCTCAGTCAGAGTGGGGGCTCTGTAGACACCCGCATTTTGCCTGCTAGTGTCTATAGCAGTTCCCGACAAAACACCCGATGATGATCGGACGCTAACGTGACTTAATACGCTCGAATACGGACTCGGAATCAATAGTATCCGACGTGGGCATTTAGCGGAGTGCAAATCTCTCAAAATCGACCTCAAATCCAGGCCCAGTGGGTCGTTTCCAATAAAATGAGACTAATTTGGGTCAAAACCGTCACCGGAAATAAAACCGTCTTTTAGCGACCGAGTCAAAACCCGGTCAAAGTCGAATCCCGAGACAAACCAGCCTCACATTATGTCCAAATACACAAAATGAATCAAGTCACAACAACCAAATCATTCAAAAAAAGTCAACAAATCATTCCTAAAATATCTCATCCTAATTGATCCACTCGATCGAGTGGATTGACCCACTCGGTCGAGTGAAGCCTCAAAAAACGGACCAGATTCATTTCTGAAGGCACTCGACCGAGTGCACTAGGACACTCGATCGAGTGACCCTAAACCGGGGTATTTCCCTATAAATACCCCCATCACCCCAACACATTACACAACTCCTTTCAACCTTTTCCAACCCTAATCACTTTACACTTACAACATTTTGGCAACCCAAAATTAGTCACATTTTACACTACATCTTCAACCTTCAAACATTCATCACCCTTGAGTTCTAGGCACTCATACACACACACACACACACAAATACATTCAAAATCCCGAGATCAAAACTCGTCAAAGACATACACCATAACTCTACTTACATATCTCGACACTCCCGCGCTCACGTCGCCACTACGAGTCCGTTTCCGAGATCGTTTAAGCATGTAGGTTGAGGGTGTCATCAAACCCCGTTCCTTTTTCCCTTATCTTTTTACCGTTTTTTTATATATATACGTATTATTATTATTATTATTATTATTATTATTATTATTATTATTATTATTATTATTATTATTATTACTACTAACCGCTAACACTAACATTTTAATTTCGTGTATACTAACTCTCTAATCTAACACTTTTATTTATCGCAATCTAACATTTTTTATTTATTGTATCTAACACCTAACATTTAATTTTATCGTTTACTAATTTTTATCCTTTCGTCATTAACATATTAATACCGTGTATATATATATATTTATATAATATTAAAATTCGGATCTTAACACGTTTGACTACGACAATCATCCAAAGTCCGTTTAATCCCTTTACGAGTCACGACGGAGGTGGCACCCTTTCGAGGAGCGCCGCCCCAATGTACTCAAGGGCATAACGCGATCGTGATTGCTCATAGTTGAACTCGTAAGACTCCATTCCTAAGATTAGTACGAGATCCGTTGAGGCGAAAACCGACATCACATAATCCTTTAGGATTAGTATCGATGTCGTGACGCGGAGGACTATAATTTCGTCACTAATCAAAATTTTCAATCACATAATAGCATATTTCATAAAATCCTGATAACGGTCTCATAATCGTATAATACACGCTTATGACATCGAGAACCGAGTTGAATTTAAATAATGCAATATTTTTATTTAACTCGGTCAGTTATCGAATTCAAACAAATAAAAGACACACGGCCAGACCCCCATGCGAGTCGCGCGCCGGTCAGGCGACTCGCGGGGAGGCCTGTTCGGCCGAGCCCACTTTCTCGTTTTCTCGACTTTCTATCCTTTTCGGTCCTTACATTAATATGCGACTTTCGCGACATATGTCCATATTTTGAGACTCGTCTTTTCTTTACGACTTTTAGTCAACGCGTGTAAAGGTCATCACGTGAACCCATTTTTTCTAAAACTTATGCACATCACGACACTTAAAACGACTTTGATCGACGGTCTCACACTATTAATTTTTGTGTCGACGACTCTTTAGTCGTATCCGACACATAATTAATTCAGACTTCATTTTTCGAGGTGATAAGTCGGGACAAGGCATCGAGATTCGGGATCGGGCTAGCACCACGCCTAGGTTCCATATCTCCGTCCTCCGTTTAATACACAATATAATGTGTATTTAATCGAAGTTCGTCCATTTGCACAGCTTACGTCCGATTTATATTTATTATATACGGGTCCGTTTCTAGTTAGCATTTGCTGCTTATAATTCAATTATTCTATTTTATTGCTCGTTGTATTGTGAATTCCGGGTTGTATTCCGCCCGTGTAATTTGTAATTTATTTACGAGTTTTCTATTATTTGATGTTTGCCATTTATTTATTTAAATGAACATCACATGCTAAATCACTTTGACGTGAATCAAGATGCATTAAATGACGTAGTTAATCAACAACTCGCATGCTTAGCCCGAAAACGCTGTTTGCATATCATTTAATCGTTTTACTAGCGCGCGCACACGAACACGAACGATGTCTTAGTAGAGGCCGCCATGTGCGGGCGGGGTTGGGTGTCCTTAGTGGGCTTCCCAACACGTACCCTCACCCCTTACTCAGAACCTTGGTTTCCGAATGCCCGAAACCATTGGCGCACGAGAGTCATTTTATATACGAAAGCCGGTGTAAACGGTATCGGTATAATAATGCAAAGGGACGAGCCCCATGAACTCTGAAATCAAAGTGGGCTTACTTTGTGTATAGCCCATGACGACATAGAGTGGGCTCGTATGGTTCCGAATAACCACAAAATTCGGTGGCGACTCCATTTTGACTTAAATTTCGAACCCGAGAACAATCTCACCACGAGATTCATTCGCCTACCCAAACTCGCGCGTGGCCGCGTCGGGGTGGACCTACGTCATGTCCACACTCATGTCTGTTAGTCAATTCACTAAACAATTCTCTACACATGTTAATTCACATCTACTCAATGCCTTTTTCAGGTCCCTTCTACCAACACCTTCTTGACCCTTGGTAAAGAGAGAAATGGCCTTTACATTGCTGATCTCAAGCCTTATCCAGTTCACAACAAGATCAATCCTAATTTTGTCCCTAAGATTTTTGCTGCTTCTTCATCCAATGTAAATCTTGATAGATGGCATTGTAGACTTGGTCACATTCCTCTTTCAAGTTTGAAATATATATCTGTAATAGGCAATTGTAAGGAAAACCAATTATCTACTTGTCATATTTGTCCTAAGGCTAAGTTCAGCAGACTATCTTTTCCTAATAGTACATCTGTTTCCACATCTATATTTGAATTGATTCATGTTGATTTATGGGGTCCTTACCATCATTCAACTCATCGTAACCACAAATATTTTCTCACCATTGTTGATGACTACTCTAGAACAACTTGGACTCATCTTCTTAACAACAAAAGTATTGCCTTTTCCATCCTCAAAAGTTTTACCATTTACATAGAAAATCAATTTCAAACACACATCAAAACTATAAGAAGTGACAATGGCCTCGAATTTAGTGAGAAACATGCTAAAGAGTTCTACGCCTCAAAGGGAATAATGCACCAAACCTCTTGTGTTGACACACCTCAACAAAATGGTGTTGTTGAACGCAAACATAGACACCTTCTTGATACAGCTAGAAGCCTCTTCTTTCAAGCCAATCTGCCCATTCAATACTGGGGTGAGTGCATACTCACTGCCACTTACCTTATCGATAGGATTCCCTCTAGTGTCTTGGACCATAAAGCACCCTTAGAAGTCCTCTACAACAAACCACCTTCGTACAATCACTTGAGAACCTTTGGGTGCCTGTGTTTTGTTGCCACACTCAAGAGAAACCGACATAAGTTCGACCCTAAAGCCACTCCATGTGTCTTCTTAGGCTATGCTTTTGGTAAGAAAGCCTACACAATTTTCGACCTCACAAACAACAAAGTCTTTCACAGCAGAGACGTCGTCTTTCATGAAAATATTCTTCCCTTCCACATGAACAATATCTCCAAATTCTTTAAAAAACAATCCTTTCCTTGTCCTACCCATCAAATGACCGACCCCATCTTCTTCAAACCTCCTGTTATCAACCATCAATACCATGATACTCCTAACTCCACAGATTCCATAGATGACATTGAAGGTAACACCATTTTAAATGACTTCCATCAATCTCCTCAACCTACTTCAACCATTCAACCTTCATCTACTCCTCAAGCTCCACCTGGAAGAATTAGAAAGACACCTGCCTATCTTCAAGATTATGAGACCACATTACTCCCTTCTTTATCTCATCCTGGCCTAGCTAGTTCTCATTGGTGTAACTTAGTTACCTTTGATTCTCTTCCTCCTAATTCCCAAAACAACATAAACAAAACTCTTTCTTACTCTGAACCTAGTTCATATGATGAGGCACACACTGACCCAAACTGGCAGGAAGCTATGTCAAAAGAAATAGAAGCCTTGGAGTCCGATCAAACATGGCAAGTTACTGATTTGCCCACTGGTAAGAAAGCTATATCTTCCAAGTGGGTCTATAAGGTGAAATTGAATGCTGATGGTAGTCTAGAGAGACACAAAGCTCGATTGGTAATTCGGGGATGTAATCAAAGACAAGGAATTGACTATCAGGAGACTTTTTCTCCAGTGGTAAAAATGACAATCATAAGAGCATTAATTTGTGTTGCTATACATAAGAAGTGGGATATGATGCAGCTAGATGTGAACAATGCTTTTCTACATGGTGACATTGATGAGGAAGTCTATATGAAAATGCCAGAGGGCATACCAAATCCTAGATCCAAAGTTTGCAGACTCCAAAAATCACTTTATGGCCTCAAACAAGCATCTAGGCAATGGTTTTCCAAGTTATGTACTTTCCTCATTGGCCTTAATTTCAAACAATCCAAAAATGATTATTCTCTCTTCATCAAGAAAGACAACCATCATACCACCATTCTTGTTGTATATGTCGATGATATCATCGTTACTGGTTCAAACAGGGCTCACATTGAAACATTAAAGAATCATCTCCATCTTGCCTTTGGTATCAAGGATCTAGGCAAACTCCACTACTTCTTAGGCATTGAAGTCAGTTATATGCCTACTGGTGTTGTCCTCTCACAAAAGAAATTTACCAATGATCTCCTCACTTCTCAACTACCCGACAAAGGCATCACTGTGACACCGCTTCCTCTTAACTCTAAGTTTAATAATGTTGATGGTGAGTTGTATGGTGATCCTAGCCACTACAGGATGTTAATTGGGAAACTTAACTTCCTTACACACACTCGACCTGACTTGTCATTTGCTGTCCAAACACTTAGCCAATATATGCAAGCTCCTCGTATCCCTCACATTCAAGCTCTACATCACATCCTCCGCTATTTGAAAGGCACTTCAGGTCAGGGAATCATGATAACCGGTAATACAACTCTCTCCCTACAGGCTTTTTGTGACTCAGATTGGGCTTCTTGCCCAACCACAAGAAGATCCATCACTGGCTGGGTCATCATGTCGGGAAACTCCCCACTTAGTTGGAAAAGTAAAAAACAACACACTGTTTCAAGATCCTCTGCTGAAGCGGAGTATCGGGCTATGTCTCAAGCAGCAGCAGAGATCACCTGGATTGTTCGATTATTTGAAGAGCTTGGAGCTCCTAATCTTCAACCAGTCACACTGCATTGCGACAATAACAGTGCTCTACACATTGCAAGAAATCCAGTGTTCCATGAACGCACTAAACACATCGAACTAGACTGTCATTTCACGAGAGATAAAGTCATGGAAGGCCTTATTCATCTGGCATACACGCCCAACAACTCTCAACTCGCCGACGTATTCACCAAAATTCTTCCTTCACAGCAACATTGGAAGTTGTTGAACAATCTGGGCATGTTACCGACTCCACATGCTCCATCTTGCGGGGGGTGTTGGACTCACCCAATGACACCTCATTTGACATTCAAGACTTGAAGAAATATGGCCCAATCTTACACTCCTTAACACCAGACCCAAGAATGACACCTCACACAAATCCTTAAGCCCACTTGTATCTAGGTCTTCTATGCACAATTGTCATGTATATAAGTCAATACTTATCTTCAGCAGCAGCACGAATCAACACAATCAATATACAAATTAATTCCTACCAATGCAAGAACGTTTCTTTTCTTCATTCATATATTTATTCACTTAACACATTCATTGTCATTATAAAATTAAGATATTCTATATTTAGGTGAGAGAATTTTTGATAAAACTTCGTCAAGTAATAGAAATTACTTGGGTTTGAATGGATGAAAATGAAGGGAAAATCATCATAATTTTGTTGATGATGATAGATAATTTAATACTCTGTACGAGTCATTTAAATACCATAAGGTATCAAACCTCTTGCGGTATATTTTAGGGAAAATAAAACACTACACCTACTACTATTACAACTTTCTTTTACTATTACAACTTTCTTTTCACTTGTACTCTATTCATTCTATTTGTAGGAATATTTATCAAGATTAGCCAGACATTCAATTTGTAGGAAGATCAAGAAAGTAAAACATAAAAACTTCATAATTCCTCTAAAGTTAAAATGAATTAAAGAAGAAGAATTAGTTCAAAGTTCAAATGGCAGCTCTTAAAATAAACAAAGAAAAAGAGTTAACTTAGGTTGACAAACTAATATAGCCTCGTGCATATTTATGCACGGTATATTTTAATTGTTTTTTTTTATTACATATAATTTTTTTTCTTGATAATTATTTTATTTTAACACTTATGTTCTAACTTGTAATTTGATAAATAAAATTGAAACTTGAAAACTAATTTAGTGAGTAGAAATCAGTAATGTAATAAAATGTACTCCTATATTTTTTATTTATTTTTTCAAGATATGAAGCGAATAATAATACTCCCTCCGTTCAAGTCGAAGCTACTCATTTGCTTTTATCACAAGTTTTAAGAAACTGATGGTTTATAATTAAAGGTACATATGTGTAAAGGTTAATTATTTATTTAATATTAAAACAATGACTAAAATGAAAATTGAAAGTTTGGACTTGAACGTCCGAAAAACGAGTATGAGTAGCTTGGGTTTGAACGAAGGAAGTATAAGTTTATAAATATATTAATAATTACATCGTCAGAAAGTAAGCTAATAATACATCTAGTAGTTTACAACGTTGTACAATTGTAAATATTACTCTGTAATATTGTAATATTTGACTTATTTGCATTTAATTTGTAGATAATTTATATTATAGGAATTACTATTATCAATTGTTTCTATAAATAAGATTGAGCATTTGGAAGGACATTTTTTTATGGGGAGTTAATCTTTTAATTTATAGGGATTGTACTCCCTAACTCTTTTACTCCAAGTCTCCAACTATGAGGTTGTAATTTTGATTTTTACACGCGACATAATGTGCTTCTCTAAAAACACGCAAGATATCGATCAACAAAGTACTAACATAAAAGTCATGAATTCACAATTTCTAAGGTCTTCGGTTTAGGATGAGAATTTTATGAAAAAACGGGTAGGACGAAGGAAAACAATATTATGGAAAAGTATTGTGTAATCATTCAGAAAGACCTACCCAACACGGGGATTAGGGGAGGCAGATTAAATGAGACGTCGATACAAGGTAAGCTATATCAACCACTAGACTATATACTTTAACTATATTCTTTCTGACTGAAACACGTTGAACTGGATTCAAATTAAAGAAGTTTATTGTAACATAACCTAGTAATTATTGAGGCTAGATTTAACATAATTATATTAATGAAGGATAACATGATCGATTTAAGCTGAAAATAAGTCAGAAAAATGAGGGTACATGAATCAAGACAATTACCTACTGTTCAACGTATCTAATCTTAACCATTAGAAAAAGAAATTAAGACAACGGCCCTATGATAGTCGTATATTAAACGCGTGATATAATCTATGTATTAGTCAACATCGACAAAAAATAAATCGACGGTACATTAATACCAGTATTTCAGCAGTCCACCACACAATCAAATCAATCAAACAATCCCCCAATTTCCCGATTCCTCCTCCAGCCATGGCGATCAAGCTTCTCTCTCTCTTCCTCCTCCTCACCGCCATCGCCGCCGTCTCCGCCCGACCCGGCATCCCCTTCCACCCCTGCAACACCCTCATCATCTCCACCTACTCCTTCTCCCTCCACCCCAACCCTGATTTCCCCTCCCTCCGTAACCCTAATCCTAACCCCAACCCCGATTTCATCTTCATGGACCTCCGCCCCGTCATCCACCCCCGCCACCGCCACTTCCTCCTCAACCACCGCTCCCGCCACTTCTCCTTCGACAACACCCAATTCGTCGCCCCCAAGACCACTCCCCAAATCACCGATTTGCCCCTCGGATTCAGCTCCTTGAAGGAGCGCACCCGTGATATCCTCAGCGTCGTCGCTTCCCTCCTCTTTGGCGCCGCCTGTGGGGCCCTCACTGCCGGTACTATGTACTTGATCTGGTCCATTGTTAATTACCGTCACCATGATTATCGTAATGTTGATGGGTTCAGTTCTGATGACGATGATAATGACGATAATGATGATTTGTTTAACCCTAAGAAGCCTCATTACGTTGCCATTCCTGCCGCTGCTGCCGCGCCACTGAATGACAAGGATGCTGATGCTAAGGAGGCTGTGTAATGTTTGTTTTCTGTTTTAGGATTATGAATGTCTGTAATGAAATTTGATGGGTGTTGATTGTGGTTTTTAATTGTCAGAGATAATGGGGTGGAAAACTATTGATTATTATGATGTTGATGCCTATATTATAGTACTACTATATGTTTATGAAATACTCTCTCTATATATATATATATGTGGATTTTGTATTATGAGCTTAATTGATTAAATGTTCTCTTGTGAAATTTGTTAAATGTCGAGTGTTGTGATCATGCATATGTTATGTTTGATCGTTGATAATTGTGAATACGAGCTGATTGTGCAATTGCTTAAACTTATTTTGGCTGTATGAATTCAGGGTTGGGTTTGCATGAGCTTTGGTGATACAAGATTACGATGTGCTAAGGTCTGTCATGGCGTTGTAGCTATGATGTTTAAAGATGTTTGGACAGCGGTTCTTTGATGCTGTAGATAGTGAAATGCGTAATCTTGTTACTATGTTCATAGCTTATGTTGTCAATTAGAGAGAAGCTTGATGGTTTAACATTGCAGTTGGAATCATTTGGGTTGTGACTGTAGGAAAAGGTGTTGTCGTCTGTGTAACTCAGATTTGGCTACACGGGTTGTTGTTGTTTGATGTGAGTATCGTATCGAACAGGTACAATAGATAATGTAAAGTGTGCCTCGTATTAGATACAGGTGCACAGGTAATACAAAGAGTGGGTGAGATGAGCATCCGTAGTTGAATATTGATGGATCTCACACTTAGAGCTCTTAAATGAGCTTTAGGATGCAGAATTAGGCAGAGCAAGTCCTTAGAGATGTCGAAGTTTGGTCGCGCCCCTATCTATGTCAAGATTGCATGTTTTGGTTGAGGCTGCTAAGTGGGTTAGAGCAAGTAAGGTGCTTAATGTTTTCAATGGAGCATATTGAACTGTTCTCAAATATATTTTGTATGTGGACCTTGTACTTGTGACCGCTCATGTTTGAACTACATCCCAGAACTGAATGCTGTCATTGGGTTTTCCAGTTCCCATCTTAACAAACTTGACATTGTTACCACTGAATGCTGCATTCTTTATTAATGGTTTTATTACTGAAATAACTTAAATGTGCGGCATCTTGAATTGTTTTTTACTGATTAGTACTATACGAGTCTGATTAATATTTCAGTTATGTTCATCCGTATCTGCCTTTTCACATGACAGCGATTGTGGTTCTAAATTTCATCTACTGAGTGTATCTTACTCCCCTGCTAATGCTGTCTGATCTCTCTGAACCTGTCAGGTGAGATGTATTGTACTTGGTGATATGGTTTTCTCCATTTAAAATTCTCCGCGTGCAAGATTTTGTACTCCCTCCGGTTTTAAAGGATTGCTCCGTTTCAATATAATACTCCTCACATATATTTGCACAAACGGGACAATCATTAAAAACAGGGAGTATCTGTCTTTAATGGTGCGACATGACTTTCTTAGGTGTTTAGTTTTGACTTTCTTAGGTGTTTAGTTTGGTAAGCTCCATTACGCTACTAGATTTTTGCCTGTGAGTTGTGATATCATCGACTGTTATGTGGTGTGGTGTGATCTAACTTCACAATGAATGTACTGAACTAGCAAACAGAATACGAGAATCTCCCATGATGTCCTGTTCCTTTTATTGCTATGGAGAACAAAGTTTATCAGACCATGTTATGACTACGATCACTCGTGCATTCATATCCTAATTTTGCTGTTACTTCTAGTTTCCTATTCAAGAAGAAACACCCAACTACTACAAGTTTCAGTGTTTCATACGCCGCAATTAGATGAAAACTCAAATCAATGAGGCGGGTTTGATTCAGCTTGAGGAATTGCTGCGAGTTTCTTACAATATTACTGCTCAAAACTTAGATCCGAACATAAAAAGCTCTGTTAGGCAGTTGGCAGTTGGCACAGTTCACAAATAAACTTTCAACTTTTCGAGGCAGGTTCCTGTAACTGATTCAACTTAAGAAAAGGGTGCGAGTTTGTAAAATATTACCTTCCCCAAAACTTGATTCGTGAACTCTTTCCAGTACTGTTCTTAAATGAATTTTGTTCAAGTACAGTCCATTTGGTGGAAGGATAAGGTGATGTAACCCGGTCAGGTCTACTTGGTTTGATAATGTTCTGATCTAACCCCAAATCATGCAATACGGCGCACCAAGCCGAATACAGCAGCTATAAACAAGTGCCTTGAAAAACTGGCTGAGGGTTATGATCCAACAGATACGAGCGTAGATGTTTGTCCATTCGGAAAGATGATAACAACTTGATCTTTCCATCAACCCGTGGGATTTTGGCCGACACCAAACTCAAAAACAGCACCATCCACTTCAATTGAGCTGCATCCTGGCACCTTTCTCACCTCTTTCTCTTCCATTCCCTCTCTTACTTTCACTACTCTATCCCATTTATATGCCGAAGCATATATATTTGAAAGAAGGGTATGAATCCCACTATAGTCTAGACCCTGCGCGATCAATTCCTTGACTGTTTCTTCTCCCAATTCCATATTACCAAATACTCTACAAGCGTGGAGAAGTGCTCCCAAGACATAGGAATCAGGCATGATTGTCATTTTCTTCACCAATTGTGCTGCTTCTTCCAACATTCCAGACCTAGCTAAGAGATCAATTAAGCATCCATAGTGCTCAACACCTGGCTCAATACCATATCGATCTTTCATGCTATCAAATATTTTCAGCCCCTCGTCGACTAAACCCATTCTGCTACAAGCAGCTAGGACACAAATGAATGTAACCCCATTTGGGCAAACCCCTTCACTTTGCATCCTTTGGAATAACTCGATCGCCCTACCACTCAACCCGTGATTTGATAAACCGGATATCAAGGAAGTGAAAGCAAACACATCCTTAATGGTCATATCCTCGAACATAGAATTAGCCATCTCGATGCGCCCACATTTTGCATACATATCAACAAGAGCTGTCCCTAACTTCAAGTCCACCTCCACCCTATTTCTAATCACATAAGCATGTATCCAACTCCCCTGCTCCAACGCCCCAAGAGACGCACATGCCGTGAGTGCCCCAACAAGGGCAGCATGATTAGGCCGAAAACCTGACACCTGCATATCACTAAACAACCCCAAAGCGTCATTAAAGAAGCCCATTTGAGCATACCCGGAAATCATAGCACTCCAAGAAACCATATTTCTGTCAGGCATATCATCAAACAACTTCCGGGCATCCAAAAGCTGACCCGCTTTCAGATACCCATTGATCACAGCAGTCCAAGAAATGACATCCCTATTCTCACTAGCATCAAACAACTTCCGTGACAACGCAACCGCATCACCAATCGCGTACAAATGAATCAGCCCATTTTGCACAAAATCATGAGTTTCCCACCTCAATTTAACACACTGAGCATGCAACATTAACCCCAAATTCAAGTCACAAAGAGCAATACATGCTCGAATCAAAAACGAGAAAGTGTAATTGTTAGGCGAATGATTAAAACCCAGCATTTGTTTGTAGAGAGTAATTGCAGTAGTTGGGTCTTTTTTGTCTACGAAAGTTTTGATCATGGAGTTCCACATGTAGGTAGAATGGGTGGGAGTGTGGGTGAGGAGTCGGCAAGCATGAGGGAGATACGATGGGTGATTGGCAAAGGCAGTGATGAGCTTACCCGTGGCGAAAGCATCGAAAATGGCGCCCGAGACGACGAGGCGGGAATGGAGTTGTTGGAGGTGGGGGACGGCCAGGTTACTGTGGTTGTCGAGGAGGGAAAGCGCGGACTTGGTTGATTTCAAGTATGGCCGCCTCATTACCGGTTTTTAAAACTTTGTTACTCCCCACTTAACGTATATACAATACTCATGGAATTGCAAATATTCGGTAGTTTTAGTGGAATTTTCAATTTCAAATAATGAGTATATTTTTGTCAGTGGATATTTTTTTAATTTATTAGTGAGATCCGTCGTGCACACGTCATACTTACATCCTTATTTCTGCAATTTATAGAATCGGAGGGATTACCTCTCTTCGCCAGATTATTTGTGTTGTCGGTCCTTTGAAAACGGACGTAATACTAAGTAGGAAGAATAAAAATGGAGGGAGGGAGTAGTAATAACTGTTATCATATGAGTAATTATAATGAGTTCAAAAATAATTACGAGTACTGTATAAGAAGTAGTGGATAGGTGAGATACTATCTGGTGCTTCCACTCTTTTGCGGTAGCAAAGCTAATTCTAGTAAAGACATGATATGAAGAGCAGCGCATGCCCCAACATCCTGCGACATAGGGAATTTCTGAATCCATTAATTGAGCAAGGTAACAACATTTGTCTATGACTTCTCTGACGAAGAGAAGAAGAGAGGTCAAAAATCATAACCAATCGATGTCCACAAAGTCTGATACTTGACACATTTATGCTGAGCAACATCAACCACCACACATCCGGGAACGAAATCAGATAACCAGATTAACATAAACAAATGGATGAGACGGATAGAGTATACAAATTTGTTAACGATTGTGTATATGTCCGAAGGAGTTTCTTTAATTCCTTTGGGATACAAATTTATTTCATCGTGATTAATTCATTAACAAAATCAAATCAAAAAAATTACGGTGTGCGTAGTCGTTTACTGGATGAAACACGTGTATTGTCATTTGACAAAATGTTTATAATCAAAAGCTTACATACACAGGCATACTAACTCACCATTGATAATTGAATGAGAGTTAGTCATGTGCCCAAACCTTGAGGCAAGCTAGAGGGGAGAAAGGATGTTCGAACCCCTGACGTTAGAGAACAGAATGAACATGTGTTTGATCGGTCATTATTGACATATAAGCAGAAGAAGATTAAATTAAACATATACTCATACTATTATTACTAGTTTAGAAAAATATTAAATATATTACTCCGTACGCAGTATATAACATTTCTCTTTATTTTATTATACGTTAAGATGTATACAATGACACAACGTTAGCATTAGATAATAATCTATGGACATTTGGGTGTGCCTTTCTTTGTCTTCCAATTGTCATAGCATGGACATTCTTCCTTATGGCCAAACGTCCCCGAGGGAACGCATAAACATTTGTTACAACACAAATTGCAATACTTGAGGCATGGCTCATGTGACGATGCTAATTCACATCTCCTTTCACATTCCGCTGGACATTCTGTGAAATTATGTCACACATTTAATCAACCCAAAAACTTGTAATATATGATCTTATATTTTGTACTCCCTCCCCACCACAATGATCTTCCCACTTTATAATGCCACATGGATTAAGAAATGGGTAATGAAAGGTGGTAAATTGTTGGGTGGGGTTCAAGATGTCAAATCACAAAAAGTAACCAATAGAAAGAGAGTATAATTGATGAATAAGGAAAGTTTTGAAGTGGGAAAATCTTAGTGGAGTTTCCTTTTAAGAAAAGTGGGAAAATCTTAGTGGTGGAGAGGGAGTACTCCGTAGTGTTTATGAAAATGTCTTACATAATATTTGTAGTAGAATATTTATTAATATATTTTTAGGCAATTAATGTTATGTCTCACATTAATTAGGTGTGAGATCGTTTATCCAAAGATCTACTCTCCTAATATCAATTAGTTTATCCACCAACAAATATCTTAAAATTTAACTATCGAGATATGCCCTTCGTCTAAGTCATTTGTTTAACTTTTATTAAAATATTACCCACAAATAATATAAAAGAAAAAAAAATTGAGATAAGTATCATTTATTTTTATATATACTCCGTATATTTTATAAAATATAACCTGTTTTTTTTGAAGGAATGGATTATAGAGTAGTGCTTGATTTGAGATTTAATTAATTATATCAAGCTAGACCAAAATATACAAGTAACATAAATATATATACCTTCCAACGTGAGAGAGCCTTCTCCACCGGCCTAGAAAAAAAAAGACAAAATGACGATTGTTACCGTAGAGTATAACAACTCGTTAACGTTGCGTATTACGTTATGCTATGGTAATTAATTCTTAAAAAAAAATAGGGTTATTTCATGGGAATAATATCAGCTATGCGTGTGCTTCTTAAAATAATCCAAACTATATGTAATCTCATTTTAATATGAACTACGCATTCATTAATCTCGATTTGATATGTATGAAATTATGACTTGCTATTACCGGTCATAGTGACTTGTTGTAACTTTCTAGGGTTTTATTTGGTCCATTGCAGTTATCATGAAAGCCAAAATTACAATAAAAACAATTTTTTTCATAGCTCTATAAGGCTAATTGAAAAAGAAATGGAAGATGAATTTTTGGAATTTTTTTTTTTTTTTTTTATCAATGACCGAAAATGAACACGGAATGTGAATCAGAAGAAGAAGAGTTAGAGGAAGAGTTGAAAAAGAGAGGTTCAACAGGTAGCCGGTCACCCATAACAAAGCGAGGTTAATGAAGGCGTAGTTCGTATTAAAATAAGATTACGTATAGTTTGTATTAATTTAAGAAGCACACGCATGGTTGGTATTATTTCCACGAAATAACCCAAAAAAATATTACTGTATGCACAAATAAATAAATAAATAAATAGGGAGTAACATCTGAATTTATGGTTCGGATGAGATCCTATATATGCATATATGCATATATATATATATATATATATATATGTATGTATGTATGTATATGTATATATATACACACACATATACATACAAATTTTGCAACAAAGGTAAGCTGGCATGCACTTACATTTGAAGAGATACAAAGAGATAGAAGTATTAGACACAAGATGGAGGTTGTTGCAAGTTGTGACATAGTTTTGGTACCTAAATATATTTAGGGGTTTTTGGAATAAGATTAATTAGGCTTTAAATATTTTTATTTTCTTGAGGAAATTAAGCTTTAGTTGTTATTATGAGAAGTCTTGAGAGAGTTTTTGGCTTTTTATATAGTGCGCTGCATCTAGAAAATAAAAGTAATTAATGTAGCATGAAATAAACACCATGCATGCATGTGAAGTATCAAATTTCATAAAACCTGGCGTGATTCTTGAATATATGATGCATTAATCACATTTCTCTGAAGGAATAGATTTGCTATCAATTTTAGTGGCATTGGCCTGATCTTAAACACCTTCATTGAATGTACTACTACTTCAATCAAAATGGATATGGGTTGATTTTAATGGGTATCACATCAGTTTATGGTCGATTTCTAAGAGATTGTTAGCCATGGATCCAAAATGGGTAGGACATTGTCGACGGCGTTTCACCTGTGTCGTCGGCGCATTATAACGTGAAAATACGACTTTGTCTTTCCCTTAATTTCTTTCATCAAGATTATGTAACGACAAATTTTGTATCGCAGTTAACTGAAATAAAAACAATATGGAAAAGTTTATTTTATAACTGAAAGATCGAGGGTTACAACTTTCGTGGATCTCTTGATTTCATCTCGAAGGTTAGGGTTTTTGATAGTACACAAATGTTTTTTTTTTGGTTCAACGAAGAACGCACTTAGTCGCATTACAATATAGGAGAGAGGGGATTCGAACCTGAGACCTATTGTCCCAAAGCACCTAGCCTTAACCACCAGGTTAAGACATCTTCGGTTAGATCAACTTAGATCCACTTAGATCCGTAGTCCACTTAAATCCGTAGTCCGTAGGGGAAAGATAGGAGTCTTTTTGTGACTTCACTTATTCCATTGTAGTAGAATGATGAAGTTGTTTGAGACTACTTAATCCATTTGACCTCATCTAAACTCTAGATACAAGACCTATATTTATAGCTAGGTAGTTTAATTAGAGGACAAGTTGAATATTCTAGAGCATCTTAATTACCGTAAGATATTACCACAATATTTATTGATAATTATCTCTAAATACTAAAGATAATCTCCCTCATTGATACCAAAATATATAAAACTAGTTGGAAAGCCCATGCGATGCACGGGCCGATTTTTAGTGACAATGATAGTGACACCAAGTTAGAGGATTGCATAAATTTGTGAGACTCCGCCGCAACAGTAGAAAGTAAGAGAGTATGTCTACCAATAGTAAATGAATACTATCCAGATACGTGAATGCGTTTTTTGGAAGGTCATATATGCGGTGAACGTCAAATTAAATTATACGCGTGCATTATATTTAAAACTCGTAATATCTCTCTTTAAGACAATACTCGGTAAATATTTAGGATGATAGTTGATATCTAAGAACTAATAATGACTTCAATTTATAATCATAAGATTATCCCTTTATGATAATCTTTCAATGTGGTACAATTATACTGTACTACGGAGTACTCCCTCATTCCTTCTGTCTCCTTCCATATTCTATTTTCACCCGTCTTTCTATCTTCTTCCCATCGCAAATATTTTTTATTTGGTCCAACCTTTTTACTATATTAACCTCACGATTTACTTATAACTACAATGACGTTATTCTTTCAATGATATTATTCTTTCACTGTGAGATAATTTTACTTAATTTTGTAGTCTTAAAAGCTCTTTAATTTTTGTCCATTAAGGATGAATTATGTAATGAAAATTCATCGCCCTACTATATAATTTTTCGATGTGAGATAGAGTTTTTCTAGGACTCAAAAGATGTTTGGTTAATATATATGGACGAATGATCTGATTACTCTTATTTATAATATAGAATTTAATCAGCTCATCATACTATAATTTTTCGATGTGGGATAACTTAAGTTTATAGTCTTAAGAGATTAAGGATCAAAAGATTTTTTTATCAATATCTAAAAACGAATGATTATTCTTATTTATAATATAGAAATTTATCACTTTAATATAATTTTTCGATGTGAGATGATTTTACTATTTCTATATGTAATAGATTCCTTACTTTTTCGACAAATAATATGAAATTCATAACTTTATAATAATTTTTCGATGTGGGAAAATTTCACATACGTTTATAGTCTTAAGAACTTTTTTAAGACTCAAAAGAGAAATTTTTACTTACGTTTATTATCGTCCTAAGAGCTTTTCTAAAACTCAAAAGATGTTTGGTTTATATCAATGAAATTCATGACTTCGTAATAATTTTTCAATGTGAGAAATTTTACTCAAGTTTATAGACTTAAGAGTTTTTTTAAGACTCAAAAGTGTGAGATAATTTTATTTAATTAAGTTTATGGTCTTAAGAATTTTTTCTAAGACCCAAAAGAATTTGTTTTTCCATATAAGTTATTAAGGATGAACGATAACTCTTATTTATATAATAGAATTTGATCACCTCATTACGGATCGAGTATACTTTTGGACAAATGATATCTAAAATCAATGATTTCTCTTTTTTATGATATCTCATCATATTTTTTCGATGTGTAATAATTCTACTTAAATTTATAGTAGTTTTAAGAACTCTTTTTAGGACTCGAAAGATTTCCTATTGATATCTAAAGGCGATGATTACTTTTATTTATATAATGGAATTTCATCATTTTTTTGCAATTTTTCGATGTGGGGTAATTTGTATTTCAATTTATAGCTTTAAGACAAGTATTACTATATAAGATTCAAAAGATTTTTGATTAATATCTAAAAACAAATAATTTCTCTTATTGATGATGTAGAATTTCATCACTTCATGATAATTTTTCGATGTGGGATAATTTTACTAAAGTTTATAGTCTTAGAAAGTTCTTTTAATTAAGACTCAAAAGATTTCTCGTTGATATCTAAAGACGAATGATTGTTTTTACTCCGTATTTATATAATAGAATTTTATCACCTTATTATAATTTCTCGATGTAGGATAATTTAACTTAAATTTATAGCTTTAAGAGCTTTTATAAGACAATTTTTTTTGTTAATATCTAAAAACGAATGATGTCTCTTATTTGTGATATAGAATTTCATCACCGATATGCTATAATTCTACTTAGGTTTATAGTATGAAAACTCTTTTTAGAACTTAGATTTTAAGATAATATTTAAACACGAAAGATTTCTCTTTTCCATCAGCTTACGGTCCTAAGAGCATTTTTAAGACTCAAAATGATTTCTCTTTTCCATCAGCTTATGGTCCTAAGAGCATTTTTAAGACTCAATTTTTTTTAGCTGATATCTAAGGACAAATGATTATTATTTATAATATAAAATTTCATCACCTCATCATAATTTTTCGATGTGAGACATGATAATTATAATAATAAAAGAGTTTGTTTTTATATCTAACTTAAGAATGGGCGATTACTCTTATTTATACGTGAAAATTCGATCACCTTATTATAATTTTTCGATGTGGGATAATCTTACCTAAGTTTATGGTCTCAAGTACTTTTATAATAAGACTCAATTTTTCTTTTAATATCTAAGAACGAATGATTAATCTTATTTATAATATCGAATTTCATTACCTCATAATTTTCGATATAGAATAATTTTGACTTAAGAGTAGATATAATCTTAAGAACTCTTATAATAATTTTACTTGAGCTTATAATTTTAAGAGGTTTTTAAGACTCAATTGAGTTTTGAAAGATAACTAATAACTAATGATTAGTCATATTTAAGGACGGAAGATTACACTTATTTATAGTATAGAATTTTGTCACCTCATCATAACTTGGAGAAATGATTACTTTTATTTGTATAATAGAAATTTATCGTCTTATTGTAGAATTAATTGCTCTTATTTTTTATTTATAATATAGAGTATCATTACTTTCTTATAATTTTTCGATGTGAAATTATGTTGCTTAAGTTTGTACCCTTATTAAGATATTTTTTAAGACTCAATTTTTTTTATTGATATTTAAGAACAAATGATTAGTCTTATTTATAATATAAAATTTCATTATCATAATTTTTTTGATGTGAGATAATTTACTGTCTTAAGAGCTCCTTTTAAGATCCAAAAGAAGACATGATTACTCTTATTTATAATATAGAATCATTATCTTATTTTAATTGCTGCTTTATGATGTGGGACAATATTTATAAAGAGTTTTTTAAGACTCAAAAGTTTATTTTGATCGATATTCAAAAAAAAAAAAAAGATTATTGTAGACACCCGCATTTTGACTGCCAGGTGTCTATGGTAATTTCCAAAAAACACCAGATGATGATCGGACGCTAACGTGTCTCTACGCGCTCGGACATGGGCTCAAAACCATTAGTTTTTGGCTTAAGCACTTATGGAGTACAAATCTCACAAAACAGACCTGAAATTCAGGCCCAGTAGGTCGTTTCCAGTCAAACAAGACTAATTTGGGTCAAAACCGACATCGGAAATAAAACTGACTTTTAGCGATTGGGTCAACCCCGGTCAAAGTCGTTCGGAGACATACAAAACATCCTTTCAAAACATCAAAAAGACCAACTCAAAAACAAAACCCATAAAAATCCACGGTCCAAAACACTGGACCCGCGCGATCCAGCTGAGCCACTCGATCGAGTGCTCAGCCCACTCGATCGAGTGGGCCCTCATTCCAGCCCAGCGGCAGCCTCTCGGGCCATTCGACCGAGTCTAGGGGCTACTCGGTCGAGTAACCCTAGCCGGGTGCACATAGCCAAGCCTATATATACACCCCCATGCACAACCCTCAAAACAATCTTTTTGCAACCCTAATTCTACCCTAAGCAAACCCTAATCAAACCCTAATACTACACTAGCAAACACTAAACCTAGCTTTAGGAATTCAAAACCCTAACCACCACAAGTTAGCCTACATACTCGATACTCCCGTGCAAGCCACAACTACGAGTCCCGTCCGAGCATAATAAACATGTAGGTTGATTGAGGGTGCCAAATCCCATCTTCTTTTCTCTCTTCTCCTCCTTTCTCGCGTCATTTATCGTCATAAGGGTCGTTTTTTTTATCGTCTTTATCGCATCATAATATCATTAATATCGCTAATACTAAAAGACATTAAAATACTCGCGGATTTGTGTCGAGTGCGAAGGATGTCGGAATAAGGAAACCCGAATATACAAGTGTACTGCACACAGCGTTGCCGGTCGTTTATCCTGACACCCTAGCACTTGACTATTGAAACGAGTCAACTTAAACAATATTTTCTTGTTTTTGTTCGCATCGTTATTATCTAATCGCATATGTCGTCAATTACAAAACTATCTTTCAAATCGAACATCTTCTAATAAGGGTCGAAACCCGTTGATGCGGATCCGACATCAAACAATTCGCAAGAATTAATTATGATGTCGGGATGCGGAGGGAATCAAGTCTTTCAATTCAAGCAAAGCGTCGATCTTAGATTCGATACCATTTCCATAATTGGATGTCGGATCTAACGATCTAGTCAAATAGTTTAATCAATTCGATTTTCCGTTGATGCTAACGTAGATGTCATTTAATTCGTTAGAATTACGACACTATAAACGTGTAGGAAAATTCATATCGCTTTGGTTGACTTAAACGACTCATAGCAATTTCTCTAAATTCGCTCTAATATACAGACGATTCAATAATCGAATGTCGAATATGACGAGTATCACATACGCGAACCGAGTATAAATTTCACAATATTTATGCCCGACTCAACAAACTCATCAATTTAGCAAAATCAAAAGCAATTTCGAAATCATTAACAAAATTGCAAGCGAAACCTGGTTCGTACAGGGGGCACTCGATCGAGTGCCTAGCCCACTCGGTCGAGTGGCACCCCAAAAAACAAACAGAAGGTTTTTCCGACCTCCACTCGAGTCTCGCAATGACTCGGTCGAGTGGCAACGTACTCGATCGAGTAGGGTCCAAAAAACGAGGCAGAATACTTTCATGACAACCACTCGGTCGAGTTTTGCAATAACTCGCTCCAATGGAAACGTACTCGGTCGAGTTCCCACTTGACTCGGTCGAGTACCGTCGCAAAATCTGGACAGAACGCTTTTCAGAGGTCCACTCGGTCAAGTCTCTCAATGACTCGGTCGAGTGGCCCCTTCATCACGTCAAACCGTGGGTCATACAAGTCATTCGAGTCTCGTTAATACCTTTTCATCGCTTAAGTCAACACGTGCCTAATCTATCACGTGAAACATCACTCTTTCAAAAACCATGCATCATCATATTTACATTATTCCATAATTCGCAAACCGTTAATATTGTTATACCATTACTAACCGTTTGTTCTTTTGTCGATTTAATTCTTATTTATTTTATTGTACTAAAATGAACCCGCATGCTAAAATACAACTTGGATGTTAATATTAGTTGCATTAAATCGACATAGAAACCCTTTCAATTTCTCACATTTTTAGGGAAAACAATGTTTGCATAACATTTTCCCGTTCAACTAAGGCGCATATTCAAAAATCATTCGATATCTTAGTAGAGGCCGCCAATGTGCGGGCGGGGTTGGGTGTTCTTCGTGGGCTTCCCAACACGTACCCTCACCCCTTACTTAGAACCTTGGTTTCCGGATGCCCGAAACCGTTGGCGCACGAGAGTCATTCTAAACACGATAACCGGTAGTGACGGTATCGGTATCGTAATGCTAAGAGACGAGCCCAATAAACTCTGACATCGGAAATGGGCCGTATTTTGTATACGGCCCACTACGACATAGAGTGGGTTCGAATGGGCCCGAACTCCTACAATGTTCGGTGGCGACTCCACTTCGATTTAAATTTCGATTCGATCCATTCTCATATGGAGATTCATTCGCCTCCCCAAACCCGCGCGTGGTCGCGTCGGGGTGGACCTATGTCATGTCCACAATTTGGCGACTCCGCTGGGGATTAACTGATGCGTGACTTACCATCGGCATCCTCAGAGTGAGACTCGAATAGAAATCGTTTGACTAGTACAATACGCGTTTTAGTTTTACGGTTCATGCATAACCCCATATTTTCCCGGGCCGGTACTGGTGATCGACGTCTCACTATACCGTGATGTACTCCAATATGGATATGTCAAAGGTGTCCATAGTCGATTCGAGTGGGTTTCGGGGCATGTTCTAAGCTCAACTCGACTTAGAAAGTCCGTCCCGATCAACGTCTAGACTATGTGCACTGGTATAGACCCTTCTCAGACCGACCGAGACTTAGTGTAAAGCATATATGGCGTCGTTATAATGCTTGCCTGACTACATGCTACTTGGTTTCCGTGTCATTTTCAAAAACCGTCAACTTTTTCAAAAAAAAATACATCTTTTTCAAGATATTCAATTTCAAAACCCGGGACACATACCGAATTTAGGACTTATGATTTTACTCAAAATGGCCTATTTTTAGCCGGTATGCTGCCCATTTCAAAACTCGAAAACGTTTTCGAACTTTCAAATTTGGGGCCCGATACACTTTTCGATTCCTTTGAAAAATCGGCCCCTTCCCCGAGTTTTCTCGGACTTTCCAAAAACAATCCACTTTCAAAACCTTCTTCTTCTTAGGACTTCCCATATTTAGCAGTGTCGGGTCGTGTCATAAGTCGTCGAAGTCTTTAGCGTCGAAACTCTGTCGATCTTACATCACGGGTTTCTTCCCTATCCCAGTCCGCCTTATCAGACTAAGGCAAGGCCCACCTGCGTAGGACATACTCCTACAAGGAAGGGTCCGTTTACACAATCGAGTCCAAAGTCTGAGAGATATCTCACGTGGACCTTCCTTCGAACAGGACTCGGCCCACATAGCCGAATCCTAAGGAAGGCCCACCTTTCACAATTCACCCGTGTAGGTGTCTTTTCCGAGTCAACCTTTTACAAGGCATAGCCCTATAACAAAAGATTCGTGGTCCTTACGTTTAAGGGTCACTCGTCGAACACTCGAGTATTAACAAAATCTTCAATCCCACTCGGGGGCTACCCTCTAGCAGAGCGATCAATCACGGTTGCTCTAAGGGTCATGTCTTACACGTGTTGTCTCACGTACCTCACTTTTGAGTCACTTAGATGCCACACCATCTGAGTCCTTAGTCTCACTTGGGGGCTATTCTCCGACGAAGTGATTAATCACAGTCACTCCGAGAATCGTACCCTACACATTTGTCTTAGGAGAGTATAACCCGAGTCAAACTGGAGTCGTCTCTCCTCCCGCGCTATTTCCTATGCCTTGGTGAGTTTGAGTTACGAAGCAACTTTTCTGATTACGCGGTATTCTTACAGACAGGCCACCCGTAACTAGAAGCCAACGCAAGATGCAAGAAACCTTGGACGAACTGAAAGCCTCACTGGCTAAGATGGAGGCCCAATTGACGGTCATCAGGACCGACCAAACCACTCTTGCCACCCGCCTGAGTGCCATAGAGAAAGGGACTCCCAATACTGGATCCGAACCCACTGGGCCCATAGCTGAACTAATCTGCGTTGTTCGCAAACTTGAAGAACAGGTCCACTTGTCAACTAACAACACTATCCACACGGAAAATGCCCGTGCCTATTTACCCCTGAATGATGAACTGCCCGACAACCTCGACCTTACGGGCATACCAATGTTTGAGGGTACTGAAGACCCGGTTCATCACATTCGGGCTTTCAAAGAGTTCATGGCCGTCAAGGGAGTAAAATCCACTATGTTTAAGCACCTGTTCGCTGCTTCCCTCGAGAAGCATCCAACAACCTGGTACTACAGGCTCGATTCCAAGAAATACCCGACTTGGGATGACGTGGCAACGGAGTTCGCTCGGAACTACGCTGATAATATTGAGATCCAGACTACAATGCGTACTCTGGAAGTCATGGCCCAAGAGCCCAAAGAAGGGTTCACTAAATATCTTCAAAGATGGAGGGCCGAAATTGTGAAGTTGGTGGACAAGCCCAACGAGAAGATACTAGTGGAGGCGTTCATCAACAACCTCTTACCTTCCTACCGCGTCCATCTTAGGTATGCCGGCATTTCAAACTTTGCGGTGCTTACGGAAATGGGCATTAGGATTGAAGACGATCTTTGACATAATAAAGATCTGGGTGAAGCTTCTACTGAAGGCTATACTGGACATCAACTCGAGTCCTTAGAAGCCGACGACTAATGACAACATCATCCGAGAGTCCAGATGTGATTTAAGTCCGAGTCTGAGTCTAGGATGTTCTATTTCAAAGTCAAAGTCAGAGTCAGTTGTATTCTGTCCTTCTTTTCAAAATTCAATAAAATCAGCTTTCAATATTATTTCTCATATATACTTTCCTTATGTGTTTCCGAGAATATGATGAACACCATCATACACTGTGAGCACATGCACGTGACTATTATAGGCACATCTATAATGACTGCAGGAACTAAGGCCCGTGTTTTCCTTTACCTGTTCCATGTCTGGTATAGGAAGCCACATAACTACCCTTAGCAGGAGCGTATCGAATCCTATGACAAATCTGGGTAGTCTCCTAGTTTGGGTTTAAGACGGGAGGCAAGCCCATTTCCCACAATAAACACCTATCCAATAAGATCAACCAACCCCTACCTTTGGTGTTAGACTGACAAAAAAAAAACAAAAAAATTCAAAAAACCCAAGACCGGGGCTAAGAGGTCAACCAACCAAAAATATCCAAGATCCCATGACCAGGGCTAAGAGGTCAACCAACAATAAATTCAAAGAACCCATGACCGTAGTGAAAATGGTCAAATTCAAAATTATCAATGCTCATACCATCTAATAGGGGAGAAACAATCAAGCTGGTCAGCTAACACCACACTTAGCCTTCCCACATTACAATCCTCAAGACCTTCCCGAGACCTAGGCTAAAGACAACCCAGAATTTTGAGGATTCAAGCTCCATAGGATACCCTAACCATTAGGGACAGACATGGAAATCAGATCCCGCATCATCAAACCTGCCCAATCGAAGTCTGAGTCATTTTCACTCGACTTCCCCCTTTCCTACCACATTACAATACCTTACCCTCAAAGCCTTAGCTTCACAAAATCAAGCTCCAGATGTCAAAACATCAAAGCCACTTACGACCTAGCTCCACATTTCCAAAAAAATCCAAGCCAGTTACCAGCCCCAAACACGGGAATTCAACCTGCAGTCGGCATAGAACATGCCCAAATAGTTCACACCACCTCTGGGGGCTACCCCGGGGAACGCTCACAGTCCCAGGATCAACATCCTAACCATTCTAGCCCTCTGATCAAGACATCATTGGGAATGCACCTAGCCTACACCATTGCTATGACTAGTTACACACAAAGCCCTAATAAACTAGGCACCATAATACATCTTCCAGTCCACTGAACTACGGCATGGTTTGATTTCACTACACGTGAATACGTAGGCAGCCTTTCAATAGAGGCACAACCACTCACATTGACACACATTCAAAAAGCACCATCATTCCGGTCACGACACTGTCATGCTCTCAGTAGTTAGCTTTGTCGTCCTGAGGGCTTCTATTAGACAGAAGTTCTCCTTCCACTCACAAAATCCAAAATACTTTCAAAAACTAGCCTCCTTTATGTAGTGTGTCCTAGTACTCGGCTCAGTCGAAGACGAGAATCTGTCAGGACTCGAAGCAATACCCACTTTGCGAAGGTACCCTAAAATCAAAAATCCAGAAGAGCACAAGACTACAACAGTCTCATTACAGACTACTGCAAGTCCCCTATAGCACATCTATCCCATTTTGATGTTAGACCGTGTTGCCACTCGTCTAGGCTACGGAATAGCGCAACTTAAGAGTCTTGTTAGGTGGCCCACCCCCTACCGAGTCACGGTCCAACCCCTCGAGAGTCCAGCCGTGTTTGTCAACTCGTCCGGTCACGTCCAGAGTCGAGTCTGTCGGTAGGCCTCTCTCTTCAAATCCTCATTTTAAAATTTGCAAAACTTAGCCATTTGAAAAAATCCTTTTCGACAAGGTCAAATTTCAGTCTATTTAAACTTCAAATTTCTTTTCTACCCCTTTCAATTTTGAAAACCTATCTCCTAGCACGTGAGTTGCTTTCAGGAATTCGATTTCAAAATTTCAAAAATTTTCAAAATTTCAAAAATTCAAAAATCTTTTTCCCCAGCGCGAGTCATTTTTCTACCTACATGTTGCATACAAAATTCTATGTGACTTATACAGGTACGATTCAAACAGGGACATGCAACCCACTATATCTCGCCAGCGGAAAGCCCTAGGTGGCATTTTCCCCGGAATAGCACGGGATGGGCCTACATATAGGCGCACCCAGGACTTATGCGACAAGTCCAATTCCCCACGGAGTTATCATCATCAGCTCAGGTATGACTTCTATCCTACGGCTGGTGAGCCTTTCACGCATGTCTAACGGACTATAAACGACCCGATCGGAAGTCTGCTAGGTTTCAATCCTCGATTGGCCTGGTAGCTACTCTGACTTTCGCCTTGTCCAAGCCCCAGTCAGAGTGGGGGCTCTGTAGACACCCGCATTTTGACTGCCAGGTGTCTATGGTGATTTCCAAAAAACACCCGATGATGATCGGACGCTAACGTGTCTTTATGCGCTCGGACATGGGCTCAAAACCATTAGTTGTTGGCTTAAGCACTTATGGAGTACAAATCTCACAAAACTGAACTCAAATTTAGGCCCAGTGGGTCGTTTCCAGTAAAACAAGACTAATTTGGGTCAAAACCGACACCGGAAATAAAACTGACTTTTAGCGATTGGGTCAACCCCGGTCAAAGTCGTTCCGAGACATACAAAACAGCCTTTCAAAACATCAAAAAGACCAACTCAAAAACAAAACCCATCAAAATCCACGGTCCAAAACACTGGACCCGCACGATCCAGCTGAGCCACTCGATCGAGTGCTCAGCCCACTCGATCGAGTGGGCCCTCATTCTAGCTTAGCGGCAGCCTCTCGGGCCATTCGACCGAGTCCAGGGGCTACTCGGTCGAGTAACCCTAGCCGGATGCACATAGCCAAGCCTATATATACACCCCCATGCACAACCCTCAAAACAATCTTTTTGCAACCCTAATTCTACCCTAAGCAAACCCTAATCAAACCCTAATAGCAACCTAGCTTTAGGAATTCAAAACCCTAACCACCACAACTTAGCCTACATACTCGATACTCCCGTGCAAGCCACAACTACGAGTCCCGTCCGAGCATAAGAAACATGTAGGTTGAGGGTGCCAAATCCCATCTTCTTTTCTCTCTTCTCCTCCTTTCTCGCGTCATTTATCGTCATAAAGGTCGTTTTTTTATCGTCTTCATCGCATCATAATATCATTAATATCACTAATACTAAAAGACATTAAAATACTCGCGGATTTGTGTCGAGTGCGAAGGATGTCGGAATAAGGAAACACCGAATATACAAGTGTACTGCACACAGCGTTGCCGGTCGCTTATCCTGACACCCTAGCACTTGATTATTGAAACGAGTCAACTTAAACAATATTTTCTTGTTTTCGTTCGCATCGTTATTATCTAATCGCATATGTCGTCAATTACAAAACTATCTTTCAAATCGAACATCTTCTAATAAGGATCGAAACCCGTTGATACGGATCCGACATCAAACAATTCGCAAGAATTAATTATGATGTCGGGATGCGGAGGGAATCAAGTCTTTCAATTCAAGCAAAGCGTCGAGCTTAGATTCGATACCAGTTCCATAATTGGATGTCGGATCTAACGATCTAGTCAAATAGTTTAATCAATTCGATTTTCCGTTGATGCTAACGTAGATGTCATTTAATTCGTCAGAATTACAACACTATAAACGTGGAGGAAAATTCATATCGCTTTGGTTGACTTAAACGACTCATAGCAATTTCTCTAAATTCGCTCTAATATACAGACATCGATTCAATAATCGAACGTCGAATATGACGAGTATCACATACATGAATCGAGTATAAATTTCACAATATTTATGCCCGACTCAACAAACTCATCAATTTAGCAAAATCAAAAGCAATTTCGAAATCATTAACAAAATTGCAAGCGAACCCTGGTTCGTACAGGAGGCACTCGATCGAGTGCCTAGCCCACTCGGTCGAGTGGCACCCCAAAAAACAAACAGAAGGTTTTTTCGACCTCCACTCGGTCGAGTCTCGCAATGACTTGGTCGAGTGGCAACGTACTCGGTCGAGTTGGTCAATAACTCGATCGAGTAGGGTCCAAAAAACGAGGCAGAATACTTTCATGACAACCACTCGGTCGAGTTTTGCAATAACTCGCTCGAATGGACACGTACTCGGTCGAGTTCCCACTTGACTCGGTCGAGTACCGTCTCAAAATCTGGACAGAACGCTTTTCAGAGGTCTACTCGGTCGAGTCCCTCAATGACTCGGTTGAGTGGCCCCTTCATCACGTTAAACCGTGGGTCATACAAGTCATTCGAGTCTCGTTAATACCTTTTCATCGCTTAAGTCAACACGTGCCTAATCTATCACGTGAAACATCACTCTTTCAAAAACCATGCATCATCATATTTACATTATTCCATAATTCGCAAACCGTTAATATTGTTATACCATTACTAACCGTTTGTTCTTTTGTCGATTTAATTCTTGTTTATTTTATTGTACTAAAATGAACCCGCATGCTAAAATACAACTTGGACGTTAATATTAGTTGCATTAAATCGACATAGAAACCCTTTCAATTTCTCACATGCTTAGGGAAAACAATGTTTGCATAACATTTTCCCGTTCAACTAAGGCGCGTATTCAAAAATCATTCGATATCTTAGTAGAGGCCGCCAATGTGCGGGCGGGGTTGGGTGTCCTTCGTGGGCTTCCCAACACGTACCCTCACCCTCTACTTAGAACCTCGATTTTCGGATGCCCGAAACCGTTGGCGCACGAGAGTCATTCTATACACGATAACCGGTAGTGACGGTATCGGTATCGTAATGCAAAAGGACGAGCCCAATAAACTCTGACATCGGAAATAGGCCGTATTTTGTTTACGGCCCACTACGACATAGAGTGGGTTCGAATGGGCCTGAACTCCCACAAAGTTCGGTGGCTACTCCACTTCGATTTAAATTTCGATTCGATCCATTCTCATATGGAGATTCATTCGCCTCCCCAAACCCGCGCGTGGCCGCATTGGGGTGGACCTATGTCATGTCCACAATTACTCTTATTTATATTATAGAATTCCATAACCTCATCATAAATTTTTTCGATGTGAGATAATAACTTAATGTCCTTTTAAGATCCAAAAGAACACATGATTATTCTTATTTATAATATAGAATCATCATCTTATTTTAATTTCTTTGATATGGGACAATTTTAAGTTTGTAGTCTTATTAAGAGTTTTTTTAAAACTCAAAAGTTTATTTTGATCGATATTCAAAAAAACAATGATTATTCTTATTTATATTATAGAATTCCATAACCTCATCATAATTCTTACGATGTGAGATAATTACTTAAGGTTATAATCTTAAGAGTTCTTTATGACTCAAAATATTTTTGGTGGATACTAAGGACGGATGATTGCTATTATTTATAATATAAAATTTCATCACCTTATTGTAATTTGTCGATGTGGTATAACTTTACTATCTTTATATGTAATAAATTCATCACTTTTTGGAGCCAATAATATGAAACAAATTATATGAAATTTATACTCAAATGAAAGCATTTTCTACCACGAATCTAATTACTTCATTTTTAAAAAAATTTATATGATAATTTTTTGTTAAACGAAATTTAAAGGTTTTAAGATGAAAAATTATAATACATCACATTAATATGGTAGATTAAATATATTATTATAATAATTAAAAGATTCTCTACTTGATTTTTATTATTATTAATGATACTTTCCTAAATTGAGTTTTGATATAACGGACCAATCATATCGCTCGAAAATTTCCTCCTTTATATATATATATAATTGATTTTGGTGTCTACACATTAGTAATTCATTCCACCCAAAAAAGTCGTCTTTTGCTCGGGTTTACGTGTTTTAGTATTTTAAAAAATTGTTGACCAGACAACCGCATTTACATTTCGGGGCTAGTGTTACTTTATCTTTGTGTATTCTTATTTATCGTATTTACTTTAATTTGTATAAGTTTAATCAACTATGCGTCGTAGGATTTTAGTTTCGGTAATTATTTTACATTATTTTTGTAATGTAATTACCGTGATTGACGATCTAAATTACGTTTATTTTATAAAAAAAAGGGAAAACCCAAAAACATTAGAAAACAACATTCTAACGTTTTGAGGGTTTTTCCGATTTTTTTGTTACGACGATAACCGTTAGTTAGTGTAATTTGCGTTCATAAAATTATGTTGTACGGAGTAATAATTATCGTTTAGACATTTTTCTACGAAGATTATGGATTATTTATGTTGTAAAATCGTCATTTCGTTATAATGTCCATTAATATCGGGTCCCCACATATGTGGTTTTATGTTCGATGTGTGTTTTTCATAGGTATTTAAACGATGTTTTCTTAATTACTTAAAGGGGATAAGAAAAGTGGGTAATTAATGAGGAACTCCTGACCTCAGGTGTTCAATACAACTTCTCTACCACTGCATGATATATAACTGAATAAAAAATCACTAAATTTGATTTATTTCTCCTAAATGTATCTTGGACTATAGCCCATAAAACGTTGGAGTCCAATGTTTTACGTTTTTTTTAAAATCAACGTAAATTCGATCGTTAAACACATTAATTACGTTCAAATAAGGTCGTAAAAAGTAAACTGACTCCGTAAACTATCATCCTACGTCGTACTACCAATGAGGAGGCTAAACTATATCATCGTAATCAGTTATAATGAAACTAATCGACCAAAGGAAAAACTAATTAGAAAATTAAAAGATTAAAGAGATCGATGAAAGTAAATTTACTTGATTGGAACGATAATGTTGATTTCTTTTTGGGTTCTACCTTATGGTTGTAATAAGAGAACTATTATCACTCGAGCTAAATCTTACGAAGTATTAATTCTTTTTGGTTGGTGCCATGGCTTGTTGTGTCGACCAATTGTGCTAAACCAATTCCTCCACTCAGTTTTTTTTTTAATTATGGGCATCCAAGGGTGTCAAACCATCAGTGCGTAAAAGCACTAAATACTTGAACTCTGACATACACATGGGTAACCACGCCAATAGAAATGTTCCGGCGGATTTCTTTGCTGATCGCATAGTTGGTTTCGGTTTAGGGATCCTTCCGGGGGGCAGGGTGGAACCGGGGATGAGATTCCTGGTCAACTCACAACCATTTGGGGCTCCAATCCTTTACCCTCGAGGCATGCAGACTCACAACCAATCCCAAAATAATGATCATGCTATGGGAGGATTAGACATACCTGGCCCATCATCGACAGCAGGGACCTTACGGCCACATGTTGGAAAATTTTCTCAACCTTAGTGGGAACCCTTATAATGTGGGTCGGGGGGGGGGGGGGGGGATTCCTTAAGGAAATGGACATCATACAACAGGAGTCCATACGATATAGAGTTGAGAATGATTTCTGGTATGCCCGGAGTGTTGATGAGGCAAGAGGCCTGAACCAGACTTTTGTCCACCCAAACATTACTCCCAGTGAGTTTCACCCCCTCCATCTGATCATGGCTTCTACCCTTTCAATATTAGTGAGCAATTCAACTACCACCATATCCCTGACCCTAGCCAGGATAACCCACCACAACCCCTTGACCATGGTTAAACTTTTTCATTGAATATTAACATGCATTCCCAGAACAATTCGGGGAGGGATAATAACATCACAAATGCGACTGCTAGGGCCGGGGGTTGGATAATTGATGTTAGCTCAGACTCGAGTGATCCCCCTCTCTCTCGACCAAATTGGCCTTCCTTGGATCCGCTTGGTCAGGATGAGTCTGATGACTCTAAGGATTATGATGATGCGGTGGATATCTTGGAGCATAGCAGTGAGAAGGATTTGGATTCTGCCATGGCAGCTACGGACGTGGCGGAGGATGACACAGATGATTGTGTTAATATGATTAATCTGGAGAAGACGCTAAAGAATAATGAAGATGGAGCGCAAATTTCCTTTCCATTCCTAAGGTGGACGAAGGTTTGGGAATCCGTAATATTAATGTCAAAATCAAGCACTTCCGAGTAAGCTTGGCTGGCGCCTGCTTAATTCCCCCACCACTACTTTAGGGAAACTGATAACTGTCAAATATCACTTGAATATTTATGAAATTTCCTTATGCTTGAATGCGACCCATAACACGGGGTCCTGGGGATGGTGGGGAATCAAATGGGATCTTAGCCTCATTCGTGATGGCATGGCATGGCTCCCGGGACGTCCAAGTAGGATTGATCTTAAGACCGACAATTGGGTCAATGGCTTCTCCCCACCCTCGCTTGGTGTAGGTGTCATGTATTGATGATCTGATTGATGATAGGTATGGACATTGGGATATTAACAAGCTCCGGCTCTTTTTCGAGGAAGAAGGATGTAGGAATATATTATGTTGCCCAGTACTGGATGAGAGTTGCTTTGATCATTGCTACTGGAGGTTTACTCCTTCAGGGATGTATACCTCCAAGAGTGGTTATAAATTGGCTTTTGAGACTAAATTTCTCAATTTTTTCCTGGAGCAGATGCCAAGTTCGAATTTTAAAGATTTCTTTAAAAAGAGGTTATGGAATTTACGAGATCCGGCAAAATACAGGACCTTCCTATGACGAATCCTGAATAACGCGCTTCCTGTGGGTTCGGAATTTCGACGCCGGGGCATGATTGATGACTGTCTATGTCCATTATGTCAGGACGGGTGCAGTATTGAAATCCTTGACCACCTCTTTTTATTCTGCCCCTTCACCACAAAATTTTGGCAATCATGCATCTTGGGCATCAAGACGTCGGTTAATCCCCTCATAGGATTCAAGGATTGGATTATTAACTGGATCAACTTCCTTTCAAAGGATTCGGTGAATCATTCCCGACCTCTTTATTTTGTGTCTATTCTTTGGGTAATCTTGCTAACAAGGAACACATCAAAATTTAATAATACTTCTCCGAATTACTTCGCGACAATGTCCCTCCTCAAATTTCAAACGGGTATTATTATCGACTCTCTACGGAACCTGGGAACTGACTCTGCTTCCCCTCTCCCCCTCCGGATGGATATGAACGCTAAAATCAGGAAAGGTAAGCCCCTTATACTTCTGGGATCGAAGAGATGGAACCAATGTGTTAAAAGTTTTGTTGATGCGGCATGGATTGATCTCAATGGGGCGGCTGGTTGGATCATTGCTTCTTCGGATGGACTAATTGTTGATCGAGGCTATTGTTCCCTTAAGTCTTTCACTCCTCTTCAGGCGGAAGCCATGGCTCTTGTCGAGGCCACCATTTGGGCTATGAAGTCTCATTATTGTCACATATCTCTTCACTCTGACTGCTTGCAATTAATCACGCAAATATGCAAGAATGAGGTTCCTTCTCTGATGATTAAACATGTCCTCGATAAGTTCTTCTCACTGTTTTCTTTTTTTCATTGTATTTCTATTTCCTTTATTCCTAGGGCCTTTAATAAGGAAGCGCACAAGCAAGCCTCCCTAGGTGTACGGTCATAGGAATAGCTTTCTGTCCTTGCTGGCAAAAAAAAAAGTGCGTAGATGGGTCATGTCGTGCATTAGTTTAAACGCAATCTTCATTCTCAAGCTTAGCCCTAGCTTGGCGCAACCTATAATTTAGTCGTGTACCGTGATGGATGGAAAATGTAAGTGATCACTTTCATCTCTACTTTTGTGTCGGGTAACTGCCAACTTCAAATTATTCATCTTTTTTTCACACATGTTGGGAACATACTACGAGATCCATTATGGACAAATCGTCCTACAAACATGTATACAATATTGTAACCCTTCTCATTCATGAAACTCAATATCTACGTTCAATAATAAAGTGATTTGTAGACAAATCTCTAAAACACGAGTAGTACAGAAACCACTCTAATAATCCTCTATAATTGATACCTACTTCAATTAAGTTCAACTTTATCTGATTAAGTTGAACCTCTTGTCGTTAATTTGACATACTCCGTATTTGTTTAGTTAAGTTAAATTAAATTCAGTGGATCTATCTTGCGACAGGCCTATCCGTCATAATAATACAACTCATTATTATACATTTTATTACTTTCACCAAGTTTTTGACAAAAAAATTCCGTGCTTTCGAGCAAATTTGATCGCCTACAAAAATAGCCAAAAACGACCGATTTTAAAGGTTATTATCTACGTTTTTTCGACCTTTTGGGTCCGGCAATAAAATGAGTCCATATTCGCGCTTAACAATGTCCACACTAAGCACAATGCCATGAAATAAAACGAGGGTCATTTGGATTACAGTGGAGACATTTAAAGCCATAACATTGACTTTTGAGACGTGTTGAAATCAGTCTAAACAAGATCTATATTCCATTTTAAATCCTGTCAGAGAGTGTTAACAATCATTGATAGACATTCTATTACTTTCCACATATTTTCGTCAAAAAATTTCCTCGCTTTCGGGCAATTTTCATTGCTTTCAAAAATAGCCAAAAAGCGACCGATGTTGGAGGTTATTATCAACATTTTTTCGACCTTTTGGGTCCCGGAATAAAATGGGTCTATATTAACGCTGTACAAAGTCCACACCAAGGACAATACCCCAGTAGAATATAAGGGTCATTAGGATTACAATGGATACATTTAAACGCCATAATATTGAATTTTGAGACGTGTCAGAATTAGTCGAAACAAGATCTATCCTCCATTTTATATCCTATATGAGAATTTTAATAATCATTGTTAGACATTTTATTAGTTTTCCCAAGTTTTTGTCATAAAATTTTTGCGCTTTCGAGCAAATTTCATCGCCTTCGAAAATAGCCAAAAACCACCGATTTTGAAGTTTTTTTTTTGGTAAAAGGTAAGTATATAAATATGTGTAAATTTTTACAGAGGTATGGCTACATCATTATCCACGTTTTTTTGACCTTTTGGGTCCCGAAATAAAATGGGTCCATATTTGCGCTTAACAAAGTCCACACCAAGCACAATGCCATGGTATAATATGAGGGTCATTTGGATTACAATGAAGACATTTAAAGCCATAACATTGAATTTTGAGACGTGTCGGAATCAATCGAAACAAGATCTATCTTCCATTTAAATCTTGTCAGAGAGTTTTAATAATTATTGACAAACATTCTACGAGTATTTCTTTCCACAAGTTTTTGTCAAAAAATTTCCTCGCTTTCAAGCAATTTTCATCGCTTTCAAAAATAGCAAAAAACAACCGATTTTGAAGTTATAATCCACATTTTTTCTTCCATTTGAATCCCGAAATAAAATGGTTCTATATTCAAGCGGAACAAAGTTCATACTAAGGACAATGCCCCGGTATAATATGAGGGTCATTTGGATTATTATGGAGACATTTAAACGTCAAAATTTTGAGTTTTGAGACGTGTCGGTATCTTTCGAAACAAGTTCCGTCCACCATTTTATATCATGTCAGAGAGTTTTAATAATCATTGTTAGACATTCCATTACTTTCCACAAGTTGTCGTCAAAAAATTCCGCGCTTATGAGCAATTTTCATCGCCTTCATAAATAGCCAAAAACGACCGATTTTGAAGGTTTTTTTTGGTAAAGGGTAAGTATATATATAAATGAGATGTAAATCAATTTACAAAGGAATGACTACATCAAATTATGTAACCATCTAGCATCTTTCGCACTAATAGGATGTTTAATTTTACACATGATTCTATGTCTAACATCCATCTTAATCAACTTAACAGCACAAATTGGTTGTTGCACAAATTGATTTTGAAGGTTATTATCCATGTTTTTTCGACCTTTTGGGTCCCCGAATAAAATGGGTCTATATTAGCGTTGTACAAAGTCCACACCAAGGACAATACTCCGTTATAATATAATGGCCATTTGGATTACAATGGATACATTTAAACGCCATAATATTGAATTTTGAGACGTATTGGAATCAGTCGAAACAAGATATATCCGCCATTTTATATCCTATCAGAAAATTTTAATAATCATTGTTAGATATTCTATTACTTTCCAAAAGTTTTCGTCAAAAAATTTCCGCGCTTTCGAGCAATTTTCATCGCCTTCGAAAATAGTCAAAAACAACCGATTTTGAAGGTCCATATTCGACCTTTTGGGTTCCGGAATAAAATGGGTCCATATTCGCGCTGAACAATGACCACACCAAGGACATTGCTCTGGTATAATATGAGGGTCATTTGGATTACAATGGAGACATTTAAAAGCCATTGCATGCATTGAAGTTTTGAGACTTGTCAGAATCAGTCGAAATAAGATTTATCCTCCATTTTATATCCTGTCAATTCAAGGAGTTTTAATAATCATTGTTAGACATTCTATTATTTTCCCCAAATTTTTGTCAAAAAATTTCCGCGCTTTCGAGCAATTTTCATCGCCTTCGAAAATAGCAAAAAACGATCGATTTTGAAGGTTATTATCCACGTCTTTTCGATCTTTTGGGTCCTTAATCACGCTGGACAAAGGCTACAACAAGGACAATGCCCCGGTATAATATTAGGGTCATTTGGATTATAATGGAGACATTTAAAAGCCATAACATTGAATTTTGAGACGTGTCGGAATCAGTCGAAATAAGATCTATCCTCAATTTTATATCCTGTCAGAGAGTTTTAATAATCATTGTTAGACATTCTATTATTTACCCCAAGTTTTTGTCATAAAATTGCCTCCCTTTCGTGCAATTTTCACTGCTTTCAAAAATAGTTAAAAACGACCGATTTTTAAGGTTATTATCCACGTTTTTTTTGACCTTTTGGGTCCCGAATAAAATGGGTCCACATTCCCGCAGAACAAAGTTCACACCAAGGACAATTCCCCTGTGTAAAATGGGGGTCATATGGATTACAATGGAGACATTTAAAATCCATAACATTGAATTTTTAGACGTGTCAGAATCAGTAGAAACAAGATCTATCCTCCATTTTATATCCTGTCAGAGAGTTTTAATAATCATTGTTAGACATTTTATTACTTTCCCCAAGTTTTCGTCAAAAAAGTTCCGCGTTTTTAAGCAATTTTCAGCGCCTTCGAAAATAGCCAAAAACGAGCGATTTTGAAGGTTATTATCCATGTTTTTTTTACCTTTTGAGTCCCAAAATAAAATGGGTCCCTATTCACGCCGAACAAAGTCCACTCCAAGGACAATGCCATGGTATAATATGAGGGTCATTTGGATTACAATGGAGACATTTAAAATCCATAACATTGACTTTTGAGACGTGTCGGAATTAGTCGAAACAAGATCTATAGTCCATTACATATCCTGTCAGAGAGTTCTAATAATCATTGTTAGACATTCTATTACTTTTCACAAGTTTTCCTCATAAAGCTTCCGCTCTTTCCAGCAATTTTCATTGCTTTCAAAAATAGCCAAAATGACCGATTTTGAAGGTTTATTTATCCACGTTTTTTCGACCTTTTAAGTACCGGGATAAAATAGGACCATATTCGCGCTAGACAAAGTCCACACCGAGGACAATGCCACGGTATAAAATGAGGGTCGTTTGGATTACAATTGATACATTTAAAAGCCATAATATTCAATTTTGAAACACGTCGGAATCAGTCAAAATAAGATATTTTTATTTTATATCCTGTCAGAGAGTTTTAAAAATCATTGTTAGACATTCTATTACTTTCCAAAAGTTTTAATCAAAAAATTTTCTCGCTTCGAGCAATTTTCATCGCTTTCAAAAATAGCCAAAAACGACCGATTTTGATGGTTTTTTTTTTCGGTAAAAGGTAAGAATATATATAAAAAAAATGAGTATCCAATTTACAAGGCCAATGACTATATCAATTTATGTAGCCATCTAGCATCTTTAGCATGAACGAGATATTTAATCTTACACATTATTCTATTCCTCACATCCAATTTAATCATCTCAGCAACGCATTGAGGTCGTAATAAAATTCCATCAATTTTGCACTTGTTACGTTGGCCCCAAATCTGATAGATAGTCGCATTGATCATCGCACGAATGATATTGCATTGTAGCTTCGATCCCCTCAGTTTCTTCGCCCAATCTAACCCTGTATTGCTCGGTATGCGCTTCCCCACCCACTCCCTCAGAAGTCCCACAACTCGGGAGCTCCAACAACACCCAAAAAATAGGTGTTCTAAACTCTCCTCCTGTGATTCACACAGATAACAAAGATCAGAGTCAGGAACCCCAATCCTCATAAGCTTCTTTCTCATATTCAAGGCACCCCTAAAAACAAGCCACAAAATGAAGCTGTGTTAAGGAACACTCCAATTACTCCAAACAAGCCTCCACCAAGTTACCATCGGTCTATGAATCCGCAACTCTTCATATTCTTTAGCAATTGAATACACCGTATTCGAGCCATGCCATACTCCCGAAAAATACATATCTTTTATCTTTTCCTTCCCATGACAAATCTTCCTCCACGCCCACGTAACGTCCGCGTGCGGATGATAGTCACGCCAAGATGTCCCTTTCAGATAAATATTGTTCACCCATCTAACCCACAACCAGTCCGGTTGATCAAACACCCACGAGGCCAACTTAGCCACAGCTACCTCATTCAAAGTGGTCAGATCTCTGAGCCCTAATCCACCTTCACTCTTAGAGCAACAAATTTTATTTCTCCCAACTTACAAGTGCTTGATTAGAACCCTCCACGCCCCCATCCCATAGAAAGTTGCGACAAATTGAACCAATTCGAGCCATTACATATTTCAGAATAATAAAAACCATAGCCCAGTAATTGTAACTGAGACAACACATACTGAACTAAAGTCAATCTTTAGGCATAAGAGAGCTTTCGGGCCCCAATACCAGAGATTCTCGCAATAATACGCGACAACAATTTTTCACAGTCATTTTTTCCCAATCGTGTACTTTGGATAGGTAATCCAAGGTATCGAAATGGCATCGTGCCTTCCAGAGAACCTGCAAACTGTAAAATAGCAGCCTTTCTATCTTCATCCACTCCAGCAAAATAAGCATGGGACTTACCCACACTTATACTCAACCCGGACGCTCTACTGAAGGTAGCAAAGGCCCCCATAAAAGCTCCCTCGATTCCGTTTCTCCCTTACAAAACAGGAGAAGGTCATCCGCAAATAGTAAATGACTAAGTTTCATCGCCCCATATTTCGGATGGTATTTGAAGTTCTTCTCCCCAAGGACAAAGGCATAATACGAGAGAAATACTCCATACAAATCGTGAATAGCAACGGAGACATGGGGTCACCCTGTCTCAATCCCTTTTTACCTCTAAAAAAGACAAAATTGTTCCCATTAGCGCAAATAGCGTACGAGACAGATGTGATGCACTCCATGATGAATCCACAAAAATGATCCGGGAAGTCATGAGCTTTCAACATTTATTCCACAAAACTCCACTCATACGCTATCATACGCCTTGTGAATGTCGACTTTAAATAGACATCTCGGTGATATTCGCCCCCTTTTATACAATCGGACCAAATCCTGACAAATAAGTACATTTTCCACAATACTCCGCCCCTCAATAAATCCCCCTTGAGTAGGAGAAATTATTTGAGGCAGAATTCGAGCTAGTCTTGTACAAATGATTTTCGCAATACATTTGTACAAAACATTGCAACACGCGATTGGTCGGAATTCTTTCACAGATTGAGGCTTACTCACCTTTGGAATCAGCGTAATATTAGCACAATTTAGCTGTTTCAGAAGCTTACCAGAGATAAAGAAATCTTCGACAGCTTTCACTATATCCTCCCCAATAAAGTCTCATGAATCGACAAAAAAATGACTCGAGAATCCATCTGGACCCGGTGCTTTGTCTCTAGGGATACTAAACACCGCGGGTTTGACTTCATCAGGCGTCACACTCGCCTCCAGCAAGGCCCTATGTTCATCGGGACAGGTATTACCACGTCGAACTAAGCCCACATTGATTTGCTCCACACTGCGAGATTCACCTAAAGAGACTTGTATTTGATAAAAGCTTCTTCTTTCGTCTCATATTCCTGCCCATCAGCATCAGCAACCTTAACGATGGCATTATGTGCTCTTCGAGCCCTCAAAATCCATGATATTGTATTATTTTGACATATTATGGCTGATACTCCTTCCCCGAGCTCGTTGACACTTTGACATGGATGCTTTGACTGTTATACTCCAAAATTGTCAAGTTAACCTTTTCATGTTTCCATAAAAGCCAAACTCGACCCCCATCATGACAAAAATTATTAGTCGTAATGCTCCACTCATAGAAAATATTCTGATGAACTTTTGCATACGCTTTATTCTTTATTTTAGTTTCAAGTAAACCAAAAATGTCTATCTGCTGCTTCCTAATGAACTCACAAATTGCACGTTGCTTATTTATATTACACATGCCGTATACGTTCCAGACTCCAATGTTACGTACCTCCATGTAACACCAATTCCAAGCCGACCCCGTCCTTTTCCTCGACCCTTCCTTTTCTTGGCGAACCTCGTTTCACCACCTCAACGAAGAAACTTCCCGGATTGACATCCAGAGTTTTCTTCGTATCATGATTCAGCTTCATGGTGGGCTATTTAGTCAGAACTGCTGTCGGCTTAGATACAATAGCCAGCTGCTTGGTAGGCTACTGTTTTTTCCGAGCTTGCAATCCTTTATTTTTTTTTGCTTCTAGCCTCATTTTCTCAATTCCTATTTCTTGCACTCAACACCCTCATGACCATACCCTTTACATTTGTTACAACAAATGGGCTTCCATTCATATTTCACCAGTATTTCGACAATAATCCCATGCTCATCCAAAAATTTGACTGAATTTCTGAGTTTTTGTCCCACCTTCGCCAATACCAAGACCCTAGCATACCCCAATCTAGTTTGCTCCTCCGTAGCTAGATCTGACTTAACATACGGTCCTACCAAAGACGCTATTTGGGGTAGACAACGACCCCAAAATTTCAACGGTAACTCATGCAATTGTATCCAAATAGGCACTTCTTGCACGTCATCTTTGTCTAGTTTAGCATGCGGTGTCCATTCTTTCACAATTAAAGGCTTATTATCAAACATAAACAAGCCATGGTTACGAATTTTTACCTTTGCTTCCTTTTCCTTGAACCGAACTATGAAGATTCCATTCGGGAGGATTGAAATCTTATCAATCCCATGTTCCTTCCAAATTCGTTTCACGTAGCCCTCGACTGCTTCCCATGGGGGATTAGCACCCATGATGAAGCAATAGACCGCGTTACTCCAATATTCTATTTCATCCTCCATATCATCTTCCGAGAATCTCAAGAGCTCTTCATCTTCTTCCACGTCCACGATCATTTTTCCATCTCTCTGCTTCCACCCACTATTCTCAATATTTTCATTCATGAGATTAGGGTTTGTCTCATGTACATATTCTGAAACTGTCTCATCTTCCGAATCAGATTCGATGTTCAGGCCAGGGATTTCATTAACCTTAGAATTCTCCGACGAACAGTCCTTTGCCTGAGCAGATTTCAAGTTCAACATTGAAGTCTTACGTAACATCTCTTCTTTTGCCTTTCTAGTAACAGGTTTTGGGCCGCTAGGCACGGCCCTCGATTTCATCCTCATTGAAATGCAAGAATCACGCAGGCAGGCAATGTCGCAATCAGAGAAATGCCTACGTCAAAGTCACCGGAAATCGCCAGGAGTACGCCGGAAATCGTGCTAGAGAGAAATTTTTTGATTTTGAAGGTTATTATCCATGTTTTTTCGACCTTTTGGGTCTCGGAATAAAATGGGTCCTTATTCGCGCTGAACCAAGTTCACACTAAGGACAATACCCCTGTATAATATGAGGGTCATTTTGATTACTATGGAGACATTTAAAAACCAGGCCATAATATTGAATTTTTAGACGTGTCAGAATCACTCGAAACAAGTTCTATCCTCCATTTTATATCCTGTCAGAAAGTTTTAATAATAATTGTTAAACATTTTATTACTTTCCACAAGTTTTCATCAAAATATTTCCGTACTTTCGAGCAACTTTCATCGCTTTCAAAAATATTCAAAAACGATCGATTTTAAATATATTATCCACGTCTTTTCGACATTTTAAGTCCCGGAATAAAATGGGTCCACATTCGCGCTGAAAAAAGTACACACCAAGTACAATGCCTCGGTATAATATGAGAGTGATTTGTATTTCAAAGGAGACATTTTAAAGCCACAATATTGAATTTTAAGACGTGTCATAATCAGTCGAAACAAGATGATTACTTCATTTTATATCGTGTCATAGAGTTCTAATAATTATTGTTAGACATTCTATTTCTTTCGACAATTTTTTATCAAAAAACATCCGCGCTTTCGAGCAACTTTCATCGCTTTCAAAAATAACAAAAAAAACGACCGATTTTGAAGGTTATCCACATTTTTTCGACCTTTTGGGTCTTGAAATAAAATGAGTTCATATTCGCGCTGAACAAATTCCACACCAAGCACAATGCTCCGGTGTAATACGAGGGTAATTTGGATTTCAATAAAAACTTTTAAAACCATAATATTACATTTTGAGACGTGTTGGAACCAGTCGAAACAAGATGTACATATACTCCATTTTATTTCGTGTCATAGATTTCTAATAATCAATGTTCAGAAGCATCGCAAAAATAATGTCAAAATAAGCGTCGCAAAAATAATGTCACAAAATACGCGTCGCAAAATAATGTAGGAAAATATGCATCGGAAAAAAAACGTCGCGAATTAATGACACTAAATATGCGTAGCAAAAATAATATCACAAGTATGCGTTGGATAAAAAATGTTGTGAAATAATGTCACTAAATATGTGTCGCAAAATAATGTAAGTGTCGCAAAAATAAGGTCACAAATATGGGTTGAAAAAACGTCGTGAATTATGCATCGCAAAAGTAATGTCAGAAAAAAGCGTCACATAAAATTAATATCACAAAATATGAGTCGCAAAAATAATGTTGGAAATAAAGCGTTGCCAGAAAAAAAATGTCACAAAATATGCGTCGCAACCGTCGCAAAATTGATATCACAAATATGTCTCGTAAAGTAATATAGTAAAAAAGCGTCGCAAAAAATTAATGCCACAAAATATGCGTCGTAAGATAATGTCGGGAGAAAAGCATCGCAAATAATGTCACCAAATATGCGTCCAAGAATAATATTACAATATGCGTCGCAAAAAAATCTCACAAAATACGCAACTGAAAAAAATCATCGCAAAAAAATAATGTCACAAATACATGTCGGAAAAAAAGCGTCGCAAAAATAATATAAAAAAATATGCGTCGCAAAATAATAATGTCCCAATATGTCGGGAAAAAGTGTCTCAAAACAATAATGTCACAAATATGCATCGCAAAATAATGTCGGAAAATAAGCAACAAAAATATGTGTCGCAAAATAATTTTAGCACATCTCCTAGGATGCTTCAGGATATCTCATGTTTAATTTTGGCCTCAAATAACGGTATACATGAAATTACTTTCGCGACACAAAAGTATTGACGCAATATGCGTAAAAAAGTAATGCCGCAAAGTTGCGCCGAAAGGTAATGTCGCAAACCATGTGTCACAAACGGAAAAAGCAACGCAAAATTAGTGTGGCAAAAAGTGTACTTTCTTTCCGACGCAAATTTCCCAATATGAGAACCGTAAGAAAACAGACATTTCCCGATATGATCTCCCGAACAACTCAAATCTAATGTATAATAAACGTTTTTCGGAGATCTGGGCACTGGAGGCGCTCCACTTGACATACCCTTGGACACTTGTTACTCGGGATTCTTTAGTCATGATTTGGATATGTCAGTGGTGAAATCGGATCCTAGCTAGTTCTTTCTTAAGTTAAATCTTTGCATTTCCATTCATTGCTTTTCCTTAGAATTCATAGCCTATTTTCTTTCTCTATTTAGCTTAGTTAGTGTTAAATTTACTTGAATTTTATATATCGACTTAGCTAAAGTTAGGAACTGAAATAGCTAGGGATCGCATTACCCTCACCACAAGTTAAATATTAACCACTTTTTATTACGGAGTACTAAAAAGTAGAGTAGTAACTAACTGACCTAAAATGATCATTTTTTACCATAATTTGCCAATTTTACTGTTATCGTATGATACAACGGTTGTATACAATAATTACTCGTAGCATATAGTATTAAAGTTAATTATGATGGAGTTACAAGGAGAGCTTCAATATGAGCTTGCATTAAATGGTTCATGGTGAAGCGATCTTCACCCGACTTGTAAACATCGTATAACGTCCTTGATAGATTTAAGACTCGAGTTAGTAAGGCCACTGGAATAGCAGTCGGTCGAAACATATCTTCATTAATATCCTTCCATCCATTTTCCAATATCAATTGTAGTTGTTCATAGGCTTCTTCTTCTGTCACACCATATTGTTTCATGTAGCATTCCACTGCTGAGGCAGAGTGACCTCTATCTTGCTCAAGCTGTAGTGATACTCATGTGTTAGTAATCAACGTCAATATTTCTTCGATGATTTCTGATTTATTAGTGACCGATTGAGACATATATATACCTTATGACTACCGATATCATTCATGATCCTCGAGAGCATAAAGGCAGCTACTAAAGATTTGGACGATGGGCGAGTAATCCATTCGAAAGCGTCCCTGTTTGCAACATTCCCCATTCCTGCAAAAGCCGCAGCGGACATATACATGTAGCCGGCGGTTACAATCCCGTTTCTCATGTACTCCTCAAATGTTGGCACATACTTTTCGTGAAACCATTTTGCTTCTAACATGTAGCTCCTACACAAAGCTTGCATCTGGATGGAACAATATTAAGATCGAGCGCGCTTTGTTAAACACAAAACAAAAGTGGTGATAATGAGATGAGACAGCTCGCTAGTATAGCTTTGTCGAGTCAAGTCGAATGACCATTGACTCGTTGAAATGGTTGGATTCCAATACTTCAAGAAACGTAAGAAATGCATTACATACTTGTAGACGGAAATAATGGACAGCATAAGACCTTCCTTCGTTTGCCAAATCTTTTTTCGAAATCTTCGCATGTGTCATCCACCACATGGTATACAAATTTCATGCAGTCTGAAAGTTCGCTTAAGTAACTTTTATCCCACCTAAAAGAACCATCAAATTATAAATTTGAAAAAAAGAAATTACTCGTATATTTTAATTATTTTCAATTTTTCAAATAATTAACTTGCACGTACGTTGTATATTTCGAATAGAAAAAGTTTTATAATAAATCCAAGCTCAACGACTTGCCTCAATTCTGCTTTATTTTATTCCGTAGTTATACTCTACAAAAGTTGTATGGTACAACCAAACTATAAGTGATCATTTTATTGTGAAAAATGATCATTTTATCGATAAAAATAGTTAGGAAGGAGCCAATCAAGCTGGGTCTCTGGCAAGCCGAACCGGGGAAATGTTGACACTCAAACACTAATTTTCAGGAAATAAATTTGATTATTATGCCGACCTTTGGATGGCCTGAGTGAATAGTTGTAGCTCGTGAAAGACACCATAAGCATCATAAGTGTCATCGACGATGGAAATCAACTTGAATAGCTTGTTGCAAAGTATTCTTGCTTTTGAATACTTGGGTTCGATATAGGCCTATTATCCAAGCATTCGCCTCGACTAACCTGTCCCTCGCATACGGCAGTTTTGGGGTTAACTCTAAACTCTTCGACCACCTGATTCAAGTATATATAAACGGAAGAAAATAAGTTTATTAATATTATACGAAACGCGGATTTAAAAAAAAATAATTGTAAAAAATTATGTAACAAAGGTGATCGAGGTGAGGCATACCGTATACCTTAGAATGTGTTGCAACTCGTGGTTATGCAAACACTGAAGAAGGTTAAAATCCAGTTTGGCTAATCTGAGCAAATTATGATCATGTGACGACTCAGATTCATAGATACAAATTTGGTACGTAGATTCGAGCCTAGGGGAGCGCTTGAACAATGGAAGCTCCAACGCACGGGCGACTTGATTCGCCATAGGGTGGTTTAGGTCGCTAGAAAATGACGCGAGTTGCTCACGAGTGCGTACCAATGTTGTGTCCAGCGTATCCTCTCCGTGCACTCTAAGATGCAAGGCTTCGTGTAGGCTCAACATTGCTTCCACATTGTCATTCTCCTCCTCGAAGCTTCCTTCCTCATTTTTCAACTTATCAAATACATCTGTTGGCACAGTGGTAAAATATCAATGAGTAGATTATACACAACCAGTTACAAATAACTCTATATACAACTGTTTTTATGATTTTGAGAGTTATTATCACAAAGTTTCGAGTTTTGTTGTAAACTTTCTAAGCTTTAGTGTAAAGTTGTCGAGCTAAATCACATAAATGTTTAAGATCAAAAAGTTACAACTCAACTCAGAAACTTGTATTAGCTCAGCAGGTATACACAAAATCTCAACACCTTTGATGTGGTTGTACATACAACTGGTGGTATATGCTTAGAACATTTGTAATGATTAGATCTTAATAAACAGTTATCAAGATTAGTGCCGGTCCTCAACAACTACCGTACTCGTATGTATTACATACCAGAGGACACACGGAAGCCGTGTTGGCGCAAGATGCGAAAATGTAGAGAGATATAATGAAGATCGTTCTTATAACAATCGTTATTATAATGCGTGTTGTGGAAATTAAGTAAGTTGGCTTCGATTTCTTCGTCAAAGTGGTATGCAACTCCAAGTCGTTGGATAGCATCAATGTACATAAGTCTCTCCTTTGGATCCTTATTATCGGACACAAGCTCCTTCCGTACTAGCTCCTTCAGCTCTTCGATTTCCTGCACTGTCCGTCTTTTAGCCACCTAAAGAAAACACGGTGGTGTCGATCTCTTAGTAATGCTGTAACAATCTTTATTAACCTATTATTTCATCATCCTTCAATCTATTTCAATTCGTTTTGTTTAAATGTTGTAATCTTTAACCTAATTATTATTTGTACATATAATTCGATTAATACAATCGTGTGTGTTAAAGTCAATGCGAAGTATTTCAATTGAATTGATTGTTCATGCCGGATCGTTCATGTTGTTATGGAATTAAATCTAGACAAATGTATAAGATATTAAGATTATTCCGTAATTAGGTTGCTTAATCAAGCGTTTCGAACTATTTCGTACCCAAAAATAGAATACTAAAAAACTAATTAGTTTTAGTTTTGTTTCTAAAAAAAACTAAGTTTAGTTTGGTAGTTAATGATCATTATTTAACTAGGGTGAATATTCTTTGGCTCAAGTTAATCATCTAAAAATTACTCTCTTACAAATTAGAGATAGAAACGACAAAAAAAAAGAAAAAAAAAAGTGAAAGGTAAGAGTAAGAAAAATACAAAAATACAATGTAACAACTAGGTTTAACAGAAATTAAAGTTACAACTACGGATATTCGATCACGAGTCATGAAAAACCACCCGATAAAACGAGAAATTCTATATATTTTTAGACAAAAAATTCTACTCCTACAAGTTTATATTATAAAGTGAGATAGAAGTATATACAAATAAAGTCGAAATAATTTAAGAAATAAGAAAATAATCACCTCATCAAGAGGAGAATAGTCTAAGAAAGTGTGTTGCGATAGGCCTGGTTGAAAATTGGCAAGAGTTCGAAGGCTCTCTGCCTCATCATTATTACGAGGGGTAGCGAATATACATGAAATGTTCTTCATTTTGGTACTGTTTTATTGCCTAAATAAGATAAATAAATAAGTTTCTTACCACTTTAAGTATATAATTAAAGGTATATGCTAATGTTATATAGAGCTACGATTTAGGTTACGCGTATACGCTTCTTTGACGTATGCATGTAAGTGATACTAGTAGTTTGGACTTTCGAAATTTAATATTTAGCCAACCCTTGGCGAGTCTAACATGGCAAATATTTAAAAGATCTTTAAATAATATTACGATATTATTTTGATCCTCAGATTATATTCTGATTGCAGTCTAATTCTCGGGATATACTGATAGGTTTTGTTCTGCTGGTAAAAAAAAACAATCTGTGTGAGATCTAGATAAGATAAATCCTGTAAAGCCTGTCCCTCTATTCAAATGGTTTGAAATTTTAAGCCAATTCGGAACATTTTGGAAATACGTAACGAATTTGTTTTGAACGGGAAAATATTTACATTATCGGGTTCTTGAGAATGGCTTCAATTTGAGGCTGCATAAACTGATTCATGGTGTAGGCATGCATCTTCACCTATGCCGTAAACATCATATAATGTCCTCGATAGATTGAGGACTCGAGTAAATACAGGCATTGGTATGTCAGTTGGTCGAAACATATCTTCTTTAATATACTTCCATGCATTTTCCACTATCAACTATAGTTCTTCATACGCTTCTTTTTCTGTGACATCAAATTGTTTCATGTAGCATTCCACTACCGACGCATTGTGACCTCTATTGATTAGAGACGACTGCAACGCTACTGGAATGAACAATGTCGGAGCTGCTTACACACCCTCTAGTCATGACAAAGCTGCAAGAAGAATTAAGGGGATTTGTAAGAGAAAAAACCATAATCGACGAGGATGCCTTGAAGGACATGATCTACTTAAAGGCGGTGATCGAGGAGGCGCTAAGACTACACCCTCCACTTCCGTTTCTCCTATTTAGAGAAGCTTCTCGAGATGTCAAAGTCCGAAACCATGATATTTCAGCTGGAACTCAAGTCATCATCAACGCGTGGGCCATACAACGACACCCGGCCTAATGGGAAGACGCGGAGGAATTTAGGCCGGAGAGATTTTTTAACTATTCAGGGAACAACTTTGAGTACATTCCTTTTGGAGCCGGCAAACGAGTGTGTCCAGGAGATGGTTTCGCTAGAGTTGCAGTAGTGCTCGCGTTAGCGAATCTCGTTGGTCAGTTCGATTGGAAGCTGCCCGGTCGGGTAGATGTGAACACTTTCATGGCAGAACGTTTCGGCACCTCATTGCGTAGACGAGATCCTCTCATGGCCATTCCAACTCCAGATTCAAATTATTAGGTATAAAAACAGTAAGCCTAAAATTGTACTATAATGAAGTTTATTTGGATATAAGACTGTCTTACAGAAATTAGCGATAGCTAAACGACTATAATGAAGTTTATTTGGATGTAAGCCGTTGATCTTAGTCAGCTAACCGAAAGCTGAACATATAACATGACTAAAAGTGACATTAACATACATAGCACAATGACACAATCTATATAGAATCTTCTCCTAAATGCTAGAATATGGAGTCGGAATGACGAAAAGAGGATGTCTCTTATGCACTGAGGTACCGAAAGTTTCAGCCAAGAAAGACGACTCAGGACGCACTACTACCTCTTCACCAGGCAACTTCCAGTTAAATTGGGAAACAAGGTTAGCTAATGCCAATTCTACTTTAACCATGGCGAAAGCCATCCCGGGGCATCCACGTCTCCCTGCTCCAAACGGGATAAAATCAAATTCTAACCCTTTTATCTCCACCGAAGAAGAACTCATCAAGAACCTCTCTGGTTTGAACTCCTCGGGTTCTTCCCAAAATGATGGGTGTCGCTGTATCGCCCATGCGTTGATGATGACTTGAGTTCCAGCTGGAATGTCGTACTCATCGATTTTAGTGTCTTGAGACGACTCTCTGAATAGAAGAAGAGGAAGTGGTGGATGTAGCCTTAGTCCCTCCTTGATCACTGCCTTTAAATACATCATGTCCCTCAAGTCATCCTCGTATATTATAGTCGTTTTGCTTGTTGTGTGAAACCGTCTTACTTCTTCTTGTAGTCGGGCCATTACCCGGGGGTTTACAAGTAACTCCGACATTATCCATTCTAACAGTGTCGCAGTTGTCTCGATTCCACCAGCAAGCATATCCTGAAGAAATCAGATCATAAATTCATAATTTCCAGTATAATGCATTATTGTACGCCTCAGTCTATCACATTTGGAGACAGAGGAACATGTGCAGAATTGATGGATTAGTACAGCAACCGCAGCATGTAGTCAAAATGATTAAGATGGATGTGAGGAACAGAATAATGTGTAAGATTAGATATCCGATTCTTACGAAAGATGCTAGATGGCTACATAAGTTGGTGTAGCTTACACTTGTACATTGATTACAATTCATATATATATATATATATATATATATATATATATATATATATATATATATATATATATATATATATATAGACACACTTATCTTTTACCAAAAAAAAAAATCACCCTGCTTGCATTGATACACTAGAAACATTAGACATAGGAGATTATTGAATATTTACCATAATGATAACTTTCAAAGAGTGCATTTGAAGGGAGGGATCATTCCTCTGAATTTCAAGAAGAACGTCGACAAAGTCGTGACCCTCGTTGTCAGAATTCTTAAAACGGGAGTCATTGATATGCTCGTCGACTCTAGTTTGGATGAAGGAATCGAGTGCCGTGGCGACTTTCCTAGCCTTGGGTAACACACCACTTAATTCATCAAACCAACCCAACCAAGGAATGAAATCACCAATACAAAATGCTCCAAGTACTTCACTAAACTCACTCACAAGCTCACCAATATCGGGACACCCGTCTTCTCCACCATACATCCTCCCAAACGTCACTCTCGACACCACACCATTCGTCAGCCTTGTCAAAATGTCCGACAAATTTACAGACGCTGTCGATTTCCTGATAACTTCAACCATGAACCCAACTTCCTCCTCCCTGATTTTCCTGAAAGAATTCACTTTTTTGTTGTTTAGCATATGCAAAACACAAACGCTCTTTAGATTCCTCCAAAACTCACCATACTTGCCAAAAGCTATGTCCATCCCATAATAGAGGATTAGGAAGGCGACACGGTTTCTAGGCCGGTTTGCGAAGACTATGTCATGGGTTTTCAAGATGGCTTCGGCTCCCTTTGCAGATGACACGACAAGAGTCGGCTTGGAACCGAGGTGGAGCAACATAAGGTCTCCATGTTGGTTTGATAAGGACCGTAAGGAGCGATGTGGGAGCGTGCCTAGCTGGTGGAAGTTGCCTAATATGGGCAGCTTTGGTGGCGAAGGGGGGCCCGGTTTTGGGCGGGTTCTGATGGTGTAGGTCAGTTTGTAGAGTATGATTATAAAGCAGGTTAGTGATGAAAGAAGAGTGAGATGATATACATATACAGGGAGGTTCTCTATGATTTGTTTAACACCATTATTACCCATTTTTGTAACTTCTTCCTCCCTTGGGACACTTGAAACTCTTTAATTGATATAGGAACGAAAGGTTTTGTGTGCCCACAAGGCATACGTAAGAAAAATCGTATAGGAATATCTATGAATGGAATGAATTGAAGGTGAAAATAGGTTTATCATCGTGGTAATTCTCCTCAGAAATCGTGTCCAACGGTCACGTTACATTAACGAAAGATATACTCCGTAGTATTTATGAAAATTACAATACTCGTACTTTATTAATAAAACAACATGATATGACGGTTAAAATACATATGTATGTATAATTAATCGAAACACAAATCAAATGAAAATGAAATCATACGATTTCTCTTATAAATTAGGAATCTAAGAAAATAATGATGCGACAATTCGACAATAAGATACTTGGTTAAATTACAAACTTGTTTGGATCTCAATAATAGTCTAATTGAAAATAGGGAGTACAATAAGTGAGGGGTTACAAGTTACAGTAAAAGATTACATGGATGGGACTCCAATCACTGTGAGAATCAAAATCAAAATTATTAAAGTATATATGTTGCTTCTTTATCAAACACTCGAATCGAAACCTAACATTCAATAAACCCTGGCCTCTAAGATTATATTGCCACTTTACTCAAAAACTTTAAAGGGATGTTTTCTCATCATTAACGTTTTGGTACATTAAAAACCGTTTACTCCATTATAACGAAAATTTTGTCCTTCACTGCGAAAACGAAGAATGAAAGAATTGTACGAATTCGGAAAATAATACTTTAATGAGTATCTTGCAAAGTTAATACAAAATTTAATTTAATTTAATTAATCGATGGTAAGCTCAAAAATGGTTTAAGTCTCCATTTCTGATAATCAAATCTTCTTCAATAAAAGTCTCTCTTTTATGAATGTTGTTTTCTCGTTCTTTATTTCGAGGTTTCTTTTCTTTATTTCGAGGTTTCAGTCATTTACATTAGAATAGAACTTAGATATCAAGAACAACACTATTTACCACAAGATATACAAGGAAACAACGATGTTTTATTGAGAATATATCACATAGAATATATATCTTTAGTATATATCTTATTGTTATACGGTTGCTATAATCTTGTGATTTGATTGTATATTTCACATATTAGGTTTACGTTAGTATAACGGCTATTGGTTAGGGTTTAGTTCTTTATTTATCTTCTTGTAACTCATTGAGCTAGGTGCAAATCGAACCCTTGACCTCATGTATGTCACCCTTCTCCTCTTCAACTACACTCTAACATCTTACTGATTTAAATATCACTACATCACACATAAAGCTATACACCACAGAAATTATGTAATTAAAGAAATTTGATTGATTACATTGATTACGAAAATCACATGTTTTAATGGAAGATATCACATACAATATTTAATATGAAATGTATGATCAATTTTTTTTTAAAAAGTATAAACATATTGTATTCCGTTTTAACCAAATAGTTGCATTATTTTTGTTAATAGGATATTGCACTATCTCGTACAATATTTTACATAGAATATAAAATAGTTATGATTATTATTGTATATCTTTCTGATCATATTCGAAAATCATAGTCTTAACATCGATATAAAATTTAGTAATTATATAAAAATGGAATATATATTCCGATTGCAAGAGCCTGATACATAATAAAAACTCACCAAAAATTCTCTATATACTACTCTGAAAAACCCATAGCTATAGTTAACAAAGAAATACTAGAAAAAGCCCACATCCGACGAAGATTTTTTGTTGCTGTTGGAAAAAGAAGAAGTCCCACTCCTATTAACAAAGGAGCTGAAAGTGGAATGAAGGGTATGATCCATGCATATTAGCATATATGTTCCATAATATAGAAATTGGATTTTGAATTTAATTTTTTTAATAGTCATCCTTTGAAAGAAATCCATTAAAAATCAAGATATATAATAACACTAAATTAATATACATAGATGTTGAATTTTTTTAATATTCAAATCAAGAAGTTCTTATTGGTCAAATAAAAAATTTGTTAGTAAAAATGACTACTTGGTTTTTAATAAGTAAATTTTAATATATAAAATTGTGAAATATGACAATAACAGTTACTAACATTTTCCTCAAAAATACACTGATTTAAATTGAGAATTAAAAGAACATTTCACTAATAAATTCGCAAACTATTCATTTTCATTAATGTTAAAGAAATTGACAAAAAAAACTTCTTTTTATGAAAATAATTAGATAAATTTTAAGATACGATGTCATTAACCTTGAGAAAAAAAACCAGTTATCTAAAAAAATTATTTTTGAAATGAGTTATTTACTTTAACTTTTACAAAGATATATTCTCCCTGTCTCAATGAATTCTTTGTCTATTCCATATTGGAGCGTCTCAATGAATTCTTTGTCTTTCTATTTTAGGAATGTTTTATATATATATATATATATATATATATATATATATATATATATATATATATATATATATATATATATATATATATATATATATATATATATATATATATATATATATATATATATATATATATATATATATATATATATATATAAGGGATCATATAAGTCCCATTGATCTCAATAAGTGCATAAGTCTCATTTTCAGCCATTGGATCAAATGAAATGAATGGCTGAGATTTTGATGCTTTTTTTTAATTTTCAAACAAGAGTATTAAATTTTAAAGTAGCTTCTCTTTTTTCTCACCCTATTTTTCCCATCATACTCATTCACCTCTTCATTCTCTGCCTTATTCCAGTTTTCTTCATTCTCTCCATTATTCTCTACATTCATTCTCTTCAGTTTACTTTCCTCCGTTCCCATACCTCCAAATCTCCATTGTCAACATTTCTGACATTTTCCCTCTCCAATACAGGTAATTTTTTTTATCGTTTTTCTTCAAATTTGTCCATTAATATTTGTTAGTTACTGTCAAATTAGGGTTTAGAAGAACTATTGTGAAATCAATTCGAAAATAGATTGCATGATAATCGTCATAAGTTATTAAGAATTTTTTTGTATGGTTTGCTTTTGTATATTAAATAGATTGCATGATAATCAAATCAGATTGAAATAGATTGTATAAATATGTATGTATAATAATATGTATATTCATAAGTTAAAATGAATTGTACAATATGTATATTCATATTCATAATTTACAATCGGATTGTAAAATAATATTCATAAGTTTCATAAGTTTCAATTGTGAAAGTATATGGTCTAGAGTTAAACATAGAACACAGATTTAGGGTTAAAACAATTTTGTTTTGTGCGTTCTTTATAATTAAAGTGTACAAGTCCATTTATTAAGATGTTTATAGTTAATACATGCATTTTATGATGCATTGTTAAGATGAATTTAGTTAATGTCGTACATCTTATATTATTAAGATGTTTATAATCTTGTGCGGACTACATGCGTTTTATGCGTTTTTTCATGATGTTTATGTGATATTGTGTTTTTTGTTCTTCACTGCATATGTGTTAGCCGAGATGTCGTCCAAAGGTCAAATTGTTGGAGTTGCAGAAAATGAGGCGGTAGCGAAGGAAGATGTCGGTAATGTCCTTGTCAAACGTAGGGGACGAAGACTTGTGAAGCTGATTTCGAAGCTCAATGAAGCTTAACGTCACTTTGATTGGTCAATATACATGAAACTTCAGCTGACAACAAATGTAACTTCAACAATATTTAATTGGAACGAGAGTAGATTATAATTGACTTAGAGATAGTAATGGTGGAGAAACAATTGTTTAACTTTAGCTGCTAAATTTGTAACTTCATCTCTATAACAACATAACTTTAATAAATATTTGTTTTCGTACTGGTGTAAACATTCAAGTGTATGTATTGAAACTTCAATACATTTGTTTTATAACTTCAATTCAATTGTTTTGAAACTTTAGTATCCGTAACTTTAAGTGTATGTAGAGAAACTTCAACTGTATTGATTTGTCACTTCAATTGTTTCAGTTTGTAGCTTCACTTTAATTGGTCAATATGCAACTTCAATTACTTTATAACGCCACTTTAACTGATAAATTTGTAACTTCATTTCCATAACAACATAAACTTAATAAAAATTTGTAACTTCACATATTTCGTAACTTCAGTTCATATGTTTTGTAACTTCAGTTCATATATTTTGTAACTTCAAATCAATAAAATTATACTGTAGCAATAACGAAAAATACAATAAATTACATATTAAAAATAACAAATAAGGAGATAAATAAAATTATTTACTACGTTTATTCGAAGTTATACTGTATGCACTTGAAATCATGCAAAAAAAATACTCCTACTAAGAAACAAAATGGACGGTGATGAGGATGATAAAACGAAAACAAAACAAGAAGAGAGAAAATTAGAGAAATTAAAGAATTCTGATTTTTTTTAAAATTATGATTGTATGGAAGAAGAGAAAAGATTATTATTGGTAAAAAAAGTTAATTAGTGTGTAGAAGTTATTGGTTATTGGTAGAAGAGTAATTAGGAGTTAATTAGTGTAGGGGAAGGAGAGAGAAAAGATTAGTAAGGATAGTAATTGCACATAGGGAGTGTGAATTAGGATGGAAATTTGTGTTTTAAGATCAAATCTCAACCATACATCATCCTTCATCCAATGGTCAACAATAGAACTTATGCACTTATAGGGAGGGATGTCCTTATGTGAATCTCTCTCTCTCTCTCTCTCTATATATATATATATATATATATATATATAGAGTAAGGCTCTTATGAGTCATTTACTCTATATGAGTCCATAAGTCCTCATCCCATCCATTGGATGGGATGAAGATGGATGGACAAGATGCATCCATTTAAAAAAAAAGAAAGAAAGAAAAAAAGAGGAAGATTTACGTTCCTAAAATAACTCCCAAGAATTTAGGAAACAATAACTCCCTTGATCACGTTCATTCATCATTCATCACGTTCATTCATTCATTCATTCAAACGTGAGAAAAAAACCCTTTCTTCATCACGTTCATTCATTCAATCAATTCTGTGCTCAAAATCCCGTTACAATGGATTCAATGACCGCGTCATCTTCTTCAACTGTTGATAAGCAATTGATCGAGTATAACAATGGTGAGTTTCAATATTTCTTTCACGTCAATTTTCATTGTTGTTATTGCTTTCATTGTTGCGTTACTTTTTAACGTCAATTTTAATGTTGATATTGCTTTCATTGTTATTTCATTCATGATAGTTTCATATCAATGGTTAGTTACTCTCTCGATCTGTATAGATTTCAGGTTTTTATGTTTCTTATTTAGGTTTTCCATGATATACACTGATACTATTGCATTGTTTTATATTAATGCAGAAACGTCATTGAAGTAACATACCTTTTGAGTTACAGTAACACTTAATTGCAATTACAGTAACACACTGCACGTTTAGAAAAAGGATTTTGATGATGCTGTTAAAGTAACGTAGTGTACTAGTTAGAGTAACATACGTTATGAATTACAGTAACACCAAATATTAATTAGGGTAACACAAAACGAGTATCATTTTGTAACGAGTTTTAATTTTATGCAGGTAGCATTTGCCAAGAACCGAATGCACAGGAATGGTGAGTTTTTTTCGTCATCACGTTCCGTCATTCATTCATTCATTCAAATTTGAGTTCGAAATCCCGTTACCATGGATTCAATGAGCGCGACATCTTCATCAACTGTTGATAAGCAATTAATCGAGTATAACAATGGTGAGTTTTGATATTTTTTTTCACGTTTTGCTTCAATTTTTAATCATGGATACGCCGTGCGTCAATTTGCGTTCTTTTTTTCGTCAATTTTCATGTTGATATTGCTTTCATTGTCATTTCATTCATCATAGATTCATATCAATGGTTAATTGTTATAAATTCCAGAGTTTTATGTTTGTTATTTAGGTTTTCCATGATATACAGTAATACTATAGATCCCAGATTTAACGTAAGCTTCACTGATATTATTGTTTTGTTTTCTGTTGAAGTGGACACGACATTGAAGTTTCACTGATACGGACTTCTAAGGGCAGAAGACAAGGCAAATGTGGAAAGCTTGTGCGAATTAATTCGGGAGTTCAGGTTGCAGAGACAGCCGGTTTCTGAGGGGGATATTGACAAAACACAGGAACTGGATTTTGTACACATTTTTTTACACATAGCGCTGTGCTACGTTGCAATTAACTATATATTTATTTAATACATGTGTATTTGGTTAGAGTAACATCTCATGTCTATTGGAGTAACACCATTCGTTAGTTACAGTAACAGACATAATGCATGAAAGTAACTGAGGACAGCAACATTTTTTAAACAATTCAATACCAAAGTAACTGAGGATAACTTGGATTAGAACCATTCATTACCAAAGTAACAACATTCGTTTTTTTAAGAACCATATATAATGCGTCAGAGTAATTGATGATAATAGCATTGTTTAACCATGAGACAAAGAATAACACCATTAATAACTTAGAGTAACATCATCTGTTCATTAAAGTAACAGTTATAATGCGTCAATGTAACACAATGATTATGAGACCACATTTGTATATTGTGTAAACTTCATTCATTCCCACAGCATTGTTCCATTGGTGATAATCAAAATACTAATGTACATAACAAGTTTCGAAAACGATACAAAGCATTATTCGTAATTAGAAAAAGATGACATAATTCGTTAGACACGTTATTTTTTTCGACCCTTTGTTGGCTTGCTCTTGGGACCATCGATGATCTTTTGCCTCGCGTCCACATACTTATCTACGTTATCCAACAACCGCGATCGCACCTTGATTTGTCTCCTCCTTTTGCCATATGAAAAGTACAATAATTATGTACAACTATTGTTACAGTTTAATCTGGTATATAAAATTAAAGTACAACTGATACGAGTGAAAGAAACACCATATGTACAGCTGATACGCGTTAAAGTAACACAAAGAAAGTGTTAGAGTAACATAGAGTGCAAATTAGAGTAACACGTCTACACAATTAAATGTACCAGATTACTAGCATTCAAAGTAACGCAAAGATGGGATTAAAAGTAACACGTCTTGTACATTACAGTAACACAGGGTCATCTTTAAAATAACATCATACATGTGTAAAATTAACTGAACAACCCCTTACAGTAACACCTCAAGTTTATTACAGTAACTGAATATGCGCATTAGAGTAACATTCAATATATGATAGACTAAGTATGAAGAGTAGAAGCATAGTACGAAGTAGGTGAATTCAATTAAACTCTACAGATGCATACCCAGATATCGCAACAATCTTTAGTGAAACCAATTAATTATAGGGCACAAACGCAGCAAAGTAAATCAATCAATAATTAGCGAGAAAATTAATGAAATCAGATACGAATATAAACTAAAGCTAGTTCTTTAGTACAACAATCGAGTATTAGCGAGTTACCTTGTATTATGCCGCCTGAAGATTATCTTTGCTAAAGTTAGAGAGTTGCTTCAATGTAGCCTTGCTTGAGTTGAAGACGAGAGGATGCGCAGGTGTGTTTTGAAAAGAAACGGAAGTCGAGTGATTGTGTTTGGGATGATGAAGGTGAAGAGTTTCAGTTAGGATGTGAATGAAAAAATTGAATGTGGGGAAAAAATTGAATGTGAGGAAGTAACGTGTATTAGTGGTTGGAGATAATTAAGGGAGGAGAGAGGATTTTATTTTATTTTTACCAAAATATGTTAGTTATTGCCTTAATTACTAGAATCAATCGCCACCATCCATCCACTCTAGATCAATGGTTGTAGATAGGATTCATGGACTCAAAAAAAATAAAAGGATTCACTTGATCCTTCCTCTATATATATATATATATAGAGAGAGAGAGAGAGAGTTGAGATCGGGTGAGAACCTATCTCTCAATGAGAACTGTGAGAACTATTTAGAACCATTAGATCTTATTCACATCTAATGCTTGACATTATTCTTAAAAACATCTACTCTTCCTTTAACAAAATAAATCAAATCCGTTTCTTTCTCTCTCTCTCTCTTCCTTCTCTTTCTTTCTCTCTTCCTTCTCATTCCCTTCATCAACAATGGCTGAAATTGAAGAAAAAAATTCAACAAAATTCACCAAAAATCAAGAAAAGGCAGATGAAGCTTTGTTCATCAATGCAAATTCAGGAGATTTGTTGCCTAATCTTAATAAATTAGGGTTCCGGTGCTCATAAAATTGGGGAATTATATACAATTGAGAATTTCTTTAAATTAGGGTTTATATTTTCGTTAAAATCATTAAATATGTCCACTTGATTAGAGATTTTTGTGTAATTAGGGTTCTTGTATATCAAATTAAGGGTTCTTGTTTTCTCTGAACACCTATCGTGGAATTATTCAATGCTTCATTCCCCTCTAATTATACTTCTATTAATCATCTTATTTGTTACACTACTTTTACAGTAGTAGTTGTAGCCACATTACAATTTAAAAAGGTACGTTAAAAGTGAAAAAAGGTACGCTAAAATTGAAATTAAAAAAAGAGTACGCTAAAATTGAAATTGAAAAATGGTAAGTTAAAATTGAAAAAAGGTATCCTAAAAGTGAAAAATGGTACGCTAAAATTTAAAAAGTATACGCTAAAATAAAAAAAATGATACATTAAAATTGAAATTGAAAAAGAGTTCGCTAAAAGTGAAAAAGGGTACGGTAAAATTGAAATTGAAAAAGGGTACGTTCAAATAGAAAAAAGGGTACGCTAAAATTGAAAAAGGGTACGCTAAAATTGAAAAAGAGTACACTAAAATTAAAATTGAAATTGAAAAAGAGTACGCTAATAGTGAGAAAGAGTACGCTAAAATTGAAATAGGGTACCCCACAATTTAAAAAGAAAATTAAATCGAGTAGGACTAGAAAAAGAAGGGTTTGTATTTCATATAAAATCCGTACAAAAGGTAATTAAAGGACAATATTTTAGATGAACTCTTAAATCAATCAGGAAATTTGAAAAAAAAAAACGATAACACACCATTACTGAGATTATTGCAATTATATTTGCCGACGATAATATTGTTACTATTGTAATGAATTAATGAATTTAATTGAATAAGTTAATCATAAAATGATTAATTAAAAAAAAAATTAAAATTACTTAGGTTATTGGGGTTCAATACCCAATTGTGATGAATTAATGAATTGAAGAAAAGCCGATTGAAAAATTGATGGATTGAAGAATCGGATTCAATGGTCGATGGAAGAATTTATCGATTAAAGGATTATAGGTCGAAGAATTTTGTAGAAAGAGAAGGAGTTACGGGTTGAAGGTTGAAGCAATTGTGATGAATTAATTTGATTGAAGAATCCAACGAATGAGATTGAACACTATGATCCAATGACTCATATTATAGTTCTCACAGTTCTCATTGAAGGAGTGGTTCTCACGTGAACCTAAATATATATATATATATATATATATATAGAATTAGGATCAAGGGAGTTTGGTGAAAAATGGGAAGTTGGGAAGTTGTGTTTATGACCCTTGATTTCGGTTGGATGGATGGCCTGGATTAATAAAAAAGAAAAGAAAAAGGGAGAGGAGGTACTTGGAGTGACTAGTAGCAGGCAGCAGCAGACAGGAGCAGAGCAACAGCAGGTAAAGCAGAGCAACAACAGCAAACTCCCTCTCAATCTTTCATCATTTCCATCACCAAAATTCACTTTCCTTCTCTCAATTGCTCACCATTTTGCAGCGCTATCTCTCCCAATCTTTCATAATTTTCATCACCAAAATTCACTCTCTCACTAAAATTCAAAAATTCATCCCATTGCTCACCATTTCATTTCACTAAAATTCAAAATTCATCCTAAATCAATATTCATCTCCACTATCCTGCAAAATAACTAAACCCTCTACATCTCCATGCTCCAATGGTGCTGTTCCTTGAAGATTCGTATGTGCTCGAAAATGTCCAGTCGAAAATTTCTGTTCAACATGCAGGAGGTAAGATGAGTACATACATATATATTTGGTATCTTGCATTTGGAGTTCCATTTTTTTGTTTGGTTTGTTAATTTGAAAAGTTATACAGTTGTAATGTCACAACCACACTCTATATGATGGACAGTCACACAGTTATAACGTGGTAGTCACACTTAATATGATAGACAGTCACACGTTGTATTATGTTATAACGTGGGTGTGACAGTCACACTTAATATGATAGACAGTCACACTTAATATGAGAGACAGTCGCACTTAATATGATAGACAGTCACACCGAAGTCTACAGCTTTTCTGCTGTAGATGTAGTTGTATTATGTGAAGTTGCAGTTTTATTATTACAAATATTGGTGCTGGTAAGACTGATATATTTATTACGTTATATTCATTATCCACAAGTTCCATCATTTTGGTTGTCGAGTATTGTATATTGGTTTGTAGTTGTACTTATAGTTCTTATGTGTTGTGGGTATTAATCAAGCCAAATTATTATTGCGTTGGTTCCATGTGGTTGTAGTTTTCTGCTGCAGGTGTAGTTTTATTACGTTGAAGTTCCTTTATTCAAAGTATTTATGTTGGTTTCTTTATATTTATTATTGTTGGTATTTTGTATGGTTGTTATACTTATGATTGTTATATTTATCATGCTGTTATGTGTAATATAGTGGTGTAAAATCATGTTGTTATATGAGCAAAGGTCACATTTCATCAAGGTTAGAGATGAATTCGTGCGTTGCAAGATTGATAGTATGTAATATAGGGTTTCTTTTTATCGACAGTAGTTTAACCCATGCAACTTATATCACGTGATTGTACACCTCAATATGAGTGACTATGCAACTCATAGCAAGTGATTGTACACATCAACATGTGTGACTGTGCCAAGTGAACTTTGTGATTATTTCTAACTATTTCTAACTAGTTTTTAGTGTGTAATATATTCTTCCAACCACTGATAGTGTTTTTTGTTTTTATTGTTCCAACCAATATGCCAGTTGAAGACACAGTGACTGTGCCTTACGTAGGGCAGAAGTTCGCGGACATCGACGGAGCATTCTTGTTTTATCAATCTTACGCATCTTCCTTTGGATTCGAGGCGAAGAGGTACACGACAACTAGATCTTTTGATGGTTTGATCAAGAAGAAATTGTTGGCTTGTAACAAGGAGGGCAAAACAGCCAGCCAGAGCATGGTGAAGTTGTCGAGCACGGGAGAGAAGGAGGGGCAGGAGTATGTGGGATCATATGAACCCAAAAGAAATACGAAGGCAACGAGGATGCAATGTGGAGCAAGAATTAGGCTCTGTGCAATGATCGGGGGGTTTTATATTGAAGAGTTCATTGAGGAACACAACCACAATCTTGTGATGGTTACGGACAGAGAGTTTCAAAAGTCATCTCGAAATCTATCAAGATATCACAAGGAGATGATCGTTTGCAACTCGAGGGTGCGTAATGTCTGCTAACAATGTTGTTACTGTATGGTTGACTGCTAACTGTGCGCGACTAATGCAGTTGCAATTTTGTGTGTGCAGCTGAAGATCGGGGCGACTCGGACATACAGGATGTGCAAGGAGTTGTCGGGCGGATATCAGAACATCGGAGCATCTTTGGTTGATTTCAAGAACTGGGGGAGGGACGTCAAGTGCTTCGTCCACGAGCAAGATGGTCAATTGTTCATAGACCGGTTCAAGAGTTTGAGGGACAGTCAGGAGGATTTTTACTTTGACTACAATGTGGATGCAGACGAAAGTTTACGCAGGGTCATTTGGGCGGATGGTGCAGCTCGAAGGAACTACGCGGCATTCGGGGATGCAGTTTCATTCGACCCAACGTACAGAACCAACATGTATTCTATGGTGTTCACACCGTTCACTGGCATGCACAACCACAAACGATTTGTCACGTTCTGTGAGGCGTTGCTATTAAAGGAGGACTACGAGTCATTTATATGGGTCCTCTCCCGGTTTCTGGAAGCCACGGGCGGGAAGGAACCGTGTTATATCATTACAGACCAGGATCCCGGTGTTTTAAAAGCCGTCCCAGAAATATTCAAATCAGCGCACCAGCGGTGTTGCACGTGGCACATCATGAACAAGGTTCCAACAAAGTACGGCAGGTCAAGAGAGAAGGCCTCGGAATTCGTAAAAGCACTCAATGCAATTATATGGGATGATGACATCGAGGCGTCGGAGTTCGACGACAGGTGGGGGCGGATTATGATCGACCATGATGCTGTTGGGATCGAATGGTTCGAAAATATGTTCGACGACAGGAGCAAATGGGTCGCCGCGCATTGCAGGGAGGTGAGGATGTCTGGAATTATGAGGACAACGCAAAGATCAGAGAGTGAGAACAGTTTCTTCAAAAAGTTTGAAGACAACAGAGGTACGTTGGTCCAGTTCTGGATGCGTTTCGAAAGTGCGATGGACCAACAGAGGCACATGCAGAAGAGGCTAGACAACGATAACCGGCAGACATTCCCCAAAACTGGAACGATGAATCCGATGGAGACCCACGCGGCAAGGGTGTACACGTACGTGGCTTTTGCATAATTTCAGGAAGTGGTCAAGTTTTCGCTGTACACGTGCAGCGTTCGTGGGTATCAGGAGAAGGACGGGATCGAAGCGACAACAGTTCTGGACTCCATCCGGGACCGCAGCTACATTGTTGAATACAATCCAGGTATTGGCATAGAAAGTCACTGTCCATGTTGTGAATGCACAACATAACGAGTTTTATTCCATAATTCATTGAATGTGACTATACACAATAAAGGGTGCGACTCCGGAATGCGGTGCGTGTGATTGTACAACGCGATTCGTTTGATTCTGCGACGTAAGGACTGTGACTATGCAGCATAATGGGTGTGACTATACCCTGTAAAGGTTGTGATTATACCTTTAGAAAGTCACATCCTGTACGTTGCGTAGCCACTGCCCGTAATGTCAAGAGTCGCACTCTTTATGTGTTTTTTAGTGCACTCGCAGGTACCTGTGAGGTCAGCTGTACTTGCAGGAAGTTCGGTCGGTATGGAATTCTTTGCAGGCACGCCATTTGGATATACTCTTCGAAAGGACGGGAGACGATCCCAGAACGGTACGTGGCATGTAGATGGACAAAGGATGCTCTACGTAATGTTAATGCGTGTCCCCTATCAGAGAGTCGCTTACGCGATGAGAAGGCTATTACAGTCACGAGGCTGTTTTCGGAGTTCTATGAGACCGTCAGTCATGTCAGCAAAATGGGTAAGGAAGACGTAAGTAATCTAGCTAACGTCATTCGCGACTTCAGGTCCGATATTGCCTCTGCTGGCCCTTGTAGCAAGACGCAAGAATTAGAGGTGATCCTCGGCTATACGAGCGCAATTGAAATAACCATATTGTCCCCGAAGAAAGCCAAGAACAAGGGCAGTGGAAAGCGGATGCTTTCTTCTAAGGCGAAGGCTGCTGCAATTGCCGCCAAGCCTAAACGGCTGTGTAAGAACTGCAAGAGGATGGGGCACCATGACAAGAGGAACTGCCCCAACCCATTTGCTGAGTACCCATGAAACACCCCACATTGATTGAAGATGTCCTATTTATGAGCTTTGCTTAAAGGGATTTGAAGTACTACTCATATCAACAAAGTGCACTTTCTTTTCTGGTTTGCCTATGATAAGAACTCCGCAGTTAAGCGTGCTTGACTGGGAGCAATCTTAGGATGGGTGACCTCCTGGGAAGGTTTCCGGGATGCGCATGAGTGAGGACAAAATGTGCTGGAAAGGACTCGTGTTGGTCTGTGGGTCCAGTACAAAGCCTGGCGGGCTACCGCCGTCAACATTTCCGGTCCTAGGATTGGGCCGGGGTGTTACAACCCACCTGTTGATGTTGAGGAGAAGGAGGAGGAGGAGGACCCTGCAGGGATTGGCGAGGAGGATTGTTCATGAATATCATCTGTTACTTAGGAACATTCTTTTTGGAAACACAAAGGTTGTCGACGTTTGAAATGGTCAAGGTCCGTGACATTGTTTTCGTATATTGCGGACCTCAATCATTTCTAATATGGTGTAAGTCGTAGATCATGGGGGCGATTTCCTTTTTTGTGAAACATAAAGACTTGTCGACGTTTGAAATTTGCAAGGTCCGTGATATTGTATATGCTATTGCGGACCTTAAATATTTCCAATATGGCGTAGTCGTAAAGCGTGGGGGTCCGTTAAATTGTTTTTGTTTTTTTGTCTGTAAGAATACATTGAAATAGCAGTCGTTTTTATTCTGGAATGCAGCATCTTTGGCTACAGATACAGCTGTACAGGAACATTATGCCCTTAATATTTGGGTGACAGGAAACAAGTGAGTGTGATTGTGCAACACAATGAGTGCAACTTTACAGCATGCAGTGTGTGATTGTAGAACAAGAGGTGGAAGATCGTGGTTACACTAATTGTGGGAGTGTGATTGTACAAGATAATGACTGTGATTCTTTAATAGACTGACTATGATTCTCCAAAATGAAGTGCAGAAACCTAAACTGGTTCTATGACATGATGACTGTGATTATACACCATGATTAGTGTGACTATAAAACTTGTTGAGTGTGACTATACACCATGTGTTTGTACATTAGAAAAATAGCGATGGAAATAGAGAAATAGCGCAATAGCGATGAAAATATTTGTACATTAGAAAAAGTCCATCTCTTACACAACATGTAATACTTGCATACCCTTAAACGCGGAAAACATTCTACGACATAATGCGGAAAACATCCATTGCATACCATTAAACGCTACACTTTAACATTCATTAAAACTTAAAACACATAAAAACGACCATTACTAAACGCTACATCTTAACCCATACATACTTAACCTCCGTACTTTTTAAGCATCTTATTCAAGTTGGCCAAGTCATGCTGGAACCTTTTCCTTGTGCGGAAACACTCCATAGACTTCTTCATCAAGAATTGGATGTAGTTGTCCAGTTCGGCCTCTTTATGTGTACCGCTAGTGGACGCCACGAAGCTCCTCACGTCAATTGCAGTTGCGACTAGCTGCATGGCTCTTAATTCATTGGACACAGTGGAATCCAATAAACCATTGTACTCCTCGATCAAACTTCTGATCTTTTCTATTTTGCTGGCCATTTTTTTGTAAGGTGAAAGTGGTGGAGTTGAAGTGGTTAAGGTGGTAAAAATGGCGTTGGTATTTAAAGAGAGGGGGGGTGGCAGTAAATAGGGGGTTGAAAATGAATGGGTTAGGCAGTAAAGGGGGAGGGGGGTGAAAATTTAATGGGTTAGGTCGGGGGGGGGGGGGGGGGGGGGGCTTATTCTCATAAATTTATTACGGTTAAGAGATTGAGGTGGGTGTTGTGTTTCCCAACGTTTCATTGAGACTCACAAACATCCCTTCACAGTCACATCGGTTTTTTTTAAACATAAAGATTGTTGACGTTTGAAATGGTCAAGGTGCGTGATATTCGTTACGTCTTTTGTCGATCTTAATTATTTCTAATATGGCGTAATCGTAAAGCATGGGGGTCCGTAAAATTATTTTTGTTTTTTTTACTGTAAGAATACATTGAAATAGCAGCCGTTTTTATTCTGGAATGCATCATCTTTAAACGCTACAAACATTATTAAATTAATATTTGGTTGACACAAAACAAGTGAGTGTGATTGTGCAATGCAATTAATGTGACTTTACAGTAGGCAGGGTGTGACTCTACAACTAATTGTGGGAGTGTGATTGTACAAGATAATGTCTGTGATTCTACAATACACTGACTGTGATTCTCTAAAATGAAGCGTAGAAACCTAAACTGGTTTTATGATACGATGACTGTGATTATGCACCATGTTGAGTGTGACTATAAAACTTGTCGAGCATGACTGTACACCATGTGTCCATAAAAATAGAGAAATGGTGAAACAACGATAGAGAAATAGCGAAAAAATAGAAAAAGTCACATTCTGAAGCATAAAAATATTCTTGAAACGTAAAAACATCCATTACTTATATATTTTATATCTTAAAACACATTAAAACATCCATTACTTGAAACTTGCTACATCCATTACACGCTTCATTTACGCTACATGCATAATTAACCCCCGGTTTTTTGAAGCATCTTCTTCAAGTTGGCTAAATCACACTGCAACTCTTTCTTAGTGTGGAAACATCCAATACACTTTTTCATCAAGAATTCGATGTAGTCGTCCAGTTCGGTCTCCTTTTCTGTATTGCCAATGGATGCCATATAGGTCCTCGCGTCTATGGCAAGAGCGACTAGCTGCATGGCTCTTAATTCATTGGATCTAGTGGTATTCAACAAACCATCGTACTCCTCGATCATTTTTCCGATTTCTTCTATTTTGCTTGCCATTTTTTTGTTAGGTTTAAAGAGGTGAAGATGGAAGTAGTTGAGGTAAAAATGGCGTTGGTATTTGAAGGGGGGGAGGCAGTAAATATTAATTGAGTTAGGTGGGGGTCCTATCCTTCTAAAGTAATTAGGGTTAGCAGAGTGAGGTGATGGTTTGTGTTCTCAATGTGCATTGAGACTCACAAACATCACTTCGCAGTCGCACTCACAAACATCACTCAATGTACAGTTTATATTTTGTCGACATCGTTTTCGAACCATCGTTTTCTTATTGGGGAAATAATCCGATTTTACGGTGCGTGTATTGTTTTTTTGGTGTCTTCTGTAAATAAGGGAACCATCAGTTTTTTTTAAGGTGAAATAAACTGAAAGTAAATGGATGGACATATATGCAGGGGTAGTTACTATAATTAATTAGTGATTTTGTGGTCGTCTGTCATGACTCTGCAGGAGTTTGACTGTGATTGTGAGTCAGAAGTTGCGTGACTGTATCACGTCGCACATGCGACCCTGATACTGAGTTGTCATTCATCTGATACTCAGAAGATACTCCAACATGAGATTTTTTCTATATTCACAAAAAAATGTTTTTACTTCACTACACATTCACGCCTTACGGTTCGCTGAGGTCTTTCGTTCCACGAGTCTCCCCATCTTACGTTTGTCATCGAGTTCGCTCCATATGCTCGGCGCGTTTGCTATGAAAGCGCGAATTTTTGGCAGCACGTCCTCGCGAGCTTCATTCATGTCAGGAAGTACGAGACTTGCTGCCACCTCGAACGACAAGTAACGCTTCCCGACCTTTGACCCAATATCAGTGTGGGTGAACGGCGCACCGTCGTACAGGCACATGTGCATCAAGCAGAAAATGCCGGACTCCGGATCGTTCTTCCGGGCGCTCTGCCATTCCAATTTTACCTGGCGATGCTCAAAATTCGCCAGGTGACCGCCCTTAATCAGCCCTTTCTCGTCCATGTAGACCCTCAATGCTTGCATCTGTTGCAGTATTAGGTAATAGTAAACATCAACCTTCAAGCAGTAGAATATTTTTGACGTGGTGAAATAAAGCATATGCGTGCAACTTACTATCTCGCTGGACACCCGGAACATATGTGATCCCGGGGCGTGTGTCTGGTGATCGAGGATATCAACTGTTGTTTCTCTAAAGTTGAAGCACATACACGCGTAGTGCCCCATAGTATGCACCGGGAAAAACAACAGTTTGGCGTTCAAGTTGAATGTCCTGGTGCAGTCTTGTATGAATCTGTCCCACGCTTCGTACAGACCGTCAGTGTCTTCGTCCGCAGGGGTACTTGAGTCGGGTCATTCTAGTATACGGGTCAGTGAGTCCTAACGGATGGCGAATATTAGTTGTCATCAGTGACAGGATGGGAGAATGGAATATATCATGTGCGTGGCTGCACATCGCAAAGTGTGTGATTGTACAGACTAAAGTGTGTGATTGTACAGACTAAGCCGTGTGACTTTACAGCGTGCAGAGTGTGACTATACATGACAGTGTGATTGCAAATTCTAGGATGTCTGACTATATCATGTGCGTGGCTGTACAACTTATATCACGTGATTGTGCACCTCAACAAGAGTGACTCTGCAAAGTGATGTCTGACTATTAATGTGAATGGGGTCATTTGTACTATTTAATGTCTGACTATGCAACTTATAGCACGTGATTGTACAGACTAAGCTGCGTGACTTTGCAGCGTGCAGAGTGTGACTATACATGACAGTGTGATTGTGCACCTTAACAAGAGTGATTGTACACATCAATATGTGTGATTGTGCAACGTATATCACGTGATTGTACACACCTCAACACACATCAATAGCATGTGATTGTACACATCAACATGTGTGACTGTGCTAGTGAACTTTGTGATTATTTCTAACTATTACACGGACTTTACATCTTTTCAGTTAATGTGATTGGGGATCATTTGTACTATTTAATGTGATAGGTAGAAGGTTATTGGGAAATAAGAGGAGTATAAAGGTTTGAGAGGGAATGTAAATGGAGAAAAGAAATGAAAAAAAAAGGTGAAAAAAAAAACTATAAAGGAAATGAAGAATATTGATTCCCTTTCTTTTCCCCTAACCACTCAACCAAACGCCTCATAAGTTTTTAATATATCTCGCTTGTTTTCGCCCCTTTAAATATTGGGTTATTTAATGACAATAATACCAACTATAGGGCGTCTTCCAAAAATAATACCAATTTCAATAAATCTAAGAATAATACATATTATTGGAGTAGTTAAACAAGAGTAGTATAAGTGACTTTATAACCTGCTATATCAGGTCACCTAATTAATATTTAACCTGCTACATATCCTCCATCCTTCTACTTAGACCTGGATAACGGGCGTGTCGGGTTAGCTTCGGGTGGGGTTACTTTCGGGTTATAATAATTGGGTTGACTTCGGGTTGGGTCGGATACTTTTGTGTTCGAGTCATTCTCGGGTTTGTCAACTTTTTTAGGGATATCGACTCGTTTTCTATAATAATAGTCGGGTCAGTTTTGAGTTAGCTCGGGTCAATTCGGATTATGGGTCAAAATCAAGTCTTCAATTCGGGTGTCGTGTCGGGTTCAGTTTGGCTTATTCGGGTCAGGTCAGTTTTGCCAGGTATACTCCCCCTTAGTTCTCTTCATTACCCTTCATCCTTCTTCAGTTTTTTTCTATACGTTTCGTTTAGATTAACGTGTTGATTTTGGTGTAGGATTGTGTTGTTAGCTAGATTTGGTGAGGTTGAAGACTTGAAGAAAGAGGAAGATAGAGGACATGAATGACATTTAATGCCTCGTACACTGAGTAAGTGAAAAGGAGTAAATTAATGTGAAATGAATTAAAGGCGAAAAAGGAAGGTGAACGGGTTCTACCGCTAACCAGTAACCTATACTACTCTGATTTAACTACTCCAAAAATACGTATTATTCTCTGATTTATTAAAATTGGAATTATTTTCGAAAGACACTCTATAGTTGGTATTATCGCCATTAAATAAAATAAAAGGTGAAAAAGAAAGGTGAAAGGGTTCTACAGGTAACCGGTCACCTATACTACTCTTGTTTAACTACTCCAATGATACATATTATTCTCAGATTTATTAAAATTGATATTATATTGGGAAGACGCCCTATAGTTGGTCTTATTGTTGTTAAATAACCCTTAAATATTTAGTATTTCTGTTACAATATATGTAAAAAATATGCAAACAATATATAAGGTAGATAGTTGACATATATATATATATATAGAGAGAGAGAGAGAGAGAGATAGGTTCACGTATGGTCAACAACTCTTATAAGTTCATAAGTTCCAGTGTTAAAGTTACAAGAGATGAGTGTTAAAGTTGCACTTTATCACTTGAAGTGATAACAGTGCTGAATGTTATAGTTACATATCAATCTTGAACAAATGCAACTTTAACGTATGTCATCTGTAACTTTAATATATACTTAATGACATATGGTGAACTTATTTGATCTCTTCTCTCTCTCTCTCTCTCTCTCTCTATATATATATATATATATATATAAATATATATATAGAATTAGGATCAAAGGAGTTTGGTGAAAAATGGGAAGTTGGGAAGTTGTGTTTATGACATTTCGGTTGGATGGATGGCCTGGATTAATCAAAAAAAAAAAAAGAAAAAGGGAGAGGAGGTACTTGGAGTGACTAGTAGCAGGCAGCAGCAGACAGGAGCAGAGCAACAGCAGGTAAAGCAGAGCAACAGCAGCAAACTCCCTCTCAATCTTTCATCATTTCCATCACCAAAATTCACTTTCCTTCTCTCAATTGCTCAACATTTCGCAGCGCTATCTCTCCCAATCTTTCATAATTTCCATCACCAAAATTCACTCTCTCACTAAAATTCAAAAATTCATCCCATTGCTCACCATTTCATTTCACTAAAATTCAAAATTCATCCTAAATTAATATTTATCTCCACTATCATGCAAAATAACTAAACCCTCTACATCTCCATGCTCCAATGGTGCTGTTCCTTGAAGATTCGTATGTGCTCGAAAATGTCCAGTCGAAAATTTCTGTTCAACATGCAGGAGGTAAGATGAGTACATACATATATATTTGGTATCTTGCATTTGGAGTTCCATTTTTTTGTTTGGTTTGTTAATTTGAAAAGTTATACAGTTGTAATGTCACAACCACACTCTATATAATGGACAGTCACACAGTTATAACGTGGTAGTCACACTTAATATGATAGACAGTCACACGTTGTATTATGTTATAACGTGGGTGTGACAGTCACACTTAATATGATAGACAGTCACACTTAATATGAGAGACAGTCACACTTAATATGATAGACAGTCACACTGAAGTCTACAGCTTTTCTGCTGTAGATGTAGTTGTATTATGTGAAGTTGCAGTTTTATTATTACAAATATTGGTGCTGGTAAGACTGATATATTTATTACGTTATATTCATTATCCACAAGTTCCATCATTTTGGTTGTCGAGTATTGTATATTGGTTTGTAGTTGTACTTATAGTTCTTATGTGTTGTGGGTATTAATCAAGCCAAATTATTATTGCGTTGGTTCCATGTGGTTGTAGTTTTCTGCTGCAGGTGTAGTTTTATTACGTTGAAGTTCCTTTATTCAAAGTATTTATGTTGGTTTCTTTATATTTATTATTGTTGGTATTTTGTATGGTTGTTATACTTATGATTGTTATATTTATCATGCTGTTATGTGTAATATAGTGGTGTAAAATCATGTTGTTATATGAGCAAAGGTCACATTTCATCAAGGTTAGAGATGAATTCGTGCGTTGCAAGATTGATAGTATGTAATATAGGGTTTCTTTTTATCGACAGTAGTTTAACCCATGCAACTTATATCACGTGATTGTACACCTCAATATGAGTGACTATGCAACTCATAGCATGTGATTGTACACATCAACATGTGTGACTGTGCCAAGTGAACTTTGTGATTATTTCTAACTATTTCTAACTAGTTTTTAGTGTGTAATATATTCTTCCAACCACTGATAGTGTTTTTTGTTTTTATTGTTCCAACCAATATGCCAGTTGAAGACACAGTGACTGTGCCTTACGTAGGGCAGAAGTTCGCGGACATCGACGGAGCATTCTTGTTTTATCAATCTTACGCATCTTCCTTTGGATTCGAGGCGAAGAGGTACACGACAACTAGATCTTTTGATGGTTTGATCAAGAAGAAATTGTTGGCTTGTAACAAGGAGGGCAAAACAGCCAGCCAGAGCATGGTGAAGTTGTCGAGCACGGGAGAGAAGGAGGGGCAGGAGTATGTGGGATCATATGAACCCAAAAGAAATACGAAGGCAACGAGGATGCAATGTGGAGCAAGAATTAGGCTCTGTGCAATGATCGGGGGGTTTTATATTGAAGAGTTCATTGAGGAACACAACCACAATCTTGTGATGGTTATGGACAGAGAGTTTCAAAAGTCATCTCGAAATCTATCAAGATATCACAAGGAGATGATCGTTTGCAACTCGAGGGTGCGTAATGTCTGCTAACAATGTTGTTACTGTATGGTTGACTGCTAACTGTGCGCGACTAATGCAGTTGCAATTTTGTGTGTGCAGCTGAAGATCGGGGCGACTCGGACATACAGGATGTGCAAGGAGTTGTCGGGCGGATATCAGAACATCGGAGCATCTTTGGTTGATTTCAAGAACTGGGGGAGGGACGTCAAGTGCTTCGTCCACGAGCAAGATGGTCAATTGTTCATAGACCGGTTCAAGAGTTTGAGGGACAGTCAGGAGGATTTTTACTTTGACTACAATGTGGATGCAGACGAAAGTTTACGCAGGGTCATTTGGGCGGATGGTGCAGCTCGAAGGAACTACGCGGCATTCGGGGATGCAGTTTCATTCGACCCAACGTACAGAACCAACATGTATTCTATGGTGTTCACACCGTTCACTGGCATGCACAACCACAAACGATCTGTCACGTTCTGTGAGGCGTTGCTACGAGTCATTTATATGGGTCCTCTCCCGGTTTCTGGAAGCCACGGGCGGGAAGGAACCGTGTTATATCATTACAGACCAGGATCCCGGTGTTTTAAAAGCCGTCCCAGAAATATTCAAATCAGCGCACCAGCGGTGTTGCACGTGGCACATCATGAACAAGGTTCCAACAAAGTACGACAGGTCAAGAGAGAAGGCCTCGGAATTCGTAAAAGCACTCAATGCAATTATATGGGATGATGACATCGAGGCGTCGGAGTTCGACGACAGGTGGGGGCGGATTATGATCGACCATGATGCTGTTGGGATCGAATGGTTCGAAAATATGTTCGACGACAGGAGCAAATGGGTCGCCGCGCATTGCAGGGAGGTGAGGATGTCTGGAATTATGAGGACAACGCAAAGATCAGAGAGTGAGAACAGTTTCTTCAAAAAGTTTGAAGACAACAGAGGTACGTTGGTCCAGTTCTGGATGCGTTTCGAAAGTGCGATGGACCAACAGAGGCACATGCAGAAGAGGCTAGACAACGATAACCGGCAGACATTCCCCAAAACTGGAACGATGAATCCGATGGAGACCCACGCGGCAAGGGTGTACACGCACGTGGCTTTTGCATAATTTCAGGAAGTGGTCAAGTTTTCGCTGTACACGTACAGCGTTCGTGGGTATCAGGAGAAGGACGGGATCGAAGCGACAACAGTTCTGGACTCCATCCGGGACCGCAGCTACATTGTTGAATACAATCCAGGTATTGGCATAGAAAGTCACTGTCCATGTTGTGAATTCACAACATAACGAGTTTTATTCCATAATTCATTGAATGTGACTATACACAATAAAGGGTGCGACTCCGGAATGCGGTGCGTGTGATTGTACAACGCGATTCGTTTGATTCTGCGACGTAAAGACTGTGACTATGCAGCATAATGGGTGTGACTATACCCTGTAAAGGTTGTGATTATACCTTTAGAAAGTCACATCCTGTACGTTGCGTAGCCACTGCCCATAATGTCAAGAGTCGCACTCTTTATGTGTTTTTTAGTGCACTCGCAGGTACCTGTGAGGTCATCTGTACTTGCAGGAAGTTCGGTCGGTATGGAATTCTTTGCATGCACGCCATTTGGATATACTCTTCGAAAGGACGGGAGACGATCCCAGAACGGTACGTGGCATGTAGATGGACAAAGGATGCTCTACGTAATGTTAATGCGTGTCCCCTATCAGAGAGTCGCTTACGCGATGAGAAGGCTGTTACAGTCACGAGGCTGTTTTCGGAGTTCTATGAGACCGTCAGTCATGTCAGCAAAATGGGTAAGGAAGACGTAAGTAATCTAGCTGACGTCATTCGCGACTTCAGGTCCGATATTGCCTCTGCTGGCCCTTGTAGCAAGACGCAAGAATTAGAGGTGATCCTCGGCTATACGAGCGCAATTGAAATAACCATATTGCCCCCGAAGAAAGCCAAGAACAAGGGCAGTGGAAAGCGAATGCTTTCTTCTAAGGCGAAGGCTGCTGCAATTGCCGCCAAGCCTAAACGGCTGTGTAAGAACTGCAAGAGGATGGGGCACCATGACAAGAGGAACTGCCCCAACCCATTTGCTGAGTACCCATGAAACACCCCACATTGATTGAAGATGTCCTATTTATGAGCTTTGCTTAAAGGGATTTGAAGTACTACTCATATCAACAAAGTGCACTTTCTTTTCTGGTTTGCCTATGATAAGAACTCCGCAGTTAAGCGTGCTTGACTGGGAGCAATCTTAGGATGGGTGACCTCCTGGGAAGGTTTCCGGGATGCGCATGAGTGAGGACAAAATGTGCTGGAAAGGACTCGTGTTGGTCTGTGGGTCCAGTACAAAGCCTGGCGGGCTACCGCCGTCAACATTTCCGGTCCTAGGATTGGGCCGAGGTGTTACAACCCACCTGTTGATGTTGAGGAGAAGGAGGAGGAGGAGGACCCTGCAGGGATTGGCGAGGAGGATTGTTCATGAATATCATCTGTTACTTAGGAACATTCTTTTTGGAAACACAAAGGTTGTCGACGTTTGAAATGGTCAAGGTCCGTGACATTGTTTTCGTATATTGCGGACCTCAATCATTTCTAATATGGTGTAAGTCGTAGATCATGGGGGCGATTTCCTTTTTTGTGAAACATAAAGACTTGTCGACGTTTGAAATTTGCAAGGTCCGTGATATTGTATATGCTATTGCGGACCTTAATTATTTCCAATATGGCGTAGTCGTAAAGCGTGGGGGTCCGTAAAATTGTTTTTGTTTTTTTGTCTGTAAGAATACATTGAAATAGCAGTCGTTTTTATTCTGGAATGCAGCATCTTTGGCTACAGATACAGCTGTACAGGAACATTATGCCCTTAATATTTGGGTGACAGGAAACAAGTGAGTGTGATTGTGCAACACAATGATTGCAACTTTACAGCATGCAGTGTGTGATTGTAGAACAAGAGGTGGAAGATCGTGGTTACACTAATTGTGGGAGTGTGATTGTACAAGATAATGACTGTGATTCTTTAATAGACTGACTATGATTCTCTAAAATGAAGTGCAGAAACCTAAACTGGTTCTATGACATGATGACTGTGATTATACACCATGTTTAGTGTGACTATAAAACTTGTTGAGTGTGACTATACACCATGTGTTTGTACATTAGAAAAATAGCGATGGAAATAGAGAAATAGCGCAATAGCGATGAAAATATTTGTACATTAGAAAAAGTCCATCTCTTACACAACATGTAATACTTGCATACCCTTAAACGCGGAAAACATTCTACGACATAATGCGGAAAACATCCATTGCATACCATTAAACGCTACACTTTAACATTCATTAAAACTTAAAACACATAAAAACGACCATTACTAAACGCTACATCTTAACCCATACATACTTAACCTCCGTACTTTTTAAGCATCTTATTCAAGTTGGCCAAGTCATGCTGGAACCTTTTCCTTGTGCGGAAACACTCCATAGACTTCTTCATCAAGAATTGGATGTAGTTGTCCAGTTCGGCCTCTTTATGTGTATCGCTAGTGGACGCCACGAAGCTCCTCACGTCAATTGCAGTTGCGACTAGCTGCATGGCTCTTAATTCATTGGACACAGTGGAATCCAATAAACCATTGTACTCCTCGATCAAACTTCTGATCTTTTCTATTTTGCTGGCAATTTTTTTGTAAGGTGAAAGTGGTGGAGTTGTATGTAGGGGCTGGTAAAAGTGGTGAAGTTGAAGTGGTTAAGGTGGTAAAAATGGCGTTGGTATTTAAAGAGAGGGGGGGGGCAGTAAATAGGGGGTTGAAAATGAATGGGTTAGGCAGTAAAGGGGGAGGGGGGGTGAAAATTTAATGGGTTAGGTGGGGGGGGGGGGGGCTTACGGTTAAGAGATTGAGGTGGGTGTTGTGTTTCCCAACGTTTCATTGAGACTCACAAACATCCCTTCACAGTCACATCGGTTTTTTTTAAACATAAAGATTGTTGACGTTTGAAATGGTCAAGGTGCGTGATATTCGTTTTTACTTCACTACACATTCACGCCTTACGGTTCGCTGAGGTCTTTCGTTCCACGAGTCGACCCATCTTACGTTTGTCATCGAGTTCGCTCCATATGCTCGGCGCGTTTGCTATGAAAGCGCGAATTTTTGGCAGCACGTCCTCGCGAGCTTCATTCATGTCAGCAAGTACGAGACTTGCTGCCACCTCGAACGACAAGTAACGCCTCCCGACCTTTGACCCAATATCAGTGTGGGTGAACGGCGCACCGTCGTACAGGCACATGTGCATCAAGCAGAAAATGCCAAACTCCGGATCGTTCTTCCGGGCGCTCTGCCATTCCAATTTTACTTGGCGATGCTCAAAATTCGCCAGGTGACTGCCCTTAATCAGCCCTTTCTCGTCCATGTAGACCCTCAATGCTTGCATCTGTTGCAGTATTAGGTAATAGTAAACATCAACCCTCAAGCAGTAGAATATTTTTGACGTGGTGAAATAAAGCATATGCGTGCAACTTACTATCTCGCTGGACACCCGGAACATATGTGACCCTGGGGCGTGTGTCTGGTGATCGAGGATATCAACTGTTGTTTCTCTAAAGTTGACGCACACATACGCGTAGTGCCCCATAGTATGCACCGGGAAAAACAATAGTTCGGCGTTCAAGTTGAATGTCCCGGTGCAGTCTTGTATGAATCTGTCCCACGCTTCGTACAGACCGTCAGTGTCTTCGTTCGCAGGGGTACTTGAGTCGGGTCATTCTAGTATACGGGTCAGTGAGTCCTAACGGATGGCGAATATTAGTTGTCATCAGTGACAGGATGGGAGAATGGAATATATCATGTGCGTGGCTGCACATCGCAAAGTGTGTGATTGTACAGACTAAAGTGTGTGATTGTACAGACTAAGCCGCGTGACTTTGCAGCGTGCAGAGTGTGACTATACATGACAGTGTGATTGCAAATTCTAGGATGTCTGACTATATCATGTGCGTGGCTGTACAACTTATATCACGTGATTGTGCACCTCAACAAGAGTGACTCTGCAAAGTGATGTCTGACTATTAATGTGAATGGGGATCATTTGTACTATTTAATGCCTGACTATGCAACTTATAGCACGTGATTGTACAGACTATTTAGGTTCATGTAAGAACCACTCCTTCAATGAGAACCATGAGAACTATCATGTGAGCCATTAGATCATAGTGTTCAATCTCATTCGTTGGATCCTTCAAAATTCTTCAATCCCATCAATTAATCACAATTGCTTGAGCCTTCAACCCGTAAGGTCGTAACTCCTTCTCCTTCTACAAAATTCTTCGACCCGTAATCCTTTAATCCATAATTCTTCGATTGACCATTGAATCCGATTTTCAATCCATCAATTTTTCAATCGACTTTTTTTCAATCCATCAATTTCTCACAATTGGGTATTGAACCTTAGTAACCTAAGTAACTTTTTTTTTTATAAAATTAATTATTTTATGAGTTAACTTATTCGATTAAATTCATTATTTCATTACAATAGTAATAGTATTATTGTCGGCAAATATAATTGCAATAATCTCAGCTATCATTTTTTTTCTCCAAATTTCCTCATTAACTTTGGAGTTCATCTAAAATATTGTCCTTTAATTTCCTTTTGTACGGATTTTATATGGAATACAACACTTCTTCTTCAAGCGCTACTCGATTTAATTTCCTTTTTCAATTTTAGCGTACCATTTTTCAATTTTAGCGTACTGTATGTACCCTTTCTTAAATTTATCGTACCCTTTCTTAAATTTATCGTACCTTTTTTTCAATTTTGGCGTACCCTTTTTAAATTTCAATTTTAGTGTACTCTTCTTCAATTTTAGCGTACCTTTTTCAAATTTTAGCGTACCCTTTTTCACTTTTAGCGTACTTTTTTCTCAATTTCAATTTTAGTGTACCCTTCTTCAATTTTAGCGTACCTTTTTCAAATTTTAGCGTACCCTTTTTCACTTTTAGCGTACTTTTTTCTCAATTTCAATTTTAGTGTACCCTTCTTCACTTTTAGCGTACCCTTTTTCTATTTTAGCGTACCCTTTTTCAATTCAATTTTAGCGTACCCTCACTTTTAGCGTACCCTCACTTTTATTGTATATACGAAGTATAAACCAAGCTAATATTTAATTCTACCGTATGCTTTCTCAATTTTAGCGTACCTTTTTTTGTATTTTGGTGTACCCTTTTTGAATTTTAGTGTACCCTTCCTCAATTTTATCGTACCCTTTTTGTATTTTGGTGTACTCTTTTTGAATTTTAGTGTACCCTTCCTCAATTTAAGCGTACCTTTTTTGAATTTTGGTGCACCCTTCCTCAATTCTAGCGTACCCTTTTTTAAAATTTTAGTGTACCCATTGTCAATTTTACCATAACGATTTTAATTCTAATGAATGTGGATAAATATTAACTTTGACGTACCCCGTATGCAAGGACAAATTTATTAAACCTAGATATTGATTTGATAATATTTAAACACAAATATTCACAAATTTCATAAAATAGGTACACAATCGAACCCTAATTTTACAAAAGCCCTAATTTTACAAACTCTCAGCTACTAATTTTACAATAATTACAAATTTTACAAGCCCTAATTTTACAAATTCTAGCAGTTAAGGAAACCACCGAATCTTGACCAATTATCTCACCCAGGGGCGGATCCAGGAATCAAAAGTGTCTAGGGCTAAATAACAGCGAAGGGTTTATCGTGGGAATTGCGAAGTAAAATATTGTTTTTGGAGAGAATTACGAAGTATAAGACATTGAAAAATGATGATGATGATAATAATAAGAACAACAACAATAATAACAATAACAACAACAACAACAACAATAACAATAATAATAAGGGTAATGCATCACTCCCTTATAATAAGTACTCGTAACTCTTACAAAATGTACCGTCGTATAGAATACTTTAGATACAATTTAATAATGTTCAAAAAATCGATCCATGAAGCTATTAAAAATGATTTATTAAAAAAAATATGTCATTATAAAACCTGAAAACGTCTTTTGAATCCCTTTTTAGATACATTTTTTTAATCAGGATAGTCAGAAATTGTTTTTCATAAATCCAACCAAATAATACAAGTTTATTCATCAAGTAAGCTTTTGGAAAAATTAAATTCATCACGGATTTTTTTTGAATTCCCATTAACAATTATCTTCAAATCAACAAGTGCAATAAAATGTTCAATACATGGATGTGGCTATGTGAGTTCTCCTCCAACACTTTAGAAACGGTATTAAAGACTGAAGCCGAGTTGAAATGAACTAGTTAATGAGCGATTATATTATTGTTACGATTAACATAAGACCAGCGAATATTATTGTTACGATTAACAAAAGACCAGGCGAAGGGCTTGATTAAAATTACGGATTATTAGGTGACTTAACGTGAATTGAAACAATACATTTACTTCTACTCTAGAAAAAACAAAAAGGAGTTAATGAGGTTTTGATCCCCTGACCTCTCATCCCCTCAAGTCCTTCTACTTACCATAAGACCAACTGTGCTACTTACCATCATTGTAAATATGAATACACGAATAATATTTAGCCTAGAAACTTACTCGGGCTATAGCCCATATGGCGGGTAGCTAGATCCGCCCCTGATCTCACCTCATTCCTCATCTTCATTCGTCATTCTTCTTCTTCACTATTAAGTTTGAGGTCATTGTTCAATTTTGATCGAAATACAAACCCAGTCAGTCGTCTGAGTATAAATCAGCTTATATTATCTAATTAATTTCACAATTTCAATTATAATTACATTTAGAAAAACATTAGTTTTGACGTATGTAAGGAAATTTAATTAATATCGATAATACGTGATTAGATGAAGAAACCTTAATTTCACAAAATCACCAATTTTATGTAACTCAACAAATGACTTGTGTAAAGAATGAGTTAGAATATATTTTTGGGGAATTGATTGATTGTAACTCAAACAAATGACTTGCGTGAAATTGGAGAATTGATTGATTGTTGAACTTAGAATGACTTAGCAACTCAACAAAGTGTCAGGATATATTTTTTTTGGTAAAGAATGAGTCAAATGACTTGCGTTAGGGTGGGGATGAATTTCAATTAATTTATGTTGTTGGATCTTAGAAGATCTAATGGTTAGGAGGAGTTCTCACAGTTCTCATTATATATATATAGAAGTAGGATCGTTTACAACATCTAATTTTTTGTACAATTTGCCTCTCTTCATCGTCCATTGGATTTAATCAGATCAATGTCTCAGATTGATTACTTACCCCATGTAAAACCCTATATTTTTTTCCCACTTTCTCTTCTTTACGTTTATTTGATCAATTTATTCCAAAGCTTTCATCTTTCATAAACACACTTTAATTACTCAATTTTATTCTTCAATTTCTCAACCAAATCAATTTTTATTCAAGATTAAACTTTTACGTGAATCTAATTGCACTCTCTGACTCTCAATTTTGTTCTTCAATTTTTTTATCAAAATTAGTTTTCACTTAAGAGTTAAACTTTTAGGTTAAGTTAATTTCATTCTTTAACAGTTTAATTTCGTTCCTTTTCATACTATGTTTGTTGATTTTGATTTTGATTTTTGATTTGATCAATTTCAATATGGTAGTAAGTTTGTTCATTTTTTTACATATATCTTGTTAATTCTTATGTTGTTATGGTTAGATATCTAGTTTACATTCGATTTTTTGAGTTATTTTTAAGGTTTGTGTGTTAAATCACACGTTTTGATACATTATTTGAGTTTTTTTTTTATATTTTTCTTTACAAGATTGAAAATCAGAATTATGAACATTGCAATACTTGAACATGGGTAATGAAATACTTGAATATGAACTAGTATTATTTCAGAGTAGAAATTTTGTGTTTTTGATACATTATTATTTATTTGAAATACCCAGTTATTTTACTCTATTCTAACAAAGCACGCTTTTATTTCTCTAAAAAACTCGATTATTTTATAGTGTTTTTACAATTATTCCAATACTTAATTGTGGTTACTTTCAACTAACCCTTTTTTTCTTTTCCTTTTTTTTTGTCTTCAGTGAGGTCCAAAAGAGCTAATTTGAAATCATGCGATAATTGTTGTTTCACAATGAATCAATGGTGTTGAAACACATTTAAGATATAACGCGAGTTATTCATTACAATAACCGAGTTTCTACATTGGAATAACAACATAAAATCAAATAATCTTATTGTAAAATTGATTATATTTGAGTTTCATCTCAATAAAATAACACGAGTTACTCAATACAATAACTGAATTTCTACATTAGAATAACTGCGTTTCAACATTAGGGTAACTATATAAAATCAGATAACTAACATTACTCTAAAACTGATTATATTCATCTCATACAACAACTCAAGTTATTCAATACAATAACTGAGTTCTATATTTGAATAACTACGTATCTACATTGGAATACCTAATAACATTAATTTTAGTAAACAGCTAAATTAATTAACTAGAAAAATAACTATGTTTCTTCATTACAATAATCATGTTTGTAAATTGAAATAACTATAAAAACCTGAGAAAAAAAATGATTTGAGGATTTAGTGGGTTTTAATCTCGGCTCTTGATCATTTGAGATCCAATGATCCTTAAAAGAATGTAAATTGTACCAAAATGAGTAAATGTACCAGATCCCACCTATATATATACACACACATAATGTTTCTTTATGTGTTTTTTTATTAATATTGTGCACATTTTCAGAAACTGAATTAAATATTATGGGTGTATTTTATATGGTTTTTTTAAATCATTTCTCTCAATCACTAATCACTATGGCGTCTAACTTTTCCCACCCAATAATGGGTGATGCTTTTTTTTTTAATGTGAAATTTGTTTTTTTTTTGCTCAAGAGTCGAGAGGGGCAACACCCCGAAATAACAAAACTAATACGATACTAAACGGGAAAGTAATTCCAAGAATATCGTCACGAAGGACGGTAAGTAGACAACCAGTTGGGCTATCCAAGAATTAATGTGAAATTTGTTGCTCCGTAATAAATAATGGTAACCGAGGAGAGAGTTTCATATCAAGATTTTTTTAATGTGTGTCCAATTAAAGTCACGGGTTAAGAGGTTAATCAAGAAAAGATTTATGTGGGAAGTACAAATTATGAAAAATAAACTATCTTTCCTAATTAAGTACTCGTACGTAATAGTTGGTTAGGATTGCGAGTAACTAGGGGGTCTCGGTAAGTAATTTCGAAATTCCACCTCCTCCATATGGGCAAATTTGAGGCAACAAAACAATTTTTTTTTCAATTCATGGAAATTGCTACTTATCATGAGATCACGCGAGCATCTATAGTTTTTGTTCTAGCTTAAGAAGATGAATTGGTTCGCCCTAGGATGTTTAGCCTGAACCCCAAGATCGAGGCCAAGAATCTCCTTTAATTTGTAAGCTAGTTTTACTATCAAAGATTCAAAGATGGTGTGCCATTGTGCGAATATTAGGTGAAAACACACAATGTATGTAACAAATGAAGTTAATTATTTTGGGTTATTTCATGGGAATAATATCAACTATTTGTGTGCTTCTTAAAATAATTCAAACTATACGTAATCTCATTTTAATATGAACTACGCATTCATTAATCTCGCTTTGCTATGTATGAAATTATGACTTGCTATTACCGATCATAATGACTTGTTGTAACTTTCTAGGGTTTTATTAGGTCCGTTGCAGTTATCATGAAAGTCAAAACTACAATAAAAACATTTTTTTCATAGCTTCTATAAGACTAATTGAAAAAAAAAACGGAAGATGATTTTTCGTTTTTTTTTATCAATGGCCGAAAACGAGCTGAGCACGAAATGTGAATCAGAAGAAGAGTTAGAGGAAGAGTTAGAAATGGGAGTTTCAACAGGTAGCCGGTCACCCATAGAAAAACGAGGTTAATGAAGGCGTAATTCGTATTATGAGATTACGTATAGTTTGTATTAATTTAAGAAGCACACGCATAATTGGTATTATTCCCATGAAATAACCCAATTATTTTTTAGTTCATTCGTTCGTCTCGCTCATTTATTTATCTTTACTTAAAGTATTTCTTCATTAAGACGGAACAACGAAGATCACTTATTTTTTTTGCTGACAATCCAAACAACCTTACCTTAGCTTAAACTTAACGGAGTAAAATGTACTCAAGCTACATTGACTTGCATTGCTTATGTAATTGCTTATTTATTTACCTTATTATTGCTCACACTTGTTTATTTTTTCTACTTTTAAAATATCATATTCAAGCCGCCTAACACGAAGGATAAATAAAATACAACAAATAATTAACCTGCTAATTCCTACATATATATACTCATACTAATTGGAAAGTTCGTGCGATGCACGGGCCGATTTTTAGTGACAATGATAATTACACAAAGTTAGAGGATTGCATAAATTTGTGAGACTACGCAACAGTAGAAAGTAAGTCGAAGGTAAGAGTATGTTTAACAGTAAAGAAATATTATTTTTTGGGAGGTCATACATGCGTAAACGTCAAATTATATTATATGCGTGCATTGTATTTAAAACTCGTAATATTTCTATTTAAGACAATACTCGGTAAATATTTGGGTTGATAAGTGATATCTAAGAACCAATAATGACTTCAATTTATAATCGTATGATCATTCCCTCATGATAATCTTTCAATGTGGTACAATTATACTACGGAGTACTTCCTCCTTCTTTCTATCTTCTTCCATATTCTGTTTTCATTATTATTTCAATGTGAGATAATTTTACTTAATTTTATAGTCTTAAAAGCTCTTTAAGTTTGTCTATATTTAAGAACGAATTATATAATGCAAATTGATCGCCCTATTATATAATTTTTCGATGTGAGATAGAGTTTTTCTAAGACTCAAAAGATGTTTGTGTAGACACCCACATTTTGACCGCTAGGTGTCTATAGTAGTTCCCGCCAAACACCCGATGATGATCGGACGCAAACATGCTTTAATGGACTCGGATATGGACTCGAAATCATGGACATTTGGGTTAGGCTTATAACGGAGTACAAATCTCACAAAACCAACCTCAAATCCAGGCCCAGTGGATCGTTTCGAGTCAAATAAGACTAATTTATGTCGAATCCGGCACCAGGGGTAAAACCGTCTTTTAGCGACTGGGTCAAACCCGGTCAAAGATATTTTGTTCGGAGATACACGGACCAGCCGTAACATATCTAAAGGACCAACAATTCATAATCATACACCTTCGTTACATATCTAATCCCATAACATCCATACATCCAAAGAAGCATCGAAATACTGTCAAAATCAGCCCGACGAATCCGACCCCACAAGCCGGCCAAAACTCGTCACCCTGCACGTCCAAACCGACACCCTAACTCACCCACATCGTCTCAAAGCTCCCACGCCTAAGCCACTTTCCGACGAGCTCAATTCCGAGAAAACAAAGCATGTAGGTTGAGGGTGTAAAATCAAACCCGATTCTTCCCTTTTTCTCTTCCTTTCTCTCGTCCCCTTTCTTTTTCTTCTCGTTAGTCGGTCTTTTTTTTTTATATGGGTCGTCGTTGCATCTTTTTTTATTTTCTAATATCGATACTACAAAAACTATTTTCATATATAAACGTTCTTAAAATACGATATTGATTCTCTAATCGAATATCGTATCTAACAAAGAACTAAATTAAATCTCGTTGATGCTAAAAAAATCGTTACATCTTTTTTAAACAAAATTCGACGATTTGTACGCGGAGAGAATTAACATTTTTTTTCTTTTCGTTCAAACTCTTTTCAAAACAAACTTTACAAAACTTTTTCTAAAAATCATTCTAACTATTTGATAACGATTTCATAATCGAATATCGAATACGACGAATATCAAAAATATAAATCGAGTATAAATTAATCCATATTTGTACGCGATTTATAAAAATTGATGATTTTCGAAAAATAAAAAAAGCGGGACAGACTCCCGTGCGAGTCGCGCGCCTCCCAGGCGACTCGCGCGAGAGCCTGGAAGGCCGACCCTTTTTTCTTCGCTTTCTCGTCTTTTTATTCTTTTCGTTCCTTACATAAAATAGCGACTTTCGCGACATATTTTCAGATTTCGATAAATACTTTTTTTGACCTCGGTCAACACGTGTTAATCCATCACGTGTCATAAACCTTTTTCAAAATCATGCATATTATCGTATTTACATCTTTATTCGATTTATTCAATCGTTACTAACTCGTTCTCTCGTGTTTGTAGCAGTTTATTTTATTTCTATTGTTTTATTAGACTAAAACGAATCTCACATGCTAAAATAACTTTGACGTTATTAGTTTAAGATGCATTAAACGACTTAGCAACCCATTTATTTTTCTATCACATGCTTAGGGAAAATAATGTTTGCATATCATTCCACCGTCGAACTAACGCGTGTACATAAAAAACGAACGATATCTTAGTAGAGGCCGCTAAGTGCGGGCGGGGTTGGGTGTTCTTAGTGAACTTCCCAACACATACCCTCACCTCTTACTCAATACCATGGTTTCCGGATGTCCGAATCCATTGGCAACGAGAGTCATTCAATACACGGTATCCGATAACGTCGGTATCGGTATCATAATGCAAAGGGACGAACCCAATAAGCTCTGACATCGGAAATGGACCGTATTTTGTACACGGCCCACTACGACATAGAGTGGGTTCGAACGGGCCCGTACTCCCAAAAAGTTTGGTGGCGACTCCTACTTCGATTTAAATTTCAATTTGACCATCTCATATGGAGATTCATTTGCCTCCCCAAACCCGCGCGTGGCCGCGTCGGGGTGGACCTATGTCATGTCCACAATTTGGCGACTCCGCTGGGGATCAACTGATGAGTCACTTACCATCGGCATCCTCAGGGTGAGACTCAAAAAGAGATCGTTCGAATAGAAATGTACACGTTTTAGTTCAATGGTTCATGCATAACCCAATTCTTTCCCGGTCCGGTTACTTGTGACCGACGTCTCACTATACCACGGTGCGTTCCTAAATGGGCGCACTAAAGACTTCGATGGCGGAACTCGCATGGGTTTTACGGCAGGTTCTAAGACCAACTCGGCTTAGGAAGACCGTCCTGATTTGCGAGAAAGCTATCGTCGTTGGTATAGACCCTATTCGACCGACCGAGACTTAGATTAGGAGCTTACATCGTGTCATTATACGGTTGCCTTGACTACGTGCTACTTGATTTACTTGTTTTCGTCTTTTCAAAAACCGTCATTTTCAAAAATTTGCATCTTTTCAAAACATCCGTTTTCAAAACCCGGAAAGCTACCAAATTTAGGACTTATGATTTTGACTCAAAATTGCCTATTTTTAGCCGGTATGCTGTCCAAACCTTTTCAAAATTCCGAAATCTCGGCCCAATAATTTTTTTTTTTTTTTTTTTTCGATTTTCAAAAAAAAAAAAAATCGGGCCATCCGATCCGACTTTGCTCGGTTTTCAAATCCAAATTCTCCTTTCAAACCTTTCTCTTCTTAGGATTTCCCATATTTAGCAGTGTCGGATCTTGTCATAAGTTGTTAGAGTCTATAGCGTCGAAACTCCGTCGATCATACATCACGAGTTTCTTCCCCATCCCAGTCAGCCTTATTTGTCGAGGCACGGCCCACCTGCGTAGGACGAACTTCTACAAAGGGAAGCCCGTTTACACATTCAAGTCCAATGTCTAGGGAGTATCTCACGTAGGTCTTCCTTCGAACGGGACTAGGCCCATTTTGCCAAGATCCTAAGGAAAGCCCTGATAAGCTAGTCGTGTACCTATAAAAAATAACCAACTACGGTCTAACTAAAAATATAGCTAGGGAAGTCGGGATCGAATTCACAGGGAGACAAATAAATTCTACTCGTAATTAGAGTCTATCTACGAAACAATCGGGGGTTTTGTGTTTTGTTTTTATCTAAACTAAAGTAATGAAAGAAAGAGAATTAAGAGAAAAGAAATAACTAAAATAAAATAAGACGAATGAAGATGAATAAATATATGGAGAGAAAACTAGGATTGTCGGTTCACTACGAATCTCATATGGTCACGGTCTAAATCACAGGTCTGTCACAGATATTGGTCTAAGAGGTATTGAAAAGGTCCTTCCAGTCCGCTATTCACCCTAGCATGCGTCTAAAGGCTTCCGATCTTATTAAGGCAGACTAATGTGTTGTAGCAGGTCTAACTTTTACCAGGCTTCCGATCTTAGGTTCAAGTTTACCGAATTCAATTAATCAATTACGTCGACTTAATCAATTAATCTCAATTAAATGCTACAATTGATAACTCAGACACAAAATCATTGATAGATCTATAAATTATTTAGCGACCACATTCAATTCGCAGATCCCCTAGATCCTAGCGAGGGAAATTAGCTACTCATAATTAATTCAAGAGCAACGTCCCAACGTCTTATAGGAGGAATGACAGGCTTCCAAGATGGCATTGGTTTCCCATTGCGGTATGCATCGCCTAAAAAGTCCAGGCACACTCCTTGAAAAGATATGGATCGTCCCAAAAATATTGCCGAACATCATGTAGGAACCGCTTCTTTTGTTGATATGACAAATCAGGCGGCATTATTTTACCTACAAGAAAATTAACATAGTCAGCATACCATGGAGTATCCATTATACCAATAGCCATCAAAATATCATCAGGAAAAGAATCATCTATTGGTAAAGTATCGCCTCCGTCCTGCAATGGAAATCTAGAAAGGTGATCCGCCACAGAATTTTCAGCGCCCTTCTTGTCCTTAATCTCCAGGTCGAATTCCTGAAGTAGAAGGATCCATCGTAGTAATCTCGGTTTGGCTTCCTGCTTCGCGAGGAGGTACTTCAAAGCCGCATGGTCTGTATAAATTGTGACTTTCGATCCTATTAAATAAGATCGAAACTTCTCCAATGCATAAACCACAGCTAGAAGCTCCTTCTCCGTCGTAGTATACTTCACCTGAGCCTCATCCAGAGTTCGGCTCGCATAATAGATGGCATTTACTGCCTTTTCCTTCCTTTGACCCAGCACCGCTCCGACCGCATAATCACTAGCATCGCACATAACTTCAAACGGTAACTCCCAATCCGGGGCCTGAATAATAGATGTTGTGACCAAAGCCTGCTTCAACCTGTTAAAAGCAGATAAACATTCATCAGAAAAAATGAATGGGGCATCCTTAAGAAGCAATTGTGTAAGTGGTTTAGCAATTTTAGAGAAATCTTTTATAAACCGGCGATAAAATCCGGCGTGTCCAAGAAAACTCCTAACACCCTTCACGTTAACGGAAGGAGGCAACTGCTCGACCACTTGCACCTTTGCTTTGTCTACTTGGATGCCTCGGTCTGAAACTAAGTGCCCAAGGACAACTCCCTCGTTGACCATAAAATGGCACTTCTCCCAATTCAGCACTAGATTGACCTCAATACATCGCTGCATCACTTTATCAAGGTTAGTTAAACAATCAGTGAAACTACTACCGTAGACACTGAAATCATCCATAAATACCTCCATAATAGACTCGATATACTCGGAAAATATCCCCATCATACATCTTTGAAAGGTGGCAGGGGCATTACACAACCCGAAGGGCATCCTGCGATAAGCAAAAACACCATGGGGACAAGTAAAGGTAGTCTTTTCCTGATCATCAGGATGGATCGGGATCTGAAAGAACCCTGAATAGCCATCTAAATAACAGAAAAACTTATGTGAGGCTAACCTTTCTACCATTTGATCGATAAACGGAAGAGGGAAGTGATCTTTTTTTGTGGCGGCATTTAATTGTCTATAGTCAATGCACATCCGCCATCCCGTTACAATTCTAGTAGGTATTAATTCATTTTTATCGTTTTTTACCACGGTCGTCCCGCCTTTCTTCGGGACGACCTGAACAGGGCTCACCCATTTAGAGTGACCGACAGAATAAATTATACCTGCATCTAATAACTTCATCACTTCTTTCATTACCACTTCCTGCATTTTCGGGTTCAACTTACGTTGACCCTGTCTAACAGGTCGGCGATCCTCTTCCAGTTCAATTCGATGCATGCAAATATCGGGACTAATTCCCTTAAGGTCATCTAGACTGTAACCTAATGCATTCTTGTTCTTTTTAAGAACGACCAACAAAGCAGAAAGTTGGTTCTCATCTAATTTATTACTTACGATGACGGGATAAGACTCAGAATCGTCTAGAAATACATACTTAAGATGAGACAGAAGAGGTTTCAGGTCGGGTTTGGTTACCTCTACAGCATAAGAAGTATCTACCAACCTATTTACCACTTCTCCGTCAATGCTCGTCAGTTTCTGTGTATCTCCTAAAATATCCCACACAGCATCATCGTTAGTCTTATTACCTGCACAAGTGTCTAAACATGTCAAAGCCTCGAGCGGGTCCCTACTCAGGGAACCCGTACAAACATCAAGAATAACTTCATCAATAATATCTAATGAATAACAAGTATCCTCGATCATAGGCTTAGCTAATGTGTTGGCCAACTTAAAGGTCACTTTATCATCCCCCACCTCTAAAGTCAAGCGTCCGTGCTTGACATCTATAATAGCCCCTGTAGTATGTAGAAATGGCCTACCTAAAATTATAGGAATCTGAGTATCCTCAGCCATATCTAAAACAATGAAATCGACAGGTATAAAGAATTTACCTATCCTCACAGGGACATCCTCTAAGACTCCTAGGGGACGTTTAACTGACCTATCAGCCATCTGAAGAGTCACACTTGTGACTTTAAGCTGACCCATATTCAGTTTCTCGCAAACTGAATAGGGCATGACACTGACACTTGCACCCAAATCACATAAAGCTTTATCAATTATATGGGTGCCTATGGTGCATGGTATGGAAAAACTACCCGGGTCTTTCAGTTTGGGTGGAGACTTACTCTGAATTAGAGCACTACACTCGGCAGTAAAAGCAATAGTCTCATGTTCATTAAAGTTCCTCTTACGGGTCAGAATATCTTTCATAAATTTTGCATAAGAGGGTACCTGGGTAATTAATTCCGTGAAGGGAACGGTTACTTGGAGATTTTTGACGACCTCCATAAACTTACTGAACTGGTTCTCAACCTTCTTATTCTTCAACCGGCTAGGAAAAGGAACTTGAATTTTGATCTGTTCAGTAGCTTTATCTTGTAGAAAACCCGTTTCCACTTCAGCATCAGACGTCTTATCAGCAGCGACCGTCTGGGGTCCTGTTCCTGTCTCTGGGATAGTCGGTCGACTATCAGGGATAGTCGGTCGACTGTTTTCCTCCTCACCTGCAGTTTCTGTTAATCTGTCAATGATGGTCGGCCGACTATCTGAAATAGTCGGTCGACTATTATTGGTCAGTCCGTCATTCACAGCAGTTTCAGCAGTTTTTGACGATACATTATCATCTATTACATCCTCAATTACATCATCCACAATAATAGAATTACGATAGCTAGGCATCTTGGGCTCGTCATAAGTAAGGCCGCTACGAAGCTGAATCGCGTTGGCCGTATCATGCTATTTTTCCGGCTGTGACGGTAGTGTGCCTGGTTGCCTAGAAGACTGATTTGTGGCAAGCTGCGCCACCTGCGTCTCCAACATCTTGATCTGTGCATCTTTAGACTGGTCACTTTTCTGCATCTGGATCATGAGAGATTGCATCATACTCTTCAATTCCTGATATTCACTAGGAACTGGAGCCGGAGTCACAGGTGGTGGAGGAAGAATAGCAAGAGGTTGAGTTGGCGGTGGAAGAGCTAGAGGCCTTTGGAAGCCTTGTTGTTGTCCCCGATGAGGCGTAACATAAGCTTGTTGCTTTGGCTGAGGAACTGGGTTCAACACATTCTGACTCGTCCAACTGAAGTTCGGATGTTCCCTAGTCCTCTCATTATAGTAATTAGAATAGGGATTACCTTGCTTGAAATGTTGAAAAGCTAGAACTTGTTCCATCCCGGTCATACATTCCCCCGCGCTATGGCCTTCGGTACCACACCGCTCACACATAACCTCTTGTTTAATCATAGCATGGACAGTTTGCTGATTTGACTCGTTTCGATGAGGTGGGTTCTGAATTTTATCGAGACGGGCATGAAGATGGTCAAATTGAGCCATAATCTCACTAGTTTCAGCTGCGGCTACCCGAACACTTCCCCTCGGATTTCCATATTCGGCTCGATGCGTAGCCATCTCCTCGATCAATTTCCAACCCTTGTCATCATCAACATTGTTTTGGAAACGTCCGTTAGCTGCACCATCAAGAATAGCACGATTATCAACAAATAAACCGTTATAAAATTGATTACATAAAAACCATGGTTCAAATTCGTGGTGAGGAATAGAACGGACTAGATCCTTAAATCTAGTCCATGTTTCATGTAGATCTTCCAATGGTCCTTGCTTTAAAATGGTTATTTGACTCCGTATCTGATTAGTGCGCTGAGGAGGGTAGTAATGCTTATAAAAAGCAAGCGCCAATGAGTTCCAGTCATTGATGTTGGCTGCATCTTTGTCCAAATCTCGATACCATCTACGGGCTGGACCTGCAAGAGAAAATGGAAATAAGGCCTCCATTACTTGTTCTTGCGTTACCCCGGGAGCAACTGGAATCGAACAACAATAATCAGTGAATATTTCCATATGCTGTCCGGGGTCTACGTTTTTATTGCCCGAGAAGGTATTTCGCTCCACTAAATTAATATAAGCGGGACGAATCTCGAAAGAGCCGGTGGTAGGAGTCGGTAGCTTCCATCCTTTTGGGATGTTAGCCTGAGTCGGCTCGGAGTGAGTGGAAAGCTTCGGCGGCATGATCGGAACTGAGATATCTGACTCGGCGTCTGACTTGGTGCTTGAGTTGTCCTCTTCGTGGGACGAATATTCCGCTTCCAGATTAGCGAAAACTGGGTCAAGCGGATTAGATTTTTCCGCTTGACGAATTTCCCACCAAAAACTCCATCTAGCTCGTAATGTCTTCTCAGGTTCGGGATCAAAAGGATGAATCTCAGACCTGTTAGACCTGGGCATACACAGAACTAAGAAGGAAAATATGAGAACCGTCTCAAGGAACGAAAGTTCCCTGAGACAAAAGATAAACTAAAAAGACAAGTAAAATTAACCGTCTCCCCGGCAACGGCGCCAAAATTTGATAAGCTAGTCGTGTACCTATCAAAAATAACCAACTACGGTCTAACTAAAAATATAGCTAGGGAAGTCGGGATCGAATTCACAGGGAGACAAATAAATTCTACTCGTAATTAGAGTCTATCTACGAAACAATCGGGGGTTTTATGTTTTGTTTTTATCTAAACTAAAGTAATGAAAGAAAGAGAATTAAGAGAAAAGAAATAACTAAAATAAAATAAGACGAATGAAGATGAATAAATATATGGAGAGAAAACTAGGATTGTCAGTTCACTACGAATCTCATATGGTCACGGTCTAAATCACAGGTCTGTCGCATATATTGGTCTAAGGGGTATTGAAAAGGTCCTTCCGGTCCGCTATTCACCCTAGCATGCGTCTAAAGGTTTCCGATCTTATTAGGGCAAACTAATGTGTTGTAGCAGGTCTAACTTTTACCAGGCTTCCGATCTTAGGTTCAAGTTTACCGAATTCAATTAATCAATTACGTCGACTTAATCAATTAATCTCAATTAAATGCTACAATTGACAACTCAGACACAAAATCATTGACAGATCTATAAATTATTTAGCGACCACATTCAATTCGCAGATCCCCTAGATCCTAGCAAGGGAAATTAGCTACTCATATTAATTCAAGAACAACAACATTAATAAAAGAATTTACTAGATTAAACATCACGAATAATAATAAATTTACGACGAGTATAAAACAATAATTAAGAATAATTAAATATGAAGAAGAAAACAATCAAGAACAAAGAAGGAAGGAAGATTAATAAAATTACCGAAGGAATGAAGGTGATTCGAATCCAAAAGTTCTTACAATAACCGAGTTTTGGGAAGAAATTAAACTAGAGAGAATAAAAGTAGAGAAGAAGTCTAAAAGAAATCTAAAGAGAAGTAAGTTGTTGTGCCCTAAAAGTGGCTGAAAAGCCCTATTTATACAGCTTAGGATGAGTTAAAACGGTTTAGGAACTTTCTTTGCTGAGCACGAAATCTGCCCGCAGTCCAAGAAATAGTCGGCCGACTATTATAATAGTCGGTCGACTATGGCCATTGTCGGCCGACTATTCCAATAGTCGGTCGACTATTCTCTCACTTCAGCGTCCAGCTCTTACAGCTTCGTTTTGCCTCGGTTTTGGTTCATTTTAGCTCCTTTGTCTTCCGTTCCTGCAAAAGGACAATACACACCACAAAGTAGCCAATTCGGGGCAAAATAATAGTTTTCACTATTCAATAAACACGAGAATGCGCGTAATAAGAGCATAAAAAGTGTATATAAAATACGCACATCAAGCCCACCGTCCACGAGTCATCCATTTAGGAGTCGGTCTTCAGCCCCACTCGGGGGCTACCCTTTAGCAGAGCGATCAATCACGGTTGCTCTAAGGATCAGGTCTTACACGTGTTGTCTCACGTATCCCACTTTCGAGTCACTTAGATGTCACACCGTCGGAGTCCTTAGTCTCACTTGGGGGCTATTCTCCGACGTAGCGATTAATCACAATCACTCCGAGAATCGTACCCTACACATTTGTCTTAGGAGAGTCCAACCCGAGTCGAACTGGAGTCGTCTCTCCTCCCGCGCTATCTCCTATGCCTTGGTGAATTTTAGTTCCGAAGCAACTTTTCTGATTACGCGGTATTCTTACAGACAGGCCACCAGTAACCAGACATCAGAAAATGCAAGAAACTTTGGACCAGTTGGCAGCCTCCCTAGCTAAGCTTGAAGCCCAACTGACGGCCATCAGGACCGAACAAACAACCATTGCCACCCGTTTGAGTGCCGTGGAGAAAGGGATTCCTAGTGATGGATCTGAACCCACTGGGCCCATAGCTGAACTGGTCAGCGCCGTTCGCAAGCTTGAAGAACAGGTCCATTTGTCAACGAACAACTCAATCCATACGGAAAATGCTCGCTCCTATTCGCCTCTGAATGACGAGCTACCCGCCAACCTTAACCTGACGGGCCTACCAATGTTCGACGGGACTGAAGACCCGGTATTACATATCCGGGCTTTCAAAGAATTCATGGCCATCAAAGGAGTGAAATCAACCATGTTCAAGCACCTGTTTGCTTCCTCCCTCGAGAAGCACCCGAAATCCTGGTACTACAGGCTTGACTCCAAGAAGTACAAGATTTGGGATGACGTGGCGATGGAGTTCGCTCGGAATTACGCCGACAATACCGAGATCCAGACCACGATGCGTTCTTTAGAAGTCATGGCCCAAAATCCAACAGAGGGTTTCACCAAATACCTTCAACTTTGGCGGACCGAAAGTGTGAAGTTGGTAGACAAGCCCAACGAGAAGACACTAGTGGAGGCGTTCATCAACAACCTCCTACCTTCCTACCGCGTCCATCTTAGATATGCCGGCATTTCAAACTTTGCAGTGCTTACCGAAATGGGCACTAGGATTGAAGACGATCTTCGACACAATGAAGATCTGGGTGAAGCTTCTACTGAAGGCTATACTGGACATCAACTCGAGGCCTCAGAAGCCGACGACAAATGACAACATCATCCGAGAGTCTAGATTTGGTTTGAGCCCGAGTCTGAGTCCGAGTCTAGGATACCCTACATCCTCATTTCAAAGTCAGAGTCAGAGTCAGTTATATTCTGTCCTCTTTTCAAAATTCAATAAAATTAGCTTTTCTATATACTTTCCTTATGTGTTTCCGAGAACATGATGAGCATCATCATACACTGTGAGCACATGCACGTGACTATTATAGGCACATCTATAATGACTGCAGGAAATCGAGACCCGTGTTTCCCTTTACCTGTTCCATGGCTGACATAGAAAGCCACACAACTACCCTTACCAGGAGCGGTATCAAATCCTATGACAAATTTAGGCAGTCTCCTAGTTTGGGTCCAAGACGGGAGGCAAGCCCATTTCCCACAAAAAACACCCATCCAATAAGATCAACCAATCCCTACCTTAGGTGTTAATCTGACTAACAAAAAAAAGAGAAAAGCTGGACTAAAAAAAAAAAGCAAAAGGCCAAAACAAAAGAGCTGGCCATGATCAAAAAGAATTGTCAAAATTCCCCGACCAGATATGGTCAACCCTCGACCAGACACGGTCAACTCAAATGAAGAATCCCATGACCGGGACTAAGAGGTCAACCAAAAAATATTCAAAAACCCATGACCGTAGTGAAAATGGTCAATTCAAAATTTGTCAATACTCATACCATCAAATAGGGGAGAAGCAATCAAGTCGACCAGCTAGAATCACATTTAGCCTTCCCACATTACAACCCTCAAGACCTTCCCGAGACCTAGGCTAGAGATAGCCCGGAATTTTGAGGATTCAAGCTCCATAGGATACACCCTAACCATTAGGGCCAGACATGGAAACCAGATCCCGCATTATCAAACCTGCCCGATTGAAGTTCGAGTCATTTTTACTCGACTTTCCCCCTTTCCTACCACATTACAATACCTTACCCTCGAAACCTTAGCTCCACATTTCCAAAAATTTCCAAACCAGTTACCAACCCCAAACACGGGAATTCAACTTGCAGTCGGCGTAAAACATGCCCAAATAGTTCACATCACCTCTGGGGGCTATCCCGGAGAATGCTCACAGTCACAGGATCAACATCCTAACCATTCTAGCCCTTTGATCAAGACATCATTGGGAATGCACCTAGCCTACACCATTGCTATGGCTAGTTACACACAAAGCCCTAATAAACTAGGCACCATAATATATCTTTCAACACTGAACTACGGCTTGGTTTGATTTCACTAACACGTGAATACGTAGGCAGCCTTTCAACAGAGGCACAACTACCCACATTGACACAAATTCAAAAAAAAAGCGCCATTATTCCGGTCACGACACTGTCATGTTCTTAACAGTTAGCTTTGTCATTCTGGGGGCTTCTCAAAGGCAGAAGTTCTTCATCCACTCACATAATCCAAATACTTTCAAAATCTAGCCACCTTTCTATAGTGTGTCCTAGTACTCGGCTCAGTCAAAGACGAGAATCTGTCAGGACTCAGAGTAATACCCACTTTGGAGATGTACCCCAAAACCAAAAATTTAAAAAGAGCACTAGACTACAGCATTGTTACTGCTAAAACAGTCTCATTACAGACTACTGCAATTCCCCTATAACAGATCGTTCCCATTTCGACTTCGACCGTGTTGTCACTCGCCTAGGCTACGGGATAACGCAACTTAAGAGTCCTGTCATCTTAGGTGGCCCACCCCCTACCGAGTCACGGTCTAACCCTTAGAGCGTCAAAGTCGTGACTGTCAACTCGTCCTCTCGCGTCCAGAGTCGAGTCTGTCGGTATATCTCTCTCTCTTCAAATTCTCATTTTAAAATTTGCAAAACTTGGCCATTTGAGAAAATCTCTTTCCTAGTCACCACGGGAATAGGAATTTTTATCATACTTCATCTAGGCATACAGGCCTAACCAGAGGATTTTAGGAGTCCGTGTCAAAATCCGATCAGGAATCAAGTCATCCCAAGCATTTCCAAAAAATTTCAAAAAAATTTCTTCAGCATTTTTTCAAAAATCGATCAAAAATCATTTCTTCCCCAGCGTGAGTTGGTGTTTCACCTAAATGTTACATACAAATTGTGTCAGCATACAGGTACACCCAAGACTCCCGAAGAATTCTCAAAAAAAAAAACTCCCCAGAGGAAGGCTCAGGCAATATTTTTTACTAAAGAATCGGGATGTATTTGTAAGCAGATACACCCAGAGCTTCCAAGGCAAGCTCCCACGCAATTACAAGACGGGATGTATCTGTAAGTAGATACACCCAGAGCTTCCAAGGCAAGCTCCCACGCAATTCCAAGATGGGATGTGTCTGTAAACAGACACACCCATAGTTTCCAAGGCAAGCTCCCGCGCAACTCCAAGATGGGATGTGTCTGTAAACAGACACACCCATAGCTTCCAAGGCAAGCTCCCGCGCAACTCCAAGATGGGATGTGTCTGTAAACAGACACACCCAAGGCTTTTCAGGCAAAGTCCCCGCGACATTATTGACATCTACCCAGGTATGATTTCTATCTAATGGCTGGCGAGCCCTTCACGCAAGTCTAATGGACTATAAACGACCCGATCGGAAGTCTACCAGGTCTTAATCCTCGATTGGCCTGGTAGCTACTTTGACTTTCACCTTGTCCAAGCCTCAGTCAGAGTGGGGGCTCTGTAGACACCCACATTTTGACCGCCAGGTGTCTATAGTAGTTTCCGCCAAACACCCGATGATGATTGGACGCAAACATGCTTTAATGGACTCGGATATGGACTCGAAATCATGGACATTTGGTTTAGGCTTATTACGGAGTACAAATCTCACAAAACCAACCTCAAATCCAGGCCCAGTTGGTCGTTTCGAGTCAAATAAGACTAATTTAGGTCGAATCCGGCACCAGGGGTAAAACCATCTTTTAGCGACCGGGTCAAACCCGGTCAAAGATATTTTTTTCGGAGATACACGGACCAGCCGTGACACCTCGTCAATTCGGCCTAGGCTCAGATACTACAAAATATCAGCCTCGAAAATATTAACAAGTCCATTCAAGGGTAGAATTCGATCTCAAGTAGGAATTCTATCCGAAAACCAAATCAATTTACTGACCGAGTGTCAAACACTCGACCAAAAACAGCCCCAAAACAGTCGAGACATGGCTTAATCCCCAAGGAACGGAATTCTCGTTCCCTTCAAACTCCTACGTTTCCTATCCGAACCGGTGTTTCTTGTCACCTAAGCAAGAAATACTTCTCCTAGCTTCTATCAAGGACCTCACCTATAAATAGGACCTTCCGGTCACACAAATAAAGGACCAACAATTCATAATCATACACCTTCGTTACATATCTAATCCCATAACATCCATACATCCAAAGAAGCATCGAAATACTGTCAAAATCAGCCCGACGAATCCGACCCCACAAGCCGGCCAAAACTCGTCACCCTGCACGTCCAAACCGACACCCTAACTCACCCACATCGTCTCAAAGCTCCCGTGCCTAAGCCACTTTCCGACGAGCTCAATTCCGAGAAAACAAAGCATGTAGGTTGAGGGTGTAAAATCAAACCCGATTCTTCCCTTTTTCTCTTCCTTTCTCTCGTCCCCTTTCTTTTTCTTCTCGTTAGTCGGTCTTTTTTTTTATATGGGTCGTCGTTGCATCTTTTTTTATTTTCTAATATCAATACTACAAAAAACTATTTTCATATATAAACGTTCTTAAAATACGATATTGATTCTCTAATCGAATATCGTATCTAACAAAGAACTAAATCGAAACGTGAATATCTTGAAAAACGTGAATATCTAACAAAGAACTCGTGCTTAAAGATGAAATCTTATGCGAAATAAGAAAGAAGACTGATCGTTTTCAAATAGATCAAATCAAAACGTGAATATCTTGAGTTTTACAAAACTTCAATTGAGATGATTCTAGTTGCGTTGGAAATTCTTTCTCTTAACTTTCCAACGGTATATTACAAGCCCGATTTGAAAAAGTAACGAAGAAATGACAAGCGTTTGAAGTTGAGTGCGCAGTCCTTAGAATGGAAACAGGTCACAAATAGTCGAACAACTATGAACTATCCAAAATAGTCGACCGACTATTCTCGAGACTGGACGAACACCGAGACTTTCCTAATTGGATGTTTAGTGTTAATAGATTTTTGGACTTTTGTTTTAGTTTAGTACTTAAGAAACTATTAGACTAGAATTATAGATAACTTCTTCCTTGATACTTTTAATTCTCTATATACTACTCTTTAGATTTCTCTCTACACTCAAATTTTTAGATCAGATCTAGATTTATGAATTCTTTTTTACTCTTCCTTTAAAGAGTAATCTAATTCTTTCTTTGTTCTTTCTTTATTCCTTTATCCTTAATTTTAATCTTATTTCCTTGCTAGAATTCATGGGATACATGAATTGAATACGATTGTTAATTAGATTATAGATCCGTCAACGATATTGCGTCTGAGTTGTTAATTGTAGCATTTAATTGAAATTGATTGATTAGATCGACGTAATTGATTAGATCGACGTAGTAAATTTGAACCTAAAATCGGAAGCCTGGTAAAAGTTAGACCTGCTAGAACACATTGGTATGACCTAATAAGATCGGAAGTCTTTAGACGCATGCTAGAGTGAATAGCGGACCGGAAGGACCTTTTCACTACCCTTGGACCAATATCTGCGATAGACCTGTTACCTAGACCGTGACCATATGAAATTCGTGGTAAACCGACAATCCGAGTTTTCTCTCCATATATCTATTTGTCTTTATTCATCTTATTTATTCTAGTTTTTTCTTCACCTTTGATTCTCTTCCTTCACTACTTTTAGATTAATTAGTTATATTTTTAGTTGCGAGTAGAATTTATTTGTCTCCCTGTGGATACGATCTTGACTTTTCTGACTATATTTTTGGTTAGACCGTAGTTGGTTATCTTTGATAGGTATACAATCTGCTTATCAATGCTCTAGACTGTATTACTCTACCCGTACATTTTCCTTATTCCATAACTCCAAAACAAAGTCATTATCGAAATTCAATAGGATTATATTTCGTTCTTAAAATAGAAAACTTTATAAATATAGAAACTTTCTTAAAATAATAACTTTCCAAACAAAGCCATTATCGAAATTCAATAGGATTATATTTTGTTCTTAAAAGAGAAAACTTTATAAATATAGAAACTTTCTTAAAATAATAACTTTCCAAAAGTAGGTACTATTATAAATAGAAATCGATTAAAATAAGAGTTATATAAAATAGTTAATATTAGACCTTGAGACGTAAACATTATATTTATTGTATAAATGTATAATTCATGATTAAAAGTCAAGTCAAGTCAAATCATAATTATTTCTAAAAAGTTTGAAGTTTAAGTAATTAATAGTATTTAAATAACAAATTTTCAGATTTTTCAGAATTGATTAAATCATTAAAAATCACATCAACGTAATATTAGTGGGGTTGAAAACTTTAAAAACTTAGTTACAACCATTGATTCTGGAGAAAATCCAAATTTTAAATAAAACATGGGTTTTTGTTCGTATCTTTAAAAACTGTCAAAATTAGACACGTGATTGTATTTTTTTAATAAAACAAGTTTAAAAATTGATTTTAAATAAAATCCAATTGAAAACATTAACAAGACTCTTTATAGTTTATGTACATAAATTATCAAAATTAAATACAAAGTTTATTATATGTTTCAATTTAGATCTTATCACATCTGACAGATTCGCGGATTAATTTGACATCTATTCATAAACAATTTATTATGACCAAACTACTTAGAATTAATTTACGAGACATAAATTAGACTTAAAATAAATAGTAGTCTCTTTTCAAGGTTTCTGGAATTAAAGTTTTTAAAATATATTATTAATTCGCACAAAAACACTAACAGATTCTAAAACATGCTATAACTTTGTTTTTTTTTGAAGTGAAGATCAATATCATTAATAATAAGCCATCCGGCATCTACAAACGATGTCAAATTGAACTGAATACAGATTTGTGAAAAATAAATAAAGAACATCATTGAGACAAAGATCACTATTAGAATAATGCGCTTCTGCATAGCTTTTTATATATCGCTGTTTATTGACACAACCTTTCGCGAAGGAATCTATAGATCTGATGAAATAGCCTCCATGATGATGAACTTTATCTATTTTGACAAATAGTAGACCGAGATCTGACCTCAATTGTATCGCCGTACGTTGGGATTCCATAGCTCTCATGATCTTGCTCATAGTTCTTGAAATCTAAGCCCTATACTAATGTAAAGGACTGAAACCTCGAAATAAAGGAAAAAACCTTGAAATAAAGGACAAAAACAACTCTCATAAAAGAGAGGCTTTTATTGAATCAGATTTGTTAACTAATAATTGAGATTAAAACAATTTTTGGGGCTTACCATCGATTAATTATCGATGGAGGCCCCAGATTGAGGAGGAAAAGTAGAGTTTTTTTTTTGAGGAGAAAGAGGAGAAACAATTTGAGGAGTAATACTTAAATACAATTGCTATAACTTTGTTAAAAATAATAAAACTTTCAATTTGAAACTTCATATCAAAAATCACGAAAATTATGAAACAAATTATTATTTGTATTTTTTTTAGTCTCGGCCTTTTAATACTTTTTAATAGTTAAAAGAAAGACTTATTCGCAAATCTCGTAAAAATGATTTCAAATAACGAAACATGTGAAAACTTACGATTTAAAGTCTTCGTAATTAAAAACGAGACATACATATATTGTCTAACAAAAACCTAATTTCTATACATGCAACTACAACAATAATATCACATAATACCGAGTAACGTGTCAATGTTACCTTAATCGAGATCCGAATCAATTAAATAATCGTCTTCGTCGGATCTAGCATGATAGCTTACGAAATAATTAAACATATGATATTTAAACCACGTTATAAGTGAATAGAAAGGAGAAATAGAGATGAAGAACGAATGAGAGTAATTAAATCACCCTCGAGATCGGAAAGAATTAGAGACGAATTAGGATCGGATTGATGAACAAAAAGAAGAAAGTTTAACGTAAAACATAGACGGGAAAATAAACTTGTGTTGTGAATAAAATAGACTAGAATAAAAGAGAATATAAAGAGAAATTAGAAAGCTAAAAGATGAAAATAATCGAGTTAGGACTCTTAACTCAACTAGGAAACGAGATGGTTGAGAAATTATTGTTCATAGAAAATATGATTCCTCAAAAATAATTAAACATATTTGCGACGAAAAGAATTAAATGGGTTTTCGAATAAAATTAGAATAATTAAAATCCTTTTACGAAAATAAATCGTTTTAGGCTCGATAATGAAAGAGACCCCGAAATGGGAAAAATGTAGTTGACGAAATATTACAGAGTTACGATATAATCGTAATGAAATAGATAGCAGAGCTTGAGAACGATTTACCAGGCGGGCGTAACTATTTTGCTCCTTCATGTGGTTTGCCCATTAGCACATATTTCAGCGCAACAAAATTATTGTGGCTGTTAGAGAATGTGGAAGCAGTTAAACAAGCTGTGGATATAGGCGATGCTCTCTTTGGAACAATCGATACAAGGTTGATATGGAATATGACTGGGGGAGTTAAAGGTGGTTTACACGTAACTGATGTATCGAATGCATCTAGGACTATGCTAATGAACCTAAAGTCGCTTATCTGGGATGACGAAACATTAAAGAGTCTAGGGATCTCCCCTGAACTTTTGCCAAAAATAGTGAGCAACTTCGAGATCATCGGAACTATTGCAACTGGTTGGCCAATTGCAGGCGTTCCAATTGCTGGATGTTTAGGTGATCAACATGCAGCAATGGTAGAACATGCTTGTAGAAAAGGGGAGGCCAGAAGCACTTATGGAACTGGCGCCTTCATCCTCTTAAATACCGGTGAAGAGATTGTTCAATCAAAGCACGGATTATTGACCACAATGGCATTCAAACTTGGACCGTCGGCACCTGCGAACTATGCCCTAGAGGGATCTATAGCTATTGCTGGAGCTGCCGTTCAGTGGCTGAGGGATGGTCTCGGGATAATAAAAAGTTCAAGTGAAATCGAGGAGTTGGCTTCAAAAGTCGATTCAACGGGCGGTGTATATTTTGTTCCGGCTTTTAATGGTCTGTTCGCTCCTTGGTGGCGTGATGATGCACTTGGTGTCTGCATTGTTATCACAAGGCTCATTAATAAGTCACACATTTGTCGGGCTATGCTCGAGCATGGGGGACCTACATACAAGAATGGTATAGCACTTGCTACACCAATGTTTTTGAGAATATAGAATTTTTGTAGATATAATGATCAAAGACTAAAGATGCCAATGACTATATTTTGAAATTGATGAGTAGTATATTTATGTATTACTTATAAGGTTAACTCGTTATATTTTTGTACTAGGCTAATGTATTTTTGTACTGCGATTAATATACCGAGTAACGTGTCAATGTTACCTTAATCGAGATCCGAATCAATTAAATAATCGTCTTCGTCGGATCTAGCACGATAGCTTACAAAATAATTAAACATATGATATTTAAACCACGTTATAAGTGAATAGAAAGGAGAAATAGAGATGAAGAACGAATGAGAGTAATTAAATCACCCTCGAGATCGGAAAGAATTAGAGACGAATTAGGATCGGATTGATGAACAAAAAGAAGAAAGTTTAACGTAAAACATAGAAGGGAAAATAAACTTGTGTTGTGAATAAAATAGACTAGAATAAAAGAGAATATAAAGAGAAATTAGAAAGCTAAAAGATGAAGATAATCGAGTTAGGACTCTTAACTCAAATAGGAAACGAGATGGTTGAGAAACTATTGTTCATAGAAAATATGATTCCTCAAAAATAATTAAACATATTTGCGACGAAAAGAATTAAATGGGTTTTCGAATAAAATTAGAATAATTAAAATCCTTTTACGAAAATAAATCGTTTTAGGCTCGATAATGAAAGAGACCTCGAAATGGAAAAAATGTAGTTGACGAAATATTACAGAGTTACGATATAATCGTAATGAAATAGATAGCAGAGCTAGGAAACTTGAGGGTGTTACATTTTTGATAGCAATGTTCTGTATCTCCAGGAGACTTGAGAACGATTTACCAGGCGGGCGTAACTATTTTGCTCCTTCATGTGGTTTGCCCATTAGCACATATTTCAGCGCAACAAAATTATTGTGGCTGTTAGAGAATGTGGAAGCAGTTAAACAAGCTGTGGTTATAGGCGATGCTCTCTTTGGAACAATCGATACATGGTTGATATGGAATATGACCGGGGGAGTTAAAGGTGGTTTACACGTAACTGATGTATCGAATGCATCTAGGACTATGTTAATGAACCTAAAGTCGCTTATCTGGGATGACGAAACATTAAAGAGTCTAGGGATCTCCCCTGAACTTTTGCCAAAAATAGTGAGCAACTCCGAGATCATCGGAACTATTGCAACTGGTTGGCCAATTGCAGGCGTTCCAATTGCTGGATGTCTAGGTGATCAACATGCAGCAATGGTAGGACAGGCTTGTAGAAAAGGGGAGGCCAGAAGCACTTATGGAACTGGCGCCTTCATCCTCTTAAATACCGGTGAAGAGATTGTTCAATCAAAGCACGGATTATTGACCACAATGGCATTCAAACTTGGACCGTCGGCACCTGCGAACTATGCCCTAGAGGGATCTATAGCTATTGCTGGAGCTGCCGTTCAGTGGCTGAGGGATGGTCTCGGGATAATAAAAAGTTCAAGTGAAATCGAGCAGTTGGCTTCAAAAGTCGATTCTACGGGCGGTGTATATTTTGTTCCGGCTTTTAATGGTCTGTTCACTCCTTGGTGGCGTGATGATGCACTTGGTGTCTGCATTGTTATCACAAGGTTCACTAATAAGTCACACATTTGTCGGGCTATGCTCGAGCATGGGGGACCTACATACAAGAATGGTATAGCACTTGCTATACCAATGTTTTTGAGAATATAGAATTTTGGTAAATATAATGATCAAAGACTAAAGATGCCAATGACTATATTTTTATATTGATGAGTAGTATATTTATGTATTACTTATAAGGTTAACTCGATATATTTTTGTACTAGGCTAATGTATTTTTGTATTGCGATTAATATATTTATGTATTATATTTTTTAAATTACAAAATACGGAGTAACAAACTTTACAAATGCTCGATAAAAAGAGAAAATAATAATTAAAAGTTTCCTTATGTGTCTATTACAAATTTGCTACACCATACAAAAAATTCTGGATCCGCCCTTGTGCTCGAGAGTATGTGTTTTCAGGTTAAGGATGTTTTGGATTCCATGCACAAGGATGCATTGGAAAATGGTGACGTCGAGAATTCCAAGGAGGAGTACTTGCTGAGAGTGGACGATGGTGCTACTGTCAACAACCTTCTGATGCAGATTCAGGTTATTTTACGCTTTTCCAACTTATTTTCAGATTACCGCACTTCAGTTTACTTCAGTTCAACAATAATATTAAGTTCATTTTGTCTGATTCGATAGGCTGATTTGCTGGGAAGCCCAGTGGTAAGGCCCACTAACATAGAGACAACAACACTCGGAGCAGCCTACGCAGCAGGACTAGCAGTTGGTGTTATCACGGTAGTAGTAGAAGTATGGAGAAAAGGTAAGATCTTATCTGAAACCAGAACAGAAGTTGTGTCGCGACAAGACGTCACTGTCCTAAAGTTGATTTTGTAAGAATATTTTATGCTATAATAATATTACGGGATATGCAATATATCTCCCTATTATTATGGTAATATTTCTTCCTCATAATTATGGTCTTCTTGGAAATCGGGATCCTATAGAGATATGCTATTACAATAATATCGGACTAAATAAGGAGTTTTTCCATATTTACTCAACCTTGATGGAAGGTCGAGATTACCGTAATCTAAAACCCTAATAGGAAATTTGTCCTCTCTCTGCCTATATAAAGGAGTCTTCCCCATCAGAAACTCTATACAAAAATTAAGAAATACAACACTTATAATTATTATAGGAAAAGAGAGCGAAACCGACCTATTATTATTATTTGAAGATTGAAGATTATTTGAAGTCGTCTTATTATTATTTCGGGGTCATCTTATTATTATTTGAAGACGTCTTATAGAGATCTAATATCGTTCGTATTAGATCTCGACTTATTCCACAATGTCATGAGGTATGTCTTGATCTCTCTTAATTAATCTTTTGTGACCTTCATGTTGTTCAAAGATTTATGGGAATTATGTTTTTTTTTTATTTCATGTTAATAATATGCTAACATGTGGTATCAGAGCTTAGGTTATTGAACTCATGATTGTCCATTAATTAAGATTGTTATTACAGAATAATGACGTATTATACATTATAGTATAATAGTATGTGAAATTACTTGTGTTCCGTTTTGCGACTGATTTTATGTAATCACCTTTTGTTACTACTCCATAATAGTCTACACAAATAGATCTCCTTCATGTGTGTACATGTATAGTATGCAAAGCAATTGTAGATTACAAAATCACACAACTATGATGCTAAGTAATTGTTTGTAGTATGCATGTCAAATTGGTTTATGCTTTTCCTAGTCCCATTATGTTATTCATGCAATTTGTTTAACTACCTCATCTATTTGTACTACTCGTATATATTATGTGTATATACGTAAATTAGGTTTAATTGTTGATGGTCTTTATGGATTTGGTAATATTAAGTTCAAGTGATTTTTCCATATTCAATTCGATCATGTAATGTTTAATGATGAGTAGTTATCTCCTGAATTTCTTACCACGACAAAGTTCTTATTATTTATATGGAATTAATGAAAGTTTAACCTGAAATTGATATTATTATTGTCTTGATTATTCTGTTAAACTGATTTTGTCATGATTATATGATTTACTATATGCATATTGATTAGTGTATAGATTAAAGTTTTAATATGAAGTGAATTAAAATTCTATTATTTGAGAAGTAATTCCATGATAATTTGATAATGAATGATGATATACTCCGTATGATTATGATTTACTGAAACATGGTTTCACCTTATTGTTTATGCTCATTCGATATAATTATTCGTTTGACAAATAATGATTTATGATAAGTTATAATTTCATATTTTTTTTTGTTTTAGATAATCGTAAATATGAAATTCTTATGGCTAAATTTCACCGCAGTGAATTTACAACTCAAGTTCAATTTTGACATAATATTGTCATTATATCGTTCACACACATAAAAATATATATTTACCCACAGGTAGATTATATTGACATGTGTAACATTCTATAGTCATTATATCGTTCACATATAAAAATATATATTTACCCGCACTCCCGCAGGTAGATTATATTACCATGTGTAACAATCTATTTATTTAAATATTTTAGTGACTACCCACAGGAGCACTATTATTAAAGATGTGTTGTTTCACATATTAAAGTCTCATATTATTTATGCTGTCTCATTTTATCACAACTAAAATTTACCTAATCAAGTGCAATCTTATGATATAACTCTGTTGTTGAGCTTAATGGAACGAACAAACTACTCTGAATGAAAAGAGTAATTTAAGTTCATCTTGAGGTTGATCAAACCGGAAACTTGTCTTCGCAAAGACAAGCCGACTGACTTAACTTCCGAAAGTAATGCTCAAATTAAATATCTATCCATGAATCTTGGTAGAGATCTGACAGATTATGCATTTTATTCTTATGTTGGATAATTGTAACCAACACTAAGACTTAAGAATTCATTGTATGGACTGAAACAAACATTGAGACAATGATCCTAAAGTTCGATAAAATCATTACTGATTTTTAAAGAACTTATCGTGATCCTTGTATAAATCTCAAGATCAGTGGGAGTAAGTTCATATATTTGATTCTATATGATGATATTTTATTAACCAGAAACGATCTTGGTTTATTACATAGAACCAAGACTTATGTATTGAAATGGCTAAATAAAGAATATTCTTATGCATCTCTGGTTGGGAACTTAATGTACACTCAGGTAAACCTGACATTATTGATGTTCACATATAGAAAATTAGATCACCCGCAGGTGACTAGTTCTTCTGATTCAGATTTTGGGGATATTATGACACATGACACTGTACTCACAGTTGCTTTTTACCTCCACCATGGAAGCTGAATATGTGGCTTGTTATGAGGCTTTAATAGGAGCATGATTGCGTAATTACCGTGATAATAATAAAATTACAATCTTTTTCTAGCTCCATGAATGATATGATATCTAAGGGATCAAAACACATGAACCTTAAATATCTTTTACTGAAGCAAGATGTTAGATCACGAAAAGTATTGAGATCTCTTTAACGATTCTACACTTGCAATAATAATATTTTTTTTTGTTTTCCATTGTGTATACATTTATTATTGGATGAATGATAACGGAAATATAGTCTTTTTAAGACATTATGTGGACCATTACGTAGAACTCCACTTATGACCTAACTGTTCAATTCGTTGATGTAGTGGTACATGGAAGTAATCATGTTGCAGATTGACATGTGCACGCCATGACTCTCTTTAATGATTGAATTAGTCAAGGTACTTATGAACACCGATTTAAAATATATGTTTTAGCATAGTATGCGCAACTTATATATTCTCTAACCAACATTACAGATGTTCCAATCGACCAAGTGGGAGACTGTAAGAATATTTTATGCTATAATAATATTACGGGATATGCAATATATCTTCCCTATTATTATGGTAATATTTCTTCCTCATAATTATGGTCTTATTGGAAATCGGGATCCTATAGAGATATGCTATTACAATAATATCGGACTAAATAAGGAGTTTTTCCATATTTACTCAACCTTGATGGAAGGTCGAGATTACCGTAATCTAAAACCCTAATAGGAAATTGGTCATCTCTCTGCCTATATAAAGGAGTCTTCCCCATCAGAAACTCTATACAAAAATTAAGAAATACAACACTTATAATTATTATAGGAAAAGAGAGAGAAACCGACCTATTATTATTATTTGAAGATTGAAGATTATTTGAAGTCGTCTTATTATTATTTCGGGGTCATCTTATTATTATTTGAAGACGTCTTATAGAGATCTAATATCGTTCGTATTAGATCTCGACTTATTTCACAATGTCAGGAGGTATGTCTTGATCTCTCTTAATTAATCTTTTGTGACCTTCATGTTGTTCAAAGATTTATGGGAATTATGTTTTTTTTTATGTCATGTTAATAATATGCTAACAGATTTATGTCCTGTCTGCTACACACGGCCTCAATGACACTCAACTCCCAGGATTCCACAACCAAACCGTGACTCCTATGTAGGTGGAGAAACGGGTGATTACAGCCAAGAACGTTTGCCAATAATAAAACCGAGATATGAAAGAAAGGGATGAGTATGAGAATGCGTGTTTTCTGTGTGTTAAAACTGAAGGGAAGAGGACTTTATATAGTGGAGCAGTAGCAAAGGTTCAGTGCACAACAATAAAGAGTACGGTGGAGGCTTGCAGCAATCAGTCTCGGGAAGGTGCAGCAATCAGGCTCGGGAAGACAACAAGACTGACTGATTTCAAATGGAGAGAAAGAAGCTTCTGGACAAACAAAGAATCCGACCACTAAATAATACCCGCAAGCGGTACGCCTGCGCTCTACCAAAACCCAAAGCCCGGCTCGGCGCACGCGCGCATGTATGGGGTACTTAGTCTCCACTTGTACACATCTAGTAAGGCATTTTAGTAGGTCATATATAAATAGGTCCAAGAAGCATTAAATGATCCATGTGGGACATTTAGTGCTTCTTTTGAAGCATTAACTCTAACAGTTGGTGTTTGTACAGAAGATCAGATTTTCGCATATGAAGAAAAAGCGAAAACAGCACACACCTTCCATACAACATTGGACGACGACTCAAGGAAGAACAAAGTCGATTCCTGGTGGAAAGCCGTGACTAGAACTTTCGACTTAGCTGACCTCGCTCTCTGTCCTTCTTATACGGAGTACAAATCTTATTACACCGGCATTATATTCATTTCTGCAGCTGCCTCTTATATGATTTCAAATGTTGTTCATAGTTGTTAATTCTTATGTATTCGATAATACGGAGTATATTTTTTCTGTTTATAAACATCATTTACTTTGTGTGATCTATATTGAAAAGCGATAAGTTCGTTCATTCTCGGTTTGTGAAGTGTTTTTAATTTCTTTCTTTGTTTTTGTCTAATCTTCCAAAAAAAAATCCGACGTTTCACCTGAAATGAGAGTAATTATACGGGGAGTGATAATTTATGAAAAAGTAGTTTAGGGCTTGTTTGGTTGCTATTGTAAAATCATGAGAATTTCTCATGAATTGCAAAAAATAGAGTTGTTTGGTTGCCTCAAAATTGCATGAATGTGAAAGTGGAACTTTCCATGGAAGTGATTTCATGCATAAGCGCAGAACTTGCTCACCAACCCCCCTCTTGGCAACTTGCAATTCTCGTGAATTAAGTTTCCGCATAGGTAATAAACGTTTGAAATTTCCGTGAACTAGGAAAGCGAATTTATTTTCCATATTTTCTACTTCCCGGGAATTTGCACTTCCTGCATCAGCCAAACGAGTCCTTATTGTAATAATTTATGCAAAAATAAATATAAAAAATAAGTGAAGTAACCAAATTTTAGCGTCATTAATGGAGTTGATAAAGACTGGTCAGTATGACTTCGTGGGAGCACCCAACATGCAGGTCTCAATCGTCTCATAGGATTTGCGATTTATGGCGTAGCCTTAGCCTACTTGATGTTGGTCAATGGTGATAGTGAGCCACACAACTATTTAGGGCATTCGAAAACTTGGATACATTATAACTCCAAGACGGTGATCGACTGATCGGGAGTAGATTTATTCGGAAATTTGGAAGAGACGATTTTTTATTAAGTTATTTAGAAATTAGTCGTTTATACCGTTATTATTGATCATTATCACAAAAAATTACTCCATATTTGATTTCTGGCCTATTTTTGAATTTTTTTTCAAAATAATGCTCTTAAATAAACTTATTATCGTTTCGGGTCGGATTGAAAACTAATTAACAAAATGGGGCTCTAGGAGGTTCGGAGTGAGGGTCGTGTGTAGGCGGAGCAATCCCGCCATTAGAAATGGCGGGTTTTTGAAATAATAAATTTCCGAAAAAAAAAAAAAAAACTCTTAAACCCGCCATTGGGAATGGCGGGTTATTGAGCACTAACCCGCCACTCCCAATGGCGGGTCAAGGTGAATTATTTTTAAAAAATATCCAACAAGAAGATTCGAACCCAGGACCTCTAGATGGAGGTTAGAGTTCTTACCACTAGACTACAATTGATGCCTTGATAGTTTACTACATTTATATCATCTTATCCTTGCTCATTTAAAAAAAAAAATTCACCTTGACCCGCCATTGGGAGTGGCGGGTTAGTGCTCAATAACCCGCCATTCCCAATGGCGGGTTTAAGAGTTTTTTTTTTTTTCGGAAATTTATTATTTCAAAAACCCGCCATTTCTAATGGCGGGATTGCTCCGCCTAAACACGACCCTCACTCCGAACCTCCTAGAGCCCCATTTTGTTAATTAGTTTTCAATCCGACCCGAAACGATAATAAGTTTATTTAAGAGCATTATTTTGAAAAAAATTTCCCTATTTTTATACTCCGTATATGGTAAGAGTATCAATTTTTTTAGTTTTAATCTTAATTCGTAGCCATTTTATACGGAGTAACATTTTTTTTTCTTTTAGTTACATAGTATATTGTAAAGTGATCTCGATCACAATAAATTTATTGTGAAATCATTTTTCAAAAAAATTACATAAATTTAAATAAAGCACAAGAGGAACAGATCTATAATCGATACTTCACTAAAGTACGAAGTATTATTCAAAGGGCGACCCAAGTAATAAATACTGTTTTTCCATTGTAGGTGTTGAAGTCAATAATGTTTACAAATTAGATTGTGTATTAGTACTTACTAGTATTAGTTTGTCGCAAATTTCCGCAACTACTTTTTACCGTCGGCGCTTTACTTCTTACCGTCGGCGTTAATTACGTGAAATGACGACTTTGTCCTTGATATTTATTCTCGAAATAATATTACTTTAACATTTTACAGATTATCGATTTATTAAAACTCGATAATAAAACCGTCTTTTTCGATTAACGTAATAAACCAAAACCGACTTCCTATATAATTAATATATGGAATTATGCAAAATGACGAGTCCTCCTTTGCAATTAATTCTCGAAATATTATCACATTTACATTTTAAAAAGTATTGGTTTATTAGAACTCGATAATAAAACCATTTTTTCGATTATTGTTACGCCTAACAAATACGAGTAATACGAAAATTAAATCCTAATTAATCTACGACAATCAAGATTTAATATAAAAACCGATGTAAATTAAAAGAAAAAAAATCCGGAAATGGGTCGGGTCGAGTGGGTTTTTCGACCCACCCAAGGGTCGTATTATTTTCTCTATGATACTTGAAAGCTTTGAGAAATAGTTTAAGTATAATATAAATCTTCCAATGATATGAAACACGAAGTATAAGGTGGTGAAATTGGTTATATTGACAACATTTCATACAAGTAGCTCGGGTTCGAATCGTCCTATTTACACATTTGTCTTTTGAAAATTTACAAAATAATCAGTTTGTTGATGTTGGTACAGTAGTTTAGACATTTGCCCACTAGTCAGTACATTGGAACATTTATATTATACTTAAACATTTATCAATGGAAGATTTATATTATACTTAAACTATTTATCAAAACTACGACCGTTGGGTGGGTCGAAAAACCCACTCGACCCGACCCATTTCCGGATTTTTTCTTTTAATTTGCATCGATTTGTATAATAAATCGTGATTGTCGTAGATTAATTAGGATTTATATAATGCCTAATCACGATTATTAGAACCCTCTGACATGATATATAACATGGAGTATGAAGCTTGTTTTGACTGATTCTGACACGTCTCAAAAAATAATTTTATAGAACTTTAATAGTCTCTAATGAAGACAATATAACCGTCATAATACACCGGGATATTCTATTTAGTGTAAACTTTGTTTAGCGCGAATACGGATCAATTTTATTCCGGGACTAGAAAGGCCGAAAAAACGTGCATAATAACCTTCAAAATCTTAGAGAAAAAAGGGGACTGAGACAAGGTGATCCAATGTCACCGTTACTTTTTACGATCTGCATGGAATACTTTTCTCGAGTTCTGACTCATGGCGAGATGGATAGGAATTTCAAATATCATCCTAAATGTGGCCCGATGAAGCTTACTCATTTGCTCTTTGCTGATGATTTGCTTCTATTTTGCAAAGGGGAGAAGGAGTCGATGAAGTTCCTTTGGCGTGCCTTTGCTTCTTTTAGTAGAGCTTCGGGACTGTGTATTAGTGTTGGTAAGTCTCACGCTTATTTTGCAGGAGTCGATGAGGACAGGAAAGCTGCTATTTTGAAATTTTTCAGATGTGTGGAAGGTACGTTGCCTTTTCGGTATCTTGGCTTACCTATCCAAAGTACTTGTTTAGGAAAGAATGATTGTGAAAAACTGCTATCTCGCAGAATTTCTAGTATTGGTGCTCGGAAACTCTCCTATTAATAAGTGTAGTTTGTAGTGCCTATTTCGTAGTGTTTTGGTCCAATTTCCTTGCAGAATCGCTCCTTGGGAGCGGTTCATGGGCTACTTATGCTTCCTCTAGCTCGTTTCAGGTTCCCGAGACCATTCGTGAAGAGTTGGAGTGATTCTGACTCAATACATACACTTTTCGGAGCCAACGAAGCAGAGGAACGATCACTCGATGTCTTGGATTCGACCCCGAGACCTTGGGACCCAATCCCGAGCCTCCGAGACCCGATCCTGAGTCTCGAGAATCGATGAGAAGTTCATGTGAAGCAAGGAGGAACCAAAAGGATCATATTGGAGGCCTACAAGATTCATGCCCGACGGGTATGCACCTCATCCCGTCCGGGATGAAGTGCACTTTTGAAGGGGCCACTGACAGGCCGTCCCGGTCGGGACCAACCCGTCCCGGTCGAGATGACAGGCCGTCCCGGTCGGGATGATCCCGTCCCGGTCAGGACCAAGCACCTGTAGCCGCGCCTCTTATTTTCCTCCTCCTTCATTCTTGTACCCTTATAAATACTTCCCTTTTGTATTGTTTATGCATCTTACCTTACTCTACCTCACCCTAGATTGTTTTTAGGCCTCTCTTAAGATTTTTAAACCCTAATTAATCTCTCTTAATCTTTAGTTAATCCTTAGTTAATCCTAGTTTAATCTAGTAGTAATTAGTTCTTGTATTGAGAAGTTTCTTGAAGACTCCTCCAAGCTTGACATCCTTGGAGATTATTTGGGTTTCTTATTTATACAAGATTTCATCTTTTCATCATTTGGTTGTTGGTATAATCTTCCTTTCTCTTGTTTATTGTTATTTATTCAAGTTTGAATCTTTACTTAGTGTTCTTGTTATTGTTCTTGTTTTCTTTCATTATGGATGTTTGGATTGTGATGTGGTTTTCTCTTATTGTTGTTAGTTTATCTTTGATTATGTGTGAGTAGATTACTTGTGGGTTAGTAGGGGGATTAAGGGTAGAATATGGGTGATTAGGGTTTGATTAGGGGTAAAGGGTGAATCTTTGTTGTTAGTCACATACTTGGCACACCATGTGTTTGTTGAAATGCTTGTTTGAGTTGTAGTGGCCATGCTTCTCATGCTAGTCTTCCTCTACTCATTGTTTGTCTTGTATGTGGTCATGTTGAGGATAGTGTTGAGGATAGTCGTAGTCACGAGAGTGCGGACTAGGGTCTAAGTTGCGAGAGCCCGGACCTACCTCGACATCGGTTTAAGTTTCGAGAGCCCAGACCTACCTCGACATCGGTTTAAGTTGCGAGAGCCCGGACCTACCTCGACATCGGTTTAAGTTGCGAGAGCCCGGACCGATTCTAGCAATTAGGAGACACCTACACCCTTGACCACCCAAGTCACCCTACTACACTTATGAACCCGACCTAACCCACTTCTTCTTCATATTTGATTTCAACTTATTAGTTAGTCATCATTTCTTTAGTTCATTGTTTAGTTTATGTTTAGTTATTTCATTTAGCCTTGTTATAGTCTAGTTCATTGTTAGTCTACTTTCTTCTTCTCCTCTCATCATAATTCACCAATTAGTAGCTCTTTGTGTTTGTTTGGTAGCATAGTCTCGTTTTAGGCCGACCTAGTCTAAACTTTGCAACACCGTCTCCGTGGACACGACCCGACTTACCCTAACTACCGTTAGGTCTTAGCCGGTTATTATTTGGCGGTGGGATCCACGACAAATCCCACCATCACCTATGCGGGGAGGTTGACTTTGGTTCAGGCTGTGTTATCTCAGCTTCATAATTATTGGGCTATGGTTTTTATTATCCCAAAATATGTAATGGCTCGGATTGGTGCTCTTTGTCGCAATTTCCTATGGGATGGGGGTGTGGAAGGGACTAACCGGGCTTTAGTAAGTTGGGAGAAAATTTGTTGCCCTAAGAAGGAAGGAGGGCTGGGCCTTAGAGAGCTCACTATATGGAACGAGGTTGCGGTCGCAAAACTAGCGTCGTGGGTGTTTGATCAGCCGGACCAATTATGGGTTAGGTGGGTTAATAGCATCTACTTGAAGGGGACCGTGTGGTGTGACTATCAGCCGAACACTGATGTCACATGGGCGTGGAAGAAGATCTGTCAGGCGAAGGAGAAAATCAAATTTATGTACGCGAATGGAGTGTGGCATGGTTCGATGCCTCGCTATTATATTTCGAAGGCCTACGAGGAGCTTAGAGCTCTTAGACCGAGTGTCCCGTGGGCTCGGATTGTGTGGAGTGCTTGGAGCATCCCTAAGCATAGCTTTATTGCTTGGCTTGTGTTTAGGGGGGCTCTAAACACGAGGAATAAACTTATGAGGATCGGAGTGGCTGATTCTGATCGTTGCTATCTGTGTGAAGCATAGGAGGAGAGCTTGGAACACTTATTTTTTAGGTGTGATTGGAGCTCCCGTGTTGGTGACCTTTTGAGTGATTGGGTGAAGAAACGATTGAGAAGAGAACTGAATGAGGCTTCTCGTGTGAGAGGAACGAAACTACAGTGCAACATTTTGCGCGCGATTTTCAATGCTGCAATTTATCAAATTTGGCGACAACGAAATGTTTGCAGAATTGAAGGAGTTGTGCAACAACCAATTTGTGCTGTTAAGTTGATTAAGATGGATGTTAGACATAGAATCATGTGTAAAATTAGACATCCTATTAGTGCGAAAGATGCTAGATGGCTACATAATCTTGAAGATGCTAGATGCAATGATCGGGGGGTTTTATATTGAAGAGTTCATTGAGGAACACAACCACAATCTTGTGATGGTTACGGACAGAGAGTTTCAAAAGTCATCTCGAAATCTATCAAGATATCACAAGGAGATGATCGTTTGCAACTCGAGGGTGCGTAATGTCTGCTAACAATGTTGTTACTGTATGGTTGACTGCTAACTGTGCGCGACTAATGCAGTTGCAATTTTGTGTGTGCAGCTGAAGATCGGGGCGACTCGGACATACAGGATGTGCAAGGAGTTGTCGGGCGGATATCAGAACATCGGAGCATCTTTGGTTGATTTCAAGAACTGGGGGAGGGACGTCAAGTGCTTCGTCCACGAGCAAGATGGTCAATTGTTCATAGACCGGTTCAAGAGTTTGAGGGACAGTCAGGAGGATTTTTACTTTGACTACGATGTGGATGCAGACGAAAGTTTACGCAGGGTCATTTGGGCGGATGGTGCAGCTCGAAGGAACTACGCGGCATTCGGGGATGCAGTTTCATTCGACCCAACGTACAGAACCAACATGTATTCTATGGTGTTCACACCGTTCACTGGCATGCACAACCACAAACGATCTGTCACGTTCTGTGAGGCGTTGCTATTAAAGGAGGACTACGAGTCAATTATATGGGTCCTCTCACGGTTTTTGGAAGCCACGGGCAGGAAGGAACCATGTTATATCATTACAGACCAGGATCCCGGTGTTTTAAAAGCCGTCCCAGAAATATTCAAATCAGCGCACCAGTGGTGTTGCACGTGGCACATCATGAACAAGGTTCCAACAAAGTACGGTAGGTCAAGAGAGAAGGCCTCGGAATTCGTAAAAGCACTCAATGCAATTATATGGGATGATGACATCGAGGCGTCGGAGTTCGACGACAGGTGAGGGCGGATTATGATCGACCATGATGTTGTTGGGATCGAATGGTTCGAAAATATGTTCGACGACAGGAGCAAATGGGTCGCCGCGCATTGCAGGGAGGTGAGGATGTCTGGAATTATGAGGACAACGCAGAGATCAGAGAGTGAGAACAGTTTCTTCAAAAAGTTTGAAGACAACAGAGGTACGTTGGTCCAGTTCTGGATGCGTTTCGAAAGTGCGATGGACCAACAGAGGCACATGCAGAAGAGGCTAGACAACGATAACCGGCAGACATTCCCCAAAACTGGAACGATGAATCCGATGGAGACCCACGCGGCAAGGGTGTACACGCACGTGGCTTTTGCATAATTTCAGGAAGTGGTCAAGTTTTCGCTGTACACGTGCAGTGTTCGTGGGTATCAGGAGAAGGACGGGATCGAAGCGACAACAGTTCTGGACTCCATCCGGGACCGCAGCTACATTGTTGAATACAATCCAGGTATTGGCATAGAAAGTCACTGTCCATGTTGTGAATGCACAACGTAACGAGTTTTATTCCATAATTCATTGAATGTGACTATACACAATAAAGGGTGCGACTCCGGAATGCGGTGCGTGTGATTGTACAACGCGATTCGTTTGATTCTGCGACGTAAGGACTGTGACTATGCAGCATAATGGGTGTGACTATACCCTGTAAAGGTTGTGATTATACCTTTAGAAAGTCACATCCTGTACGTTGCGTAGCCATTGCCCGTAATGTCAAGAGTCGCACTCTTTATGTGTTTTTAGTGCACTCGCAGGTACCTGTGAGGTCAGCTGTACTTGCAGGAAGTTCGGTCGGTATGAAATTCTTTGCAGGCACGCCATTTGGATATACTCTTCGAAAGGACGGGAGACGATCCCAGAATGGTACGTGGCATGTAGATGGACAAAGGATGCTCTACGTAATGTTAATGTGTGTCCCCTATCAGAGAGTCGCTTACACGATGAGAAGGCTGTTACAGTCACGAGGCTGTTTTCGGAGTTCTATGAGACCATCAGTCATGTCAGCAAAATGGGTAAGGAAGACGTAAGTAATCTAGCTGACGTCATTCGTGACTTCAGGTCCGATATTGCCTCTGCTGGCCCTTGTAGCAAGACGCAAGAATTAGAGGTGATCCTCGGCTATACGAGCGCAATTGAAATAACCATATTGCCCCCGAAGAAAGCCAAGAACAAGGGCAGTGGAAAGCGAATGCTTTCTTCTAAGGCGAAGGCTGCTGCAATTGCCGCCAAGCCTAAACGGCTGTGTAAGAACTGCAAGAGGATGGGGCACCATGACAAGAGGAACTGCCCCAACCCATTTGCTGAGTACCCATGAAACACCCCACATTGATTGAAGATGTCCTATTTATGAGCTTTGCTTAAAGGGATTTGAAGTACTACTCATATCAACAAAGTGCACTTTCTTTTCTGGTTTGCCTATGATAAGAACTCCGCAGTTAAGCGTGCTTGACTGGGAGCAATCTTAGGATGGGTGACCTCCTGGGAAGTTTTCCGGGATGCGCATGAGTGAGGACAAAATGTGCTGGAAAGGACTCGTGTTGGTCTGTGGGTCCAGTACAAAGCATGGCGGGCTACCGCAGTCAACATTTCCGGTCCTAGGATTGGGCCGGGGTTACCACCTGTTGATGTTGAGGAGAAGGAGGAGGAGGAGGACCCTGCAGGGATTGGCGAGGAGGATTGTTCATGAATATCATCTGTTACTTAGGAACATTCTTTTTGGAAACACAAAGGTTGTCGACGTTTGAAATGGTCAAGGTCCGTGACATTGTTTTCGTATATTGCGGACCTCAATCATTTCTAATATGGTGTAAGTCGTAGATCATGGGGGCGATTTCCTTTTTTGTGAAACATAAAGACTTGTCGACGTTTGAAATTTGCAAGGTCTGTGATATTGTATATGCTATTGCGGACCTTAATTATTTCCAATATGGCGTAGTCGTAAAGCATGGGGGTCAGTAAAATTGTTTTTTTTGTCTGTAAGAATACATTGAAATAGCAGTCGTTTTTATTCTGGAATGCAGCATCTTTGGCTACAGATACAGCTGTACAGGAACATTATGCCCTTAATATTTGGGTGACAGGAAACAAGTGAGTGTGATTGTGCAACACAATGAGTGCAACTTTACAGCATGCAGTGTGTGATTGTAGAACAAGAGGTGGAAGATCGTGGTTACACTAATTGTGGGAGAGTGATTGTACAAGATAATGACTGTGATTCTTTAATACACTGACTGTGATTCTCCAAAATGAAGTGCAGAAACCTAAACCGGTTCTATGACATGATGACTGTGATTATACACCATGTTTAGTGTGACTATAAAACTTGTTGAGTGTGACTATACACCATGTGTCTGTACATTAGAAAAATAGCGATGGAAATAGAGAAATAGCGCAATAGCGATGAAAATATTTGTACATTAGAAAAAGTCCATCTCTTACACAACATGTAATACTTGCATACCCTTAAACGCGGAAAACATTCTACGACATAATGCGGAAAACATCCATTGCATACCATTAAACGCTACACTTTAACATTCATTAAAACATAAAACACATAAAAACGACCATTACTAAACGCTACATCTTAACCCATACATACTTAACCTCCGTACTTTTTAAGCATCTTATTCAAGTTGGCCAAGTCACGCTGGAACCTTTTCCTTGTGCGGAAACACTCCATAGACTTCTTCATCAAGAATTGGATGTAGTTGTCCAGTTCGGCCTCTTTATGTGTATCGCTAGTGGACGCCACGAAGCTCCTCACGTCAATTGCAGTTGCGACTAGCTGCATGGCTCTTAATTCATTGGACACAGTGGAATCCAATAAACCATTGTACTCCTCGATCAAACTTCTGATCTTTTCTATTTTACTGGCCATTTTTTTATAAGGTTAAAGTGGTGGAGTTGTATGTAGGGGCTGGTAAAAGTGGTGAAGTTGAAGTGGTTAAGGTGGTAAAAATGGCGTTGGTATTTAAAGAGGGGGGGGGGGCAGTAAATAGGGGGTTGAAAATGAATGGGTTAGGCAGTAAAGGGGGAGGGGGGGTGAAAATTTAATGGGTTCGGTGGGGGGGGGGGGGGGGGGGGCTTATTCTCATAAATTTATTAGGGTTAAGAGATTGAGGTGGGTGTTGTGTTTCCCAACGTTTCATTGAGACTCACAAACATCCCTTCACAGTCACATCAATTTTTTTTAAACATAAAGATTGTTGACGTTTGAAATGGTCAAGGTGCGTGATATTCGTTACGTCTTTTGTCGATCTTAATTATTTCTAATATGGCGTAATCGTAAAACATGGGGGTCCGTAAAATTATTTTTGTTTTTTTGACTGTAAGAATACATTGAAATAGCAGCCGTTTTTATTCTGGAATGCATCATCTTTAAACGCTACAAACATTATTAAATTAATATTTGGTTGACACAAAACAAGTGAGTGTGATTGTGCAATGCAATGAATGTGACTTTACAGTAGGCAGGGTGTGACTCTACAACTAATTGTGGGAGTGTGATTGTACAAGATAATGTCTGTGATTCTACAATACACTGACTGTGATTCTCTAAAATGAAGCGTAGAAACCTAAACTGGTTTTATGATACGATGACTGTGATTATGCACCATGTTGAGTGTGACTATAAAACTTGTCGAGCGTGACTGTACACCATGTGTCCATAAAAATAGAGAAATGGTGAAACAACGATAGAGAAATAGCGAAAAAATAGAAAAAGTCACATTCTGAAACATAAAAATATTCTTGAAACGTAAAAACATCCATTACTTATATATTTTATATCTTAAAACACATTAAAACATCCATTACTTGAAACTTGCTACATCCATTACACGCTTCATTTACGCTACATGCATAATTAACCCCCGTTTTTTTTAAGCATCTTCTTCGAGTTGGCCAAATCACACTGCAACGCTTTCTTAGTGTGGAAACATCCAATACACTTTTTCATCAAGAATTCGATGTAGTTGTCCAGTTCGGTCTCCTTTTCTGTATTGCCAATGGATGCCATATAGGTCCTCGCGTCTATGGCAGGAGCGACTAGCTGCATGGCTCTTAATTCATTGGATCTAGTGGTATTCAACAAACCATCGTACTCCTCGATCATTTTTCCGATTTCTTCTATTTTGCTTGCCATTTTTTGTTAGGTTTAAAGAGGTGAAGATGGAAGTAGTTGAGGTAAAAATGGCGTTGGTATTTGAAGGGGGGGAGGCAATAAAGGGGGCAGTAAATATTAATTGAGTTAGGTGGGGGTCCTATTCTTCTAAAGTAATTAGGGTTAGCAGAGTGAGGTGATGGTTTTATGTTCTCAATGTGCATTGAGACTCACAAACATCACTTCGCAGTCGCACTCACAAACATCACTCAATGTACAGTTTATATTTTGTCGACATCGTTTTCGAACCATCGTTTTCTTATTGGGGAAATAATCCGATTTTACGGTGCGTGTATTGTTTTTTTGGTGTCTTCTGTAAATAAGGGAACCATCAGTTTTTTTTAAGGTGAAATAAACTGAAAGTAAATGGATGGACATATATGCAGGGGTAGTTAGTATAATTAATTAGTGATTTTGTGGTCGTCTGTCATGACTCTGCCGGAGTTTGACTGTGACTGTGAGTCAGAAGTTGCGTAACTGTATCACGTCGCACATGCGACCCTGATACTGAGTTGTCATTCATCCGATACTCAGAAGATACTCCAACATGAGATTTTTTCTATATTCACAAAAAAATGGTTTTACTTCACTACACATTCACGCCTTACGGTTCGCTGAGGTCTTTCGTTCCACGAGTCTCCCCATCTTACGTTTGTCATCGAGTTCGCTCCATATGCTCGGCGCGTTTGCTATGAAAGCGCGAATTTTTGGCAGCACGTCCTCGCGAGCTTCATTCATGTCAGCAAGTACGAGACTTGCTGCCACCTCGAACGACAAGTAACGCCTCCCGACCTTTGACCCAATATCAGTGTGGGTGAACGGCGCACCGTCGTACAGGCACATGTGCATCAAGCAGAAAATGCCGGACTCCGGATCGTTCTTCCAGGCGCTCTGCCATTCCAATTTTACTTGGCGATGCTCAAAATTCACCAGGTGACTGCCCTTAATCAGCCCTTTCTCGTCCATGTAGACCCTCAATGCTTGCATCTGTTGCAGTATTAGGTAATAGTAAACATCAACCCTCAAGCAGTAGAATATTTTTGACGTGGTGAAATAAAGCATATGCGTGCAACTTACTATCTCGCTGGACACTCGGAACATATGTGACCCTGGGGCGTGTGTCTGGTGATCGAGGATATCAACTGTTGTTTCTCTGAAGTTGACGCACACACACGCGTAGTGCCCCATAGTATGCACCGGGAAAAACAACAGTTCGGCGTTCAAGTTGAATGTCCCGGTGCAGTCTTGTATGAATCTGTCCCACGCTTCGTACAGACCGTCAGTGTCTTCGTTCGCAGGGGTACTTGAGTCGGGTCGTTCTAGTATACGGGTCTGTGAGTCCTAACGGATGGCGAATATTAGTTGTCATCAGTGACAGGATGGGAGAATGGAATATATCATGTGCGTGGCTGCACATCGCAAAGTGTGTGATTGTACAGACTAAAGTGTGTGATTGTACAGACTAAGCCGCGTGACTTTGCAGCGTGCAGAGTGTGACTATACATGACAGTGTGATTGCAAATTCTAGGATGTCTGACTATATCATGTGTGTGGTTGTACAACTTATATCACGTGATTGTGCACCTCAACAAGAGTGACTCTGCAAAGTGATGTCTGACTATTAATGTGAATGAGGATCATTTGTATTATTTAATGCCTGACTATGCAACTTATAGCACGTGATTGTACAGACTATTTAGGTTCATGTAAGAACCACTCCTTCAATAAGAACCATGAGAACTATCATGTGAGACATTAGATCATAGTGTTCAATCTCATTCGTTGGATCCTTCAAAATTCTTCAATCCCATCAATTAATCACAATTGCTTGAGGCTTCAACCCGTAAGGTCGTAACTCCTTCTCCTTCTACAAAATTCTTCGACCCGTAATCCTTTAATCCATAATTCTTCGATCGACCATTGAATCCGATTTTCAATCCATCAATTTTTCAATCGACTTTTTTTCAATCCATCAATTTCTCACAATTGGTATTGAACCTTAGTAACCTAAGTAACTTTTTTTTTATATAAAATTAATTATTTAATGAGTTAACTTATTCGATTAAATTCATTATTTCATTACAATAGTAATAGTATTATTGTCGGCAAATATAATTGCAATAATCCCAGCTATCATTTTTTTTTTCCAAATTTCCTCATTAACTTTGGAGTTCATCTAAAATATTGTCCTTTAATTTCCTTTTGTACGGATTTTATATGGAATACAACACTTCTTCTTCAAGCGCTACTCGATTTAATTTCCTTTTTCAATTTTAGCGTACCATTTTTCAATTTTAGCGTACTGTATGTACCCTTTCTTAAATTTATCGTACCCTTTCTTAAATTTATCGTACCTTTTTTCAATTTTGGCGTACCCTTTTTAAATTTCAATTTTAGTGTACCCTTCTTCAATTTTAGCGTACCTTTTTCAAATTTTAGCGTACCCTTTTTCACTTTTAGCGTACTTTTTTCTCAATTTCAATTTTAGTGTACCCTTCTTCAATTTTAGCGTACCTTTTTCAAATTTTAGCGTACCCTTTTTCACTTTTAGCGTACTTTTTTCTCAATTTCAATTTTAGTGTACCCTTCTTCACTTTTAGCGTACCCTTTTTCTATTTTAGCGTACCCTTTTTCAATTCAATTTTAGCGTACCCTCACTTTTATTGTATATACGAAGTATAAACCAAGCTAATATTTAATTCTACCGTATGCTTTCTCAATTTTAGCGTACCTTTTTTTGTATTTTGGTGTACCCTTTTTGAATTTTAGTGTACCCTTCCTCAATTTTATCGTACCCTTTTTGTATTTTGGTGTACTCTTTTTGAATTTTAGTGTACCCTTCCTCAATTTAAGCGTACCTTTTTTGAATTTTGGTGTACCCTTCCTCAATTCTAGCGTACCCTTTTTCAAATTTTAGTGTACCCATTGTCAATTTTACCATAACGATTTTAATTCTAATGAATGTGGATAAATATTAACTTTGACGTACCCCGTATGCAAGGACAAATTTATTAAACCTAGATATTGATTTGATAATATTTAAACACAAATATTCACAAATTTCATAAAATAGGTACACAATCGAACCCTAATTTTACAAAAGCCCTAATTTTACAAACTCTCAGCTACTAATTTTACAATAATTACAAATTTTACAAGCCCTAATTTTACAAATTCTAGCAGTTAAGGAAACCACCGGATCTTGACCAATTATCTCACCTCATTCCTCATCTTCATTCGTCATTCTTCTTCTTCACTATTAAGTTTGAGGTCATTGTTCAATTTTGATCGAAATACAAACCCAGTCAGTCGTCTGAGTATAAATCAGCTTATATTATCTAATTAATTTCACAATTTCAATTATAATTACATTTAGAAAAACATTAGTTTTGACGTATGTAAGGAAATTTAATTAATATCGATAATACGTGATTAGATGAAGAAACCTTAATTTCACAAAATCACCAATTTTATGTAACTCAACAAATGACTTGTGTAAAGAATGACTTAGAATATATTTTTGGGGAATTGATTGATTGTAACTCAAACAAATGACTTGCGTGAAATTGGAGAATTGATTGATTGTTGAACTTAGAATGACTTCGCAACTCAACAAAGTGTCAGGATATATTTTTTTTGGTAAAGAATGAGTCAAATGACTTGCGTTAGGGTGGGGATGAATTTCAATTAATTTATGTTGTTGGATCTTAGAAGATCTAATGGTTTGGAGAAGTTCTCACAGTTCTCATTATATATATATAGAAGTAGGATCGTTTACAACATCTAATTTTTTGTACAATTTGCCTCTCTTCCTCGGCCATTGGATTTAATCAGATCACTGTCTCAGATTGATTACTTACCCCATGTAAAACCCTATATTTTTTCCCACTTCCTCTTCTTTACGTTTATTTGATCAATTTATTCCAAAGCTTTCATCTTTCATAAACACACTTTAATTACTCAATTTTATTCTTCAATTTCTCAACCAAATCAATTTTTATTCAAGATTAAACTTTTACGTTAATCTAATTGCACTCTCTGACTCTCAATTTTGTTCTTCAATTTTTTTATCAAAATTAGTTTCCACTTAAGAGTTAAACTTTTAGGTTAAGTTAATTTCATTCTTTAACAGTTTAATTTCGTTCCTTTTCATACTATGTTTGTTGATTTTGATTTTGATTTTTGATTTGATCAATTTCAATATGGTAGTAAGTTTGTTCACTTTTTTACATATATCTTGTTAATTCTTATGTTGTTATGGTTAGATATCTAGTTTACATTCGATTTTTTGAGTTATTTTTAAGGTTTGTGTGTTATTTCACACGTTTTGATACATTATTTGAGTTTTTTTTTTTATATTTTTGTTTACAAGATTGAAAATCAGAATTATGAACATTGCAATACTTGAACATGGGTAATGAAATACTTGAATATGAACTAGTAATATTTCAGAGTAGAAATGTTGTGTTTTTGATACAATATTATTTATTTGAAATACCCAGTTATTTTACTCTATTCTAACAAAGCACACTTTTATTTCTCTAAAAAACTCGATTATTTTATAGTGTTGTTACAATTATTCCAATACTTAATTGTGGTTACTTTCAACTAACCCTTTTTTTCTTTTCCTTTTTTTTTGTCTCCAGTGAGGTCCAAAAGAGCTAATTTGAAATCATGCGATAATTGTTGTTTCACAATGAATCAATGGTGTTGAAACACATTTAAGATATAATGCGAGTTATTCATTACAATAACCGAGTTTCTACATTGGAATAACAACATAAAATCAAATAATCTTATTGTAAAATTGATTATATTTGAGTTTCATCTCAATAAAATAACACGAGTTATTCAATACAATAATTGAATTTCTACATTAGAATAACTGCGTTTCAACATTAGAGTAACTATATAAAATCAGATAACTAACATTACTCTAAAACTGATTATATTCATCTCATACAACAACTCAAGTTATTCAATACAATAACTGAGTTCTATATTTGAATAACTACGTATCTACATTGGAATACCTAATAACATTAATTTTAGTAAACAACTAAATTAATTAACTAGAAAAATAACTATGTTTCTTCATTACAATAATCATGTTTGTAAATTGAAATAACTATAAAAACCTGAGAAAAAAAATGATTTGAGGATTTAGTGGGTTTTAATCTCGGCTCTTGATCATTTGAGATCCAATGATCCTTAAAAGAATGTAAATTGTACCAAAATGAGTAAATGTACCAGATCCCACCTATATATACACACACACATAATGTTTCTTTATGTGTTTTTTTATTAATATTGTGCACATTTTCAGAAACTGAATTAAATATTATGGGTGTATTTTATATGGTTTTTTAAATCATTTCTCTCAATCACTAATCACTATGGCGTCTAACTTTTCCCACCCAATAATGGGTGATGCTTTTTTTTTAATGTGAAATTTGTTTTTTTTGCTCAAGAGTCGAGAGGGGCAACACCCCAAAATAACAAAACTAATACGATACTAAACGGGAAAGTAATTCCAAGAATATCGTCACGAAGGATGGTAAGTAGACAACCAGTTGGGCTATCCAGGAATTAATGTGAAATTTGTTGCTCCGTAATAAATAATGGTAACCGAGGAGAGAGTTTCATATCAAGATTTTTTTTAATGTGTGTCCAATTAAAGTCACAGGTTAAGAGGTTAATCAAGAAAAGATTTATGTGGGAAGTACAAATTATGAAAAATAAACTATCTTTCCTAATTAAGTACTCGTACGTAATAGTTGGTTAGGATTGCGAGTAACTAGGGGGTCTAGGTAAGTAATTTCGAAATTCCACCTCCTCCATATGGGCAAATTTGAGGCAACAAAACAATTTTTTTTCAATTCATGGAAATTGCTACTTATCATGAGATCACGCGAGCATCTATAGTTTTTGTTCTAGCTTAAGAAGATGAATTGGTTCGCCCTAGGATGTTTAGCCTGAACACCAAGATCGAGGCCAAGAATCTCCTTTAATTTGTAAGCTAGTTTTACTATCAAAGATTCAAAGATGGTGTGCCATTGTGCGAATATTAGGTGAAAACACACAATGTATGTAACAAATGAAGTTAATTATTTTGGGTTATTTCATGGGAATAATATCAACTATTTGTGTGCTTCTTAAAATAATTCAAACTATACGTAATCTCATTTTAATATGAACTACGCACTAATTAATCTCGCTTTGCTATGTATGAAATTATGACTTGCTATTACCGATCATAATGACTTGTTGTAACTTTCTAGGGTTTTATTAGGTCCGTTGCAGTTATCATGAAAGTCAAAACTACAATAAAAACATTTTTTTCATAGCTTCTATAAGACTAATTGAAAAAAAAAACGGAAGATGATTTTTCGTTTTTTTTTTATCAATGGCCGAAAACGAGCTGAGCACGAAATGTGAATCAGAAGAAGAGTTAGAGGAAGAGTTAAAAATGGGAGTTTCAACAGGTAGCCGGTCACCCATAGAAAAACGAGGTTAATGAAGGCGTAATTCGTATTATGAGATTACGTATAGTTTGTATTAATTTAAGAAGCACACGCATAATTGGTATTATTCCCATGAAATAACCCAATTATTTTTTAGTTCATTCGTTCGTCTCGCTCATTTATTTATCTTTACTTAAAGTATTTCTCCATTAAGACGGAACAACGAAGATCACTTATTTTTTTTGCTGACAATCCAAACAACCTTACCTTAGCTTAAACTTAACGGAGTAAAATGTACTCAAGCTACATTGACTTGCATTGCTTATGTAATTGCTTATTTATTTACCTTATTATTGCTCACACTTGTTTATTTTTTCTACTTTTAAAATATCATATTCAAGCCGCCTAACACGAAGGATAAATAAAATACAACAAATAATTAACCTGCTAATTCCTACATATATATACTCATACTAATTGGAAAGTTCGTGCGATGCACGGGCCGATTTTTAGTGACAATGATAATTACACAAAGTTAGAGGATTGCATAAATTTGTGAGACTACGCAACAGTAGAAAGTAAGTCGAAGGTAAGAGTATGTTTAACAGTAAAGAAATATTATTTTTTGGGAGGTCATACATGCGTAAACGTCAAATTATATTATATGCGTGCATTGTATTTAAAACTCGTAATATTTCTATTTAAGACAATACTCGGTAAATATTTGGGTTGATAAGTGATATCTAAGAACCAATAATGACTTCAATTTATAATCGTATGATCATTCCCTCATGATAATCTTTCAATGTGGTACAATTATACTACGGAGTACTTCCTCCTTCTTTCTATCTTCTTCCATATTCTGTTTTCATTATTATTTCAATGTGAGATAATTTTACTTAATTTTATAGTCTTAAAAGCTCTTTAATTTTGTCTATATTTAAGAACGAATTATATAATGCAAATTGATCGCCCTATTATATAATTTTTCGATGTGAGATAGAGTTTTTCTAAGACTCAAAAGATGTTTGTGTAGACACCCACATTTTGACCGCTAGGTGTCTATAGTAGTTCCCGCCAAACACCCGATGATGATCAGACGCAAACATGCTTTAATGGACTCGGATATGGACTCGAAATCATGGACATTTGGTTTAGGCTTATTACGGAGTACAAATCTCACAAAACCAACCTCAAATCCAGGCCCAGTGGATCGTTTCGAGTCAAATAAGACTAATTTATGTCGAATCCGGCACCAGGGGTAAAACCGTCTTTTAGCGACCGGGTCAAACCCGGTCAAAGATATTTTTTCCGGAGATACACGGACCAGCCGTGACACCTCATCAATTCGGCCTAGGCTCAGATACTACGAAATATCAGCCTCGAAAATATTAAACAAGTCCATTCAAGGGTAGAATTCGATCTCAAGTAGGAATTCTATCCGAAAACCAAATCAATTTACCGACCGAGTGTCAAACACTCGGCCAAAACAGCCCCAAAACAGCCAAGACATGGCTTAATCCCCAAGGAACGGAATTCTCGTTCCCTTCAAACTCCTACATACGTTTCCTATCCGAACCGGTGTTTCTTGTCACCTAAGCAAGAAATACTTCTCCTAGCTTCTATCAAGGACCTCACCTATAAATAGGACCCTCCGGTCACACAAATAAAGGACCAACAATTCATAATCATACACCTTCGTTACATATCTAATCCCATAACATCCATACATCCAAAGAAGCATCGAAATACTGTCAAAATCAGCCCGACGAATAAGACCCCACAAGCCGGCCAAAACTCGTCACCCTGCACGTCCAAACCGACACCCTAACTCACCCACATCGTCTCAAAGCTCCCACGCCTAAGCCACTTTCCGACGAGCTCAATTCCGAGAAAACAAAGCATGTAGGTTGAGGGTGTAAAATCAAACCCGATTCTTCCTTTTTTCTCTTCCTTTCTCTCGTCCCCTTTCTTTTTCTTCTCGTTAGTCGGTCTTTTTTTTTATATGGGTCGTCGTTGCATCTTTTTTTATTTTTTAATATCGATACTACAAAAACTATTTTCATATATAAACGTTCTTAAAATACGATATTGATCCTCTAATCGAATATCGTATCTAACAAAGAACTAAATTAAATCTCGTTGATGCTAAAAAAATCGTTACATCTTTTTTATACAAAATTCGACGATTTTTACGCGGAGAGAATTAACATTTTTTTCTTTTCGTTCAAACTCTTTTCAAAACAAACTTTACAAAACTTTTTCTAAAAATCATTCTAACTATTTGATAACGATTTCATAATCGAATATCGAATACGACGAATATCAAAAATATAAATCGAGTATAAATTAATCCATATTTGTACGCGATTTATAAAAATTGACGATTTTCGAAAAATAAAAAAAGCGGGACAGACTCCCGTGCGAGTCGCGCGCCTCCCAGGCGACTCGCGCGAGAGCCTGGAAGGCCGACCCTTTTTTCTTCGCTTTCTCGTCTTTTTATTCTTTTCGTTCCTTACATAAAATAGCGACTTTCGCGACATATTTTCAGATTTCGATAAATACTTTTTTTGACCTCGGTCAACACGTGTTAATCCATCACGTGTCATAAACCTTTTTCAAAATCATGCATATTATCGTATTTACATCTTTATTCGATCTATTCAATCGTTACTAACTCGTTCTCTCGTGTTTGTAGCAGTTTATTTTATTTCTATTGTTTTATTAGACTAAAACGAATCTCACATGCTAAAATAACTTTGACGTTATTAGTTTAAGATGCATTAAACGACTTAGCAACCCATTTATTTTTCTATCAAATGCTTAGGGAAAATAATGTTTGCATATCATTCCACCGTCGAACTAACGCGTGTACATAAAAAACGAACGATATCTTAGTAGAGGCCGCTAAGTGCGGGCGGGGTTGGGTGTTCTTAGTGAACTTCCCAACACGTACCCTCACCTCTTACTCAATACCATGGTTTCCGGATGTCCGAATCCATTGGCAACGAGAGTCATTCAATACACGGTATCCGATAACGTCGGTATCGGTATCATAATGCAAAGGGACGAACCCAATAAGCTCTGACATCGGAAATGGACCGTATTTTATACACGGCCCACTACGACATAGAGTGGGTTCGAACGGGCCCGTACTCCCACAAAGTTTGGTGGCGACTCCTACTTCGATTTAAATTTCAATTTGACCATCTCATATGGAGATTCATTTGCCTCCCCAAACCCGCGCGTGGCCGCGTCGGGGTGGACCTATGTCATGTCCACAATTTGGCGACTCCGCTGGGGATCAACTGATGAGTCACTTACCATCGGCATCCTCAGGGTGAGACTCAAAAAGAGATCGTTCGAATAGAAATGTACACGTTTTAGTTCAATGGTTCATGCATAACCCAATTCTTTCCCGAGCCGGTTACTTGTGACCGACGTCCCACTATACCACGGTGCGTTTCTAAATGGGCGTACTAAAGACTTCGATGGCGGAACTCGCATGGGTTTTACGGCAGGTTCTAAGACCAACTCGGCTTAGGAAGACCGTCCTGATTTGCGAGAAAGCTATCGTCGTTGGTATAGACACTATTCGACCGACCGAGACTTAGATTAGGAGCTTACATCGTGTCATTATACGGTTGCCTTGACTACGTGCTACTTGATTTACTTGTTTTCGTCTTTTCAAAAACCGTCATTTTCAAAAATTTGCATCTTTTCAAAACATCCGTTTTCAAAACCCGGAAAGCTACCAAATTTAGGACTTACGATTTTGACTCAAAATTGTCTATTTTTAGCCGGTATGCTGTCCAAACCTTTTCAAAATTCCGAAATCTCGGCCCAATAACTTTTTTTTTTTTTCGATTTTCAAAAAAAAAAAAATCGGGCCATCCGATCCGACTTTGCTCGGTTTTCAAATCCAAATTCTCCTTTCAAACCTTTCTCTTCTTAGGATTTCCCATATTTAGCAGTGTCGGGTCTTGTCATAAGTTGTTAGAGTCTATAGCGTCGAAACTCCGTCGATCATACATCACGAGTTTCTTCCCCATCCCAGTCCGCCTTATTTGTCGAGGCACGACCCGCCTGCGTAGGACGAACTCCTACAAAGGGAAGCCCGTTTACACATTCAAGTCCAAAGTCTAGGGAGTATCTCACGTAGGTCTTCCTTCGAACGGGACTAGGCCCATTTTGCCAAGATCCTAAGGAAAGCCCTGATAAGCTAGTCGTGTACCTATCAAAAATAACCAACTACGGTCTAACTAAAAATATAGCTAGGGAAGTCGGGATCGAATTCACAGGGAGACAAATAAATTCTACTCGTAATTAGAGTCTATCTACGAAACAATCGGGGGTTTTGTGTTTTGTTTTTATCTTAACTAAAGTAATGAAAGAAAGAGAATTAAGAGAAAAGAAATAACTAAAATAAAATAAGACGAATGAAGATGAATAAATATATGGAGAGAAAACTAGGATTGTCGGTTCACTACGAATCTCATATGGTCACGGTCTAAATCACAGGTCTGTCACAGATATTGGTCTAAGAGGTATTGAAAAGGTCCTTCCAGTCCGCTATTCACCCTAGCATGCGTCTAAAGGCTTCCGTTCTTATTAAGGCAGACTAATGTGTTGTAGCAGGTCTAACTTTTACCAGGCTTCCGATCTTAGGTTCAAGTTTACCGAATTCAATTAATCAATTACGTCGACTTAATCAATTAATCTCAATTAAATGCTACAATTGATAACTCAGACACAAAATCATTGATAGATCTATAAATTATTTAGCGACCACATTCAATTCGCAGATCTCCTAGATCCTAGCGAGGGAAATTAGCTACTCATAATTAATTCAAGAACAACAAGATTTGTAAAAGAATTTACTAGATTAAACATCACGAATAATAATAAATTTACGACGAGTATAAAACAATAATTAAGAATAATTAAATATGAAGAAGAAAACAATCAAGAACAAAGAAGGAAGGAAGATTAATAAAATTACCGAAGGAATGAAGGCGATTCGAATCCAAAAGTTCTTACAATAACCGAGTTTTGGGATGAAATTAAACTAGAGAGAATAAAAGTAGAGAAGAAGTCTAAAAGAAATCTAAAGAGAAGTAAGTTGTTGTGCCCTAAAAGTGGCTGAAAAGCTATATTTATACAGCTTAGGATGAGTTAAAACGGTTTAGAAAATTTCTTTGCTGAGCACGAAATCTGCCCGCAGTCCAAGAAATAGTCGGCCGACTATTATAATAGTCGGTCGACTATGGCCATTGTCGGCCGACTATTCCAATAGTCGGTCGACTATTCTCTCACTTCAGCGTCCAGCTCTTACAGCTTCGTTTTGCCTCGGTTTTGGTTCGTTTTAGCTCCTTTGTCTTCCGTTCCTGCAAAAGGACAATACACACCACAAAGTAGCCAATTCGGGGCAAAATAATAGTTTTCACTATTCAATAAACACAAGAATGCGCGTAATAAGAGCATAAAAAGTGTATATAAAATACGCGCATCAAATCTCCCCAAACCAAACCCTTGCTTGTCCTCAAGCAAGCACAAAATGATAACTCAATCCTAATGGAATGTACATAACTCATAGCGGAATATGCTCCAAAATCACCCAAACCAATGCGCAACGATTAAAATTAATGTAAACAACCACATACAACAAGCTTGACCAATGATAACAATATTGAACCTTCAACCTTGCAAGACTCGTCTATGTCGGACTCTCACGGATCGCTCATCACACAAAAGGGGTGATATTGTGAGTTTATGTAAAAACGGAAAGACAAAGCACTCACCTAAACTGCGACCTACAAGAACATGCATGCAATCTAACATGAAATCAATCTCTAATAACCGTACATACGCATTCTATCGGGAAAGACACGTGCCAAGGACTTACATATGGTATAAAGTGAGGCTAATTAGGTAAGAAGGGGCAAAACGATATGGATATGTGGAGTTAAAAGTCAAGCTAGTATTCCTTACACCCATCAATAAATAACATCCCGCTCTCACCAAATTTCAGTCGAAGAAATTAGGCATAGCAAAAAGCGCCTTATCAAAACCGCTTCCCACTAATAACTATGAAATTAGAGAGATCAATTCTTTTCTCATAGCAAAAACACATTCTTCTTCTAGTTTCACTTCATTCATTTTTTTTCTTTCCTTTCTTTTCTTTTTCTTCTTTTTCCATTCAATTTTTTTCTTTCATTTAATTTTTTCTCTTTTTTTTTCTCAATTCATTTTTTCCAATTCCCCTTTTTTTCAATCATCATGGTACCAAAATTAACCCGAAAAAAAACAATTCCGTTTAATTCATCTACTAGCTTGACTAGGGTAGGCAAATTATGACATGTAGTTAATAAACGGGTTGAACAGGTAAATTTGGCTATGTGGGGCTCATGGGAATTAATTAAAAGAAAGGATTTGCCTTTTTCGCACATGTCAAAACCACGAGTCAAAAACGTACAGGTATCAAGAGACGAATGTCATGCTTATGCAATTTGATGTTACATGTCTCATAAGGAGTACTACTCTCAATCCTAAAAGAAACTGATCATGAATGTCATCAGTTTAAGGCTCTAATTCCTTACAAATCTGAGTAGTTTGCCAACAATGAGTCAATTTTATTCGTTCAGTACCGTTAACCAAAGATGCAAGAATACCGCATGTGATTATATACAAAAATTCTAACGGCGCACTAGGATAAGCAACTAATGAGGACATAAAAGCAATATCATCATCGCTACATAGCATTCCTACTCAACTAAGACTCGACTAAATGCAAAAACATATTTTTGTGATTTTTTTATGCATGCGAAAATGCAAGAAATATGCAGATGGATGAAAACAACAGATGCATACCCTCCCCAAACCAAATCGCACAATGCCCTCATTGTGTACATCATACAATAAGAGGCAACAATAAATACGGGGAAGGAATGCAAAATGATGGAAGTGCAAAAAGAAAAAGAAGAACTACTTACAAGATTTATATACAAATGGAGACCTCCCCAAACCGCTCTCCTCCTGACTGCCACCATCGTCAGCTTCATCGTCGTCATCTCCCTCCTCGTCATCTCCCTCTCCATCATTTCTCTCCGCATTCCCGGCATTGTTACCATAGCCTCCCTCGGGATAGGTGTAGTAAGTCAGGTGCCAAGCTGTAGGAGAGATTAGGCCGACCTGCACTCCATTGTTGTAACATGGAAAATCGGAAAGTGCCTGATTTAGTTGTACCGTGGCTATCCGGTGGCACAACTCATTAAGCATTCCCGGGACCGCCGCTTGGTCGAGCACCGCCGGTGTAACATACGGTGGAGGAGGCACAAAGTGAGCAGGAAATGCAGGCACATTAGAATAATCAGTATACGGAAATGCATAAGGAGGCCGTGGTGGGCCCAAAGGTCCAGCCGCAAAAGATGGTGTATGTGAAGCACGGCTGGTCGATCGGCTACCACCTCCTCAAGATTGTCGAGAAGGTCGAGAAGGTCGAGACGGTTCACCCGTCTCGTGTGCGAAGTGTCTGGGGGTCTGAAGATCCCTCTTAAGTGGTAGCAAATAGGAGGGATACGGTGGAGGGTCTCGTTCAGGACCAAAGGGGAGATAGGGGAAGGGGGTAAGAGGTGGTAGATTGTAAGGGAGGATAACCGATTCATCCTTTGCTATGCGCCAACGCAAATCGGGACCTAGCCAATGAAGACCCCTAAGGACAGAAAAGTTCAAAAGGCGACTATTGAGTCGCTCGACAGATGGAAGCTCGTGTCCTATAGGTTCCTCCCCGTACGGGAAGTCCGGAAATAGCCTACGACCGATGTGGGAAACGAGGCCCCCACAATGAATGACAGAAATAAGCTCATTCCCGATATGTTGGAAATGGTGGGCAACAAGGGCGGCCACATTCATGACATATGGTCGCTCGCTATCGATGTTTAGATAGCCCGCTAGACTCTCTAACTCATCAGCATTAATATTATTCGGCTCAGTACGTCCGTAAATAGTGCACCCTATCAGACGAAGCCAGTATCGGATGGCCGGTTGGTGGACTTTGTTGCCCCGCTTACGACCCGTGTTACGATCAGTAATGCAAGACCAGATTTCATTGGCTAGACGGCGAGGGGGATGAATTGAATCCCCTTCGCTAGTAACACCTAAAAGCTGACCGAACTCGCGAACGGTCCTAGAAAAACTCGTGTTAAAGAGTCCAAAAAAAATGCAAGGTGTGTCCCAGTTCAAGTCACTAAAAAAATTGAAACTACTAAAAAACTCAAAAGTAAGACCCTTATATGTGAATTCTAGCATATAAATTAGCCCACTCATACCGGTACCATTAAGTAAGTCAACAATAGGCTGATAAATGCCTAACCTGCCCAAGAGCTCACGGTCTAGAAACCGTGTCGGTGTTACCTTAAGAGCTGCCAACTGGACAAAACGCTCCCTCTGATCAGCTGAGGCAAACTGAACGTTTGGATATTCCGGTATGCTCTCCTCGGGAAATGGAACGAGGTCTTGACTCGGCATTGACTCCCGGCAAATGTCGACCCGACGTCTTGTGCTTCCCTGGCGTTGTCTTTTTCTTGCATCCATATTGACCTGAAATAGCTAAAATCAGACTTGGTGTACTACTCACATAAAAACCCCAAAATCAATTGAAATCAAAACCCTAATTTCATAACTGAAATTTGGGTAAAAACACTATAATGTGGATGAAACCAACAAATTTGGGTAAACAATATGAGTAATAACATAAATTCCAGAAAAACCAGGTCGAAATCTGAAATTCAAGCCTGAAAACAGAATCTGAACAGTCGCGGCAGAAACCCAGTAATCGCGGAAAAAATCGCCCGACAGACACGATAGTCGTCCGACTATGAGAACAGTCGCCCGACTATTCTGATAGTCGGCGACTCCGGCGAACAGCGGAGAACGTACAACGCAACAGTTAGACGGGAAAAAAAATGAAAATCAACACAAGAAACTTACTTGAATGGCTGGAAAATAGTTACAATTTCAATAGAGACAAGAAAATAGCAAGGATGAAGAGATTAAAGGAGATAGTGATGGGGAGAAGAAGATGGGTAGAGGTTGAAGATGAAGATTTGAAATGAAGAAGATGAAGGTAAGGATGGAGGTAGGTGGGAGGTGTAAGAAAATAGGGTTTAGGAGTTGATTTCAAAATAAAAGTAACTAGAGTAAAAGAGTAAAGAGAAAATATGACTTATGCAACGAAAATATTCAACCAAGGTGCGCGATATTTGCCTGAATTGTCGACCGACAATGGGAATAGTCGGTCGACAATAAAAATAGTCGGCCGACTATTAAAAATAGACGGTCGACTATTCTTGTCCAGCTCCAGTTTTCCGTCAACAGCCTGTTCTCTGCAAAACTCAATTTCAACCTTTAGACCCTCGTTCTCACCTCACATAACCTATCATGCAGAAAATTAATATGCTCTAACTAACTAAATGCATGTACAGATGTTTTACAACCCGGGTTGCCTCCCGGTCAGCGCTGGTTTAAGGCCCCGCACGACCGTAGTCACCTTGCTCAGTTAGTGACTGTTTCGAGGTACAAAACCTCGACTTCTCCTCCTGTCTCACCTTTCTCGTGGTAGTGCTTTATTTGGTGACCATTGACCTTAAAGCGATTTCCCGTTGAAGAATTTTCAAGCTCTACCGACCCAAATTTAGAAACCGAAATTACCGTATAGGGGCCGGACCATCTGGATTTTAATTTTCCAGGAAAAAGACGAAGACGAGAATTAAACAATAATACCTTTTCGCCCGCTTTAAACTCTCTCGGAATGATACGCTTATCGTGCCACCTTTTTGTCTTTTCTTTGTAGATACGGGCACTATTGTAGGCATTCATCCTGAACTCCTCGAGCTCATCTAGTTGTAAAAGTCGATTTTCGCCACACAATTTTGGGTCAAAATTCAGCTCTTTAACGGCCCACCAAGCTTTATGCTCCAACTCTACGGGTAAGTGACAGGACTTCCCATAAACCAACCGATAAGGTGATGTACCAATCGGTGTCTTATAGGCGGTCCTATACGCCCATAGAGCGTCATCTAGTTTCAGGCTCCAATCTTTTCTTGACTTCGAGACAATTTTTACCAAAATATCCTTAAGCTCCCGGTTGGAAACTTCAACCTGTCCACTAGTTCTGGGGTGATACCCCAAACCTCTACGATGCATAACACCATATTTAGATAATAAGGCAATAAGTTGTTTTTCTTTAAAGTGCATACCTCCATCACTAATGACGACTCGGGGAACGCCAAAACGTGGAAATATAATCTTCTTGAAAAGTTGGATGACGGTCTTAGCGTCACAATGGACCGAGGCAACGGCTTCTACCCACTTAGATACGTAGTCCACGGCTACTAAAATGTACCTATTACCTCGACTTGTCGGGAAGGGACCTTGATAGTCGATGCCCCAAACATAAAAAATTTCTACCTCCAAAATACCGACCTGAGGCATCTCATGCCTCCGGGAGATATTTCCCGTCCTTTGACAAGCATCACATCCTGAAACAAATGACTTGGTATCAGAAAACAAAGATGGCCAATAAAAACCTGACTGAAGTACCTTAGCCACGGTCCTAGCGGGACCGTGGTGACCACCATAAGACGAGGAATGACAGGCTTCCAAGATGGCATTGGTTTCCCATTGCGGTATGCATCGCCTAAAAAGTCCAGGCACACTCCTTGAAAAGATATGGATCGTCCCAAAAATATTGCCGAACATCATGTAGGAACCGCTTCTTTTGTTGATATGACAAATCAGGCGGCATTATTTTACCTACAAGAAAATTAACTTAGTCAGCATACCATGGAGTATCCATTATACCAATAGCCATCAAAATATCATCAGGAAAAGAATCATCTATTGGTAAAGTATCGCCTCCGTCCTGCAATGGAAATCTAGAAAGGTGATCCGCCACAGAATTTTCAGCGCCCTTCTTGTCCTTAATCTCCAGGTCGAATTCCTGAAGTAGAAGGATCCATCGTAGTAATCTCGGTTTGGCTTCCTGCTTCGCGAGGAGGTACTTCAAATCCGCATGGTCTGTATAAATTGTGACTTTCGATCCTATTAAATAAGATCGAAACTTCTCCAATGCATAAACCACAGCTAGAAGCTCCTTCTCCGTCGTAGTATACTTCACCTGAGCCTCATCCAGAGTTTGGCTCGCATAATAGATGGCATTTACTGCCTTTTCCTTCCTTTGACCCAGCACCGCTCCGACCGCATAATCACTAGCATCGCACATAACTTCAAACGGTAACTCCCAATCCGGGGCCTGAATAATAGGTGTTGTGACCAAAGCCTGCTTCAACCTGTTAAAAGTAGATAAACATTCATCAGAAAAAATGAATGGGGCATTCCTTAAGAAGCAATTGTGTAAGTGGTTTAGCAATTTTAGAGAAATCTTTTATAAACCGGCGATAAAATCCGGCGTGTCCAAGAAAACTCCTAACACCCTTCACGTTAACGGAAGGAGGCAATTGCTCGACCACTTGCACCTTTGCTTTGTCTACTTGGATGCCTCGGTCTGAAACTAAGTGCCCAAGGACAACTCCCTCGTTGACCATAAAATGGCACTTCTCCCAATTCAGCACTAGATTGACCTCAATACATCGCTGCATCACTTTATCAAGGTTAGTTAAACAATCAGTGAAACTACTACCGTAGACACTGAAATCATCCATAAATACCTCCATAATAGACTCGATATACTCGGAAAATATCCCCATCATACACCCTTGAAAGGTGGCAGGGGAATTACACAACCCGAAGGGCATCCTGCGATAAGCAAAAACACCATGGGGACAAGTAAAGGTAGTCTTTTCCTGATCATCAGGATGGATTGGGATCTGAAAGAACCCTGAATAGCCATCTAAATAACATAAAAACTTATGTGAGGCTAACCTTTCTACCATTTGATCGATAAACGGAAGAGGGAAGTGATCTTTTTTTGTGGCGGCATTTAATTGTCTATAGTCAATGCACATCCGCCATCCCGTTACAATTCTAGTAGGTATTAATTCATTTTTATCGTTTTTTACCACGGTCGTCCCGCCTTTCTTCGGGACGACCTGAACAGGGCTCACCCATTTAGAGTGACCGACAGAATAAATTATACCTGCATCTAATAACTTCATCACTTCTTTCATTACCACTTCCTGCATTTTCGGGTTCAACTTACGTTGACCCTGTCTAACAGGTCGGCGATCCTCTTCCAGTTCCATTCGATGCATGCAAATATCGGGACTAATTCCCTTAAGGTCATCTAGACTGTAACCTAATGCATTCTTGTTCTTTTTAAGAACGACCAACAAAGCAGAAAGTTGGTTCTCATCTAATTTATTACTTACGATGACGGGATAAGACTCAGAATCGTCTAGAAATACAACTTAAGATGAGACAGAAGAGGTTTCAGGTCGGGTTTGGTTACCTCTACAGCATAAGAAGTATCTACCAACCTATTTACCACTTCTCCGTCAATGCTCGTCAGTTTCTGTGTATCTCCTAAAATATCCCACACAGCATCATCGTTAGTCTTATTACCTGCACAAGTGTCTAAAAATGTCAAAGCCTCGAGCGGGTCCCTACTCAGGGAACCCGTACAAACATCAAGAATAACTTCATCGATAATATCTAATGAATAACAAGTATCCTCGATCATAGGCTTAGCTAATGTGTTGGCCAACTTAAAGGTCACTTTATCATCCCCCACCTCTAAAGTCAAGCGTCCGTGCTTGATATCTATAATAGCCCCTGTAGTATGTAGAAATGGCCTACCTAAAATTATAGGAATCTGAGTATCCTCAGCCATATCTAAAACAATGAAATCGACAGGTATAAAGAATTTACCTATCCTCACAGGGACATCCTCTAAGACTCCTAGGGGACGTTTAACTGACCTATCATCCATCTGAAGAGTCACACTTGTGACTTTAAGCTGACCCATATTCAGTTTCTCGTAAACTGAATAGGGCATGACACTGACACTTGCACCCAAATCACATAAAGCTTTATCAATTATATGGGTGCCTATGGTGCATGGTATGGAAAAACTACCCGGGTCTTTCAGTTTGGGTGGAGACTTACTTTGAATTAGAGCACTACACTCGGCAGTAAAAGCAATAGTCTCTTGTTCATTAAAGTTCCTCTTACGGGTCAGAATATCTTTCATAAATTTTGCGTAAGAGGGTACCTGGGTAATTAATTCCGTGAAGGGAACGGTTACCTGGAGATTTTTGACGACCTCCATAAACTTACTGAACTGGTTCTCAACCTTCTTATTCTTCAACCGGCTAGGAAAAGGAACTTGAATTTTTATCTGTTCAGTAGCTTTATCTTGTAGAAAACCCGTTTCCACTTCAGCATCAGACGTCTTATCAGCAGCGATCGTCTGGGATCCTGATCCTGTCTCTGGGATAGTCGGTCGACTATCATTAATAGTCGGTCGACTATCAGGGATAGTCGGTCGACTGTTTTCCTCCTCACCTGCAGTTTCTGTTAATCTGTCAATGATGGTCGGCCGACTATCTGAAATAGTCGGTCGACTATTATTGGTCAGTCCGTCATTCACAGCAGTTTCAGCAGTTTTTAACGATACATTATCATCTATTACATCCTCAATTACATCATCCACAATAATAGAATTACGATAGTTAGGCATCTTGGGCTCGTCATAAGTAAGGCCGCTACGAAGCTGAATCGCGTTGGCCGTATCATGCTGTTTTTCTGGCTGTGACGGTAGTGTGCCTGGTTGCCTAGCAGACTGATTTGTGGCAAGCTGCGCCACCTGCGTCTCCAACATCTTGATCTGTGCATCTTTAGATTGGTCACTTTTCTGCATCTGGATCATGAGAGATTGCATCATACTCTTCAATTCCTGATATTCACTAGGAACTGGAGCCGGAGTCACATGTGGTGGAGGAAGAATAGCAAGAGGTTGAGTTGGCGGTGGAAGAGCTAGAGGCTTTTGGAAGCCTTGTTGTTGTCCCCGATGAGGCGTAACATAAGCTTGTTGCTTTGGCTGAGGAACTGGGTTCAACACATTCTGACTCGTCCAACTGAAGTTCGGATGTTCCCTAGTCCTCTCATTATAGTAATTAGAATAGGGATTACCTTGCTTGAAATGTTGAAAAGCTAGAACTTGTTCCATCCCGGTCATACATTCCCCCGCGCTATGGCCTTCGGTACCACACCGCTCACACATAACCTCTTGTTTAATCATAGCATGGACAGTTTGCTGATTTGACTCGTTTCGATGAGGTGGGTTCTGAATTTTATCGAGACGGGCATGAAGATGGTCAAATTGAGCCATAATCTCGCTAGTTTCAGCTGCGGCTACCCGAACACTTCCCCTCGGATTTCCATATTCGGCTCGATGCGTAGCCATCTCCTCGATCAATTTCCAACCCTTGTCATCATCAACATTGTTTTGGAAACGTCCGTTAGCTGCACCATCAAGAATAGCACGATTATCATCAAATAAACCGTTATAAAATTGATTACATAAAAACCATGGTTCAAATTCGTGGTGAGGAATAGAACGGACTAGATCCTTAAATCTAGTCCATGTTTCATGTAGATCTTCCAATGGTCCTTGCTTAAAAATGGTTATTTGACTCCGTATCTGATTAGTGCGCTGAGGAGGGTAGTAATGCTTATAAAAAGCAAGCGCCAATGAGTTCCAGTCATTGATGTTGGCTGCATCTTTGTCCAAATCTCGATACCATCTACGGGCTGGACCTGCAAGAGAAAATGGAAATAAGGCCTCCATTACTTGTTCTTGCGTTACCCCGGGAGCAACTGGAATCGAACAACAATAATCAGTGAATATTTCCATATGCTGTCCGGGGTCTTCGTTTTTATTGCCCGAGAAGGTATTTCGCTCCACTAAATTAATATAAGCGGGACGAATCTCGAAAGAACCGGTAGTAGGAGTCGGTAGCTTCCATCCTTTTGGGATGTTAGCCTGAGTCGGCTCGGAGTGAGTGGAAAGCTTCGGCGGCATGATCGGAACTGAGATATCTGACTCGGCGTCTGACTTGGTGCTTGAGTTGTCCTCTTCGTGGGACGAATATTCCGCTTCCAGATTAGCGAAAACTGGGTCAAGCGGATTAGATTTTTCCGCTTGACGAATTTCCCACCAAAAACTCCATCTAGCTCGTAATGTCTTCTCAGGTTCGGGATCAAAAGGATGAATCTCAGACCTGTTAGACCTGGGCATACACAGAACTAAGAAGGAAAATATGAGAACCGTCTCAAGGAACGAAAGTTCCCTGAGACAAAAGATAAACTAAAAAGACAAGTAAAATTAACCGTCTCCCCGGCAACGGCACCAAAATTTGATAAGCTAGTCGTGTACCTATCAAAAATAACCAACTACGGTCTATCTAAAAATATAGCTAGGGAAGTCGGGATCGAATTCACAGGGAGACAAATAAATTCTACTCGTAATTAGAGTCTATCTACGAAACAATCGGGGGTTTTATGTTTTGTTTTTATCTAAACTAAAGTAACGAAAGAAAGAGAATTAAGAGAAAAGAAATAACTAAAATAAAATAAGACGAATGAAGATGAATAAATATATGGAGAGAAAACTAGGATTGTCGGTTCACTACGAATCTCATATGGTCACGGTCTAAATCACAGGTCTGTCACATATATTGGTCTAAGGGGTATTGAAAAGGTCCTTCCGGTCCGCTATTCACCCTAGCATGCGTCTAAAGGCTTCCGATCTTATTAGGGCAAACTAATGTGTTGTAGCAGGTCTAACTTTTACCAGGCTTTCGATCTTAGGTTCAAGTTTACCGAATTCAATTAATCAATTACGTCGACTTAATCAATTAATCTCAATTAAATGCTACAATTGACAACTCAGACACAAAATCATTGACAGATCTATAAATTATTTAGCGACCACATTCAATTCGCAGATCCCCTAGATCCTAGCGAGGGAAATTAGCTACTCATATTAATTCAAGAACAACAACATTAATAAAAGAATTTACTAGATTAAACATCACGAATAATAATAAATTTACGACGAGTATAAAACAATAATTAAGAATAATTAAATATGAAGAAGAAAACAATCAAGAACAAAGAAGGAAGGAAGATTAATAAAATTACCGAAGGAATGAAGGTGATTCGAATCCAAAAGTTCTTACAATAACCGAGTTTTGGGAAGAAATTAAACTAGAGAGAATAAAAGTAGAGAAGAAGTCTAAAAGAAATCTAAAGAGAAGTAAGTTGTTGTGCCCTAAAAGTGGCTGAAAAGCCCTATTTATACAGCTTAGGATGAGTTAAAACGGTTTAGGAACTTTCTTTGCTGAGCACGAAATCTGCCCGCAGTCCAAGAAATAGTCGGCCGACTATTATAATAGTCGGTCGACTATGGCCATTGTCGGCCGACTATTCCAATAGTCGGTCGACTATTCTCTCACTTCAGCGTCCAGCTCTTACAGCTTCGTTTTGCCTCAGTTTTGGTTCGTTTTAGCTCCTTTGTCTTCCGTTCCTGCAAAAGGACAATACACACCACAAAGTAGCCAATTCGGGGCAAAATAATAGTTTTCACTATTCAATAAACACGAGAATGCGCGTAATAAGAGCATAAAAAGTGTATATAAAATACGCGCATCAAGCCCACCGTCCACGAGTCATCCATTTAGGAGTCGGTCTTCAGCCCCACTCGGGGGCTACCCTTCAGCAGAGCGATTAATCACGGTTGCTCTAAGGATCAGGTCTTACACGTGTTGTCTCACGTATCCCACTTTCGAGTCACTTAGATGTCACACCGTCGGAGTCCTTAGTCTCACTTGGGGGCTATTCTCCGACGAAGCGATTAATCACAATCACTCCGAGAATCGTACCCTACACATTTGTCTTAGGAGAGTCCAAGCCGAGTCGAACTGGAGTCGTCTCTCCTCCCGCGCTATCTCCTATGCCTTGGTGAATTTTAGTTCCGAAGCAACTTTTCTGATTACGCGGTATTCTTACAGACAGGCCACCGGTAACCAGACATCAGAAAATGCAAGAAACTTTGGACCAGTTGGCAGCCTCCCTAGCTAAGCTTGAAGCCCAACTGACGGCCATTAGGACCGAACAAACAACCATTGCCACCCGTTTGAGTGCCGTGGAGAAAGGGATTCCTAGTGCTGGATCTGAACCCACTATAGCTGAACTGGTCAGCGCCGTTCGCAAGCTTGAAGAACAGGTCCATTTGTCAACGAACAACTCAATCCATACGGAAAATGCTCGCTCCTATTCGCCTCTGAATGACGAGCTACCCGCCAACCTTAACCTGACGGGCCTACCAATGTTCGACGGGACTGAAGACCCGGTATTACATATCCGGGCTTTCAAAGAATTCATGGCCATCAAAGGAGTGAAATCAACCATGTTCAAGCACCTGTTTGCTTCCTCCCTCGAGAAGCACCCGAAATCCTGGTACTACAGGCTTGACTCCAAGAAGTACAAGATTTGGGATGACGTGGCGATGGAGTTCACTCGGAATTACACCGACAATACCGAGATCCAGACAACGATGCGTTCTTTAGAAGTCATGGCCCAAAATCCAACAGAGGGTTTCACCAAATACCTTCAACGTTGGCGGACCGAAAGTGTGAAGTTGGTAGACAAGCCCAACGAGAAGACACTAGTGGAGGCGTTCATCAACAACCTCCTACCTTCCTACCGCGTCCATCTTAGATATGCCGGCATTTCAAACTTTGCAGTGCTTACCGAAATGGGCACTAGGATTGAAAACGATCTTCGACACAATGAAGATCTGGGTGAAGCTTCTACTGAAGGCTATACTGGACATCAACTCGAGGCCTCAGAAGCCGACGACAAATGACAACATTATCATCCGAGAGTCTAGATTTGGTTTAAGCCCGAGTCTGAGTCCGAGTCTAGGATACCCTACATCCTCATTTCAAAGTCAGAGTCAGTTATATTCTGTCCTCTTTTCAAAATTCAATAAAATCAGCTTTTCTATATACTTTCCTTATGTGTTTCCGAGAACATGATGAGCATCATCATATACTGTGAGCACATGCACGTGACTATTATAGGCACATCTATAATGACTGCAGGAAATCAAGACCCGTGTTTCCCTTTACCTGTTCCATGGCTGACATAGAAAGCCACACAACTACCCTTAGCAGGAGCGGTATCAAATCCTATGACAAATTTAGGCAGTCTCCTAGTTTGGGTCCAAGACGGGAGGCAAGCCCATTTCCCACAAAAAACACCCATCCAATAAGATCAACCAATCCCTACCTTAGGTGTTAATCTGACTGACAAAAAAAAAAAAAAAAAGCTGGACTAAAAAAAAGCAAAAGGCCAAAACAAAAGAGCTGGCCATGATCAAAAAGAATTGTCAACATTCCCCGACCAGATATGGTCAACCCTCGACCAGACACGGTCAACTCAAATGAAGAATCCCATGACCGGGGCTAAGAGGTCAACCAAAAAATATTCAAAAACCCATGACCGTAGTGAAAATGGTCAATTCAAAATTGTCAATACTCATACCATCAAATAGGGGAGAAGCAATCAAGTCGACCAACTAGCACCACATTTAGCCTTCCCACATTACAACCCTCAAGACCTTCCCGAGACCTAGGCTAGAGATAGCCCGGAATTTTGAGGATTCAAGCTCCATAGGATACACCCTAACCATTAAGGCCAGACATGGAAACCAGATCCCGCATTATCAAACCTGCCCGATTGAAGTTCGAGTCATTTTTACTCGACTTTCCCCCTTTCCTACCACATTACAATACCTTACCCTCGAAACCTTAGCTCCACAAAATCAAGCTCCAAATTTCGAAACATCAAAGCCACTTGCGACCTAGCTCCACATTTCCAAAAATTTCCAAACCAGTTACCAACCCCAAACACGGGAATTCAACTTGCAGTCGGCGTAAAACATGCCCAAATAGTTCACATCACCTCTGGGGGCTATCCCGGAGAATGCTCACAGTCACAGGATCAACATCCTAACCATTCTAGCCCTTTGATCAAGACATCATTGGGAATGCACCTAGCCTACACCATTGCTATGGCTAGTTACACACAAAGCCCTAATAAACTAGGCACCATAATATATCTTTCAACACTGAACTACGGCTTGGTTTGATTTCACTAACACGTGAATACGTAGGCAACCTTTCAACAGAGGCACAACCACCCACATTGACACAAATTCAAAAAAAAGCGCCATTATTCCGGTCACGACACTGTCATGTTCTTAACAGTTAGCTTTGTCATTCTGGGGACTTCTCCAAGGCAGAAGTTCTCCATCCACTCACATAATCCAAATACTTTCAAAATCTAGCCACCTTTCTATAGTGTGTCCTAGTACTCGGCTCAGTCAAAGACGAGAATCTGTCAGGACTCAGAGTAATACCCACTTTGGAGATGTACCCCAAAACCAAATATTTAAAAAGAGCACTAGACTACAGCATTGTTACTGCTAAAACAGTCTCATTACAGACTACTGCAATTCCCCTATAACAGATCGTTCCCATTTCGACTTCGACCGTGTTGTCACTCGCCTAGGCTACGGGATAACGCAACTTAAGAGTCCTGTCATCTTAGGTGGCCCACCCCCTACCGAGTCACGGTCTAACCCTTAGAGAGTCAAAGTCGTGTCTGTCAACTCGTCCTCTCGCGTCCAGAGTCGAGTCTGTCGGTATATCTCTCTCTCTTCAAATTCTCATTTTAAAATTTGCAAAACTTGGCCATTTGAGAAAATCTCTTTCCTAGTCACCACGGGAATAGGAATTTTTATCATACTTCATCTAGGCATACAGGCCTAACCAGAGGATTTTAGGAGTCCGTGTCAGAATCCGATCAGGAATCAAGTCATCCCAAGCATTTCCAAAAAATTTCAAAAAAATTTCTTCAGCATTTTTTCAAAAATCGATCAAAAATCATTTCTTCCCCAGCGTGAGTTGGTGTTTCACCTAAATGTTACATACAAATTGTGTCAGCATACAGGTACACCCAAGACTCCCGAAGAATTCTTAAAAAAAAACTCCCCAGAGGAAGGCTCAGGCAATATTTTTTTACTAAAGAATCGGGATGTATTTGTAAGCAGATACACTCAGAGCTTCCAAGGCAAGCTCCCACACAATTCCAAGACGGGATGTATCTGTAAGTAGATACACCCAGAGCTTCCAAGGCAAGCTCCCACGCAATTCCAACATGGGATGTGTCTGTAAACAGACACACCCATAGTTTCCAAGGCAAGCTCCCGCGCAACTCCAAGATGGGATGTGTCTGTAAACAGACACACCCAAGGCTTTTCAGGCAAAGTCCCCGCGACCTTATTGACATCTACCCAGGTATGATTTCTATCTTATGGATGGCGAGCCCTTCACGCAAGTCTAATGGACTATAAACGACCCGATCGGAAGTCTACCAGGTCTTAATCCTCGATTGGCCTGGTAGCTACTCTGACTTTCGCCTGGTCCAAGCCTCAGTCAGAGTGGGGGCTCTGTAGACACCCACATTTTGACCGCCAGGTGTCTATAGTAGTTTCCGCCAAACACCCGATGATGATCGGACACAAACATGCTTTAATGGACTCGGATATGGACTCGAGATCATGGACATTTGGTTTAGGCTTATTACGGAGTACAAATATCACAAAACCAACCTCAAATCCAGGCCCAGTTGGTCGTTTCGAGTCAAATAAGACTAATTTAGGTCGAATCCGGCACCAGGGGTAAAACCGTCTTTTAGCGACCGGGTCAAACCCGGTCAAAGATATTTTTTTCGGAGATACACGGACCAGCCGTGACACCTCGTCAATTCGGCCTAGGCTCAGATACTACAAAATATCAGCCTCGAAAATATTAAACAAGTCCATTCAAGGGTAGAATTCGATCTCAAGTATGAATTCTATCCGAAAACCAAATCAATTTACTGACCGAGTGTCAAACACTCGGCCAAAAACAGCCCCAAAACAGCCGAGACATGGCTTAATCCCCAAGGAACGGAATTCTCGTTCCCTTCAAACTCCTACGTTTCCTATCCGAACCGGTGTTTCTTGTCACCTAAGCAAGAAATACTTCTCCTAGCTCCTATCAAGGACCTCACCTATAAATAGGACATTCCGGTCACACAAATAAAGGACCAACAATTCATAATCATACACCTTCGTTACATATCTAATCCCATAACATCCATACATCCAAAGAAGCATCGAAATACTGTCAAAATCAGCCCGACGAATCCGACCCCACAAGCCGGCCAAAACTCGTCACCCTGCACGTCCAAACCGACACCCTAACTCACCCACATCGTCTCAAAGCTCCCGTGCCTAAGCCACTTTCCGACGAGCTCAATTCCGAGAAAACAAAGCATGTAGGTTGAGGGTGTAAAATCAAACCCGATTCTTCCCTTTTTCTCTTCCTTTCTCTCGTCCCCTTTCTTTTTCTTCTCGTTAGTCGGTCTTTTTTTTTTATATGGGTCGTCGTTGCATCTTTTTTTATTTTCTAATATCAATACTACAAAAAACTATTTTCATATATAAACGTTCTTAAAATACGATATTGATTCTCTAATCGAATATCGTATCTAACAAAGAACTAAATTAAATCTCGTTGATGCTAAAAAAATCGTTACATCTTTTTTAAACAAAATTCGACGATTTTTACGCGGAGAGAATTAACATTTTTTTCTTTTCGTTCAAACTCTTTTCAAAACAAACTTTACAAAACTTTTTCTAAAAATCATTCTAACTATTTGATAACGATTTCATAATCGAAATCGAATACGACGAATATCAAAAATATAAATCGAGTATAAATTAATCCATATTTGTACGCGATTTATAAAAATTGACGATTTTCGAAAAATAAAAAAAGCGGGATATACTCCCGCGCGAGTCGCGCGCCTCCCTGGCGACTCGCGCGAGAGCCTGGAAGGCCGACCCTTTTTTCTTCGCTTTCTCGTCTTTTTATTCTTTTCGTTCCTTACATAAAATAGCCACTTTCGCGACATATTTTCAGATTTCGATAAATACTTTTTTTGACCTCGGTCAGCACGTGTTAATCCATCACGTGTCATAAACCTTTTTCAAAATCATGCATATTATCGTATTTACATCTTTATTCGATCTATTCAATCGTTACTAACTCGTTCTCTCGTGTTTGTAGCAGTTTATTTTATTTCTATTGTTTTATTAGACTAAAACGAATCTCACATGCTAAAATAACTTTGACGTTATTAGTTTAAGATGCATTAAACGACTTAGCAACCCATTTATTTTTCTCTCACATGCTTAGGGAAAATAATGTTTGCATATCATTCCACCGTCGAACTAACGCGTGTACATAAAAAACGAACGATATCTTAGTAGAGGCCGCTAAGTGCGGGCGGGGTTGGGTGTTCTTAGTGAACTTCCCAACACGTACCCTCACTCCTTACTCAGAACCATGGTTTCCGGATGTCCGAATCCATTGGCAACGAGAGTCATTCAATACACGGTATCCGATAACGTCGGTATCGGTATCGTAATGCAAAGGGACGAACCCAATAAGCTCTGACATCGGAAATAGACCGTATTTTGTACACGGCCCACTACGACATAGAGTGGGTTCGAACGGGCCCAAACTCCCACAAAGTTCGGTGGCGACTCCTACTTCGATTTAAATTTCAATTTGACCATCTCATATGGAGATTCATTCGCCTCCCCAAACCCGCGCGTGGCCGCGTCGGGGTGGACCTATGTCATGTCCACAATTTGGCGACTCCGCTGGGGATCAACTGATGAGTCACTTACCATCGGCATCCTCAGGGTGAGACTCGAAAAGAGATCGTTCGAATAGTAATGTACACGTTTTAGTTCAATGGTTCATGCATAACCCAATTCTTTCCCGGGCCGGTTACTTGTGACCGACGTCCCACTATATCACGGTGTGTTCCTAAATGGGCGCACTAAAGACTTCGATGGTGCAACTCGCATGGGTTTTACGGCAGGTTCTAAGACCAACTCGGCTTAGGAAGACCGTCCTGATTTGCGAGAAAGCTATCGTCGTTGGTATAGACCCTATTCGACCGACCGAGACTTAGATTAGGAGCATACATGGTGTCATTATACTGTTGCCTTGACTACGAGCTACTTGATTTACTTGTTTTCGTCTTTTCAAAAACCGTCATTTTCAAAAATTTGCATCTTTTCAAAACATCCATTTTCAAAACCCGGAAAGCTACCAAATTTAGGACTTATTATTTTGACTCAAAATAGCCTATTTTTAGCCGGTATGCTGTCCAAACCTTTTCAAAATTCCGAAATCTCGGCCCAATAACATTTTTTTTTCGATTTTCAAAAAAAAAATCGGGCCATCCGATCCGACTTTGCTCGGTTTTCAAATCCAAATTCTCCTTTCAAACCTTTCTCTTCTTAGGATTTCCCATATTTAGCAGTGTCGGGTCTTGTCATAAGTTGTTAGAGTCTATAGCGTCGAAACTCCGTCGATCCTACATCACGAGTTTCTTCCCCATCCCAGTCCGCCTTATTTGTCGAGGCACGGCCCACCTGCGTAGGACGAACTCCTACAAAGGGAAGCCCGTTTACACATTCAAGTCCAAAGTCTAGGGAGTATCTCACGTAGGTCTTCCTTCGAACGGGACTAGGCCCATTTTGCCAAGATCCTAAGGAAAGCCCACCGTCCACGAGTCACCCATCTAGGAGTCGGTCTTCAGCCCCACTCGGGGGCTACCCTTCAGCAGAGCGATCAATCACGGTTGCTCTAAGGATCAGTTCTTACACGTGTTGTCTCACGTATCCCACTTTCGAGTCACTTAGATGTCACACCGTCTGAGTCCTTAGTCTCACTTGGGGGCTATTCTCCGACGAAGCGATTAATCACAATCACTCCGAGAATCGTACCCTACACATTTGTCTTAGGAGAGTCCAACCCGAGTCGAAGTGGAGTCGTCTCTCCTCCCGCACTATCTCCTATGCCTTGGTGAATTTGAGTTCCGAAGCAACTTTTCTGATTACGCGGTATTCAACTTCAAATACTATGCTTAGGGTTCTTAGGAATGAAAATGTTACGTTCAACTGAATTACAAAAGCATTACTATATAGCCAAAGAAAGAGGAAGCTGAAAAGATACTACAGCTATGTCGTCCCGAATAGGGATGGAGGCCGTCCCGATTTGGGATTAAAGTCGTCCCATGGGACGAAGGTCGTCCCTATTCGGGACAGCTGAAACATCCAATTTTGCTCTATTTCTTCAATTTTGCCGTGAGTGAGACAATAGGGATGCCATCCATCCCTAAGGACGGACCTAAGGACCAACAAAAAGGACTCCTCTAGTCTTCTAAACTTCATGATATGGTTTCAACTTGACTCGGGATAAATCCATGACATCCACTCAACCTCGGTAACAACACCTAACTTGTGGATAAATAATCACCGACCTCCATGTGAACCATGATGAAAAGGAAAAGGCGTCCATATCGCCTATTTTCCTACAAAACACTACAAAACACACTAGAGGAGAAGATTAGTTCCCAAATTTGCTCCTAAGAGCGCATTCAACACGATAAATACATGGGAAAAAGAGGATAAAAACATATAAAATATTAACACTATCATTTAATTATCCCGAGAACCCTTTTTTATTTTTATTTTTAAATGTAGTAAAATAGAAAAAAAAAATCAAGACCATTTTATAATAGAAGAAACTTGTAGCTTTTGTTCTATAAAACACGAGTATGATCGTACTTGTGTCTTGTTGAGAAGCTTGTTTTTTTGTGTTTTTTCCTTGATGTAGTAAACGATAAATTACTTACGGCCTTACGGGTATTAGTTTTGACCTCATGTTGACCCATTTTTTGATAATTTATTTGCTTTTGAACCCGATTTCATCCAAAAAAAAATGATCTTTCTATATTTTAATACTTGTATATCTACTTTAGTTTGGACAGTAATCAAATATGTGTTTTGGATTTCTCAACTAACTTTATTCTCTTTTGGTTTTAGCTTTTGGTCGTTTACTTCGTTACTAATTTGGCACAAATTACCGTTTGTCATGGAGTTATCTGTTATCTTCTTATAACAGGTTAAATATCGTCTATTTACATAGGAAAAGACAAAATACTTTTCTATCATCTTACTATTTACTGTTTCTCGGTGTTCTACTCGTAGTTTTCAGGCTTCGGTTGTTTAATTGGTTTAAAATGAAGTAATTATCTCACATTTACGATAGTGATAAGCAAGAGTATGATAAGATGGAGATTGAGGTGTTATTAGACCTGTAAAAAACTGACCCGACCCGAAAACTTGACCCGAAATCACCCGAGAAAAGGAATCCGAAAAAACCCGCCCAAAAATGATCGAAACCGTGACTCAACCCGATAATAATCCGAATATTTTGGATCAAAACCCACCTGAACCCGTTACCCGCCCGAAAATAGATAAATTAAAAAATATTGCTATTCTAAACTAAAGTTTCACAAAAACACTAAGAATTTTTTTTTCAAAATAAATAAGAAATAATATTTACATATATCTTCAAATTTATATTTTTATCACATGATTATTATAATGAGAAAAAAAATCAGTAAATCGAGTCAAAATTTGTCAGATATATCTGTACTTCCTATAGAAATAAAATTTCAATATATATTAAAAAATATAGTATTAAATAAAGCATTTTTATTCTCACTAATATCATATGTATTAAATTAGATCATTAAGAATAAAAATGTATTTATGATAAAAAAAAGTAGAGAAAGTTAATGTTTTCAAAGTGCGTTAATAACCCGTATTTGTCCGAAATCCGTATTTTTCAAACCCGAAATACACACGACCCGTATTTTACCCGAACCCGAAACCTGATCGCCCGATCCGTTCGACAGGTCTAGGTGTTGTCTAATGGCACTATGGCAGTAGGTTATTTGTGGATAATGTCAAGGGTGATAAACAGGTTGTCTTTTTTTATTGAATTTGTGGGTTTGGTTACTTGGCTACCTACCTCACTGCCTAATTGCTTCAGTTTGATTTTCGTTTGAGTTTGATTTGATAAGATTGTTTTTTATTTATTTTGAAGTGTTTGGTTGTGAATTTACCATAATTGAATTTTATAGATTGCTTGCTTAGTGTTTGTGTTTCCCTAATTTGATGATTTAGGGTTTAGCTGGCTGGTTGTTATAGCTTTTCAGGGGAAATGTTTGTATGTTCCGGTTCAGTTCGAATAGATTCAATTTGATTCGATGTATGTTCTATAACCGAACTGCTTGAGCAAATGAGCAATAAGGGAACCAGGATTTGGTTTTGTAGCTAGGAAGCTAACTTGTGATGCAACAAGGTAAACCGGGTTAAAAATAGATACTTTGAACCGAAAAATCGAATTTCTCGTTGTTCTTTAAGTAATAAGGGTAAGACATCCATAATTTTGAATTAAAAAAAACTGAACTTTTCAAAGCCGCATTTCGTTTCACCACTGATTTGAGTGTGTATTAAAGTCGATTCAAGACTGTGTTGGCTGGATTTTTGTTGAGTGAATAGTATTTTTTTAGGCAATGGTGATGTTGTGTTTCCATGACAACTCTTCGAGGTGTCGTCTTGTCTAACATGGCTACTTTGGGCAAAATTTTCATTTTTTTTTGTCTAATTGAAGTATCAAAGTAGTGTCATGTAGGTGTCAAACATGCGACACGGCACCCAAGTGTGGGAGTAACGTAGCGGTGAATGGTGATGTATATTTGATTTAGTTGAGAAATTGTGATGAAGAATGTTTTTGGTATATTCAGGTTGATCATCTGAATTCTAGGACATCCCGGGGTTAAAAGTTTGGATTTTGGAAAAAATTGAGTATTAAAATATAGGGATTCTCTCGAGGACAAGTGCATTAGAATTGGATAACTTTTGAGGTAGCTTGGTATCTTGGTGTTGTTGATAAGTCAATATCTATACCTATTTTTACCCCTTTAATATTATCATTTTGATGTTGTCTTTCGTATTATTTGAGTTAAAAGGATTATTTTATAAAAGTTGATCTTACATTTACTCTATTGATATTTTTATGTTAATTTGGGTTTCTAATATACGGAGTATATTTCAATTGGTTAGTAGTAACCCATTTGAGTTGAGAATTAAAGATTACTACGAAGTAATAAAAATCGTACGTATATTTGCCTGTCTCTCTTAGGACGGCGATATCTCACTCATACGATATCAAAATAAAGGAAATTGAATGCGTTGGAAAGCTAAACTCGAGATCTAGAAGTTTATAGAAGAAAGCAGAACCAGATTCCGTGATCTAATTGGTCAAAATTAGACTGAAAACTATCAGCTATAAACATTTTATTGGAACACATTAAAGAGGGAAAGAAAAACGAAGGTGGGCTAAACCCAAAGGCCAAGACCATTACCCAACATTATAATGAAGGAGGGAGTAAAAAAGAAGATAGGAGGGCTTGAAAAACACACATACAACCGCAGAACACAAGACATAAGGGAGCAAGTAGTAGAATAGAAGGCTCTGTCCTTCACTGTCAAGGTCAGTTCATAAACCATCGGATTTTAATTGAGGACGTGATCAATTCAACTTCTAATTAATCTTATGGCTATATCTATCTATCTATCTATCTATCTATCTTATTTAGTTATATATCGTTTAATTAGTTATTTTGTTTAATCTTTCAATTATTCGAACATGTAATTGCTCGATTATGTTTAATGGATTTTGAGATTACGTTATTGTTTTTATTAATTGATTAGTAATTTAATATTCGTACTAAATTCACGATTTGAGTTTTGTTTTCTTATTTATTAATTTAGTCTGATCACCTAGCTTGTTTACATGAGGAGATTGTTAAATTAATACTTCGTAGTATTTTAAATCGGCTTGCTGCTTATTGGTCTAATTTAACTACTAGAATATGAAAAACAACATTGATTTATGTTATAGTAAGTTGGTTATTAAAATATTCATTGTAAATTATGGTCTATTAGAAATATCTTATAAACATTATCATTCTTAGCAGATGGGGAAGAAGTAACAAGAAGAGAAGGAATATTAAGGGGAGAAGGAGGAGGGGTGAGGAATGGGAAGGATAGAAGTAACAACACAATCAGTGAGCTAGATGATAAACTCGGGTAAAATGCAAGAATGAATCTTCAATGATCAGGATGGAAAGTTGATGTGTGAGAGGAGGAAGAGAAGGGAAATTGACCTTAGAAAGAGATTTAAGGATGAATCTTAAATGAGGAAGAGAAAAGAAAGAAGGGGGAGAATTAAGAGGAAAGAGAATGAGACATGAAGGAGGAGTAACCTTAGTAGAAGAGAAAAGATAAATGGGAAGAGTAGAATACGAGAGGAGAATAAGAGCGAGGGTTGGGGAGGAGGGAGTGAAGAACAAGAAGGGTACAAAAGGTTGAAGGGACGACACACACTTAACTAGATGTCAAAAGCAAGTCATATTTAAGGATAACTCATATATGATGATGATGATGATGATGATGACAAGGAAATGGAGGAGGAAATCGATTTTAGTAAAGAGTACAGAGAAACATGAAGATGAGGAGCATCGGGGGTGAGATGGAGGCATTGGGAGAGGTAGGAGTGAAGAAAGACGTTGAAGGGACGACACCCTCACATAAATACGTGAGAAAATTAAACATCATCCATGACAACTTCCCTGAATTATATGACAAAAGCAAGTAAGAATAATTGAAATTAAGTGGATGCACACTATAAGCAGTAAGAATAAATTAGAAATTAAGCTAATTGAAGCTTTTATTCTTTACTGTAAGCAGCTAAGTCTTGTTGCGTGTAGGATTATACCGGTGCGAAAGCGGAATTTCAGGAAACAATTTCCTAACACCAATCCAAGAATACAAGCACAATATAGATATGAATAAGGCAAAAGTAGGTCGAGAAATACATACCCTCGTAGCGTAAATTCCTCGATATACAAGACAGAGAGATACCAGAGAGCCCCACGTGTTGCTCCTCTACTCGGTCCACCAACCCAGTCGGAATCCCACGTCTGCTAGGACGGAAGAGATAGAACGATTCCCTCTCTTACTTTTAGGATGCTTGAGGCAATAAACTGAACTGACTTAGATTAGGGTTTTCTCCTTGGTTGATTCTTCATCAACCTATGACTCATACACCATATCCTTATATAGTAGTAGAGTTTAGGTTAAACCAAGAGACTAACCGGGCTCATAAGTAGTCACAGCCTAATACCTCACAAGTCCACATTGGGCCTGTTTAGTTTCCTGACTAAGTCTGATTGTGTGACCTTATAGGATTATATATTCCTAGTCATCAGCCCAATCAAATTGGACTAATTATCATAATTATTCTCTGGCAAGCAATTATGAATTACTATAATATATAATGATTATCTCCATAATAATATCCTATATTATAGTTAGTAATTGCCGGAATGTCTTAGGACATATTCCTTCAATCTCCCACTTGTCCGAAGACAATAAGGCAATCTTCAAATTCCTTAAGTCGCTTAATGTCGAATTCGATCACATCTTAACATCTCATGATTAATGTGTCACTTCCCAAATTCATTTCCTCGATCTCCGAGTTCGAACTGTCCTTGAATGATTAACTCCTTAATCCATTCCTCGCATGGCCATGCATTTTTCAGTTCTCCCTCATCAAGGGGCCTAAACACCAATCCTATCACATAGGAGGACTTATCCAGTCTTGTATCATCCAAAACTCCCACTCAATTCTTAGTATGTATGACGAATGTCTTTATAACCTCCTTTTACGGCGCGGCGTTTGACAGTGTCAATGCACAACTAATCGTATCATGGTTGCAATGATATACTCATGTCAAAGGAATCCACTAAATATAGATTTGATTCTACGTACTTTAGAATCCACTTTGGTCAAGTCACAATATATCCAATATATCCACTCGATTGAACGAACATCTCCATGTTCCCATAACCCATGGAATTGCGCTATCCAACAATCTCGTGCTAGTCATTCAATGCATCACTTATGCCCAATTTAGTGATACTGACTAGGGACACAAATAAGTTGTGATCTCTATTCACCGATAGTTTTCCACTTATCAAAACACTTTTGATAATCCTATGGAGAACTCACATGCTTTCTGGACATTTTATTTAATACTAAACCAATGATTAAATAAGTATCAATGATATAGATGAACATTCCAAACATCAACCATGTTTTAATAACTGTATTTCACCAAATACAATTTTATTGCTAATCTTGATTAGCTTAAATCCCATAAACCTAGTATGACTCTCATACTAGGTGGTGGGAACGGTTTAGTCAAGTAGATTTTCGACATTTGCATTGTTCCGAACCTTGCAAACTACCTTTGCTGCATTTGTCGTTGCTATATACTTGATTTCTTATATAAAATCTACGAGGGTCCATTGAGACAAAGAATGAAACCAAACTACTGCGGAAGTCATCATTAGTCACTACAGAAACTCGCAACAGTGTAACTTGTAACAACCAACTCATATTCTCCACCGTATACCAACTCACGACAACCCAGTGTCAAACACCCGAGTTTGTCTAGCATTTGGGTCATCATGAACATAACAAGATCTTATCATTATAAGTTTCTTGACTAAGTTCAATCATCATCCTGGATCTATCTCCATAGATCTTGATGACCAATATTTAATTTGTCTCTCCTGGATCCTTCATAGCGAAACAATAATAAGACCATCCCTTGACTGCCTCAAGTATGGATACATCGTTTCCTATGATTAGTATGTCATCCACATACAATACTAGGAAAGTAATAATACTCCCACTTAACTTCACATCCTCTTTCAAGAACTCTTTCAAGAAAGCTGTTTAACATCCATTTAGCGCGACTACTCTTAGTCACCTTATGGAGTCCTGACTCACCAAAGCATCCTTAGCTTGTAGGTAGTAAGTTTCTTAATTTCCAAAATCCTTATTTTGGAACATTCCGTCAAATTAGTTTCTACAAACCTTTTTGTTGGAATATAAGATCTACTAGTTCTACAATGTGGAATGACAACTTTTAGATTAGCGGATGGATCGTGGGTCGAACCTACACCACCACCTTTTACAACATCCTTATGTTGTGCCATCTCACTCAGTTGTTGCTCATCATCTCGAACTCCTTCGAGATGTATACTACTCTCACTTGACTTTTTGGAACAACCACTTTTTTCCAAAAAGACACCACCACAAGCAACAACTACTTTGTTTACGCTTAAGGTGTAGAAGTAATATCTCATAGTCTATTCGGAATAGACCATAAAAGAAGACTTAGGAACGTTTCCATCCATATCACGTATATGGTGTCTCATCTACTGCTTTGGTTATAATCATGTTAAGTGCGAATGCTGCATTCTAAATGCAAATCCGGATATGAAAATTAGAAGGTCACCAAGACTTATCCTGAATCAAACCATATCTAATAAGGTTCGATTCCTCCGTTCGGAAAACTCCGTTTTCCAAGTGGTCCAAAATGTGAAACGATTCCACAATCCTTGTAAATGATCATCAAACTCTTGAAAATAATATTCACCAACCACAATCGGATCGTAATGTTTTTATTTTCTTCTCAAGTTGGTCTTGCACTTCATTTTGGAAATGTTCGAACTTTTCAAACAATTCTGACTTGTGAAGTAACCATACCCACCTCTTGCTAATGTGTTCATTGGTCCCCACACATCCGTTTGTATAAGGGCTAGAACATCATTTGCTTTGCAAAGGGTGTTTGATTCATTAACCTTATGTATCTTGTCGTCGATGTTATAGATTTGTGTTTCCGAAACATACAAACTATTTGATAATTTAGCTTTTTACTCCTTTTGGTCTCTGCACATTACCAATAATATAATTACCACTCGCGGTATCGTATACCCGGGAAATAGAATTTGCTAAATTCACTTCTATAACAAAAAGACCGAACGTAGAAACACCATGTTCCTTGTCCTCGTGGTATTTGGGGAAATCCTATTCCACGTCTAACTTTTGGACGAGAGAAAACTTGAAGTTCATTCGCAACATTTACTTTTGAACCGACCTTTCCTTTTCAAAAGAACCCGACTTGACAACTTGTTTATCATAGTCATTCTTAGAAATCGGTCTTACCCCATCCGTTTGAACGATTTTCCCTTACGAGCCATAAGAACATCTCCATGTTCCCTTTTCCGACTCATTTGGGATGTAACTCTCAATCCGAATCAACACAAACTCTTGCCAGTTTTGTTTTCCCTCATTGCATACAATAGTTCAAACAAATTTTGAAACCAGTTATATAACAAATTAATTGATACATTATCAATGGCCATTCGAGCTATCACTATGATACGTTCTCCGGCTTTTAGCATCTGATACTATTTTAGGGAGTTCGGCAGAAAGAGAATTGTTCAAAACATACCCTTTCCTTCACACCTGAGAACCATTCTCAGTTTCGTTTCCATTTCAGGAAATATTAGCATTCAATTTGTCCTTCTCAAGAACTGAGCACAGATTAAAAAAACGAGTTGTTGCTTTAGTCATTATATTTACATAAATAAAAGAACAAGCGAGTATAAGCAAAATATTCATCAAAGCAGATTAAAACATCCTTTTAAACTACCAAATGCCCTTTAAAAATCATCCCCTAAAAGGCATTCAACCAAGACCCTCTCCCACTATTCATCAAACGGACTTTGGTCCTGCCTTTGATTAAATAATGTTTAAGGTAAGTAACAACCTTACTAATTATAACTGTCTTATAATTCTTGGTCGACGTGTTTAACAACTTCTTGTCAAACACATCTCTTTGTTTCGAAACCCAAAACTTTATCTTTTGATAGTTCCGTTGAGTCAAACCAAACATTAACGTGTGAATTTCATAAATTCACCCTATTATCCCCGGAAATACGATCAACACCATGCTTTGGCAGAACCTATCAATCGTGTTCTAGGGCTTCATAGGTGTTGTTTGGAAAAACATATGACTCATCAATATTACTTATATGGGGATCAAATGACGGTTATTAAAGGTGAACTCATAACAAAATAACCACATTCACAAAATAAAGCAAGCATAAAACAAACTTAAATGCAAGCATAAAAATAAATGATCTAGTATGGCCCTTAAACTAACTAGGTCCAAAAGCTTCATCCGGATCTCCATCCTTCAAGAAACCTCCCTCGAATACGTTTGGATCTCCATCCTTCATCTTCTCGGGACTTCGTCTTCAAATTACATTTATTTTCACTAATTACAACTTAACTAGTAAAATAAAACAATAAAATATAACACTGCAATACGATGCGCCCACAATCGTATGAACTAAAATAATTATACATTGCACGTGTAACAAGACGAATAAATAATTAAAAATTATTACAACGAAAAACGATACGCAGATCATAAACCAACCTAGTTTGGGGCATACTAGTCACAAGTCAATCTCATAACAATTATAATGGCATTCAGGCGCCGCATTCACAATACGGAAAAATAAAATAAAATAATGAATCTCATTCATAATCTAATTAACGATTAATTAGAATAAAACATGAAATTAGTAACACGACCTAACTCTTAAGTCGTAAACCAATCACAGAACCAACTTTAGTAACACGACTTAATGATTAAGTCGTAAACTAAACAAACGAATTTATTATGACTATCATGGGTGTAATCAAATTACGAAAGATTAGCAACATTGAATAATTAAAAGATTAGATTGTTTTTCAGTTTCTCAAGAAACTGTCTTTCTCGATGGGTTGATCCAATGGAGCACATGGAGTGGCCCAAATCAGAAAAATACTGACAAGTGCTATGTGTATCTAAATACACCATACACATAACCTTGGACCCAAAACATCATCATGATCCAAATATTGGGCCCAAATCAAAATTACAGGAACCTATCATTGACAACCATTGTCAATCTCTAACAATGGCGTCTCCGGCCAGCACGCACGCCAGTAACTCCGACCAACACATTGCCGACACCCCAGACCCACCAGGACTCGCCGACTATGGACGAAAGTCGACAATGACCAGACGCCACAGCCCACCGGAGACAGCTAAAACAACCAACACTTGGCCAAGACTCGCCGGCTACAACCATGCAATCCCCGACATCTCAGACATCAGTCTCACCGATGTCAGATCTCGTCGAACTCTGACGGTTTGTTGACGGAAAAATCCAGGTCAAACAAGTATTCGAGTCGTTCGGCTAACATGGAGGGTACTCCAAGTCTTCAATGGTGGTTTCTGACAACTTCTCTCCCAATTTTCCTATCTTAATTGAATTTTACTTTTCTCAAAAGAAAATCAATTTAAGCATGAAAACAAAATCAACGTAAAGATAACAAATTTATCTTAAAAACAATTGGAATTCAATTTGGAAAAAGCTTAAGATTTCATCCTCCAGCAACAAAGTAAAAACAATTTTCCGACTCTGTTACCCGAATTCAACAAAAAAAACTCCTTTTCAGTATAATTTGTTTTAATGAAATCAACAAAATTTCTATTAATTATCATATAATCATAGAGTCGATAAATAAAAATTTAATCTTTAACCATATAAAAATCAAATTTTATCGGTCCTCTTTAAAATAAATTCAATCAACCAATATCTCCATATTAGTTATGCCAATTTTTCCCATGATAAACTCAAGATTATAATTGAATCATAATAAAGACGTAAAATAATATGAATCTGATCATATAAATATTATGCTAGAGGATCTGATACCACTGTAGGATTATACCGGTGTGAAAGCGGAATTTCAAGAAACAATTTCTTAACACCAATCCAAAGCACAATATAGATATGAATCAGGACAAAAGTAGGTCGAGAAATACATACCCTCGTAGTGTAAATTCTTCGATATACAAGACAGAGAGATACCAGAGAGCCCCACGTGTCCTTAGATTAGGGTTTTCTCCTTGGTTGATTCTTCATCAACCTATGACTCATACACCATATCCTTATATAGTAGTAGAGTTTAGGTTAAACCAAGAGACTAATCGGGCTCATAAGTAGTCACAGTCTAATACCTCACAAGTTCACATTAGGCCTGTTTAGTTTCCTGACTAAGTCTGATTGTGTGACCTTATAGAATTATATATTTCTAGTCATCAGCCCAATCGAATTGGATTAATTATCATAATTATTCTCTAGCAAACAATTATGAATTACTATAATATATAATGATTATCTCCATAATAATATCCTATATTATATTTAGTAATTGTCGGAAATATCTTAGGACATATTTCTTCATTGCGGTCATTAGAAAAATGTTCCACCACATCAAACTAACCAAGCATCAAGAGCACTTGAAATTGGTCTTCCAAAGAAGTCCTACAGGAGGTACGAGAATAATAGGCGCATTGTAACACGCTAATAAAACTTTAAACTGAAAAGTTTATCCAAAACCCCAATTTCATTCTGATATTACAAGAGCCTCTCAATTCCATTCTAGAGAGAAGTCAGAGAGGAGAGAGAAGGAGAATATCAAAAACAAAACAAAAAAACCCTAACCCTTCTTCCAGCCGCCGCCTTACCCTCATCTCCCTCTCCCTCACCCACCCACCTGGCCGGAGGTATGGTCAGATATGCCTACCTCCGGCCGATCAGTCATGATAACTAAGTTACTAGCCCGATCCCAGATTTTCTCTTTTCGTCTCGGGTCATCGTCGCCGTCGCCGTCACCGTCGTTTCTAAATGTTTGTTTCTTCTTGTTGTTGGTCCCATTTTGTGCGGTTGGTCCCCCCTATATCCCCGCTGCCGGCCGTTGTCGCCGGTCGCCGTCACCGATCGCTTTTCCGGTCGTCCTCGTCGTTCTCTTGTCATGGCCAACCTCTTTTGATGCTGTTCGCCGGAGGATGTCTCCCCCTCCCCTCGCCCCCCTCCCCCATCCTCCGGTGGTTGTGTGTCTAAGATCGGTTTTGTTGGTCACTCTCTAATTATGTTTGTTTGTTTTTTTGTTGTCTTCTTTCTTTGAAGTGGTTTGGTAGTGGGTTTGTTCGGGTGGTCTCCTTTCCTTCACGTGGGTTCTCTTTTTTGTCTTCACAAAATTATTAAGACGGTTTCCTTGCGACTTTGATCCTGCTTTGGGCCTTTTCTCTGTTGAGTCTTGGCGTCTGTCTGTTTTCTGGGTTCGGTCTTGGTTTCTTAGTTTGATTGACTGATTGTGTGGGTGGGTGTTGGTGTTTGGAGTGTGGTTGGGCTTTTGGCTTCCTCCTTTTGATGCTTCCAATAATTTTACGTCCTTCTTCTCCCTTGGTAGCTGTTATTTTTCTTTTTTCAATAAATCTCCCTTGCGGGATCGATTGTAGCTCGGTCTTTTTAAGTTATGTCGTTCTGGATGGTAGTAATAATGGCCATTGTCAGTTTTTTATGGCTCTTGTGAGTTTGATGTGGGTTGACCTCTTCAGAAGACAACACTTCTTAGCGACTCAGGATAGGAGTTTGGTTGAAGGATTTTCCGTGCTTTCTCTTAGCATCCTGATTTTCTCTAACTGTTGGACTTATGATCCAAGGATTCGATCTCCTGGGTGTAGGAGTTTTTACTCCACCGAGGGCAGACCTCGTTGTCTTGCACCTCATTTCTTCTTTCTACGTTCTTTTCGCAAGGCGTAAGTGCACCTGGTTCGTCGTACCCTGAAGCTCATTTTCTTCGACGGCTTCGGAAGGTTAGCTGTGTTGATGCAGATGGTACCATTGATCGTGACCATTATTTCGATGTCCACAAACTCAACTTTGTGGACCCCCGACGCATTTATCTTATGTTTCTCGTTTCTTTAAGTAATATTTTCAGGTTTAATAAAGGTTGTAACATGAGTTCTGAGAACTCAAACGTTATGTAACCATCATATTTTTTCTGCCGGCAAAAAAAACAAAACAAAAAACACCCCAATTTCACAATTCACAATCACAGTCTTATCATCCATATCCTAGCTAGGGTGTCTCGATATTACGTTTCAACTGCTTCAAATCTGGGTATGTTAGTGTTTATTACTCCGTATTTATGAGGTGAAGTTTCTACCTTTTTTTGTTTGGAGTTTTTAATTTTATTTTAAAGTTTTTTTCTTCATATTTGCATTATTGGTTAAGATTATACCAACGTATCGGTAACTTTGTATGTTTTTCTTAATTCTTTGGTTTAATGATGTATCTTCAATTACAATCATTGTAAGAAGCTGAGAAGGTCATTATAAAATTAGAATGAATTGTGATTGCGTAGCTATTTCATGATTATGTAGTTAACTAGTATAAAACCCGTGATAAAATCACGAGATTGCAAAGATAGGACTATTAGCGGTTTATTATTTTCCCATTTGTCGTACGTGGTGATTTTTAGTATGAATGAAAAAATATTTGATTTTTTAGTATATGGGCAGAAAATAGCGGATATTGGGTATCCGTCAGTGGCAATTATAATCTCGTTCGGGAATTAAGTTCTGTTATTTGATAATTAGCTCTTCTATAATTATGAATAACAAAATTGCTTTTTTAGTTTGAAATATACTCATACAAAGCAGGACAAAAGTAATTTTAAAGAAAGACACAACCGTATCATGGAAAACAAATTTCATGAATAATGACAATCATAGAGTTACCATTTTTTTTGTAAATATCTTAGGTATCGGTCGCGATATACAAAAGCATAAAGTTAAAAAAAACACGGGAGGAGAATAGTATTTCCGAACACGTTTGTCTTGTACTTTGAGTATCTTTTCCACGTCTATATCTTGCGTATTAATAAATATGATTGAGTTCATTTTTATACTGAGAAGAATAAATCGTGGACGTTTAACTCGTATTCTTAAGTGCATACTAAGACAATCTATCTTATTTCATTTCACGTATTTCCTTCGAAAAAATACACCGAACAAACACAATTTCTTCCCAATTAGATATGGAACCTCTCCATTAAAGCACCTATGAAGTACGGAGTATATGGTTTTCGAAATTGATTGAAGAAATTGCAAGAGAAGAAAGGTAATAAATTATAAATCTTATACACGGTTGTTAATTTCAAAAACGTGCTCGAGTACATACGTTGCTAAATTTCGTGTCTAATAGCATTAATTTTTTATTGCATTTGGAACAGAAAGTAGCACATATTCATTGTTCAATTTTGGGCTCTCCATTCACGCTTATTGATAAAAAAACACAATTTTTGATAAAATGAAATGAAATTATTGAATAAATGAAGCAAAATGATGGTATGTCCAACGTTATTCTTAGAAATTTTCAAAGAGGGATTTCTATGAAGCAGGGAGGTCTTCTGAGAGACGATATCTCATTAATTTTACTGAGAAACTAAGTACAAATGGAAGTAACAGTGGTACCAAACCTAATAGAAGTAGGTACGATTAACATAAAAGAAGATACAAATATAAAGAGGGTACGCTTGTCATAAAAACATGTACAAAAACAAATTTGTCATTTAAGGGTACGAATATGACATAGAGGGGTACTGAAGAGTGGTCTCCCAATAAGTGTGATGCTTCATTGCTTGTAAAATCCAACAATTTCTGATGGAATACTTGAATATGATATTAATATTAATATTTTGACGATACCACCTTATCAATCCGTATTTCTGCCTAACCCGTGATCCTTCTTGCTCGACTTGTTTGGACGTGAAATGTTCTGAAAAAATTTGATTATATTAGATTCAACTCACTGAAATACTAAGTTTTTTTTGTATTTAATAAATCTTCTTTAAAAGAGTAAGCATATAATATACTGAAATTTAATGAAATCTTTTCTACAAAGATTCACATAAAAATATTAAGATAGATGATTCCTGCTACAAATTATATGTTAAAAATATATTTAGGGTTGTTAATTGAGGATTATATTTAAACTTTTTTTCAAAATTGAAAGGAAAATTCAAACCTTGATTTTCTTGAGGAGTTCATGATCGTTCATTTCGAAATTGCAGTAATTAGTGATAATGTATGAAATAATTAGATTAAATTCATCATTGATAGTTCTGCAAAACGCAATGAACAAAAACAAATAACAAACCATTAGTCACATAAAATCAAAAAATGTCGGTGATATAAATATAAATTCATGATAGAAAAATGGTAGATTACTATAATAATAGATGAATGAAATTATAACAATAGTGAATAATAGATGAGAGAAAATATAAATGATTAAACTGACCAAATTTTAGATGAGGGAAATTGCTTATCAATGAAGGCCCAACCCTGATTGAAAAAAATCAATGTTGATCAGCAATTCTTGATCACCCGTCTTTTTGATCATCGTCTACAACCTTACCCGAAACCTGCGATAAAATTGGGGGTTAAAGAAATAAACATGAATTAGCTTGCAAACAAAAAAATCTATAACCTTGCAAGAATAAGATACAATCCATGAAAAAAAAATTATAACCCAAAATGAAGTTGAGATGAATGGGTATTATGCGATGAATGCAATCCGACAATTAGAGTAATTACTGATTTATAAACCTAAGATACACGTGAATTACATGTGAGATCTTTGTGATTTGTTGAACTTGTAAATGAACTTAGTCCTAAATCTAAACTTAGTTCAAAGAAAATTACATCCTATATTCAATAGCTTACCCTAAATTGAAAGATATAGAGATAATGCAATCACATAATTAGAATAATACTGATTCCGTAACCAATAAATCGTATAATGAATTATTGTATTAATATAATATTCAGCGAGAATATTGTATTAACTTAAACTCTGTTTTTAATATATTCAGAATCGAATATATGTTAATACAATATTACTTACCAAAATTACCGTAAGATACTTGCCGTAAAATATGCAAATTTTGAAATTGTGGCAAATATTAGCTCCTAATACCTCATAATATTTGATATATTCACATATATTACCTATGAATGTAAACATGAAAATCATAATATCACACAATATGCCTAATTACGCAATATTGGTTGAGATATTATAATACCTAATTATAAGAATGGGAAGGAATAATTACGGAATATGGCAAAAATACGCAATATTGGTTGAGATATTATCATGATAATCTATTCCGATGTCTGAACTTAATTTCTTTATTTATTGTAAATATTTAACAAAGTTACGGTATGAATAAAGTAATTCAATATTTACTGAAGTATAAAATACTCAAATTGGTTGAGATAATGTCGTGAAATTTGTACAAAGATTTCGGTCAGATTTTAAATAAGCAGTACGGACTATGAATATTTATATACGTCAAATTTTTAATAAGACGTTTAAATAATATATTCGTAAAATTGTACATGTAAACCTGGTGCATGTATGTAATATATATATATATATATATATATATATATATATATAAAATCAAATTTGAATTAAGCAATACGGAGTATAAATATTTATATACGTGTAATTTTTATACATATGCGAATATTTTGTGCGTGTGTGTATATACATATGTGAATATTCCACGTGAATATAATTATTATATATGTGAAGAGGAAGATCTCGTAATATATATGTAAATAGGTAATGTCAGTTTTGCCCCTACATTTTGCATAGGACTGGAAAAAACTTTAAGTGATTGGACGATTATGTCCATTTAATGAGGGAGCTTGGATGAGTGTTTTGTGCGAAATCGTGCTGCCACGTCACTGCGTTTGGTCCCTTCTTTAATATAATTATAAGATATTAAGATAAGATAGTTTTATCTATGCAGTGATGCTTTTGAGAAGCTAAAGAAGCTTATTCGTAAGCCATCTCTTTTGACACTGCTGGAAGATGACGATGACAAAGATGAGATCATATCAAACCGTGTTGATCAATTTTGGTTAATAGGGTTTATACCAAGTGATGCGTGTCGTTTCCGCAATATTTTCACTTACAAACTCTAACTAGCAAGTAGAAGGATAAGTAAGGGCCGAACCCGCAGGGACTAATGTACTATCCTATATCGAAGTAATTATTATATTATTTATAATTTATAATAGTATGTATAGTTATATAATTATGTTAAGGAGGGTTTTGTTGAGGTGAATAATTTCTAATCTAAATTAAACTAACGAAAGTAAACTAGACTAATAAACTAAAAAAAACAATTAAATAACAACGATGTTTAATTCAAAGTTAAAGTTCTAATAACGAATTAATAGGAGGTGTAATTTTTTATAGATATTGGGTCAAATCATTGGTTCACTTGATTAGTTATTGGATAGATTGGTTAACTATTTAATCCCTTGTAAGCAAGTAAATTAAAAGTTTTATTTTTTTTACTTGTTAAACTCCGTTAACTACGCAAGTTTAATCCTAACTAAATTAAATCGACTCAACCATGTAAGCACGGATCAAGTCAATAAATTTAATCGTTTTAAGAACACCAATCAATTAGGTCTTACGGAACCAGAAAGCTGCAACTCTATAAGACGGAATTATTACTCAAAATTCTAACATAAAGATTAGACCAGTAAGCTGCAACCTAATCAAAATTATTATCTATTAACAGTAGATTTAAGAGAACAATCTAGGTGATCAATCCAAATTAATAATCATAAATCACAAAGTTAATAATGAATTTCAAATAAATACCCAATAACAATAATTAATCGTTAAACATATAAATCCAATCTCATAAACCACAATATCGATAATTAATTACATACTCCTATTGAAAAATTACTCCATGCCAAATATTAAAACAGTAAATAATAGGTAAAGATTAAGAAAGCTCATAAAAATCGGGTTGAAAATTGGTTCGGGTTGTGTTCTCCGTGCGTGTGCTGTTTGCTGCGTGACTCCTCTGTTTCTTCTTCCCAATTCTTCTTTTCTCTCTCTTCTTTTTGTACACTTTTTTCCTTTTTTACACCGGATTCTCTTTCCTTATTTTTCCATAATGGACTGATGGTTTCAAGCTTGATTTCGACCCATTAGATGATGGAATTTGATTTTTCTCTCTTCAACAAAGTTGTTCATCTCGAACTTAGCTTTCCAATGCATTTTGATTCGCATTATTCCGACATCGTATGAGTGAGATATTGTCGTCTTAAGACAGACCTGCAAGCATACATACGATTTTAGTAGTCTTTTACATGTATACATTTTAAATAATTAAAATATATATTAAATACCCAATTTAGCACCAAGAATAATATAAGGCCGATAATAAATAAAAAGTTACTAAAGTTATACGTTTAGCTCAAATAATACAAAGACGACACTGAAAATATAATATTAAAGGGGTAAAAATACGCATAAATATCGACTTATCAAATTCCCCCACACTTAGTCCATTGCCGTCCTCGACAATGAGAACACAAGAGTCAAAACGAAGAACCAAACCATTAACCTTAAAAACATTTTAGACTAACCAAACTAGGTACGATCAACGACAAACTAAAAATATTTGAGAAAAGTAGTAGTAAGTAAACTTATCAAAACTTTTTAAAGTTAGATTAGCAAGCAATGTACATACATAAGTTTCTCCTCCACTATAAACTATTCAATTAATTAATTTAACAATATATAATATTTTATACCGCTTCTAAATCAAAATTATAAATAAACTCATCATCCTTCCCACTTATCTAACTACCTTTGAAAAATTGCGTAAGAATTGACTCAAGAAGACGGGTTTCAGCAGTTTAAGGTCTTAGGGAGAGGGGATCTACTTTCGGTACATTCCTATTACCAGTTCAGTACGAGGATCGTCCTCCCGAGCACATAAGGCAAACTAGACACCTCGTCTCTCTTTTTCTGCTCTTATTTTTTTTTTCTTTCTTTTTTTGGATTTTTCTTTGATTTTTTCCATTTTTTTCAAATTTTTTTTCTTTTTCAATTTCTTCATTTTTTTCAAGATCGAGTGACCCATGTAGCGAGCTTTCAACCAATGACTCCCGCCCTTCCGGGCAAGGCATTAGGCATTCTCCCAGTCCCGTTAGGACTAGGATCCCCTCGGATTTACTAACTCGAGTCACAAGACCGACTCACTCACTTTTAAGGCATTTAATCTTCCTTATAGCCCTAATTAGGAGTCACCTACGAAAGTAAATTAATTGAAACAAGACCGCTTACCGCTCGCACCTCCAGAATCAACGAAAAAAAATAGTTAAAGTAGCTAAAGTAAGTGGTATTCTTTATAATTCACTTATAATTCAAATTTAAAAGAGATTTAAAATATCATCTACTATCAAATTAATTAATCCAAGTCTAATTGGGAGGAAAAACCAATGTATACACAACTTTAAAATATCTAAACTTTTAAATTATGCTACTACTATTATTAGAGAAAATATTTAAAAAATTAGTCCTTTGTGACAAAATATATTTTTAGAGTTCGTCGTCAACTTCCCAAGTCTAGGTAGTCAAATAAAAAAACAAAGGTTAAAACTTAAAGCTCAAATTTCTATCAAAATTTTGATAGCATTTCCCCTAAATATCGACAAATTTTTTTTAAAGTAATCTGCAAAACACATTAAACATAAATGGCCACCCGCCAATATTACTTTCAGCATGATATCAACAATAATTTCAAATTCCTCCAGTTTTCAATTACCTCCCCCCACACTTAAATATGACATTGTCCTCAATGTCAAAAGGGACATCAAAGAACAAAAAATTTGCATTCATAAACATAAATAAGAGGGATAAAGGTACTTAGCGGAGCTAGTGAAGTAGAGATATTAGCAGCTTCGCTACAATTATTGGAAAAAAATCTACGCATTCTCAGCTCATCACATCTTCCGCAAAGTAGTTCGTTATTCTAACCTGCAGAATTTAAGCACTAGAACAAGACAAGTGAAATAGGAAGAAACGAAAATAAAATAACCTAATTTAATTAGCAAAATAACCTACAAATTAAAACAAAACAAAAAAAAACAAGCTTGGGTTGCCTCCCAAGAAGCGCCTTATTTTACGTCGTCGCTCGACGTACTACTACATCTTAATTAATTGTCATAAATAGGATCTTCCAAGTCTATGATATCAACCCAATTAGCCGTAAAGCCTTCATAATAAGGTTTAATTCTATGCCCATTCACCTTAATAATGTTACCCGATTCACAATTCCTTATCTCAACTGCACCATGCTCATATACTCTCATCACCTCAAAAGGGCCAATCCATCTCGATCTCAGTTTACCCGGAAATAGTCTTAATCTAGAGTTATACAATAACACCTTATCACCAATGCTAAAACTTTTCCTCGATAACAACTTATCATGATATTCTTTTGTTTTCTCTTTGTAGATCATCGAATTCTCATAGGCATCATTCCTAATTTCCTCCAATTCTTGAATCTCTAATTTTCTATGACCACATGATTTCTCATAATCGAGATTACACTTTTGAATAGCCCAAAAAGCTTTGTGTTCGAGTTCCACAGGAAGGTGACAAGCTTTTCCATAGACAAAACGATAAGGTGACATTCCAATAGGTGTTTTATATGCGTAACTATAAGCCCATAATGCATCACCTAATCAAGCACTCCAATCCTTCCTATTTGGGTTCACAACTTTCTCCAAGATAGATTTGATTTCACAATTTGAAACTTCAGCTTGGCCATTAGTTTGTGGGTGGTATGCCGTAGAGACCTTATGAGTAACATGGTACTTCCTAAATAAAGCCTCAATAATACGATTACAAAAATGAGTACCTCGGTCACTAATAATAGCTCTAGGAACACCGAATCTATTAAAAATATGATCTTTAACAAATTCCACCACAACTTTAGAATCATTTGTCCTAGTCGCTTTAGCCTCAACCCATTTAGAAACATAATCAACGGCTAAGAGAATGTAAGTATTACCAAAAGAAGATGGGAATGGTCCCATGAAATCTATGCCCCAAATATCAAATACATTATTCACAAAAATAGTTTTAAGTGACATTTGATCTCTTTTAGAAATATTACTTGTTCTCTGACATATATCACAAGATTTAACAAATAAATAAGCATCTTTATGCAAAGAAGGCCAAAAGAAACCACATTCTAAAACCTTATGACCTGTTCTCTTTGGACCAAAGTGACCACCACACTCAAAAGAATGACAAAATTCAAGAATAGACTTAATTTCATGATCTGATACGCATCTTCTTACAATGTTGTCAGCACAAATTTTAAATAAGTACGGGTCATTCCAAATATAGTATCGTGAATCATGTTTAATCTTATCTTTCTGATGCCTACTTAAATTCTTAGGAAATTCTTTCGATACTAAGTAATTAACAATGTCTGCATACCACGGTAATATAGTATTATTTAGTTTAAGTAATTGTTCATCAGGAAATAAATCAGATGAAGATTCGATCAGTTCTTTATCATGAACAATTCTACTAAGATGGTCGGCAACAAAGTTTTCAGCTCCTTTTTTGTCTCTTATCTCTAGATCAAATTCTTGCAATAGTAAAACCCAACGGAGTAATCTAGCTTTAGATTCTTTCTTTTTCAGCAAATATTTCAAGGCAGAATGGTCAGAATATATAATCACATGGGTATCTAGCAAGTAAGACCTGAATATCTCAAGAGCAAAAATAACAGCATACATCTCTTTGTCAGTAACAATGTAATTACATTGAGCAGGATCAAGAGACTTTGAAGCATAATAAATCACATACGGCTCTTTGCCAACTTTTTGACCTAAGACAGCACCCACAACCTTATCACTAGCATCACACATTATCTCAAAAGGTAAAGACCAATTAGGCGGTCTTATTGTAGGTGCTGAAGTAAGTTTGTCTTTTAATGTGTCAAATGCAGTTTTACAATTTTCATTAAAAACAAATGATGCATCTTTAGCAAGTAAAGCACATAAAGGCGATGCAATAGAAGAGAAATTTTGTATAAATCGCCTATAAAATCAAGCATGCCCTAGAGACGATCTTATTTCACGTACACAAGTAGGGTAAGGTAATGAACTAATAATATCAACTTTTGCTTTGTCAACCTCTAGACCTTTGGAACTAACAACATGTCCTAAGACTACTCCTTTTTCCACCATGAAATGACATTTTTCATAATTCAACACAAGGTTAGTTTCAACGCATCTTTTTAATGCTAGAGATAAATTATGGAGACACCTATCAAAATCATCACCAAACACTGTAAAGTCGTCCATAAATACCTCCATAGAATTATCAAGCAAATCAGAAAATATACTCATCATACAACGTTGAAATGTGCCAGGAGCATTACAAAGTCCAAAGGGCATTCTCCTAAATGCAAAAGTACCAAAAGGGCAAGTGAAAGTGGTATTTTCTTGATCCTCGGGAGCAATAAGAACTTGAATATAACCCGAATAACCATCAAGAAAGCAAAAGTATGATCGCCCTGCAAGCTTTTCTAACATTTGGTCAATGAATGGTAAGGGAAAGTGATCTTTTCTGGTGGCTTGGTTAAGTTTCCTATAATCAATACACACCCTCCAACCATTAGACACTCTAGTAGGTATTAATTCACCTTTGCTATTTTCTACAACAGTCATTCCTGTCTTTTTAGGAACTACATGAATTGGACTAACCCATTTTAAATCAGATATAGGATATATAACACCTGCGTCACGCCACTTAAGAATTTTCTTTTTTTATAACTTCCATCATTGCAGGGTTAAGCCTACGTTGGGTTTCTCTGACAGGTTTAGAATCATTCTCTAGAAAAATGTTATACATACACAATGTGGGACTGATACCTTTAATATCCGAAATGGTCCATCCTATAGCCTCTTTGTATTTAGTAAGCACATTAATCAGTTTTTCTTCTTGTGACCCAGTAAGTAAATTAGAAATAATTACCGGCAAGGTATCATTTTCACCAAGAAAACAATATTTCAGATTACTAGGCAAGGGTTTTAGTTCCAAATCAGGGGCACATTGGACAGAAGGTATTAATTTAGGTGTATTTGCGGGTAAGTCAATACAGCAACATTTTTCAACTTATCGATAGAAATATTGTTACGAGTATGATCAAAATTATCTTTATCATTGAAATCGAACTCATATACTTTATTGAAAGTCTCTTAAGTAACTAAGTCTACTGTATCATGACTATCTATACAACTAACGACATCAACATCATTTGGGTGTTTCATAGTATCGTAGTTGTTAAGTTCAATCGTTTCTCTATCAAACTCAAATGAAAGAGTTCCTTTAAACACATCAATCTTTGTCCTAGCAGTTTTGAGAAAGGGTCTCCCTAATAATAAAGGTACATCTTTAGCGTCAAAAGAGTTACTCATGTCAATAACATAAAAATCAACGGGAAAAACTAACATATTGACCTGAACTAAGACATCCTCTAAAACTCCAATAAGATAAGCATGTGATCTATCGGCTAACTGGATTACTACGTCATTTTAGCAAGGGGTCCTAATTTTAATGATTCATAGACGGACTTTGGCATAACACTGATTGAAGCTCCTAAATCAAGCATACATTTATCTAATTTACAGTTTCCAATTTTACAAGGTATGCTAAACATCCCCGGATCCTTACACTTTGGGGGTATCTTCAATTTTGGTTAATAGTGTTTATACCAAGTGATGCGTGTCGTTTCCGCACTCAAAATTAAATTTATATTTTCGCTTACAAACTCTAACTAGCAAGTAGAAGGGTAAGTAAGGGTCGAACCCACAGGGACTAATAAACTATCCTAGATCGAAGTAATTATTATATTATTTATAATTTATAATAGTATGGGGGTGTTTGGTAAACGGCGGATATGCCATTTTTTGGCATATTGAGGGCTTTTAGCATGTTTGACCAATCAATATGCTATTTTGGGTGTTTGGTAAACGACATATTGAAACAGTAGATTTGGGCGCAATCTACTGTTTTACAATATGCTGCTCACCCCAGCATATTCAGTTGGCATATTGAGAATATATACGAAAATGACTTTCTTATCCTTCAAAATATATTTTATCCAATCTCTATTTTTAATTCATATCCATAATAGTCATTTTACTGAAAATTTAGCATTCTACTAATTTGAAACTGCTGATTACCAAACACCACAAACAAAATCTGTTAATCATATATGTTAGTCAAACATGCTAATAAAATCTGCTAATTATAATCCGCTTTTGCAACCTGCTTATGCCAATATTAATCCGCCGGTTACCAAACAGGGCCTATGTATAGCTATATAATTATGTTAAGGGGGGTTTTGTTGAGTTGAATAATTTCTAATCCAAACTAAACTAACGAAAGTAAATTAGACTAACAAACTAAAAAAAACAATTAAATAACAACGATGTTTAATTCAAAGTTAAAGTTCTAATAACGAATTAATAGGAGGCATGTAATTTTCTATAGATATTGGGTCAAATCATTGATTCACTTAATTAGTTATTGGATAGATTGGTTAACTATTTAATCCCTTGTAAGCAAGTAAATTAAAAGTTTTATTTTTTTTACTCGTTAAACTCCGTTAACCACGCAAGTTTAATCCTAACTAAATTAAATCGACTCAACCATGTAAGCACGGATCAAGTCAATAAATTTAATCGCTTTAAGAACACCAATCAATTAGGTCTTAAGGAACCAGAAAGCTGCAACTCTATAAGACGGAATTATTACTCAAAATTCTAACAATAAAGATTAGACCAGTAAGCTGCAACCTAATCAAAATTATTATCTATTAACAATAGATTTAAGAGAACAATCTAGGTGATCAATCCAAATTAATAATCATAAATCACAAAGTTAATAATGAATTTCAAATAAATACCCAATAACAATAATTAATCGTTAAACATATCAATCCAATCTCATAAACCACAATATCGATAGTTAATTACATACTCCTATTGAAAAATTACTCCATGCTAAATATTAAAACAGTAAATAATAGGTAAAGATTGAGAAAGCTCATAAAAATCGGGTTGAAAATTGGTTCGGGTTGTGTTCTCCGTGCGTGTGCTGTTTGCTGCGTGACTCCTCTGTTTTTTCTTCCCAATTCTTCTTTTCTCTCTCTTCTTTTTATACTCTTTTTTCCTTTTTTACACCGGATTCTCTTTCGTTATTTTTCCATAATGGGCTGATGGTTTCAAGCTTGATTTCGACCCATTAGATGATGGAATTTGATTTTTCTCTCTTCAACAAAGTTGTTCATCTCGAACTTAGCTTTCCAATGCATTTTTATTCGCATTATTCTGACATCGTATGAAAGAGATATTGTCGTCTTAAGACAGACCTGCAAGCATACATACGATTTTAGTAGTCTTTTACATGTATACATTTTAAATAATTAATATATATATTAAATACCAAATTTAGCACCAAGAATAATATAAGGCCGATAATAAATAAAAAATTACTAAAGTTATACGTTTAGCTCAAATAATACAAAGACGACACTGAAAATATAATATTAAAGGGGTAAAAATACGCATAAATATCGACTTATCACCAAGAGAGTCCAATATTATTCGCAATGCCCCTCTCGAGTCCATCCGGATAATGTTCCGACAACGATCTTACCATTGGCGTAGTTTGATTTATACTGAAATAATAATATCACCCTGCCCATGTTTCCCTTCATGGTTACTATTCATGCGTTTAAACTTATTTTCGTTTGTTTAGATATTCATGCCCGAACTGCCCCTGTTGCCCATGGAGAAATTTTATTTATTGAATAATTTTTCTTATAATTTTACATAAATATTGACTTTGACTTGAATTTGGATTAAATGTAGTAATTGTTTCTTTATTTGAGTGATTTTATTTGTTTTCTTATTAAATGTAGTAATTTTATTTGTTTCCTTATACTAAGTATAGACCCCGTCATATGCATGGTATATATGCAAATTTATTTTATAATATTCTAAGATTGATATAAATTTTAGTATACACGTGTAGTTGGTAGTATTTTATAGATATTCTTTTAGTAAGTGCCTTTGTCGTACATTTTGATTTACTACAAAGTAATTTTGCATTAAATGTAGTAATTTTACATAAATATGGTCATATCCTCAATTTTTTTATTTGTTTACTTATTTGAGTGATAATAATTTGGAGGTAAAAAACTTGTTGTAACGGAGGCATCCCGTTACCTACGGTTTGTTAATTATGTGAGAAGAACAAAACAAATAGCAAACAATAATAAACTGACACACAGATTTACGTGGTTCACCAGCAAAATCACTGGCTACGTCCACACCGACAAGGAGACCAAATTCACTATTGTGGAGATAATAGTACAACAGTAGACCGTAATACAAGTGCTTAATAGCCCATAGCTAAAGCCAAAAGTACTACCAATTCTACCAACCAGATAGTAATCTCAAACAGGAAAGAGACTACCCAGACTGAGTCGACCTGCGACGAACTCACTGACGAGACGAAGGACAAACGATCTTGCGCCAACCAAGATCCGAACAAACTCCAACGGTCTCCAACGAAGACGAGATCAATAGAACCACCAAATAATAGAGACTCGGAACAAACTGAGTTTTCCCTCAAGAAAACCTCACAGATCAGCCCTCTATATTGTGCTCTCAAATCATCTCCCTGTCCTAATTAACCTAGAAACTAGTCAGGTCTTTATATAGTATTATTCCACCTAAACTAGTTACCTAAACTAATTAGGAAACACGGTTCAATCTTTCCTAAAACCAAACAATCTTATGTTACCAAAACAAGAAGATCAACTTTAGGAAAGATATCAGCAACAAATCAATTCAAGGTCCAAAAGGACAATTGCTAGGCACTTATTTCCTAACAATCTCCACCTTGACTAGAATTGTCCAACCCGAACCAATCTTCAAAGTGCAGCTTCGAACAGTCGATTCTCAAGTCACTACTTGTCCCAATAATCTCCACCTTGACCTGAACGATCGCATCTTTCAACGGTCTTCAGTCAATAGTAATTTTCCTCCTTTCCGATTGTCTTTTTCACCCAAGACACGGGTCTTGCCTTTTTCACCCAAGGCACGGGTCTTGCCTTTTTCACCCAAGACACGGGTTCTGCCTTTTTCACCCAAGGCACGGGTCCTGCCTTTTTTCACCCAAGGCACGGGTCCTGCCTTTTTAACCCAAGGCACGGGTTCTGCCTTTTTTCACCCAAGGCACAGGCTTCTGCCTTTTTAACCCAAGGCACGGGTCTCTCCTTTCCCTAGGAGCCCACCTCATTGAGAAGCGGAAACAACAGTCGATATCTTGTCTTCGGAATCCTTTAGTTCGACCCGTATAGGTGAAAACCCCACCTTACTGTCAACACTACCATCCTCAGACAAGCCTACCAACCCAAAACTATTACTCCCCTTGAATTTATCAACCTTTAAAATTGTTGCTCCAGACATCTTCTCAACAAAAATTCAACAAACCCAAATAACGCCTGACTCAGCGGAAGCAAAACCTGGAGCTCAGAAGCGGAAGCGGAACAACCTGAAGCTCTGATACCAGTTTGTTGTAACGGAGGCGTCCCGTTACCTACGGTTTGTTAATTATGTGAGAAGAACAAAACAAATAGCAAACAATAATAAACTGACACACAGATTTACGTGGTTCACCAGCAAAATCACTGGCTACGTCCACACCGACAAGGAGACCAAATTCACTATTGTGGAGATAATAGTACAACAGTAGACCGTAATACACGTGCTTAATAGCCCATAGCTAAAGCCAAAAGTACTACCAATTCTACCAACCAGATAGTAATCTCAAACAGGAAAGAGACTACCCAGACTGAGTCGACCTGCGACGAACTCACTGACGAGACGAAGGACAAACGATCTTGCGCCAACCAAGATCCGAACAAACTCCAACGGTCTCCAACGAAGACGAGATCAATAGAACCACCAAATAATAGAGACTCGGAACAAACTGAGTTTTCCCTCAAGAAAACCTCACAGATCAGCCCTCTATATTGTGCTCTCAAATCATCTCTCTGTCCTAATTAACCTAGAAACTAGTCAGGTCTTTATATAGTATTATTCCACCTAAACTAGTTACCTAAACTAATTAGGAAACACGGTTCAATCTTTCCTAAAACCAAACAATCTTATGTTACCAAAACAAGAAGATCAACTTTAGGAAAGATATCAGCAACAAATCAATTCAAGGTCCAAAAGGACAATTGCTAGGCACTTATTTCCTAACAAAACTTCATGAGAAGTTGACACCTCATCAACTTCATTTTTGTTATACCATAAAATAGTATAAATTTTTTTTCTATATATCATACTAATTAATTGATTGATTAATTGACAGTACAATCTAATTTTATGACATTCACTTAACATTAGACAAATTAAACGACAAGTATTACAAAGACTCTTCGTTATTTCAGGTTTGTGCTTTGCTGCCTCCAGCATATTTGATACTACAGACTCCGAGCTACAAATAAATCGAACAAAATGTTATGATTGCTGTAAAATATTTTCTTCTTCGCACAGATGTACTACTATACGAAAAACCTATTAATACAACTTCTACCAAATACCGTGCAATCGCACGGGATCTACACTAGTTATTATCAGTAGATTAAAACTCATCGTTTTATCATTGTATACCTCGCCTTGAGAATTGAGATAATAGAAATGTACTCTATACTCCCTTCACTCATTTATTTATCCTTGATTAAAATACTAAACAAAATACCAAAAAAGGTAATGTGATTGTTAGTTTTTTTACTAAACCCTTTTATTTCAATTAATTTTATTTTTTTCTTAAATACAGAATAAGATACCGAGTACGAGTATTACTAAACACATACCATGGTCGATCAAGTAAGTACAAATTAAAGTACTCGTACAGCCGTATAAACCAAGCTAAAATCTAAAATAAGGGTCACACAAAGCGTTACTAATTTAAAAAATAAAAATAAGTCTACTGAGAGACAGTCTCTCATTAGACTTATTGAGAGATCAATTACAAATGAAGGTAACGGTAATACCAAACTGTGGACATGACATAGGTCCACCCCGACGCGGGCACGCGCGGGTTTGGGGAGGCGAATGAATCTCCATATGAGAATGGATCGAATTGAAATTTAAATCGAAGTGGAGTCGCCACCGAACTTTGTGGGAGTTCGGGCCCGTTCGAACCCACTCTATGTCGTAGTGGACCGTATACAAAATACGGCCCATTTCCGATGTCAGAGTTTATTGGGCTCGTCCCTTTGCATTACGATACCGATACCGTCACTACCGGTTATCGTGTATAGAATGACTCTCGTGCGCCAACGGTTTCGGACATCCGGAAACCGAGGTTCTGAATAAGGGGTGAGGGTACGTGTTGGGAAGCTGTAGACACCCACATTTTGACCGCCAGGTGTCTATAGCAGTGTCCGACAAACACCCGATGATGATCGGACGCAAACGTGCTTTTAACGTACTCGGAAATGGGCTCGTAATAATGGACATTTGGCCTAGGCATTTTAAGGAGTACAAATCTCACAAAACCAACCTCAAATTCAGGCCCAGTGGGTCGTTTCGAGTCAAATAACACTAATTTGGGTCGAATCCGTCACCAGGGGTAAAACCGTCTTTTAGCGACCGAGTCAAAACCCGGTCAAAGATATTTCCCGAAACTCGTAGGCTGACCGTGACATCCCACACGTCCTATTCGGACTCCAACTCTATAAAATCAGCCATACAAAAAATAATAAACAATTCCGTTTCAGGTAGAATTCGATCCCGAGTAGGAATCCTATCCGAGAACCGATTCAAGCACCCAACCGAGTGTAAACCACTCGGCCAAGTAGTATGAGTCAGCCGGTTTTCCTCTTTTCTTCCCTCACAAGAAAACGGAATTCTCGTTCTCCTGAGCTTCTTACTCAAGCGGTTATTCTAGCTCAAACGGGAATCCTATTCAAAAACCGATTCGAGCACCCGACCGAGTGTAAAACACTAGGCCAAAACAGCCCAAATCAGCCGGTTTCCTCTTTCTTCCTTCACAAGAAAGCGGAATTCTTATTTCCCTCAAATTCCTACGTTTCCTATCCTAAGCGGTAGTCAAACTCTCCCAAACCAAGGTCGGGAACTCCCTATAAATAGGACCTCCCATCCAACATCAAACATACATCAGAAATCACCGAAAAATAATACAATTCACACACACACACACGATTTTATGAACAATTAATTCATACTATCCCCAACATACATAATTCCTGAAAAAACATAATTCTTTAGCATCGAGAAACCGATATTACAAACCCGAAGGAAACCGGTCCCGATATCCGACACCCTTCACACGTCCCACCTAGCCGAGCCACCCTAACCCAACCGACGTTACCTCGACGCTCCCGTGCCTAGACACATTCCGACGAGCTCCGATCCGAGTCAACAAGAGCATGTAGGTTGAGGGTGTACCAAACCCGATTTCTCCCTTTCTTCTCCTCTCTTCTCGTCGTCCGTTTCTTATGGGTCAAGAGTCGTTTTTTATTATTTTTCTAATATCGTTATTAACGAAAAACTATTTTCATAACAAAAATTCTTAAACATACGATATCGATTTTTCTATAATCGAATATCGTATCAAAAAAGAATTATATTAAGATTTCGACGATGTTAAAAATCGTTACATCTTTTCGTTCAAAATTCTTTTCTTTTCTTTTCGTTCAAAACAAACTAATTTTTCAAAACCTTTTTTTTAGTTCATTCCGAATATTCGATATCGATTTCATAATCGAATATTGGATACGACGAATATCGAAAACATGGATCGAATACAAGTTAAATCTTAATTTGTACGCGATTCATCAAAAATAACAATTTTCGAACAAAAATAAAAACCGGACAAACCCGCACGCGAGTCGCGCCACGCCCAGGCGACTCGCGCGCAGGCCTGAAACCCGAGTCCCTTTTTTCCGATTTTTCGCTCGTTTTATTATTTATTCTTCGAACGATTTCTAAAATTTACATCTTTTCTAAAACTATTCCAAATATTTGATATTGATTTCGTAGTCAATTATCGAATATAGCGAATATCGAAAATATTAATTCGAGTACGAATCATGCAATATTCGTACGCGATTTAATAAATCGATTTTTTTTCAGAAAACCGCGTCCAAAACCAGCCCGACGCGCGACCCGCCGGCATCCCGGGCGAGCCGCGCGGCCGGCTGTCCCGACGCCCTTTTTCGTTCCTTTTTATTATTTTTCGAACATCGTTTTTTATACAAAACAACGTTCTTTTCAACAATATTTTTTAGATTTCGATTAATATTTATTTTCTCGATCTCGTCTATTTTATTTTTTGCCATATTATTTTACAAATCGATACTAACTCGTTTGTTCATCTTTTGTAGCAAATTCATCTTTTTTTATTTTATTTGTTTTATTATACTAAAACGAATCTCACATGTTAAATTTGACTTTGACATCAATTAATTTTGCATGCATTAAACCACTTAGCAACCCATTCAATTCCTCACATGTTTAGGAAAACAATGTTTGCATATCATTCATCGTTCAACTAACGCGCGCATTAAAACGTCATTCGATATCCTAGTAGAGGCCGCTAATGTGCGGGCGGGGTTGGGTGTTCTTAGTGAACTTCCCAACACGTACCCTCACCCCTTACTCAGAACTGTGGTTTCCGGATGTCCGAAACCATTGGCAACGAGAGTCATTCAATATACGATTAACCGCTCAAGTCGGCATCTATATCGACATGCAAAGGGACGAGCCCAATAAACTCTGACATCGGAAATGGGCCGTATTTTGTACACGGCCCACTACGACATAGAGTGGGCTCGAACGGTTCCGAATAACCATAAAATTCGGTGGCGACTCCGACTTCGATTTAAATTTCCATTTGACCATCTCATGGAGATTCATTCGCCTCCCCAAAACCCGCGCGTGGCCGCGTCGGGGTGGACCTATGTCATGTCCACAGAAGCCCACGAAGGACACCCAACCCCGCCCGCACATTGGCGACCTCTACTAGGATATCGAATGATTTTCTAATACGCGCGTTAGTTGAACGGGAGAAAATGAATATGCAAACATTATTTTCCTTAAACATGTGAGAAATTGAATGGGTTTCTATGTCGATTTAATGCAACTAAAATTTTAACGTCAAAGTTAAATTTAGCATGCGAAGGTTCATTTTAGTACAATAAAATAAACAATCAAATCAACAAGAAAAGTGACGAACGGTTAGTAACGGTATAACGATTGACAAATTGAATAAAGATATAGATGCGATGAATGCATGATTTTGGAAAGTTTTATATGTCACGTGATGGATTAACACGTGTTGACCGAGGTCAAGGAAAAAAATATATCGAGATCTAAAAAATTGTTTTGTCTAAAAAACGATGTTCGAAGAATAATAAAAGAGAGCGAAATAGTGCCGCGTTTCCAGGCAGTCGCACGACTCACCTGGGAACGGCGCGACTCGCCCGGGATGCCGGCGAGTCGCGTGACGGGCTGTTTCGAAATTGTTTTCTTCGGAAAATTGATGATTTTACTAAATCGCGTACAAATATTGCGTAATTTGCACCCGACTTAATATTTTCGATATTCGTCGTATTCAATATTCGATTATGAAATCGATATTAAATACTTGGAATGATTTATACTCGATTCTAATTGCGATGCTCGTCATATCCCATATTCGATTATGGAATCGATATGGAATACTAGAGTGAAAACTTTAAAAAAAAGCTTTAAGTCGTTTTAAGTTAACTAGCACGATATGAATAGATTTCCTCCGCGTTTAATAGTGTCGTAATTCTAACGAATTGTATGACAATTATTTTAGCATCAACGGAAAATCGCATTAGTTAATTTATTTGACTAGATCGTTAGATTCAACATCCAATTATGGAATTGGTATCGAATCTAACAGATCGATACTTGAATTGAAAACTCGACTTGATTCCCTCCGTATTCCGACATCATAATTAATTCTCGCGAATTGTTTGATGTCGGATCCGCATCAACGGGTTTCGACCCTTATTAAAAGATATTCGATTTGAAAGATAGTTTTGTAATTGACGACATATGCGATTAGATAATAACGATGCGAACGAAAATAAGAAAATATTGTTTAAGTTGACTCGTTTCAATAATCAAGTGCTAGGGTGTCAGGATAAGCGACCGGCAACGCGGTGTGCAGTACACTTGTATATTAGGGTTTCCTTATTCCGACATCCTTCGCACTCGACACAAATCCGCGAGTATTTTAATGTCTTTTAGTATTAGCGATATTAATGATATTATGATGCGATAAAGACGATAAAAAAAACGACCCTTATGACGATAAATGACGCGAGAAAGGAGGAGAAGAGAGAAAAGAAGATGGGATTTGGCACCCTCAACCTACATGTTTCTTATGCTCGGACGGGACTCGTAGTTGTGGCTTGCACGGGAGTATCGAGTATGTAGGCTAAGTTGTGGTGGTTAGGGTTTTGAATTCCTAAAGCTAGGTTTAGGGTTTGCTAGTGTAGTATTAGGGTTTGATTAGGGTTTGCTTAGGGTAGAATTAGGGTTGCAAAAAGATTGTTTTGAGGGTTGTGCATGGGGGTGTATATATAGGCTTGGCTATGTGCACCCGGCTAGGGTTACTCGACCGAGTAGCCCCTGGACTCGGTCGAGTGGCCCGAGAGGCTGCCCCTGGGCTGGAATGAGGGCCCACTCGATCGAGTGGCTCAGCTGGATCGCGCGGGTCCAGTGTTTTGGACCGTGGATTTTGATGGGTTTTGTTTTTGAGTTGGTCTTTTTGATGTTTTGAAAGGCTGTTTTGTATGTCTCGGAACGACTTTGACCGGGGTTGACCCAATCGCTAAAAGTCAGTTTTATTTCCGGTGTCGATTTTGACTCAAATTAGTCTTGTTTGACTGGAAACGACCAACTGGGCCTAAATTTGAGGTCTGTTTTGTGAGATTTGTACTCCATAAGTGCTTAAGCCAACAACTAATGGTTTTGAGCCCATGTCCGAGCGCGTAGAGACACGTTAGCGTCCGATCATCATCGGGTGTTTTTTGGAAATTACCATAGACACCTGGCAGTCAAAATGCGGGTGTCTACACAAACCTAATAAAAACAGATACTTTAAAAGAGTGTACACATAAAAGGCGTACGCTTGTGTAGACACCCACATTTTGACCGCCAGGTGTCTATAATAGTTCCCGCCAAACACCCGATGATGATTGGACGTAAACGTGCTTTGACGGACTCGGATATGGGCTCGTAATCATGGATATTTGGTTTAGACTTATTAAGGAGTACAAATCTTACAAAAACAACCTCAAATCCAGGCCCAGTGGGTCGTTTCGAGTCAAATAACACTAATTTGGGTCGAATCCGACACCAGGGGTAAAACCGTCTTTTAGCGACCGAGTCAAAACCCGATCAAAGATTTTCCCGAGACATGTGAGTCAGCCGTGACACTCACACGGTTGATTCCTACCCATATTCTTACAAATTTCAGATTCATTAAAGCATTAAACAATTCCGTTAAAGGTAGAATTCGACCTCAAGTAAGAATTCTATCCGGAAACCGAATCAGACATTGACCGAGTACCAAATATTCGGCCAAAACACCCCCACCAGCCGAGATACCCTTTCTTCTTTGCCAAGAAAGCGGAATTCTCATACTCCTCAAACTCCTACGTTTCCTATCCTAAGCGGTACTCAAACTCTCCTAAGCCAAGGTCGGGAACTCCCTATAAATAGGACCTCCCATACAACACTTTAAGAACCGAAAAATCACATCACAACATCATATCACACCGAGAAAAACAGTCTTATAACACGGTTTATATATATCCTCGATAGCTAGAAAATCCCGACACCTTTCCGAAGCCTCGAAGTACCGACGAAACCACACCATCATCCGGCCAAAACCCGGCGTCCAACCACCCAAACCGACACCCTAAACTCATCCTCATCATCTCGACGCTCCTAAGTCCAAGCCACTTTCCGACGAGCCTTATCCCGAGAAAACAAAGCATGTAGGTTGAGGGTGTAAATCAAACCCGTTTCTCCTTCTTCTCTTCTCTTCTTCTCGTTTTTTATGGGTCTTTTCGTCGGTCTTTTTTATATTTTCTAATATCGATATTATTAAAAAAAACTATTTTTATATATCAAACATTCTTAAAAATATGATATCGATTCTATATAATCGAATATTGTATCAAAAAGAATTATATTAAGCTTTCGACGATATCGTTACATTTTTTCGTTCAAAACCCTTTTTTACAACTTTTCGTTCAAAATAAACTCTTTTTCAAAACCTTTTTTTTAAAATAATTCCGACTATTCGATATCGATTTCATAATCGAATATCGAATACGACGAATATCGAAAATATGAATCGGGTATAAATTAATCCATATTTGTACGCGATTTATAAAATTTAACGGTTTTCGACAAAAAATAATAAAAACGGGCAGACCCGCACGCGAGTCGCGCCATGCCCAGGCGGCTCGCGCACGGGCCTGAAACCCGAGACCCTTTTTTTAGTTTTTCGTTCGTTTATTATTATTTATTCTACGACACGATTTCTAAAATTTATATCTTTTCTAAAACTATTCCAAATATTTGATATTGATTTCGTAGTCAACTATCGAATATAACGAATATCGAGAATATTAAGTCGAGTACGAATTATGCAATATTCGTACGCGATTTAATCGGAAATTTCCAAAAAAACCGCTTTCGAAAACAGGCCGCCACGCGACCCGCTGACGTCCCGGGCGAGCCGCGCGACCGGCTGCCACGGCGTGTTGTTCTCGTCTTTTTTTATTATTTTTCGTACTTCGTTTTTTATACAAAACAGCGTTTTAGTAATATTTTTCAGATTTCGATTAATATTTATTTTCTCAATCTCGTATATTTATTTACTATATTATTATTCAATCGTTACTAACTCATTTTCTCGTGTTTGTAGCAATTTATTTATTCTTTCGTTTTATTAGACTAAAACTAATCCACATGCTAAAATAACTTTGACGTTATTAGTTTAATATGCATTAAACGATTTAGCAACCCATTTATTTATTTTTCTCACATGTCTTAGGAAAATAATCTCTGCATATCATTCAACCGTCGAACTAACGCGTGTACACAAAACCGAACGATATCTTAGTAAAGGCCGCTAAGTGCGGGCGGGGTTGGGTGTTCTCAATGAGCTTCCCAACACGTACCCTCACCCCTTACTCAGAACCGTGGTTTCCGGATGTCCGAAACCATTGGCAACGAGAGTCATTCAATATACGATAAACCGCTCAAGTCGGCATCGGTATCGAAATGCTAAGGGACGAACCCGATAAGATCTGACATCGGAAATGGGCCATGTTTTAAATATGGCCCACTACGACATAGAGTGGGTTCGAATGGTTCCGAATAACCATAAAATTCGGTGGCGACTCCTACTTCGATTTAAAATTCTATTCGATCCATATCATATGGAAATTCAATCGCCTCCCCAAACCCGCGCGTCGCCGCGTCGGGGTGGACCTATGTCATGTCCACAATTTGGCGACTCCGCTGGGGATCAACTGATGAGTCACTTACCATCGGCATCCTCAGGGCGAGACTCGAAAAGAAATCGTTCGATTAGTAATGTACACGTTTTAGTTCAATGGTTCATGCATAACCCCGTTCTATCCCGGGCCGGTTACTTGTGACCGACGTCCCACTATACCACGGTGCATTTCTACTTGGATGCACTAAAGACTTCGATGGCGGAACTCGCATGGGTTTTACGGCAGATTCTAATACCAACTCGGCTTAGGAGGTCCGTCCTGATTTGCGAGAATGCGATCGTTGTTGGTATAGACCCTATTCGACCGACTGAGACTTAGACTAAGAGCATACATGGCGTCGTTATACTGTTTCCGTGACTACATGCTACTTGATCTTTTTTGGTCTTTTCAAAAACCGTCATTTTCAAAAGTTTACATCTTTTTTTTAAATCCATCCTTTTTTTTCAAAACCCGGAAAGCTACCGAATTTAGGACTTATGATTTTGACTCAAAATAGCCTATTTTTAGCCGGTATGCTGTCCAAACCTTTTCAAAAAAAAAGCCCGAAATCTCGGCCCGATAACCTCTTTCTCGGTTTTCAAAAAAAAATCGGGTCTTCCAATCCGACTTTGCTCGGTTTTCAAATTCAAATTCCCTTTTCGAAACCCTTTTCTTCTTAGGACTTCCCGTATTTAGCAGTGTCGGGTCTTGTCATAAGTTAGAATCTATAGCGTCATAGGACAGACTCCTACAAAGGGAAGCCCGTTTATACACTCGAGTCCAAAGTCTGGGGAATTCTCACATAGACCTTCCTTCGAACAGGACTAGGCCCACTTTGCCGAATCCTAAGGAAGGCCCACCATTCACGCGTCATCCGTCTAGAAGTCGGTTTTCAGTCTTTTTCTAGTCTAGTCTTTTCCTTGCTCGGGATGTACTTTTGATTCTAAGATCTGGGTCAGTTACTGATTACGCGGTGCCCTTACAGACAGGCCACCCCACACTCGAGCCATGACGCAACAAGCCATCGATGACATGAAGGCCTCATTGACCAAGCTTGAAAACATGATCACCTCGATGAGAGGGGAGCAGATCGCCATCCTAACCCGGGTAAGTGCCGTGGAGCAAGGAACTCCCAGCGGCAATGTCGATACTACTGGGCCTTTAGCTGAATTGGCCAGCGCAGTCCACAAACTGCAAGAACAGGTCCATCTGACAACCCAAAGCTCCATCCATACGGAGAATGCTCGGACCTACACCCCATTAACCGATGAACTACCCGCCAATCTCAATCTGACGGGTCTGCCAATGTTCGAGGGTACTGAAGACCCGGTCCACCATATCCGGGCTTTCAAGGAGTTCATGGCCCTTAAAGGGGTTAAATCTAACATGTTCAAACACCTGTTTGCTTCTTCTCTCGAGAAGCACCCAAGAGCCTGGTACTACCGGCTCGATTCCAAGAAATACAAAACTTGGGATGACGTGGCAACGGAATTCGCTCGGAATTACGCCGACAACACGGAAATCCAGACCACTATGCGCACCCTGGAAGTAATGGCCCAGGAACCTAAGGAAGGATTCACGAAATATCTTCAACGCTGGAGGGCTGAAAGCGTCAAACTTGTCGATAAGCCCAGTGAAAAAGTGATGGTCGAAGCCTTCGTCAAGAACCTCCTTCCTGCTTACCGGGTCCATCTCCGGTACGCCATCATACCTAGCTTCGTGATCCTAACTGAAATGGGAACGAGAATCGAAGATGATTTAAGGTTGGAAAGCCTCACTAAGGCCTCCACTAAGGGATACCAAGGGGCCAGCTCATCAACAAGCAAGCCCACAACTACTGCTGCCACTCGTAGCATCTTTGACGAGGTAAATGCACTTGATACCTCATCCCAGAAGAATGCCACTCCCCGGGTATTCACCGACATAGGCACCACCTATGAAAATGCCCTGCAGAGGCTATCATCAAAAGTCCTGGTCACCCCGATAGGCCCAACACCTGATCTCCCGGTCGAGCGACGCTCCAAGGCCTACAACCTCCAGGCCTACTGTCACTATCATCGTGGTAAGGGGCACGATACCGAGAAATGTTGGAAGCTAAAACACCTTATCCAAGATCTCATTGAGAATGGGAAGATTCCTTTGCCCGGGGGTAAACCCAACAACAAGGATAACCCGTTGGCCACTCACGCCATCTTTTCCGGAGAAGTAATGGACTGCTCACACCTCATTTCTCCATTTATCCCACAAATAAACGGGATTTGGTGCGACGACGAAGACGACGTCTACCTCACCAAAGGGGAAGCTGTCCCCATCACGCCCGAGGAGATTCAGAAGGTTAAGTCCAAGGCCTTAGCCACTAGTCAGGCCCTCATCGTTGCCGAACCACTTAAGGTGGAGCCCGCCCCAGAAGAGCCAACTCCTGAAAAGGCTCTTGTAAAACAACTAAGCAAGACTCGAGTTGACCTCTCTATATGGCAACTCCTAGTTAGCTCTCAGGAACATCGAGAGGCACTCACTAAGGCCCTCGATCAAGTCAAAATCGACTCTATGGCTACTTCTGCTGAAATGGTAGCCACGGTCCTACCCCACCTAAAGGGGAGATCCATAGAGGAAGACCCACTAATCACCTTCTCTAATGCTGATCTACCACCATTCGGGCCAGCCCACAACATGGCCCTCTACATCACGGTTATCTGCCGTGGAAAGTACCTGCCCATGACCCTAATTGACGACGGGTCAGCAGTCAATGTCCTTCCCTTGAGGACCGCCAAAGCCCTCGACATTACCGAGGCCGACTATATTCCAACAGCTCAAACCATCCAGGCTTTTGACGGAAGCCCAAAGTCAGTCGCTGGAGCCACAAAACTCACTATCATAACGGGCCCGATAGAGAAAGAGTTGGAGTTTCAAGTGATCGACGTAACTTCTTCCTTCAACCTTCTTTTAGGAAGACCATGGATCCATGCAACCAGGGCTGTATCCTCCACTTTGCATCGGAAAATCAAGCTACCTTTGCATGACACCGTCATCACTATAGAAGCCACACCTATGACTGTGGCTAACTGCAACACCTCGGGCCGCACCGATCTCTGGGGGTTCGACTTCGTAGGGGCCATCGAAGAAGACCAGCTCTTCCGTCCTTACTTCACGGTCCACCTTGACCGGATGTTGCAGAATTTGGGCTTTCTACCTGGGGTTACATCAAGGCCCGATCTCCCTGCAGGAAAAATTCTTGAAGTTCTGGACAATGGGAGGACCCAAACAGGCTTGGGCTACACCCTAACCCCGGAAAACATGGGCCAAACTGAAACCGGTAAGGTTATCTTTGTCACTCCAGTGTTCGAGACTGTCCAAACTGGCCTATATCGGCTTGCCACCACACGCCCTGGGACCCACTTGGCCCAGGACTGCAACTACATACCGGACGACATCTTCGCTCTCATCCAATCCGAAGATGCTAAGAATGCCGAGCCCGCACTAGGGCTACTTTTTGGAGAGGAACTCGCGGTCCCAACACCAAAGGAAGAGCTAGTCAGCCTCATTCTCCGCAGTCGCACCTTTGATCCGTCTAAGCTAATCTCAGAAGTCGGATCCGGGACCAGAGCTTGGAGGAAAACTGTCAAATGGACTGACAGCCAAGGAAGGACTTACAAGCTGATCACAGGGGAAGGAGAGATGCCAGAATCTGAGTCTGAGTCTGAGTCGGAGTCCGAGTCAGAGTCCAAGATTGAGTCTAGTGAGTCTGGTGCTAGGGTCAATCCTGTAACTCCCCCTCTCCCTTTAGCCATTCCTGGTGCCTCGGGGTCTGTCCCAGGCACCCTACCTATCCCGCCACTGACTAGTGATCAGATGGTAGCTCTTTTCGAGCTCTTTTCCCAATTTATGATCAATAATAACAACCGTTCTGCTTACGACTTGTCTCATTTTCAAAACTTTCTCAATTTCAAAAATTTTATGTGCAATGACATTGAGAAACCCGACGAACAGGTATCCTTACCTCCACATCTGATCGAGCAACTAGAGCAAAGGGAATCCCGCAATCCGGTAATCGAAGAAACCGAATCCATCAACGTGGGAACAACCTTAGAGCCTCAGATGCTTAAGATAGGATTATCCTTAGATCCCGAGGAGAAACAACAATTCATAGTTCTCCTTCAAGAATTCAAAGACGTCTTCGCATGGTCCTACAAGGACATGTCGGGGATCGATCGCGAAATAGCCGAACACCATATACCGATCAAGGAAGGGTTCAAGCCGGTTAAACAAAAACTCCGACGCATGAGGCCCGAATGGTCCCTCAAAGTCAAGGAGGAAGTCGATAAACAATTTAAGGCTGGGTTCATACGAGTCTCCGAGTATCCAGATTGGGTTGCGAACATAGTACCAGTTCCTAAAAAGGATGGTAAGGTTCGTGTCTGTGTAGACTTTCGGGATCTTAACAAGGCGAGCCCGAAAGACGATTTCCCGTTACCGCACATCGATATACTGGTGGATAACACAGCTGATCATGCCCTTCTATCATTTATGGACGGATATGCGGAGTATAACCAGATAAAAATGGCAGAAGAAGATATGGATAAGACCACCTTCATTACACCTTGGGGTACTTATTGCTATACTGTTATGCCATTTGGTCTCATCAATGCCGGGGCCACCTACCAACGAACCGCCACAACTTTATTACATGACATGATGCATAAAGAAGTGGAAGTTTACGTGGACGACATGATCGTCAAATCCAAAGACAGGGACGGTCACATCACCGCCCTGAGAAAATTCTTCACCCGATTACGCAAATACAACATGAGGCTAAACCCTCAGAAATGCAGTTTCGGGGTAACATCTGGCAAATTACTGGGTCATATCGTTAGCCAACGAGGTATCGAGGTCGATCCAGCCAAAATCAAGGCCATCACCGAGATGCAGCCCCCTAAAACCAAAAAGGAGATAAGAGGGTTTCTCGGGAAAGTCCAGTACATTAGCAGGTTCATTTCAAAGCTAACCATGGTGTGTGAACCAATCTTCAAGAAGCTGAAAATAGGGGAATGGTTACTATGGGACGACAAATGTCAAGCAGCCTTCGATAGAATCAAGGAAATTTTGGCCTCACCACCGGTCCTGATGCCACCTCAGCACGGTTTGCCTTTGTCGCTATACCTAACCACGACAGAGACAGCCATGGGGGCTATGCTAGCTCAAACGGTCAATTCCGAAGAACGAGCCATATACTACATCAGCAAGAAATTTTTAGAGTACGAGTGTAAGTACACCATGCTCGAAAAGACATGCTTAGCTTTGGTCTGGGCCACTAAAAAGCTCCGACATTACATGCTCAGTTACGAGGTACAAGTGTTGTCCAGAATGGATCCAATCAAGTACCTTTTCAAAAAGCCCATCCTCAACGGCAGGATATCGAGATGGACCCTGATGTTGGCAGAATTCGACCTAAAATTCGTACCATTGAAAGCCATCAAAGGACGAGTAGTAGCCGAATTTCTCGCTGACAGTCCCGTAACCGAAGAAGGACACACCGACACTTGGTCCTTGCCGGATGAAGACATTTTCCACACTGACACCGGAGCGTGGGACTTATACTTTGACGGAGCATCCAATTTCCGAGGATTTGGAGTCGGGATTCTCCTAATCTCGCCAAGAGGGGAACATACTCCCGTATCCATCAAATTGGACTTCGACGTCACCAACAACGCCGCTGAGTATGAAGCATGTATCCACGGGCTACAAGCCGCCGCCGACTTAGGGGTCACAAACCTCCGAGTACACGGGGATTCATCTCTGGTCATTAATCAAGCACTCCAAAAATGGAAAACTCGAAATGCTAATCTCATGGCCTACCAGGCACGAGTAAGGGATCTCGAGAAACAATTCCACAAGGTAGAATATATATACCTACCTCGGGAAGAAAATCAATTTGCAGATGCACTCTCAAAACTGGCATCTTTGCTAAATATTCCCGATCATATGACCAGTATGCCAATCTGTGTCGAAAGACGATCCGAGCCAGCATATATTCACGACATCGAAGAAATCGAGATACCTGATCCTGAGCCGTGGTATCAAGTTGTGCTGACATACCTAGCAACCGGGGAATATCCACCCGGAGCTGACAACCGAGCCAAAAAGGCCCTGCAAAGACTGGCAACCCAGTTCATCCGCACCGACGATGGGCAACTCTACAAAAAGACAGCGCAGGGGGCTCTCCTTCGATGCGTCGATAAAACCAACGCTGAAAAAGTTATGACTGAAGTACATGATGGCGAATGCGCCCACACATGAATGCCCAGATGTTAGTCCGGAAAATCATGAGGCTCGGATACTACTGGAATAGCATGGAAGCCGACTGTCAGCTATATGTTAAACATTGCCACAATTGTCAAATTTTCGCCAATGTACAACATATGCCACCATCCTTGCTATATACCATGACATCACCATGGCCATTTTCAACATGGGGAATCGACATAATTGGAAAGATAAACCTCTCGGGAACCGGAGGACACTGCTTCATTTTGGTAGCAATCGACTATTTCACCAAATGGGTCGAAGCCGAATCCTTTCGTATTCTCAACGCTAGCCATGTTGCCAAGTTCATTCAAAATAAGATAATATGCCGGTATGAGATTCCTCATGAATTCATTAGTGACCACGGGACCCATTTTCAAGCCGAAACAGCAGCCTTGCTGACCAAATACAAAATTCAAAGGCATACATCTTCACCCTACCGACCCCAAACCAATGGAGCGGTAGAAGCGGCTAATAAAACAATTGTCACCATACTCAAAAAGATGGCTGATAATTACCGAGACTGGCCCGACAAAATACCATTTGCACTTTGGGGATATCGGACCTCGATTCGTATTGCGACCGGCGCAACACCGTATTACCTTACATACGGCATGGAAGCAGTCCAACCCGTTGAGTTAGAAGTGCCATCACTCAGAATCCTACTCGAAAGTCGAGTACCTGAAGCTGATTGGGTTCGAGCACGATATGACTCGCTAGTCCTTTTAGACGAATGACGATCTCGTGCCCTCAATAATATTCAAGTCTATCAGAAGAGAATCCAACGGGCTTTCAACAAAAGGGTGAGGCCCAGAAACATCAAAGAAGGAGATTTGGTTCTCAAGTCTGTTCGAGCTTTATTACCAGTAGACCCAAGAGGAAAATTCAAACCTAATTGGGCTGGTCCATATATGGTAAAGAAGATTCTATCAGGTGGAGCGGTAATGCTAACGGATCTGGACGGGAGCGAGTTTGTCAACCCAACTAACCTGGACCAGCTGAAGCGCTACTACCCTTAACCCACCTCTCTCAATGTCATTTGCAAAAGTTTATTAAAAACATCTTTTTTTCAAACTTTTAAAGACAAGTCAAAAGCTAGAATTATTTATTCTACTGTTACAAACATCTTGAACCAATAGTCTCGATGTGTTTCGAGATGGCAAATTAATTCAGTCTGAACTACGTTTGGTTTGACTCCATTTATTGTGGATACGTAGGCAGCCCCTCAAAAGGGCACAACCACTGCAATCGAGAAAAGAAAACAGGAACGGTTCTTTAATAAACCTTTTCTTACTTATTTCAAAAAAAATCAAAAAATCAGCACAAAATAAATAATACTAATACTTAAATAATAAAAACTAGGGCATTTTTCCCTTTCCTTTGCCCTTAGCCTCCTTTTCCATCCACCGGCGTCGACGTGGAGGTGAACGCTCCCTAATCACCAAGGGAACCTCCTTAACCCGGGCTCGTTTCTTCAAACTCGACTCCCCGGTCACCTCGTTATCACGCGGGCCTAGCCTGTCTTGGACCACTAGCCTCGGTCCAAGTCTTCTCTCCAAATCACTAGCACCGGTCTCATTAGCCTGAGTCTTAGTTTTTGACTTAGAACCCGACCCCGGCTCAGCAAAGGTAGTTGGAGTCTCTTCGAAGAACCGCCTGTTGTCTTTGGCCGATTCTCGGCGGGCCAAGTCAAGAGCTTCTTCAGTCTTCAAAGTTTTACGGGTCTCCTGGGATTCCTCAGAAGTCCATTTTCGGTAGGATTCAGAAACCCAAGTGGTCTGACAAGGACGAGGTATAGTCCATATGACACGGGTAAACCACCGCTGTAGCCACGTGTCACACATAGCGTCCGTCAATTGGATCGAAACGCTAATAATTGCCTCAGTCTCAGGGATCTGCTGAAACGAACCGAACTGTCTCAGAATACGGTCCGGATAGATATGGACAGTCCAGTCCAAAGACAAGATCACCAGATAACGGGCCTTGTCCCTCCTAGCTAACCCCGTCAGCCTCGAAAGGAACCACCAGATGACGTTCCACCTAATCAAAGGCCCACCATGGAATGTTAGCTCTTCATCCCAATATTTTTTAGTTATGTGATGACTTGATCTTATTCGACGAGACCTTGAACCGATCTGACAGCTACGATATCTGGATATGTTCACCGGGGGCTCTATGATCGACAGACGCTCGGATAACCACATCTGCAAAAAATTTCGAAAAGTCAAAAACTTTCGAAAATCAAAAAAATTCGAAAAAATCGTAAAAACCAAAAAAATCAAAAAAATCAAAAATTTCGAAAATTTCGGGAAAATCAAAAATTTTTGAAAAAATTGAAAATTCCGGAAAAATTCAAAATTACCGCAAAAATCGGGAAATCGGGCAGTTATTCAAAAAAAACGGTTAAATACCTGCAGAAGACGGATACTCCTCGTCAATTGTCGATCCGGGTCGAGTCTCCTAGCGTCAAGGCCCATAATAATCTCCCCAGTTATCAGCCAAGCCAGGCTGTGACCTGTCTCCATTTGGTCAACTATGCTGATTAGCCTGATCTCACCTAAGCATGAGTCAGCATCCATTCGACCTTCGAAGGCATATCTATGCAGCATACAAAAGGCAAAGGCCCTACGCCTATGGGTAGAAGTAATTCTTTCACCAACTGGGTCCATGAATTTGTCAGCCAAGTCAAATAGGGAAACTGAATCTCCCTTCACCATACGGGCTGTCTTAGCGTGCGACAGGCCTAGAAAATCCCTCAACCTCCTCCTTGGGTCAGAATAAAATGGGGGAATAGCCGGACGAGCATTAGGGCACCAACCGCCTATAGCTGCAATTTCTTCAGGAAGGGGACACATTTCTCCTCGAGAAAATGCAAAAACATGGTAGGTAGTATCCCAAAAGGCTAAGCAAGCATCAAGGAAATGTGAATCTACCCTAAGTCGCTGAAGTGGGAATAAAGACACAATTCCCATTTGAGTTACCTAAACTTTATCTTCATCTCGAAAATCCTGGGCCCACGCCTGAAGCATCGCGGTCAAATGGTCAATACCCATTGCAAGAATAGTTTCTTTTATTTATCCTAAAAATCTAAAGGGATTTTAAGGTAGAAAAAAAAGATTTGGATGGGAATATGAAAAATAAGAAGCCAAAGCCCTCTATTTATAATAGGGATATCTCTTTTCCTAGTCATCGCAGGAATAGGCTTTATATCACTTCCCCTGCTTCACCTAGGCATACAGGCCTAACCAGGGAATTCCAGGAATCCGTGTCAGAATCCGATTAGGAATCAAAGTCATCCCAAGCGTCCTTATTTCCAAACTTTCCAAAAAATTTCAGCATTTTTTCTCTTCAAAAAATGTTTTCGAAAAATCATCACTTCTTCCCCAGCATGAGTCAGTGTCTCACCTAAGTGTTACATACAGATTATGTCAGCATACAGGTACACCCAAGACTCCCGGAAAATTCTAAGAAAAAATTCCCCAGTGGAAAACCCAGGCGACATTTTATATCTGTAAACAGATATACCCATAGCTTCCAAGGCAAGCTCCCGCGCAATTCCAAGACAGGATGTACCTGTAAACAGGTATACCCATGGCTTCCAAGGCAAGCCCTCACGACATTATCAGCATCAGCCCAGGTACGATTTCTATCTTTTGGCTGGCGAGCCCTTCACGCAGGTCTAATGGACCCTAAACGACCCGATCGGAAGTTTGCCAGGTTTTAATCCTTGATTGACCTGGTAGCTACTCTGACTTTTGCCTTGTCCAAGCCTCAGTCAGAGTGGGGGCTCTGTAGACACCCACATTTTGACCGTCAGGTGTCTATAATAGTTCCCGCCAAACACCCGATGATGATTGGACGTAAACGTGCTTTGACGGACTCGGATATGGGCTCGTAATCATGGACATTTGGTTTAGACTTATTAAGGAGTACAAATCTTACAAAACCAACCTCAAATCCAGGCCCAGTGGGTCGTTTCGAGTCAAATAACACTAATTTGGGTCGAATTCGACACCAGGGGTAAAACCGTCTTTTAGTGACCGAGTCAAAACCCGGTCAAAGATTTTCCCGAGACATGTGAGTCAGCCGTGACACTCACACGGTTGATTCCTACCCATATTCTTACAAATTTCAGATTCATTAAAGCATTAAACAATTCCGTTAAAGGTAGAATTCGACCTCAAGTAGGAATTCTATCCGGAAACCGAATCAGACATTGACCTAGTACCAAATACTCGGCCAAAACACCCCCACCAGCCGAGATACCCTTTCTTCTTTGCCAAGAAAGCGGAATTCTCATACTCCTCAAACTCCCACGTTTCCTATCCTAAGCGGTACTCAAACTCTCCTAAGCCAAGGTCGGGAACTCCCTATAAATAGGACTTCCCATACAACACTTTAAGAACCGAAAAATCACATCACAACATCATATCACACCGAGAAAAACAGTCTTATAACACGGTTTATATATATCCTCGATAGCTAGCAAATCCCGACACCTTTCCGAAGCCTCGAAGTACCGACGAAACCACACCATCATCCGGCCAAAACCCAGCGTCCAACCACCCAAACCGACACCCAAAACTCATCCTCATCATCTCGACGCTCCTAAGTCCAAGCCACTTTCCGACGAGCCTTATCCCGAGAAAACAAAGCATGTAGGTTGAGGGTGTAAATCAAACCCGTTTCTCCTTCTTCTCTTCTCTTCTTCTCGTTTTTTATGGGTCTTTTCGTCGGTCTTTTTTATATTTTTTAATATCGATATTATTAAAAAAAAACTATTTTTATATATCGAACATTCTTAAAAATATGATATCGATTCTATATAATCGAAAATTGTATGAAAAAGAATTATATTAAGCTTTCGACGATATCGTTACATTTTTTCGTTCAAAACCCTTTTTTACAACTTTTCGTTCAAAATAAACTCTTTTTCAAAACCTTTTTTTTTAAATCATTCCGACTATTCGATATCGATTTCATAATCGAATATCGAATACGACGAATATCGAAAATATGAATCGGGTATAAATTAATCCATATTTGTACGCGATTTATAAAATTTAACGGTTTTCGACAAAAAATAATAAAAACGGGCAGATTCGCACGCGAGTCGCGCCATGCCCAGGCGGCTCGCGCACGGGCCTGAAACCCGAGACCCTTTTTTTAGTTTTTCGTTCGTTTATTATTATTTATTCTACGACACGATTTCTAAAATTTATATCTTTTCTAAAACTATTCCAAATATTTGATATTGATTTCGTAGTCAACTATCGAATATAACGAATATCGAGAATATTAAGTCGAGTACGAATTATGCAATATTCGTACGCGATTTAATCGGAAATTTCCAAAAAAACCGCTTTCGAAAACAGGCCGCCACGCGACCCGCTGAGGTCCCGGGCGAGCCGCGCGGCCGGCTGCCACGGCGTGTTGTTCTCGTCTTTTTTTATTATTTTTCGTACTTCGTTTTTTATACAAAACAGCGTTTTAGTAATATTTTTCAGATTTCGATTAATATTTATTTTCTCAATCTCGTATATTTATTTACTATATTATTATTCAATCGTTACTAACTCATTTTCTCGTGTTTGTAGCAATTTATTTATTCCTTCGTTTTATTAGACTAAAACTAATCCACATGCTAAAATAACTTTGACGTTATTAGTTTAATATGCATTAAACGATTTAGCAACCCATTTATTTATTTTTCTCACATGTCTTAGGAAAATAATCTCTGCATATCATTCAACCGTCGAACTAACGCGTGTACACAAAACCGAACGATATCTTAGTAAAGGTCGCTAAGTGCGGGCGGGGTTGGGTGTTCTCAATGAGCTTTCCAACACGTACCCTCACTCCTTACTCAGAACCGTGGTTTCCGGATGTCCGAAACCATTGGCAACGAGAGTCATTCAATATACGTTAAACCGCTCAAGTCGGCATCGGTATCGAAATTCTAAGGGACGAACCCGATAAGCTCTGACATCGGAAATGGGCCATGTTTTAAATATGGCCCACTACGACATAGAGTGGGTTCGAATGGTTCCGAATAACCATAAAATTCGGTGGCGACTCCTACTTCGATTTAAAATTCTATTCGATCCATCTCATATGGAAGGTCAATCGCCTCCCCAAACCCGCGCGTCGCCGCGTCGGGGTGGACCTATGTCATGTCCACAGCTTGTTATAAAAATCGGTACAAAAAAAGTTTCATTTAGAGAGACATCCAATAATAAAATAGATACGAGTAACACATAAAAGTGGTATTGAAAAGTAGTCTATTAATAACTTACTAGTATAGACCCCGTGCAATGCACGGTGTTTATAATAATTTTATCTTATAGAATATTTCATTTAAGATTTAAAATAAGAAAATCATTATTTTATTTTTACTATTTATCAACTTTGTAATTAAGATATAGAAAATTATTTTTTTAAATCGCAAAACTAATAAAAATACTTGAGTAATGTCTCGAAATGTATTAAATAATGTGTAATTGATAAAAATATTGCTTATATTTTTTATATACTCTGTGTATGTTATCTCACATTTCGAGATACTCACTTCTCTCATTAATATAACGTAAAACACATAGATATTTATTAAAAAAAATTATAATAATGATTTTTTTTTTAAATGGTTAGCACGTCATGAAATAAACATTCTCTTTGTGTAAAAAGATATTCCATTTTTCATTAGAAAATTAAAGTTTTTTTTAATGGACTGTCTCAAGTAGGGGTGTCAACGATCAGAGCCGGTTCGTAGAGCCCTCAGAATCGGCTCGGTCAAAGCTCGGCTCAAGCTCGGTCAAAACGAGCTCGAACTCGAGCTCGAGCCGAGCTTGTTCAAATTCGAGCCGAGCCCGAGCTCAGTAAGGCTCGACTCGGAAGCTCGTTTGGGCTCGCTTTTTTAGTTTTTTACATTATAAGTTTAATAATTTTAAATCCTAATTATTCGAAATATATGTTTATTTGATATTTATAATTACTATACTTTAAAATTTTGTAACAATACTTTATAATTATATTTTTAGTTATATATATTTATAAAGAGACGAAAAAATATAATGGTAAACAAGCTTGGTACGAGCTCGAGTTTCAATTTTTTGAGCTCGACGAGCTTCGAGCCGAGCCCAAGCTCGAGTTAAAATTTACGAGCCGAACCCGAGCCCACCCGAGCTCGAGCTCAGATCGGCTCGTTTACACCCCTAGTCTCAAGCGTAAGACTTATATTACGTAATTTGTGAAACTTTTTTTTTATACGGAGTTTAATAGTATATTCCGTATTTTGTATATTTTAAAAAAAAAGTTAAAGTAAAAGGCTCATTTCGATTTTTTTCCCAGGAACTCATGTTTTTTTCACAAGGTTAATGACATCATATCTTAAAACTTCACAAGATTATATATTTTCATAAAAGAAGTTTTTTTATCAATTTTTGCGACATTAATGACAATAAATAGTTTGTGAATATATATTAGTAAAATGTTATTTTACTTCCTTATTTAGAAATTAATGTATTTTTTAGGGAAAATTGTTATTTGTAACTGATATTCTCTTAGTATATATAGGAATATAGGATTTTCTGTGAGTTTTACTATATATATTAGGCTTTGTAAGTTTGTATAAACAATCAGACTATATTTCTTTTTTATATATTTACTAAATTTATATCAATGTTAAGAATATGATCTTTGATATGATCAAATAGATACAGAGTATATAATAACAATCATACGTATTTTATATCCTAGGTAAAATATTGTATGGATAGTGTAATCTTCTATTAACAAAAAAAAGTGCAGTTATTTTGTTAAAAATGGAATATACATTATGTTTATACTTTTTTTATTTTATTATAATCTTCTATTATGATTACATTATTTTGTAAAAAATTTGATTATACTGAATTTCCTTAAGATAGAAATATAATAAAAATCATAACTATTTTATTCTATATAAAATATTGTATGAGATATCTTCTATGAAATGCGAGATTTTCGTAATTAATGTAATCAATTATCCCCTATATACTAAAAGAATAACGCATGCACACATGTCCAACACCACGTTAAACGTTTCCCTCCAAAAGTCTTATTTTTTAATTATGGAAACAAATTATTATAGAAACAAATACTCAATTAACTCATACTTTTAAAACTTTAATTTTACTAATTTTACTTTTAAAACTTTTATTATATTTTTATCTTAATATTATTAATAATAATTAAATTAATCTTAGCAGTATAATATATTTGGTATGCTATATTTTTAAATGCATAATTATAATGTAGATATGGATCATAATGTATAATAATGTAGATATAGATTATATATGGATTATAATACTCCGTATGTAATAATATATAAATTGTAATGTAGATATGAAATTTATGCATTATATATGGAATTTATGGCATAATAATTATTATATCAAGTAATCATACTATATTATATAACCTCATATCACGTTAAATGCATATATGTATAATTAAGTCAAACGAATATATGGAAATTCTAAAATGTAGATTAATATATTGATATATGAATCAACCCAATCGCCTTAATAATTAAATGACACAATAAAGATAAGCCAAATAAGTAGCCCAACAAAGTAGGCGGGGAAACACATGAGTAATGTTATTTGGTTAGTGAAAAGGGGATCGAGAAACCGTCTCTTCCGAGAATTTGAGTTGAAAGAAAAAGCAACAAATCATCTCTAATTTGGTTCCTTTTTCTACCAATAATCTAATTAGAAATGTATATTTTGCCATGTATATTATCTTGTGTATTTATCTTAAACTTAAATCTTAAATGCTGTCACGTTATTAGTTTCTAATTTCTATATATATATATGACGAAAAAGTAAAATAAGCCAAAATCTGTTTTCTTCCTAAAAGTAAATATATATATTCTTTCTAGTTTCACATCATCATTGTCATAGTTTCACATTGACAATTCACAACTAATAACAACAACAACAACTATCTGTTCTTCTGATCTTCTCTTCTCTTCTCTTGTAGCGAGCGTAGCGTAACAATGGCTACAAAGAGTGACGAAATTCATGAAGAAGAATTAAAGGTTGAAGAAGGCAGTCGAATTCCGCTTCCTGCCTCTAAACTCGCTTTTTTTTGTTCTTCCTCTTACTTCGTCTGCATCACGCAAAAGGTCTCGTTTCATCATTTCCCTAATTCATTCGTTACTCTTTTATTTTATTGCCTGCGTAGATTACAAATGAAAAAGACGGAGAGAGTTAATCATTAAGTATCTCTTCCATCGTGAATACTTGATCGCAATTATTAATTACATCATGTAACTTGAAATATATTCCCTTTGTATCAGTTTTGACTTTAATTTTTATGTGAATATTGTATATTAGTTCAAAATTTTTAAAAATTACATCATAAAATTCTTTACGAAAAGATCTTTCAAATGAGTATACATCTCATAATGATAATTTTTTCCTTATATTCTGGGAGATAATTTATCATATTAATGTCAAGTTTTATAATTTTCATCTTAAAACCTTTAAATTCGTTTAACAAAAAGTTGTCGTCAAAGAAATTATAAAAATGAATTAATTAGATTCTTCGTAGAAAATGTTTCATTTAATTTGAGTATAAATTTCATATTATTTGCTCGAAAAAGTAAAAGTGAAAATGACTTATAAAAAAACAGCAACTATACTCAATCTTTTACTTTTGATTAAAATATTCTGACATGTTTCATGCACATAAATATCAAAGATTTGAAGTAATATTAGTTAGTTTGGTTTTCAGGTTGAAAATAGATTAATTTATTATTATTATCGGATTATAAGTTAAAACGGTACTATTAATTATGTTGTTGTATATATTTGGATTGTCACAGTTGGTTGCAGAAGCGATTGGAATGTATTTTATAATATTTGCGGGGTGTGGGTCGGTGGTGGTGAACAAGTTATACGGTGGGACCGTAACGTTCCCGGGAATATGTGTGACATGGGGTCTAATCGTCATGGTCATGGTTTACTCTTTGGGTCATATTTCCGGGGCCCACTTCAACCCGGCCGTCACCCTCACGTTCGCTATCTACCGTCACTTCCCTTACAAGGAGGTTAAATTAATTACTTCTCTTCTCATTCAATTCAAATCTCGTCAGCATTCAGAACTCGTTTGATTACTCATCTAATTACCGGGAAGTCCAAAATCCCATGAATTGTATTTTCAGGAAATTGTTTGGTTGCCCATTTCATGGGAATTGGAATTGTCAATTCCTCCCTAAGCTAATGGGGGAAGTTACTCACCAAGCCCCTTTCGTGTGTAGAATTTTTCACATGGAGTCATTTCCTACCTGACAACCAAACAATATTTTAATAATTTCCATGAAATATAAATTCTCACCAAACGAGCCCTCAATATGTCATCCATCTTATAATATTTATAATATATGAACTTGAACAGGTGCCGTTATACATGGTGGCTCAGTTGATAGGTTCGGTACTAGCAAGTTGCACGTTATCAGTGATGTTCGACATGACTCCTAAATCATTTTTTGGGACGATTCCGGTTGGATCTAATGGACAGTCTCTTGCTATCGAGATTATCATTTCGTTTTTGCTCATGTTCGTCATATCTGGTGTTGCAACTGATACAAGAGCGGTAATTTAAGTAATTTGTTACTTACGATTACGAGTATAATTAAGGTAAGGTTTCTCATTAAGATATTGCGATAATAATAATGTATTTGTTGTAGATCGGAGAGTTGGCAGGAATTGCTGTGGGAATGACCATAATCCTCAATGTTTTCGTAGCGGGGTACGTAACTCTCTCATCATTCTCCTTCGGTTGCCACTCTTGACTTTGCTGATCTAATATTAGGATGAAATTAGTTTTGGTTTGGTCAATCCCTTCAAATTGTCTTGTGAAACGGTCTTTTGTGAAACTGTTACGGTAATAAGAAAACTTTATCCATGGCAGTCGTGAGGGCGTGAGTGGCAACTGATTTCTCTTTAAAGATTTCAAACATCATCCTAAAATATCAGCTTAACAAACTAAGGGCTCGTTTGGTTAACCATGAGAAGATGGAGTTATCGAGAGCTTAAATTCACGTGGATTTGTATTTCATGGGAATTACAAAAATATTGTTTGATTGCCACGTGGGAAATGACTTCCTTGGTGGTAACTTCCCCCATTGTGGAGGAAGGGGCAATCCCGGGAAGTGGCAATTCCCGGAAGTAGGCAACCAAAAAGCATCCCAATTTATCAATTCATGGGAAGTTCTACTTCCATTATTTAAGAGGACAATCAAACGACCCCTAAATACATGAGTTAAATTAATACCCTACTTTTTACCAATGATTGTAGAATTTCAATAAAATACTCCTTATTTACCTATATTTCATGAAATGAGAAAACTTTTACTTCTGCAATTATCATTATCATTATCATTATTATCATTATTATTATTATTATTATCTTTATGTAAACTCGTCTTGTATAGACATTTATGATGGACTGTTTTATGAGTACTACTTTTTGGGCCCAGCGATGCTGGGCGTATAACGTCCAAGTTTTTCGATAAGGTTTTTTCACGATGAGCGTCTTCTAACGATGTTGGGATATGTAGTGAAACTTGATTAAACATGTACGGAGTAGTTATTATTTTCACGAATGCGTACATTATTTGTTATATACAGTAGATAGATAAAATGATTTATGATAACTGATTAAAGTACGAATATTTTCACTTATCCAATCATGAAAGAATTAGCATATTACTCGATACTTTATTATCAATGAAAACAAAGCGAAATTAAAGTTCATAATATAATTGTGTAACTTCTATTGAAAAATGAGTGTGTGTGTATATATATATATGTATTGCAGAAATAAACCTTGGGTGAATGAGGTCTTTATATATGATGTAAAATTGGCATAATAATACACACGAGTAATACGTAGAATAGCAACTAACAAATAATTCGAACCGAGAAAACAGCATATTCGATACAACGACTCATATATGTGAAAGGTAATTTAGATCAATACATATTATGGTAGTTGTCTTATATAGTGACTAAGATAGAGGTACCATGTACAGTAGATGGGGAGTTTCGCTGGACAAAAAAAACAATACCTACAATTATGTAAAAGATAACAAAGAACAATGTTTATAATGACCTTTAGTTTTGATGGAAGTATATATTCCCTTCATTTATACTCCGTATTTCATTTCAATTGTTTTCTTTTCTTTTCTTGACCATGTATAAATCGCTAAAGTGTTAATTAACCTCCGTTACTAAGAAAATTATGCACGTAAATGATAACGAAGAACAATGCTTATAATGACCTTTAGTTTTGATGGAAGTATATAGTCCCTTCATTTATGTATCATTTCATTTGTTTTCTTTTCTTGACCCTTTTATAAATCACTTAAATGGTAATTAGGTCTCATTATTACTATATTCAATTGTGAAATTGAATCCTTGAGGTTTCAATTGTAGTGATTAGGCCCTTAGATTAGGTAAAAAGTTTAATTGAACTTTTTAATCGAAATCTTATGAGATGTTAGATATTTCATCCTAAAAAAATACTCTAAATTATAACCTAATACCTAAGTAGAGCGTATCGAAAAAAACTAACATTAGTAATATTTTTTTTTGCAAAATCTTAACTCACAAAAATAAATAAATAAATGATTTCAAAATTTTATAATAATAATTTTATATTATATATATATATATTTTAAATTATCGCACAACGTAAAACCTTCAAATATTCATAAAAAAAATTACAAAAAGGCATTTTATCTTCAATAATGAGTTTATCTCATAAAGTTTTTTTTACCATCTTTTAAAATATCTTTACCAGTGGTTTGAAAAAAAAATACAAACATGAAAAATAATTTAGTACGAAGTAATATACTTTTAATTCTTAGGTCTAAGAAAAAGGTTTATCACGTAGTTACATTTTTTTTCCGAATTCGATCTTATGTCAAAAGTATATAAAAAAAATTAAAAGTGTACAAAATAAAACCCAAAAGATATTTAGTTCATATTTCGTAAGTTTAAAAATTCAAATTTATGAAGATTAATTAATTTTTCCTGCGAAAATTTGTATTTTGTGTTATAAATATGCAGTATTATTTTTATTTATTTATTTATGAATAGTTTAAACTTAATGGGTTTAATTTTACAACTGAATATAATCCAGCCGTTTAGGGGCTTAATTAATACTTTTGCGCTTTATAATTGTTACACCCATTTTGTTATTATATGTTGTTATAGTGCCGTTTGATTCAAAACAATGAAACGATAATTTTTAAATTCACCAATTCTAGTATTAGATGATCTCACAATAAGTTTATTGTGACACCACTCACACAGTATAAGTTAGTTACTTTTATTATTATTATTATTATTATTATTATTATTATTATTATTATTATTATTATTTTCTATTAACTTAGTATGTGTTAGTGTCACGATAAGTTATCGAGACGGTATCACCAGGGAATTGCTCTTTTAAATTGATTTGCTTTATTTACAAGAAAATACTTCATCCGTATCAATCATTTGTGTACCTTTGATTAAAATACCCCTAAAAATATATATATATAAAAGTAAACAAATGATTAAGACATAAAGAGTATATATATAATCGAAGATCTCTTCGATTCAATAACGTGCCTATGAATATTTTGCAATAAATATTTTTATGTAACGCTAACAATTAAACGTAATACTCCATATCTACTTATGTTTTGGAAAGAGTATTACATATCATATCTATTTATATTGTGAAATACTCCAACAAATATAATAGGATTGTTCAACATAACATCTTCTAACATACAAAGTAGGAGTACAAATTAGCCTATATGAAACATACCTACTATGTAATAATGGCAATTTGGTAATTTTTAAAAAAATGAAGGACAATTTTGTCCAACACACAAATTACGCAATTCATGGAACTCCTCTTCTCCCTTTTTATATTCACTTTTAAATTGATTTGCTTTATTTACAAGAAAATACTTCATCCGTATCAATCATTTGTGTACCTTTGATTAAAATACCCCTAAAAATATATATATATATAAAAGTAAACAAATGATTAAGACATAAAGAGTATATATATAATCGAAGATCTCTTCGATTCAATAACGTGCCTATGAATATTTTGCAATAAATATTTTTATGTAACGCTAACAATTAAACGTAATACTCCATATCTACTTATGTTTTGGAAAGAGTATTACATATCATATCTATTTATATTGTGAAATACTCCAACAAATATAATAGGATTGTTCAACATAACATCTTCTAACATACAAAGTAGGAGTACAAATTAGCCTATATGAAACATACCTACTATGTAATAATGGCAATTTGGTAATTTTTAAAAAAATGAAAGGACAATTTTGTCCAACACACAAATTACGCAATTCATGGAACTCCTCTTCTCCCTTTTTATATAGGTTAAGGAAAACTATCTTGTAAACTCGTTATCGAGCATAAGAAGTTCAAAAAACGAACAACTAGTCTTGTTTAAGACAAAGTTTCCATCTTAAACCCTAAAACGGGTCAAATCGTTATACATGGGTCTAATAAAGACAACATTTGACATTTCCTAACCAACTTGACACGTAATTTGGTATGAATTTCAGTATTTGACCCATCTTAAAGAAAGTTATAAAACCGGTTTTTTTGCAAGGCTAGTCATATGGTAGTAGAAGAGATTGTCTTGGGTTTTTAGGCAAATTCTTGTTTGCAAACGTGTGACGATCATATAATACTATCCATGTACTTTTTCTAGGCTTATCTTTTCTAACCAAGTGGTAGTATTTGACCCGTCAAGGATATTTACCCGAATTTTTATGGTACGTATTGAATGGTTTGATGTAGGCCGATATCGGGAGCGTCAATGAACCCAGCAAGAAGTTTAGGCCCAGCAATTGTGAGGCGAAATTACAAAGGTATATGGGTGTACATAGTTGGGCCACCCCTTGGAACTATTGCTGGAGGCTTTGCTTACAATCTCATCAGATTTACTGATAAACCTCTCAGAGAACTAACTAAAAGTTCTTTTATTAGGAGTGTTTCAAAAAATTAAAACTTTGTTTCATTTTACATCCCAATAGACCCAATTTATCAATTCATGGGATGTATGAATTTGGTATGAATTTCAGAGAACTTGACACGTAATTTGGTATGAATTTCAGTATTTGACCCATGGGATGCAAATCGACGGCCTCGTAATTTGGTATGACACGTAATTTGGTATGAATTTCAGTATTTGACCCATGGGATTCTTTTTTTTTAAACTTGGAAATACATTTTTATCGTCAAGAAAATCGACGTGCCTTTTGCTTGTTTATCGGTCTTTAATTTGCTTAGTTGATCAGCTATCACGGCCTCGTCATCCCATGAAATTTGGAGGTTCTAATCTAGTATTCTAGTTTTGACGTGGAGGTCTTAGTATAACATTCTTATGGAACTGAATGTTATTTAAAAGAGTTCCTAATTTTATTTAGTCAAAAAATTGAGGTCATGACTCAATGAGCAGATTATACAACCACTTGTACATAGCTCTATGTACAAGTGGTTTTATGATTTTGAGTGTTATCACAAAATTTTCGAGTTTTGTTGTAAATTTTTTGAGGTTTGGTGTAAGTTGTTGAGCTAAATCACATTAATGTTTAAGCTCAAAAAATTACAACTCGACTTAAAAACTTGTATAAGCTCGATAAGTATATACAAAAGATTAAGAACTGAGGGTGGTCATAGATACAACTGGTGGCATAAATTTTTTTTTTCGTCACGACTTAATAGGAGGATAGCGGTTGGATTACAATAATGTGCATGAGCTACACACAAATGTAGGATAGATAGTCGATCACATCAAGTTACTATTATTATTATTAGATGATGATGATGATGGGAAGGTTTATATGGACTATATATAAGGCTAATTAAGCTCATACCTCCTCTATTATAGCCATTTGCTTTAGAAAGATACCCTCCCCATGTGAGTATGTGACCATTAATTATATGGGTTGGAGACCTTGGAGCCAATACGTACTCAACCATAATGTTAGATGAAAAAGACTAGGATTAACATGACACCTTGTTACCATAGATAGAGGTGGTCATGGGATGAGATCGGGCCACCACCAATTCATACTCGTAACATTGTGCCCGACACAACCCAAATGAGGATCGAGTCAGGCTAGCTAGGCCAAATCTCGATGCTACTCTTCATGTACCAAAGAAACCAATACACTACAAGTATGTTATACAGAGTACTACATATAATCTGGACCAGATGACGTTGTAATGTTGAAAAGATGTTGAGACTTTAGAGATCATAAATTCAAAATACTATAGGGAATAGTAGGGTATTAAATTGGAGAAGCTAACGCTAAGTAAGTAAAGTTGGTGTGTCATAGGGTGGAGGTTGATATGGTCATATGGATGTGGATTGTGATTTTTGGAGAGATCCGCGTATATAAAAGTAAAAGATTTTTAGGAATAAAGCCTAATAATTAAAGGCAGAATGCAAGAGCGTTTTGTGGGAGTTGTATGGCTTAAGGCTATGTCATTTAGACTTCGAACCTGTCGTTCAAAGGGCGGTTTACATGGTGTACGTGGTTTGCAGGCTATTGTGTACACCCGGGGGTTTACCCAGAGCGCACCAAAGGTAGCGGCTGCGGGTTCCCTCGTCACCTAAAAAAAAAGGCAGAAAGACGCATGAATATGGTAATATGCTCTCAACCAACGCTGCCTGGCTGCCTACTTATTCTTACTTTTTGGCATGTTTATTAATTATAGAAACACACGAAGTATACATCTTGCTGTATTTCGTAAGCTCCGACTCATTAGACTAGACACCCCAACTACCGCAACTCCCCAACATTCCCACTCGACTTCAAATTTTTGATGATCAAATTGCACATCGGTTTACCCAGAATACATCAAAGATAAGGACTGCGGGTTCCCTCGTCATCAAAAAAAATTGTAATTGCATTGGTGTATGTTACCAATCAAGCTTATTAGGCCAACAGTACTATTAATACAATAAATTACCCGCTATTATATTATTAACCTCCTCCTTTATTACTTCAAATTATGCTCTACCCTGTTCTTGACTGCTTTCCATATCTTATATATCTTCTTTTGAAGAATAGCGGACACATTCTCTCCAATTAACACTTTTTCACCGCTCTTGATTTTCCTCTTATTGGTGCACAGTTCTTTCAGAAATTTAGCATATTTAGGCATTTGTCTAATAACATCTAAGAGAGGTATATTAATTTCTACCTTCCGAAATGTTTCTAGAATTTCATTATCCAGCTCTTGTTTCTTTGACTGAGCAAATCTTGAAGGGAATGGAACAAATGTCTTAAGATTAGTAACATCAGGTACGGATTTAGTGATTTCTTTTTCTTGAGTACATTTCTCACCTTGAACATCTTTTTCACTATCAAAAGATTCATCTTGATTATCACTAACATCCCTTTGATTATTTTCTCCTCTACTAACCTGGATTTCTTTTTCAACTCCAACTTTACTCTTAAGCTCTTTATCACTCCTTAAGGTTATAGCTTTAAATTCATCAGTAATGTAAGAGGAGTGTTTTGTGTTCTCAATTTGTTCTAACTTGTTGTGAATATTACCGAGAGTAGTACGCACTTGTTGCATTTGATTCTCTAACTGCTCATGGCGACTAAATGTTTGTGAATGTACTTCTCCTATTTGGATGACTAACTGTCTAACAATATTTTCTAAAGACTGATTTTGAGCACTAAAAGCACCAATGGTATTTTTGAATTCTTTAATCTCTTGTGCTTGCTCCCTTAATTGATTTTGCATTTTCTCTTCGTGATCATTCTTTATTACATATTGTTGACTGCTAATAGCCATGTTTGAAATCACTTTTCTCGCTTCTATAAGAGTTTTATCTACTAAAGACCCACCACTAGCAGTATCTATTAGTCGCTTCTGATCATCTAGCAAGTCATCATAAAAACTCTCAATCAAGACATCCTCACTAAGTTGGTGTTGGGGGCAAGAAATACACAATCTGTTAAATTATCTATCCCAATAATCATGCAGAGGTTCATTTTCATCTTGCTGAACACTCATAATTTGTCTTCTTATTGATCTACTTATATTAGGTGGTTGATATTTGTCAAGAAAAGTTTTTCGCATGCAGTCCCAAGAAGTAATAGATCCAGACGGAAGATAAAACAACCAATCTCTAGCTAAATCATGTAATGTGAATGGGAATGCTCGAAATCTAATAATATCATCATCAACGTCATCCAAAGATAAAGTAGCACAAGCAAGATAAAATTCCTGAATATGTCTTTGAGCATCTTCATTAGAATTACCGTAAAACTTAGGGAGTATTTGGATAAAACCTGGATTAAGCTTAAATGGCTTTTCCAAAGAAGGAAAAATGATACTCGTCGGTGTTTCACCAGAGGAAAGTAACTGCTCCCTTAAACTTTTCTCGGCTGCCCCAGTCATCTTATATAACTCGAAGTGTATCTGCTAAAAACAAGGGGGGAAACTAGTGAAGGGATAAAAATAACCAAAATAAAGTAAAAATAATAAAACTAATAATAATAATAATAAATAATTAACTCACTAACTAAAATCTAAGATAAAAACAAGTAGTCCCTGGCAACGGCGCCAAAATTTGATGCGTGTGGTTTCCGCATTCAAAATTAAATATATATTTTCGCTTACAAACTCTAACTAGCAAGTAGAAGGGTAAGTAAGGGTCGAACCCACAGGGACTAATAAACTATCCTAGATCGAAGTAATTATTATATAATTTATAATTTATAATTTATAATAGTATGTATAGTTATATAATTATATAATTATGTTAAGGGAGGTTTTGTTGAGGTGAATAATTTCTAATCTAAATTAAACTAACGAAAGTAAATTAGACTAATAAACTAAAAAAAACAATTAAATAACAACGATGTTTAATTCAAAGTTAAAGTTCTAATAACGAATTAATAGGAGGCATGTAATTTTCTATAGATATTGGGTCAAATCATTGATTCACTAAATTAGTTATTGGATAGATCACTACAAAAATCAAGCCGGAATTGCGTCGGACAAATCCGACGCAAATGGGAAATATCCGACGCAATTTTAAGATTGCGTCGGATTAACCGATGCTAACGGCCGCCATTATAATTTGACGCAATTTTTTTTTTGCATCGACTAATCCGACGCATGTGTATTGCGTCGGCTTTGCGTCGGCTAATCCGATACCAGGCTTTGGAGGTCAACGCCCCTGTCAATGGGCTTTGCGTGGGATTAGCCGATGCAAAGTCGAACATCCTGTCGAGATTGCGTCAGCTAATCCCACGCAGAGTCCCTCAGTCAATGGGCTTTGCATGGGATTAGCCGACGCAAAGTCAAACATCCTGTCAGCGTTGCGTCGGCTAATCCCACGCAGAGTCCCTCAGTCAATGGGCTTTGCGTGGGATTAGCCGACGCAAAGTTGACAGGATGTTCGACGTTGCGTCGGCTAATCCCACGCAACACCTCTCAGGCAATGGGCTTTGCGTCGGCTAATCCCACGCAAAGTCTATCAGTTAATGAACTTTGCGTCGGCTAATCCGACGCAAGCCTGGTTGTAAAGAGCATCGTTCCTTTGTTTTCAGCTCCCCATATGCGCGAAATAAAAAAATCTGCAATTAAACAACCCAATCCTACAACAATCCACAACAGCAGCACATCCCAAACAAAAATCAATCAATAACTCCAATCAAAGCTCTCGTACATATCTTCTTCACAAAACTCCACAAAACGAAACAAACATAAACCAGTGTACTGTTATAGAAAATGAAAATACATTACAAAGACAACCAGCGCTAGGTTCAGAATTGTATCTAGGAGTTGGTAAAATATATATATACACAATGCAACCAAAGTCTAAAGAAGTAACATAAAAGAGATAACTACCTATGAAAGGGACTCAATCTACTCCGACCCATGGGGATGGCCATCGTTGTTGTCGTCATCGTCGCGCCTATGCATGCGTCATCGTCCCGGGGTTCTGGTTCGCCGGCAGAGTTCGTCGCGCGTCGGGGGTTTAGGGTTCGCCGGTTTATGGGACTTAGGGTTTCGATTTTGTTTTGGGGTCGAATTAGGGTGATGGTTCCGGATCTGGGTAGGATGGTGGTCGCCGGAGGTCTCTGCGTCGCCGGTGATGGTGTGGTTGGCGTGCGTCGTCGTCGTTTGGCGTCGTCGTTGTCGTCGTCTTTTTCGCCTTTCTCTAGAGAGGGAGTTGGGGGTGCGGGTTTAGGGTCTGTTAAGTTGTCGCTGTATTTTTTTTTATATTAAAAGATTTGCATCGGAATAGCCGACGCAAACCGACACAGAATTTAAGTTTGCGTCGGCTATTCCGATGCAGTCCGCGATATTTTTTTTATATTGAAAATGTTGCGTGGGATTAGCCGACGCAAACCAATGCATTATTCAAGTTTGCGTCGGCTAATCCGATGCAGTACCTGTCTCTGTGCTGACTGGTCCCTTTGAGTCAACACAATTGCGTGGGATTAGCCGACGTAGGCCAACGCACTTTTAATTTGTGCGTCGGCTAATCCGATGCAGTTCGCGTCTTCCAATATATTAGCCACGCAACATTAGGCGTTGACTCGACAACATATGCGTGGGATTAGCCGACGCAACCCCTTCCTTTTGAGTCGGCTTTGCGTCGGCTAATCCCACGCAACCCAAACACGTAGTGGCGCCAACACGAAATTATTGGCGCCTGTTTCATGGAGGCGGACTGCGTCGGTTAATCCCACGCAAGTTATTTGCATCGGATTAACCGACGCAGACCGACACAGTTATTATACGTGCGTCGGATTGGTAATCCGACGCAGGTAGTCCAACGCAATTTCACGTGTTTTTAGTAGTGGATTGGTTAACTATTTAATCCCTTGTAAGCAAGTAAATTAAAAGTTTTATTTTTTTTACTCGTTAAACTCCGTTAACCACGCAAGTTTAATCCTAACTAAATTAAATCGACTCAACCATGTAAGCACGGATCAAGTCAATAAATTTAATCGCTTTAAGAACACCAATCAATTAGGTCTTAAGGAACCAGAAAGCTGCAACTCTATAAGACGGAATTATTACTCAAAATTCTAACAATAAAGATTAGACCAGTAAGCTGCAACCTAATCAAAATTATTATCTATTAACAATAGATTTAAGAGAACAATCTAGGTGATCAATCCAAATTAATAATCATAAATCACAAAGTTAATAATGAATTTCAAATAAATACCCAATAACAATAATTAATCGTTAAACATATAAATCCAATCTCATAAGCCACAATATCGATAGTTAATTACATACTCCTATTGAAAAATTACTCCATGCTAAATATTAAAACAGTAAATAATAGGTAAAGATTAAGAAAGCTCATAAAAATCGGGTTGAAAATTGGTTCGGGTTGTGTTCTCCGTGCGTGTGTTGTTTGCTGTGTGACTCCTCTATTTCTTCTTCCCAATTCTTCTTTTCTCTCTCTTCTTTTTGTACTCTTTTTTCCTCTTTTTACACCGGATTCTCTTTTCTTTATTTTTCCATAATGGGCTGATGGTTTCAAGCTTGATTTCGACCCATTAGATGATGGAATTTGATTTTTCTCTCTTCAACAAAGTTGTTCATCTCGAACTTAGCTTTCCAATGCATTTTGATTCGCATTATTACGACATCGTATGAGTGAGATATTGTCGCCTTAAGACAGACCTGCAAGCATACATACGATTTTAGTAGTCTTTTGCATGTATACATTTTAAATAATTCAAATATATATTAAATACTCAATTTAGCATCAAGAATAATATAAGGCCGATAATAAATCAAAAGTTACTAAAGTTATACGTTTAGCTCAAATAATACAAAGACGACATTGAAAATATAATATTAAAGAGGTAAAAATACGCACAAATATCGACTTATCACCAAGAGAGTCCAATATTATTCCCAACGCCCCTCTCGAGTCCATCCCGATAATGTCCTGACAACGATCTTACCATTGGCATAGTTTGATTTATACTGAAATAATATTATCACTCTGCCCATGTTTCCCTTCATGGTGACTATTCATGCGTTTAAACTTATTTTATGAAGATAGAATGTATTCAATGTAATCTCCCAATATCAGTAAATTTATTAATTACGGTGTATAAATTAAAGGCGAAAACCTATTAAAAGGATCAATAAACTACTTAAGTTTCTTTCTATTACACCTATTTTGACCTTAATGTATTAGAAGCTTAGATCTCCCTAAAATTCCTAATAGTACGTATACAAAAGAATAATTAGTAAACATTTACAAGTGGAAGGAGAAGAGAACGTGAAGGAAGTGGAACTAGAGAAAAAGGACAGATGATATCAGTGGATGGGAAATGAGAAAGAAGAAGAAGAAGGAGGGGAAAGAGAAGGGGGTGGGGTGGGGATGGAGGAGGGGTGAAGAATAATAGGGATAAAAGGAGTTGATGGACATATTTAAGAAGGGGACTTTAATGATGAGGAAGAGGAGACAAGGAAGGATGATGAGGGAAAGAGAAATGGGAATGGGATGTAGAGGAGGTGGATGAGAAAAGGGAAGGAGAAAAAGGACGTGGATGATAAATAAATTAATCTTAGTAATAGAGAACTAGGGTAGACTCATGCAATTGCATGGTTTTGTAAGGAATATAGTGTATATATATATATATATATACATATAGAAATTGCATCCGGTGAGTTGGTCTTCTTTAAATGAGTCCGTCCCGCAAATCACAGCCACATGATCAAATCACATGAATGGCTGAGATTCAATCTCAGCGTCATCTTCATCGTATATAATCTTATTGTTACAGTAACAGAACACTATTACAGTAACACAAATATCTTACTGTGACACTGTCACAGTAATAAAGAATTACAATAATAATGTCAGAGTAATACTGTTACAGTAACAGAACACTATTACAGTAACACAAATATCTTACTGTGACACTGTCACAGTAATAAGGAATTACAATAATAATGTCACAGTAATAATGTCACAGTAATATGAAATTAAAGAGTTATAAATATCTTACTGTGACACTGTCACAGTAATAATGTCAAATTCATTTATCAATTGACACTACAAAGTAGTAACATCAACATGAGATTAACAGTAGCACTGTTCATTTATCATTGTTACCCTAACACTGTTAGGGTAATATTTTTACCGTAACACTATTACATTAAAATTGTTACCGTAACACAGTTACAGGTTATAGTAATATTGTTACTGTAACACTTCAACACTGTTACAATTTATAGTAAGTTATAATAATATTGTTACTGTAACCCTTCAACACTGTTACAGTGCACTATCCTGAGCTTACAAGATCATGAGCTTGACGAGCTAACAAAATCTTCTCAGTACAAAGGCTAAGTGCACTATTCTGACTAGCTTCAATCGTTTTGCGTAATTTATCGGCAGCATCATCGTCATCATCCTCCTCACCATATCATTTTCTCGACGACATTACAAAACTACGCTTGGTTTGTTTCCTTGTTTGATCAATCATTTCTTCAATCAAATTCCCAATTTCATTCAGCAGGAAAGATTACCAGAACCTAACAGTAGTAGTAATTGTAATTGATTTGAAGCTATAATCAAATTCCAAGGTCTGTCGTAGATGAAATTGAATCTTGGGAACGTTCGTCGAGCTCGCGGATGGTATTGAACAGACGTTGAAGTTCGGCTGGCAGAGTGCTAGCATCTATCAATCAATCAAAAATGAATCAACACATATGAAGGATCAAATTACAGGGACGAAATATTGAATTATGAGAAATGGAGAAAAGAGGGAAATAATTGAAGAAACCCTAACATTCCAAATAGTCGTCAATGTAAACGCCGGTTCTCGCAATCGCCATCTCTCTCCCCTTCAAAATTCACTTTTTTATTGTGATTATTTTTGAGTTCATACTTTTGTGAGTAAATTAGTTGGGGACGTGGTTGAATGACAGCCCTTGGATCTCTTAGATCCAATGGTCTAAGATCGCGGGACGGACTCATTTAAGATGAGAGACTCACCGGATCCTCACACACACACTCTCTCTCTCTCTCTCTATATATATATATATAATTGAAGTAATTTTATCATTTTTTTGTTGAATCGTAGATTATGTTATTAATATTATTAATAAGTGAGTACTTAAAAAAAGGAAAAACAAAATGACAATTTTTAAGTTGAAATTAAAAAATTGACATTTATATATGTGTAAAAACTTGTGAATATGTTTGATTATGTTTTCCAATTGTTTATTTATCATAAATAGTTTTAGTGATTTGAGTTTCATAATTATATGAAATTAATTGTTATTTGTTCCTTTAATTAGTGTTTTCTTAATTGTAATGATGAGATTTAGGAGGGAAAATTTGGCTAGAAAGTTAATCTCTTAGTGGAAAGGGGATGGAAATAGGTAGAGGAAGAGCATTAATGGAGATAGATATGGCATGGCCGAGGAATAGGGTGAATAATGGGAAGAATTTAAAGGAATTGAAGGATAATACTTTCACTGTACTAAATGATAAAAAAAATTATATTTAGAAACAAATCTTAGATGATATGGAGGAGAAGAGGAGGGAGAACATGATTTGAAAGAGGATGAAAATTGTTCTTAGTAGAGGAGAAAGAAAGAATAAAAAGTGGAGTGTTAGGGAGGAGGGCTGTGGTGATAAGGAGAAGGGAGCGTGCGGGAGGAGGGGTCAGGAGTCATATGGGTATAAAGACTTCAAGGGATGGCACGCTCGCTAAAATACATGACAAAAGCAATCATATTTAAGATTGAATCTTAGATGATGAGAGAATGTAAAATTTGGACGCAAGAACGGGGTCGCTCGCGAGAGTTTTTCTTGAAATGGAAGGAGGAGAAAGGGAATAAGAAAACAGAGAGTTGGAGAAGACGGAAAAATGATCTTAGTAGATGGAAAATGAGCAACAAGAAGAGGCGTAGCATTAGTGGAACAAGGGTGCATGGGAATGAGAGAAAATGACGTGATGAACAAGTGAGGTGAAATTAGTGGAAGAGACGAATGCTCGTTGAATTACATGACAAAAGAAAGTCATACGTAAGAATGAATCTTGGATGATGATGGGGAGTAGAAAGAGAAGCAAAGTAAGGAGCACAAGGGAAAACGAAAGAGAAAAGAATGTGAAGAAAGTGAAGGATGAAGAAAGCTGGTCTTAGTAAACGGGAAAGGGACCCACTACTACAAAACAGTAAATAGACATGGGTTTTGCGACCTATGTTGAGTGACATCTATTGTCAAATACTTAGACATATGTCTATGTAAAACTTAGACATAGGTTTTTCTAATAACCTATGTCTATTTTTATATTAGACATAGGTTTGCAGAAGTAACCCATGTCTATAAAAACAATAGACATGGGTTTTTTGTACGCCCTATGTCTATTTATAAATATAGACATGGGTTATTCGTTTGCCCTATGTTTATTGTCATACTATAGACATGAGTTATTTTATACGCCCTATGTCTATTGAACTGCTAAATTACAAAAAAAATGTGTCACTTTCACATAAATAGTAATTAAATTTTACTAATAACAAAACAATTAATTACAGCCACAAGACATTATCTCTCTTCCTTCCACACTATAAAATAAAGATACTAACTATAAATCTAAATTGGATACCCGATCAGGAAACTTAATAAACATGTTAATAAAGCAACTAGAATCAAGATACCGCTGCTCATGATGTTCCTCTTAACCTTTCTCCGAACTATTTCCTGTCAATCAAACAAGGGTTACTAATATTAAAGAGTTTCCAAGGCTGAAGTAAATATTATTCTTGGTAGTATTCTATATGAAAAAGTTATATTTCAAATAGACACTAGACACCACCCATAAATGTAAAAAGCTGTAAGGTGAGGTTGCCTACTTGCCTTGTGTGAGTACCTAGAATAGCACAGTAGCCGTCTCCTTTATGGTCTGAAGGGAGAGGAGGGTCCTACAGAAGACATTAGCCAACAAACAGTTTAATCCACAGATATTTCATTCATATTTATAATAAGTAAAACTTAAGCTAGCCTTGCTACATTCAGACTTAACTTATACAGAGAAATACTACAAATTTGGCGGATACAGTTGATCCATACCTTGGAAGGATCGGAAAAATGTACTCGTAATTGAACTACTCGTATTGGGCTGCCAAAAACACATCTTGTTTAGGATAACAGATTAACAGAACAAGTAACAACATGGACAATTACACAGTTTCTTGTATGAGATGAAGGTATGAAAGACAATGCTTACTGTCGTACAACCGTAATTAGTCTGAGCAGTACTACATGAAGTATCAGGATGTCCCATCATGTAAACCGGTTTCATTCCAACAAAATTACTTCCACCATTGACTTCTTGTCCTAAAATCAAGTCAAAACTGAAATTAGAATGATAAAATAGTAAATACGACTCAATGAATATCGCTTATCACTACGGGGAGCATCAAGCAGTTCAGAATGGAGAGAAGTGAGAACAAGAGTGAAATACCATATTCAAAGGACAAGCATAGATCCTGAGAATGGGACCCTCCAGCTGCAGCAGTGCCAGTCAGATCAGGGTTCGATTGAGTAGATTGACTTGATGACGAGTCCTGCAGCTGACCTTGTAACTGAAACCCTAAAGGCATCGCTTTCAGATGCAATAAGGGTGGAGAATCGACTCTCAAGCTCAACCCATTTGACAAAGATTCAGAGATTTATGGTCGTTGTTCGAATTCCACCATTGGGGATGATTTAAATACAAGTGGGACATTGATCAAAATTGGTTTCAACTTATCAGCACCAAATACTTGAAATCTTTCACTGGTAGGTACAATCTAACCTACAAACGGCTCTTGTTTTGATCTGCAACCAAATAACAGGCAAATTTTACAACATCACTACTGCTATATTCGATCAAATGATTGATACAGAAATGTGAATCATTGAACACAACAGAAATCAAAATAGCACAAAGAACAGCAAAAATGCAAGCTTCCTCAACATATACACTGCAATGCAAAAGCGCACACGCGCATAAAACCGTCTCTTATCTCTTAAATATAGGTGGTTTTAAGAGTAATATTGACTGAAAAAATATGACATTATGCATTAGACAATGAATGGAAAGAATTGATGTGAATTATGGTGTTTGACTTTATTTTATTGTCTACTTTGATTCATCTAGACATTTAGTCGACTCGTGTTTTTTTAGGTCTAAGGCCCCCAATTGAGGGAAAGTAGGATACAAATATGCAGGAGATGCATGCCTAGACCCAAACATCACAAGGCTCAAAAAATTACAAGTACTCCATATCAACCAAAACCAAGATCAGATCAAAAGAAACCAAGTTTCCAAAGAAGAAAATATTATGTATAAATAGAACAGAAAACCAATCACATAAAGCACAAGAAAACTAGTATGGAAGTGTGTCATATTGTGTTGTGCATCATAACGATCCTTGTGACTCCCATTTACACCACAAAAACGAAAAATAGAGAAAGGGTTGACATTTGACAAAAATCTCCCTCATCCAATCCAATGAAATCAAGTTAGTAAATCCTAAAACTTTGGATGGTAGGTTGAACAACCCAAAAAGGATAAAAAAAAAGTTTACCAAAAATATAGCACAACAATAGTGCTCCATCCGTCTTAATCAATAGTTATACCGTATATGTTTGACATCCTGTGATGGAATTAAGGGTGTTCAAAAAGTGACCCGGACCGGTAAACCCAACCGAACCGTACCGTACGGTCCGGACCGACTACATACCGGTCCGGTCCCCGGTTCTCCAAAAACTTGGATGCCGGTCCCCGGTCCGGGTTTTTTGTTAACCGGTCCGGGTTTTTTGTTAACCGGTCCGGTCCACGGGTTTAGATTTTATGGGTTTCCGGTCCGCGGGTCAAGACGGTCCGGTCCGGTCCGGGTTTGGACCGGTGAACACCCCTAGATGGAATAGGTAACTATTGAGAAAGACGAAGGAATTAATAGAAAGGGTAAGGTGCTAGTAATAGTAAGGTAGCAGAAAGAGGAAGAAAACCCCCTCCTTATGATACACGGATACACCAATGATTTCAACTTATGAGATACCGAGCTGGGTAAGCAAGGTACACACTTTTCACCGATCAAATTCTTTTCATTTCTGCTTCTAATTACCATGAATAATAAAAAGTAAATTAGCCCAATACGAGTACAACTCACTCAATGTTTTTTATTTAAATAAAAAAATTTGTAGCCTTGTAGGAAACCCACAAAAGAAATCTACTAGTCTCTAGCACAAGGTCGCATCCACGCGACGTCTATTGTTTCAAAGCGGCAAAGACCTCTTCCTCTCTTCTTGAACAAATTTACTTTTCTGACACACAATCTAATACGAGTAGCAGTAATCAATGTTATGAGGAGGATTCAAAAAAATTCAATTCACCCAAAAAAAGAGAAAATAAAAAAATTCCACAAGTGTAAAAGTGTAAGAAAAGAGAGATTCTTCCTTCCTTCCTCTACTTGTTCCCAATGCAAGGAATTTCCCTCAATTATTAATTCCCACCTCCTCTGTATTCATACCTGCACACTTGGAGTTGTTGAATAATTAGCAGCTTCAGTGGGCTACCCTTTTGTTTTATTACTAGTATTGGCATTTAGCAGTAGTCGTCGTCTTCACCGACATTATTAAATCATAAGTCTATTATACCCTTAGTTACACGATGTATATATCAAAATTCGGAAACAGTAATTTTAATTTTTTTGAACTCAACCCAGTTCCTCATGGTTGAGTACAAAGTATACATCTCTTGGCTGGTGGTTACAACTTCACAACTATGTAGTTAAGGATGTATCTGACCTGCAAGGATCACATACAAATTACACAGTGATGAAGTCAATTAAAATGACGGATTCATGGAACCCAAATAGGGACATGTAGTATACTAGTATCATCATTAAAAACAAGTGTCACCATCTATAAGTCGGCACAGAACAGATCTCCCCTTCCTGATCATATATAGGGAAAAAACAGGTAAGCTTCTTGTATTTGTTTTGGGCCACACTTGTAGTACTATGAATGTCAAACTGCAAGTGCACGTTACATACAAAAAACATGCTCGTATAAATATAGAATACTATCTGCAATGGACAGACACCCAATGAATACATCAGTAGCAATCATATTATATATGTCGCCTAAGAAACCATAGCCAAAACCACTCCAGTCAATTATTACCTTGGGCGGACAATGCAACTCCTCAAGCTTTGTATTCATTCACACAGATCCATTTCGTCCCTGACCATTTATCCCTTTTAATTACATGGCAACCATCTGTGACAGGAAAAATACTTAGTAGATCAGAATTCTGGATATTATCCTAACTAAAGTAAAACAATAAATTATTCTCTAAAATTGGTAAGACGATATCCTATTATCTAACAAAGGTGTACAGAACGCATTCAATCAATGTCTTCATATCCAAATCACTCACCATGCAAGCTTGAAGGATCAAGAGATGCATCAGGCTTCATGCTCCAGAAAAGAAAGGCATCGCCCAATTTTTAGTTTTAATTGAAAGCCCTTTTTTAGCACATTCAGACAGCTCATTCCAATAAGGCACATCACTTCTGTTTCCTTTTGCATCAGGAAATATCGTCTCACCCCTAAAACCAACATCAGAGCTACAACGGAGATTAGCACCACATGTATCAGAAGGAAATACTACATAGATAAAGAAACTTCTGTATTATCATCTAAAAAACAGAGACTTCATGGTAACTAGATATGGATTAGAATACTTACAGGTACATGAGAACTGTAGCAATACGTTGGCCACCATTGACGGTATTAAATTCATCTAGGAAGTAATCTTGAAGATCATAGTATATGAGACATTTATGTCAAAGAGATACTCATTATTTGTTGGGACAATGTTTACATATATATGAGGGAAAGGGAGGGAAGAAAGGGAGTCAGTTTTTCTTCCAATATTAAAAATAGATCCATCTTATAATGTTGTTCTCTCCTATTCCGAAACCCGTATCCATAAAAGGCACAATCTAACAATAAAAAAGAACAAGTTTGCGTCTGAGCTTGTAATGGAACGTTGTAACTTGTAAAAGTTTGAGTGTTGGATCTAGTGAAGACTAGCATAAGGGGACGAAGTGGTATAATAACAACCAGAGAGATGAACTTGATAAGTGATCACTGAGGAAAGATCGTCTTAGCTAGTTAAAGATGTGAACTAAAATTCATTTCTCACTCTCTCAAGATGCAGGTCTAATCTCACTCAGGATCCAAGACCTAAAAGATGGTGATTAATCAACAAAAAGGCATCTGTTCATCATATAATCATCATCATACCATAAATCATTATCATATAATCATCATCAGTTCATTCGTTCATCACATTGACCAAATTCATACAATGAGAAGTGACAGAACACCATTATTATATAACAAAACAAACATTAAAAGATTGAAACCTGAAGAACACCTGAAGAACATTGAACCAGGTACATACCAGGAAGAAACCGACGAAAAATAACGGTAGAGAAATGATGGCAGATTGATGTTGAAGGTAGATTGGTGTTGAGAGCGTCGATTGATGCAGTCAGAAGGCGGATTGGAGAAATGTCTATTGATGTGAGCGTCGATTGATGTGGAGAAATGTCGATTGAAGACGAACCAGGCGAGCAGCAGGTGAGCGTGGGTCGCCGATCGGTGGTCACCGACATAATTGAATTGAATTGAAGATGGCTCTCTCTTACTCCCTAAGTAAACATTGTAACACGTTCGTACAATCTGAAGCAAGCAATCTTCATGAATCCTGATACTCATCGACGTAACTGCGGACAACAGCGTCTTCAACACGAGCAGCTCGGTCGCCTCATCTGCGGCGTTAACCTCGACACACCTACACACCGAGTCAAGGACTCGCCTCAACAACTCGGACTCGTCCGCGTCGCCTCGAAGGTAGCCGTGGGAGATGAGCTTCTGTAAGGCGGTGACTCCCGCGACGACGATATTAGGGTTACGGTTTAGGGAGTAACAAAATTGGATTTTGTTTAGGGTTGGGCTTTCTCATGTCTCATCTAAAATAAATGATATAGTATGTGGGTATTTGGGTGAAAGAACAGGATTAAATTTTTATTTCAAAATACATGATTTTCGTATACCCTACTTCTATTCATATATCATGGACATAGGTTTTAATTTGACCCATGTCTATAATTTATAGACATAGGTTTTATTTCTGACCTATGTATATTCTCTTTTATATACATGGATTTTTAAATAACCTATGTCTATTATAAATAGATGTGGGTTTTACTTTCAACCTATGTCTATTAGGTGATGTCTATGACTAATTTTGTAGTAGTGGGGGAACATGAAGAGGAGGAGCAATAAGGAGGAAAGAGAAGAAGGTTATGAGATGAGGTAGCAAAGAACGAAAGAGGTGGAAATATTTAAAGAATCGACACTCTCGCTGAGCGAGATGACAAGAGAGAGTCGTATTACTTAGATGAGGAGAAGGGGGGAGGGGGAGAAGAAGAAGAAGAGGAAGGAGAAGGAGAAGAAGATATAAAGGAGATAAATGAGAAGGGAAGCTGATCTTAGTAGAGGGCAATGAGGAACGTCAAAAGGACGAGTATTAGGAAGAGAGTAAGAGGGTGAGGAGGGAGACGGGAGAGAACGCCAAGGGTAGAAGAAGTTGAAGGAACGAATCCTCACTAAATTACATGCCAAAAGACTGGCATATTTAAGGATGAAACTTAGATCATGAAAAGAGACAGGAGACCCAGAGAGGAATGATAGGAGAAGGGGATGTAGATGAGGTGTAAGAGGATGCCAGAGGCGTGGATGTAAAGAGGAAGCCAATGCAGAGGAGGAAAATTGATCGACGAGAAAATGAAGCCTAAAGAGGTTGTGTACATAAGTTCGCAACTTTTGACAATAATACTGAGCGGAAACGTATTATGAAATGTTGGCTTGAGGGTTCTGTACTCATGAGATCAAGCTTTTGCAGTTAGCTGCATTTTTGTAGTTGGTGGTCATTTAGTTTAAATTCTGGACAACTATAGCACAAAAGCAAGTCATATTTAAGTACAAAAAGGAGGGGAAAAAGAGGAAGGAGAAAGAATAAAGTGGAATATAGAGGAAGATAGGGGAAGAGTAGGAAAGGTTACATTTAGTGTAATACATGACTACAACTAGACCTGACTTCTTACCATATCCTATGTGAATGACTAATGCGGATGTTGTATTTGATATTTCTCTACATCGGCTACCCGTTGATTGTTCTTCTGTTACAGATAAAACATGGAAGACTAAAGGGATCAATTAAGACGGTTGACGTACACTTAGAAAGTGGTTACAATGATGTTCACCGTATGTAGGCAAAACCAATAAAACGCCATCTCACATATCATACATGATATATTTCTAACCGTCCGCGCGCATACCAAAAACATGCAGTGGTTAGTTGCCCTTTCACATTTCCCAAAACAATGAATAATGCACGTTAACATGCGTAAACAAGCACCTCCACGCATTGTTTAGTCCCATCAGGCAGAGATTCTTCACGCACATCAAAACAAAACAATGTAGAGTAAACATGCAGGGGCTTCCCAGGGTTGTAACAAAATCCACACTCGCGAACAGCTTCCTCAACTGTATTTTTTAGAAGACTGGGTCTAAATGGTATACATCAACCAAAATGCATTACAAGACTTTCCATACAACTTCGATGAACTTCCGCCTAAGGAGATACAAAGGGCATATATGATAGCTTCAGCGTTGCTAAGCGGTAAACATATTGAGGTGGCCTGCTAATATGTTTTTATGAATTTGTATAACGCACTTAATTTCGTGGTTTTGTGTAGTGTACCTTCATCTATGGTCCGACCCTTTTTCATACCTTGCTTTGAATGGAGGAAAAAAAACCAAGACTACCATTTTTGCATTACATCAGCCTATTTTGCGCAAGATAATATTACAACGCGTACTTCCTAGATTAGTAGATAATTTCATCTTAGAATTATAAACGTATGGCAAAAAGAAAAAAAAAATCTCAAATAATAGTTCGAATTATGCCAACAATTCGACAATCAATGACAACAATATGCGCCATCAAAATACATACACGAATCGTACCTAACCATCCGCGCGCATCGCGTGCGACAAATAAACTAGTTAATATTAAACAAATACTTAACTTTTATCCATTTATACCTTTATAATAATATACAATCGATTTTTTAAAACTTGTGCAAAAAGTAAAATGGAAGGTTCGACTTGAATGGAGAGAGTAGTGAAAAGGGGAAACGACGAACCGTCACTAGTTACTACCAACCCTAGGCAACCACACTGTGTGGAAAGTTTTGTGCATCGCAAACTCCCCTATTTATAGTAGTAAAAAGGGGAAACGAATCGTCACTGGTCATTGCTAATAACCCCGTTCAATCGGGCCGGGTTGCCACCTTGATTGGGGTTGGTCGCCCTTGATGGGTCTTAACTATGCCCCTTTTATTAATGGTAGTCATAGTGATGGACCCTCCTAGGGGTCAGAGACCATATTGAATGACAACTCGATCAAAATGTTGGTCTAATCCCTAGGTAGAAGGTTTGAGACACTAGGGGAGGATGAGTTCTATCCCCATCATTCATTCATCTCTCATGCAAATGCAAACTTAGGGATATTTGGTTGGAGGTTTAGGAATGGATTGAAGTGGATTCAATCCATTCCGGTGTTTGGTTGGAGTATTTATGAATGAAGTTGAAATTCGAAGGGGTTGTAAATCCACTTCAAACCCTTGGAATCACAACCTCTACCCCAACCTCAAGTTTCCAATTTCATTCCACATTAATACAATTGTAATCCATTCCACCCTCGAACCAAACAACTGTTAACAAGTATAGGTATCTAATTCCAATCTTTCATGGAATCACACTCCGTTCCAATCCATTCCAATGCTTCGAACCAACCACCCCCTTAGTTGAGACTTGAGAATATTGACTAGATTTTTAAAATGCTTTGTATTATGCACATTAATTATTATTATTATTATTATTATTATTATTATTATTATTATTATTATTATTATTATGCACATTAGATTTCCATGAAACAGATGTTGTTTCTCTGCTCCAGCGGATTTGTAAATTCGCTATATCACAGGATGCTGGAGCGCGCGCTGCAGTTCATACTTTCAGTAGAATTAGTTTTGCGATCGCTAAGGGAGTGGGGGCCCAGATAGTATCTCGGCTTCCCTCTAACTTCTTGTAATTTGCTATGGTGTTAATGCAAGTTCCGCTTTTATAAAATAATAATAATAATAATAATCTGGGAGTACTTAAATCAACTGGTAATATAGTATACTAATTAGATGTCTCGAGTTCAAGTTCTACGAACGCAATAGTGTTGAATTTCATGAGGGATGACTTTATCGCCCTAGATTGAGCTTCTACCCTACTCGAATCCGGATCAAACAAGATGGTTTAAATCAAAAAATAATGAAATTACTTTTTCCTAACGGAGCTTTACTCAATCTTAACAAATTTTCCTAAACTTTTCCTATTCTACCCCTTTATAAAACTTTAGCTTTTATACTAATAACATTCATTCAATTTAGATTTCTTCATTTACCAATTTACATGATTAATCAACACAACACTTCCGAATTCGATTAACGATTTTAATTATCGATGACGTAATTATTTGTTTATTGAATTTGACATACAAAAAAAATTATAATTGGTAATACAAAATTATGATAATTCATACAAGTAATATAATATTTAGTTTAATTTTTTACATAATAAAAGAAAAAAATAAATAAAGGAATTTACATAAGAGAAGGAAAAAGAACAGAAAAAAGAAAAAAGTAATTTTACGTGAAAAAAAATAACAAAAGAAACCAAACTTTCCAACCCCTAAACAGCACCCTTACCATTCACCACCCCAACCCAGTGGCGAATCCAGAAATTTCGAGGTGGGGGTGATAAAAAATTTATAACGTAAAAAATAACACTCATATAATTGAGTTCAGTTCTTCAGTTCAATTCAGTCAGATCAATTCAGTTTCGATCAGTTCAGTACTTCAACTCAGTTTAGTTTAATTCAGTTCAGATCACTTAAATAGAGTTCGTCCCGACTAAACTAACTCCAAAAAATAACTAAACGTAACAAAAAACTAAAAAACTAACCGCAAACTTTATAAAAATAATAATCAAAGTACTCTCGACTAAATTAAAAGTGCCAATACATGCTAATACATTATCAAATTAATTTCTCAATTTCACATAATCACATATATCATACTAAATTACTAATAGATTATTAGAATATCAGTATTTCCATCATCCCAAATATTCATATTTTCAATTTTTTACAATTATTAATTTCTCATTTGTCCATTTTCCCTAATTCCCTACACAAGTACACATCTAAAAGGTTTAATAAAATAAAAAACATCTCTAATTCTCGAGTTTTTTTATAAAGTAATGTTTAAAAAACAAATAATTATCGAAATAGAGTTTGTGTCAAAAAAAACTATTAAAAATGGGTCAATGTAGGATCGGGTATGAGTAAGTTGTGTGATAAGTGTGGTTTGTAGTGCTTATTTGTTGTGTTTGATCCTGGTTTCTCTTGTGGAATCGCTCTTTGGAGCGGTTTTAGAGGCTACTAACGCTTCTTCTAGCTTTTGTTAGGTTCCTAGGACCATTATTGGAGATATGGAGCGATTCCGACTCGTTTCCGACACATTTGGAGCCATCGAAGAGAAGCGACGATCACTCGGTAGCCTATACTCGATCCCGAGACCCTGGGACCCATTCCCGAGCCCCTTGGACCCGATCCCGAGCAACGAGAATCGATGAGAAGCCTAACAAGAGCAAGGAGGGACCTTTGGGACCATATTAGAGGCCTACAAGACCCATCCCGGTCGGGACAACCCTCATCCCGGTCGGGATGATGTGCAAACAAAGAAGCTCTTCTGTTGAGCCATCCCGGACGGGACCATAAAGCCATCCCGGACGGGACCATCCATCCCGACCGGGAAGGGCCCAGAAATGGGCTGTTTCGCTTCCTTTCATTCCTCCACTCTTGTAACCCTATAAATACCCCCCTCTTGTATTGTTACGAAAATCTTAGCTTATGTTCCTCATTACCCACTAAACCCTAGACTATTTTAGGTTAGATTAGCTTAGATTAGTGTAGATTAGTCCTTAATTACTCCTTAATCTAGTTAGATTACTCTTGTAATATTGGAATTCTTGAAGAATCTACCAATCTTGACAACATTGGTGGATGTTTGGGTATTCTTTTTTGCAAGTGTTCATCTTTTCCATTCCTTTCTAGATGGTATAATATTTCTTCTTCCTTTACTCTTAATCTTTCATATTTAATCAAGTTTTCATCTTTGTTTATGTTTGTTGTTCATCCCTTTTGTTCTTCATAATGGATGTTGTTGTTCTTGTGTTTGTTTATCTTGTTTGTTCTTGTTTTAGTCTAGATATGTTTGAGTAGTGATCCCCTAGGGTTAATAGGAGGATTGGGTGTGTTTAAGGATGATTAGGGTGAGATGGGTGGTACTAGATGTTGTTTTTGTTGATTCCCTATTGCCTTGCACTCCACATGTTCGATGAAATGCTTGTGAGACTAGAGACGATCAATCCTTGTTTTTCTTGCCTCTTCTATTGTATGTGTTTGTTTGTTTGGTTGGTTTGGTCCCTCATTAGTAGCGAGAGCGTGGTGAGGATGACCCCTAGGCCGTTTAAGTAGCGAGAGCCCGATCGGAACCTAGGCTACGAAAGCACGCTAGTAACCCCGTTTTTCCTCTTTTTATCTCCTTGACATCCATGAACCCGACCTAGCCCTAGTTTCTTCTTATTGTTTTATTAGCTTCCATTAGTCTATATTTGCTTGTTTTGCCTTGTTAGTTTATGTTTTAGACTATAGTTTAGTCCTTAGTCATCCTTAGTCATCGCCTTAGTTTAGTTCCTCTTGAACCTAGTCTAGAATCGTAGCACACCCTAGTCCGACACTCCGTCCCTGAGGATCGACCCGACTTGCCCTAGCTACCAAGCTTAGGTTAGTTGGTTATTACTTGGTGGTGGGATCCACGACAAATTCCACCCGTCAAATTGGCGCCGTTGCCGGGGATGGCGTAGTTTAGACTTTTGTGTGCTTAGTTTTAGACTTTGTTCTTCATTTTTGTGTTCTCTTCTCCTTGTGTATCTCCGTTCTACTTCTTGTGTGCTATTATCTCATCCTAGTGCCTCAAAAGCACTAGGCTACTAACGTTTGCTCAAGTGCTTCTAGTGCATCTATTGTATCAAGGCAACGTTACGACAATGTGGCATCCAAGCTACCATCAATCATCATGGGACAGGACAATCAAGGGACAAATTGCCAAGACTCACAACTTTACCAACCATACCAATCTCACCAACAATCTTATGAACCCTCTTCATGTGACTACCATCAAAGTTGTCAAGGATCATTCAAACATCCTAACAACTACCAAATACCCTGGCCTCACATAACCCACAACCAAGAATCTCCGACTTTGAGACTTGTCAAATGATGATTCAAATGCAAAAGAGTCAACAAGAGATGATGATTCAATTGCACAAGAGTCAACAAGAGATGATGATCAAAATGCAAAGGGATAAAGAGGAGCTCAAGGCCAAATAGAGGTGCAAGATGCTCGAATCAATGCACTCATGGCTCGTGTTACGATGTTGGCCACTCGAGCTCCACAACTTGTTGAGGAAGGTTCATTTGGGCAAGAAGGTCGGGTGTCTCCACAAGAAAGTCAACCCGATCATGAAGCCACGAATGAAGAAGAGAGGGTCAATCAAGAGATCATTGTTGAGTGTTGCTTGGATGGTGAAGATATGGGAAGAATAGAGGAAGTTGAAGCTTCAAGGGTCAACAATGAGGAGGGAATTGAACATGATTCTCAAGGTAACACTTGGGGAGCCAATGTATTGGCTATCAAATTGGATTTGTATGATTTTCTTCGTGATGAACCGGATCTTGACAATCCAAAGCCAAGTGAAGACATACCTCCTCTAGACCAAGTTGACAAGGTGAGTGAAAAGAAACGCAATACTTGGGAGAAAGAGGTAGATGCCTTAGAACTTGCCTTGTATGGGAAATTGGAGGAGCCTAAAGCCTCCAATGAAGAAAACTTGATGCCTTCTCCTCCTCTATCGCACTCGATTTCTAGTCCCTTTTCTTGTGAGACGGTTGGTGAAGAGGATCCTAGTCGGGCGGTGGAAAAGAGTTCCACTCTCGACCCCGTAGAAGAAGCAACACCCTTAGGGTGTGATCTCCCAAACCACAACGCCAAGCATGACTTTAGGCCACAATACCTGCCGGATGGTCATAAGAGTCATTGCTATGATGGTTCAGAAGACCCGGAAGATCACAAGAAACCCGAGCGTAATGGATTAGATGATTGCTTCTCGAGCCCGATTTGGAAAATCTTGAAGATAGCTAGGATCGGCCACATGAGCGTTAATGAAGATGTTGCTAGGGGATTTGACTTACTACTCCGAGCTCTTGATGGCTATGGAGGTGTAGATGGTGAGAATATCTTATTGTAAATATCTTTTCCTTTTCTTTTTAGCTGTTGTCTTTGTATATGATTGCTTAGATAGTTTGGATTCTAGGACTTTTAGTTTTTGTGGAATTCTTTTTATTTGGAATTTTCTTGAGTGATGTGAGGGAGGGATTTTGATGGTGTTTATTGAGTTCACTTGTTAGGTTGATAGTGAAGATGAAGTTTTGAGAGGAGTTGTTGATGATAGAAGCTTGGATTTAGGCTTGGGAGTCGGTTTTTGAAGGTTTTGACAAGCTTTTGGGGACGAGATTTTAAATCTCGATGTATTGGTGGCCTTGTGGGTGAAGCTATCAAGAAAATGAAGGGCTAGAACGAAGACTCGTCCCGACCGGGAAGGATGTCATCCTGATCGGGATGAGTATGCTGAAAAATGGGTTCTCTGGAGTGTGATCCCGACCGGGACCAATTTCGTTCCGACCGGGAAGGAGCCTTCCCGACCGAGAAGAAGTCAATCCCGACCGGGATGGTGCCCTGCTCCTCCTTTTGCCTCTTCTTTGACATTTGAGCCCACCCAACCACTTTATACCCCCTCCCAACCTCCCTACCTACCCTTGCACCTATCATATGACCCCTACACTTCATATACATACATTCATCTCATCTTCTCTTCACTTTGCACCGAGTTTAAACTCAAATCCCACCCTCATTACACCTATGCAAGCCCGATACTTGAGACTACATGGAGGAAGAGGAGGAATATCGTTGATGAAGACAAGCAACGTGCCTTATATGATCATTGAGACGATGGAGTTAGTGAGTTGCTAACCGTTTGGTAGGCGACTCTCATTTCTTTTCCGTCTTTTGTTGCTAGTCTTTATTTGTATGTCCTCATTCCCTTTTATGTATTTGGTGTCATGGTGGCCCTCGGGGCCTTGGTGGTTATTGCTCCCGACTCTCGATGACGTGCCTACATCGAGAGTCATTTCAAAAATCCAAATTGTCAAGTAATTTCACTTTTATTTCATTTTGGTAGAGTTTAATCGGATTTAGGCGGAATCCGGGCTAGGTGACTTGATTACACCTAGCCCTCCTCTCCTATTTCCTTTTATTTTCTTCTTTTTATTTCTTCCCCCATCCATATCTTTTCTTGTCTCGGCCCATGGTGACTTGATTACACCCTGGTCGGACACATTCTACCTTTTCTCCGCTTTTATTTGTGATTTTTAGCTTTATTTTTGTAGTTTCTTTTCTTTTTAGTGTCTCCGTACACACTACCGATCGAGCATGAGGACATTGCTCGATTTAAATGTGGGGGAGAGACATCCTAGTCTAGTTTAGCTTTATTTTCGTAGTTTTTTCGAAAAATCTTAAAAATCCCTAAAAAATTGAAAAATTTCATAAAAACCAAAAAGATTTTCTTTTTGTGTCTTTTTCTTTTGTGTCCTTGTGCCGTATTTTTGTTGTATTGTGTGTGTTTTGCCTCCCCATTTCCTTGTAGGTTCCTTGATCGCCGTGAGCTTCGGAGGGCTCAAGACATCCGGTAATATCCTATCATTTCTTTCTCCTTTTTCCTTTTTGTGGAGCTTGGAGGATTTTTTGTGATGATGTGTGCTCGGGTGGAGCCTTTTGGAGATATGTGGTTGATTGATTGCTTATTTGGATGTTTCGGGGTGGTGTTTGTTTTGTTTGTATGTTTGTTTTCTTTTCTCTTATTTTATTTTGTTTTGTTGTCTGTGTCTCATTTTCTTTCGTCCTTGTTGTGTCTTGTTTAGTTCGTGTCTAGTGTGTAAAAAGGTTTTCGAAAACCCGGTTTTGAGGCTAGTGCGCAAGTGTTTACTTTCCCTTCCTAGCAATATGAGTCGAGTCTTGGACTTTAGTCTAGTAGAATGACCCTAAATCAATGATTTTGTTGGTTTCTTACCTTGAGTCCACCTAGTCTACTAGGGATTTACTACGGGATTTGCATTTTGACCATTATGACCACCCACGGAGTGAAAAGGCCTTGGTTCCCGAGTCCCGTCCCTTAGGTGACCGTGTTCGAAATCGTTTGATTAGTCCTAGATCTTCACCTTTTTGTGGGTTTGAAGGGGGATCCCTACCTCCTACACATTTTCCACAAATAAGTTGCAAAATTGTTGAAATTCTCACTTGGTTGCAAGAAATGTTCACAAAACAAAATTTGGCCAAAAGGCAAGCCAAGGAAAGAAAGAAAAAGAAAGAAAAAGAAAAAGAAAGAAAAGAAAGAAAAGAAAGAAGAAAAAGAAAAGGCACAACAAATGAAAAAACAAAATACAAAAGAAGAAAAAGAAGTGGCATAGCAACTCAAAAGCAAAATACAAAAGAAAAATGCCAAAGAAAATCGTTTCACAAAAAAATCTTCCCCCTCAAAAATAAGCCTTTACCGACTGTTATCGTGAAGAGCCTACCGAAGGACCGAGTTCCTAGGATGGATGATAGCGGTAATAGTCGGTCTTCCCTCATTTTGCAACCTATATCCACCTTTTTACTTCGACTAGTTGAGCGATTCTGGACATGGGACGACCCTTTTGGCTTATCGCTAAAGGGGGCGGGGCTTCACTTACCTACAGTGTCGACTAACTCCGTGGTTCATCCTTTTTCCATCCCGCCTATCGTCCCGTAGTACGTTCTTAGAAGGTTAGAAGGAACCTAGGTAAGTTACCAACGTTTTTGTTGCTTTGTCGTCATACCATTAGGGTTTTGTCCATTTCGGTTTGTATTGCTAGCTTGGGAACGTTGTCACTTGCCTTGAGTCCTTAACCGGTGTCTCTTTCACCGCTTTGTTGAGGGAAGTGGTCTTTGTTTTGTCTTGGATGCAATCGATTGTTCGTTTGTTTGTGTGTTTTCGTGTTCGGTTGTATCCACAGTTTTGTCGCAAGACCTCACTTGCCATGCGGAGAGCACTTGTCCTCTAAGTGTTCTCGCGTGAGTTGAAAGGGCGTAGGGTGGGCTAATACCCGCTCGGCTAGTATTTTTTTTTTTTTTTGTTTAGTAGTTAGTTCGTGCTTACTCGAGGGCGAGTAAGGTTTAAGTGTGGGGGAGTTGATAAGTGTGGTTTGTAGTGCTTATTTGTTGTGTTTGATCCCGGTTTCTCTTGTGGAATCGCTCTTCGGAACGGTTTTAGAGGCTACTTACGCTTCTTCTAGCTTTTGTTAGGTTCCTAGGACTATTATTGGAGATATGGAGCGATTCCGACTCGTTTCCGACACATTTGGAGCCATCGAAGAGAAGCGACGATCACTCGGTAGCCTATACTCGATCCCGAAACCTTGGGACCCATTCCCGAGCCCCTTGGACCCGATCCCGAGCACCGAGAATCGATGAGAAGCCTAACAAGAGCAAGGAGGGACCTTTGGGACCATATTAGAGGCCTACAAGACCCATCCCGGTCGGGACAACCCTCATCCCGGTCGGGATGAAGTGCAAACAAAGAAGCTCTTCTGCTGAGCCATCCCGGACGGGATGAAGCCATCCCGAACGAGACCATGAAGCCATCCCGGACGGGACCATCCATCCTGACCGGGAAGGGACCCAGAAATTGGCTGTTTCGCTTCCTTTCATTCCTCCACTCTTGTAACCCTATAAATACCATCCCTCTTGTATTGTTACGAAAATCTTAGCTTATGTTCCTCATTACCCACTAAACCCTAGACTATTTTAGGTTAGATTAGCTTAGATTAGTGTAGATTAGTCCTTAATTACTCCTTAATCTGGTTAGATTACTCTTGTAATATTGGAATTCTTGAAGAATCTACCAATCCTGACAACATTAGTGGATGTTTGGGTATTCTTTTATGCAAGTGTTCATCTTTTCCATTCCTTTCTAGATGGTATAATCTTTCTCTTCCTTTACTCTTAATCTTTCATAGTTAATAAAGTTTTCATCTTTGTTTATGTTTGTTGTTCATCCCTTTTGTTCTTCATAATGGATGTTGTTGTTCTTGTGCTTGTTTCTCTTGTTTGTGCTTGTTTTAGTCTAGATATGTTTGAGTAGTGATCCCCTAGGGTTAGTAGGGGGATTGGGTGTGTTTAGGGATGATTAGGGTGAGATGGGTGGTACTAGATGTTGTTTTTGTTGATTCCCTATTGCCTTGCACTCCACATGCAAGATGAAATGCTTGTGAGACTAGAGACGATCAATCCTTGTTTTTCTTGCCTCTTCTCTTGTATGTGTTTGTTTGGTTGGTTGGTTTGGTCCCTCATTAGTAGCGAGAGCGTGGTGAGGATGACCCCTAGGCCGTTTAAGTAGCGTGAGCCCGATCGGAACCTAAGCTACGAAAGCACGCTAGTAACCCCGTTTTCCCTCTTTTTATCTTCTTGACATCCATGAACCCGACCTAGCCCTAGTTTCATCTTATTGTTTTATTAGATTCCATTAGTCTATATTTGCTTGTTTTGCCTTGTTAGTTTATGTTTTAGACTATAGTTTAGTCCTTAGTCATCCTTAGTCATCGCCTTAGTTTAGTTCCTCTCGAACCTAGTCTAGAATCGTAGCACACTCTAGTCCGACACCCCGTCCCTGAGGATCGACCCGACTTACCCTAGCTACCAAGCTTAGGTTAGTTGGTTATTATTTGGTGGCGGGATCCACGACAAATCCCACTCGTCATTGTGGTTCGGTTTGGAAACTGCTATTTCACATAAGTGGAGAAACTATCAACCCGGGTGACCTCTTGAGCAAAGAAGTTCTATGAATTTAACTCTACCACTCCACCCAAATAATTATTCTAATATACCTTTATATTCATTTATATGTATATTTTTTCCTAAAATAATGGGGTTGAGGGTCACCCCCATCAGGCCATCACCCCCTATGAAATCGCCTATGCCCCAACCACCGTCTTACCCTCACCCACCCAGACCCGACCCTCACCCACCGCAGACCGACTCGGCCCAACCATGACCCACCCACCCACGAACATTGTCCCAGCCACCCCGACCACCGATCCCAACCACCCTGTCACCCTGACCAGGCCACCTTCACCTACTCACTCACCACTTAGACAGACCAACCCGATTCTCACCCACCCACCACCACCCTCGACCCCAGCAAATTGCAGCAATCCCTCCCCCACCGACCTGATGGTTCCGATGGTGGTGGTGCTCATGGTGTAGGGTTTTTCTAGAGAGAGACTCAACAAATTAATTTTGAGAATGAGTGAAATAATGAGAAGGTTAAATCAGTAAAATGTTGTTAGAATTGAGTAAAAGCTCGTTAGGAAAAACATGACCCAAAAATAATACTCCCTCCATCCCGATCATTTATTTATCTGCTTATTCCATTTTAAGACGTCTCAATAATTTGTTTGTCTTTTTATTTTAGGAATAATTTTTATCAGTAATTTGATCTTCCATATAGACTTGGCTCCATATGTCACTCAATAATTATATTGGATCCTTTCCCGTCCTTGGTCTTTGTGTCGAAAACAAAGGCAAACAAATGATCGGGACGTACGATCAAATGATTACATTTGACTTTTCACAGTCACCCAAATCTATATAAAACAATAAAAAGTCATCATTTCTTAGTTAATTAGAATGACAAGCTCTCAGAGGGTGACACGTGGCATGTCAAATTAAAGTCATCCTAATCCCCTAAATGAAAGTCTAATCAATGCTTAATAATCTACTCTCCTCTTTCTTCACCTCGAAATAGAATCACCCTCCATTACAACTCATTTACTCCTCCATTAAAGTTCTCGCCTCCATTAAATTTCTCGCGGTTACGATGGCATCGAAGCTCAAAAGTCATTTGAGTAAATGAGAAAATGAGACCTTCACTTGCCTTCCTCTTTTCGTACCTCTACAGCTTTACCGTCAATTTGCTCCGAAAGTTGCTTCCAATTGCATAATTCTTCGTCGGTAAGATTTATGCTATTTGGTTGTTGTTTTTTATCGGTTAAATTGAGGTTCTTCCTCTATGATATTGAATGTTGATGTTGAAGTAGAGAAAGGCCAATGGAGCTTTACAATTAGTATAAGCTAAATGTATGCAACACGGGGGAGTGTATAAGTATCTGCGCGTTCATAATCATTCCTGCACAAACCTCAGCGGAGCCAATTAGATTACTGAAATTGAAGGTGCTTCTATTACCTTCACGGAAATTTGTCGGTTCATGCTTTGTTCCTGTAGAGTTTGTGTTCGGTATATTCTTGGTAATTCGAATTATTTATATGTATACCCTGACCTAGCAAAGCATTTCCGATTAATTATTTACACAACAATCAAATTATTTTCGTAAGCATTATTTCACAGTTATTTGCTCTCCATAAATCAACCTGCAAGAGGAGAAAGAAAAATCAGTTAGTATTAGATAACCACTTGATACTCCATACAATTATAAGATAAGAGCATATAGTTGAACATCACTACCAGCTGCACTTTCTCTGGCTTATTCATGTTGGGGCCGCGTCGAACACCTACTTTACCTCCACCACTTGCATCACTACCAGCTGAGAACAAAGTCTCAAGTTCTGAAATATCTATCTCCGGAGCCCTGTAACAAAATGGTGGCCTATTACTATTGACCTCAGCAGAGTCGATTAATACTGTAACATAGATGATTTATAGTCTGTATCTTCCTGCTCTTATTTATTATTTACTCACCCAATACCAAGTCATGCCTTTGCAGTTTGGAATCCAACACTAGCTCGTGAAATGGATGATATACAGGCGGCGGAAGAACCAAACAACGCCGTTGGACTTGATAGAAATCGGACGCGTATGAATAGATTTACAAGAAAGTGCATTCTTGCAAGCATGAGAGGTGACACAACCTCAAGTATAAGGGCTGCCCAGCCTAGGATAATTACCCTGCCGCAACCACAGCCTCCAATGCAGCCACAACCACAGTTGGGGTTGAATCCTCACATTCGTCGCTTATATGCTCATCTAACAAAGAGAAATAGGCACTCAAGAAGAAATATTTTGGACCAAATGAGAAAATTCTGACTTCCACCGCCTCCAAGTCGGTCAGGAAGGGGTACGAAGAGGAAAAACATCACATCAGCAGAAGGATCCACTGGGCAACCGAGTCAGAAGAAAAAAAAAAGGCAGGAAATGTTACCGCTCAATCCACAACCCAGCCTTGCGCTAAGAAGGGAGAAAGCACGTCTGAAGTTGGAGAACCCAGTCGCCGAGCGATTTGCAAACAACCCCTTGAACTTGCCCCTACCCGCAACATTATTGGTACACTCTACTGCCCTACATAACTGCTACTCTTAGATAGAAATAATTATTAATTTCATTCGGCCGCCTTGCTCCCTTTTGTAACTACATATATACAGGAACCCACTGTTCTGCCGAGCCACAAGTTGCAGCCCCCCATTTAGCAAGAACACCGCGAGTCTACCGGGTCGGAAGAACAAAAAAAAAACAGCTGTTATCGGTGTCTCGAAGAGGGAGTCCAACGTTAAAAAAGGTCATGCTCAATCTGTTGCCGATGCGTTCGGTAGTCGGTCGCCGCCTCTGAAACTATTGGTACATTCCGCTGTCCTATTGTTGTGCTCAGAACAGTTAACAATGTCATTTATCACCTAACCTCTCTTTCACTCCTGCATATGCAGCAACCCAATCTCCAATCCAAACAGGCTCCACCAGCAACACTAAAAGTATGCTTTCATACAGTTAAAGCCCCAACATACATTGTCCCTTGCTTGCAACTTATTGCCATGTTTTTTCACAGAAGTTTTTGTTGAACCTTGGTGCTTTGGCGGCCCTACCGAGACATGTGAGTTTTGTGGTGCGGTTGTGTGGATTGAGGAGTCAGTTGGTAAGCGTACCAAACACGGACAGCCTAAATTTAGTATCTGCTGCCAGAAAGGCAAAGTGAAGTTTCCTTTGCTACATGACCCAACTGCTGACAATGTCAATGATATTCACAACAGAAACAAAAAATAACCTGCAACGTGTAGAAGGAAACGAGGAAAAAAATACTACCGTAGACTCGGCAGAAGACGAGATGCTCCTCAATACCCCACATAAAATAGAAAATTCAAAGCGTCCGAAACAATAATTACAAAACAAATTACATTTACAAATAATCATTACATTTGCTTCATTACGCAAATTGACCATAATCTGTCTACAATGTATTGCAGAGATGAATCTAAAGCAAAAGAAACAAACATGAAGAGGATTAACAAGGTTGGAAAGCGATTGAGACTAAAAACATCACACCACACTTAAGAGGAGCACAATTAAGCGGCCTACAAGCATTGATTGAAAATTTATTTACGTATTATTGTTAGTTAAATGTGTCGTATTACGGTAAAAGATTCTTATTTAAGTACAGTTTTTCAACTATCATGAACTATATTCCAATTGGTTCAACAAGATTTGGAGGTGTGCCTTACCCAGATTCGCACATTCCTTATTTACTAGCATTGTTTTGTTCTCTACCTTACGTTTATAGTTGGGGTTCACACAACTTCACGTAACAAAACCAATCATTAGGAATTTTCACTCTTTCACCAATTGATCTCTACGTTGACAACAAACGCCCACAAAGAAGCTACTGCGCTAAAGGAAGGTCGCACAAATATACCATTGCTAGCCCCGTGAATTTCACGGGCACGAAAACTAGTTATTATATATACTTCATTTTTCTCTATTTATACATTACTCTGCATTTCTTAGCGTTTGAGATACTCCCTCTATTTCAATGAATTGTTTGTCTTTACTTTTGGCATCAAGGGGAAGAAATCCAATTAGGAGGTGACATGTGCAGTCAAACTCATGAGAAACGTCAAATTATATATAAAAAACATTGCTAAAATAGAAAGACAAACAATTCACTGAGACGCCCCAATATGGAACAGACAAACAATTCATTTGGACGGATGGGGTAATATTGTGTGAAACTTCTTTTTCAGTTTTTTATACTCTCTTCATTCATATCCAAATGGTACGTATTCCTTTTGGGTTGTTCAAATCCAAATGACTCATTTTCTTTTTAGTCCATTTTTGAACTAAACTACCCTTATTCCCCTAAAATATTTATAACATATGTCATTGTGAAAAGATATTTTTTATTATTAAATACTCCCTACTACGAGTAATTTGTTCTTCATTGTTGTACTTTTAATATTACTTTAATACTTTCTTAATTCTTACGCAAAATGGAAACGTATCTTTTGGATATGAACGGAGGGAGGGAGTATATTCAATGTCAACGTTTACAAAGTTAGCTCAATATCAAGTTATTTGAACATGTAACAATGGGATGAGATGCAAGTTATCTACTATTGAATTGCCTTATTGGCATATACATGTATTATGACAAAGACAACTCATCAGTTGAGAGTAGTATTGACTCTAGGGTTAGTTTTATAATGCTTGCATTTTCCAGGTATCCCATAAAATATATACGGAGTAGAGGGGAATAACATTGATAGATTGTATGATCTGAGTGCTTACATTATACATTTTCTAAAAAAAACAAATCAAGTACAAAAAAAAAGGCAAAAATCAGTACTGAAATAACATCAAAAGACATGATCAAACCTAAATCTGAAACCCCAAATCAGCTTAAGACTCCAATTATCCTTAATAGACCAACTTGCACCTTTTCTTCATATGCCCATCATAATATTTTACCAAACTCCACTCGACCACAACAATACTAATACCATCCAAATTCTCAAAAACTCGCTCTCGGAGACGTTGGTTCAGTTCTACCCGCTGGCCGGTAGGCTTCAAGGCAACGTATCAGTCGACTGCAACGATGAAGGGGTGGGGTTTTACGAAGCAGATGTTTTACAAAGCATGTCGGAAATCATAGCGAATCCAGATTCTGAGGAACTTATAAAGTTATTACCCTATGCACCTCTAAGTGGTAACAATAGTACAGTGACTGGTGTCCAATTGAACCGTTTTTCGTGTGGAGGTATAGCCATAGGCTTCAGCATTTCGCATAAGGTTGTTGATGGGGCTACTTATGCCGCGTTTGTCAACACTTGGGCTCGTAATGCTCGAGGTGTTGTTTCCAAAGACGGTCATCATCTCCCGACGACATTTGGTTATGCATCAGTTTTCCCTCCTATGGACCTGGATGGGGTGTTTGACTCTGAAGGCAGCATTTCTAGGGAAAAGACGGTGACCAGGAGGCTGGTTTTCGACAAGGAGAAGTTGGTCGCTCTGAAGAAGCAATGTGTGGACGGGACAAAAACAGAGTTGGTTTCAGGCTTCATTTAGAAAAAGCTGATTAAAATTGCCAAGAGTAAGCCAACTTCGCCCAAGATCTTCTTTGCTTCTCAACTCGTAAACTTGAGAACAACGAAGAAGTCGCCAATTCCGAGGAACGCTGGGGGAACCTGTTCTGGTATGCATCAGTGGATGCAGAAATCGAGCCTGAAATAGAGTACGGTGAGGCAGTAGGGAAGCTGAGGATGGGTGTGAAACAGATCGACACGAGTTATATGGAGAAGATTAAAACAGGGGAGTGTCTGGTTGAATTACAAAATGTATTTGAGAGTATTACTGGAAGGGAAGCAGACTTGTTTGCGTTTACTAGTCTCATTAGATTTCTACAGTATGAGGTGGATTTTGGGTGGGGTGCACCTCTATGGATCTCCTTCACTACAGTACCAACTGTTGAAAATATAGGGTCACTATAGGGGCGATATATAACTAGAGAATATACGTTGTTGTGTCGTGGTATAAGGGTCACTGAATGAGAAACGAAATCGCCCCGACTACGTTACAAATCAGAATGGGCATCGTCCCCCAAGGTCACACAACACTCCTAAAAGGTTGTGTACTCAACCAGTAGGAGTTGGAACTCGATGGTATACTCAGAATTTATCAAAGAGATTTGGATGATGACATTTGATGTTTTTGCTCATATATATGTCTTATCATTCTCATACTTATATAATAAGTGTCATATGAGACTAACCTTAAAAGGTATCCAAAGTCACTTTATGATGAAAAATGAATGATCATTATTCTAAATATAATGACATTCATAACCATATTAATAAATTGGTGTCAATATGCTACTTAATGGGGGATAGCCTTACTATGCAACAATAGTCAACATATTGTCTTTGCATTATTTCTAACAACCCCCACTAATGCAAATGACAAACCGAAAAAAAAAATTCTGAGCATATGAAAAGGTTGACACTTAGACGTTAATATCTTTCGATTTGAATTAACGTATTAGTGAAATGAGTCAACTTACTTACAACAAGAGAATATCTTTCGATTTGAATTTCTTATTGAACTTCGGTTGAATTACCCTCACAGCACATATAATACCTTAAGTTCCACACGAGTTCCGCAATACAATTCAACAAATTTATGGTCAAATGAACCTTGGGATTTTGATGAGTGCTCTAGAAAGATAACTCAATCTCTCATAGAAGGAGGTCATCCCTTCACACTCACTTAGGTGATTCTATCAAGGATATCTCCACATAACCCACTCACTTATGAGCTATAGAATCATTAAGAGGTCTAAAGCTCAACCTCTCAACACTACGGTGAATCCATCAACTCCTTCACAATAGGACCACCCAAACATAAGGATATAGATTCATTAAGAGAAATATCCCAACCTCTATCATTACGGTGATCTCATCAAGTCCGTCTCACAAGGACCACCCAAATTTGGGCTATAAGACCATTAAGAGCTATATGCTCAACCTTTATCATTACGGGGATCTCATCAAGTCTGTCTCACAAGGACTACCCAAATTTGGGCTATAAGATCATTAAGAGCTACATGCTCAACCTTTCAAATACACCAAATTATATTTGATAATTTCAACTGTCTCAAATCTGCATAATCCATGTGTAATTTACCACACATCATTTTTAGCAATATGAAGCTGAAATTAGCATCAAACATTCCATAGCAATTGATGTCCCCACAATTATGCAATAAATATTAAGCTCACAATCACCATGCATTACCCTGGTAAGGTTAAAAGAGCAAAATAATACGCATACATAATACATTAAATTAAAACAGTCTTCTCAATAGACTTATAATAAAATTATTATAAAGATGAAAGTTACTCATGATCATTGTGCATCTCACCTTGTGATCCAACATCTTTATAAATATCCAACATGTTGCAATTCTCATTATTGCACCATATATACATCATCATTCTTATGTTAGAGAACAACGATCTCGATGATTGTTTCACTTATATTTTCTTTTTGCAAATCCACAAATTAAAATATATAACCTTTACTCACATAAAATCAATCATCATAATCTCATATATTATGATGTAAACCAGATGTACAACATAAATAAATGAACCTTACGCAACCATTATTTATTGACTTAGTCAACAAATTAAAACTCTTACATTTGGTTCAATTATTCATGTATAAAACATGCTATCGATCATCACTTTCCCCCACAATTAGAGATATACATACTCTTCACAAATTATAAGATATCAATTCTAAAAATGATGCATGAATAATTTTATCAAATAAGTTGAATGACTTCCCCCACATGTTGTCACACCACGAAATAGTGACAAACATAATCATTCAAACAAAATATACAAATTATTCATTCATTAATCATACCAACTTTTAGATAGCAAATAATTATGTCTGACAATTTATCCATTCCATAATCTATTCTTAGAGTAATTTATCAAATAATTCATCCAATTATTTAATACATACAAGATCAAGATTATGCGTGTCATTAAAAATAAAATATTTAACCCCCACATATAGCTTATTTTACTCGAGTGAGCATTGATGCGTCTCTAGTGTGAAGTTAAATTCTTCTTCCAAAATGTATCCAAAATAATTTACAAGACAATACACACGTGCCTTTTCAAAACATTAATAAGGATACGAAAAATCACACTAATATATAATCTCAACATATATTATACATATTCAATTTTCTCAAGCAAAACATACATAATGTTCTTAAATTGATTAATGAATAATATTCAATATTATATATATATATATATATATATATATATTAAGTGTATAGAATAAATTTATAAGGGTTATATAATAAATTTATAACGGCTATATAATAAATCCAAATATTGCTCTCATTACTCATAAGAGCATTTAATCTCCACATGGTCATCTTCCAACCATCATAATTTGCACAATAATCCTTTATAATTAATCATTATTATATTACACCACTAATAATCGCATTAATTATTTTATTTGACTATACACATGCCATTTTCCATAAACATGAGTCTAAATCTTCTTTCCAAGATGTAATATCAAGACTCGATAAAATTTTAGGAAAATGTTCACCTTTTTAGTCATATAATATTAAAAATATATTTGCAAATTCATCATTCATCATAAAATATTGAGACTAGCACATTCAATGTATGTTCAGAAACAACATAACATCCTACTCTTATCAGATAATAATTTATCTTCCGATCAATGACGATAAATGATACTCATCTACCAAACGTAATTATTTTATCATCATGAATCACAAAAAGATAAGAACTAAACTGATAGATACCATACCTCATTCTCAAGGATGAATATTGATAATAAAATAAGATAATATCATTCATTCATAAACCTTCAAAAACTTTCAGCATACTACCACGACATTGTGTCCCGTTTTTCGAAGGTAAATGGAAGAATCAGCTCACGACTTAAACTAAAGAGTTGTAGCCCTTCTTCTTAGCTTTCCAACGTCATATTACACGTCCCAATCAAAGGTCTAGAGACCGAGTTATTGTCATAATACCGAACTGCTGTCTCACTCTCGCTCAACGGGCTAAATCTTACACGCAAAAACACATATCTTTGCCAAAAGAAATCATTCCAATGACAAGAATGATGAACACAACAACAATAATAGTGACAAATTTCGTTTCTCAATTGTTGGAAATATAGGGTCACTATAGGGGCGATATATAACTAGAGAATATACGTTGTTGTGTGGTGGTATGAGGGCCACTGAATGAGAAACGAAATCGCCCCGACTATGGTACAAATCAGAATGGGCATCATCTCCCAAGGTCACACAACACTCCTAAAAGGTTGTGTACTCAACCATTAGGAGTTGGAACTCGATGGTATACTCAGAATTTATCAAAGAGATTTGGATGATGACATTTGATGTTTTTGCTCATATGTCTTATCATTCTCATACTTATATAATAAGTGTCATATGAGACTAACCTCAAAAGGTATCCAAAGTCACTTTATGATGGAAAATGAATTATCATTATTCTAAATATAATGACATTCATAACCATACTAATAAATTGGTGTCAATATGCTACTTAATGAGGGATAGCCTTACTATGCAACAATAGTCAACATATTGTCTTTACATTATTTCTAACACCAACCAGAAACACCATATTTATGCTTAATACCAAATGTGGACACGGGATTGAAGCTTGGGTCACCGTGCCCAAACAAGATGTTGCCATGTTGGAACAAGACGAAGAAGAAGAAGAAGATGATGCTTCACTCGCATGGTCGAACAAGATCCGAGCAATGTTGTAAACTTGTAACGTGTCGTCATGTTGGAAATATTATCGACTTCTAATAGAATAATATGAAATATATATCTCTTACTAAATTATCACAAAATACTACTCCCTCCAACCCTATATTAATCTATATTAATTTGTATGAATTATCAAAAAATATTGCTAAATTATCATGTTGCTAAATTCAAGAAATAAACTTGTATGGATCTATATATGTCTAAGAATAAGTAGTACAGTATTGATTTGTGATTTTGTTAGATTTAATCTGACCCAAGACTTAAACTTCATACTAAATTAATTGATATATACGGTATATACCGAATAGTGGAAGCGTACCTGACTCAATTGGAGAAGAGATGTGGAATGGGAATCACCCGATTATTGTCTTCTAACTGACACACTCACCTTTTGTTTCTCCATACCGATGGGATATATGTGAGATTAGGTCAAAAGTGTGATGTCAGGTACCATAACCCTGACTATATATAGGGAGGGGTGTGAAACCCTAATCACCCATATTAGTCGCTTTAGTTGATACGTCCATCATGCATCACTTAAAGCCCTAATAGGTCTCTACACTATTATAGTATCCGGCTCATACTTTATAAGACGTAAATAAGCCCATGTTATTATTATTATGACGGATCACATAATTGGGCTCAACTTTAATGATAGCTAATAAATACAATAGGTCCAAATAATGTTGTCCACATAATTAGACCTAGAATTCTTACAATTTCCCACTTGGGTCATATACTAGTATATGTAGGACACTGAAAATTGTATTCATTATAACCGTATGAGCTCAATAGTGCTATCAAACATTCTAACCGTCTTATGCAATTCGGTCCATTAATCATATGTACATAGAACCAAAGCGGCCTTTGCCACAGTTTGTCGTAACAGGACCCATCAATAATCACATATGCAAACATGACTAACAACATGAATCTAATATAGGAGTGTAGCATGGAAACAGCAACCGAATGTGATCCAAATATGCATATTTCCAACTGGTCCACCTTAAGCTTTAGTGAGATCAACCAAATAAGACAGAGTGAAACTGAAAACTGTAATCCTTATTTCTGCAGAACTGAATAATCGTATACCATAATGTGTTTAATGTGACAAACTCTCACTTAACTTGAATATACTTAGAACCGAAACACTCATTTGAGCACTATGCTCAAGAAAGGCAGTGGGTGGTAATTCTTTAGTAAGCGGATTCGCAATAATGGAGTTTGTACAAACATATCTTAGACGCCTTTCACTCTGAATCGTTTCTATAACAACGCATCACTTGTATTGTTATTTGAAACTATAATAACCGTCATTTTGTCACAAATAACTTGAATGATCTTTCAATACATAACTTAATTTGCAGCCTAGTGACAATAAGCATGGCCAAATAGGAGTCGAAATATCGAATGATCTCAACCTGAATCGATCTCCTTTATATGATAAACATTGTTTTGCTCCAGATATAAATGACAACTAATATTTGGCTGCCCTTAGTGGATCCCAATATCCTACTGTATTTCCTTAATATCTGTCAATTAAACTATAGAATATACACAATATCCAAACATGTACAAACTAAGTTTAATTATACCTTATTAGTTATTACTTAAACACATGAAAAATATTCTGAAGTACATGGATTCAAGTAATACTGTGTATTCTAGATGAATTTTTCCTTAAGGACATCAATGAGACTGCATTAGTCCTATTTACTGAAAGGGTATAAAACTTGATATATTTTCATACTCCCACTAAATCTTGAGTATCTACATTCATGTACCACATCCATACAAAACTAAATGAGATGATATCGTGATAGATTGATGTACTCTTTGACGGAAAACCTTATTTAAGTTTTCATTGGATGATTATTAACCTTAATTTGCAGAAACTTTACCTTGAATCTATCGAGTCAAGATTTCCAGTATCTGCAACAATGGGTGACAAACTTGTCGTTACCATTCATCCAATGTTACTTCATATATATATATATATATATATATATATATATAGCCAGATATGTCAACTATCTTTATAGTCATTATTGACAAGACAAATCGTACTGTCTCATTACTGAATGAGTCTGTCTTGGTAACAAATAACCATTTGAAACCAATATGCTTTATACTTTTAGGTAATGAAACAATTCCAAAGTGTCTTTATTGTCGAATGACTTAATACTTTATTGATGACATATATAAATTCACATGTATTAGTTAGAACTTTCAATGATTTGGTAAATGTCGAATGAATACTTTTCTACCGTTTCATTATCTAACTCTTACTCTTGAATGTATGCAATATATAAATCTATTATTACACTGTAATATGTCAGTCCTGACATGAAAACAATGTAATCCTCTGAAACTGCATTCATTCTTTCATTTGTGAATTTCTTTAATAACAATTGTTCTTGAGGTATTTGAGTTTGTTTTACTAAAATGATTTTACGATCCTTTATGATGAGACGTTGGATCATGTCCATAAGTCCTTTTTCTTCCCTCCAAACTCAATAACCTCAATGAACTCATATTATCCATCTTAAAGCAACTTGCGTGTGGGATCATTACTTTATACATTACCCTTAATCCTTATAAAAGTTATACAAGAAAATAATTATTGATTATCCTTAAGTCCAACTATTACTTTAAAACGAAAAACATTCTTAATTAGTTGGACATACCTTAGGTGTAAATAATTTACCTTATAATAAATCAATAGTATTGTTGTATCTTTATCCAAAAACAAGCTGCAATTCTAAATTTACTTATAGAGTTATCTAGGAAAGAGTGTGAATAATCATACTCCTACCAAGCCCCAAGATCTTACTTTGCATACATAGTACACCATACATATTCAGACCTTCATATGGTGCGATATTTAATGTAAAATCAAACTTCTCTAGAAGTTATCCGAAATAACCTTAACGTTATTATCCTGAATATTCAAATTGTCAAAGTGTTTCCACTTATGGTCAACTGACATCTTTAATCCTTTACCGAGCAACATATCTTAGTCAAATATGTGATAAAAAACGTCTAGGAACTTGAAACTTCTCAAGATCGAGATATATATATCATACATAATTTTGTCTACAAATTAATATAGTGATATGAACTAATACAACTTAAAACATAAAATAGTTCACATACCTTATATATCAATTATAAGACATCCAAAGTCCTTTTGATATCTATTTTCTCTTTTTGTCTTTATTCCCCTTCAATATGAGAATCCTAAGTAGAAGAGTCAATAATTTCATTTTGACACAACTTTAAAAATCCTTTTAATGTGTCATACCGAAAAAAAATTATTGTCTTCAATTCTTTATATCCATTGAAATAAATTTTGATGCAACTATGCAAGTATTTAAATAATATTCCAATCTAAGCTATATAAAATTATCAGAAATGACAACTTTACCATTATTTGAATTAGGAAAATACAAAATCAATTATTTCTCAATGGACAATGAACCAAATTTGACCAAACGAAAAATAATTGAACTCCACCAAAAGACAGTACTGAAAACTTTCCAGATTCAAATAAAATAACAAGTCATTAGTGATAACTAAATTAGCCGATTGTCTCAAATTTAGATGATGACATGTCCTGAATAGATGAATCTTCCATCACCAATTGACATCCAACATCTTAGATTCTTACTTCTACTTGCATTAATGTACTTATGTGAATGAAAAACCAAAATCACCCACAAAACATAATTGGATATAATAATTAACCTTAGACAAATCTTAAATGAGAAGTGTGCCCTTACCGACACGCGATGGGGCGTACAAACTAGTACTATATTCCTTATGTGTCCATACTCGTAACAAGCCAACAACCAATAACTTTACCCTTATCTTGTTATTCTTTGAGTTGGACACTTGCAGCTTATTATAGAAATAATGTCCTTAAATATGTCCTTAATGTCGCATTAAACAATCATTAAACACATGCATTAAATTTTCTACTTCACAAAAACACGTGAGTCTACACGATATTTTCATCCATATGAGTAGCACAATCATATATTCTTGATGCTGTGTTAAGTTTGTGACGACCCAAAATAAGTATTTACGTTCTCTTACCATTCATTTAAATAAATGACGTTATCCGAATTGAGAATGTAACCTGAATATGACAGATATAATGAATAGTAATGTCAATTTGATGAACAAAACAATATTTTCATATTTTGAATAAATTCAAACAGTATGTAGTATTTTTGCAAATTTAACATTTAACCGTTAGACATAAATTATTAATTATGTACTGACACTACACTAAATAATCGTGATCAAATATTGACGATAAACTCATATCGAACACTAAGCCTTCCTTTGGGAGGACTCAGTACACACATGAAAATACCAAATAATCATCACATATTTATCACCCGAAATTGTATATGTATTCGGCCAAATAATGGTCTTTCTTTGGGCCGACCATTATCCGCGTGATTACATATACTACTTTAAAACCGAATATTTGAATTTGTTCTCCATAAAAAAAAAAAATTGTATGGACATAATCCTTATGAGTGTCATAAACTAACAACACTCCTTTAACTTGTATTTCAGATTCGAATATTGACATTCCCATCATAACAAGATACCTAGCACAACATCTAATCTCATCTTTGGATGATAATTAGACTTGTAAGTGGTACTCTTGGTGTAATAATCAAATATTAACAGTAAGATCATGTCAAATGTCAACTCTTTCTTTGGGCCGACTTGACATCTACACGAGAACCGAATAACTGTTACATATTCATCACCACAAGTATGATTGAATTTCGGCCAAATAATGGACTTCCTTTGGGCCAACCATTACCAGCATGAAATTCAATCACACACAATCGTCCAATTATTTAAACTATCTAATCTACGCAATAGAGGTTACTTTGGCAACGTATTGTTTCGATCAAACAATCCAAAATTATCAGACGTCATATAAAAAACCAAATAGCCAATATTATTGAAGCTGAAATCAAGTTCTTTTAATCAAACCGTAATTAACAAGTGATTGAATCCTTAAATGATAAAAGAAATTATAACCCAAATTATTTCTTTCATCATACAAGTCAGCTTGTCAATTATAGATGTACGATAATAATCGCAACCGAAATTCCAAACAGGTCACAATTCATACATAAAAACACAGTATGCGATAATAATCAAACATACGAGACCATTATATATCATACGATTGAATACCAAATAAAATTCCGAACCAACCACAATTGATTTAAAAAACTAAACATCTTATTAACTGAATAGTCAATCATATAAATCTGAAAATTAATATCCGAATAATAATTCTTTAATCCGTATATGATTATATTTATCGCATATGATGGGTATAATTCACAGACATTAACGCACATTACAGATCTTATAAAGCATACGTCGATTAGAAATTGCAGAAAACCCAAAAAACAAACGTTATGCTAGATCTTTACACATGTGCAAAAGACATAACTTAAAAACGGTGGAGGAAATCGATAGCGGAGAAAGTGTGCAAGTGAAATTTCATGCATTGATCATTAATATTATATTCGTAGTAGGGTGTTACCCGTGAAAATTTTTACGAGTTGTACAGTATCAGTTTCATAAACGGTATGATGAAGTCAGTATGGTTTGGAGAGAATACACTAAGTGACTAATGCAATAGTTAGTATACTAATAATTGGACGAAAATAAAGACAAAACGTTACATGTTTTTATGTGTGTGTAAGAAATGAGGTGTTACACTGATGAAAAAAAGATAGGTAACGTAATTGAGTTTTTTGAAATTAGTGAAAATCTCGTCGAAAGCTTTCCAATTTGATAAAGTTCAATGCAATGATTTGATATACAAATTTTGTGTGGTGCAAAAGCATTAATGAAGATAATACGCGTAACAACAAATCACAGTTAATAAGATACGAACGCATACTCGTATACAAAGTAGATCAATAGTGTAGAGAACGAAATATCCACATAATATAAAATATTTTCATATTTTATGATGATATGAAATTTCGTTTGTGATATAAAATTTCACAAAATCTACAAAATATGATGATATAAAATTTCACGGGTTGTCCAGTTTTAGTTTCATATAAAATATTATGAAGCAAATATCGTTTGGAGAGAATACGTTAAGAGACTGAAAGTTAGTTAGTATACTCATAGGTGTACGAAACTAAAAACATGTTACACGTTCAAATGTGTGTCTAAGAAAAGTGTGATACCTGTGAAAGCTTTCACGGGTTGCAGTATTTTTATTGATATTTCCTAATAAATGAAGGCGAGATTGGTCTGCAATTATGTGAAAGAGGGTGATCATCCATACTTGAGCAATTCTTTTTGTTAGAGAGAATTACTTGGGCCATTATAAATGTGGTAGACGTTAATCAGCTTTTATAAAAACAAATATTTTACTCAAAGTGACACGTAAATGAAATGACAAAATTAGAATAATCGTACATATAACTATTAAAAGACCGTGGAAAACCAATGACCCGTATGATCGGACGCATATTTGAACGTTCGACTCGACTCGTGACCCTATTCACTCGACCCGTTTGATAGGTTTAACTTTTTAGAATATGTGAACCAAATATGGAGTAATTAATTTTAGAATTCAAAATGTTAGAAATGATTTATAATATTTTTTTGTAATTAATTTATATAACATGTAAAATAAAATATTCGTTAAAATATGATAAACATTCGTAATTATATTTATATCAGTATGAAACGTACGAAATACAAATGAAATATTAGTAGTATTAACTACTCCTGAGTAACTTTCACAAAAAAAAAACTACTCCTAAGTAAGCTCTATTTTTTTTACGAATTTATTTTTAAAAAAAGGAAAAGGTGTGATAAACAATTTCTTACTCATATTATAACAATAACTCGATCCACGATCCACTTAACCGGACCCATCCGACCCTTTTCAAATCAAAGATTTTCCAAAACGGTTGTTTATGTCAACTTGAGATAGCAATTCATTTAATGTCAAAGCTCATCTTTATGAAAATTTACATTAACGTAAACTTGTAGTTGGCGGGATAAATAATATTTTTTTCCTGAATTCTAAAATGATGTTATTTTTGCTTTTTACTTTAATCTTGGTAGTATGATTAATTATCATTCTCAAGCAGTCAATTCTCGAGTTGTTACTTCTTAACTATTGAACGTATAAGTAAATAAATACATTATTGACATTCTATTTTTATTGATAATTAAAGATGAAGGAAGCGAGATTGGTTTTTAAATTACGCGAAAGAGTGTGATTATCAATATGAGGGTTAATAGTACAAAAGATCGAACAACATAATCGACTTAAAGGATAATTTTGTTGTTAGAATAAGACTTCTAATCGTGTGAAAGGTACTATTTGTTGCGTGTTTTCAAAGACAACATAATTTAGACCTAATTAAGCGGTTACGAATAGGATTCAAACCAATCCATAAAAGAAATACGATTTCTTTAATACTCCGTATGACAATTCGACTCTTATATTGTTGATATTTTCAATCTTATTCAAATTAGTTACACTGTATCTACAAAAACTTTGTTAAAGTATTTAAACAAATAATACTGTAACACCCGTGAAAAATTTCACGGGTTATTTTTTAATTTTTACTAAAAAAAAAAATATCACGGGAAAGACACGTATTGTAGCATCATCGACCTTCTAACTTTCGGTGACTCAATGCTACCTACAAACAACATCAAGAAAAAATCAAAACGTATTAAAAAAATCAAATCGCAATACGTTTCCAATTAATTAGAGTCAAAGTTTTTTTGTTACTTTCTCCTTGAATTAGCCCATGAGCCACTTTTCTTCTTATAAAAGAAAAAAATATGTGGCTAATTCAAGAATATGGAAGAATATATCGTTATCTAATATATCAAAAACAGGTTTAATCTTACTAATACTACATATCTATCTTTTAAAATGAATGATTAACAACATTAACAATGAAATTATATTTGCAGTTCAAAAAATTGAAGACAAATACATTCTTCAATTGGCTAATAACGCGTATTTGACCCGAATCCCGACCTAAAATCTGTATAAACCCAACCCGTTTGTCCACATGAATTATATTTATCCGTATAAACTCAATCCGTATAAACCGAACCCGTATAAATCTCCAATTGTCCGCATGAATAATATTATCCTGTTCAACAAATAAAATAGATAGTTAGTACCATCAAACTTAGTGATTCTTTTTAATTACCATATTATTGATAAAAACGGAATACGGAACATAGAAGAAGAAGAAGGAGAGGATATAACACCATATGACACACTTAATGGAAGACGGTACTTATATGTCAAGGATGAAGAATTGAGTTATATAAATGCAATTTCATGTTATCAAGGGTTCTACTCCCTATAATAAAAAATTGTGTTGTTTTTCTAGATAATTTCATTTTGTTTTTTTTTCCAAAGGCTTCATTTATTAGTTACTCGTAAATCGAATTTTACCTTAATTGAATATTGCTCAATAATAATCTTATGGAATTTTTTTTCGTTTTTCTTGCCATTAATATTAATGTCATAAAATCCTTTGACTGTTCATATTTTCAAGATTGAACTTTATGGCCAGATTATGTAACTTCTCTGATACACTAATACTTTTATTAAGTTACAATTAATGGGGTTAGGTGGGAGTAATACTTTGTGCGTGGGAGTGGCTGAGAAGTGATTATTTGGTTAGAATACTTAGATTAATATAATAGTGTTAAAATTTGGAACTAATTTCAAAATGGGGAAAGGAGAATGCCACCTATTTATATTAAACAGTAGTCAATGAAAAGGGAGGGGGCCGAAACTGGAACAAACGGTTAAAGTCGGTCGCCGGAGGGCGGGGGAGGGGGGCGAGGGGAGGGGGGAACGCCCCCGGCGAACGCCGACAACCCGACAGACAAAGACCACAAAGCGACGAAAAAAAAAACTAACAACGAGAAGGCATCCGGGTTGGAGATCGGACAAAGACGACAAGACGGGGCGAGACCATGTCGACGACGGGGATACAGGCGGGAGAGGGACGGCGAAATCCGACGGTCACCACGAAAAACAACCAAACAAAAATCCCAAGACAAACATACTAGACAAGAAGGACGAAAGGTGGCCTCAACCGATGACAAAGTGGGGACGGGAAAGCTAAATCAGAACGAAAAGGACTGAAGTCTCATCGGCCGGCCGGAGGTAGGTCAAGAAGACGACCATCTCCGGCCAGGCCGGGGAATCTGGGTGGCTGACAGGCGGTGGGGCGGCGGCTGCAAAATAAGTTAGGGTTTAGTTTTTTTCTTTGGGGAAGAAAAGAGGGGTCAATTTATTTAGAGAGAGAAAGTTTTAGAGAGAGACTTTTTTCCGCTTTGAAGGACGGTTTATGGTCGGGGTCTTTTTGGGGTTTATCTGGGTGTCTGTTGTGTGGCTGGGTCCCGGTGGCTTTCTCCGACAATGATCTCTCATGTAGCTGCTCTTTTTATTACTTTCTTAATAATAAGTTTAAATATCATCCTTCTTTTGAATAAAGGCTTCTTTACGGAGGCTTGTATGTGTTTGGAGTGGGTTGACCTGACCATAGATTGGTCTTGGACTGGTTCTTCTGTTAGGAGTTTGGTATTGTCGAGGTCTTTATCCTCAATTCTTTGCATGATGCTTGGTTTGTTGGTTCATTCGCCTCATGACTGCAGGGTTCGATTATCAAGATGTAGGAGTCTTTTCTCCATTAGAGGCAGGCCTTGTTGCTTTGCTCTCACCCGTTTCTTTCTACGCCTTATTCGTAAGTGCGTAAGTGCATCTTGGTCTCGTCAATGTACGGTTCATTTGTATGGATGGTACCTGGGAATCAGCAGCTGTGTTGATTATGTGGATGAAGATGCTCATTTCCAATCATCCGTGCACCAACAACTCACTACTATCACCAGACGCCTTTATCTTACCGCTAATATATTAGTTATAGATTGTGATGTTTTTATGTTAAATAAAAGATGTAATATGGGCTCCGAGAGCCCAAACAGCATGTAATCGATGCTCTTTCTTCGTTGGCAAAAAAAAAACCTATTTATATTAAACAAAAATATTTATATTATTTACGAATATATAAAATAAAAGATGTACATGTATATAAAATATAATATATATATATATATATGTGTGTGTGTGTATGATTAAACAAAAATATTTAGAAAATACTTTCCAAAAGGTATACAAAACAAATAATCTATATGCATTTGTCTTGAATAAAGATAATTATGAAAAATAAAAATGTTAAAACTTTCTAAAATTAACTTAACTATAATTTAGTAATAAGGTAACAACAATGAGAAATCAAGGAAATTTTATTATTTTAACCTTTTGAGCCACTTTTTCTTCCAATTAAAGCTTTGCTTTCATCCTTCTTCTTACCTAACATAAAACACATTAAAAACAAAAACAACATTAGAAAATACCACATGTAGATATTAAAAATCAGAAATCACAATATTATAACTATAACCGAAATTAGAAATTAAAAATCATAATCAAAAAACAATATTAGAAAATAGCACAATATTAGAACTATAATAATTGGAAAGTCATACACTTTTATAAAAGTTCATATATACCATCGTTTGAAAATATATCACCAAAAAAATAATTAAATAAGTTTTCAAATAGTTATTAAAATATTAATGGACTTTAATTCCTAAAATAACTCTACCAAATTCACTGTATTATCTTCGTTTATTATCACTTGAAAAAGAAAAACGCCCTTCATCAAAAAAAAGTAGAGACTGACAAAATTCTATTAAAACTGACAAAATTTTATTGCAAAATTCTATTAAACGAAAATTACACAATCACTGTATTATTAAACCCAGAAACCTTTACAAATTACTTTATACATCTCTAATTAACTTGATTCATAACCAAAAAAAACCCTAAATACGATAAAAAGAATGTGCTAAAAATCATGAATAATGAATAAAATTGCGAAAAAAAGGAAATGAAGAAAAAGGCGATACTTACTGATAATCAATTGAATTACGAATTAATCCCAAAAAAATCAACTGACCATCTGAAATTAAAAGAACAACAACCAAATTAAAGAAATTCAAGTCGAAAATTAATAAATTACCCAGAAAAGTTTAGAAAATTAACCTTGTGTGGCTGAAATTAGGGAATTCAATAGCGTTGGAGAAGAGCTGATAGAGATCTGAAATTCAATAATGAAGTTCTTGTGTGGCTGGAATTAGGGAACGATATGAGTGGAGTGCTATGGAAACGGAAGAAAATTTGAATGTGAACATTGTGAAACGATTCACCGAAGATATAAAGACGATTAGATGTGTGTGAAACACAAACGAAAGAAACGAAGAGGCGGATATTGATTGCCTACGAACTATTTTCGAGAGGAATTACGGATAATGACATAGGGTATTGATGAAGAATAGCAATTAATAAGATCGATTAATTTGGTAATGCATTTTCAAGAATGATGAAGTGAATAATGAATTGAAAGATGGTGAAGATGCCTCGTGAAACGTTGAAGTGCAATGAAGGATTTAGTAGATCAAGAACAGTAATTATGGTGCTTTGTGAACTGCGTTTGCCTTGTTTTTTCTTCATAAAAGACTACTATATTTTTCTTCTACAATCTTTTCACAAATTTGTGTCTTGGATCAGTGGTTTGTTCATATGGGATAGAATTTGGAAGTCGCGGGTTCGAATCCTGTTGTTTTTTGGGAAGTGGTTTTTGTTTTAGTATAAAGAAGGATTATATACATGGTGATTATACATAATCAAATTAAAGTATGCCTTTATCCTTTGCATGTATATCAATAATCAATAATACGTTCCCACAATGAAAAAACATCATATTACTTAGGATTGTGAACATAATTTAACTTGTAGTTCCATCAATCACAAGGAATACTATAATGGCAGACAAATAAGAGCATGGCAATGATTATCATGAATTAAGCAAAATTCATGTTCTTCGTATTTACATACCATCATGCGTAATGCGGCATCAATAGTCCATCACAAATTCTTGTTTGTGACGGAGATATCCGTCACAAACATATAACGGGTCAAATAACTACCAAATAGCTAGATAAGACAAAAGTTTAATTGGTGGGGTCATTGTCCTTCTCTTCCCATATGAGACATACTTGGCCCGTTTTAACCTTACGACGGATAATGGATATATTCGTCGTAAGGGAGACTAACTGATAGTCCATACGAGATTACGAATATACAGAAATCCAATTCAATGAGCAATTGAACACAAATCAATCCAAATAATTCAATATGAAGACGGCTCTGATACCATTTGTTAGATTTAATCTGACCCAAGACTGAAACTTCATACTAAATTAATTGGTATATACCGAATAGCGGAAGCGTACCTGACTCAATTGGAGAAGAGATGTGAAATGGTCCATATTTTTGCAATTTTGTAAACCCCAGTGTGAACACGTTTGTATGCCATCCAAAGCAATTCCAAATTTTCCTCAAAATCTCCTCCAAAACTTCGGCAATGGGAATCGAACCCGCAACCTCTAGGTCTCATCCCACAAGTGCAAACCACTAAGCCAAGACATCAATTTGTATTCAATTTGTAGAAAATAGATATACTACACTTTTCACATACCGAAGAATGAGTGTTGATTAGTCTCGAAAATTGTAGTAATTCTTCCACTGAAATTAGCCTTGAAAATTGTCGTACATTGGAGAACTAAATGAAGTTAATCACTACAGTGGAAAATGCAGTAGCTTCCTTGGAAAAACCCACTAATTTGAAAAATCAACCTCCTCTTCTTCATATATTTACTGCTTTTTTTTTTCATTCATATTATTCTTCTTCATATTTTTTTAAAAGATTCATTCTCATATTCTTCCATATGAGTGTCGACTTATTCATATTGTCAATTTGAAGATTCTTGCCAAGGTAAATTAATACTCCGTATAATTTTTATGCTTAATTTATTTAATTTCTTATTTCCTTTGATTTCAGAAGTGTGGTCTAATTTTGTTGTTTTATGCTCTATTTCTACTGTGAATGTTGCAAATTGTCATTCCGATTTACTTTTGGTAAATCTTGGTATTTTGGTAGAAATTTTTACCTTTTTTTTTCCAATTATGTGTTCATTCCGATTTATATATTACGGGTTGTAATGTAATTTCTTTATCATTCTAATATAAGGTTTATATATTGACAGGAAACAAATGAAAATTATAAATTTATAATCATGGTGAACAAATTGAAGCAAGTGTAGGTTTTATTTTTCCTCAATTTTTTAGCTTCTTTTTTACTTTATTTTGCCGAAGTTTCGATGTTTTATGTTTGTATTCTGATGGGTAATTGAGGGATTAAGGTTCATGAACCTGGAATTAAAGCATACCCAGTTTTAACTAAGGGATTTGAAGCATACGTAATCTTAATTTAGGGATTTGAAGCATACCCAATTTTAATTTATTGTAGCTGTGATTTTTGGTATGTATTGTGCAGAAAATTGATGGTGATAATTGTTCGCTCCACATTGAAGAAATGTGCTACGAGTATCTAAAATCACGGTATGTTAGAGTTTGTAAATTGATTTTTTAGTATTTACAAACTTTATTTGTCTTGCAATGTCATAAGTTAAACACTGCTCAGTTAGGAAGTGAGTCACTTTGGAGATAATTGACCTGATTTCACCATGTGAGTATACACTTGCATTTCTTTAATTTGGTTGTTGTTCTTTTAATTTTAGATGGTCAATTGATTTTTTTTGGGATTAATTACTGATACATTTTTGTGAGAATTTCAATTATTGTTGCATATTAAACGTCAATTGAATTCCAGATGCTACTTAATCAATCGATTAATCAACTCTTCTCCAACGCTACTTAATCAATCGATTAATGTCAAAAATTATCATTAAGGTTAATTTTCTTAATTTTTTTGGGTACTTTATCAATTTTCGACTTGAATTTCTTTAATTTGGTTGCTGTTCTTTTAATTTTAGATGGTCAATTGATTTTTTTGGGATTAATTATTGATACATTTTTGTGAGAATTTCAATTATTATTGCATATTAAACGTCAATTGGCTTAGAATTTAGAAAAAAAAAATGAAGATGCAAGGTTGGCGAGCTTAAATTTGGTATCGAATTGATCTATATTGTTGTTTTTTACTTCGTGTTTCGTTGCCTCATAGTTTCGAACTTTGCGTTCAATCCGTTTCTTTTATATGAATTAGATTATGAATTAATATATAATGATTTTGTTAGTTCAAAGTTTTACTTTAATTACTTTGTTTGTGAATATAAGTTTTTATCATGAATTTATATTTCTAACATCAAGATGATGTAATTGCATTATTGGTGTGTTATTAATCAACTAATGATTTTTCTGTCTATTTATTGTGATTTGCAGCACTAACCAAGTTCAAAACCAATGGTGATACTCTAATCTAATTAATCCAAGCTTTTAAGTAATTTTGTTTCGTTCGCTGATTTATTTGGTATCATTAGTGTGATAGTAATCAATTGATTTAGTTTTTTAATAACAGATTCAAACGAAATTTTGAAATAAGAGATTACCGATCATGACAGTGAGATGAGGAATGACGTTTAAAAATTCAGGTAAGTTTAACTGGAATTTATAATAATAATGATGAGTAGATTTTTTTTAAAGGGAGTTTTAATTATTATTCTTTACATTGGATTCTAAGAACTCAATTTGTCGATTTTATTTTGCATTTTTATTAACCATTAATTTTCTTGGTATACATAACATCACTTATATGGAGCTTACACATTGTATTGATAATTTGTATCAAAAACTTCAACCTGTAGTCGATTACTCTGTTCTCAAGCTATATGAGTTTAAATTTTCTGATTTTATTCATATAATGGTCAATTGAATTTTGAAAACTTCGATTTTTTTTTTAAAATTTATTTGGTGAATTTTCAGGTAGAAGAAAGTAGAGGAGGGCAATAAAAAAACAAAGCATCGTCATCTAATTGGTATTTTTTTGATTATTTTTCTATGCTTTTATTTTTATTTATAAAAAATGGAGTAAAAATTCTGGTTTCTTATTGTATAAGATTGTTGAACAAATCATAGGTTAATGATGATGTTTGTTAATGTGTGCACTTGCAAAAAAAAATTATTTTGGTTTCAGATAACTGTTTCTACAATTATTTGTTAATCCGTATCTATTTCTCCAATTATTTGTACTTCTTGAAACCGATAAAATTTTTGTTAAATATATTACTACGTAACTCAAGACGAAATATTTTAACATATTATACGGAATTAACATGTCAAAAAAATTGAGTATTTTATTCCATACGAAATATACGGAATATCATACGGAATAGAAATATACTTAAAAAGAAATATACGTATGAATTTTAACAAGAATATCATACGAAATATCATACCGAAACATATACGTGTAAAGTAAATTTGAGTCTATATACGGAATAATGAGAATATCATGCGGAAACATATGTCTATACTACGGAATAGTTAAAAAACGAGTATTTTTTTAATAAAATGAAAATAATAATACTCCGTAATTTTTATGTTATAATTAATCTCTCAACATAAGTGATTTTCATAATTTAGGTTGTCCTTTAGAAAATTTACTAAATATATAATGAATTAATGATTTTTTTTTCAATAAAAGACGGTGTCATATGAGAATAGTTGTAATGAACGTAATACATTTTCCACAATTTCTTGGTATCTCGATAATGTTGATTGTATTATGCAATTACTATTTATTGATACTCCGTATAAAATAACCATCACTTAAATAACACGGTTCACATAATCAAAATAAATATGCAGAGATTAATAGCATAATACATTTTACATAACAAAGAGGTAATTAATTTTTCGATCTTACCGGAAAATTTTCTTATTTCCCATCACTTGCTTTTTGATTCCCAAAATTTTTAAATTTTTAAATACATTGCAATTGTTTAAAAAAATACTAGTATAGACCCCGTGCAATGCACGGTATTTATAATATTTTTATCTTATAGAATATTTATTTTAAGATTTAAAATAAAAAATTTATTATTTTATTTTTACTATTTATCGACTGTATAATTTAGAAATAGAAAAATATTTTTTAAATCGCAAAACTAATCAAAATATTTGAGTAATGTCTTGAAATGTACGGAGTATTAAATAACGTGTAATTAATGAAAATATTGTTTATACTTTTTATATACTCAGTTTATATCATCTCACATCTCGAGATACCCACTTCTCTCTTTAACATACCATAAAATACATAAATATTTATCAAAAATTGTATAATCATGTACTTTTTATAACGGTTAGCACGTCGTGATACGTTCTCTTTGTGTAAAAAGCTATTCAGTTTTTCATTAGAAAATTAAAAAATAAATTAAAAATGGACTATCTCTGTTGTAAGACTTATATTATGTAATTTGTGAAACTTTTTTATATGGATTTTAATAGTATATTCCATATTTTGTAGTCTCTCCTACCAAAATAATCATTGTATATGATAATTATAACCCTCACATTTGAATAAATGAGAAGATATTAGTGGTATCGACTGAGTACATACTCCTTTTGTGCCGATAAATTGTTTGTCTTTGCTTTTGGCATAAAGGGGAACAGGTCCAATGATGAAGTGACATGTGAAACCAAATTCATGAGGAAGTCAAATTACATATATATATATATATATATATATATATATATATATATAGACACAAAAAAAAACATTCCTAAAATAGAAAGGCAAAGAATTTATTGAAACACCCCAATATGGAATAGACAAAGAATTCATTGGGACGGTGAGAGTATACTTTGTAAAAGTTAAAGTAAATAACTTATTTCAAAAATAAAATTTTTAGATAACTAATTTCTTTTCTCAAGGTTAATGACATCATATCTTAAAATTTATCTAATTATTTTCATAAAAAGATTTTTTTTTTTTGTCAATTTCTTTAACATTAATGAAAATGAATAGTTTGCGAATTTATTAGTGAAATGTTCTTTTACTTCTCAATTTAAATTAGTGTATTTTTGAGGAAAATGTTAGTAACTGCTATTGTCTTAGAGTAGTATATAGAGAATTTTCGGTGAGTTTTTACTATGTATCCGACTTTGTAAGAGCAATCGGAATATATATTCCATTTTTATATAGTTCCTAAATTTTATATCGATGTTAAGAATATGATTTTCGAATATGATCAGAAAGATATACAATAATAATCATAACTATTTTATATTTTATGTAAAATATTGTACGGGATAGTGCAATCTCCTATTAACAAAAAAATGCAACTATTTGGTTAAAACGGAATAGAATATGTTTATACTTTTTTTTTAAAAAAATTTGATCATACATTCCAGTGATATTTAAGTCAGTAAGATGTTAGAGTGTAGTTGGAGAGGAGAGGAGTGACACACCTGAGGTCAGGGGTTCAATTCGTGCCTAGCTCATTTGATCTGTTTTTTTTAGGCGGGAAAATATATGAGTTGAGTTATTTGGTTAGTGGAAAGGGGGATTAATGCATAGTGGAGGTTGTAGACACCCGCATTTTGCCTGCTAGTGTCTATAGCAGTTCCCGACAAACACCCGATGATGATCGGACGCAAACGTGACTTAGTATACTCGGATTTGGACCCGAAATCAATAATATCTGACATGGACTTTTAGCGGAGTAATAATCTCACAAAACAGACCTCAAATCCAGGCCCAGTGGGCCGTTTCCAATAAAATGAGACTAATTTGGGCCAAAACCGACACCAAAAATAAATCCCGTCTTTTGGCGACTGGGTCAAAACCCGGTCAAAGACGAACCTGTCACAAAAATCAGCCTAAGGGGGACCTTCTAGAAGCTGGCGCCCAAATCCATTTCAAAAAAGATAACCAAATCAACCAAGTCAACCTTTCCTAATTTGTCTCGATTTACCTAACCCACTCGATCGAGTAGATTGACCCACTCGGTCGAGTGGAGCGTCAAAAACCGGATCAGGCCCATTTTCTAGGGCACTCGACCGAGTGCACTAGGGCCACTCGATCGAGTGACCCTAGGTCGTGGGGTAAAGTCTATAAATACCCTCTCAAACCCTTTGCATTTCAGATTTTTACCAATGCAAAGTTACCCTAAACCTTTACTCTAATTCACCTACACTACAAGCCTTAGTAACCCTAAGCACTACACACAAAAACCGAGTCACTTGTCCCTCGAAAAACCGACAATTCATCCACACACACACATACACCATAACTTACATACATCCTCGATACTCCATAGTCCTGTCACTATTCGCGAGTCCATTTCCGAGGTCCCTACTAAGCATGTATGTTGAGGGTGTCCTAAACCCCATTTCAATCTTTGCTACTTTTGTTTATGTTTTTGTATCGTTAATATTATACTTATACTAGTATCGTAATTTTAACTCTAACTCTAACATCCTAACTTTTACATTTTCGCATACTAATTTTTTGTTCGCGCTACTAACATATTACTATCATACCGCGTATATATATATATATATATATTTTAGTATCGAAAACTCGGTTTCGGATTCGTTTGACTATAATTGTCGCCTAAAATCCGTCTAATCCCTTTACGAGCAACGACGGAGGTGGAGCCCTTTCGAGGAGCCCCGCCCCAATGTACTCAAGGGCGTGACGTGATCGCGACTAATCGTAGTTGAACGCATTCGATCCCATTTTAATTAGTGCGGAACCCGTTGACACGAAAACCGACATTACATAACCCGAAAGGGTTAGTTTCGATGTCGTGACGTAGAGGGAGGCATTCTGTCGCTAATTCAAATTTTCTAACGTAAACGCTTCATAAAATCCCGACAACGGTGTTATAATCGTACATGTACACGATTATAGTACCGGAGGTCGAGTTAAATTCAAATCATGCGATATTTGTATTTAACTCGACCGACCGTCGTTTTCAACCTCAAAAACGAGACGAGTTGACACTCGTACAGGGGCTACTCAACCGAGTGCATAGGCCACTCGATCGAGTAGCGTCCATCTGACTGGACAGAACCCTCTTCGAGGGGCTACTCGACCGAGTGCATAGGCCACTCGATCGAGTAGCGTCCATAAAACTGGGCAGAAACTTTTTTGAGGACGCACTCGACCGAGTCAGACCATGACTCGACCGAGTGGGTCCTGTAACCCAGAAAACCGAGGGCCTTGACACACACTTTCAAGCCTCGTCCTTTTATCGACATTAGTCATCACGTGTAAAGACTATCACGTGATCCTATTTTTCAAAACTCACGCTCATCACGACACCTTAACGACTTTGATCGATTTTTCGACGTGATAAGTCGGGACAAGGCATCGAGGCATAGGATCGGGCTAGCATCACGCCTAAGTCCTATGTCTCCGTCCTTCGTTTGATGCACAACATAATGTGCATTTAAGCGGGGTTAGTCCACTTACACATTTCGCGGTCAAGTTTACATACGGGTCCGTTCTTATCCTTTTGTTATCTTTTGTTCCGTTTATTTTCGTATTGGCCGGGTTGTATTTCCGCCCGTGTAACTTGTACGTTATTTATTTCCGAGTTTTATTTATTTTCTTGCTTATTGCTTTGTAAATGAACCTCGTATGCTAAACCACTTCGACCATAATTGAGATGCATTAAATGACGTAGTTCACCTACTATTCACATGCTTAGCCCGAAAACGCTGTTTGCATATCATTTAATCGTTTTACTAGCGCGCTCACACGAACACGAACGATGTCTTAGTAGAGGCCGCCATGTGCGGGCGGGGTTGGGTGTCCTTAGTGGGCTTCCCAACACGTACCCTCACCCCTTACTCAGAACCTTTGGTTTCCGGACGTCCGAAACCCTTGGCGCACGAGAGTCATTCTATATACGAAAGCCGGTTTATACGGTGTCGATATTGCAATGCAAAGGGACGAGCCCAATGAACTCTGAAATCGAAGTGGGCTTACTTTGCGTATAGCCCATGACGACATAGAGTGGGCTCGTATGGTTCCGAATAACCACAAAATTCGGTGGCGACTCCATTTTGACTTAAATTTCGAACCCGAGAACAATCTCACCACGAGATTCATTCGCCTACCCAAACCCGCGCGTGGCCGCGTCGGGGTGGATCTACGTCATGTCCACAATTTGGCGACTCCGCTGGGGATACCTGATGTACCACATGTCATCGGGGTTCCTAGGGTGAGACTCGAAGAGAAATCGTTCGAATATTAGTGTGCACACATTAGTTTAATGGTTCATGCATAACCCAAATCTTGCCCGGGCCGGTTACTTGTGACCGACGTCCCACTATACCACGGTGCATTCCTACATGGGTGCACTAAAGACTTCGATGGCGGAACTCACCGGGGTTTTACGGCGGGTCCTAGTTCCAAATCGGCTAGGAAGTCCGTCCCGTTTCGTGAGAATGCTATCGTTGTTGGTATAGACCCTACTTTGACCGACCGAGACTTAGTGTAAAGCATACATAAGCGTCGTTATAATGCTTGTTTGACTACGTGCTACTTGGTTTCCGTGTCATTTTTCAAAAAACCGTCATTTCAAAAAATGCATCTTTCCAAAAAAACACCCAAATTTTGAAAAAACCCGAAATGCTGTCCGTTTTGGGACCCGTCTTTTTCAAAATATCCAACTTTCAAAACTCGGAATGCCGCCGAAATTTAGGATCAAATGATTTGACTCAAAATATCCTTTTTCTCTAGTCGGCATGCTGCCCATTTTGATTCATGAATTTCCAACACCATCTCAATTTTCTGAATTTTCAAAATTCTAATCTTGGTTTTCGAAATTCCGTTTTTAATTTCCAAACTCTCGGAAATTCATCCACTTAATATTCAAAATTTAAACATCCAACTTTCCTAGTAAACCTTCCTTATTATAGGACCTACCGTCTAGCCGTGTGTCGGGTCTTTGCATAGTATGTCGAAGGTCTATAGCGTCGAAACTCCGCTGATCCTATATCACGAGTTTCCCCCCTTTTCCCGAGTCCGCCTTATCCGTCAAGGCATGACCGACCCGCGTAGGGCATACCCCTATAAAGGAAAGTTCGTCCATACACTCGAGTCAAAAGTCTGGGGAAAAGTCTCACGTGGACCTTCCTTCGAACGGGATTAGGCCCACAAAGCCAAAATCCTAAGGAAGTTATACCACCCATCGAGTCATCCGTCTAGATGTCTTTCTCGAGTCTTTAGTCTTCTTTCCTAGTGTCGCTCGGGATGTACTTTTCCTTTTTTTCCAAGATCTGGGTTCAGTTTCTGATTACGCGGTGTTCTTACAGACAGGCCGCCAGCAACTAGACACGCTCGAAGGATGGCTACTTTGAACAGCCTACAAACCTCTTTGGACGCCATGGTCGCGAAGCAGACCGATATCGAAGCCCAACTGACCGAAATGAGGGCTGGCCAAGTGGCCATTGTTGCTCGCCTAGCTACGGTGGAGCAAAGGGCTCCTAATGTCGAGGCTAATGAGCCTCTAGCTGAACTAGTCAGCGCGGTGCGCCGATTAGAGGAACAAGTCCATCTGGCTGGGAGTAACAACATTCATCGGGAGAATAGTCGAGAGTACAACCCGCTGAGTGACAAGTTGCCCGCGAACCTGAACCTCACAGGTTTGCCCATGTTCGAGGGAACTGAGGACCCGTTACTACATGTACGGGCCTTCAAGGAATTCATGGCCATCAAGGGAGTGGATTCTACCATGTTCAAGAATCTCTTTGCTGCATCCCTTGAGAAGCACCCACGGGCCTGGTACTATAGGCTAGACCCGAAAAAATACCCTACATGGGATGATGTGGCTACCGAGTTCGCTCGGAACTATGCTGACAACACCGAGATCCAAACCACAATGCGATCTCTGGAGGTCATGGCCCAGGAGCCAAAGGAAGGTTTCACTAAATACCTTCAATGCTGGAGGGCCGAGAGCGTGAAATTGGTCGATAAGCCCAATGAGAAGACTCTAGTGGAGGCTTTTGTCAAGAACCTCCTCCCCTCCTACCGGGTTCACCTCCGGTACGCTGTCATACCCAATTTCACCACCCTTACTGAAATGGGTATGAGGACCGAAGACGACCTGAGACTAGAAAGCCTCACCAAGGCCGCTATCAAAGGGTACCAAGGAGCCTCTTCCTCCACCACTAAACCCCAGGCTGCAGCTCGCAGCATTTTTGACGCGGTTAATCTACTAGATGCCCCGTCCAAGAAGAACACCCCACCTCGGGTCTTCACTGATATAGGTACCACCTATACCTATGCCTTACAAAGGCTGTCCTCCAAAGGCCTAATCCAACCGATAGGCCCAACTCCTGAAGTTCCGGTCGAGCGACGCTCCAAGAACTACAATGCTCAGGCCTATTGCCAATACCACCGGGGCAATGGGCATGATACCGAAAAATGTTGGAAGCTGAAACACTTGATCCAGGACCTGATTGAAAGCGGTAAAATCCCGTTACCCGGAGATAAGCCAAGCAACAAGGAGAACCCTTTCAGCTCCCATGCCATCTTTGCCGGGGAGGTGATTGACTGCTCTCACCTTATCTCTCCCTTCATCCCGCAAGTGAACGGGATCTGGTTTGACGACGAGGATGATATCTACCTCGCTAAAGGGGAAACCGTTCCCATCACCCCTGAACAGATTCGAGAGGCCAAAACTCGAGTCCTAGCTAGAAACAACCTTAGTCGTCCCTATCTAGCCACAAGCACTAGGGACACCCCTATCCCGACAACCATCACCGATCCACTCGGGATGGAAGTCGCCCCTGAAGAGCCGACCGCTGAAACGGCCATTGTGAAGCAACTGAAGAGAACCCGAGTTGACCTCACTATATGGCAACTCTTAGTCAGCTCTCAAGAACATCGAGAAGCACTTACAAAGGCTCTCGATCAAGTCAAGATCGACTCTTTGGCTACCCCCGCTGAAATGGTAGCCACGGTCCTACCCCACCTAAAGGGTAAGGCCAAAGAAGGAGGCCCAATGATCACATTTTCTGAAGCCGATCTGCCGCCATTCGGGACCTCCCACAACCTGGCCCTTTACATCACGGTGATTTGCCGAGGCAAATACCTCCCGATGACCCTAGTTGATGACGGGTCAGCCGTGAATGTCCTTCCTCTAAGGACCGCCAAAGCCCTCAGCATTACCGAGGCTGACTATATCCCGACTGCTCAAACCATCCAAGCCTTTGATGGGAGTCCAAAGTCGGTAGCTGGGGCCATAAAACTGACCATCATCACGGGCCCGATAGAAAAGGAACTTGAATTCCAGGTGATTGATGTCACCTCATCATTTAACTTGCCCCTAGGAAGGCCGTGGACTCACGCGGTGAAAGCCGTGTCCTCCACCCTTCACCGTAAGATCAAGATGCCTCTACTCGACAATGTTGTTACTTTGGAGGCAACCCCAATGACCGTGGCTAGCTGTAACGCCACGGGCCGCACGGACCTCTGGGGGTTCGACTTTGTGGGGATGATCGAGGAAGAGTACCTTTTTAGGCCTTACTTCACCACGAGCATTGACACGATGCTCCAGAACCTAGGGTACCTTCCGGGGGCTACCTCTCGACCCGACCTTCCAGCTGGGAAGATCATCGAGGTCCTTAAGGACGAAGACTCTCACTTCGGCCTTGGCTATGCCATCACTCCGGACAACGTTGTCCGAGCAGGAATCGAAAATGCCTGCAACATCATGAAGGGTATCTACTTGAGCCCTTATAGCCCACGGTTGTCTGACTACTTTGTCACACCCGTATTCGGGGCTGTCCAGGTTGGACTATACCAACCCAATGCTACGCACCTCGGGACCCACTTGGCCCGGGATTGCAACTACATCCCGGATGAGGTGTTCGCCCTCATCCAGTCCGATGGAGCGGACGATGCTGAGCCCGCGCTGGGGCTGCTCTTCGGCGAAGACACCATAGCCCCGACTCCAAAAGAAGACCTGGTCAACCTGATTCTCCGCAGCAACAGGTTTGACCCGACCAAGCTAATCTCGGATGTTGGTTCCGAGACGGGAAAAAAGGCCTGGAGGAAGACTGTCAAGTGGACTGACAGTCAAGGAAAGATCTACAAGCTGGTCACCGGAGAGGGAGACATGCCTGAGTCTGAGTCCGAGTCTGAGTCGGAGTCAGAGTCAGAGTCTGAGGTTGAGTCTAGAGAAGTCGGTGCTAGAGTCACTCCTGTAACTCCCCTCCCTTCTATCATTCCTGCTGCTGGCACTTCGGGGTCTGTCCCGAGTGCTTTACCAATTCCGCCACTGACCAATGATCAGATGGCTGCTCTCTTTGAGCTGTTTTCCAAGTTTTCAATCAATAATAACAACTGTTCTGCTTACGACTTGTCTCTTTTAAATTCCGCTTTCAAAAATGATTTATGCTATGACATTGAGAAATCCGACGAACAGGTACCCTTACCTCCACATCTGATCGAGCAACTAGAGCAAAGGGAATCCCGGAATCCGGTAATTGAAGAGACCGAGTCCATAAACGTGGGAACAACCTTAGAGCCTCAGATACTTAAGATAGGGTTATCCTTAGATCCCGAGGAGAAACAACAGTTTATAAACCTTCTTCAAGAGTTCAAAGACGTCTTCGCGTGGTCCTACAAGGACATGCCGGGGATAGACCGGGAAATAGCCGAGCACCGCATACCTATCAAAGACGGGTGCAAACCGGTCAAACAGAAGCTTCGTCGAATGAGGCTTGAGTGGTCTCTCAAAGTAAAGGAAGAAGTCGACAAACAGTTCAAAGCCGGCTTCATACAAGTGTCCGAATATTCGGACTGGGTCGCAAACATCGTGCCGGTTCCTAAAAAGGACGGTAAGGTGCGGGTATGCGTAGATTTTCGAGACCTTAACAAAGCAAGCCCGAAGGATGATTTTCCGTTACCACACATCGATATACTGGTGGATAACACGGCCGATCATGCCCTTCTGTCATTCATGGACGGGTATGCCGGATATAATCAAATCAAGATGGCGGAAGAAGACATGAGTAAGACTACCTTCACTACACCTTGGGGTACTTACTGCTACACCGTCATGCCATTTGGTCTCATTAATGCCGGGGCCACATACCAAAGGACCGCTACCACCTTACTACACGACATGATGCATAAAGAGGTAGAGGTCTATGTAGACGACATGATCGTCAAATCCAAAGAACGGGACGGTCACATCACCGCCCTAAGGAAATTTTTCACCCGATTGCGCAAATACAACATGAGGCTAAACCCTCAAAAGTGCAGTTTCGGGGTAACGTCAGGCAAATTACTGGGTCATATCGTTAGCCAACGAGGTATCGAGGTCGACCCAGCCAAAATCAAAGCCATTACCGAGATGCAAGCTCCTAAAACCGAAAAAGAAATAAGGGGATTTCTCGGGAAAGTCCAGTACATTAGTCGATTCATTTCCAAGTTAACCATGGTGTGTGAACCAATTTTCAAGAAACTGAAAATAGGGGAACGGATACTATGGGATGACAAGTGCCAAGCTGCTTTCGACAAAATCAAAGAAATTCTGTCTGCTCCGCCAGTTTTGATGCCACCTCAACCCGGTTTGCCTCTGTCGTTATACCTAACAACGATCGAGACAGCCATGGGGGCTATGCTGGCTCAGACAGTTGACTCTGAAGAACGAGCCATTTATTACATCAGCAAGAAGTTTTTAGAGTATGAGTGCAAATATACCATGCTCGAAAAGACGTGCTTGGCTCTAGTCTGGGCCACTAAGAAGCTGCGACACTATATGCTCAGCTATGAGGTTCATGTCCTATCCAAGATGGACCCGATCAAGTACCTCTTCGAAAAACCCATCCTTAATGGCCGGATTTCAAGATGGACTCTAATGTTGGCAGAGTTCGACCTGAAATTTGTACCTTTAAAAGCTATTAAGGGGCAAATTGTAGCTGAATTCCTCGCTGACAGCCTGGTAACCGAGAAAGGACACACCGACACTTGGTCCTTCCCAGACGAAGATATTTTCCATACCGATGCCGAAACATGGGATTTATACTTCGATGGAGCATCTAATTTTCGAGGGTTCGGAGTCGGGATCCTCCTAATTTCACCAAGAGGGGAGCATACTCCCGTCTCCATCAAACTGGACTTTGATGTTACCAATAATGCAGCAGAGTACGAAGCATGCATTTACGGGCTACAAGCCGCCACCAACCTAGGGATCACAAATCTCCGGGTACATGGCGACTCATCCTTGGTCATTAACCAAGCACTCCAAAAATGGAAGACTCGGAATGCTAATCTCGTGGCCTACCAGGCACGAGTAAGGGATCTCGAGAAGCAATTCCAAAAGGTAGAGTATATATATTTGCCTCGGGAAGAAAATCAGTTTGCGGATGCACTCTCAAAATTGGCATCTTTACTGAACATTCCCGACCATGTGACCAGTATGCCAATTTGCGTCGAAAGACGGTCCGAGCCGGCATACGTCCATGACATTGAAGACATCGAGATCACTGATCCCGAACCATGGTACCAGGCTGTGTTAACATACCTGGCCAACGGAGAGTATCCTTCCGGGACTGAGGGTCGAGCCAAGAAAGCCTTACGAAGGCTAGCCAGCCAGTTCATCCGTACTGATGACGGGCAACTGTACAAAAAGACGGCACAGGGGGCTCTTCTCCTTTGTGTTGACAAATATAAGGCCGAGAAAGTAATGGCCGAAGTACATGATGGCGAAAACGGCCCGCACATGAATGCTCACATGTTGGTCCGAAAAATCATGAGGCTCGGGTATTACTGGAACACCATGGAAGCCGACTGCCAGCTATATGTCAAACATTGCCATAACTGTCAAATCTTTGGCAATGTCCAACATATGCCGTCATCTCTGCTCTATACCATGACGTCACCTTGGCCGTTCTCAACGTGGGGTATCGACATAATCGGGAAAATAAATCCCTCCGGTACTGGCGGACACTGCTTCATTTTAGTAGCTATCGACTATTTCACCAAATGGGTCGAAGCTGAATCATATCGCATCCTCAATGCTAAACATGTCGCCAAATTTATCCAAAACAAGATAATATGTCGGTATGGAATCCCACATGAATTTATCAGTGATCATGGAACCCATTTGCAAGCTGAGACCGCGGCCCTACTGGCTAAATACAAAATTCAAAGGCACACGTCCTCGCCCTACCGTCCCCAAACGAACAGAGCAGTAGAGGTGGCTAATAAAACGATTGTCACCATACTCAAAAAGATGGCTGATAATTATCGGGACTGGCCCGACAAAATACCTTTTGCCCTATGGGGATACCGGACATCAATTTGCACCGCAACCGGAGCGACACCATACTACCTAACCTACGGGATGGAGGCAGTCCAACCAGTTGAGCTAGAGGTACCATCCCTCAGAATTCTGCTAGAAAGCCAAGTGCCCGAAGCTGACTGGGTTCGAGCACGGTACGATTCGTTGGTTCTACTAGACGAACGACGATCCCGCGCTCTCAACAACATCCAAATCTACCAGAAACGGATCCAATGGGCCTTCAACAAGCGAGTAAGGCCCAGAAACATTAAAGAAGGGGACCTAGTCCTTAAGTCTGTTCGAGCCTTACTACCAGTTGACCCAAGGGGAAAATTCAAACCCAACTGGGCTGGGCCATACCTGGTAAAGAAGATCCTATCAGGGGGAGCAGTAATGCTGACGGACCTGGACGGGAATGAGTTCGTTAACCCAACCAACCTGGACCAGCTGAAGCGTTACTACCCTTAGCCATTTCTCAATGTCATTAGCAATTTTTATCAAAATCATTTATTTTACAAAAAGCAAGTCAATGAGCTAGAATTATTTATTCTACTGTCGCAAAACATCTTGAACCATTAGTCTTGGTGTAATTCAAGATTGCAAATTTCCTAAGTTTGAACTACGTTTGGTTTGATTCTGCTATCGCGGATACGTAGGCAGCCCCTCAAAAGAGCACAACCATTGCAATCAAGAAAAGACAGGAACGGTTTAAATAATAAACTTCCTTTTATTAATTATCACAAAAAAGAGCCCCAATAAACTTGGGAAAATTACAAGCGCAGGAATTCCAAAAAAAAAAAAACTACAAAAAAAAACACGACAAAAATAGTAATAATATTTAAATAATAAAAACTAAGGACTCGGTATCTAGGGCATCTTGCCCTTCCCCTTGTCCTTGGCCTCCTTGGCCGTCCACTGACGACGACGCGGAGGAGAGCGTTCCCGAATCACTACAGGAACCTCTTTAGCCCGGACTCGTTTCTTGGAACTCGAGTCCTCATCCACCTCGATTGGCCCAAGTCGGGCCCTCACAGGCTCAGGGAGCCGGTCACGCGGACCTAGTCGGTCCCGGGCCGCCAACCTTGGCCCAAGTCGCCGCTCCAAGTCAGTCTGGGGGCTTTGCCGCCCCCGTGTGCCACTAGCACCGGCATCTTTAGCTCGAGTCTTAGTATGTGACTTAAGACCCGATTCTAATCGGACTAAGGTAGCAGGGGTCTCTCCCTCGTCGTAGAATCCCCTATTATCCTTTGCCGTCTCCCGATAGACCAGTTCGAAGGCCTCATCGACCTTCAGAGCTTTGCGAGCTTCTTCAGACTCCTCAGAAGTCCACTTCTCATAGGCCCGAGAAACCCAAGCGGATTGGCAAGGGTTGGGAATAGTCCATGTAGGACGGGTAAACCATCTCCGCAACCAGGTGTCGCACATAGCGTCCGTCAGTTGGAGCGAAACGCTAATAATGGCTTCAGTCTCAGGAATACGCTGAGACGAACCGAACTGCCTCAGGATGCGGTCCGGGTAAATATGGACTGTCCAGTCTAGGGAAAGGATCACCAGGTAGCGAGCTTGGTCCCTCTTGGCCAACCCCGTCAGCTTAGAAAGGAACCACCAAGCAACCGTCCATCTAATCAATGGGCAACCGTGGAACACCAATTCCTCGTCCCAGTAAGCTTGATTTATATGGTGATTCGAGCTTATCCGGCGCCCTCTTGAACTGATCTGGCTGCTGCGGTAGTTGGGAACGCTCGGAGGAGGCTCTATGATCGATAAGCGTTCCGACAGCCAAACCTGCAAAAAGTATATAAAAAATTCGTAAGCAACAATATGGTCCGCTACAGCCCACTCGATCGAGTACACCATCTGACTCGATCGAGTAAGGCTCCCTAAGACAACCAGAAGCTCGTCAGGTGTGACACTCGATCGAGTACACCATCTGACTCGATCGAGTAAGCCCTCCACAGACCGGCAGAAGCACTTTGCAGGCATCACTCGATCGAGTGATGGGTCCACTCGATCAAGTGACTTACGGACCTCAAGAAACCGCGAAACAAAAAAAGAGAAAAGAAAAATTGAAAAATCGCGAGACGTATACCTGCAGAATGAGGGTGCTACCCGTCAGTTGCCGGGTTGGGTCAAGTCGCCTAGCATCCAGACCCATGATGAGTTCCCCAGTGGCTAGCCAAGCAGGGCTATGACCAGTCTCCATCTGGTCAACCACTCCAATCAGCCTAATTTGACCCACGCATGAGTCAGCATCCATCAACCCCTCGAAGACGTAGCGGTGCAGCATGCAGAATGCAAAGGCCCTACGCCTGTGGGAAGGCGTAGCCCTTACATCCTGGTTGTTCATGAACTTGTCAGCCAAGTCAAAGAGGGAGACAGTATCTCCCCGCACCATTCGATCTGTCTCAGCATGAGACAGACCTAGGAAGTCCCTCAGTCTTCTCCTCGGGTCCGGGTAGAACGGAGGGATGGCGGGACGAGCAACAGGGCTCCAACCCCCGATAGCTGCGATCTCCTCAGGAAGAGGGCATATTTCTCCCCGCGGGAACGCAAAGACGTGGTGGGTAGTATCCCAAAGCGCCAAACAAGCATCCAAAAAGTGTGAATCGGGCACCAGACGCCGGAGAGGAAACAGGCTGACAATCCCCATTTGGGTCAGCTGAATTTTGTCCTCGTCCCGAAAGTGTTGGGACCAGGCAAAAAGCATTGAAGTGAGGTGCTCGATACCCATGGCAGGAACTTGATTTCTCTTGAAAGACTGAGAGATTTTTGTTAAGAGAAGAAGAGTTTTGATTTGAGGTGCAGTAAACTGAAGCAGGGAGACTTGTATTTATAATAGGGAAGCCCGGCAGTAACCCTGACTAACCCTGCCTCCTCAGTAAACTGGGCCCCAACATGTGCAGGCCTGACTAAGAATCTAGTTATCCCGAGCTTTCCTAAATTTTTTCTAAAAATTCCTTAAGTTCAAAAAAAATCTTTTTCGAAAATTTCATTTTTTTTTTTTTTCAAAATCCAGTACATTTTTCCCCAGCACAAGTCGGTGTTTTGCCTATGTGTTACATGCAATTTATCGTGTGTCAGCATACAGGTACACCCCAAGACTTCAGAAGCAAGTCCCCGCGCAACTACTTCACCCCCCAACGTGAGCCAATATTTATCCCAGAATGCTACAGTCAAAGCCATGATGTATCAGCATACGGGTGCACCTATAACTTCAAAAGCAAGTTTTACTCCCCGCGGAGCTACCGCCGGCAGGACAGGTATGACTCTCTGCTTATGGCTGGCGAGCCCTTCACGCTAGTCTACTGGACTATAAACGACCCGACCGGAAGGCTGCCAGGTCGTAATCTGCGATTGGCCTGGTAGCTACTCTGACTTTCGCCTTGTCCAAGCCTCAGTCAGAGTGGGGGCTCTGTAGACACCCGCATTTTGCCTGCTAGTGTCTATAGCAGTTCCCGACAAACACCCGATGATGATCGGACGCAAACGTGACTTAGTATACTCGGATTTGGACCCGAAATCAATAATATCTGACATGGACTTTTAGCGGAGTAATAATCTCACAAAACATACCTCAAATCCAGGCCCAGTGGGCCGTTTACAATAAAATGAGACTAATTTGGGCCAAAACCGACACCAAAAATAAATCCCGTCTTTTGGAGACCGGGTCAAAACCCGGTCAAAGACGAACCCGTCACAAAAATCAGCCTAAGGGGGACCTTCTAGAAGCTGGCGCCCAAATCCATTTCAAAAACGATAACCAAATCAACCAAGTCAACCTTTCCTAATTTGTCTCGATTTACCTAACCCACTCGATCGAGTAGATTGACCCACTCGGTCGAGTGGAGCGTCAAAAACCGAATCAGGCCCATTTTCTAGGGCACTCGACCGAGTGCACTAGGGCCACTCGATCGAGTGACCCTAGGTCGTGGGGTAAAGTCTATAAATACCCCCTCAAACCCTTTGCATTTCAGATTTTTACCAATGCAAAGTTACCCTAAACCTTTACTCTAATTCACCTACACTACAAGCCTTAGTAACCCTAAGCACTACACACAAAAACCGAGTCCCTTGTCCCTCGAAAAACCGACAATTCATCCACACACACACATACACCATAACTTACATACATCCTCGATACTCCATAGTCCCGTCACTATTCGCGAGTCCATTTCCGAGGTCCCTACTAAGCATGTATGTTGAGGGTTTCCTAAACCCCATTTCAATCTTTGCTACTTTTGTTTATGTTTTTGTATCGTTAATATTATACTTATACTAGTATCGTAATTTTAACTCTAACTCTAACATCCTAACTTTTACATTTTCGCATACTAATTTTTTGTTCGCGCTACTAACATATTACTATCATACCGCGTATATATATATATATATATATATATATATATATATATATATATATATATATATATATATATATATATATATATATATATATTTTAGTATCGAAAACTCGGTTTCGGATTCGTTTGACTATAATTGTCGCCTAAAATCCGTCTAATCCCTTTACGAGCAACGACGGAGGTGGAGCCCTTTCGAGGAGCCCCGCCCCAATGTACTCAAGGGCGTGACGTGATCGCGACTAATTGTAGTTGAACGCATTCGATCCCATTTTAATTAGTGCGGAACCCGTTGACACGAAAACCGACATTACATAACCCGAAAGGGTTAGTTTCGATGTCGTGACGTAGAGGGAGGCATTCTGTCGCTAATTCAAATTTTCTAACGTAAACGTTTCATAAAATCCCGACAACGGTGTTATAATCGTACATGTACACGATTATAGTACCGGAGGTCGAGTTAAATTCAAATCATGCGATATTTGTATTTAACTCGTCCGACCGTCGTTTTCAACCTCAAAAACGAGACGAGTTGACACTCGTACAGGGGCTACTCGACCGAGTGCATAGGCCACTCGATCGAGTAGCGTCCATCTGACTGGACAGAACCCTCTTCGAGGGGCTACTCGACCGAGTGCATAGGCCACTCGATCGAGTAGCGTCCATAAAACTGGGCAGAAACTTTTTTGAGGACGCACTCGACCGAGTCAGACCATGACTCGACCGAGTGGGTCCTGTAACCCAGAAAACCGAGGGCCTTGACACACACTTTCAAGCCTCGTCCTTTTATCGACATTAGTCATCACGTGTAAAGACTATCACGTGATCCTATTTTTCAAAACTCACGCTCATCACGACACCTTAACGACTTTGATCGATTTTTCGACGTGATAAGTCGGGACAAGGCATCGAGGCATAGGATCGGGCTAGCATCACGCCTAAGTCCTATGTCTCCGTCCTTCGTTTGATGCACAACATAATGTGCATTTAAGCGGGGTTAGTCCACTTACACATTTCGCGGTCAAGTTTACATACGGGTCCGTTCTTATCCTTTTGTTATCTTTTGTTCCGTTTATTTTCGTATTGGCCGGGTTGTATTTCCGCCCGTGTAACTTGTACGTTATTTATTTCCGAGTTTTATTTATTTGCTTGCTTATTGTTTTGTAAATGAACCTCGCATGCTAAACCACTTCGACCATAATTGAGATGCATTAAATGACGTAGTTCACCTACTATTCACATGCTTAGCCCGAAAACGCTGTTTGCATATCATTTAATCGTTTTATTAGCGCGCTCACACGAACACGAACGATGTCTTAGTAGAGGCCGCCATGTGCGGGCGGGGTTGGGTGTCCTTAGTGGGCTTCCCAACACGTACCCTCACCCCTTACTCAGAACCTTTGGTTTCCGGACGTCCGAAACCCTTGGCGCACGAGAGTCATTCTATATACGAAAGCCGGTTTATACGGTGTCGATATTGCAATGCAAAGGGACGAGCCCAATGAACTCTGAAATTGAAGTGGGCTTACTTTGCGTATAGCCCATGACGACATAGAGTGGGCTCGTATGGTTCCGAATAACCACAAAATTCGGTGGCGACTACATTTTGACTTAAATTTCGAACCCGAGAACAATCTCACCACGAGATTCATTCGCCTACCCAAACCCGCGCGTGGCCGCGTCGGGGTGGACCTACGTCATGTCCACAGAGGTAAAAGAGTTCTTATATTGATGTATGTAGTACTCTACTAACATTATTTTTTGTTTTTTTGTAGTGCACAATCAATTTTTTTTTTTGATGCTCACTTATCATATTTCAATTGTTTGACTATAGGACTATGATTGCAAGACCTTTATTTCTCTATATTTCACAAGTATACTTAAACTTCAATTTAAACGATCAAAGGATGAACAACATAAATTTTTGAAATATTTGCCTAATATATTTGCCTAACCGAATGTGATGTTTATAAATTTATTTTTGATATTCATCGAAGATTATAAACCGCTTACAAGTTTCCCCATTAGTTTGTAATACGAATTATAAGACGACAGTGTAATACATGTGATAAATTACGGGAGTCTATTGATCTTACTTTTTAAATTTGAAGTATCGTAAGGTTTATTATCAATATTGAATGCGTACATTGAAGCAATAAAAATGATTTCTATACATTACACATTCCGAAGAAGTCGATAGGGTTGTGTACGTTCAGTAATATGACAGAGAGTTTGACTGTTTGACGGACATTATTTTTCACTATTCTTACATGACGAAGATGCCAACTAACTACAACTGATGATAATCGATCAAGATCAAATAGTTGGTGAGGAAGGCCTTCGTTCCTCAACTAATAGATTTTTCTTTTTTGGATTTAAAGAGTAATTTGGGGATTAGGGTTGGGTGTATACGGGTCGGGTTTATACGGGCCGAATTTATACGTATTTCTACATTTATCATGAGGGTCGGGTTTATACGGGTTTCTGCGTTTAGTATAACTATATTCGTCGGTGGACAATTGACTATTTATACAAACATTTCAACGTAATCTATGTTGTTCATACTTTTGTCCACCTATTAATACATAAACTAACTTTCAACTCTAAACGAATAATCTAAAATAAATCTTTACTTCGTTTCTTCTTCAATATCAATACAAGTGGACAACCGTGAAACTTTTATATAATAGGTGATTGTATAATAATAGGCAACCCGAGGGTTTGCGATTGTATACCATAATACTAAAACCATTCCTTAATTTTACTACGACACGTTTTTTTACGGTATAATTTCACGTCACAATTGACGATACATTCACTTACATGTGACTCTGTGTTACTCAATGACAGTTATTATGCACGCTGGACCGAAGTTGAAAGTTCTGCCATCCACATATATTTATGTTCAACTTATTCTTGGCCCAATTGGCCTTCGAACATTAGCAATTCACCGAGTATACATTGGTAGCTGGCCCATCTCAAATTTTTATCCCTCATTCTTTAATGCAGCCCAAAAAATAATAGGGGCAGCAAATGTGTACGCATTGCTGCCAAGTCCGCCCAGATAATAACGTTTTGGGCTGTTAATTGGTAGTGTGTGCAAAATGTTAAGCACCTCCAGTTTTGTAGTCCGTTTAACATCGACGTAGATACATGAAAACACGATAGAAGGTATTTTTTTTAAAAAGTCTTTCTAATTAATTACAAGTTACAACAAACGAACCTCTCGGACGAACATGAATTTATAACAATGACAAACGATATCATTATTTACCTTTGCGATGACTACTTGGTACATCTAACTAGATTTCGCATTCTCTGCTAACGACTGAGCGGATGCTCCATTCTACAATCTCTGTAGTAGTAATGATGTAGGACGTGTCGACATCTCCCCCTTCGTTCATATAATCACCTCAGTCACAAAACATCGGTTAAAACACTTACAGCAGGTAGTAGAAAGTGCATGATCAAAGAATGTCGAAGATGTTGCACCATGCTTGCTATATGCTGTTCATGTTTTCGCTTAACTAATAACACCTAAACTAACTAAAAGTCTATTAACGAATAACCTAATTTTATTTGTTAATCCAATAAACTCTATACATAAATTAAAGCGAACAACACGTGAAGGTTCTTCACGGGTATTACACTGGTAGTCTTCTAACAGACACACTCACCTTTTGGTTTCTCCATACCGATGGAATATATGTGAGACTCGTTGGAAAGCCCGTGCGATGCACGGGCCGATTTTAGTGACAATGATAATGATACCAAGTTAGAGGATTGCATAAATTTGTGAGACTATGCAACAGTAGAAAATAAGTCGAAGGTAAGAGTTTGTTTAATAGTAAAGAAATATTATCCATATACGCGAATGTGTTTTTTGGGAGGTCATACATGCAGTAAACATCAAATTAAATTATACGCGTGCATTGTATTTAATACTCATAATATCGCTCTTTAAGACAATACTTGGTAACTGTTTGGGTTGATAGTTGATTTCTAAGAACCAATAATGACTTCAATTTATAATCATATGATCATCCCCTATTATGATAATCTTTCAATGTGGTACAATTATACTACGGACTTACGGAGTACTTCCGTGCTTCATTCTATCTTTTTCCATATTCTATTTTTGTTTGACTTTCTATCTTCTTCTCATAGCAAATATTTTTTATTTGGTTCAACCTTTTTACAATATTAACCTCACTTTTTACTTATAACTACGATTATAGAAAGGAGAAGTATTTAATTTATACATATGGCATTAGTCTTTCAGTGACATTATTCTTCAATGTGAGATAATTTTACTTAATTTTATAGTCTTAAAAGCTCTTTAATTTTTGTCGATATTTAAGGACGAAATATATAGTGAAAATTCATCGCCCTATTATATAGTTTTTCGATGTGAGATAGAGTTTTTCTAAGGCTCAAAAGTTGTTTGGTTAATACCTATGGACGAATGATTACTCTTATTTATTATATGGAACTTAATCAGCTTATCATAATTTTTCAATGTGGATAATTTTACTTAATTTTATAGTCTTAAAAGATTAAGGATCAAAAGATTTTTTTGTTGATATCTAAGAACGATGATTATTTTTATTTATGATATAGAAATTTATCACATTAATATAATTTTTCGATGTGAGATGATTTTACTATTTCTATATGTAATAGCTTGATTCATTACCTTTTCGAGCAAATAATATGAAATTCATAACTTTATAATAATTTTTCGATGTGGGAAAATTTCACACACGTTTATAGTTTTAAGAGCTTTTTTAAGACTCAAAAGAGAAATTTTTACTTAAGTTTATTATAGTCCTCTTTTTAAAACTCAAAATATGTTTGGTTTATATCTATGAAATTCATGACTTTGAAATAATTTTTCTATATGAGACTCAAGTATAAAGTCTTAAGAGTTTTTTTAATACTCAAAAGTGTGAGATAATTTTACTTAATTAAGCGTAGGGTCTTAAGATTTTTTTTAAGACCCAAAAGAGTTGGTTTTTTCCATCTAAGTTATTAAAGACGAACGATTACTCTTATTTATATATTAGAATTTGATCACCTTATTACGGAGTATACTTTTGGTCAAATGATATACTTAAATTTATAGTTTTAAGAACTCTTTTTAGGACTCAAAAAATTTCTGATTGATATTTAAAGACGATGATTACTTTTATTTATATGATAGAATTTCATCACTTTTTTGTAATATTTTTGATGTGGGGTAATTTTTATTTCAATTTATAGCCTTAAGAGGAGTATTATAAGATTCAAAATATTTTTGATGAATATCTAAAACGAATAATTTCTCTTATTGATGTAGAATCTCATCACCTCATCATGATTTTTCGATGTAGGATAATTTTAATTAAGTTTATAGTTTTAAAAAGTTCTTTTAGGACTCAAAAAATTTCTCGTTGATATCTAAAAAAAAATTATTGCTTTTACTCCGTATTTATATAGTAGATTTTCTATCACCTTATTATAATTTCTTGATGTTTGATAATTTTACTTAAATTTATAGCTTTAAGAGCTTTTATAGACATTTTTTTGTTAATATCTAAAAACGAATGATGTCTCTTATTTGTGATATGAAATTTCATCCCCTCATCATAATTTTTCGATATACGATAATTCTACTTAGGTTTATAGTCTAAAAACTCTTTTTAGAACTCAGTTTTTTGTTAATGTCTAAACACGAATGATTTCTCTTTTCCATTAGCTTACGGTCCTAAGAGCATTTTACGACTCAATTTTTTTTAGCTGATATCCAAGGGCAAATGATTATTATTTATAATATAGAATTCATCACATCATCATATTTTTTCGAGGTGAGACAACGTTAGGATAATTATAATAATAAAAGTGTTTGTTTTTATATCTAACTTAAGAATGGATGATTACTCTTATTTATATAATAAAATTCGATTACTTTATTACTCGTATAATTTTTCGATATGGATAATCTTACCTTAAGTTTATAATCTCAAGTACTTTTGTAAGACTCAAAAAAACAAATGATTTATCTTAATTATAATATGAAATTCCATCACCTCATAATTTTCGATATAGAATAATTTTAACTTAAGTTTAGATATAGGCTTAAGAACTCTTATAATAATTTTATTTGTATAATAGAATTTTATCGTCTTATTGTAGAATTAATTATTCTTATTTCTTATTGTCTTATTAAGATACAGAGTATTTTCTAAGACTCAAATTTTTTTTTTTATTGATTTTAAGAACAAATTAATAGTCTTATTTATAATATATTCGTTATCATAAGTTTTTTGATGTGGGATAATTTACTGTCTTAAGAACTTCTTTTAAGACCCAAAAGAACACATGATTACTCTTTTTATAATATAGATTCATCATCTTATTTTAATTGTTTCGATGTGGGACAATTTTAAGTTTTTAGTCTTATTAAGAGTTTTTTTTTAAACTCAAAAGTTTTTTAGTCGATATTCAAAAACAATGATTACTCTCATTTATATTAAAGAATTCCATAACCTCATCATGGATAAAGGATAATTACTTAAAGGTTATAATCTTAAGAGTTCCTTATGACTCAAAAGATTTTCGATGGATATCTAAGGACGGATGATTACTATTATTTATAATATAGAATTTCTATCACCTTATTATAATTTGTCGATGTGGGATAACTTTAATATCTTTATATATAATAAATTCATCACTTTTTTGAGCAAATAATGTGAAATTTATATTCTAATGAAAGCATTTTCTACCACGAATCTGATTAATTCATTTTTATAATCTAGTTGGAAAGCATGTGCGATGCACGAGCCGATTTTTAGTGACAATAATAGTGACATCAAGTTAAAGAATTGCATAAATTGGTGAAACTATTGGTTGACGGACTTTAATCTATATACGGAGTAATAGAATTTCATCGTCTTATTATAATTTCTCGATGTGGGATAATTTTACTTAAATTTATAACCTTAAAAGTTGTTATAAGACTGAAAAGATTTTTCTGGTTAATATCTAAAACGAATGATTTCTCTTATTTATGATATAGTACTTCAATCGCTCATCAGCTCATCATAATTTTTCGATAGCTCATCATAATTTTTTGATGTGGGATAATTTTAATTCAATCTATAGCCTTAAGAGCTATTATAAGACTCAAAAGATTTTTTTTAATATCTAAAAACGAATAATTTCTGTTATTGATGATGTCCATCATAATTCTACTTAAGTTTATAGTCTTAAAAGTTCTTTTAGGACTCAAAAGATTCCAGATTGTCATATAAAGATGAATGATTGCTCTTAATTATATAATAGAATTCAATCAACTTATAATTTTTCGATGTAGGATAATTTACTTGAATTTAATTATAGTCTTAAGAATGCTTTTTAGGATTTAAAAGATTTCTCGTTGATATCTATTAGATGAACGATTACTTTTATTTATATAGTATTTCATCACCTCCATCATAATTTTTTGATGTGCGATAATTGTACTTAAGTTTATAGTCTTAAAATCTCTTTTAGGACTCAAAAGATTCCAGATTAACATATAAAGACGAATGATTGCTTTTAATTATATGATAGAATTCAATCAACTTATAAATTTTTCGATGTAAGACAATTCTACTTGAATTTAATTATAGTCATAAGTTTTTAAGACTAAAAAATTGTTGTTTGAAATCTAATAACAACTTATTAATCTTATTTATAATCCGTAATATAATAGAATTTCATCACTTCATCATAATTTTTCGATGTGGGATAATTTTTTACTTGAATTTATAGTCTTAGAAGCTTTTTTTTAAGCCTTAAAAGATTATTGATTAATATCTAAGAACGAATGATTACTTTGTATAATAGAATTCTGACACCTCATTATAATTCGACGTGTGATAATTTTATTTAACTTTATATTGAGAGCTTTTTTAAAGATTAAAAAGTTTTTTGGTTGATATTTAAGGACGAATGATTACTCTTATTTATAAAAAAAAGATTCCAACATCTTATCATAATTTGGAGAAATTATTACATTTATTTGTATAATAGAATTTAATCGTTTTATTATATGATTGAGTACTCTTATTTCTTATATAATATAGAGTTTCATCACACCTTGTTATAATTTTTTGATGTGAGATTATTTTATTTAAATTTGTAGTCTTATTACGAAACTTTCAAGACTCAATGGTTTTTATTAGTGATATTTAAGAACGAATGATTATTCTTATTTATAATATAGAATTCTATTATCATAATTTTTTTGAAGTAAGATAATTTACTGTCTTAATAGATCTTTTTAAGACCCAAAAGAACACATGATTACTCTTATTTATAATATAAAATCTTCATCTTATTTTAATTTTTTGGATGTGGGATAATTTTAAGTTTGTAGTCTTACTAACAGTTTTCATTTAACACTAAAAAGTTCTTTTGTCGATATTTAAAATCAATGAATACTCTTATTTATAGTATAAAATTCCATAACCTCATCATAATTTTTCGATGTGAGATAATTAATTAAGGTTTATAATCTTAATCTTAAGAGTTCTTAAAGACTCAAAAGATTTTTGGTAAATAACTAAGAACCGATGATTACTGTTATTTATGATCTAGAATTTCATCATCTTATTATAATTTGTCGATGTAGGATAACTTTACTATTTTTACATGTAATAAATTCATCACTTTTTTGAGCAAATAATATGAAACAAATTATATGAAATTTATACTCAAATGAAATCATATTATACCAAGAATCTAATTATTTCATTTTTATAATTTTTTTTTCGATAATTTTTTGTTAAACAAAATTTAAAGGTTTTATGATGAAAATTATAAAACATCACATTAATATGATAGATTAAATATATTATTATAATAATTAAAAGATTCTCTACTTGATTTTTTTTATTATTAATGATACTTTCCTAAATTGAGTTTTGATGTAACGGACCAATCATATCGCTCGAAACTTCATCCTTTATATAATTGATTAGGTCAAAGTGTTCTGTCAGGACCATAACCATGACTATATATAGGGAGGGGTGTGAAACCCTAAGCCCCTAATCACCCATATTAGTCGCTTTAGTTGATACGCCCATCATGCATCACTTAAAGCCCTAATAGGTCTCTACACTATTATATTATCCGACCCATACTTTATAAGATGTAAATAAGCCCGTGTTATTATTATTATGACGGATCACATAATTGGGCTCAACTTTAATGATAGCTAATAAATACAATAGGTCCAAGTAATGTTGTCCACATATATTTTATTAGACTCAAAATTCTTACAGATTTCTCTTATTAAACATAACGCTCTATATTGATAAAATATAAAAGTGATTTGTATTATTGTAACTTGTTCTTTCTTTCTTCTTAAATATGAATACAAACAGACCCATATTATATTATCATAAAATCATCGTATCTAACTTAAACTATGAAACTAAATCATACGGAGTATCTTATACTAAGGGCTTGTTTGGTTACTCCTCAACTTCTCGGGAAGTAGAAAATCCCATGAAATGGATTTTGAAGAAGTTGTTTGGTTACCCCAAAAGTGAAAAAATGGGGTAACTCAAACTTCCACCACCAGTTGCACTTTCTGAATGATGCGGGAAGTTGCTCACCGACTCCCCCCTCGGTGAGTTGCACTTCCCACATCACGAATTATGTCAATGACTTTTTTACCCTCATGCATTCATCATATTTCTCACTATATTATCCTAATTGCATCGAAAGAAATTGCTACTAATCCTCTCGAAGTTGATTTTTTTTTCAGTCTCCTCAAGGATTTTAAATTCACATATGTGCGGGGCTTGTTAATTTCCAATCAACCGAACTACTAATGTCGTTTTTTCAAACTTTCACTAGAATGCGGTTTTTTTTAACAATGTTTTTTTACGGAACAGTGAGAATAATGTAACTCAGTTTTTTTGAATAATGTTTGTTCTTTTTTAGGCTGATGATGTAATTTGGTTACGACTGCATATCATGGTCGGTAACCAAATTAGAACCTTGATTAATTAAGGGCGTAATAGTCTTTATAAACAAAATCATGAGAATTAGATGAGTGCAACCAAACAATATACGGGAATTCAATTCACGTGAAGTATGAATTCCAGGATGGCAACCAAACACATATTTGCAAATTCATGGGATGTTAACGTGGGAAGCAAATTCCTGGGAAATACAACTTCCTACAGGAAGTTACTTCCCAGATGAACCAAACGAGCCCTAAATCATATCAGTATCTTATACTAAATCATATCGTAATGATATTAGTCCCAATTCTATCCTAGATAACAACATTAGTATATTCACACAATATTATGCTATTGTGTTTCCTATTCTGTCACAAAATATTGTCCTATTCTGTTTTCTAAACCTTCTCGGATACGGTATCCTCTAATATCTCCCCTCAAACCCATGGTAATTGTTAAAAATTACATGAGTTTGCACAAATTAAAAAAAATCCAGTATCTTCGAAGGTGATGTCATGAGGATGTTCTTTGGACCGTCCTCGTTCCCCTTCAATTTTCGTCACCATTTGTCTATGGTAGGGTAATACAATATTCTCTTATCGTAAATTAAAAAAATGAGATATCTTCGATCTTCACTGCTCTCTTCTCCACGATGGCATATAGACTCTTCAAGTTAAAATTCGAACGAGGTCTCCGACTCGTCGATGATTAATTATCAAGAACGCCAAGTTTTTCTGACTTGACAATTTCAGACAGTAAACTTTCCGGGAATTTAAATTATTGCTTGAGAACCTTCTCGAACTCATAACAAATTCAGAAACGTCATAGAAGAATCATCAACCTCGCATCTGTGGGAGACAAATTCAGAGGGGTAATATGGTTTTATTTGATTTTTTATAACAAAAACTACGTAAAAAGTTTTTTTTTGTAAATAAATGAACAAATCCCGTCGGTGGGTGCCGTATTTTCAACCCAGCGACAGGCAGCTAGGGACGAAGCCAGAATCAAATCTTAGATGGGGCCGAAAACTTTTTGTTACTACGAATTATCGAAAATCGATAATTTATCACCCTAATAATTTGCCTAGAAATCTACATCTAATTTATCCTTGTAGATGAAAATAGAGAAATATTTTTTTTTTTTTTATGAAATGTATGTATATATTAAACCAGCGGACCAATTTACAAAGAATATGACTACGTCAAATTACGTAGCCATCTAGCGTCTTTAGAACTTAAGGGATATCTAATCTTACACATTATTCTATTGCGCACATCCATCTTAATCAATTTGACTACATACTCCGGTTGTTGGACCATTCCCTCAATTCTGCACGAATTTCTCTGTCTCCACACATGGTAGATTATGGCATTAATCAATGCCCGAATGATGTTGCACTGCAATTTAGTTCCTCTTACGCTGCTCGCCCACGCCAATCCTCCACTCCTCGGTATGCTTTTCTTCACCCAACCACTCAACATGTCAACCACCCGAGAACTCCAGCAACACCCAAAGAACAGATATTCTACAATCTCAACATGTGAGTCACATAAAAAACATAGGTCTGAATCTGCCACCCGAAACCTCAATAATTTATTCCTCGTGTTTAAAGCTCCCCGAAAGACCAGCCAAGCGATAAAACTATGTCTGGGGACACTCCACCCACTCCACACCAGCCTAGCCTACGTGACTCTCGGTTTATGACTCCGGAGTTCATCATAGGCTCTAGATATTGAATATACAGGTTGTGAACCATGCCACAACCCATTCTCAAACATATGTTTAATCTTCTCTTTAGCCTGACAAACCTTCCTCCAAGCCCAGGTGACATCAGTATTAGGCTGATAATCACCCCAAGCAATCCCCTTCAGGTAAATACAGTTGACCTACCTGACCCATAACCTATCAGGCTGATCAAACACCCACGAAGCCAATTTCGCCACCGCTGCCTCATTCCATGTTACTAAATCCCTAAGACCAAGCCCGCCTTCATCCTTGGGATAACAAATTTTCTCCCAACTTACAAGAGCTCGATTAGTACCTTCACTACCACCATCCCAGAGGAAATTGCGACATAAAGATCCAATACGAGCCATCACATATTTTGGGATAACAAATACCATAGCCCAATAATTGTGCAGCTGGGACAGCACAGACTGAACCAAAGTCAGCCTACCTGCATAAGACAATCGTCTGGCGCCAATACTCGATATTCTTGACACAATTCGAGCTAGCAATTTCTCACAGTCTCCTCGACCTAGTCGCGTACATTGGATAGGCAATCCAAGATATCGAAAAGGTATAGTACCCTCAATACAGCCGGAGTACTTCAAAATCTCGGCCTTCCTGTCATCATCTACACCTGCAAAATAGGCGTGGGATTTACCACTACTGATCGTCAGTCCTGACGCTCGGCTGAACTTGGCGAACGCCCCCCAAAGGAATTTCATCGAATCAATCTACCCTTTGCAGAACAATAACAAATCATCGGCAAAAAGTAAGTGAGTAAGCTTCATTGGAGCACACCGAGGATGATACCTAAAATTCTTACCCACCGTGCCATTAACCAATATGCGCGAGAAATATTTCATGCAAATCGTGAATAACAGCGGCGACATTGGGTCCCCTTTCCTCAACCCCCTTTTCCCACGAAAGAAACCAAAATTGTCTCCATTCGCACAAAGAGAGAACGAGACCGATTGCACACATTCCATGATCAGCCTGCGGAAATGGTCAGGAAAGTCTAACGCCTGCAACATTTGATCCACAAAACTCCACTCCACACTATCATAAGCCTTGTGAATATCCACCTTAAATAAGCATCGAGGCGAAATATGACTTCTTCAATACATTTTAATCAAATCTTGACAGATTAACACAATTCTCAATGATGCTCCTTCCCTCAATAAAACCTCATTGAGTAGGAGATATTATGTCAGGCAACACCCGTGCAAGTCTCATACAAATAATTTTGGCAATACATTTATATAAGACATTGAAACAAGCAATCGGCCGAAATTCTTTCACATTTTTCGGCCTATCCACCTTCGGGATCAAAGTAATATTAGCGCAATTTATCTGTTTCAGCAATTTACCTGACACAAAGAAGTCCTTGACAGCAGCCACAACATCTTCCCCGACAATTTCCCAAGCATCAATAAAAAATTGACTCGAGAAACCATCCGGTCCTGGAGCCTTATCACGCGGAATACTAAATAACGCCCGCTTTACCTCCTCCTCGGTAACTGAGGCGTTCAGCCACGACTTGTGTTGATCGGAGCAGGTCTTGCCTCGACGCACAACACCCACGTTAATCGGCTCGACTTCGCAAGATTCACCAAGGAGAGCCATATAATACCTGAGAAAAGCATCCTCAATCGAGGCTTTATCCGAGCAATCACGTCCCTCTGCATCACTAATTCTCGAGATGGCGTTATGAGCTCTGCAAGCCCTCAATAACCCGTGAAAATAAGCTGAGTTCACATCCCCATCTTTAATCCATTTTTGCTTCGCTTTCAGACTCCAAAGCTCCGCCCGGGCAGCCTGCAACACGCGGACTTCATCATTCAATTCCGACTCCTCTAGTAGATTAGCATGCGATCTATCCAGGCGAATCCGAGTTTGTGCATCACCAAGCTTCACCTCAGCCTGCAAGCATTTGTTTTCAATATCTGCAAAACAACTCGAATTTAACTCTTTTAACGTTTTCTTAAGAGTCTTATGTCTCCTTACAACACGGTACATGGGCGTCCCAATTACCGTTTCGCTCCACACCAAATCCGCACACGAGCTGAACTCCGGTGCCTTGCTCCACATATTCATGTATTTGAACGATCGATTCTTCCTCGCTGGCGGGTTTTTCAATTGTACAATACATGGGCAATGGTCGAAAGAACCCTCCGGCAAGAAATTAGCGAAACTTTCCGGGAAAAGCCTCACAAATTCATCATTAACCAAACATCGATCAATGCGACTGAAAACTCTACTTTCCACATTCTTATGCTTATTATTCCAAGTGAACCACGAGCCACAAGCCCTGATGTCACTCACCTCACAGTTCGCTATACAGTCTCGAAATTGGCTCATCTCCTCAACCGAGGATATTCCCCCCCAGCCTCTCTCGAGCTTCAATAACACAATTGAAATCACCCAAAATAATCCAAGGACCCTTCGCGGCACAAGATTCTAACCTACGCCACAACGCGACTCTCTCAGCCACACCATTAAAAGCGTACACAAAAGTAAGAAAATATTCCTTACCCGAGTTCGTTATCACTCTCACGTGGATGCTTTGGTTGCTGTATTCCAAGATCATTAAGTTGACTCTTGCATGTTGATAAGCTAGTCGTATACCTATCAAAGATAACCAACTTAGGTCTAACTAAAAATATAGCTAGGGAACTCAGGATCGTATCCACAAGGAGACAAATAAATTCTACTCGCAATTAAAGTCTATCTAAGTAACAAATCGGGGGGTTTTTTATTGTGGTTAACTAATGTAAAAATAATGAAGGAAAGAGAATTAAAAGAGAATAAATAACTAAAATAAATAAGATGAATTAAGACGAATTTATATGGAGAGAAAAATTAGGATTGTCGGTTCACTACGAATCTCATATGGTCACGACTCACGATCTAAGTCACAGGTCTGTCGCAGATATTGGTCTAAGGGGTATTGAAAAGGTCCTAGCATGCGTCTAAAGGCTTCCGATCTTAGGTTCAAGTTTACCGAATTCAATTAATCAATCATGCGCATTAACTGACTAATCGCGATTATATGCTACAATTGACAACTCAGACACAATATTATTGACAGATCTATAAATTATTTAGTGACCACATTCAATTCGCAGATCCCCTAAATCCTAGCGAAGGAAATTAGCCACTCATGATTAAATTAAGAACAACAAGATTAATAAAAGATCATAAAACAAAGATTAAGAATAATTAAGTATGAAGAAGAAGAATCAAGAACGAAGAAGAAGGAAGATGGAAGAAAGATTAGATTAAATTACCGGGAGGAATAAATGCGATTCGAATGTTGCAATCTTACAATAACCGAGTTTCTAAGAGAAAAATTAAGCAAAAATAATTCTAAGAGATTAAGGAGAAGAAATCTAAAGAAGAGTCTAAGGTGAAGTAAAAGAGAATAAGGGAGAAGTCTAAAGAGAAGTCTAAAGAGTAGTAAAGTATTAAGGAAGAAGTAGTCTCAAAAAAAAGTCTAAAGAGAATTAGAAGCATAAAAGAAGAGGTTGTGTCTAAATTCTAGTCTAACGGTTTCTTAAATACTAAGTTAAAACAAAAGTCCAAAAATCTTATTAACCCTAAACATCAAATTAGGAAAGTTTCGGTCTTCGTCCGGTCTTGAGAATAGTCGGTCGACTATAATGGATAGTTGTTCGACTATCTGTGCCCTGTTTCCATTCTCAGCACCGCGCGCTCAACTTCAAACGCTTGCCATTTCTTCGTTACTTCTTCAAATCACACGTGTAATATACCGTTGGAAAGATAAGAGAAATATATTTCCAACGCAACTGGAATCAGATAGATTGGAGTTTTATAACTCAAGATATTCACGTTTTAAATAGACCCATTTGGAAACGATCATTCTCTTTTCTTATTTCGCAAAAGATTTCATCTTTAAGCACGATTTTTGCCTTGTTTATGCGTCCACGGGCTCAAAACTGTATAAGATGCAACATGACCACAAAGTATCAAATTCGGGGGAAAATAGTAGACAATGCTACTCGATATGCATGGAAATGCGTGCGTAAAAGACGGAATAATCATATATAAATTGCACGCATCACATGTTTCCATAACAGCCAGACTCGACCCCCTTCATGACAGTGATTATTCGTTGTTATGCTCCATTCATAGAACATGTTCTGATGAACTTTTGCATAAGATTTATTCTTTATTTTAGTCTCAAGGAGACCACACACATCAACATCTTGCTTCCTAATGAAATCGCTAATTGTACGTTGCTTATTTATGTTACACATGCCTCGTACATTCCAAGCTCCAATATTATGCACTTCCATGAATCACTATTTCCATCCCAACCCCTTCCTTTTCTCCAACCTCCTCGTTTCTCAGAGTGCCCCATGTTGCTTCCGCGTAAGTCACCCCTTTGCTCCAATTCGTATTGCTTCTCGTATCCTTGCCCGAAGGCCCCGCCTTAATCAGCTGCGGACCTGCACCTGTCCCTTTAGCAGCGTTGCCTGGGATTTGCTGCGGACCTGCAGCCTGCTGCTTTCTCGGCTGCTGCGGGTTCTGTTTGCTCACAGGCCGAGACAGCACCCTATTCTCAGGCTGCTTCTGTTTAGCCTCTACTCTCGACTTCCTGAGTTCGTCTTTCCTACACTCAGCAACCTCATGGCCATAACCCCTACATTTGGCACAACACACCGGTTTCCATTCGTACTTCACATTAATTTCAATCAAACTCTCCTTTTCATCATCCAGGAACTTGATTGAACTCTTGAATTTTTGGCCTACTTTGGCCATAACCATGACTCTCGCGTACCCCAGTCTAGTACGTTCTTCCATAGCTAAATCAGACTTAACATACGGCCCAACCAAACTAGCTATCCTGGGTAAGCACCGACCCCAAAACTTAAGAGGTAAGTCATGCAATTGTATCCAAATCGGTACTTCAAGCACATCATCTTTATCTAACTTCGCATCAGGTGTCCATTCCTTCACTATTAAGGGTTTATTATCAAACATGAAACAACCATGGTCAAGAACTTTTACCTTAGCGGCGTTTTCCTTGAACCGAACTATGAAAATCCCATTTGGAAGGAACGAATTTTATCGATTCCATGTTCCTTCCAAATCCTTCGCACAAACCCCTCAACGACTTCCCATGGGGGATTTGCGCCCATAATGAAACAATATACGGCATTGCTCCAATACTCGATTTCTTCATCTACGTCCTCATTCGAGAAACGTAAGAGCTCTTTTTCCTCCTCCATCTCTATAATTCTTTTTCCTTCCTTCTGCTGCCAACCACTCGTGTTGACCATTTCAATATTACCGGATTCCGGTACAAAATCAAGCACGTCATCATCATCACTGTCTGACGCATACATCATCCCTGGGATGTCCCTCGACACATCAGTTATTGGTGTCGATGAACTATTCCCCGATCGTGTCGAACTGTCATCCAATTTCGCATTCTTGAAAGCCTTACGTAACAATTCCTCTTTTGCCTTACGAGTAACGGGTTTCATCGGTCTAGGGCCCTTCTGCACTGCTCTCGCCTTCTGTCTCATCGGATCAGGCGAAACAAAGGACGCCGGCCAGCGTCGCCGACCACGCACACTGCCAACGTAACAATCTCGCCGGAAATCTCCTTACACGCCGGAAATCACCAGAGCAAACGAAAGGATTTTGAAGGTTATTATTTACGTTTTTTCGGCATTGTTACTAACTTGTTTGCTCAGAGAAATATTTTTTAGTTTAGTGAAAATTCGTACAAAAATAGTTCTCAAAAGGTGAATAATAGTTTGTCATTACTTGAGTTGTACGTAGTATATAAAAACAAATATGATATAAGCAAAAAAACGTACTCCCTCCGTTCCAATGAATTATTTGCCTTTGGTTTTGGCACTAAGGGTAAGGGATCCAATGAGGGAGTGACATGTGGATTAAAACTCATGAAAATGATCAAATTACATACAAAAAATATTCCTAAAATAGAAAGGCAAACAATTCATTGAGACGTCCCAATATAGAATAGGCCAACAATTCATTGGAACGGAGGGAGTATATAAGAACTGCCTAGGTAGAAAAAAGGTTAACGTAATTGTCAGAGCAAGTCTTTGGAATGATTTCATAGTGAAAAAATAATTAAATAAAAAAATTGTAAAGAGCTCCCAACCAAATTAGAACACCAAACCTCACTACACACAACGCACTCTTAGACATTCATGTAAGTTTGCTGTAGTCAATTACACTTTTATTCAGAAAATTTACCCCAGCCCATCGCCCACTTTGATTGGCCTACTAATAGCTCCGTCCCTGTAGAGGTTTTTCCTAACTTTATTCGTGTCAACAAACAATTCGAAATACCTCGTCTTTCTTAGAACAAGTCTGAGTTAAATATCAATGATTCGAAGCACTTCACGTTACACTATTTCGAAAACTCAAGGACTCAAACGTATGGATAGGGAAAATACAGGATTTCGGCAGCAGGGTAGCAGAACGTTTATTTTGTTGTCCTCAAGGATCGGGAGGCTCTGATACCATGATAAAACATAAAAGGGACACCGAGGGTCAGATGATATAAAATAGGGTTATTTCATGGGAATAATACTAACTATGTGTGTACTTCTTAAAATAATCCAAACTATACGTAATCTCATTTTAATATGAACTACGCATTCATTAATCTCGCTTTGTTATGTATGAAATTATGACTTACTATTACAGGTCATAGTGACTTGTTGCAACTTTCTAGGGTTTTATTAGGTCCGTTGCAGTAATCGTGAAAGTCAAATAACAATTAAACATTTTTTTCATAGCTTATGTAAGACTAAATGAAAAAGAAATGGAAGATGAATTTTTGGAATTTTTTTTTTTTTTCAATGGCCGAAAATGAACACGAAATGTGAATCAGAAGAAAGAAGAGTTAGAGAAAGAGTTGTTTAAGGGAGGTTCAACAGGTAGCCGGTCAATCGTAGCAAAACGAGGTTAATGAATACATAGTTCGTATTAAAATGAGATTACGTATAGTTTGTATTAATTTAAGAAGTACGCACATAATTGGTATTATTCCCTTGAAATAATCCTATATTTAATCTATTATATTAATATAAATTTCGTTTATAATATTATTATATTAAGTAGTTTATAATTTTCATCTTAAAATCTTTAAATTTCGTTTAACAAAAATTTATCATAAATAAAATTATAAAAAAGAATTAATTAGATTCGTGGTAGAGAATGCTTTCATTAGAGTATAAATTTCATATTATTTGCTCGAAAAAGTGTTGAATTTATAACATATAAAGATATTAAAGTTATCACACATCAACAAATTATTATAAGGTGATGAAATTCTGTATTATAAATAATAGTAATTATCCGTTCTTAGATATCCACCAAAAATCTTTTGAGTCATAAAGAATTTTTAAGATTATAACCTTAAATAATTATCCCACATCGAAAAATTATGATGAGATTATAGAATTCTACGGAGTATAATATAAATAAGAGTAATCATTGTTTTTGAATATCGACTAAAAAAATTTTTGAGTCTTGAAAAAAAATCTTAATAAGACTACAAACTTAAATTGTCTCACATCGAAACAATTAATAAGATGATGATTCTATATTATAAATAAGAGTAAGCATGTGTTCTTTTGGGTCTTAAAAGGAGTTCTTAAGACAGTAAATTATCCCATAAGACTACAAACTTAAGTGACATAATCTCACATCGAAAAAATTATAACAAGGTGATGAAATATATTATAAATAAGAAATAAGAGTAATTAATTCTACAACAAGACAAAAGTAATCATTCCTCTAAATTATGACTAATCATTCGTTATTAGATATCTTTTAAAACTCAATTGAGTCTTAAAAACATTTTAAGACTATAAACTCAAGTAAAATTATTACAAGAGTTTTTAAGACTATATCTAAACTTAAGTCAAAATTATTCTATATCGAAAAATTATGAGGTGGTGAAATTTGATATTATAAATAAGATAAATCATTCGTTCTGATCTTAGATATAAAAAAAATTGAGTCTTACGTACAAAAGTACTTGAGACTATAAACTTAAGATAAGATTATCCCACATTAAAAAAATATAATAATGTGATCAAATTTTATTATATGAATAAGAGTACTTAAAACTATATAAATACGGAGTAAAAGCAATAATTTGTTTTTAGATATCAACGATAAATCTTTTGAGTCCTAAAAGAAATTTTTAAGACTCTAAACTTAATTAAAATTATCCCACGTCAAATAATCATGATGAGGTGATAAAATTCTACATCATCAATAAGAGAAATTATTCGTTTTAGATATTAATCAAACATCTTTTGAATCTTATAATACTCTTAAGGCTATAAATTGAAATAAAAATTATCTCACATCAAAAAATTACATAAAAGTGATGAAATTCTATTATATAAATAAAAATAATCATCGTCTTTAAATATCAATCAGAAATCTTTTGAGTCCTAAAAAGAGTTCTTAAAAATCAAAATTATAACACATCGAAAAATTATGATTAGATATCATTAATAAGAGAAATCATTCGTTTTAGATAATCATTTGTCCAAAAGTATACTCTGTAATAAGGTGACTGAATTCTAATATATAAATAAGAGTAATCGTTCGTTCTTAATAACTTAGATGGAAAAACAAACTCTTTTGCGTCTTAAAAAAATTCTTAAGACCATAAGCTTAATTAAGTAAAATTATCCCACACTTTTGAGTCTTAAAAAAACTCTTAAGACTATAAACTTGAGTAAAATTTCTCGGATCGAAAAATTATTACAAAGTCATGAATTTCATAGATATAAACCAAACATCTTTTGAGTTTTAGAAAAGCTCTTAGGACTATAATAAACTTAAGTAAAAATTTCTCTTTTGATCTTAAAAAATCTCTTAAGACTATAAACGTGTGTGAATTATCATAAAGTTATGAATTTTATATAATTTGCTTGAAAAAGTAACGAATTTATTACATATAGAAATAGTAAAATTATCTCACATTGAAAAATTATATTAATGTGATATTTCTATATTATAAATAAGAATAATCATTTGTTCTTAGATATCAACAAAAAAAATCTTTCGATCATTAATATTTTAAGATTATAAAATTAAGTAAAATTATTCACATCGAAAAATTATGATGAGCTGATTAAATTCTATATAATAAATAAGAGTAATCATTCGTCTATATATATATAGAGAGAGAGGGGATCTAATAAGGTCACACCTAAATTTAAGTTCCTAAGTCCAAATCATGGCCACTAGATTAATTTAGATGGATGGCTGAGATTATGTGGTGGATTAAATGTAAAAGCAATTAGTTAGGCAAGTGTTAAATGAAGCTGGAGTTGCATCTTTCACGAGGAAGTTCTTCACTCCCCAATATTCATTACTCCGCGCTGCATTCGATGAGGGAATTTCATATTTTTTTTCTCGTATTCTCCATTGGTCCTTGGAGGTGAGTTTTTTTATGGTTTATTTTTTTGGCGGCAGGTCAGTTTGTGGAGGACTCTAAGTCAGATTTTCAGGTGTCATCGTCAAGCCGACATCGGTTTCCGATCGAATTATTTTTTTTGGAATGGAGAATTTGCAAATCGTCGAAGTGCCCTCTGGTAGGTTCATTTATTGTTCTATATTTAGTGGAGTTTCGTTGTTCACCACGTTTGTGTATTTCCATCATGTGTTAATACTACGCGAATCATTCCAATGAGACAAAAATTTAAGATGTTTTCTCGTATTCTCCATTGGTCATTGGAGTTGAAATTATTTATAAGTAGTATTGGGTTCTTGGTAGGCAGTGACTTTCCGTTTTCGTCATCAGGGCAATTTGTGGAGGGCGGTAAGTCATATTTTCTGTTTTCATCATCAAGGCAACGTTGGTTTCCGATCGAAGTTTTTTCTAACAAAATACCCATCTGTACGCTTGAAACTTTAACTCAATTACTACACAACTTCAACTCTCACTTTTTGAAACTTTAGAACTCGTCTCCCACATACTTTCATCTTCAGTTCATAACGTCGAATACTACGGTATTTATAATTTCAACAAACTCACTTTATAACTTCAACTCATTCAGTTTAGAACTTTAAAGCACAACAATTACAACTTTATATATAACTGCTGAAAAGTTGAACATTATTTCTCTGTAAAAACATACAATAACGACACGGTTGAAACTTTAATTCAAATTCTTTACAACTGCAACTCTCAATTCATGAAACTTCAACTCTAAGCTTCTGAGACTTCAAAACACGTATACTTACATATTCAGTGCATGACTTTCAATATTTAAATATCAGTTTGTTTGGAACTTTAATTCAGCTGCAATGCAACTTCAATACATTATATTTACAACATCAATGGTGTACATTCAAAACAATCTACCACACGCTTGCAACTTCAGTTCGAAAACTTTACAACTTCAACTCTCTGTTTCTGAAACTTCAACATCACGACCCTTTGATTTGTGGAACATAACTTTGTAACTTTAAGTCATTCTCTTTACAACTTCAGTGCACAACGTCTACAACTTCATAATTAAATAGTGGAATGTTCATTTTTCTTCTGCTCATATATTCAACTGTATGCTTGAAACTTCAATTCCAAAACCGTAGAACTTCAACTCTCATCTTCTGAAACTTCATAATACGTCTCTTATATATTCTCTTCAATTTCAACTATAACACTATCAACAACACAAAACGCAATTCTTAGACTCATACGAAGTTAGTTCCTACGGAGTATCTAATAACCAATCACAAACGCATTATTAAGACTCAACAATTAAAATACGGATACCTAATAACCTATCAAAAACAAACCATGTATCATATGTGACAACATTTTAAGGTAACTTTTAGTTTTCATTTCGGAATTTTTTTTCATCAAGTAACTTTTAGTTTTAATTTTTTTTCATGAGAAAATTGATGAGGTAAAGATTAACAACCATCTACTTCTCTTTCTGAACACAGTTGACAAAAAAAAGTCTCTTGTCTAACGGGATGAACGTGATAACCCATCAAAAACGTGAAATCAAACATACACATTGATACTACGAAATCAAACATGCAATGAAACAAAAACCCAAAAAAATATCAGTAAACACCATAGAAATTTGATTAAACATCATAAAATTGATTAGGAACACTATTACCACCAAAAATTGATCAAGCACCAAAAAACCCAAATAGAAAACCCCAAATTTAACAAGAAACTCGCAAGTAAGCCTTGAAATCACGACTAAATGCAAAAAAAAACCCCAAATTGGAAAAAAACCCTAATTTCGCAGAAAATTCCCAAATTACGGTTACTCGAATTACTGTTCTCCATATGCGAAATTAACAGTATAATTTACCTGAGATGAAGAAATGTCGACAAAGGAGATGCTTGGATAGTTACTTGGACTATGAAGATACGAAAAGCAGTATTGGTTAAGAGGAGAATTTAAGACGGTCAAGGGTAAGATATCAGAGATGAGGAGAGTTTTAGAGAGGAGAATTTTGAAGTATTGAATTGTGATGAATGGAGATGGGAAAATAGTGGGTGTGATGGAAAAATGAGCAGGAGTAATGAATGGAGATGGGAAAATAGTGGGTGGGGAAAAGAGGTATGCATGGAAAATGTAAATTTCTTTTAATAAATTTTTTAAAAATAATTATATATACAAACGCATCTAAGCCATTGATCCGTATTTCATCCGAAGGCTGAGATTGAGACTTAGGACCTTATACATATGTTTGGAGCTTATATGATCTCACCTCTATATATATATATATATATATATAGAATGGATCGTATAAGTTCCATTGATCTCCATAAGTGCATAAGTTTTATTCTTAGTCATTGGATCAAATGAAAAGAATGGCTAAGATTTTGATCTTTTTTATTTATTTTTCAAACAAGAGTATTAAATTTTACCTATTTCCAAGTAGCTTCTCTTTTTTACCACCCTCTTTTTTCTCACCCTCTTTTTCCCCATCATATTCAATCCCCTCTTCATTCTCTACCTTATTCCAGTTTTCTTCATTCTCTACCTTCATTCTCTTCATATCACTTTCCTCCGTTCCCATATCTCCAAATCTCCATTGTCAACACTTTTTGACATTTTCCCTCTCCAATACAGGTAATTTTTGATCGTTTTTCTTCAAATTTGTCCATTAATATTTGTTATTTACTGTCAAATTAGGGTTTAGGAGAACTATTGTGAAATCACTTCGAAAATAGATTGCATGATAATCGTCATAAGTTATTGATATTAAATAGATTGCATGATATCAAATCAGATTGAAATAGGTTGTATAAATATGTATGTATAATAATATGTATATTCATAAGTTAAAATTGATTTCAATGTTATTCAATATTACTCCATATATGCTAATTGATATTCACCTTTTTCAATTGTTTTCAATGTTACTCCATATATGCTAATTGATATATTTTTTTTCATTATGTTTTTGATTTTTATTGTCCGCTTACTCGTTTTTCTTTTTTTTTTTCATTGAAATTGTTTCCGTCTTCATTTTTTTAATTAAATGTTTTTCAATTAATATAGTATATATAGTTCAATTAATATAGTATATGTTTTTTCAATTAATAATCGCAGATTTTTGATGACGATGAAGAATTAAAAATGGAGATGAAGACGAAGACGAAGAGGAAGAATTAAAAATGGAGATGAAGACCGTACGAACTTTGTAAATGAGTTGCTTTTTATATACATATTTGTAACTTCAGTTCACATATTTTGTAACTTTAGTTTACATATTTTGTAACTTCGGGTTACATGTAACTTCAGATCGTATATTGTAACTCTAGTCCATATATTTATAACTTCAGTTCACATATTTTGTAACTTCAGTTCACATATTTTGTAATTTTAGATTGTATATTGTAACTTCAATTCTAACTAGTTATATTTTTGTAATTTCACTTCACATATTTTATAACTTTATTCCATATTTTTGTAACTTCAGTTCATATTGTTAGGAAATAAGTGCCTAGCAATTGTTCTTTTGGGTCATGAATTGATTTGTTCATGATATCTTTCCTAAAGTTGATCTTCTTATTTTGGTAACATAAGATTGTTTGGTTTTAGGAAAGATTAACCTTGGTTTCCTAATTAGTTTAGGTAACTAGTTTAAGTGGAATAATACTATATAAAGACCTGACTAGTTTCTAGGTTAATTAGAACAGAGAGATGATTTGAAAGCACAATATAGAGGGCTGATTTGTGAGGGTTTTCTTGAGGGAAAAACTCAGTTTGTTCCGAGTCCCTATTATTTGGTGGTTCTATTGATCTCGTCTTCGTTGGAGACCGTTGGAGTTTGTTCGGATCTTGGTTGGCCGCAAGATCGTTTGTCCTTCTTCTCGTCGGTGAGTTCGTCGCAGGTCGACTCGGTCTGGGTAGTCTCTTTCCAGTTTGAGATTACTATTTGGTTGGTAGAATTGGTAGTACTTTTGGCTTTAGCTGTGGGCTATTAAGCGCGTGTATTACGGTCTACTATTGTACTATTATCTCCACAATAGTGAATTTGGTCTCCTTGTCGGTGTAGATGTAGCCAGTGATTTTGCTGGTGAACCACGTAATTCTGTGTGTCAGTTTATTATTGTTTTCTATTTGTTTTGTTCTTCTCGCGTAATTAACAAACCGTAGGTAACGGGACGCCTCCGTTACAACAAACTAGTATCAGAGTTTCAGGTTGTTCCGCTTCCGCTTTTGAGCTCCAGGTTTTGCTTCCGCTGAGTTAGGCGTTATTTGGGTTTGTTGAATTTTTGGTGAGAAGATGTCTGGAGCAACAATTTTAAAGCTTGATAAATTCACGAGTAATAGTTTTGGGTTGGTAGGCTTGTCTGAGGATGGTAGTGTTGACGGTAAGGTGGGGTTTTCACCTGTACGGGTTTAAGTAAAGGATTCCGAAGACAAGATATCGACTGTTGTTTTCGCTTCTTAATGAGGCGGGCTCCTAGGGCAAGGAGAAACCCGTGCCTTGGGTGAAAAAAGGCAAGACCCGTGCCTTGGGTGAAAAAAGGCAAGACTCGTGTCTTGGGTGAAAAAGACAGGACCCGTGCCTTGGGTGAAAAAGGCAAGACCCGTGTCTTGGGTGAAAAAGACAATCGAGATCTCGGAGAAGATCTTCTATGCTTTGGGCTGACAAGCCGAAGCAGGTTGGTACTACGGTACTCGATGGAAAGGAGAAAAATTACTATTTGACTGAAGACTGTTGAAAGATGCGATCGTTCAGGTCAATGTGGAGACTATTGGGACAAGTAGTGACTTGAGAATCGACTACTCGAAGCTGCACTTTGAAGATTGGTTCGGGTTGGGACAATTCTAGTCAAGGTGGAAATTGTTAGGAAATAAGTGCCTAGCAATTGTTCTTTTGGGTCATGAATTAATTTGTTCATGATATCTTTCCTAAAGTTGATCTTCTTATTTTGGTAACATAAGATTGTTTGGTTTTAGGAAAGATTAGCCTTGGTTTCCTAATTAGTTTAGGTAACTAGTTTAAGTGGAATAATACTATATAAAGACCTGACTAGTTTCTAGGTTAATTAGAACAGAGAGATGATTTGAGAGCACAATATAGAGGGCTGATTTGAGAGGGTTTTCTTGAGGGAAAAACTCAGTTTGTTCCGAGTCCCTATTATTTGGTGGTTCTATTAATCTCGTCTTCGTTGGAGACCGTTGGAGTTTGTTCGGATCTTGGTTGGCCGCAAGATCGTTTGTCCTTCGTCTCGTCGGTGAGTTCGTCGCAGGTCGACTCGGTCTGGGTAGTCTCTTTCCAGTTTGAGATTACTATTTGGTTGATAGAATTGGTAGTACTTTTGGCTTTAGCTGTGGGCTATTAAGCGCGTGTATTACGGTCTACTATTGTACTATTATCTCCACAATAGTGAATTTGGTCTCCTTGTCGGTGTAGATGTAGCCAGTGATTTTGCTGGTGAACCACGTAATTCTGTGTGTCAGTTTATTATTGTTTTCTATTTGTTTTGTTCTTCTCGCGTAATTAAGAAACTGTAGGTAACGGGACGCCTCCGTTACAACAAACTAGTATCAGAGTTTCAGGTTGTTCCGCTTCCGCTTTTGAGCTCCAGGTTTTGCTTCCGCTGAGTTAGGCGTTATTTGGGTTTGTTGAATTTTTGGTGAGAAGATGTCTGGAGCAACAATTTTAAAGGTTGATAAATTCACGAGTAATAGTTTTGGGTTGGTAGGCTTGTCTGAGGATGGTAGTGTTGACGGTAAGGTGGGGTTTTCACCTGTACGGGTCGAAGTAAAGGATTCCGAAGACAAGATATCGACTGTTGTTTTCGCTTCTCAATGAGGCGGGCTCCTAGGGCAAGGAGAAACCCGTGCCTTGGGTTAAAAAGGCAAAACCCGTGCCTTGGGTGAAAAAAGGCAAGACCCGTGCCTTGGGTGAAAAAAGGCAAGACTCGTGTCTTGGGTGAAAAAGACAGGACCCGTGCCTTGGGTGAAAAAGGCAAGACCCGTGTCTTGGGTGAAAAAGACAATCGAGATCTCGGAGAAGATCTTCTATGCTTTGGGCTGACAAGCCGAAGCAGGTTGGTACTACGGTACTCGATGGAAAGGAGAAAAATTACTATTTGACTGAAGACTGTTGAAAGATGCGATCGTTCAGGTCAATGTGGAGACTATTGGGACAAGTAGTGACTTGAGAATCGACTACTCGAAGCTGCACTTTGAAGATTGGTTCGGGTTGGGACAATTCTAGTCAAGGTGGAAATTGTTAGGAAATAAGTGCCTAGCAATTGTTCTTTTGGGTCATGAATTGATTTGTTCATGATATCTTTCCTAAAGTTGATCTTCTTATTTTGGTAACATAAGATTGTTTGGTTTTAGGAAAGATTAGCCTTGGTTTCCTAATTAGTTTAGGTAACTAGTTTAAGTGGAATAATACTATATAAAGACCTGACTAGTTTCTAGGTTAATTAGAACAGAGAGATGATTTGAGAGCACAATATAGAGGGCTGATTTGTGAGGGTTTTCTTGAGGGAAAAACTCAGTTTGTTCCGAGTCCCTATTATTTGGTGGTTCTATTAATCTCGTCTTCGTTGGAGACCGTTGGAGTTTGTTCGGATCTTGGTTGGCCGCAAGATCGTTTGTCCTTCGTCTCGTCGGTGAGTTCGTCGCAGGTCGACTCGGTCTGGGTAGTCTCTTTCCAATTTGAGATTACTATTTGGTTGGTAGAATTGGTAGTACTTTTGGCTTTAGCTGTGGGCTATTAAGCGCGTGTATTACGGTCTACTATTGTACTATTATCTCCACAATAGTGAATTTGGTCTCCTTGTCGGTGTAGATGTAGCCAGTGATTTTGCTGGTGAACCACGTAATTCTGTGTGTCAGTTTATTATTGTTTTCTATTTGTTTTGTTCTTCTCGCGTAATTAACAAACCATAGGTAACGGGACGCCTCCGTTACAACAAACTAGTATCAGAGTTTCAGGTTGTTCCGCTTCCGCTTTTGAGCTCCAGGTTTTGCTTCCGCTGAGTTAGGCGTTATTTGGGTTTGTTGAATTTTTGGTGAGAAGATGTCTGGAGCAACAATTTTAAAGGTTGATAAATTCACGAGTAATAGTTTTGGGTTGGTAGGCTTGTCTGAGGATTGTAGTGTTGACGGTAAGGTGGGGTTTTCACCTGTACGGGTCGAAGTAAAGGATTCCGAAGACAAGATATCGACTGTTGTTTTCGCTTCTCAATGAGGCGGGCTCCTAGGGCAAGGAGAAACCCGTGCCTTGGGTTAAAAAGGCAAAACCCGTGCCTTGGGTGAAAAAAGGCAAGACCCGTGCCTTGGGTGAAAAAAGGCAAGACTCGTGTCTTGGGTGAAAAAGACAGGACCCGTGCCTTGGGTGAAAAAGGCAAGACCCGTGTCTTGGGTGAAAAAGACAATCGAGATCTCGGAGAAGATCTTCTATGCTTTGGGCTGACAAGCCGAAGCAGGTTGGTACTACGGTACTCGATGGAAAGGAGAAAAATTACCATTTGACTGAAGACTGTTGAAAGATGCGATCGTTCAGGTCAATGTGGAGACTATTGGGACAAGTAGTGACTTGAGAATCGACTACTCGAAGCTGCACTTTGAAGATTGGTTCGGGTTGGGACAATTCTAGTCAAGGTGGAGATTGTTAGGAAATAAGTGCCTAGCAATTGTTCTTTTGGGTCATGAATTGATTTGTTCATGATATCTTTCCTAAAGTTGATCTTCTTATTTTGGTAACATAAGATTGTTTGGTTTTAGGAAAGATTAGCCTTGGTTTCCTAATTAGTTTAGGTAACTAGTTTAAGTGGAATAATACTATATAAAGACCTGACTAGTTTCTAGGTTAATTAGAACAGAGAGATGATTTGAGAGCACAATATAGAGGGCTGATTTGTGAGGGTTTTCTTGAGGGAAAAACTCAGTTTTTTCCGAGTCCCTATTATTTGGTGGTTCTATTAATCTCGTCTTCGTTGGAGACCGTTGGAGTTTGTTCGGATCTTGGTTGGCCGCAAGATCGTTTGTCCTTCGTCTCGTCGGTGAGTTCGTCGCAGGTCGACTCGGTCTGGGTAGTCTCTTTCCAGTTTGAGATTACTATTTGGTTGGTAGAATTGGTAGTACTTTTGGCTTTAGCTGTGGGCTATTAAGCGCGTGTATTACGGTCTACTATTGTACTATTATCTCCACAATAGTGAATTTGATCTCCTTGTCGGTGTAGATGTAGCCAGTGATTTTGCTGGTGAACCACGTAATTCTGTGTGTCAGTTTATTATTGTTTTCTATTTATTTTGTTCTTCTCGCGTAATTAACAAACCGTAGGTAACGGGACGCCTCCGTTACAACAAACTAGTATCAGAGTTTCAGGTTGTTCCGCTTACGCTTTTGAGCTCCAGGTTTTGCTTCCGCTGAGTTAGGCGTTATTTGGGTTTGTTGAATTTTTGGTGAGAAGATGTCTGGAGCAACAATTTTAAAGGTTGATAAATTCACGAGTAATAGTTTTGGGTTGGTAGGCTTGTCTGAGGATGGTAGTGTTGACGGTAAGGTGGGGTTTTCACCTGTACGGGTCGAAGTAAAGGATTCCGAAGACAAGATATCGACTGTTGTTTTCGCTTCTCAATGAGGCGGGCTCCTAGGGCAAGGAGAAACCCGTGCCTTGGGTTAAAAAGGCAAAACCCGTGCCTTGGGTGAAAAAAGGCAAGACCCGTGCCTTGGGTGAAAAAAGGCAAGACTCGTGTCTTGGGTGAAAAAGACAGGACCCGTGCCTTGGGTGAAAAAGGCAAGACCCGTGTCTTGGGTGAAAAAGACAATCAAGATCTCGGAGAAGATCTTCTATGCTTTGGGCTGACAAGCCGAAGCAGGTTGGTACTACGGTACTCGATGGAAAGGAGAAAAATTACTATTTGACTGAAGACTGTTGAAAGATGCGATCGTTCAGGTCAATGTGGAGACTATTGGGACAAGTAGTGACTTGAGAATCGACTACTCGAAGCTGCACTTTGAAGATTGGTTCGGGTTGGGACAATTCTAGTCAAGGTGGAGATTGTTAGGAAATAAGTGCCTAGCAATTGTTCTTTTGGGTCATGAATTGATTTGTTCATGATATCTTTCCTAAAGTTGATCTTCTTATTTTGGTAACATAAGAATGTTTGGTTTTAGGAAAGATTAGCCTTGGTTTCCTAATTAGTTTAGGTAACTAGTTTAAGTGTAATAATACTATATAAAGACCTGACTAGTTTCTAGGTTAATTAGAACAGAGAGATGATTTGAGAGCACAATATAGAGGGCTGATTTGTGAGGGTTTTCTTGAGGGAAAAACTCAGTTTGTTCCGAGTCCCTATTATTTGGTGGTTCTATTAATCTCGTCTTCGTTGGAGACCGTTGGAGTTTGTTCGGATCTTGGTTGGCCACAAGATCGTTTGTCCTTCGTCTCGTCGGTGAGTTCGTCGCAGGTCGACTCGGTCTGGGTAGTCTCTTTCCAGTTTGAGATTACTATCTGGTTGGTAGAATTGGTAGTACTTTTGGCTTTAGCTGTGGGCTATTAAGCGCGTGTATTACAGTCTACTATTGTACTATTATCTCCACAATAGTGAATTTGGTCTCCTTGTCGGTGTGGACGTAGCCAGTGATTTTGTTGGTGAACCACGTAATTCTGTGTGTCAGTTTATTATTGTTTGCTATTTGTTTTGTTCTTCTCGCGTAATTAACAAACCGTAGGTAACGGGACGCCTCCGTTACAACACATATGTTTTGTAACTTTAGATCATATATTGTAACCACGACCCATTTTCTGTAATTTCAATTCCAATCATTTCATATATTTTTGTAACTTCAGTTTATATATCACGTAACTTCAGTTCATATATTTTACAACTTCAGATCATATATTAAAACTCCGGTCATGTCTGATAACTTTATTTCGAATCTGTTCATTTATTTTTGTAACTTAAGTTCTTATATTTTGCAACTTTAATTCATCTCAATTAATATTTAACTCAAAACCGTCAAATATGATGAATACAAATTCCGATTGGAACTCCAAACATCAAATACTAAAATTCAAATGAAAATATTCAAATATTCTGATTTATGTTAAATATTTATTGGGTTTGAGAGAGTGTATTAAATTGGAATGAAGAGAGTGTATTAAATTTAGTTGGAAAGAGAGTATATTAAATTTGGTTGGAGAGAGAGTATATTAAATTTGGTTGGAGAGAGAGTGTATTAAATGCCGAGTGTCTTAATTATAATCAAATAAATCCCAGCCCTCCATCATCACCCCATCCAAAGGCTCAAAAGAGGACTTATGCACTTATAGGGAGGGATGTCCTTATGTGAACCCCTATATATATATATATATATATATATATATATATATATATATATTGCATCCGGTGAGTCGGTCTACTTTAAATGAGTCTGTCCCACAAATCACAGCCACATGATCAAATCAGATGAATGGCTGAGATTCAATCTCAACGTCATCTTCATCGTATATAATCTTCATCTTCAAATTTTCTCTCTCTACGCTCACTTCCTCTCCCGCTCTGTTTCTTCATCATCTTCTTCACCTTGTCTTTCATCATCATCTTCTTCACTTCATCTTTCATCATCATCTTCTTCACCTTCCGCATTTACATATTAAAAATTATAGTATCAGTTGACAGTTCAGATTCATTTATCAATTGACACTACAAAGTAACATCAACATGAGATTAACAGTAGCACTGTTACAGTAACAGAACACTATTACAGTAACACAAATATCTTACTGTGACAGTGTCACAGTAATAAAGAATTACAATAATAATGTCACAGTAATATGAAATTAAAGAGTTATAAATATCTTACTGTGACACTGTCACAGTAATAAGGAATTACAGTAATAATGTCACAGTAATAATGTCAAATTCATTTATCAATTGACACTACAAAGTAACATCAACATGAGATTAACAGTAGCACTGTTACAGTAGCACTGTTACAGTAACAGAGCACTATTACAGTAACATAAATATCTTACTGTGACACTGTCACAGTAATAAGGAATTACAGTAATATCGAACTTAATTTGTTTGCCTGAAAATAAAGAATTAAACCTAATTTTTTGGGAGCGAACACAGAAATACGAACGACGCAGAAAATAACAAAATCAATCGCTCAATATCTTCATATCATCCAAAATTAACAATAACAAGAACCACATGACTCAATAGCAAGAACAAAACGTGTTAGTTAACAAGTAATTGTTACCGTAATAATGCCAAAAATCAACAACAGCAAGAGCAAAAAAAATGCAAATCAACAGCAAGAATTATACATGCATGAATCAAAACGAAACACGAACAATAATGCTTGAAAATAAAGATTGAATTATATATATATATATATCAACCAAACATCTTTTGAGTCTTAGAAAAACTCTATATCGACAAAATTAATGAGAGATATTACGAGTTTTAAATACAATGCACGCGTACAATTTAATTTAACGTTTACCGCATGTATGACCTCCCAAAAAAACACATTCACGTATGTGGATACGTTTAATGTGGAGTACTATTCATTTACTATTAAACATACGCTTACCTTCGACCTATTTTCTACTGTTGCGTAGTCTCACAAATTTATGCAATCCTCTTACCTGGTGTCATTATCATTGTCACTAAAAATTGGTCCGTGCATCGCACGAGCTTTCCATCTAGTGTGTATATATATATATATATATATTAAGCTTTTTTCAAGCGATCTTATTGGTCCGTGTCACAAAACACAAATCAGGAAAGTATCATAAATAATTTTTTTTTAAAATCAGTTAGAGAATCTTTTAATTATTATAATATATATTTAATCTATTATATTAATGTGATGTTGCTTTTTTCGAGCGATCTTATTGGTCCGTGTCACAAAACACAAATTAGAAAAGTAACATAAATAATTAAAAAAAATCAATTAGAGAATCTTTTAATTATAATAATATATTTAATTTATTATATTAATGTGATGTTTTACAATTCTTAAGTGAAAACTTTTATAGTTCATTATTTTAAAAACATTATCATAAAATAAATTATAAAAATAAAATAATTAGATTCGTGGTAAAAAAACACTTTCATTAGAGTATAAACTTCATATTATTTGTTTTACATAATGTGATAAATTTATTACCTATAACAGTTGTAAATTTATCCCACATTGACAAATTATGATATGGTCATAAAATCAATCAATATATATATATATATATATATATATATATATATAAAGTTTTTTATAAATTTTATATTATTTGTTCCATAATTTATTACATATAACGGTTGTAAAATTATCCCACATCGACAAATTATGATAAGATGATGAAATTCTACGCTATAAATACGAGTAATCATTCGTTCTTTGATATCTACCAAAAGTCTTTTGAATATCTAAAAGAGTTCCTAAGATTATAAACCACAAGTAATTATCCTACATCGAAAAATTATAAGAATAATCATTCGGTTTTAAATACTGACCAAAAAAACTTTTAAATTATCTCACATCGAAAAATTATGATGGGATGATGAAATTTTATATTATAAATAATAGTAATCATTCGGTTTTAAATATCGACAAAAACTTTTGAGTCTTAAAAAAACTTTTAATATATAAGACTACAAACTTAAAATCAATCTACATTGAAAAATTATAGTGAGATGATGAAATTCAATATTATGATATATTTTTTTAGTTCTACAAAGAGCTGTTAAGACCATAAGTTTAAGTAAATTATCTCACATCGAAACATAAGTCTTAAAAAGTCTCTTAATAAGACTACAAACTTAAGTAAAAATAATCTCACATCAAAAAATTATAATAAGGTGATGAAACTTTATATTATAAATAAGACTAATAATCAATATATATATATATAAAGAAGAAAGTTTTCGAGCGATATGATTGGTCCGTTACATCAAAACACAATTTAGAAAAGTTTCATTATTAACAATAAAAATTCAAATAGAGAATCTTTTAATTATTTTAATAATATATTTAATCTATTATATTAATGTGATGTTTTATAATTTTCATCTAAAAATCTTAAAATTTTGTTTAACAAGAAGTTATCGTAAATAAAATTATAAAAATAAAGTATTTAGATTCGTGGTAGAAAATACTTTCATTAGAGTATAAATTTCATATTATTTGCTCGAAAAAAGTGACGAATTTATTACATATAAAGATATTAAAGTTATCCCACATCGACAAATTATAATAAGGTGATGAAATTCTATATTATAAATAATAGTAATCATCCTTCCTTAGATATCTACCAAAAATCTTTTGAGTCATAAAGAACTTATAAGATTATAACCTTAAGTAATTATCCCACATCGAAAAATTATGATGAGGTTATGGAATTCTATAATATAAATAAGAGTAATCATTGTTTTTGAATATCGACTAAAAAAAATTTTGAGTCTTAAAAAAACTCTTAATTAGGCTACTTAAATTTGTCCACATCGAAACAATTGAAATAAGATGATGATTCTATATTATAAATAAGAGTAATATGTGTTCTTTTGGTCTTAAAATGAGTTCTTAAGACGGTAAATTATCACACATCAAAAAAAATTATGATAATGGAATTCTATATTGTAAATAAGATTAATCACTCGTTCTTAAAATCAAAAAAAAAAACTTTTCAGTCTTAATTAGAAAATATCTTAATAAGACTACAAACTTAAGTGACATAATCTCCCATCGAATAATTATAACGAGGTGATGAAATATATTATAAATAAGAAATAAGAGTGATTAATTCTACAATAAAACGATGAAATTCTATTATACAAATAAAAGTAATCATTCCTCCAAATTATGACTAATCATTCGTTATTAGAATTTTTCCAAAACTCAATTGAGTTTTAAAAACCTCTTAAGACTATAAACTCAAGTAAAATTATTACAAGAGTTCTTAAGACTATATCTAAACTTAAGTCAGAATTATTGTATATCGAAAAATTACGAGGTGATGGAATTTGATATTATAAATAAGATAAATCATTCAATCTTAGATATCAAAAAAAAGTTTTTTGAGTCTTACAAAAGTACTTGAGACTATAAATTTAGATAAGATTATCCCACATCGAAAAATTATAATAAGGCGATCATATTTTATTATACAAATAAGAGTAATCGTCCATTCTTAAGTTAGATATAAAAACAAACTCTTTTATTATTATAATTATCCTAACGTTGTCTCACATCGAAAAATTATGATGATGTGATAAATTCTGTATTATAAATAATAATCATTTGTCCTTGGATATCAGCTAAAAAAATTTTGAGTCTTAAAAATGCTCTTAGGACCGTAAGCTATTGGAAAAGAGAAATCATCCGTGTTTAGATTGATATTAACAAAAATCTGAGTTCTAAAAAGAGTTTTTAAGACTATATTTATAAGGTGATGAAATTCTACATCACAAATAAGAGGACATCATTCGTTTTTCGATATTAACCAAAAAAATTGTTTTATAAAAGCTCTTAAAGCTATAAATTTAAGTAAAATTATCCCACATCGAGAAATTATAATAACGTGATAGAAATTCTACTATATAAATACGGAATAAAAGCAATTATTTGTTTTTATATATCAGCGAGAAATCTTTTGAGTCATAAAAGAACTTTTTAAAACTATAAACTTAATTAAAATTATCTCACATCGAAAAATCATGATGAGTACATCATTAATAAGAGAAATTATCGTTTTAGATATTAATCAAAAATCTTTTGAATCTTATAATACTCCTCTTAAGGCTATAAATTGAAGTAAAAATTATCCCACATCAAAAAATTGCGAAAAAGTGATGAAATTCTATTATATAAATAAAAGTAATCACCGTCTTTAAATATCAATCATAAATCTTTTGAGTCCTAAAAAAAGTTCTTAAAACTATAAATTTAAGTAGAATTATCACACATCGAGAAATTATGATGAGATATCATAAATAATAGAAATCATTCGTTTTAGATAATCATTTGTCCAAAAGTATACTCCGTAATAAGGTGATCGAATTCTAATATATAAATAAGAGTAATCGTTCGTCCTTAATAACTTAGATGGAAAAACAAACTCTTTTGGGTCTTAAAAAAAATTCTTAAGACCATAAGCTTAATTAAGTAAAATTACTCCATACTTTTGAGTCTTAAAAACTCTTAAGACTATAAACTTGAGTAAAATTTCTCACATCGAAAAATTATTACAAAGTCATGAATTTCATAGATATAAATCAATATTTTCAGTTTTAGAAAAGTTCTTAGGACTATATTAAACAAAAATAATAATTTCTCTTTTGAGTCTTAAAAAAGCTCTTAAGACTATAAACGTGTGTGAAATTTTCTCACATCAAAAAATTATTATAAAGTTATGAAATTCATATTATTTGTTCGAAAAAGTAATGAATCTATTACATATAGAAATAGTAAAATCATCTCACATCGAAAAATTATATTAATGTGATAAATTTTTATATTATAAAAAAGAATAATCATTCGTTCTTAGATATTTACAAAAAAATCTTTTGATCCTTAATCTTTTAAGACTATAAAATTAAGTAAAATTATCCTACATCGAAAAATTATGATGAGCTGATTAAATTCTATATAATAAATAAGAGTAATCATCCGTCCATGGATATTAACAAATATCTTTTGAGTCTTAGAAAAAAAACTCTATCTCACATCGAAAAATTATATAATAAGGCGATAAATTTCCATTATATAATTGTGGACATGACATAGGTCCACCCCGACGCGGCCACGCGCGGGTTTGGGGAGGCGAATGAATCTCCATATGAGATGGTCAAATTGAAATTTAAATCGAAGTTGGAGTCGCCACCGAATTCTATGGTTATTCGGAACCGTTCGAGCCCACTCTATGTCGTAGTGGGCCGTGTACAAAATACTGCCCATTTCCGATGTCAGAGTTTATTGGGCTCGTCCCTTTGCAGTTCGATATAGATGCCGACTTGAGCGGTTAATCGTATATTGAATGACTCTCGTTGCCAATGGTTTCGGACATCTGGAAACCACGGTTCTGAGTAAGGGGTGAGGGTACGTGTTGGGAAGTTCACTAAGAACACACAACCCCGCCCGCACATTAGCGGCCTCTACTAGGATATCGAATGATTTTTTAATACGCGCGTTAGTAATACGATGAATGATATGCAAACATTGTTTTCCTGAGCATGTGAGGAATTGAACGGGTTGCTAAGTCGTTTAATGCATGAAAAATTAACGTCGAAGTTGAATTTAACATGTGAGATTCGTTTTAGTATAATAAAACAAATGAAATAAAAAAGATGAATTTGCTACAAAAGATGAACAAACGAGTTAGTATCGATATAGCAAATAAAATATACGAGATCGAAAAAATAAATATTAATCGAAATCTGAAAAATATTGTTGAAAAGATGTTGTTTTGTATAAAAAACGATGTTCGAAAAATAATAAAAAAAGAACGAAACGGACGCGGCAAGGCAGCCGGCCGCGCGGCTCGCCCGGGACGCCGGCGGGTCGCGTGGCAGCCTGTTTTGAAGTCGGTTTTCGAAAACTCGATGCTTTTATTAAATCACGTATGAATATTGCATGATTCGTACTCGATTTAATATTTTCGATATTCGTTATATTCGATAGCTGACTACGAAATCAATATCAAATACTTGGAATAGTTTTAGAAAAGATGTAAATTTTAGAAATCGTTTCTTAGAATAAATAATAAAACGACCGAAAAAGTTAAAAAAACGGTCCGGGTTTCAGGCCCGTGCGCGAGTCGCCCGGGCGTGGCGCGACTCGCGTGCGGGTCTGTCCGGTTTTTTTTATTTTTTTGTTCGAAATCGCTAATTTTGATGAATCGCGTACAAAATATGAATTAATTTGTATTCGATTCATCTTTTCGATATTCGTCATACCCGATATTCGATTATGAAATTGATATCGAATATTCGGAATGGATTTAGAAAGGGTTTTGTAAAAAGGTTTGTTTTGAACGAAAAGTTCAAAAAAAGGATTTTGAACGAAAAAATGTAACGATATCGTCGAAATCTTAATATAATTCTTTTCGATACAATATTCGATTATATAGAATCGATATCATATTTTTGAGAATGTTTGTTATGAAAATAGTTTTTTTGTTAATATCGATATTAGAAATAAAATAAAAAAACGACGCTTGACCCGTAAAAAGGAAACGAACGACGAGGAAGAGAAGAGAAGAAAAGGAGAAATCGGGTTTAGTACACCCTCAACCTACATGCTTCTGTTAACTCGGATCGGGGCTCGTCGGAATGTGGCTAGGCACGGGAGCGTCGAGGTGATGTCGGTCGGTTTGTGGTGGCTCGGCTAGGTGACGGGTGAAGGGTCGTTTTCCTTCGGGTTTGGACGAAATATCGGTTTCTCAATGCTAAGTGTATGGGTGTATGTTTGCTAATAATTGATTCTTAGGAATTCTATGTGTCGGGGATTGTATGAGAAAGACATGTGTCTTTTGTGTTGTATGCAAGGGGCTATTTATAGGGAGTTCCCGACCTTGGCTAGGAGGTGTGTTTGAGTTAGAATTACCGCTTGGGTAAGAAGCTGAGAAGAACGAGAATTCTATTTTCTTGTGAAGGAAGAAAAGGGAATCTCGTCTGGTTGTGTGTTACTTGGCCGAGTAGTTGCACTCGGTTGAGTGTTTGAATCGGTTTTCGGATAGGATTCCTACTTGAGATCGAATTCAACTTTAAACGGGATTGTTTATTATTTTGTGAAACTGATTTTTTTGGAGTTGGAGTCCGAATAGGACACGTGAGACATCACGGTCGGTCCACAAGTCTCGGGAAATATCTTTGACCGGGTTTTGACTCGGTCGCTAAAAGACGGTTTTACCCCTGGTGTCGGATTCGACCCAAATTAGTGCTATTTGACTCGAAACGACCCACTGGGCCTGAATTTGAGGTTGGTTGTGAAATTTGTACTCCTTAAAAAGCCCAAGCTAAATATCCATGATTTCGAGCCCATTTCCAAGTACGTTAAAGCACGTTTGCGTCCGATCATCATCGGGTGTTTGTCGGAAACTACTATAGACACCTGGCGGTCAAAATGTGGGTGTCTATAGAGCCCCCACTCTGACTGAGGCTTGGACAGGTCGAAAGTCAGAGTAGCTACCAGGCCAATCAAAGATTAAGACCTGGCAGACTTCCGGTCGGGTCGTTTAAAGTCCATTAGACCTGCGTGAAGGGCCCACCGGCCTTGGATTAGAAATGTACCTGAGCTGATGATAACTCCGTGGGGAATTGAACTCGTCGTATAAGACTTAGGTGCGCCTATATATGGGCTCATCTTGTTAAATGCCGCTGGGGAGTTATGTGAATTGCGCTGTCGTGATTTGTACCTGTATAAGTTACATAAAATTTTGCATGTAACACCTAGGCGAAACAAATATGACTCGCGCAGGGGAGTAAAAATGATTTTTGCTGCATTTTGAAATCGAAGTCCTGAAAGCAACTCATGTGCTAGGAGATAGGTTTCCAAAATTGAAAGAAGCGAAAAAGGAATTTGCCGTTTAAATAGACTGAAATTTGACCTTGTCGAAAAGGTTTTTTTTCAAATGGCTAAGTTTTTGCAAATTTTAAAATGAGAATTTGAAAAGAGAGGCCTACAGGACGAGTTGACAGACACAACTTGGATTCTCTAAGGGTTGGACCGTGACTTGGTAAGGAGGTAGGCCACCTAAGATGACAAGACTCTTAAGTTGCGCTATTCCGTAGCCTAGGCGAGTAGCAACATGATCGAACATCGAAATGGGATAGATATGCTATACGGGGTTGCAGTAGTCTGTAATGAGACTGTTGTAGTCTAGTGCTCTCTTGGATTTTTGATTTTAGGGTACATTTCCAAAGTGGGTATTGCCTCGAGTCCTGACAGATTCTTGTCTTCGACTGAGCCGAGTACTAGGACACACTACAGAAAGGAGGCTATGTTTTTTGAATTTATCTGGATTTTGTAAGTGGATGGAGGTTTTCTGTCTAAGAGAAGCCCCCAGGATGACAAAGCTTGCTGCTGAGAACATGACAGTGTCGTGACCGGAATGATAGTGCTTTTTGAATGTGTCTCAATGTGGGTGGTTGTGCCTCTATTGAAAGGCTGCCTACGTATTCACATGTGGTGAAATCAAACCAAGCCGTAGTTCAGTGGATTATGGTGCCTAGTTTATTAGGGCTTTGTGTGTAACTAGCCATAGCGATGTTGTAGGCTAGGTGCATTCCCAATGATGTCTTGATCAAGGGGATAGACTAGTTAGGATGTTGATCCTGTGACTGTGAGCACTCTCCGGGGTAGCCCCCAGAGATGGTGTGAACTATTTGGGCATGTTCTATGCCGACTGCAAGTTGCATTCCCGTGTTTGGGGTTGGTAACTGGTTTGAATGAGAAGAATTGGGATGGGATTTTAACGAGTTTTGCTCTCGGGGATTTTAACGAGTTCTGTTCTCGGGGATTTTAACGAGTTTTGCTCTCGGGGATTTTAACGAGTTTTGCTCTTGGGGGATTTGACGAGTTTTGCTCTCGGGGGGATTTGACGAGTTTTGCTCTCGGGTCTTTGTATGGTGATTGTGAATTTTGTTTTGTAAAGGGGAAGTCGAGTAGAATGGCTCGAACTTTGATCGGGATAAGTTTTGATAATGCGAGATCAGATTTCCATGTCTGGCCCTAATGGTTAGGGGTATCCTATGGAGCTTGAATCCTCAAAATTCCGGGTTGTCTCTAGCCTGGGTCTCGGGAAGGTCTTGAGGGTTGTAATGTGGGAAGGCTAAATGTGGTGTTAGTTGACCAGCTCAATTATCTCTCCCTTATTTGATGGTATGAATTTTGACCGTACCCTGGTCATGGGGCTTTCACTTGAATTGACCGTTGATCATGGTCATGGTTTTTTTTATCATGGCCAGCTCTTTTGTTTTGGGCCTTTTGCTTTTTTCTTGGATTGGACTTCTGATTTTTTTGTCCAGTTTTTTTTTCTTTTTTTTTTGTTGGTCAGACTAACACCTAAGGTAGGGATCGGTTAGTCTCATTGGATGGGTGTTTTATTGTGAGAAATGGGCTTGCCTCCCGTCTTTAACCCAAACTAGGAGATTACCTAGATTTGTCATATGATTCGATACCGCTCCTGTTAAGGGTAGTTATGTGGCTTTCTATACCAGACATGGACAGGTAAAGGAAAACACGGGTCTCATTTCCTGCAGTCATTATAGATGTGCCTATAATAGTCACGTGCGTGTGCTCACAGTGTATGATGGTGTTCATCATGTTCTCGGAAACACATAAGGAAAGCATATATGAGAAATAGAAAAGCTGACTTTATTGAATTTTGAAAAAAGAGGACAGAGTACAACTGACTCTGACTTTGAAATTGAAAGAAATAGAACATCCTAGACTCAGACTCAGACTCGGACTTAAACCAAATCTAGACTCTCGGATGGTGTTGTCAATTCAGCTTCTAAGGACTCAAGTTGATGTCCAGTATAGCCTCCAATAGACGCTTCACCCAGATCTTCATTTCGTCGAAGATCATCTTCAATCCTAATGCCCATTTCGGTAAGCACTGCAAAGTTTGAAATGTCGGCATACCTAAGATGGACGCGATAGGAAGGGAGGAGGTTGTTGATGAACGCCTCCACTAGTGTCTTCTCGTTCGGCTTGTCTACCAACTTCACACTTTCGGCCATCCAACTTTGAAGGTACTTGGTGAAACCTTCTTTGGGCTCTTGGGTCATAACCTCCAGAGTGCGCATCGTAGTCTGGATCTCGGTATTATCGGCATAATTCCGAGCGAACTCTGTTGCCACATCATCCCAAGTCTTGTACTTCTTGGAATCGAGTCTGTAGTACCAGGCTTTCGGGTGCTTCTCGAGGGAGGAAGCGAAGAGATGCTTGAACATGGTCGATTTGACCCCCTTAATAGCCATAAAGTCCTTGAAAGCCCGAATATGGAGTACCGGGTCTTCCGTCCCGTCAAACATCGGTAAGCCCGTTAAGTTGAGGTTAGCGGGCAGTTCATCGGTCAAGGGCGAGTAGGTACGGGCATTTTCCGTGAGGATGGTGTTTCTGGTGGTCGAGTGGACCTGTTCTTCAAGTTTGCGAACGACGCTGACCAGTTCAGCTATGGGCCCAGTAGTTTCATTCCTGACCTTAAGAGTCCTTTGCTCCACGGCACTCAAACGGGTGGCAATGGTCGTTTGTTCGGCCCTGATAACCGTCAATTGGGCTTCAAGCTCAGCTAGAGAGGTTGTCAATTGGTCCAAAGTTTCTTGCATTTTCTGGCGTCTGGTTACCGGTGGCTTGTCTGTAAGAATACCGCGTAATCAGAGAAGTTGCTTCGGAACTCAATTTCACCAAGGCACAGGAAATAGCGCGAGAGGAGAGACGACTCCAGTTTGACTCGGGTTAGACTCTCCTAAGACAAATGTGTAGGGTACGATTCTCGTAGTGACTGTGATTTAATCACTCCGTCAGAGAATAGCCCCCAAGTGAGACTAAGGACTTTGATAGGACCCAGATGGTGTGGCACCTAAGTGACTCGAAAGTGGGGTATGTGAGACATGCGTGCAAGACATGACCCTTAGAGCAACCGTGATTGACCGCTCTGCTGAAGAGTGGCCCCCCAAGTGGGATTGAAGACTTTGTTAAGACTCGAGTGAGTGACCCTTAGACGTAAGGACCGTGAACCTTTTGTTATAGGGCTATGCCTTGTAAAAGGTTGACTCGGAAAAGACACTTAGACGGGTGACTTGTGAAAAGGTGGGCCTTCCTCAGGATCCAACTATGTGGGTTGGGCCCTGTTCGAAGGAAGGTTCACGTGAGACATTCCCAGACTTTAGACTCGATTGTGTAAATGGGCCAACCTTTGTAGGAGTATGTCCTACGTAGGTGGGCCTTGTCTTAGTAAAATAAGGCGGACTGGGATAGGGGGGAAACTCGTGATGTAAGATCGACAGAGTTTCGACGCTAGAGACTTCAATGACTTATGACACGACCCGACACTGCTAAATACGGGAAGTCTAAAAAGAGGAAGTTTTGAAATATGATTTTGAAAGCCCGAGTAAAATCGGGGAGAAAATAAAATCCGGCCCTTTTCGAAAAAGAAAAAGAAGTGAGCCAAATGACGGGTTTTGAAAGTTTCGAAAATATTTTCGAGTTTTGAATTGGGCATAATACCGGCTAGAAAAAGGCTATTTTGAGTAAAATCATAAGTCCTAAGTTCGGCATATGTCCGGGGTTTTGAAATTGGATATTTTGAAAAGGATGCAAATTTTTTGAAAAATGACGGTTTTTGAAAAAGATGTGGATCAAGTAGCACGTAGTCATGGAAACAGTATAATGACGCCATGTATACTCTTAAGCTAAGTCTCGGTCAGTCTGTAAGGGTCTATACCAGTGTACATAGCCTATCGAGAAACGGGGCGGACTCCCTAACTCGAGTTAAGATTAGGACATGCCGTAAAACCCATACGAATCGGCTAATGGACACCTTTGACATAACCAATTTGGAATATATCAACGGTATAGTGGGACGTCGGTCACCAGTACCGGCCCGGGAAAAATGGGGTTATGCATGAACCGTAAAACTAAAACGCATATTGTACTAGTCAAACGATTTCTATTCGAGTCTCACCCTGAAGGACACCGAAGGTTATTAACGCATCAGTAAACCCCCAGCAGAGTCGCCAAATTGTGGACATGACATAGGTCCACCCCGACGCGGCCACGCGCGGGTTTGGGGAGGCGAATGAATCTCCATATGAGATGGTCAAATTGAAATTTAAATCGAAGTTGGAGTCGCCACCGAATTTTATGGTTATTCGGAACCGTTCGAGCCCACTCTATGTCGTAGTGGGCCGTGTACAAAATACGGCCCATTTCTGATGTCAGAGTTTATTGGGCTCGTCCCTTTGCAGTTCGATATAGATGCCGACTTGAGCGGTTAATCGTATATTGAATGACTCTCGTTGCCAATGGTTTCGGACATCCGGAAACCACGGTTCTGAGTAAGGGGTGAGGGTACGTGTTGGGAAGTTCACTAAGAACACACAACCCCGCCCGCACATTAGCGGCCTCTACTAGGATATCGAATGATTTTTTAATACGCGCGTTAGTAATACGATGAATGATATGCAAACATTGTTTTCCTAAGCATGTGAGGAATTGAACGGGTTGCTAAGTCGTTTAATGCATGAAAAATTAACGTCGAAGTTGAATTTAACATGTGAGATTCGTTTTAGTATAATAAAACAAATGAAATAAAAAAGATGAATTTGCTACAAAAGATGAACAAACGAGTTAGTATCGATATAGCAAATAAAATATACGAGATCGAAAAAATAAATATTAATCGAAATCTGAAAAATATTGTTGAAAAGACGTTGTTTTGTATAAAAAACGATGTTCGAAAAATAATAAAAAAAGAACGAAACGGACGCGGCAAGGCAGCCGGCCGCGCGGCTCGCCCGGGACGCCGGCGGGTCGCGTGGCAGCCTGTTTTGAAGTCGGTTTTCGAAAACTCGATGCTTTTATCAAATCACGTATGAATATTGCATGATTTGTACTCGATTTAATATTTTCGATATTCGTTATATTCGATAGCTGACTACGAAATCAATATCAAATACTTTGAATAGTTTTAGAAAAGATGTAAATTTTAGAAATCGTTTCTTAGAATAAATAATAAAACGACCAAAAAAGTTAAAAAAAAACGGTCCGGGTTTCAGGCCCGTGCGCGAGTCGCCCGGGCGTGGCGCGACTCGCGTGCAGGTCTGTCCGGTTTTTTTATTTTTTTGTTCGAAATCGCTAATTTTGATGAATCGCGTACAAAATATGAATTAATTTGTATTCGATTCATGTTTTCGATATTCGTCATACCCGATATTCGATTATGAAATCGATATCGAATGTTCGGAATGGATTTAGAAAGGGTTTTGTAAAAAGGTTTGTTTTGAACGAAAAGTTTAAAAAAAGGATTTTGAACGAAAAAATGTAACGATATCGTCGAAATCTTAATATAATTCTTTTCGATACAATATTCGATTATATAGAATCGATATCATATTTTTGAGAATGTTTGTTATGAAAATAGTTTTTTGTTAATATCGATATTAGAAATAAAATAAAAAAACGACGCTTGACCCGTAAAAAGGAAACGAACGACGAGGAAGAGAAGAGAAGAAAACGAGAAATCAGGTTTAGTACACCCTCAACCTACATGCTTCTGTTAACTCGGATCGGGGCTCGTCGGAATGTGACTAGGCACGGGAGCGTCGAGGTGATGTCGGTCGGTTTGTGGTGGCTCGGCTAGGTGACGGGTGAAGGGTCGTTTTCCTTCGGGTTTGGACGAAATATCGGTTTCTCGATGCTAAGTGTATGGGTGTATGTTTGCTAATAATTGATTCTTAGGAATTCTGTGTGTCGGGGATTGTATGAGAAAGACATGTGTCTTTTGTGTTGTATGCAAGGGGCTATTTATAGGGAGTTCCCGACCTTGGTAGGAGGTGTGTTTGAGTTAGAATTACCGCTTGGGTAAGAAGCTGAGAAGAACGAGAATTCCGTTTTCTTGTGAAGGAATAAAAGGGAATCTCGGCTGGTTGTGTGTTACTTGGCTGAGTAGTTGCACTCGGTTGAGTGTTTGAATCGGTTTTCGGATAGGATTCCTACTTGAGATCGAATTCTACTTTAAATGGGATTGTTTATTATTTTGTGAAACTGATTTTTGTGGAGTTGGAGTCCGAATAGGACACGTGAGACATCACGGTCGGTCCACAAGTCTCGGGAAATATCTTTGACCGGGTTTTGACTCGGTCGCTAAAAGACGGTTTTACCCCTGGTGTCGGATTCGACCCAAATTAGTGCTATTTGACTCGAAACGACCCACTGGGCCTGAATTTGAGGTTGGTTTTGTGAAATTTGTACTCCTTAAAAAGCCCAAGCTAAATATCCATGATTTCGAGCCCATTTTCGAGTACGTTAAAGCACGTTTGCGTCCGATCATCATCGGGTGTTTGTCGGAAACTACTATAGACACCTGGCGGTCAAAATGTGGGTGTCTACAATAATTCGTCCTTAAAAATCGACAAAAATTAAAGAGCTTTTAAGACTATAAAATTAAATAAAATTCTCTCACATTGAAAGAATAATGTCATTGAAAGACTAATGTCATATGTATAAATTAAATATTTCTCCCTTCTATAATTGTAGTTATAAGTAAAAAGTGAGATTAATATATATAGTAAAAAGGTTGAACCAAATAAAAAATATTTGCGATGGGAAGAAGATAGAAAGACAAACGAAAATAGAATATGAAAGAAGATAGAAGGAAGGAGTACTCTGTAATATAATTGTACCACATTGAAAAAATATCATAAGGGGATGATAATATGATTATAAATTGAAGTCATTATTAGTTCGTAGATATCAACTATCGTCTATCAACGCAAATATTTACCGAGTATTTCCTTAAAGAGAAATATTACAAGTTTTAAATACAGTGCACACGTATAATTAATTTGACGTTTACCGCATGTATGACCTCCCAAAAAACATCACGTCCGTGGAATAATTAAAGTAAGGAATCTATTACATATGGAAATAGTAAAATCATCTCACTTCGAAAAATTATATTAAAGTGATAAAATTCTATATTATAAATAAGAATAATAATTCGTTCTTAGATATCGACAAAAAAAACTTTTGATCCTTAATCTCTCCAGACTATAAAATTAATTATCCCATAGATATTAACCAAACATCTTTTGAGTCTTAGGAAAACTCTATCTCACATCGAAAAATTATATAATAGGGCAATGCATTTTCATTATGTAATTCGTCTAATTGACAAAAATTAAAGAGTTAAAATTAAGTAAAATTATCTCACATTAAGAGAATAATGTCATAAGTATTTATTATATATTAAAGCAAGTCCCATTTGCAATAAGTCCCTATTTTTGATACAAATGCAGCAGGAATCGAACCCGCGACCTCCAAGAGGTATCCCATAAGTTCAAACCACTGAGCCAAGACATGATCTGTGTTCAATTTGTAGAAAATAGATATAGTAGGCTTCTTACAGAAAATTAAAAACAAGACATTAAATTGCAGAAACAGTTCACAAGGCAATACTCTTAATTGCTCTCCACAATTACTCTTCTTGATCACGAGGCATTACAATTAATGCCCGTCATTCATTAACCTTCCCATCTCCTCGGTTTCCTTCATCTCGGTATTCTCTATTGAACTCCGAAAATTGGACTCTCAATTATGATTGCCGCCTTCCCATATTGTTTCCCTTCCCCTCACAAATTTTTGTTCCTATAAATTTCTATTTGATCACCATTTTCATCTTCCCCGTATGTTCTTATGATCTCCTACCCACAGTTTTTCCTTCCATAAATTTTCCTCCCCACAATTTTTCCTTCCCCTTTGTAATTCACACACAAAACAATGAAAATATTAAAATCTATCTTACAAAATAAAGTTTCAATCTTTTTGAAGTGAGATTGATTCGTATAGCTTTCAGTACATCATTTTCTTTTATTGTGGATTTTTTGTACTTTCTTTATTGTTTGATTTTTTGATGTTGTTTTGGCAAATATTTTAGGAACAATGGTGATCAAAACATTTTCAGGAGCATTGAGTAATTTTGTTCAGGAACATTTCCACATTTGTATATTGGGTATAGGGATGACAACGGATCCGGGATCCGATCCGAATCCGCAAGATCCGGTCCACACGGATCGGATATGGATCCTAAATTTTGAGATCCGTTGGATATGGATCCGGATCCGCTATTTTTAAACGGATCCGGATCTGGATCTTAATAAATAAATCCGGATCCGGATCCGCAAATCCGTTTTATTAAAAAATTAATAATAATAAAAAACTTAGAACTTTAATTTGTGTTTTTTTTGGTTATTTCTAAGATTCTTTTCTTTTAGTTTATTAATCTTTAATTATGAATCTTTATATTTAATTTTATTTGTAAAATTATGAAAACTAGATTAAAGCCCGTGCGTTGCACGGGTTAGTTGGCTTCAGGTTAATTGGCTTAATTACATTGATGATGTATATTCGTTAAATACTCGTAAGAAACTTGATCAATCTATATCATTATAATAAATAAGATAATCATATGATATTAGTAATCAAACTTAATCAAACTTGATGAGTTTATTCTAAAACTCAAAAGAATACACGCGAATAATTTTTTTGATTGGTAATATAGGATAATTTACTCAAGGTTTATAGTTTTGAGATATGCTTTAAAGACCCAAAATAACGCACAATTACTCTTATTTATAATATAGAATCATCACCTTATTTTAATTTTTTCGATGTGGGATAATTTATTTAAAATCATAAGATTACTCATAAATAGACGATTACTCTTTATTTATCGAATTTGATCATCTTGTTGGAGTATATACTTTTGATGAATGATTACTCTTATTTATATAATAAAAAAATCCACCTTATTATTATAATTTTTTGATGTGAAATAATTTTAATTAAGTTTGTTTAAGTTTAGATATAGTCTAATTAAGAACTTTTATTTATAAACGGATACATGATTACTCTTATTTATAATACATAGAATTCCATCACACCATCTTAATTTCGATTCGTGATAATTATACATTAACTATATACTTTAATTATACCTTTTTTTTAAGTTCAAAATTAAAGATTGTTGGTTAATATCTAAGAACGAAAAATTACGTAGAATTATATCACCTGATAATTTCAATTTAACTTTATTTGTAGTCTTATTAATACTCCCTCTGTTTTTTAATATAAGTCATTCTCACTTTTCGAGACAACCCCTTCTCTCTTCAATATCTCTCATAACATAAGAAAAAATACTATGAAATGTATACTCATTTGAAAGCTCTTTTCGTAAGAGATTTTATGGTACAATTTTTAAAAATTTTGGAATAATATATTTACATAAAAATTAAAGTCAAAATCTCACCTCGAAAAAGTCAAACGTCATATAAAAAATACGGAGGGAGTAGCTTTTTTTAAGACTAAAAGTTTTTTTGTTGACATCTAAGGATGAATGATTAGTCTTGTTTATAACATAGAATTTCATCACCATAGAATTTCATCGTTTTATTATGGTCTTAAGAGTTTTTTGAAGACTCAAAAGATTTTGATTGATATCATATCTAAGAACAAATAATTAGTCTTATTTATAATATAGAACCATAATCATATTATAATTTGTCGATGTGGGATAATTTAAATAAAATTTGTAGTCTTATTTATAATATAAAATCATCACCGTACCTTATTTTAATTGTTTCAATGTGGGATAATTTTAATTTTGTAGTATTATTAAGACTTTTTTAAACTCAAAATATTGTTGGTTGATGTCTAAGGAAAAAATTATAATTAGTCTTTTATGTATAGTCTTAAGAACCCTTTTAAGACTCAAAAGATTTTTGTTTGATAAAACTTTATAATTTTTCGGATGTGGGATAGTTTTACTTAAATTTCACCTTATTATAATGTTTCGATGTGAGATTATTTTAGTTAAGTTTGTAGTCTTATTAAGAGAGTTTGTAAGACTTAGAATTTTTTATTGATATTTAAGAACGAATGATTAGTCTTACTTATACTATAAAGTTTCATCACCTTATCATAACTTTTCGATGTGGGATGATTTATTTAAGTTTATAGTCTTCCATTAGCTCGTCAATTTTTTTTCGATGTGAGATAATTTAATTAAGCTTATAGTCTTAAAAGCTCTTTTTAAGTCTTGATTATTATAATACGAAGTATAGAATTTCATCACAATTTTCAATGTGGGATGATTTTAAGTTTGTAGTCTTGTATATTAAAAGTTTTTTTAAGATTCAAAAGTTTCTTTGTCGGTATTTAACCCATAGTGTTGTATTTAAGCATTTAAAATATTCCACTTTTAGTATAAACATATAGATTATCTTATTATATATTTTGGATGAATGATTACTCTTATTTATATAATAATAAAAATTCACCTTATTATAATTTTTCGATGTGGGATAATTTTACTTAAATTTATTTAAGTTTAGATATATAGTTTAATTAAGAACTTTTATTCATAGACGAATGATTACACTTATTTATAATATATAGAATTCCATCAATCCATCTTTTCATTTTTCGATGCGAGATAATTATACTTTAACTATATAGTGTTAGTCCTAGAATTTTTTTTTGTCTCAAAAGATTTTTGGTTACATAGAATTTTCTATCACCTCGTTAAGAACTTTTTTTAGGACGAATGATTAATCTTATTTATAATATAGAATTATAATTTTTTGATGTGAGATTATTTTTAACTTAAAGTTTGTAGTCTTATTAAGAGATTTTTTAAGACTTAAAAGTTTATTTAATAACGAATGATTAGTCTTATTTATAATATAGAATTCATCAATTTATCATATTTTTCGATGTAAAATAATTTATTTAAGTTTATAGTATACCATCATAATTTTTCGATGTGGGATAATTTAAAAGTTTTTTTCTTGGTCGATATTTAAAACGAATGATTATTATTATTTATAATATAAAATTTCATCATCTCGATGTAAGATAATTACTTAAGTTTATAGTCTTAGAAACTCTTTTTGAGATTCAAAAGACTTTTGGTAGATATCGAAGAACGAATTATTACTCTTTATTTATAATATAGAATTTCATTATCATATTTTAATTTGTCGATGTGGGATAATTTTAAAACTGCTATATGTTATAAATTCATCACATAATGTGAAACAAATGATATGAAATTTATACTCTAATGAAAGCATTTTTTAACACGAATCTAATTATTTCATTTTTATAATTTATTTTACGATAATGTTTTAAAAAAATGAACTCTAAAGGTTTTCACGTCAGAATTGTAAAATATCACATTAATATAATAGATTAAATATATATTGTAATAATCAAAAGATTCTCTAATTGATTTTTTATTATTATTTATGATACTTTCCTAATTTGAGGTTTGATTGAACGGACCAATGAGATCGCTCGAAAAAAGCCTAAAATATATATATATATATATATTGATTAATATGGTCGCAAATACGTATTAATTAAATTTTTTTTAGAATTTAAGTAAGAAATTGGATCCGCGGATCCAATCCGGATCCGGTCCAGATCCGGCGGATCCGGATCTGGATCTACATTTTTTGGATCCGTCGGATCCGTACCGGATCCGGATCCGCTGCGAGGAGTGCGGATCTGGATCTGGATCCATGCGGATCCGGTCCGTTGCCATCCCTAATTGGGTATGATCTATAAATCTTCGCTTAATTTCTCTATATTCGTCCGCTTATTTTGTTTCCCATCGAAGTAAATTTGAGAGTTCGACGTGTTTGTGAAACAGTGTAAAAAAGAATGATGTTGCGGATCAGAGAAATTGTACTCTTACTTCGTCAATTTTATTATTCTCTTTACTTTTATTTGGCCGTTTTGTCTTTAATTAGGTAGTTAGTTGACTTTCAACTTAGTTAATGTATGTTGACCATATTTCTCGGAATTTTGCTACTGTGTATCGATGTTTCTATTTGTAGGTACGTACTCGAGAAGAACCGATACAAGAAAGACGGTACAAAGCGAGTCAAGACGGGTCATACAAAAGCCAAAGGTTTCAATTTAACTATTTTTCTATAATCAAACGATATCCAAGACGGGTCAAACAATATACTTAACTATTTTAATATTTTCATTTTGATTATGGATAAATTTAATTGTATATAATTGCTAATGTATTTTGCTTTATTTTGCCGAATTTTCGATGTTTTATCTTTGTATTATGATGGGTAATTGAGGGATTAGGATTCATGAACCTCGAATTAGAGCATACCTAATTTTAACTGAGGATTTTGAAGCGAGTCACTTTGGAGATACTTGATCTGCTTTCATCATGTGAGTATACACCTCTCTTTGCTTTAATTTTGCTTATTGTCATATCTTCAAAACTACGGGTTTCATCGATTAATAATTTGGCATTTGATAATTTGCTGTAAACTATTTTGATGCAATATAGAGTATTTGCATTTCAATCTGAATGATGTCTCTACTCAAGAATGTGTTAATCGGCGGCAGTGCTCCTCTCCGTGTCATTTCAAACACGTGTTCGACAATTGGGTATGTAGCAATTAATTTCTTTTGAACGACTCTTAGAATGAATTAGAATGTACTCCGTATTCATTTGGAACCTGACATTGATTTTCAATTCAATAGAGATGCAGCAAACAATGGTTTTTAGCAAATAGAGAAGCACTAGAAATTTGAGGTATGTGAACATACATACATATAAATATATGTGTGTGAAAGAGTGCTTTACAAGTTCATACTCTATTTTTTTTTTAAATTGTAAGGGGGCGTTTGGTTGGTGAAGGGGTAAGGGAATGAAATCAACAAAGAGAATAGAAAGGAAAGGAAAAGGTTACCCTTTGATGTTGTTGGTTGTTTGTTTACGAAATGTAAGGAAATGAGAAATAAATCAATTTCCGACGTCTCACTTTTTACCAATTAAAAAACTAACTTTTTCTTATTCATGTTATTCATGTTGAGTATTCATAATATTATTATATTAATCAAATACTTGTTGAAAATAAAAATGTTAAAAAATATATATACAAGCTTACTAAGTACTCCGTATAATATTATGAAGTATTTATGAACATTTAATTACTAAATGATATAAAAATAATAATTCATATAACTTTTTTTGATTTAATTTATCAAAGATGTTAAATAATAACTTTTTAATTATTATATCAAATATAATATATTAATGGTTCAGGTCTCAATCGTAAATTAATGGGTTATTTCAGGTTCGGGTCACACGGGTCGCATGTCAAATATTTTAAGTCTCTAAAATAACTAGGTCGAGTTTACGATCGGGTCAAAATTTATTAGGTTAGTATCTAACGGTGAGGAATTGAGGATGGTGATGGTGATGGTGAGGTAATGAGGAATGGAAATCTAAACCCTAGGGGGTGGGGTAATGAAGATGGAGGAGTTTGGGGTTTTGGAGAGGAATGAAAGGGGGAAAGGGAATGGAAAAATGGTAAAACAAATGACAACAAAGGGATTGAAACAAGTTGATTCCCTTTCCCTTTCCTGTAGACCTCAACCCAAACGGCCCCTAAGGTGTAACGTTTAGAAGATAGAGTTCTCTTCTTCAAATCCTCTAATAGTCTGTCTTCTTATTTTCCCATTTTTTACGGAATACATCAATGCAAGTGCATTGCATATCTTACTTCAAGGACTTCCATGGAGATCTATCCGTGTAATCTTCAAACCCTAACTAAAGAGCAATTTTCACAACTACGTCGTATATGTTTGTCATTCAATTTGTAGCTTCGAATGTTGTTATCATCCGATGTAATTTGCGTAGTATACAGCTATAAATGCACATGTATGCATCATTTGTTTGGATGTTTGAGTTTTTTTTTGAAGAAGGATGTTTGAGTTTTTTTTCATAATTACTTCATCGTCAATTTTCGAATTGTTGTTCATGTCTAAAGTATCAATATATTACAGAGTATATCAAAATATATTGATTAAGCAATAAATTTATACTTAACCCCGTGATTTTTGTACGGGTATCAGAAGCTTTTTTTGTTTTGTTTTACTCAGCACCCTATGCGGCTATGTCACTTCAATTTGGTGTTTACAAATGTTGGTTCGAACGATTCGTTGTCCATGAAAAATCTTTAACATTTATTCTTCCCCAATGTACATAATATATTCGTACTATTCACCGTCCCTCCACAAGTTATTTGTCGGATATATTCCTTCACAAATTATTTGTCGTATAAATCACACTACTTTCTCACATTTACGTGTCGTTATCGTATATTCCATGTATAATAACATTCGAATCTTTGATAAGTATATTAAATCTAAATTCTGTCACACGAAATGTTTTAATAAGCCATATACTTAACCCCGTGATTCGTCACGGGTATCACGTATCCTTTTGTCATACACTTATCTTCGTTTACTTATCATTCTACTTGCTCTTTCATATTTGCCCTCTATTCTTTTAACATTATGTCCTCTTGTAGACACCCACATTTTGACCGCCAGATGTCTATAATAGTTCCCGCCAAACACCCGATGATGATCGGACGCAAACATGCTTTAATGGACTCGGATATGGGCTCGAAATCATGGAAATTTGGTTTAGGCTTATTTCGGAGTACAAATCTTACAAAACCAACCTCAAATCCAGGCCCAGTAGGTCGTTTCGAGTCAAATAAGACTAATTTAGGTCGAATTCGACACCAGGGGCAAAATTGTCTTTTAGCGACCGGGTCAAACCCGGTCAACGTTTTTTTTTCCGAGAGACACGGATCAGCCGTGACACCTCATCAGTTCGGCCTAGGCTCAGATACTACAAAATATCAGCCTCGAAAATATTAAACAAATCCGTTCGAGGATAGAATTCGATCTCAAGTAGGAATTCTATCCGCAAACCAAATCGATTTACCAACCGAGTGTCAAACACTCGGCCAAAACAGCCCCAAAACAGCCGAGACATGGCTTAATCCCCAAGGAACGGAATTCTTGTTCCCTTCAAACTCCTACGTTTCCTATCCAAGCCGGTGTTTCTTGTCACCTAAGCAAGAAATACTTCTCTTAGCTCCTATCAAGGACTTCACCTATAAATAGGACCTTCATATTCAACACAAATCATCAATTAAACACATCTACAATCCATAATCATAACACCTCCGTTACACAACTAATCCCATAACATCCATACATCATCGACATCTAGCAAAATAGAATCGAAATACCGATAAAACAACCCGACGAGACCGACCCCAAAACCGGCCAAAATTCGTCACCTCACACGACCAAACCGACATCCTAACTCACCCGCATTGTCTCGACGCTCCCGTACCTAAGCCACTTTCCGACGAACCTTATTCCGAGAAAACAAAGCATGTAGGTTGAGGGTGTAAAATCAAACCCGATTCTTCCCTTTTTCTTCCTTTTTCATGTTTTTTTTTCGTTTTTTGCGTCGTGTCCGTTTTTAATATGGGTCGTCGTCGTTTTTTATTTATTCATAATATCGATACCATTAAATATTTTCAATAAACAAAACGTTCTTAAAATACGATATCGATTCTCTAATCGAATATCGTATCTAACAAGAACTAAATTAAATCTCGTTGATGCTAAAAAAATCGTTACATCTTTTTAAACAAAATACGACGATTTTAACGCGGAGAGAATTAACATTTTTTTTCTTCTTTTCGTCCAATTTCTTTTCTTTTTCAAAACAATTTTCAAAACACTTTTTTTTTTCACTTTTTCTAAAATCATTTTAACTATTTGATATCGATTTCATAATCGAATATCGAATACGACGAATATCGAAAATATAAATCGAGTATAAGTTAATCCATATTTGTACGCGATTTATAAAAATTGACGATTTTTGAAAAAAAAAAAAAGCGGGACAGACTCCCGCGCGAGTCGCGCGCGAGCCTGGAAGGTCGACCCTTTTTTCTTCGCTTTCTCGTCTTTTATTCTTTTCGTTCCTTACATAAAATAGCGACTTTCGCGACATATTTTCAGATTTCGATAAATACTTTTTTTTGACCTCGGTCAACACGTGTTAATCCATCACGTGTCATAAACCTTTTTCAAAATCATGCATATTATCGTATTTACATCTTTATTCGATCTATTCAATCGTTACTAACTCGTTTTCTCGTGTTTGTAGCAGTGTATTTTATTTCTATTGTTTTATTAGACTAAAACGAATCTCACATGGTAAAATAACTTTGACGTTATTAGTTTAAGATGCATTAAACGACTTAGTAACCCATTTATTTCTCTCGCATGTTTAGGGAAAATAATGTTTGCATATCATTCAACCGTCGAACTAACGCGTGTACAAGAAAAACGAACGATATCCTAGTAAAGGCCGCTAAGTGCGGGCGGGGTTGGGTGTTCTTAGTGAACTTCCCAACACGTACCTCACCTCTTACTCAGAACCATGGTTTCCGGATGTCCGTATCCATTGGCAACGAGAGTCATTCAATACACGATATCCGATAATGTTGGTATCGGTATCAAATGCAAAGGGACGAACCCAATAAGCTCTGACATCGGAAATGGGCCGTATTTTGTACACGGCCCACTACGACATAGAGTGGGTTCGAATGGGTCCGAACTCCCACAAAGTTCGGTGGCGACTCCTACTTCGATTTAAATTTCAATTTGACCATCTCATATGGAGATTCATTCGCCTCCTCAAACCCGCGCGTGGCCGCGTCGGGGTGGACCTATGTCATGTCCACAATTTGGCGACTCCGCTGGGGATCAACTGATGAGTCACTTACCATCGGCATCCTCAGGGTGAGACTCGAAAAGAAATCGTTCGATTAGAAATGTACACGTTTTAGTTCAATGGTTCATGCATAACCCAAATTTTTCCCGGGCCGGTTACTTGTGAACGACGTCCCACTATACCACGGTGCATTCCTAAATGGGTGCACTAAAGACTTCGATGGCGAAACTCGCATGGGTTTTACGGTAGGTTCTAAGACCAACTCGGCTTAGGAAGACCGTCCTGATTTGCGAGAAAGCTATCGTCGTTGGTATAGACCCTATTTCGACCGACCGAGACTTAGATTAAGAGCATACATGGTGTCATTATACTGTTTCCATGACTACGTGCTACTTGATTTACTTGTCTTCTTTTTCAAAAATCGCTATTTCAAAAGCTTGCATCTTTTTTATTTTTCAAAACCCGGAAAGCTACCAAATTTAGGACTTATGATTTTGACTCAAAATAGCCTATTTTTTTAGCCGGTATGCTGTCCAAACTTTTCTAAAATCTCGAAATCTCGGCCCGATAACATTTTTTTCGATTTTCAAAAAAAAATCGGGCCATCCTATCCGACCTTGTTCGGTTTTCAAATCCAAGTTCCCTTTTCAAAGCCCTCTTCTTCTTAGGACTTCTCGTATTTAGCAGTGTCGGGTCTTGTCATAGGTTGTAAGAGTCTATAGCGTCGAAACTCCATCGATCATATATCACGGATTTCCTCCCTATCCCAGTCCGCCTTATTTTGTCAAGGCACGGCCCACCTTCGTAGGACGAACTCCTGCAAAGGGAAGCCCGTTTACACATTCGAGTCCAAAGTCTGGGGAATTCTCACATGGATCTTCCTTCGAACGGGACTAGGCCCACTTTGCCAAATCCTAAGGAAAACCCGCCTTCTACGAGTCACCCGTCTAGGAGTCGGTTTTTAGTCTTTCCGTCTAGTCTTTTCTTTGCTCGGGATGTACTCTTTAATTCTAGGATCTGGATTTTACCTCCACTGTGCATTAATTTTTTTTTAAACAATTGCAATGTATTTAAAAATTTAAAAATTTTGGGAATCAAAAAGCAAGTGATGGGAAATAAGAAAATTTTCCGGTAAGATCGAAAAATTAATTACCTCTTGGTTATGTAAAATGTATTATGCTATTAATCTCTGCATATTTATTTTGATTATGTGAACCGTGTTATTTAAGTGATGGTTATTTTATACGGAGTATCAATAAATAGTAATTGCATAATACAATCAACATTATCAAGATACAAAGAAATTGTGGAAAATGTATTACGTTCATTACAACTATTCTCATATGACACCGTCTTTTATTGAAAAAAAAGTCATTAATTCATTATATATTTAGTAAATTTTCTAAAGGACAACCTAATTTATGAAAATCATTTATGTTGAGAGATTAATTATAACATAAAAATTACGGAGTATTATTATTTTCATTTTATTAAAAAAATACTCGTTTTTTAACTATTCCGTAGTATAGACATTTGTTTCCGCATGATATTCTCATTATTCCGTGTATAGACTCAAATTTACTTTACACGTATATGTTTCGGTATGATATTCCGTATGATATTCTTGTTAAAATTCATACGTATATTTCTTTTAAGTATATTTCTATTCCGTATGATATTCCGTATATTTCGTATGGAATAAAATACTCAATTTTTTTTTACATGTTAATTCCGTATAATATGTTAAAATATTTCGTCTTGAGTTGCGTAGTAATATATTTAACAAAATTTTTATCGGTTTCAAGAAGTACAAATAATTGGAGAAATAGATACGGATTAACAAATAATTGTAGAAACAGTTATCTGAAACCAAAATAAATTTTTTTTGCAAGTGCACACATTAACAAACATTATCATTAACCTATGATTTGTTCAACAATCTTATACAATAAGAAACCTGAATTTTTACCCCATTTTTTATAAATAAAAATAAAATCACAGAAAAAATAATCAAAAAATACCAATTAGATGACGATGCTTTATTTTTTTATTGCCCTCCTCTCCTTTCTTCTACCTGAAAATTCACCAAATAAATTGGAAAAAAAATCGAAGTTTTTAAAATTCAATTGACCATTATATGAATAAAATCAGAAAATTTAAACTCATATAGCTTGAGAACATAGTAATCGACTACAGGTTGAAGTTTTTGATACAAATTATCAATACAATGTGTAAGCTCCATATAAGTGATGTTATGTATACCAAGAAAATTAATGGTTAATAAAAATGCAAAATAAAATCGACAAATTGAGTTCTTAGAACCCAATAACTCCAGTTAAACTTACCTGAATTTTTAAACGTCATTCCTCATCTCACTATCATGATCGGTAATCTCTTATTTCAAATTTTCGTTTGTATCTGTTATTAAAAAACTAAATCAATTGATTAGTATCACACTAATGATACAACTAAATCAGCGAACGAAACAAAATTACTTAAAAGCTTGGATTAATTAGATTAGAGTATCACCATTGGTTTTGAACTTGGTTAGTGCTGCAAATCACAATAAATAGACAGAAAAATCATTAGTTGATTAATAACACACCAATAATGCAATTACATCATCTTGATCTTAGAAATATAAATTCATGATAAAAACTTATATTCACAAACAAAGTAATTAAAGTAAAACTCTGAACTAACAAAATCATTATATATTAATTCATAACCTAATTCATATAAAAGAAACGGATTGAACGCAAAGTTCGAAACTATGAGGCAACGAAACACGAAGTAAAAAACAACATTATGGATCAATTCGATACCAAATTTAAGCTCGCCAACCTTGCATCTTCATTTTTTTTTCTAAATTCTAAGCCAATTGACATTTAATATGCAACAATAATTGAAATTCTCACAAAAATGTATCAATAATTAATCCCAAAAAAATCAATTGACCATCTAAAATTAAAAAAACAGCAACCAAATTAAAGAAATTCAAGTCGAAAATTGATAAAGTACCCAAAAAAGTTAAGAAAATTAACCTTAATGACAATTTTTGACGTTAATCAATTGATTAAGTAGCGTTGGAGAAGAGTTGATTAATCGATTGATTAAGTAGCATTTGGAATTCAATTGACGTTTAATATGCAACAATAATTGAAATTCTCACAAAAATGTATCAGTAATTAATCCCCCAAAAAAAATCAATTGACCATCTTGTTATAACGGAAGAGAAAGACAAACAAATAAGAACGTAAAATCGAGAGACAGACAGATTTACGTGGTTCACTAACAACCTGTTAGCTACATCCACGGGCAGAAGGAGGGGATAGTTTTATTATTGTTTGAGGAGAGATTACAGATTTCAGACTGATATCATAATTTCTAGGGTAGAGGTATGAGAGTTTATATACTACTCTCAACCTAAACAGAAATCCTAAACAGATTAGGAAACCCTATACAATAGGAAATCCTAGTTCAGATACTCAGATATTGATTAGGAAGCTCCTAATCAATCAGATATTAATTAGGAAACCTTTCTAATTAAACAGATTCAGATCGGAAACCAATTCGAGATCCGAAAAGACAATTGCTAGGCACTTATTTCCTAACAATCTCCACCTTGCCTCGAATTGTCTCTCAATCAGATCAGACAGATGCATTCCAACGAATGCCAGATCAGATTATCAGATGCACTCCAAAAAATGCCAGATCAGATGTACCAGAAATCTCCTCAACAGATGTACCAGATGCACTCCAACGAATGCCAGATGTACCAGAAATAAAACTCCTCTCCCCCTTCTGCCTCAGATATTGCCCAACAAAGGGCAATCAGATATTTCCAGGATTTAGCAAGTCCAAACCACGTTGGAACTTGCTATTCGGAACCAGATCAGACAGACCCACCTCATCTTCATTACCATACCTGTTCGGAAGCTTGATTGACCGCTCACGAGCCAATCTCTGCTGCTTCTGAACTGGTAATGAAGAACCTGATGGTTCAGATTCAGATTCAGATTCGGATTCAGACTGTAGTGGTTGATCTTCAGACTTTGCTTCACTCTCATCAAGAGTTACTTGCTGCTCCACCTGTTTATCAGTACTACCACTACTACTTCTATCTTCCTCCGATTTCAGTGATGATATCATCAGACAAACTGTACTCTCCTCCAGAACGGCCATCTCAGCGGTGACTGTGTCGTCTTTCTTCACGAATGGCGCCCACCGTTTCTGTTGCTTTAACAACGCCCGCATCTTGATCTGCCTCAGACTAAAACTATTCCTCCCATCAAAACTCTCAATTTTAACGCTCATCCTAGACATCTTTCTCACAGATCAAATTAACCTGAAGCTCTGATACCAGTTTGTTATAACGGAAGAGAAAGACAAACAAATAAGAACGTAAAATCGAGAGACAGACAGATTTACGTGGTTCACTAACAACCTGTTAGCTACATCCACGGGCAGAAGGAGGGGATAATTTTATTATTATTTGAGGAGAGATTACAGATTTCAGACTGATATCATAATTTCTAGGGTAGAGGTATGAGAGTTTATATACTACTCTCAACCTAAACAGAAACCCTAAACAGATTAGGAAACCCTATACAATAGGAAATCCTAGTTCAGATACTCAGATATTGATTAGGAAACTCCTAATCAATCAGATATTAATTAGGAAACCTTCCTAATTAAACAGATTCAGATCGGAAACCAATTCGAGATCCGAAAAGACAATTGCTAGGTACTTATTTCCTAACACATCTAAAATTAAAAGAACAACAACCAAATGAAAGAAATGCAAGTGTATACTCACATGGTGAAATCAGGTCAATTATCTCCAAAGTGACTCACTTCCTAACTGAGCAGTGTTTAACTTCTGACATTGCAAGACAAATGAAGTTTGTAAATACTAAAAAATCAATTTACAAACTCTAACATACCGTGATTTTAGATACTCGTAGCACATTTCTTCAATGTGGAGCGAACAATTATCACCATCAATTTTCTGCACAATACATACCAAAAATCACTGCTACAATAAATTAAAATTGGGTATGCTTCAAATCCCTAAATTAAGATTACGTATGCTTCAAATCCCTTAGTTAAAATTGGGTATGCTTTAATTCCAGGTTCATGAACCCTAATCCCTCAATTACCCATCAGAATACAAACATAAAACATCGAAACTTCGGCAAAATAAAGTAGAAAAGAAGCTAAAAAATTGAGGAAAAATAAAACCTACACTTGCTTCAATTTGTTCACCATGATTATAAATTTATAATTTCCATTTGTTTCCTGTCAATATATAAACCTTATATTAGAATGATAAAGAAATTACATTACAACCCGTAATATATAAATCGGAATGAACACATAATTGGAAAAAAAAGGTAAAAATTTCTACCAAAATACCAAGATTTACCAAAAGTAAATCGGAATGACAATTTGCAACATTCACAGTAGAAATAGAGCATAAAACAACAAAATTAGACCACACTTCTGAAATCAAAGGAAATAAGAAATTAAATAAATTAAGCATAAAAATTATACGGAGTATTAATTTACCTTGGCGAGAATCTTCAAATTGACAATATAAATAAGTCGACACTCATATGGAAGAATATGAGAATGAATCTTTAAAAAAAAAATATGAAGAAGAATAATATAAATGAAAAAAAAAACAGTAAATATATGAAGAAGAAAAGGTTGATTTTTCAAATTAGTGGATTTTTCCAAGGAAGCTACTGCATTTTCCACTGCAGTGATTAACTTCATTTAGTTCTCTGTACGACAATTTTCAAGGCTAATTTAAGTGGAAGAAACACTACAATTTTCGAGACTAATCAACACCCATTCTTCGGTATGTGAAAAGTGTAGTATATCTATTTTCTACAAATTGAACAAAATTGATGTCTTGGCTCAGTGGTTTGCACTTGTGGGATGAGACCTAGAGGTTGCGGGTTCGATTCCCATTGCCGAAGTTTTTGGAGGGGATTTTGAGGAAAATTTGGAATTGCTTTGGATGGCATACAAACGTGTTCACACTGGGGTTTACAAAATTGTATCAAAAATAGGAACTTATTTCGAAATGGAGACCTAGCATTGTGCTACTTCATTGCAAATGGGCCTTGCTTTAATATATAAGAGATTATCCCACATCGACAAATTATAATAAGGTGATAAATTTCTATATTATAAATAAGACTAATTATTTGTCCTTGAATATGATATCAATCAAAATCTTTTGAGTCTTAAAAAAATTCTTAAGACTACATACGATGAAATTGTGATGAGGTGATTAAATTTTATATTATAAATAATACTAATCATTCATCCTTAGATGTCAACAAAAAAATTTTTTGTTAAAAAAAGTTCTTAATAAGACTACAAATAAAGTTAAATTAAAATTATCACATATCGAAAAATTATAATGAGGTGATAAAATTCTACGTAATCTTTCGTTCTTAGATATTAACAAACAATCTTTTGAGACTTAAAAAAAAGTTCCTAAGACGAATAAAAAAATTAAGATGGGGTGATGGAATTCTGTATATTATAAATTAGAGTAATCATTCGTTTATAAATAAAAGTTCTTAATTAGACTATATCTAAACTTAAATAAACTTAAGTAACCATATCGAAAAATTATAATAAGGTGATTTTTTTTATTATATAAATAAGAGTAATCATTCATCAAAAATATATACTCCAATAAGATGATCAAATTCAATTATATAAATAAAAAGTAATCGTCTATCCTTTAACTTAGATATAAAAACAAATTCTTTTATGTTTTAAAAATAACTCTTAAAACTACAAACTTAATTAAGTGAATTATACCTCATCGAAAAATTATGATGAGCTGATGAAATTTTATATCATAAATGAGTAATCTTTCGGGGTTTTTTTTAACGAAAAGAATAATTCATTAATAGAACGCCAAACGGCACCTACAACGAATACCTATAATCGCAATCAAATCTAATAAAAACCAAAGAAAGTAATTTCTCTTATAAATTAAGGATCTCAAGACATGATCTAACAATTCGGCATGACCTCGTATTGCTATCTTCTTGCAGCTTTTGTTGAGGAGATCCTTCGTTTGATTCAAAATTAGAGAAAACCTCCCTTCTATTGTTCTCAAAGATCGTTGACAAATTACGTGTAGACATTGAATAAACGTGTAACAAACCATCGACAAACTACCCTTGTCAAAACTAAGCCCTATAACTGAAGGGTTACAACCCTTAAACCCAAGGACCTGTTACGAGTATTAACCGAAAAGACAAAAGAAGAGGGATAACAATTATACCTTATTTGCAGCGGAACAGCGTATTAATAAGAATAATAAGAAATATAATAACCAGAAGTATATATAATTCCCCACGGACAGAATAAAGCAACCCAGATGTGATGCCTCCGTTGGTATCCACACAAGTACGGAACTGCGGTGTATATGCTAGTATAAGGGTTTTGTGAGACGGTCTCACAAAATTCTCTCTTCAATAATATATGGAATAATACTCTGAATTGTGTATCTTGGTTCATCATATGAACCTCCTTATATAGGAGAGCTAGAGAGCTAGGTTACTTAACCTAGAAGTTATTCCATAACTCAAATTGGTATAATTAGATTATCACAATAATTCTAGTTACCATAACTAGATTATTACTATAACTCTAATTACCATAACCCGACAGCACAACTGAGTCGTATTACTACTGACCCGATATATTAATATACCGTTATATTAATAATATCCCGTACACATTGTGTGTGACCCAATGGGCCCACTTAAGACTACCAGACACGTAACTCATTTACATGTCAACCCGACATCGACCTCTAGCAAGGCATATCGGATACATAGACTTAAGCGGGTTAATCCGTAGGACAGTGGACATAACTCCTTCAGTCTCCCACTTGTACATGTCCTCTCAAGAACGGCGTTAAGTCTCTTTGCTACTATTGTCTCCAATTGAGAATGAGGTAAGAAGAAGTGTCATCCTCACATATCTCAATCTTTTACTCGAATCTTTGAGTTGACTTGTTAAAAGAGCAGATAGACGACAATCATCCTATCCGAGCGCGCCCACGCATTTGCACAAGTCACACTCTTCGAGTGGCCAAGAAACAATAAATTCCCTTCAATAAAGGAAGAGCAAATCCCCTCTTGTCTAACCACATCCTATCACATGATCCATGCACGCCCAATAACCATCCATAGCCTTTCACAGCTGACGTGAAATAGTATCAAAGCATACACATCACATGTACAGAATAGTCAAAGACTCAGGTCTAAAGACCGTACAAGTTCATAACTTGCAAAGAAATTTACTGACACTAAGCGAAATCTTAGTAAAATCTTTTTCGGCGGGTCTGTCTAATGCATATTCTTAACATACACTCGTGTGCTTGGTTTAGTATCTCAATATCTATGACTCAAGGAACTTAGTCATCAATCAACTCACACACCAGTCATTTAAGGGTATTCAAATGTCCCAACATAATACCCTGACTAGAGACAAAATAATTACATCATCCAAATAGAGTTCCAAGACTAAGTCACGTACTTAGTGATCTATTTCATTAATGTAAATTATTTAGGGACAAAACTCGGTTACATTAACCAAATGACAATATGTCATAAATATATCAATTATCAAAATAACTCCCACTAAACCAAACACCTCTAAAAGTACTAAAACCACTCGCCCATGCGTCTTATACCGATCATAACCAATATGATCTTTATGTAGAGAAGGTTTCGGGACATACAACATTTGTATCGGTTATTTACAAGCATATGACCAATCTACCTTATCTTAATTAAGGCAAACTGTTAGTTTCATAAGCAACAATTGCTTCATAAACTTTAAAGTAGTTGAGTGTGTGCTTAATTCGTAATCAAACGTCTATTTGCTTCAAAAGCAATAGAACGGTAACTTTAGTTATAATATCAGTCATAAAGTTGTCCTTTGGAACCGTTCCAACACACAACTTCTTATCCAAAACAAAATTTACTGAGATTACAATCTCACGTCATCTTTGTCTATTTGGAAATATGAATCGTTGTAACTTGTTTACAATAATTCGCTTATCACATCATGCGCATCTCTTCAATAATTCCTCTTTTGCTTCTTAAGCGCAAAGGAACAATTCTTAGATAGCAATTTAGTGACACTCACTAGATTAGTATCTACTCGTCATACGAGCACACAATAAACACATTTCTTGCAAAGTCTCATAGACGAAAGCAATCAAATGTCGTTTAGTTAGAGAAGTATGTCACTTACATACCAAATCATAACGACAAATGCACTCCCACTAGCCTCTTGTACACACTTTGTCTCTCTTGGTCTCAATGAAAAACAAACATATTTGAATTACCACATTAAGAACAAAGATACTACTCCATAATACTTGCTCCAATCAAATTGGATCATTCACATTTGTCTAACAATTTTAATAATATGAAATTCATACGAAGTGTCGCACACATCATATTGCATCCCTATCAATAAATGTATTTCACATATATATATGTCCAAAACTCATCATAATGAGTGATGACATTCAAAATGCTAAAACAATCTTAATAGATTTAAGCATAATGTTGTAAGAAGAATTTTTCCATAGTCATTACTATGAGATCAATCATTAACTACCAACAATGTTTCATAGATACTCTTATAACTTATATCAATCCACATCATCTTTATATTGAAGACTATTCTTCACTATAAGATCCATTTAACCAAAGTCTATACTTGGTAGTTATGTTATATGGAATCTATTAGATTTATGACTTCATGTGACTCTTGGAGTCTTTGCCCATTATTGTCTTATCATAGGTCAAACCTATGTAGGGTAATATTTTGCAGGTAAGATGATCATGACTTTTCATGGATACATCAATATCCTCTTCAACAATTGTAGAGAATTCCTGTTAATCTTGAACAATTCAAGGTCGATTCTACTCCCACTATTTCTATTAGAAATCACATCTCTTTAAAAGAAACATACCACTCCATGCAACAAAACAGGTTTGTTCTTTGGATGGTTTGTAGAATTAACGTAGTACCTCTAATAAAACACATGTCATAATTCAGTCTAAGTTTTAGAAAACGATTTTCTTTAAACTTTAAGACTTGATAATTAAGAAAAGACTATTTAAGAACATTTCAATCCATATCTCATATGGTGTCTATTCTTCGACTTACATGGACAATCTCGTCAACATTTGTACAAAGACTTTTATAGTGCATAACTTTCTAAAGCGTCAATAAAATCTGCATATGACTCATCATAGACCAAATCATATCAAATATGGTTCGATGTAGTTTGAAACACTTTTCACTACTTCTAAAATGATCACAATCTTTTAGTTCAATTCCTCCTTGTTTCAATCATATCGAACGACTTGTACCAACTTATCAAGTTGATCTTGTACTTTTATTTTAATTTCCTTGAACAATTCAAAGCATTCAATATCAAATTTCATCAAATGAACAAAACAATACGTGTTACCCATTTTCGCAACATCACTAGTTAAACTCACACGTATCTGTATATGTGTGATCTAACAAGTCTAAGTACCCTCCTACTACTATTAATAGGAGTCACTTCTAATGTCATTTATCCATCTAAACAAGATCCATTTACCTCAGTTGATCCTTATCAATAAGGTTTATGATTTCATCATTATGAAACTTATTCTTATGTTTCTTGTCTCATGGATTAAGGTACAATGCCATAATAGGTAAAACTTGAGTCGAGGGACTTGAACCTTTTGGTCGTTATGTTATAAATAAAAGCATTCACTACTAGGAATGTAGAGCTCAACAATCATGTAAGCCTTATTGTACCTCATATTCTTGCAAGGTATAGAGCAACAATTGTTCTACTTTATTAAACCTTTTCATGCCCATACATGAAACAGTTTCAATATTCTTGCTTATGACTAGTACTAGAATAACAATTATTCAATTCCAGTATTCAGCTTTATGGTAAAATTAAGTGATTTTCCTTTTATATATGAAACAACAACGTTTGTCTATTTCAATCATAAAACACTTCACTTATATACCATTATTCCACCCTCTTTGAGCCACCACATCCACAATGTAATAGTTGCATTTGGTATCTTATACCAAAACAGTAGAATGAAAGTAACAATTACTCTAGTAACATACACCAGAAGTCATACTTCAATAATTGATTTGCAGATTTTCTAGACATTTCTAGAAACTATCTACCAATGTCATATATATTTGTCATTACATTAATGACTAATAAAATCGTACCTAATCTAAATTTGGCAACAAGTTTGGGTATGATAACAATTATTCTTTCCTTACTTTAACCAACATCTTAGATTCATTAATCATTATCTCAAGCAATTTTCTTAATGAACTCATAGAACATTAGTATTATTTGTCTTCTTGATATAATGTTCAATCTTCTTTTAACATCTCATGCTAAAAGGTGAGAAACCTTATTAAGTCACATGTTTATTCATAATAAAGTGACCTAAACTTAGGACTAATTGAAACGATTTCAATTCCTAATTCTTTAGAAAGAAGCATCCAAAATTTCCTGATTATCAATATAATCACGTCATCGTATGACATGGATTAATTAGATCATCTTCAACATTTTCTCACTTAATGGGACCGGTTCCCTTTATTGAAACAATTGATTTTGGTACTTATAACCATCTTCATGACTCTAATTATACAGTTCATACTGTACATTAACATTGGTAATAATTTGTCGGAATTATCCTTCATAAGGACAAAATCTGTATCTCTAATTTTGAGAACAATTCTCAAGATACCAATCAACGAGGTTGAACAATTCAAACTCATCTTTAATAAATGTGATAACGGTAACTAAATTATAACTACATGTATATGCAAAGAAAAACGATAATTAATAATAATAATCTTAAACAATTTTAAGATAAAATCATGAAAACTACCCTCAAGTTCGCATAATATTCCAAGATCCTAAACCTTTTGTCGCTCAAGTGAACTTGGGCTCACTGCTCAAGCTCCAAAAGTAAAGGTAGACAACAAACTTGTCAATTACGTACATCTCTATGTAATTCTTGGTTCGTCGGAATTAGTCATCATATGACACCAACTATTTGCCTCAAAGCCCAAGTCCGACTTGACAGCAATGTTAAGCAAACCAGATTAAACCTGTGGGTAACCGTTACCCACCTACTCAGTCCACACACATCAGCAAAGCACCGCTTAGGCAGTCACTTCAACCAATGGTATGAAATTTGTTGTAGTGGTCAATTCTGGAAAGGCAATACTTAATATTTGTGCGAGGGATTAAATGCATTATGGGTCTTAAACATGCTCCTATGTCAACTTACAAGACGATCTATCAGTTCTAGGCACACAAGTCACAAGTCTCAAACAATAAAAATCATGCATCATATGACATAATAATTCAATTGTTACTAGTGATTTGTGCATAAAACAAGTTAAAAGATCCCATATTTTGACTTATAATCATATTACAATTCATAATTACTATTTGGTTTGAACAATTTCACCAATATCTTTCATTTTTCCAACTACGAGGAACAATTTCCCACCCGGAAAAATTGAACGGATATACAAAACTCGATTCACAATCGATCTGCAACTTATAATTGTCATATAGATGAACAATTCATCAAAATCAATTAGGACTCGAGAAACTCTTTTCCCAACCCATCTTTGATAACATGATAATTAAAATGCATAAAATTATTTAGCCGATTTAGAAAACTAATTTTTCATTGATTCGGAAAAATAAAAGTATAATCCATGTTTGATTCAGAATCAACACACAAACGCAAGAAAATGACTTTTCTTAAAAGCGTCACCCGACCCGACACCATGCCGTCTGAGTAAATATTGTGTCGTCTTGGTTAAACCTTTGTCGTCTGGGTCATCCCGTTCCAACCGGGACACACCCGTGCCTACCAAGTCATACTCGTGCCAACCGAGTCACACTCGTTCCGACTTACAAAAATCGAGTCTTGTCCTAATCATATTAGGACTCATCGTTAATAAAATTCTAGTAATTTTAATTTCTCAATTTCAATCGAATCTTGACCAATCTTATTAGCCTCATCGTCAACAAGGAAATCGAGGATTATGATTGGACAATAAATTAAAACATAATCTATATTATATCTCAAAATTAAGGATTAATTTCATAATTTAACAATTTAAATTCACAAATTAAGATACCCTAAACATAATCGGTAATTACTAGACTAATAGCATATGAAGTTATACGTTTTCAGATTATAAAGAAGAGGTTGATCAAACTCAATGTATTAAAATCAATTACAATGATTAGAATAGAATAATCATGAAAGTATTACAAACATATACTTGAGTGAGGGGTGTAAAAACAACTTGCACAAGGACATATAAATCTCTGACAATCATCCAACAATAATCATCATGCAATAATCATCATTATGCAAAGCAACAGTAATACACCAAATTGCACGCACCACGTGACAAATCAACAACAATTTACTAGCAACATTCTTACGGTACATGCAGACTTAATTCCGGACATTGGATAAAATCAAATTAACACGCGGGTAGAATCCCTCATAACCAATTATGAGACATGAATTCACGTCTATTAGATTAATACTACGTAACGGAGGCTCTGATACCACTGAAGGGTTACAACCCTTAAACCCAAGGACCTGTTACGAGTATTAACCGAAAAGACAAAAGAAGAGGGATAACAATTATACCTTATTTGCAGCGGAACAGCGTATTAATAAGAATAATAAGAAATATAATAACCCAGAAGTATATATAATTCCCCACGGACAGAATAAAGCAACCCAGATGTGATGCCTCCGTTGGTATCCACACAGGTACGGAACTGCGGTGTATATGCTAGTATAAGGGTTTTGTGAGACGGTCTCACAAAATTCTCTCTTCAATAATATATGGAATAATACTCTGAATTGTGTATCTTGGTTCATCATATGAACCTCCTTATATAGGAGAGCTAGAGAGCTAGGTTACTTAACCTAGAAGTTATTCCATAACTCAAATTGGTATAATTAGATTATCACAATAATTCTAGTTATCATAACTAGATTATTACTATAACTCTAATTACCATAACCCGACAGCACAGCTGAGTCGTATTAAGACTTAAGACTACCATTGTGTGTGACCCAATGTGCCCACTTAAGACTACCAGACACGTAACTCATTTACATGTCAACCCGACATCGACCTCTAGCAAGGCATATCGGATACATAGACTTAAGCGGGTTAATCCGTAGGACAGTGGACATAACTCCTTCAATAACAACGTAAGAGACCGAAACCTTGAACAAAAGGACCAAAACCTTGAAATAAAGAATGAAACTTCCATCAAAAGAGAGACTTTTATTGAATAAGATATTAATTATCATACTAATAAGTGAAAATTAACTAGTTTTTAGGGCTTACCATCGATTTAAATATCAATCAACCATTTTTGAGTCTTAAAAAACTTTTGAAAAGACTACAAACATAAAATTATCACACATCGAAAAAATTAAAATAAGGTGATGATTATATATTATAAATAAGAGTAATCGTGCGTTTTTCTGGGTCTTAAAGCAGATCTTAAAACTATAAACCTTGAGTAAATGATCCTATATCGAAAAATTATGATGAGACGATAGAATCTTATATTATAAACAGGATTAATCTTTAGTTTTTAGATATCAATCAAAAAATTCATTCTTTCTTTGATATCAATCAAAAAACTTTTTGAGTCTTAAAAAAACTCTTAATAAGACTACAAACGTAAAATTATTTCCACATTGAAAAATTATAATAAGGTGATGAAATTTTATATTATTATTTTTGTTTTTGAATCCCGAATCAGGGACTTATCTCATTGACTGAATATCGGAATCAACCAAAGACATAACATACTCCGGACTTTTGTCATCCCATCTAGTAGTACCAAACCCATCCCGCATACAGTGCGCAAAAGCATGGGCTACTTGGTTCCAACCCCGGGTAACAAAAGACCACATAATGAACTCAAACGAACAGCTTAACTCTAATATCTTGTTAATAATCAAAAAGAGATTACTACGTCCACAGGTAACATGCTTAAGAATATCGATGACCGATTTGTAATCATGTATTCTTTTGAGTTTTAAAATAAGTTCTTAAGATTATAAACTTAGCTGAAATTAAATTTGATTACTAATATCATGTGATCATCTTATTTATTAGTATAATGATATAGATTGATTAAGTTTCTTATTTAACGAATATACATCATCAATGTAATTAAACCAATTAACCTGTGCAGCGCACGGACTTTAATTTAGTATATTACTTATATATAGGTTATATACCCTAGTGACAAAATTTCATTTTATCCTATACATAATTTTAAAAAATTAAACCCTTTTATTTAACTCTGTATGGTAATTCGATTATTTAAGTATGTAGTCCCACATAGTCATGTACTCAGTTTTGTATTTTGTTTTATACTTGAATTAGGTGGTCGAAGAGCTTGGATTTCTCTCGAAAACTGTCGTGTACAATTAGAGGTGGCACTTAGTCGTGCCGGGTCGGGTTTCGTGCCGTGCCTGGGTGGGCCGGCCCGGTCGTGCCTAGACCCGGGCTCGTGCCGTGCCCGGCACGGAGCTCCGCCCAACCTCGCCGCCGAGGCACGGCCCGAGGCACGGGACCGGTCGTGCCGTGCTCGGGCCGGGTCTCGTGCCCGGCCCGTCGTGCATGTTTCGTGCTCGTGCCCGTGCTTTGGTTTTCGTGCCAGTTTTCGGGTTTCGGGTCGTGCCTCGATCTATTTCATATTTTTTTCCCCCGGAAAAACGATGCGCGGTTGTATGCGATCCGAATATTTGCAGATAATTAGATATCATTAATATCCAGGAAAAAAATGATTTAGGTCCTTAAGTGTTTGTAGATAATATAATAAAGAATTATAGTTTTTGATGATTATTTGTATAAAAAAATACTCTTTAGAAATGTAGAGTATTGAGATTTTAGAAGATTAGTATGAATAATTATAAGATTAGAAGAAGAATAGAATGATTTGCGTGAATTGAAGATGATGAAAGTGGGTATTTATAAGGAAAAAATGAAAAAAAAATAAAATAAAAAAAATAAAGGAAAAGAGATTAAGAGACGTTGGGGTCTGCTTCGGACCTGGGGAGTAAAAAAAAAATAGAGGAAAAGAGATTAAGAGAGTAAAGAGACATTGGGGAGTATGGGGACTTGGGGAGTTGGCTGTTGGGCTTAGGAAGAAGTGAAAGCACAGCAGGTCAGCAGCAGCATGCAGGGAGCCGGGCCGGGCTGGGCCATGCCGTGCCTTGGGCCCGCCGTGCCTTGGGCCCGCCGTGCCCGGGCCTGTCGGGCCTGGTCGGGCCAGCCCGCGTGCCTGTCAGCGGGCCGGACCGTGCCGGACCCGGTCGTGCCCGTGCCTGGCACGGGCTTTTCGCTCACTTCTTCGCCGCGGCCCGACCCGAGGCCCGACGGGCCGTGCCCGTGCCAGGCCCGATTTTGCATTCGTGCCGGGCCGGTCGTGCCAAATTTCATGCCGGACCGGGCCGGCAGCGGCGGCCCGGCCCGAACTGCCACCTCTACGTACAATGGACAGAATAGTATAGGCCATTGCTTGGAATATAGGTGTATACTTCGAACCAAAGTATTCAAAAGCAAGAATACTATGCAACAAGCTATTCAAGTTGATTTCCATCGTCGTAGATGACACTTACGATGCTTATGGTGTCTTCCACGAGCTACAACTTTTCACTCAGGCTATCCTAAGGTTGGCCGCCTATTTTTATTTTTTTTTTGAGAAAAACCCGGGAAGGGTCTTAATCATTAAAACTAAAATCGACTAATTAAGCCAAATCGACAACTAAAATGTACGATTATACATTTTTTTTAGAGCGAGAAGAATAATTGAACGCCAAACGGCACTTACAACGAATCCCTATAATCGCAATCAAATCTAATAAAAATCAAAGAAAACAATTTCTCTTATAAACTAATAAGGATCTCAAGACATGATCTGACAATTCGGCATGACCTCGTATTGTTATCTTCTTGCAGCTTTTGTTGAGGGGATCCTTCGTTTGATTCAGAATTCGAGAAAACTTGCCTTCTATTGGTTTCACAGATCGTTGACAAATTATTTGTAGACATTGAATAGACGTGCGACGAACCATCAACAAACTACCCTTGTCAATAAGAATAAAACTAAGCCCTATAACAACGTAAGGGACCGAAACCTTAAACAAAAGGACGAAAACCTTGAAATAAAGGATGAAACTCCCATAAAAAGAGAGACTTTTATTGAATAAGATAGTGACAATCATACTAAGAAGTGAAAATTATCCTATTTTGGGGGCTTACCATCGATTAATCATCGATGGAAGCCCCGGATGAAAGATGAGGCTTACCAAGTTATACATGAAGTAACTGTTTTCTTTGTGTCTGATTTATCGTTTGGTTCTGTAAGGTGGGATAGAAGTTATTTGGTGAACTTCCAGATTGCATGAAATTTGTCTACGATGTGGTAGATGGCACGTGCGCAGATTTCGGAAATGATTTGGCAAATGAAGGAAGATCCTATGCTGCCGATTATTTCCGCCTCCAAGTAATGTACTTCCTACGTACGAGTAATATATTTTAATGAGTTTTTGTGGTTGTTTGTATAGCCTTGTTTTTTGTCGCGGTCTTGGGACATTTTTACGTATGTCGATTTGCATGTGTGCATGCATGGACTATGGGAGCATGAGTAACGAGAATTTTAAATGTCGAGATGGTAGTTGGTCGTCATGACATGAGGAACTTATTAACGGCTTAATTGTTACTCCCTCCGATTCTTTGGGTTTGCAACGTTTACTATTTGCACTAAAAATAAGAAAAGCATGTGTGAGTCACCATGAGTGATGCTTTTGTGAGATTAAACAATATAATAATGAAAAAAGTTAGATATGTAAAAAATTAGTGAATATTTTGGAATATAATAATAAAAAGTGAAGGGTATGTTGGTCATTTTATAAGAAAAATAAAGTCCAAATTGGAAATGTAGCAAATCTAATGAATTTGCCAAATATAGAATACGTTGCAAACCCAAAGAATCGGAGGGAGTATTCCAGATGCAAGATTTGTGTAGGAGCTACATGGTACAAGCAAAATGGTATCATGAAAACTACGTACCAACATTTGACGAGTACATGAAAAACGGTTTTGTAAGCGCCGGCTACATGTATATGTCTACTGCATCAATTGCTGGAATAAGTAACGCGAATAAGGATACCTTCGAATGGATCGCTAATAACCCATCATCCAAGTCTGTAGTAGCTGCTTGTGTGCTGTCTAGGATCATGAACGATATTGGCAGTCATGAGGTATGTATGTAACATACGTGTCTCGATCACTAAAAAAATACTTCCTCCGTCTCAATCATATTCGTTAACATTTGATTACGTTGAATTTCCGACGGTTTTCTATGATAGTTTGAGCAAGAAAGAGGTCACATTGCCTCGGAAGTGGAATGTTACATGAAACAATTTGGTGTGACACAAGAAGAAGCGTACGAACAACTATACTTGATTGTGAAAAATGCATGGAAGGATATTATAAAAGATATGTTTCGACCAACGGACGTACCAATGCCTGTATTTACTCGAGTCCTAAATTTATCGAGGACATTATACGATGTTTACAAGCCGGGAGAAGATAGCTACACCATGAACCACTTAATGCAAGCTGATATTGAAGCTCTTCTCGAGATGCCGATGAAATAAATTTAATCAGCTGTATTCACTTCACTTCGTAATTTAATTTGGTAATATCGGTTGTAATTTCAATTTTGCCACTATTTAATCTCTTATCGTAATTCCATTTTATTTTTCGCGCTAGTCCCATCGTAATGTATATTTTCTTATTACAAGTAAATTTTCTTTTTCGACTGATTTTTTTTCAAAATATAACTGAACACTATGTTCATTTCGGTTTTAAAATGACTGAACTGAACTAATTGAGGCTAAATTGAATTACTATTACTATACATGACAAATAAGAAATTGCAGACTTAATTATCGGTTTCAGATAAGTTCTCTAAACAAAAATAAATGCAAAAGTAAAATTAGAATCAACAAACAATAATGAAAATTCATTTCTTACAAAATTAAATTGAGTACCCATAAAATGAAAGGATTGAAATGTGAATAAGAACTCACAAAATAAAAAATGGATTTTGCAATCCCTCCATTATACTCGCAATACTTTTATAGGTATAGTATCAAGTTCTTAATAATAGATAATATAATTATTAATACTTCATATTAAATTTGATTGAAAATTAATACAAAAATAGATGAAAGGATGTAATGACATCTAAATGATTAAGTATTTTTTTTTCTAAATAATTAACATTTGTCAGTACGGATTAACTTGTTAATACTCCGTAATAATGATCCCTATGAGACTATTTTATACGATGAGAATAATGTATTACAGATTATGATTTGTGAGAACAAATCAATTTTAAAAAGATGATTTCTTAATAGCGTTGTCAGAGACCTCTGATCACGTGATGAAGAGAAGAGTTATTTAATTCTCATTATATATTTTTTTATGTTATTTCTTTAATTAATTTAGCAATTCTAAAAATTCCCCTAAAATTGAATTCAGTCGGTGCAAAACACAATTATTAGTTCAATTGAAATTATTCAATCATTATCTTTCATATCAATCTTATCTTCTTAATTACTTTATGTCATTGTGTAAATATCTAGTAATATTCCATTCAATCTTTCCCTTTAAAGAAGCTCATCAAGTAACCAAAGTTGGCCCAAAATTGAACACCTTTCAAAATAGTACCAGTACTGTATTTGTCTGCAATGGTACGTCAGAAAACGTAAGTGCCATCACTTAGGCTAAGATTAAAGGGGTATGAGGATGAGTCGTTGAGCAAAAATCTGAGACTCAGGTTTATAGTTGAGAGTTAAGACTCAACTTCATAGAGTCTGAGGGTTAAACACTTAAACCTGGTCACAAACTGATCAACCTTGCCAACTTAACTCAATGCTATTAGGAAGGTTTGAACCTCTAACCAATTGACTACAAGACAAATGACTAAACCACTACATCAAAACCAACAAACTGATACTTCAAATGGCTCAAAACTATTTGTTTCGAAAATTGTCAGGCGCCCGTGATCCCTGGGCTCCCTCCTAGGTCCGCCCCTGGATGGTAGGCGAATCAGGCCGATTGATAACTATCTCAAACCCGTTCTGACATTGTTGGCCGGGGATGGATACTATTATACATGCGAATGATAACGTTTGTTGGTGTAATTTAGATTCATAAATTTGGTGGACCTATAATGAGATATTGTAGCATCCGATCCAATGCAGTTGTTACTGGAAAAACATGGCTCAGTCATTGAAACTAAAATACGAAGTAATAATTCCGAGCTAAACCGAAATGAATTCCAAAAGTTCTATATAACACTATCACACCCAAAACGATAGGGCACAAATGTGAGCCCTCAACATCATACGTTCCAAAAGTGGTAAGTAAGCAAAGAGACAAAGTGTGATTTGTCTTAGAGTTTTAGGCACAATACCAAAAATGGATAACTTTTCATACATCACCAACCAAAACGATAACCCGGAGTGTCTCCAACCTCTTGCAAATTTTCAACCCGCTCTAGGGCAACACAATTTCCTAAACTACACCCCTCTCGATGAGGTTATTTTCTTAATTAATACTCTTTCCGTCTCGTTTATTTATTTGCGCTTATATTCGTTGTGATAATTATTTCAACCAATGCAAAGACAAACAAATGAACGAGAAGGATGATATATAAGATCAGTGATTCGGTAAATGAGTTGAAAAGGTCAATTGATTTATCATTGATAAAATGAGTCATTTTTTTATGTGAAGAGACAATTTTATAGTAACAAACCATCTCAACCAAAACCTTAAGGCGATGGTTGAGGGCCGTTTATATTCTATTACGCCCCCTCACTCGAATGCCCCGGCTCCCCCGTACCGTGTGCTGAGATTCCACTTGAGAGTTCGAGATATTGGGGGCTGCCAGGGTTCGAACTCGTGACCTCTGGCTCTGATACCATGTTAACAAACCATCTCAACCAAAACCTTAAGGCGATGGTTGAGGGCCGTTTATATTCTATTAAGACATTTAGACCGTCTCACGCAATAATACTGTCATGTAACATAGCTTAATGGCCATGTTCATGTAGGTGGCTGAAAACCAGACTAAGCAGGAAATCGAAGAGCTGAAGGAGCTTGTATGGAAGGAGCTTGTGTCCGATAACAAGAATTCAAAGGAGAGACTTATGTATATTGATGCTATCCAACGGCTTGGGGTTGCTTACCACTTTGAAGATGAAATCGAATATAACTTGGTTAATTACTTTCACAACATGGAATATAATGATGATTGTTTTAAGAACGATCTTCATTATGTGTCCCTACGTTTTTGTATCTTACGTCAACATGGCTTCCACGTGTCCTCTGGTACGTCCACAGAAATGAAAATTTAGGGTAACAAACATTCTTTGAACAGTTTCATATATTTGTTAAAAGATCATGCTTAGGAATTTTTATATATATATAATGAAAATCAATAATCGAGTTTAGATAGTGATGAGTATTACCCTGGTATCTATCTGATCTATTTCACAGATGTATTTGATAAATTGAAGAATGAAGAAGGAAGGTTTAAGGAGGAGAATGATGTGGAAGCGATGTTGAGCCTCTATGAAGCCTTGGATCTTAGAGCACACGGGGAGGAGACGTTGGATAAAGCAGTGGCTTACACTCATGCTCGACTTGAGTCATTTACTAGCGACGACCTAATAGACCGCCCTATGGTGGATCAAGTCGCTCGTGCATTAGAGCTACCCTTGTTCAAACGCTCCCATAGGCTCGAATCTATGTACCAAATCTCTATCTATGGATCCGAGTCGTCACATGATGATAATTTGATCAAATTAGCCAAATTAGATTTTAACCTTCTTCAGTCTTTGCACAAGACAGAAATAAGAGATCTTCTAAGGTATATGTATATCGTATTGTCGTCTCTGATCTATAGCCTTACATACATTTCTTGATATATATATATATATATGTACGTCGAAACATCAATCTATGTATAACACTAGGTGGTCAAATGAGTTGGAGTTGGGTGAAAAACTGCCCTATGTGAGGGACAGATTATTGGAGGCAAATGTTTGGATGTTAGGTGTATACAGTGAACCAAAGTATTCATATGCAAGAATGCTTTGCAATAAGTTATTCAAGTTGATAACCATTGTGGACGACACCTACGACGCATATGGAGTTGTCCATGAACTACAACTCTTCACTGATGCAATCCAAAGGTATGTATTCGATTTTTTTCATAAAAAAGAAGCGTATACGTACTTAGTCGCATTACAATTTAAAAAAAAAAAGTTATGAACGAGGAATCAATGTAAAACATCATTTTAGGGTGAGTTTCGATTTCATTATTTCAAAAAAAAAAATACTCCGTACACCATTTTGATTCTTTTTGCAGGTGGGATAAAAGTTGTGGGAGTAAACTTCCAGAATACATGAAATTTATCTACGACGTGATTCTTGGCACCTGCGAAGAATTTGAGAACGATTTGGCAAGACAAGGAAGATCCTTTGCCGTTGATTATGTCCGCTTCCAAGTAAGAAGATCAATTTCATTTATAGACGTCATCACCAGTTGCATGTAGAACTACCTCAAAATAGTTGAGCTTTTGTGTACACCTACTGAGCTTATACAAGTTTATGAGGTTAAATATTGTACTTATAATCTACTCATTTCTTATATTCGCTCGATATTTCAGATGAAAGCGATGTGTAGAAGCTACATGCAAGAAGCAAAATGGTGTCACGAGAAGTATGTACCGACATTTGATGAGTATATGAGAAACGGAATCGTAAGCTCCGGTTACTATTATGTTATTACCGCAGTAATTCTAGGAATGAGGGAAATTGCAAGTAAAGATGCCTTTGAATGGATTTACCAGTCCTCAAAGTCCGTTCGAGCTTCTTGTGTGTTGGCTAGGTCTTAAACGATATTGGCAGTCATAAGGTATGTGCCCAAATTTCAAGTAAACGATAAAGAGAAACGATCGATAAAGATACTACTCCCTCTTTTTTTTATAAGTCATTCTCACTTTGGAGACAATCTTTTCTCAATTCAATATTTCTCGCAACATAAGAAAAAAAATATTATGAAATGTATACCCATTTGAAAGCTTTTTTCGTAATGAATTTTATGGCACAATTTTTAAAATTTTTGGAGTAATATATTTACATAAAAATTAAATTTAAAGTCTCACCCTGAAAAAGTAAAACGTCATATAAAAAATACGGAGGGAGTATTAATTTATAGTGGTGTATTATTTAAGTAATGCCACCGGGTGGCGCCGAATCTGAGCGCCACCCTAATTAATAAATTAGAAAAAAAATAAAAACTGAAAGATTTTATTGTGATTTTGCCCCAAATACAAAAGGGTATACATGTAATTTTTTATTTATTATAACTTATTATATTTTAAATTAATTAATACTCTTATTTATCTTTTAAATTTTAGGTAAATTAGTAGTATTACTAGTTAGGTTTCTTTACGATTATTTTTTTCACCATTAAAATGATAAAACAATACGATACAAAATGAGCGGTTAATTTAGTGTTGAAACCCGACTCGAACGGGTCGACCTTTTGAATTGAGGCTGTGTTGTCATTTTTTTATGGTCAATTTACGAGACCTCAATTTGATTGTTTGACAAATTAATTTAATTTTTTAAATTATTAGATCGTGTGGACTCGTGCTCATTTTAGGCCCGAGAAGATCTTTTGCACTCGTTTTTAACTTTTTATATATATATGTAGTTTTAGTACTTCGTAATAATAAATCCTAATAATTCTAAACTATAGGTTACTTTGATTTTTTATTATTATACTACAATTATTACATTCTAATATATTTATGGTCAATTTTTGGGACCTCAATTTGATTTTGAGACAAATTAATTAATTTATTTTAATTATTTGAGAACATCTAATTCAAGCTCATGGATATAAATGAGAGTCATACATTAATCGTACTGCCTACGTGAAAATTTAAATTAGTAATGGTAGATAACAACGAACGTAAGTAAATTGTTTGGACTAAAATAATTAAATACGACAAAACTGAATTGTTTCAACAAAATAATGAATTGAATTTATTCTTAACATACGAAGAGGTGTGTAACGATAATAACTAGCTCGTAGAGCTACAAAATCGATTCGGACAAAGTTCGACTGAGCTTGATCAATGATCTCAAGAGATCGTTACAATTTAAGCCGATCCTAAGCTCAACAATGCTAGGTGCGCTCCGGAAGATCGTTTAGACTCGTTTTTAGCTTTTTATATGTAATTTTAATACTCCCCATGTCCCATACCGGCCAGCTAGTCCAGTGTATTTTCGACTTATATAAAAGTGCAACTGGGGTATATAGAAGTGTAATTGAGGTCCTTAAAAGTCTAACTAGTTGGTTTAACGGGAACCTGATTCTATACAATACGAGCATTTCGATCGATAACCTAACTCATTCTTAATTTTATTTCCCCGCACGAGAGTTCATGCCCAGATCGACTCGTTGTACCCCTACATACAAACCTAAGACTCTAAGAGAAAGCGTAGAAAAAATATATTTTTGTGGCAATTCGCGCCGTGTACCCGTGTATTCGTGTCGGGGACATGATTTTCGCCTCCAAAATAATTATAGATAATTTTGGCCGGATCTTAATGCAAAAAACAAATTATTTCTTTTATGGATTAAATGCTCTCACAAGTTAAATATTGTATTTAAAATATAATCGCAGAATACTATGTATATTTCGAATTCGATTTTATATCAACAACATAACATTTTATGATTTTCATCAATATGACATATGTAAACAATTGATATTATAAAGGATAGATTATTGTAATAAAATTTAATATGAATAAATAAAAAAATTAACTTTCACGATTAAATTAGTCAGATTTATCAATAACAAAAAAATAATACGATAAAATTGTTGGTTTAGACTATTAAAAGAGACAATGTTTGGGTAAGCAATTTATATACTGTCTGCATACTTTTTTTTTATATAGATATAAATATAAAAGTGATGAAAAGTGCTACGGTTTTTAAGGGAAAAAAGTTATATAAATATAAATATAAAAGTGATGAAAAGTGATAAGGTTTTTAAGGAAAAAAGCGAGGGATATTAAAATGACATTACTACGACTCAAATAACCCATGTACAACCCATACAAGAACCAATTATTTACTTCACAAACACCAATCTACCAGGTATATTTCTATGCTTATAAGTATGATATAATTGTATATATAATATAAATAATTTTTTTTTTTCGAGTATATATCTAACAATACCTACAATTAAGCTAGAATTTTTTATATAATATTTCTTTCAATTATTATTTGATTTTTTTTCTTTCTTTAAATTATATAATTACTCATATAATTTATTTACAAGTGAAATGTCGAATTTACCCATTACAACTAACTCATTTTAAAATCAATTTTTAAAGGAGATAAATAAAATAATGCTAGCCAATTACTAAAATACCCTCGGTGGCGCACAAAGTGGCGCCATCTCATTTTCCTTAAGTAAATAGAACAGAAGATTATTTCAAGAAAATATTTTATGCAATATTACTTTCTTTTTTTTGCAAACATGCAATATTACTTATACTGGTTTACGTGTTCATAAGTTAAGAATACCAAATTTAGAATGTTAGTCGTATGGACAATCACCTCAAAGTTGTTGAACTTTTGTGTATACTTATTACTGAGCTTATACGAGTTTTGTTCTGGCTGAGTTGTAAGTTTTTGAGCTTAATCATTTATGCGATTTAGCTCAACAACTTTATATTAAAACTCAGAAAGTTTACGACAAAACTCGAAAACTTTGTGTTAACACTTAAAATTATAAAACCAATCCCCCTTTCCACTAACCGAATAACTCAACTCAATATTTTCCCGCCTAAAGTTATCCACAATAAAAATTAAAAAGATAGACCAAATCAGCTAGGTGTGAATCGAACCATTGACCTCATGTGTACCACTGTTCTCCTCTCCAACATCTTACTGATTTAAATATCACTACATCACACATAAAGCTATACACCACATAAAGTATGTAATTAAGAAAATTTGATTGATTACATTGATTACGAAAATCACATGTTTTACCTGGAAGATATCACATACAATATTTAATATGGAATGTATGATCAATTTTTTTTAAAAAAGTATAAACATATTTTATTCCATTTTAACCAAATAGTTGCATTATTTATGTTAATAGGAGATTGCACTATCCCGTACAATATTTTACATATAATATAAAATAGTTATGATTATTATTGTATATCTTTCTGATCATATTCGAAAATCATATTCTTAACATCGATATAAAATTTAGTAACTATATAAAAATGGAATATATATTCCGATTGCTCTTACAAAGCCTGATACATTGTTAAAACTCACCGAAAATTCTCTATATACTACTCTAAGACAATAACAGTTACTAACATTTTCCTCAAAAATACACTAATTTAAATTGAGAAGTAAAATAATATTTCATTAATAAATTCGCAAACTATTCATTTTCATTAATGTTAAAGAAATTGACAAAAAAAACTTCTTTTTATGAAAACAATTAGATAAATTTTAAGATATAAGTCATTAACCTTGAGAAAAAAATCAGTTATCTAAAAAATTTATTTTTGAAACGAGCTATTTACTTTAACTTTTACAAAGATATACCCTCCCCGTCCCAATGAATTCTTTGTCTATTTCATATTGGGGTGTCTCAATGAATTCTTTGCCTTTCTATTTTAGGAATGTTTATTTATATATATGTAATTTGACCTCCTCATGAATTTGGCTTCACATGTCACTTCATCATTGGACATTTTCCCCTTTGTGCCAAAAGCAAAGGCAAACAATTCATCGGGACGGAAGGAATATATACTCACTCGATACCACTAATATCTTCTCATTTATTCAAATGTGAGGATTATAATTATCATATAGGATTATTTTGGTAGGAGAGACTACAAAATACGGAATATACTATTAAAATCCATATAAAAAAAGTTTCACAAATTACATAATATAACTCTTACACCTGAGACAGTCCATTTTTAATTTATTTTTTAATTTTCTAATGAAAAACTGAATAGCTTTTTTACACAAAGAGAACGTATCACGACGTGCTAACCATTAAAAAAAGTTCATTATTATACAACTTTTGATAAATATTTATGTATTTTATGGTATGTTAAAGAGAGAAGTGGGTATCTCGAGATGTGAGATGATATAAACCGAGTATATAAAAAATATAAACAATATTTTCATTAATTACACGTTATTTAATACTCTGTACATTCCAAGACATTACTCAAATATTTTGATTAGTGTGGACATGACATAGGTCCACCCCGACGCGGCGAAGCGCGGGTTTTGGGGAGGCGATAGAATTTCCATATGAGATGGATCGAATAGAATTTTAAATCGAAGTAGGAGTCGCCACCGAATTTTATGGTTATTCGGAACCATTCGAACCCACTCTATGTCGTAGTGGGCCATACTTAAAGCCTGGCCCATTTCCGATGTCAGAGTTTATCGGGTTCGTCCCTTAGCATTACGATACCGATGCCGACTTGAGCGGTTAATCGTATATTGAATGACTCTCGTTGCCAATGAATTCGGACATCCGGAAACCATGGTTCTGAGTAAGGGGTGAGGGTACGTGTTGGGAAGCTCATTGAGAACACCCAACCCCGCCCGCACTTAGCGGCCTTTACTGAGATATCGTTCGGTTTTGTGTACACGCGTTAGTTCGACGATTGAATGATATGCAGAGATTATTTTCCTAAGACATGTGAGGAAAAATAAATGGGTTGCTAAGTCGTTTAATGCATGTTAAACTAATAACGTCAGAGTTATTTTAGCATGTGAGTTCGTTTTAGTCTAATAAAACGATAAAAAGAATATGAGAGAAAAATAGATTGCTACAAACACGAGAAAACGAGTTAGTAACGATTGAAATAATAATATATGAAATATATGAAATCGAGAAAATAAATATTAATCGAAATCTGAAAAATATTACTAAAACGTTGTTTTGTATAAAAAACGAAGTTCGAAAAATAAAAGAAACGAGAAAGGCGCACGTGGGCAGTCTGCCGCGCGACTCGCTCGAGACTCAGGCGGGTCGCGTGGCGGCCTGATTTCGACGACGGTTTTCGGAAAATTTTTGATTAAATCCCGTACGAATATCGCATAATTCGTACTCGACTTAATATTCTCGATATTAGTTATATTCGATAGTTGATTATCAAATATTTGGAATAGTTTTGGAAAAGATATAAATTTGGAAATCGTTTCGTAGAATAATAAAAAATAAACGAACGAAAACTAAAACAAAGAACCGGATCACAGACTCGTGCGCGAGTCGCCTGGACCGGGCGCGACTCGCGTGCGGGTCTGTCCGTACATATTTTTTTGTCGAAAATCGTTACTTTTTATAAATCGCGTACAAATATGGATTAATCTATACTCGGTTTATATTTTCGATATTCGTCGTATTCGATATTCGATTAAGAAAACGATATCGAATAGTCGGAATGACCTTAGAAAAGGTTTTGAAAGAAAGTTTGTTTTTGAATGAAAAATAAGAAAAAAGAATTTTGGACGAGAAGTTGTAAAAAGGAGTTTGAACGAACAAAAATATAATGAATTCGTCGAAATCTTAATATAATTCTTTTCGATACGATATTCGATTATAATGAATCGGTATCATATTTTAAGAATATTCGATAAAAAATAGTTTTTTAAGTAATATCGATATTAGGAAATAAAAAGACCGACGAAAGACCCATAATAAAAAACGAAGAGAAGGGAAGAGAGGAAGGAGAGACGGGTTTGATTTACACCCTCAACCTACATGCTTTGTTTTCTCGGGATAAGGCTCGTCGGGAAGTGGCTTAGACTTGGGAGCGTCGAGATGATGAGGATGAGTTAAGGTGTATCGGTTTGGGTGGTTTGGGACGCCGGGTTTGACGTGCAGTCAAGGCTCCGAGGCTTCGGGAAAAATGTCGGGATTTGCTAACTATCGAGTTTGAATATAAAGCGTGTGTGGAGGGTGTTTCGGACGTGTTTCTCTCGGTGTAATGTGATGTTGTGTTGTGATTTTCCGTCTGATTTTTGGTCCTTCAAAGTGTTGGATGGGAGGTCCTATTTATAAGGAGTTTCCGACCTTGGTTTAGGAGAGTTTGAATACCGCTTAGGATAGGAAACGTGGGAGTTTGAGGAGCATGGGACTTCCGTTTTCTTGGCCAAGAAGAAAGGAATTTCGGCTGATTTGAGGAGTGTTTGGCCGGGTATTTGGTACTTGGTCAATGTTTGAATCGGTTTTCGGATAGAATTCCTACTTGAGGTCGAATTCTACCTTTAACGGAATTGTTTAATGTTTTAATGAATCTGAATTTTTTGTAGGAATTTGGGTTGGAATCAACCGTGTGAGTGTCACGGCTGACTCACATGTCTCGGGAAAATCTTTGACCGGGTTTTGACTCGGTCGCTAAAAGACGGTTTTACCCCTGGTGTCGGTTTCGACCCAAATTAGTGTTATTTGACTCGAAACGACCCACTGGGCCTGGATTTGAGGTTGGTTTTGTAAGATTTGTACTCCGTAATAAGTCTAAACCAAATGTCCATAATTACAAGCCCATATCCGAGTCTATCAAAGCACGTTTACGTCCAATCATCATCGGGTGTTTGGCGGGAACTACTATAGACACCTGGCGGTCAAAATGTGGGTGTCTACAGAGCCCCCACTCTGACTGAGGCTTGGACAAGGCAAAAGTCAGAGTAGCTACCAGGTCAATCAAGGATTAAAACCTGGCAGACTTCCGATCGGGTCGTTTAGGGTCCATTAGACCTGCGTGAAGGGCTCGCCAGCCATAGAATAGAAATCATACCTGGGTTGATGCTGATAATGTCGTGGGGGCTTGCCTTGGAAGCCATGGGTATACCTGTTTGCAGATATATCCTGTCTTAGAATTGCGCGGGAGCTTGCCTTGGAAGCTATGGGTATATCTGTTTGCAGATATATCCTGAAAGAAGTTGCTTGAGCTTTTCCACTGGGGAACTTAGAATTTCTGGGAGTCTTGGGTGTACCTGTATGCTGACATAATTTGTATGTACATTTAGGCGAAACACTGACTCATGCTGGGGAAGAAATGATGATTTTTCGAAAATTTTTGAAAAGAAAAAATGCTGAATTTTTTGGAATGGTTTGGAAATAAGGATGCTTGGGATGACTTTGATTCCTAATCGGATTCTGACACGGATTCCTGGAATTACTTGGTTAGGTCATTATGCCTAGATGATGTGTGATAAAAATTCCTATTCCCGTGGTGACTAGGAAAGGGATTTTCTCAAATGGCTAAGTTTTGCGAATTTTAAAATGAGAATTTGAAGAGAGAGATATACTGACAGACTCGACTCTGGACGCGACAAGACAAGTTGACAGACACGACTGGACTCTCTAAGGGTTGGACCGTGACTCGGTAGGAGATGGGCCACCTAATATGACAAGACTCTTAAGTTGCGCTCTTCCGTAGCCTAGGCGAGTGACAACATGGTCGAATCCTCGGAATGAGAAAGATATGTACTCTGTAATGACAGGACCCAGTAGTAGCAATGCTGTAGACTGGTGTTCTTTTCGGATCTTTGATTTTTGGGTACATTTCCAAAGTGGGTATTGCCTCGAGTCCTGACAGATTCTTGTCTTCGGCTGAGCCGAGTACTAGGACACACTATAGAAAGGTGGCTAGATTTTGAAAGTATTTGGATTATGTGAGTGGATGGAGAACTTCTGCCTAGGAGAAGCGCCCAGAATGACAAAGCTAACTGTTAAGAACTTGACAGTGTCGTGACCGGAATGATGGCGCTTTTTTGAATTTGTGTCAATGTGGGTGGTTGTGCCTCTGTTGAAAGGTTGTCTACGTATTCACGTGTTAGTGAAATCAAACCAAGCCGTAGTTCAGTGGATTGAAAGATATATAATGGTGCCTAATTTACTAGGGCTTTGTGTGTAACTAGCCACAGCGATGGTGTAGGCTAGGTGCATTCCCAGTGATGTCTAGATCAAAGGGCTAGAATAGTTAGAATGTTGATCCTGTGACTGTGAGCGTTCTTCGGGGTAGCCCCCAGAGGTGGTGTGAACTTATTTTGGGCATGTTCTATGCCGACTGCAAGTTGAGTTTCCGTGTTTGGGGCTGATAACTGGTTTGGATGAGAAGAATTGGGATGAGATTTTAATGAGTTCTGCTCTCGGGGATTTTAACGAGTTCTGCTTTCGGGGATTTGATGAGTTTTGCTCTCGGGAATTTTAACGAGTTTTGCTCTCGGGGATTTGATGAGTTTTGCTCTCGGGGATTTTAACGAGTTTTGCTCTCGGATTTGCATATGGTGATTGTGAATTCTGTTATGTAAAGGGGAAGTCGAGTAGAATGGCTCGAGCTTCGATTGGGCAGGTTTGATAATGCGGGATCTGATTTCCATGTCTGGCCCTAAAGGTTAGGGTGTATCCTATGGAGCTTGAATCCTCAAAATTCTGGGCTGTCTCTAGCCTAGGTCTCGAGAAGGACTTGAGGGTTGTAATGTGGGAAGGCTAGATGTGGTGTTAGCTGACCAGCTTGACTGTCTCTCCCCTATTGGATGGTATGAGTATTGATAATTTTTGAATTGACCATTTCACGGTCATGGGTTTTTGAATTCTTTGGGTTGACCTCTTAGCCCCGGTCATGGGATTCTTCATTTGAGTTGACCGTGTCTGGTCGAGAGATGTTGATAATTCTTTTTTTGATCATGGCCAGCTTTTTTGTTTTGACCTTTTGCTTTCTTTTTTTCTCTTGGACTTTTGATTTTTTTTTGTCCAGCTTTTTTTTGTCGGTCAGACTAACACCTAAGGTAGGGACTGGCTAGTCTTATTGGATGGGTGTTTATTGTGGTAAGTGGGCTTGCCTCCCGTCTTGAACCCAAACTAGAAGACTACCCAGATTTGTCATAGGATTCGATATGCTCCTGCTACGGGTAGTTATGTGGCTTTCTATACCAGACATGGAATAGGTAAAAGGAAAACACGGGCTCGGTTTCCTGCAGTCATTATAGATGTGCCTATAATAGTCACGTGCGTGTGCTCACAGTGTATGACGGTGTTCATCATGTTCTCGAAAACACATAAGGAAAGTATATATGAGAAATAGAAAAGCTGATTTTATTGAATTTTGAAAAAAAGAGGACAGAATATCGCTGACTCTTACTTTGATTTGGAAATGAGGAAAAAATAGTACATCCTAGACTCGGACTCAGACTCGGACTCGGACTCGGACTTAAACCAAATCTAGACTCTTGGATGAGGCTGTCAGTAGTCTTCGGCTTCTAAGGACTCAAGTGGATGTCCAGTATTGCCTTCGGTAGAGGCTTCACCCAGATCTTCATTATGTCGAAGATCGTCTTCAATCCTAATGCCCATTTCGGTAAGCGCCGCAAAGTTTGAAATGTCGGCATACCTAAGATGGACGCGATAGGGAGGTAGGAGGTTGTCGATGAACGCCTCCACTAGTGTCTTCTCGTTGGGCTTGTCTACCAACTTCACACTTTCGGCCCTCCACCTTTGAAGGTACTTGGTGAAACCTTCCTTGGGCTCTTGGGCCATGACCTCCAGGGTGCGCATTGTGGTCTGGATCTCGGTATTATCTGCATAATTCCGAGCAAACTCTGTTGCGACGTCGTCCCAAGTCTTGTACTTCTTAGAATCGAGCCTGTAATACCAGGCTTTTGGATGCTTCTCAAGGGAAGAAGCAAAGAGATGCCTGAACATGGATGACTTAACTCCCTTAACAGCCATGAATTCTTTGAAAGCCCGGATGTGGAGCACCGGGTCTTTAGTCCCATCAAACATTGGTAGGCCTGTCAAGTTGAGATTAGCGGGCAACTCATCGGTTAGAGGCGAATAAGCCCGAGCATTCTCCGTATGGATCGAGTTATTCATTGACAAATGGACCTGTTCTTGCAGCTTGCGAACGGCGCTGACCAGTTCAGCTATGGGCCCGACGGTTTCATTCCTGGCCTTAAGAGTCCTTTGCTCCACGGCACTCAAACGGGTGGCAATGGCGGTTTGCTCCCCTCTCATCAACGTGATCATGTTTTCGAGCTTGGTCAATGAGGTTTTCAATTCGTCTATGGCTTGTTGCGTCATGGCTCGAGTGTAGGGCGGCCTGTCTGTAAGAATACCGCGTAATCAGGAAGGTTGCTTCGGAACTCGAATACACCAAGGCGTAGGAAATAGCGTGGGAGGAGAGACGACTCTAGTTTGACTCGGGTTAGACTCTCCTAAGACAAATGTGTAGGGTACGATTCTCGGAGTGACTGTGATTAATAGCTCCATCGGAGAATAGCCCCCAAGTGAGACTAAGGACTCATATAGGACTCAGATGGTGTGACATCTAAGTGACTCGAAAGTGGGGTACGTGAGACACGTGTAAGACAAGACCCTTAGAGCAACCGTGATTGGTCGCTCCACTGAAAGGGTAGCCCCCGAGTGGGACTGAAGAATTTGTTAAGACTCGAGTGTCGGACGAGTGACCCTTAGATGTAAGGATCACGAACCTTTTGTTATAAGGCTATGCCTTGTAAATGGTTGACTCGGAAAAGACACCTAGACGGGTGACTCGTGGACGGTGGGCTTTCCTTAGGATTCGGCAAAGTGGGCCTAGTCCCGTTCGAAGGAAGGTCTACGTGAGAATTCCCCAGACTTTGGACTCGAGTGTAAACGGGCTTCCCTTTGTAGGAGTTTGTCCTACGAAGGTGGGCCGTGCCTTGACAAATAAGGCGGACTGGGATGGGGTGGAAACCCGTGATGTAAGATCGACGGAGTTTCGACGCTATAGATTCTAACAACTTATGACAAGACCCGACACTGCTAAATACGGGAAGTCCTAAGAAGAAAAGGGTTTTGAAAAAGGAATTTGAATTTGAAAACCGAGCAAAGTCGGATTGGAAGACCCAATTTTTTTTTTGAAAACCGAGAAAGAGGTTATCGGGCCGAGATTTCGGGCTTTTTTTTTTGAAAAGGTTTGGACAGCATACCGGCTAAAAAGGCTATTTTGAGTCAAAATCATAAGTCCTAAATTCGGCAGCTTTCCGGGTTTTGAAAAAGATGGGTTTGAAAAGATGTAAGTTTTTGAAAAAATGACGGTTTTTGAAAAAAGACCAAAGAAGATCAAGTAGCATGTAGTCATAGAAACAGTATAACGACGCCATGTATGCTCTTAGTCTAAGTCTCGGTCGGTCAAATAGGGTCTATACCAACAACGATCGCATTCTCGCAAATCAGGACGGACCTCCTAAGCCGAATTGGTCTTAGAATCAGCCGTAAAACCCATGCGAGTTCCGCGATCGAAGTCTTTAGTGCATCCAAGTAGAAATGCACCGTGGTATAGTGGGACGTCGGTCAAAAGTAACCGGCCCGGGATAGAACGAGGTTATGCATGAACCATTGAACTAAAACGTGTACATTACTAATCGAACGATTTCTTTTCGAGTCTCACCCTGAGGATGCCGATGGTAAGTGACACATCAGTTAATCCCCAGCGGAGTCGCCAAATTGTGGACATGACATAGGTCCACCCCGACGCGGCGAAGCGCGGGTTTTGGGGAGGCGATAGAATTTCCATATGAGATGGATCGAATAGAATTTTAAATCGAAGTAGGAGTCGCCACCGAATTTTATGGTTATTCGGAACCATTCGAACCCACTCTATGTCGTAGTGGGCCATACTTAAAGCCTGGCCCATTTCTGATGTCAGAGTTTATCGGGTTCGTCCCTTAGCATTACGATACCGATGCCGACTTGAGCGGTTAATTGTATATTGAATGACTCTCGTTGCCAATGAATTCGGACATCCGGAAACCATGGTTCTGAGTAAGGGGTGAGGGTACGTGTTGGGAAGCTCATTGAGAACACCCAACCCCGCCCGCACTTAGCGGCCTTTACTAAGATATCGTTCGGTTTTGTGTACACGCGTTAGTTCGACGATTGAATGATATGCAGAGATTATTTTCCTAAGACATGTGAGGAAAAATAAATGGGTTGCTAAGTCGTTTAATGCATGTTAAACTAATAACGTCAGAGTTATTTTAGCATGTGAGTTCGTTTTAGTCTAATAAAACGATAAAAAGAATATGAGAGAAAAATAGATTGCTACAAACACGAGAAAACGAGTTAGTAACGATTGAAATAATAATATAAGAAATATATGAAATCGAGAAAATAAATATTAATCGAAATCTGAAAAATATTACTAAAACGTTGTTTTGTATAAAAAACGAAGTTCGAAAAATAAAAGAAACGAGAAAGGCGCACGTGGGCAGTCTGCCGCGCGACTCGCTCGAGACTCAGGCGGGTCGCGTGGCGGCCTGATTTCGACGACGGTTTTCGGAAAATTTTTGATTAAATCCCGTACGAATATCGCATAATTCGTACTCGACATAATATTCTCGATATTCGTTATATTCGATAGTTGATTATCAAATATTTGGAATAGTTTTGGAAAAGATATAAATTTGGAAATCGTTTCGTAGAATAATAAAAAATAAACGAACGAAAACTAAAACAAAGAACCGGATCACAGACTCGTGCGCGAGTCGCCTGGACCGGGCGCGACTCGCGTGCGGGTCTGTCCGTACATATTTTTTTGTCGAAAATCGTTACTTTTTATAAATCGCGTACAAATATGGATTAATCTATACTCGGTTTATATTTTCGATATTCGTCGTATTCGATATTCGATTAAGAAAACGATATCGAATAGTCGGAATGACCTTAGAAAAGGTTTTGAAAGAAAGTTTGTTTTTGAATGAAAAATAAGAAAAAAGAATTTTGGACGAGAAGTTGTAAAAAGGAGTTTGAACGAACAAAAATATAATGAATTCGTCGAAATCTTAATATAATTCTTTTCGATACGATATTCGATTATAATGAATCGGTATCATATTTTAAGAATATTCGATAAAAAATAGTTTTTTAAGTAATATCGATATTAGGAAATAAAAAGACCGACGAAAGACCCATAATAAAAAACGAAGAGAAGGGAAGAGAGGAAGGAGAGACGGGTTTGATTTACACCCTCAACCTACATGCTTTGTTTTCTCGGGATAAGGCTCGTCGGGAAGTGGCTTAGACTTGGGAGCGTCGAGATGATGAGGATGAGTTAAGGTGTATCGGTTTGGGTGGTTTGGGACGCCGGGTTTGACGTGCAGTCAAGGCTCCGAGGCTTCGGGAAAAATGTCGGGATTTGCTAACTATCGAGTTTGAATATAAAGCGTGTGTGGAGGGTGTTTCGGACGTGTTTCTCTCGGTGTAATGTGATGTTGTGTTGTGATTTTCCGTCTGATTTTCGGTCCTTCAAAGTGTTGGATGGGAGGTCCTATTTATAAGGAGTTTCCGACCTTGGTTTAGGAGAGTTTGAATACCGCTTAGGATAGGAAACGTGGGAGTTTGAGGAGCATGGGAATTCCGTTTTCTTGGCCAAGAAGAAAGGAATTTCGGCTGATTTGAGGAGTGTTTGGCCGGATATTTGGTACTCGGTCAATGTCTGAATCGGTTTTCGGATAGAATTCCTACTTGAGGTCGAATTCTACCTTTAACGGAATTGTTTAATGTTTTAATGAATCTGAATTTTTTGTAGGAATTTGGGTTGGAATCAACCGTGTGAGTGTCACGGCTGACTCACATGTCTCGGGAAAATCTTTGACCGGGTTTTGACTCGGTCGCTAAAAGACGGTTTTACCCCTGGTGTCGGTTTCGACCCAAATTAGTGTTATTTGACTCGAAACGACCCACTGGGCCTGGATTTGAGGTTGGTTTTGTAAGATTTGTACTCCGTAATAAGTCTAAACCAAATGTCCATAATTACAAGCCCATATCCGAGTCTATCAAAGCACGTTTACGTCCAATCATCATCGGGTGTTTGGCGGGAACTACTATAGACACCTGGCGGTCAAAATGTGGGTGTCTACAATTAGATTTGCGATTTAAAAAATATTTTCCTATTTCTAAATTATACAGTCGATAAATAGTAAAAATAAAATAATAATTTTTTTATTTTAAATCTTAAATGAAATATTCTATAACATAAATATATTATAAATACCGTTCATTGCACGGGGTCTATACTAGTTGTACATAATAGAACTATGTACAAGTACAATTGGCTGTATAATCTACACATTGGTTTACAAGTACCGTGTTTTCGATGTGATACTACAGTTTGAGCAGGGCAGAGATCACGTGGCATCGGCCATAGAATGCTACATGAAACAATTTGGTGTTACACAAGAGGTAGCATATGAAGGACTGCAATTGGTATTGGAAGATGCATGGAAGGTTATCAAAGAAGACATGCTTCGACCAACTGTTGTACCAATGCCTTTATTAACCCGAGTCCTAAATCTATCTAGAACATTATACGATGTGTATGGGTCAGGCGAAGATGGGTACACCATGAACCAATTTATGCAGTCGCAAATTGAAGATGTTCTCAAAACTCCAATAATGTAAATAACGCTTTAATACGTTGAATGTCATGGTTGCTGATACGGGTACGTTCGTCTTAACCAGTTTGATCGCAAGTGATGATTTCCATTTTTATTTGTTTTATTTAATAAAGATGTTATAAGGAGTCTTTAGTTTTATGTTTAATGCTAATATTGAAGAGTCTTAGTCTTAATTAGCTAGGTTTATGAGGAACCTTTGGTTGCCTTTGGGTCGCTCGATCTGTCACTCTTACTGATTATTTATAGCCTCGGGTTATTTGTAATTGTAATTCAGAAATTTTAAGAAAATCACATTGTTTGCTTGCTTAACAATTTCCATTTTTTATTCAAAATACGTTTTGAGTATTAACTTGCTCGACTCAATAGGTGTTGAGTTCGTTCGTCATTGATGAGTTATAGGTCTAATTCGTCAAATATCCAATTGTTTCGTGTGAGTGAGTAAGTTTTTAGGTTCGTTCACAAAATCACACAAAACAAATATCGTTACAAAAACCGCTTCCACAAAAATTCGTATCAGTTACACAAACCAGCGTGTAAAACCTGATAGAATTATGAAAGATTGATTATGAATTGCATGATTAACATTGAGTTACAAGTCGGGTATTTATATGAATTACAAGAAGATAAATAAAGACCTAAACCCTAACCAATAGCCGTTATACTAATGTAAACCTAATATGTAAAATATACAATCAAATCACAAGATTATAGCAACCGTATAACAATAAGATATATACTAAAGATATATATTCTATTTGATATATTCTCAATACGCTCTCGCAAGATGGATGTCCGAAGGTAAGACCAATCTTGACAAGATGAAGATGAATACAGGTGAGGGTGCGTAACTCACCAATCTCGGTGCGTAAACTCGCCAGTCTCGGATATCGGAACAAAATTGTCCGAAAATACTCGGCAAAATATTTGACCGAAGAGAAATTTGAGAGAAGTTTGAATTAGAAATTAGGGGATAAAGGAATAAATTTATAATTTAAAGTAGAAGAGTGAATGTGAGGAGATGTACGTAAAGAGGAAGTTTTTTTTTTGTTTTTTTTTATGCGAGAGGTATTGATAGAAAATATTATCCGATACGTAACTCGTCAGTTTAGGGTGCGTAAACTCGCCAATAATTTGGAAGTAACCAAAAATTTATGGTCAAACTGAAGAATAGATTTTGAGAGAGCATAGAAAATTTAATCTCAAGATTTGATTAAAAGTTCATAGGATCAAACCACAAAATTGGGTTTGAAGGGTAAAGGATTGAATTAGAGGGTGAACGAAAGTTTGCAAGTTTAGTAGTGATGAAAGGTGATGGAAGATTGAAAATTATTTTGGAGAAAGGATATTTTGATGCAATTCGACGGAAGGGTGGTGGATGGTGGCAGCGGAAAACGGGTGATAGAATCAGGCCGAGAAGATCTCTGCTCTGATACCATGATAAAATTATGAAAGATTGATTATGAACTAGTATAAACCCCTTGCAATGCACGGTATTTATAATATATTTATCTTATAGAATATTTCATTTAAGATTTAAAATAAAAATTTTATTATTATATTTTTACTATTTATCGACTGTATAATTTAGAAATAGGAAAATATTTTTTAAATCGCAAAACTAATCAAAATATTTGAGTAATGTCTTGAAATGTACGGAGTATTAAATAACGTGTAATTAATGAAAATATTGTTTATATTTTTTATATACTCGGTTTATATCATATCACATCTCGAGATACCCACTTCTCTCTTTAACATACCATAAAATACATAAATATTTATCAAAATTTGTATAATAATGAACTTTTTTTAATGGTTAGCACGCCGTGATACATTCTCTTTGTGTAAAAAAGCTATTCAGTTGTTCATCAGAAAATTAAAAAATAAATTAAAAATGGACTGTCTCGGGTGTAAGACTTATATTATGTAATTTGTGAAACTTTTTTTATATGGATTTTAATAGTATATTCCATATTTTGTAGTCTCCCCTACCAAAATAATCATTCTATATGATAATTATAAGGAAAAATTGATGAGAATAGTACCACCTTTGTGACATCTTCCGAAAATAGTACCACCTTTCAATAATCTGAAAATGGTTCCACTTTTATATACTATCTTCTTTAAATAAAACCAAAAACCGGTTACTTGTTGAACAAGTTATACCTACACTTTATTTAAAAAGAAAAGGAAAAAACTAAAATCTATTAAAAAAAAAGCAAGCTAAAATCCCCAATTCCAAAAAATATGCATATACCGTATCCCTTCTCCTCAACTCTCAAAAGCAAAACCTAAAAAATTGAATATCAAGTTCCTCCATCTTGTCTTGCACAACGGACGAACGACCAAGGACCGACCGACGATTTGCACAGCCAACATCATTTCAGGTCAACGACCGACGACTTGCACAACCATTGCTTCCATTTCTGTTTTTTCACCATTTGATTTCGTTCTAGTATGATTTCTTTTATCATTTGCACATCGTTTTGCCGATTTCTTTCTATTTTTCGTTAGTATTTGTGTAAGTCTTTGTTTTGTTTATTTATGAGGTTCGTTTAAGGTAATTTTGTGTGATTAGGTTCATTTTCGAGCTGGGTCTGTGGTAATTTTGTGTGATAGTATCACTTTGTGAGGTGGTTTGTGCTATTATGTTGAGTTTTGATGTTGAAGTTTTTTTCCTGATTGTGTCAATTTGTGAGGCTTTTGTATGATTGTATCGATTAATAGCGGTATGTTTATGAAAATTTGGTTTACTATCCATGAGTAGATTATTCTTGTTGTCAATGTTATGAAATTAAAGAGTTTCGATTTTTAAGTTGATGTTTGCTTGTGTTGAAGGAGACAAATGAACTCCAAAATGTTACAAGATTCTTTCCCCTTTGGTTGATTAGAGTTAGGATTTGTGTTTACGGTAATTTAGTTCTAAATCAAATAAATATGTGAACAGGAACTAATTAATGTTGGAGAGTACTTCCCATCTCATAAAAGTGACCGAAGTATTGGTAGATTATGAATGGGAAAATCCCAGACCAGTGAGTCCTATAAGATTGAAAGATTTAATTTTTCAAGATGACGACGAGTCAGAGGATGATGAGGAGTATGTTCCTTTAGATAGTGATAGTGAAACTGAAATTGAAAAGACTGCCATAATCGTTGACATTGAAGTGTTAGGCAATGAGGAAGATGAGTTTTATGGTAGTTGTTGAAGAATGGTTTCTCCATGGACGGAGGAACCATTTTTCTCCATTCTTGGAGGAGAATGGAGAAAAATGGTTCCTCCATCCATGGAGAAACCATTCTTCATGAAGAATAGAAGATATTCATTCTTTCAAACAAATGGAGTGGAGAATGAAAATCGTGGGTCTCCATAATAAAAATATTAATATTAAAATAAATTAAAGTGATGTGTAAATGAACGAATGGAGTAATGGGAGGAGAATGGATGATGGATGGGGATGCTCTAAAAATACGATTGTATCATTTTGAACTTAAATATTTATGTGATTTAACTCGACAACTTTATACTAAAGCTCAAAAAACTTACAGCAAAATACGAAACCTTTGTGATAAAACTCAGAATCTTAAAACCAGTTATACATAGAGGTCTGTGCAACTGGTTGTATGCAATTTTTGGGACGGATTAGGATCGTGACCATGAACCCTGACCCGATATATGCAGGTATGTGTCAGACTTCCATGATTAGAACTGAACTCGAATCTAATTGTGTCGATCACAGCAGATGCAGCCGACTCCACTACAGTGTGTGTCTGAGCATTGCTCTTCTCCAGATCATATGTGAATTCTGCAAGCAACACCTTCTCATCCTCCATATTCAACTCGATCATTTTCATGGCTTTGTGACCCATCTAGCCAACCATAAACCCGACAATTTTTCGGAGCGCTCGACTGATCATATGCCACACTCTGCTCATGATGAAAGTGAAACAAAACATCATATATTAGCGAAATTGACATTGACATTGACATCGACATCGACATCCTCTGATACAAAGATCTAAACAGAAGAGCTGGGAAGTGAACTATTACAGGATTTACTGTCATTTAGCTCAAAGCCTCAAAGTAAGACAATTAATTTAATTCTGACACAAAAATAATACGAGTACTGTATTATTGAATGTTCAGGATTTCCAAGTCCAAGCAATCTTCAAAGCAGGAAAATATGGAGGCCTCCAGTTCAAACGAACACATTATATGTCTGTCTCCCCCACATTACTCCAAAGTCAAAACACAATGACTCATTACAATAGTCCGTATTACATCATCAAAATAAAACACGGCTACTTTTCATTTCATTTCATCAACTTATATAAAAAGGGGGAGAATGGCTACAAGAAGTTTTGCGTAATTTCCTTTTCCTAAAATGCCCCCCTCATTCATGATATTTACAAGCTTGCCATTAGACTTGGTTACTTATAGTTTTATTATTGTCTTATATATCATTCTCTTTGTTAAATTTTTTATTTCTTACTCCATAGTTGTAGTATATTAAGAACCTTTTTAAATTGGATTTGTCTCAACCTGATTGTAATAAGGAGCGAATTATACAATTACGAGTTGGATTAATGTCGGAACACATAACTAAGATAGTTTCTTCCGCCTGTTTTTATTATCATACTAGATGTAAAGCCCGTGCGATGCACGTGCCGCTTTTTAGTGACGTTGATAAAGACACCAAATTGGATGATTGCATAAATTTGTGAAATTATACAACAGTAGAGAGTCAGTCGAAGTTAAAGTATGCCTAATAGTAAAGGAATATTATCCATACACGTAAATGTGTTTCAAAGAATCGGAGATAATATATACAGTAAAGGTCAAATTAAATTATAGGTATATATATGGTGCGTTGTATTTAAAATAAATTAAAAGACTAATTAAAATACCTTGTACATAAATATACGTAGATATAAATATTCATTGGATAAAATAGGAACATATTACAGTCAACAACGATGAAACATGTGATAAAAACAAATTTGTCATCATCATTGCACAAGTTATAATAATGAATGTTGTCGCTTAAAGTAACGATGCATATCCTTACTTATTTATAATAGTACAATTATGAATGCATTTGAAATGATAATAAAGTTTAAAATTACGACTTCGTATTTATAATGTAGATAATTTGATCACGTTAGAGTCTTAAGACCATGCGATGTGGTTGATAATCTTACTTTCTTAAATTTTTGGTTGATATCTAAGGACGAACGATTACTCGTATTTATAATATAATTTTCAATCACCTTTTTATAATTTTTTGATGTGGATTAATTTTTTGGTTGACATATAAGGACGAACGATCACTCTTATTTATCATAATAAAATAAAGGAAAAGAAAATATTTTTATTTTTATTAGGATAATAATATATGTAATAATTTTCTTTTTATTATTAATTATTTTAAAATTTTAAAATTTTAATTTTGTATTTTTAGAATTTTGTAAGAATTAAAAGATTTTTGGTTTATAGTCTTTTAAAATTCATTTTATGACTCACGATTTTTGATTAATGTATAATAACGAATTATTATTACTCTTATATAAAATCTTGTGACCTCATTATAATTTTTCGATGTAAAATAATTTTACTTAACTCTATAGTCTTTGGTTAATATCTAAGAAAGAATGATTACTCTTATTTATATAATAGAATTCTATCACATTATATTATAATTTTTTCAGTGTGAGACAATTTAACTTAAGTTTATATTCATAAAACCCTCTTTTTAAAACTTCAAAAGATTTTTTTTGATATCTAATGACGAATGATTACTCTTATTTATAGAATTATACTTCTTCATGTGAGACAATTTAACTTAAGTTTATATATATTCTTAAGAACTCTTTTTAAAATTTAAAATATTTTTGGTTTATAGTCTTAAAACATAATTGACTAAGCGTTTCACACCTTCACTGTCCAATTTTTGTGCTTTAGGAGGTGATAATCGTCGGTTTATATAGTGATAATTTTTTAGTCTTAAATGGACCAGAATTGTTTTTTTTCTTGTACAAATTTATTTAAATTTTACAAAAAATCGAGTCTCAGGTGGAGTAGGATTTTTTAATATACAAAGTTTAATATTTTTTATTTAACTTAAAAAAATATTAAAAAATTTGGACCAATCATATCGCTCGAAAAGTTCCTGCTTTATTAATATATATTGATGATTTTAAGCCGAAAAATATAAGTATATTTTAACGATGTTTTTAACGCGTGTCTACTAGATACTCCTAAAATTAATACTCGTATGTATTTTATACTTAGAGTATTTGTTGAGGGATTGATTTTGGATTTCGACAATAAATAACATAAAGGAGTGTTTTACAAACCGTGATAAAAAAATAGTTCAAAAATGAAAGATGAATGTATTAATAAATACTCCGTAGCAGTGTAGTACATTATGATGGTAAATAATGGTTGGTTTTTTGTATGAAACTTGAAAGACGTCTATATCATAGAAGCATTAGTGAATACACATACGAAGTACTCAATGTGGTTGGTAAAAATATAACCGTAATCATTTATGCCATTTTAAAACTTTGCGTCTTAAAAAATACTGTACTAGAATATCAAGGCCCGCTGGCCCGGGCATCGCCGGGCCCTTAACTAGTCTATATATATATATATATATATATATATATATATATATATATATATATATATATATATATATATATATATATAGAGAGAGAGAGAGAGAGAGAGAGAGAGAGAGAGGGAGGATCAGGGAAGTTGATAACTCCCTAACTCTCCCTTAGTGTTAATCTCACCCATCCATTAAGATTAATATGGACGGTGGATGGATGGGTTTAGATTAATAAAAAAAATAAAGGACGCTGCGGAACTGACGTGCTGCGGACAACCATCACCCATCACTCATCAATACTCAATAGCCCCCTCAACCTATCCCCAATTAATTTCCCTCCTCTCTATTCTCCCGCCCAACCCATTGCACTTCCCCATTCACCAGCTCTCAATCACTCAACGCTCTCTTCCTCTCTCTAAAAATAATCCATCTCCTTCTCCATCTCCATCTCCATTTCCGCAGCTTCTCCATCTCCAATAAGGTATGTTGAATGTTCTATTTTCGACCTCCAATTTTCTTTTTATTCCATTTTCATGAACCCTAAAAACACCAACTCCCGCATGCATGAACCATAGAAAATGATAAAAGAGCATTATTCCAACCCGATAACCCTGATTTTGAGTTAAAGTTGTTGTAGTTCTACAGTGGTTGTAGTTATAGAGTCGGAGATGAAGATTTTTTCCTTAAAACAATTAATAATCACACAGTTTTTATTCTTGATTAATCGTTATTCCTCTAGATATAACCCTAAATTTGAGTTGTAGTTATAGAGCTAAAGATGAAGTCTTTATTTCTTTGTTGAAGTTCATGTTGAAGTTCCCATAGTCGTCATTGTAAGTATGCATCTGCCATCGATTAGATAGTTCTTTGTTGAAGTTTTGCATGCTTCCTTGTTGAGGTTTACGTTAAAGCAGTGGTATAGTCACAAACTTGGGGTTTGGGAAGAAATAAAACTAACATTTGAAGAGTCATACAGAGTTGGTTGTACCGTCATACAGAGTTGCTTATACAGTCATACAGAGATTGTTGCTTGTACAGAATGATGCACACTCGTACAGAGTTGGTTGTACAGTCATACACAGTCGCACTTGTTATGATGCAAAGTCACACGCTTTATATTGTATAGTCATGCATTGTTGGTTGTATAGTCACCTGTTTGAGGCTGTATAGTCACACTCCTTATGTTGCAGAGTCGCTCTCTTTTTACTGTAGAATCACACCGTTGAAGCCGTATACTCAGTTGTAAAATCACACTCTTTACGCATGTGAAGAAGAAAATTCAAAAGAAGACCAGTAAGAATAAGGCCGTGGCAGAGAATGTAATTGATGATACATTGGTTGTAGACCAAAATTTAGGTAAGAAGAAACATAAGAAGAAGAATGTTGTTGTAAAGTCTGTTGAAGATACAAAAGGGGACCACAATGTTGCCGAGACGAATGTGGTGGAGACAGAAATCGTTGACAAAGGCAGACACAAGAAAAAAAAAGGGTGACTTTTGATTCACCGGTCGCCGACCAAAATTTGGGTAAGAAGAAACATAAAAAGAAGCATAAGAAGAAGAAGACTGTTGTGGAGTCTGTTGAAGATACATCAGGGGACCACATCGTTCCCGAGACGAATGTGGTGGGGACAGAAATCGTTGACGAAGGCAGGCACAAGGAAAAAAAGAGGATGACTTTTGATTCACCGATCGCCGATCTGGATGTGGATGAGACAAAAAGTGTTGAGGAAAGCAGGCCAAAGAAAAAGAGGAGAGTCAAATCTGATACAGTGGCCGACCCCACCTACATGAGTGTGTCTCGGAGGAAGAGGGGGGGGGACCGCAGAGAGGGTCAGCCAGATATTCACTGTAGGCCAAAGCGTTTGCACCAACTAATTGCGCAATTATCGGATGATCAGAAAGAGAGGGTGCGTGGTGTTGGCTTCGGCGGGCTCTTGGACCTGAGGATCGAATCGGTCCCCACTGACCATTCATGATGTCAAAGTACGACGTCCATGATTGCCTCCAGCTACCTTTAGGCCCTCATCCGGTGAAATTAATCCCAACACAAAATAAGAAAGGGGCAGACTCACCTGACGTGATAAGGTTAAAGAGTACCTGGCGGAAGGGGTTCGATGTGGTTGACAGCAGCGGGCCAATAACATTAGGGAGGGTGCACGAAAAGTTAATGGCAACCAAAGCCGCTGACGACAACTTTGTCCGCAGGTTCGTGTTGTTCGCGTTGTCATCATTCCTCGCGCCTACTACGAACAACTCACTGGACCTGAGTCTGCTGGCCGCAGTGGAGGACGTGGACTTGATCGGTGAACAGGACTGGTGTAGCTTTGTCCTGCAGGATCTGGTGCGGGCAGGTAAGGGGACGCGTGACCCCAACAAAGTCGTCAACTACCTCCGGGGGTGCATCCCCATTCTGATGATTGCGTACTTCCAGCGCTACGATTTCCGTAGCGAGACTTGCAGATGCGACATACCATTTATCGCACATTGGGATGCACGGAAAATAACCGATCGTCTTGCTGGGGAGCTGGAGACGGGATACCTGGGAAATCAGCTGCGTTCGAAGGTGTCGTACCCACGTACATGTAGGGAACCAGGCAGCGAGTGCACCCCCGCTATAACGATGCCCTCTGACAAACAGCACTCTAGTCCAAAAAGAATAACGACAGGGGTGGAGAGGGGCGATCAATCGGAAGGCAACGCGGTTGACGTAAGTGATCTCCCGGCCACTCTATAGATCAACAATTTATTGTTCGTGACTCGGTTTAATCTGAAAGTCTTGCCTATGTTTTAAAAAATACTGATGGTCATGGTCGTTATGATCACACTCATCCTGATGTACAGTCACATACTATTAGGTGTATAGTCACACACTATTACTTGTATAGACACACGCATTATGTTATCCAGTCAGTACTATAACCTGCACAGTCACACGCTGTAAACTGTATAGTCACACACTTTATTCCTTACAGTCACACACTTAGATGCTTAGTCATAGTTACGCTGCCAGCCTCAACACCACTGAGCTTCGCACTAATGATTTGGCTTCAACTGAATTATAGGACGACCGGCGTTTTTTTATGGAATTCCGAAGGTGTGCGCTAGCCTTTTGCGGTTTCTGTGAGCAGGCTGCCTCAAAAGTTCGAGAAATATCAACGAGGAACAATGCAGTTCCAAGTCAGGACACGTCCTCCCAACAATTCTGGGAAGATCCATCTGTCCTCCGGTATATCGATGAAGTCGTTGTGTTGGCCGGGCAGTTGAAGCAGACTACCCAGAACGCCCCCGTCGTTGAGGGCGAGCAGCAGCGCGATGCTGAAGCCTGCGGTCTGGTACGTCAAATTATGCAAGACTTGCGTGATTCTGGTTACGCGGATGAAGATATTGACAAATCAGGTTTCTACGTGGGAGATGATGATGGAACAGAGGGTTACGATGATGAGGGGACTTTTGATGGTGGCATCGTGACACCAGGTTTCTGTGAGGGGAAAGTTGAAGAGAATGATGCCGCTGTAGAAACCAACCAAGACACCGCTGTGCAAGGTTCGGTTGACATGAGTCCGACCGTAGTGGTAGCTCTACGGCAAGCAGGGTGGGGGACAGCGGACGCACGGTCAGCTTTGGATGTAACACCAGCTCCGCCCGATGCGACAGTCAGTTCTAGCCTTGAGAAGGACCTGCACAAAGCAGGCTGGGCTGTAGCAGACGTTGTTGCCACCACGCCCGCGACGGATGAAATTGTCACGACCGATACTCAACAGACAGGCGATGGTTCAGTGACCAGGACACACACGGGGGCTAAACATCATCGGTACATCTTCCACTCCGACGTGGCATTTGAGTGCATGGACACGATTCCGGACAATTTGGGCTGCACGTTGGACTGTGGAAGAGTAATGAGGGGGCAGCTTGTAATCTCTGGATTCATGTGCTCCAACATCGTCATCTTCTGGGATATCCTCAGCGTACGGAAAGACGTAATCGACTACGTCTTCGACCGGGGAACGCCACGTCCGTCAGGGTACGTACTTATTGTCCTGGTCATGTCGTTTTTAAAAATGCACGTGCTAATCGGGACTTCGTTTGTTCTGCAGCGAAATGTTGGTCGAGTACACAGCTTACGACTGTATCGCGAGGGACGACATGCAGACGCTCGAGCCTGGCCGGGAGGTGATGAATAACGTCGTTGACTGCTGGTGTAGGCTGCTGAACCACCTGGTGCACGACAAAAAAGCATCAAGAGTAACCAGTAGATGTTACTTCTCTCTTGGACATACGGTACGTTCAACCCCCAAATAAGGTGTATAATCGCACACACTTGGCTGTATAGTCACACACTGTTACCTGTATAGTCACACCTATTGTGTTGTCCAGTCACCGCTATAAACTGCACAGTCACACGCTACAAGCTGTATAGTCACACATTTTACGCTGTACAGTCGCACTCATGTCAAACACAAACTGACTACATGTATTACCATCAATGCATGTGAGGAGGCCCCAGTGTTGTCATTGTGGAAGGAAGGAGGCAGGAGCAATAAATATGACGAGGAAATATTTTACGTGTGGGACGAGTGGATAAAAAATAGTTTCTCCGACTTTGCTTTGGACTCGGACATGGTATTATCCTGGACATACTGTCTATTCGTAGTTGTTATCAACCCATAATCCTGACGCATTGTTTGCAGGTGTTTGTCCCGATCTTGACGGGTGACGAGGGTCACTACAGTTGCGCCTGCATCAACTTCAATTCTGGGCAAATAGAGTACCTCGACAACCAGTTGTACGATAAAGATTTTACAAACTTGTCTTACTATGGCATTGCTCGGACAGCGGTCAGGCCCTTTTAATTTAATATTGAATCAATTATGTGACCGGAATGTGTCTAACAACTGATCCTGTTTGAACTTGTTTTGCAGGTTAATAAGATGGGGGAGTTCATGGTACAACGAGGCTGGAGAAAGGTGAGAAGGTCCGTGCATTTAAATTGGTAAACGTTCCCTTATCATGGCAGGGAGTGGGGTACTCCGCCAATGACTGTGGAGTGTACTTGATGGTGCACATGATGCTGTACAACGGGTCCCCGTTCAACTGCACCTTGGGGACAATGGCGGCCATGAATATGTGCAGGGCGGAGATCACGGCAACCCTTATACTGAGCGACACGAACAAGATGAGGAACACTGTTCTGCAGAAAGTGATTGAGTTCGAAAAATACAAGGAATCGTTGGAATCTGCCTGTACGTTTGAAACCACTCCGGTGAAGGCAACGGCCAAGAAGCGTCTGAGCAAATCACCGAAAACACCTGCACCCACCCCCAGATCAGTCCCAGAAGAAAGACAGTCGGCGATTAAGTCTCGGATACGGGGCTGTGGAGATGGGTTGGGTTGCTCCTTGAACCAGGGTGAACCTGCCCCGGACGTCATTGTCATATCACTCATATTTCGCCTGCGAGTGGGGCTGACGAGTGGGATGCTCGGCCTGCGAAAACACACCGCCGACTACTGCTTCATCGACGATAATGGGTACGACGAAAAGTAAGTGACCGTCTTTTGTTCCTAATGCGTGTTTCACATTACACCTACTAACCGGTGTCAACAAATCCGCAGTGAACGCTTTGGGTCCTACGGCCCTCGTGCGCAGCTGGTGAGGCGTGACATTCAATCGCTCTTCTCCGCCGGTGGCATGAGCGCCGCTGTGCTGGAGTGTTGGTCGCACCTAATGAACTGGTGCGAATCAGACGACAACCGGCGTGGGTTGTCCTCCCCCGCGGACCCAACGATGGCGTGGTTCGGAATTCAACACATGGTATGCCCCCATAACCTACTACCTATCACGCTAAATAGTACAAATGATCCCCATTCACATTAAATAGTTAGAAATAATCACAAAGTTCACTTAGTACAGTCACACATGTTGTCATGTACAATCACATGCTATCAGTTGCACAGTCACACATATTGAGGTGCACAGTCACACATGTTGACATGTACAATCACATGCTATCAGTTACAATCACATGTTGATGTGTACAATCACTCTTGTCGAGATGCACAATCACACTCTGCACGCTGCAAAGTCACGCAGCTTAGTCTGTACAATCACGTGCTACTAGTGCAAATGACCCCCATTAACATTAATAGTCAGACATCACTTTGCAGAGTCACTCTTGTTGACGTGCACAATCACGGAATATAAGTTGTACAGCCACGCACATTATATAGTCAGACATCCTAGAATTTAAAGTCACACTCTGCACGCTGCAAAGTCACGCGGCTTAGTCTGTACAATCACACGCTTTAGTCTGTACAATCACACACTTTGCGATGTGCAGCCACGCACATAATATATTCCATTCTCGCATCCTGTCACTGATGACAACTAATATTCGCCATCCGTTAGGACTCGCTGAGCCGTATACTGGAACGACCCGACTTAAGTACCCCTGCGGACGAAGACACTGACGGTCTGTACGAAGCGTGGGACAGATTCATACAAGACTGCGCCGGGACATTCGACTTGAACGCCGAACTGTTGTTTTTCCCGGTGCATACTATGGGGCACTACGCGTGCGTGTGCGTCAACTTTAGAGAAAGAACAGTTGATATCCTCGATCACCAGACACATGCCCCAGGGTCGCATATGTTCCGGGTGTCCAGCGAGATAGTAAGTTGCACGTATATGCTTTATTTCACCACGTCAAAAATATTCTACTGCTTGGTGCTGATGTTTACTATTACCTAATACTGCAACAGATGCAAGCATTGAGGGTCTACATGGACGAGAAAGGGCTGATTAAGGGCAGTCATCTTGCGGATTTTGAGCATCGCCAAGTAAAATTGGAATGGCAGAGCGCCCGGAAGAATGATCCGGAGTCCGGCATTTTCTGCTTGATGCACATGTGCCTGTACGACGGTGCGCCGTTCACCCACACTGATATGGGGTCAAAGGTCGGGAGGCGTTACTTATCGTTCGAGGTGGCAGCAAGTCTCGTACTTGCTGACATGAATGAAGCTCGCGACGACGTGTTACCGAAAATTCGCGCTTTCATAAGAAATGCTGCGCGCATATGGATCGAAATCGATGAAAAGCGTAAACTGGGGAAAATCGTGGAACGAAAGACCTCAACGAAACGTAAGGCATGAATGTGTAGTGGAGTAAAAACGTTTTTTTGTGAATATAGAAAAAATCTCATGTTCGAGTATCTTCTGAGTATCAGGGTCGCATGTGCGACGTGATACAGTCACGCAACTTCTGACTCACAGTCACAGCCAAACTCCTGCAGAGTCATGAAGACGACCACAAAATCACCATTTAATTATACTAACTACCCCTGCATATATGTCCATCCATTTGCTTTCAGATTATTTCACCTTAAAAAAAACCGATGGTTCCCTTATTTACAGAAGACACGAAAAAAAACAATACATGCACCGTAAAATCGGATTATTTCCCAAAAAGGAAACGATGATTTGAAAACGATGTCGAGAAGATATAAACTGTACATTGAGTGATGTTTGTGAGTGTGACTGCGAATTGATGTTTGTGAGTCTCAATGCACATTGAGAACACAAACCATCACCTCACTCTGCTGACCCTATTTACTTTAGAAGGATAGGGCCCCCACCTAACGCAATTAATATTTACCGCCCCTTTACTGCCTCCCCCCTTCAAATACCAAAACCATTTTTACACCAACTACTTCCAACTTCACCTCTTTAAACCTAACAAAAAATGGCAAGCAAAATAGAAGAAATCAGAAAAATGATCGAGGAGTACGATGGTTTGTTGAATACCACTAGATCAAATGAATTAAGAGCCATGCAGCTAGTTGCTCCTGCCATAGACGCGAGGACCTATATGGCATCCATTGGCAGTACAGAAAAGGAGACCGAACTGGTCGACTACATCGAATTCTTGATGAAAAAGTGTATTGGATGTTTCCACACTAAGAAAGCGTTGCAGTGTGATTTGGCCAACTTGAGGAAGATGCTTCAAAAAAACGGGGGTTAATTATGCATGTAGCGAAAATAAAGGGTGTAATGGTATCATATTTCAAGTACTGGATGTTTTAATGTGTTTTGAGATATAAAATATATAAGTAATGGATGTTTTTACGTTTCAAGAATATTTTTATGTTGTTTCAGAATGTGACTTCTCTATTTTTTTCACTATTTCTCTATCGTTGTTTCGCAATTTCTCTACTTTTAGGTTTCTACGCTTCATTTTGGAGAATCACTGTCAGTGTGTTGTAGAATCACAGACATTATCTTGGACAATCACACTCCCACAATGCTACTGTAGAGTCACACCCTGCCTACTGTAGAGTCACGTTCATTGTATTGCACAATCACACTCACTTGTTTTGTGTCAACCAAGTATTAAGTTAGTACTGTTTGTAGCGTTTAAAGATAATACATTCCAGAACAAAAACAATTTTGTTTTACGACTACGCCATATTAGAAATAATTAAGATCGACAAAACCGAATATGTAGAGATGAATGTGAAGGGATGTTTGTGAGTCTCAATTTATCGTTGGGAAACACAACACCCACCTCAATCTCTTAACCCTAATAAATATATGAGAATAAGCCCCTCACCTAACCCATTAAATTTTCACCCCCCCCCCCTTTACTGCCTAACCCATTCATTTTCAACCCCTTATTTACTGCCTCCCCCTCTTTAAATACCAACACCTTAACCATTTCAACTTCACCACTTTTACCAGCCACTACATACAACTCCACCACTTTAACCTTATAAAAAAAATGGCCAACAAAATAGAAGAGGTCAGAAATTTGATCGAGGAGTACAATGGTTTATTGGATTCCACTGTGTCCAATGAATTAAGAGCCATGCAGCTAGTCGCAACTGCAATTGACGTGAGGCGCTTCGTGGCGTCCACTGGTGATACACATAAAGAGGCCGAACTGGACAACTACATCCAGTTCTTGATGAAAAAGTCTATGGAGTGTTTCCGCACAAGGAACAGGTTCCAGCGTGACTTGGCCAACTTGAATAAGATGCTTAAAAAGTACGGAGGTTAAGTATGTATGGGTTAAGATGTGCCGTTTAGTAATGGTCATTTTTATGTGTTTTAAGTTTTAATGAATGTTAAAGTGTAGCGTTTAATGTTCAAGTGTAGCGTTTAATGGATGTTTTCCGCACTATGTCATAGAATATTTTCCGCGTTTTAGGGTATGCAAGTATTGCATGTTGTGTAAGGGATGGACTTTTTCTAAAGTACAAATATTTCCATCACTATTGCGCTATTTCTCTATTTCCATCGCTATTTTTCTAATGTACAGACACATGGTGTATAGTCACGCTCAACAAGTTTAATAGTCACACTAGACATGGTGTATAATCACAGTCATCATGTCATAGAACTAGTTTAGGTTGCTACACTTCATTTTGGAGAATCACAGTCAGTGTATTGAAGAATCACAGTCATTATCCTGTACAATCACACTTCCACAATTAGTGAAACCACTGTCCACATCTTGTTCTACAATCACACACTGAATGCTGTAAAGTTGCACTCATTGTGTTGCACAATCACACTCACTTGTTTCGTGTCACCCAAATATTAAGGGCATAATATTCCTATACAGCTGTATTTGTAGCCAAAGATGCTGCATTCCAGAATAAAAAAGACTGCTATTTCAATGTATTCTTACAGTCAAAGGAACAAAAACAATTTTACGGACCCCCATGCTTTACGACTACGCCATATTGGAAATAATTAAGGTCCGCAATAGCATATACAATATCACGGACCTTGACCATTTCAAACGTCGACAAGTCTTTATGTTTCACAAAGCAGGAAATCGCCCCCATAATCTAAGACTTAAACCATATTCAAAATGATTGAGGTCCGCAATATACGGAAAAAATGTCGCGGACCTTGACCATTTCAAACGTCGACAGCCTTTGTATTTCCAAAAAGAATGTTCCTAAGTAACAGATGATATTCATGAAGAATCCTCCTCGGCAATCCCTGCCGGGTCCTCCTCCTCCTCCTCCTCCTCCTCAACATCAACAGGTGGGTACTCAGCAAATGGGTTGGGGCAGTTCCTCTTGTCATGGTGCCCCATCCTCTTGCAGTTCTTGCACAGTCGTTTAGGCTTGGCAGCAATTGCAGCAGCCTTTGCCTTAGAAGAAAGCATCCGCTTCCCACTGCCCTTGTTCTTGGCTTTCTTCGGGGGCAATATGTTTATTTCAATTGAGTTCGTACAGCCGAGGATCTCCTTTAATTCTTGCGTCTTGCTAAATGGCACAGCAGAGACAATATCGGACCTGAAGTCGCGAATGACGTCAGCTAGATTACTAACGTCTTCCTTACCCATTTTGCTGACATGACTGACGGTCTCATAGAACTCCGAGAACAGCCTCGTGACTGTAACAGCCTTCTCATCGCGTAGACGACTCTCTGACAGGGGACACGCATTAACATTACGTAGAGCATCCTTTGTCCATCTCCATGCCACGTACCGTTCCGGGATCGTCTCCCGTCCTTTCGAAGAGTATATCCAAATGGCGTGCCTGCAAAGAATTCCATACCGACAGAACTTCCTGCATGTACACCTGACCTCACAGGTACCTGCGAGTGCATTAAAAAACACATAAAGAGTGCGACTGTTGACCGTACAGACAGTGGCTACGCAACGTACGGAATGAGACTCCGTAAAGGTATGATCACAACCTTGACAGGATACAGTCACACCCATAATGCTGCATAGTCGCAGTCCTTACGACGCAGAATCAAACGAATTGCGTTGTACAATCACACCCACCGCGATCCAGAGTCGCACCCTTTATTGTGTACAGTCACATTCAATGAATTATGGAAAAAAACTCGTTACGTTTAGAATCAAAACGTTTAGATCATATAATATGTCTACACGAAATGGACAGTGACTTTCTATGCCAGTACCTGGGTTGTATTCAACAATGTAGATGCGGTCCCGGATGGAGTCCAGTACTGTTGTCGCTTCAATCCCGTCCTTCTCCTGATACCCACGAACGCTGCACGTGTACAGCGAAAACTTAACCTCTTCCTGAAAGTGTGCAAAGGCGACGTGCGTGTAGATCCTTGCCGCGTGGCTCTCCATCGGATTCGTCGATACAATTTTGGGGAACGACTGCCGGTTATCGTTGTCTAGCCTCTTCTGCATGTGCCTTTGTTGGTACATCGCTCTTTCGAAACGCATCCAGAACTGGACCAACGTACCATTGTTGTCTTCAAACTTTTTGAAGAAACTGTTCTCACTCTCTGATCTCTGCGTTGTTCTCATAATTCCGGACATCCTCACCTCCCTGCAATGCGCGGCGACCCATTTGCTCCTCTCTTTGAACATATTTTCGAACCATTCGATCCCAACAGCATCATGGTCGATCATAATCCGCCCCCACCTGTCGTCGAACTCCGACGCCTCGATGTCATCATCCCATATAATTGCATTGAGAGCTTTTACAAAGTCCGAGGCCTCTTCTCTTGATCTGCCATACTTTGTTGGAACCTTGTTCATGATGTGCCACGTGCAGCACCGTTGGTGCGCTGCTTTGAATATTTCGGGGACGGCTTTTAAAATTCCGGGATCCTGATCTGTAATGATATAACACGGTTCCTTCCCGCCCATGGCTTCCAGAAACCGGGAGAGGACCCATATAAATGACTCGTAGTCCTCCTTAAATAACAACGCCCCACAGAACGTGACAGACCGTTTGTGGTTTTCCATGCCAATGAACGGTGTGAACACCATGGAATACACGTTGGGTCGAACGAAACTGCATCCCCAAATGCCGCGTAATTCCTTCGAGCTGCACCATCCGCCCAAATGACCCTGCGTAAGCTTCCGTCTGTATCCACATCGTAGTCAAAGTAGAAATCCTCCTGACTGTCCCTCAAACTCTTGAACCGGTCTATGAACAACTGACCATCCTGCTCGTGGACGAAGCACTTGACGTCCCTCCCCCAGTTCTTGAAATAAACCAACGATGCTCCGATGTTCTGATATCCGCCCGACAACTCCTTGCACATCCTGTATGTTCGAGTCGCCCCGATCTTCAGCTGCACACACAAAAAAGAAACTGCATTGGTCTCGCACAGTTGGCAGTCAAACATACACTAACGACATTGTTGACAGACATTACGCACCCTCGAGTTGCAGACGATCAACTCCTTGTGATATCTTGATAGATTTCGAGATGACTTTTGAAACTCTCTGTCCTTGACCATCACAAGATCGTGGTTGTGTTCCTTGATGAACTCTTCAATATAAAACCCCCCGGTCATTGCACAGAGCCTAATTCTTGCTCCACATTGCGTCCTCGTCGCCTTCGTAATCCTCTTGGGTTCGTACGATCCCACGTACTCTTGCCCCTCCTTCTCTCCCGTGCTCTACAGCTTCACCATGCTCTGGATGGCTGTTTTGCCCTCCTTGTTACAAGCCAACAATTTCTTCTTGATCGACCCATCAAATGATCTAGTTGTCGTGTACCTCTTCGCCTCGAAACCAACATAAAATGCGTAAGCTTGATAAAACTTGAATGCTCCATCGATGTCCACGAACTTCTGCCTTACGTAAGGGACAATCACTGTGTCTTCAACTGGCATATAGGTTGGAACAAAAAATAAATTATCAAAGGTTGGACACTATCAAACTTGCAACGCACGCATTCATCTCTGACCTTATTGACAAAGGTGTGACTTTTCTTGACAACGACTGTGACTTTGCGTGTATAACAACATGATTGTTAGATCTTAACACCCGCACCGCATAACAAAAGCAAGTACAACTACAACCCCAGATGCAATACCAACAATAATAAATATATACGGAGTATATATTTTCTCAACAACAAAAAAAACACCCGCAATAATAAATATAACAATCATAAGGAAACGAAATAATAATATGCAATACTACAACTGCAATTGGGTATGATTATGAACAACTAAACATATTGAGTATGACTGTCTATCATATTGAGTATGACTGTCACGTTATAACGGTGTGACTCTGCAAAAATATCAAACCAACCAAAACAATGTTCGACTGCACATTTTCCTGGCTCTTCTCATTTAACAAAAAAAAATATATCCCCCCTCTATATATCCCCCCTCTTTTCAATCCATCTTACCTCCTGCATGTTGCCCAGAAATATCCCCCCTCTATATAAAACTACAACTACATGCAACCAACAAAATAATAATTTGCCTTGGTTAATATCCACAACACATAAGAACTACAAGTACAACTACAAACCAGTATGCAATGATAGATATAACAATGATAAAGAAACCAACATAAATATTTGGAATAATAAAGAACCTTCAACATAATACAGCAGAACAACTACAACAACAGTGAACGTGTGACTGTCTATCATATTGAGTATGACTGTCACGTTATAACGGTGTGACTCTGCAAAAATATCAAACCAAACAAAACAATGTTCGACTGCACATTTTCCAGGCTCTTCTCATTTAACAAAACAAATATATATGTATATATCCATGTTACCTCCTGCATGTTGCCCAGAAATTATCAACTGCACATTTTGATCATCGCGTGGTTCTTCGAGGTACAACACCATGAGAGCATAAAGACGTACAGCAATTTACGAGTTAGGGTTTAGTTATTCTGATATATACATGTAATGGTATAGATAGAGGAAAGTTTTTTTATTAAGGATAAATTTCGAATTTTAGGATGATTTTGGTGAGACATTTTGGTGAGAAATTTGGGATGATTTTCAATTTTGGTGAGGGGGATATCCCCCCTCTTCTCAATCCATCTTACCTCCTGCATGTTGCCCAGAAATATCCCCCCTCTATATAAAACTACAACTACATACAACCAACACGTAAGAACTACAAGTGCAACTACAAACCAGTATGCAATACTCAACAACAACAACAAAAAAAATACAATGATAGATATAACAATGATAAAGAAACCAACATAAATATTTGGAATAATAAAGAACCTTCAACATAATACAGCAGAACAACTACAACAACAGTGAACGTGTGACTGTCTATCATATTGAGTATGACTGTCACGTTATAACGGTGTGACTCTGCAAAAATATCAAACCAAACAAAACAATGTTCGACTGCACATTTTCCTGGCTCTTCTCATTTAACAAACCAAATATATATGTATATATCCATCTTACCTCCTGCATGTTGCCCAGAAATTTTCAACTGCACATTTTGATCATCGCGTGGTTCTTCGAGGAACAACACCATGAGAGCATAAAGACGTACAGCAATTTACGAATTAGGGTTTAGTTATTCTGTTATATACATATAATGGTATAGATAGAGGGAAGCTTTTTTATTAAGGATAAATTTTGAATTTTAGGATGATTTTGGTGAGAATTCTGGTGAAAAATTCTGGTGAGAATTTGGGATGTAGAACTTGGTGAGAAATTTGGGTTGATTTTCGAACTTTGGTGAGGGAGTGAATTTTGTTGATGGAAAGGGTGATAGATTTGGTGATAGAAATGGTGATGGCATGCTGTACTTTGTCATGCTGCTGCCTGCTGCTTGTCTCTTCACGGACATATTCTCCCTTTTTTCTTTTTCTTTTTTTATTAATCTTAGTCATCCATCCAAACCAAATCAAGGGTCAAAAACAAAACTTCCCAACTTCCCACTTTTAACCAAACTCCTTTGATCCCTTTATATATATATAGAGAGAGAGAGAGAGAGTTGAGATCGGGTGAGAACCCATCTCTCAATGAGAACTGTGAGAACTATTTAGAGCCCTTAGATCTTATTCACATCTAATGCTTGACATTATTCTTAAAAACATCCCATCTTCCTTTAACAAAATAAACCAAATCCGTTTCTCTCTCTCTTCCTTCTCTTTCTTTCTCTCTTTCTTCTCATTCCCTTCATCAACAATGTCTGAAATTGAAGAAAAAAAATTCTACAAAATTCACCAAAAATCAAGAAAAGGCAGATGAAGCTTTGTTCATCAATGCAAATTCAGGAAATTTGTTGCCTAATCTTAATAAATTAGGGTTTCGGTGTTCATAAAATTGGGAAATTATATACAATTGAGGATTTCTTTAATAAATTAGGGTTTATATTTTCGTCAAAATCATTAAATATGTCCACTTGATTAGAGATTTTTGTGTAATTAGGATTCTTGTATATCAAATTAAGGGTTCTTGTTTTCTCTGAACACCTATCGTGGAATTATTCAATGCTTCATTTCCCTCTAATTATACTTCTATTAATCATCTTATTTGTTACACTACTTTTACAGTAGTAGTTGTAGTCACATTACAATTTAAAAAGGGTACGTTAAAAGTGAAAAAGAGTACACTAAAATTTAAAAAGGGTACGTTAAAAGTGAAAAAGGGTACACTAAAATTTAAAAAGGGTACGCTAAAATTGAAATTAAAAAAAGGTACGCTAAATTGAAATTGAAAAATGGTAAGTAGCTAGAATTGAAAAAGAGGTATGCTAAAAGTGAAAAATGGTACGCTAAAATTTAAAAATGATACAATAAAATTGAAATTGAAAAGGGTACGCTAAAAGTGAAAAAGGGTACGGTAAAATTGAAATTGAAAAATGGTACGTTAAAATAGAAAAAATGGTACACTAAAAGTGAAAAAGGGTACGCTAAAATTTAAAAAGGGTACACTAAAATTAAAATTAAAATTGAAAAAGAGTACGCTAAAATAGAAAAAAGGGTACGCTAATAGTGAGAAAGAGTACGCTAAAATTGAAATAGGGTACAACACAATTTAAAAAGAAAATTAAATCGAGTAGGGCTAGAAAAAGAAGAGTTTGTATTTCATATAAAATCTGTACAAAAGAAAATTAAAGGACAATATTTTAGATGAACTCTTAAATCAATCAGGAAATTTGAAGAAAAAAAACGATAACACACCATTGCTGAGATTATTGCAATTATATTTGCCGACGATAATATTGTTACTATTGTAATGAATTAATGAATTTAATTGAATAAGTTAATCATAAAATGATTAATTAAAAAAAATTAAAACTACTTAGGTTATTGGGGTTCAATACCAATTGTGATGAATTAATGGATTGAAGAAAAGCTGATTGAAAATTTGATGGATTGAAGAATCGGATTCAATGGTCGATTGAAGAATTTATCGATTAAAGGATTATGGGTCGAAGAATTTTGTAGAAAGAGAAGGAGTTACGGGTTGAAGGTTGAAGCAATTGTGATGAATTAATTTGATTGAAGAATTTTGAAGAATCCAACGAATGAGATTGAACACTATGATCCAATGGCTCATATTATAGTTCTCACAGTTCTCATTGAAGGGGTGGTTCTCACATGAACCTAAATCTATATATATATATATATATATATATATATATATATATAGAGTCGAGATCGGGTGAGAACTCATACCATGGTGAGAACCGTGAGAACCCCTTGTTTCAACCTTTATTTTTTTACGTGAAAGCTAAATTTAAGTTGGCAGACTCCCTCTCTTGTTTCCCTCTATTCATTCCTTCGCCCCCTTCTTGTTTACTCTGTTTTTTTTTTCATCAATTCACCAAAAATCAAAAAAGCGCAGATTAAGCTTCATTCCTAAATTCAAATCAATTAAACGAGGTTTGTTATCTAATCTGAATAAATTAGGGTTAGGGTTTTGATTACATCCAGTCTAATTGTCTGTCGATTCCGATTGTAAGTTCATAAACCCTAAACCCTAACTTTAATTTCCCCCAAATTTCCCATTTCACCCTGTTTTTTACCAAGAGATCTGATTTTTTATCATATTTATGGTTGTTATCTTAGCACACTGCAATGTCTGAACAATTCGTATTGCTGTTTGTTGCTACCAGGGTTGTGATCTGATTTCCAAACATGATTTAGGGTTAATTTTAGGGTTGATTGGTTAATTAGGGAATAAATTAGGGATTATTCATTCTTCATTTGTTTAGTATTGTATGATTAAGATGGCTTATAGGCGTAGCATTTGTACTCGAGCTACTCTTTTTGCCCGTCGATTTAACCCTTCGTTTAGTTACATTTCTCATGATCGTGATGATACTAGCAAGAGGAGCGAAGAATCAGGTTGTCGGAAAATCAATGATTTTTTATCTGAGAAAAGGTGTTTGGGGACTTACATGAGGAGTATTTCGGGACCTGGAATCGGGTTTTGTAATTAGAGAGCAGTTTTGGGGGAAATTGGGTTGGTAGTCATAGGTTTATGTCAACTAATATTGGGGAAGGAATCGATAAAGTCGAGTTTTTGAGTGATGCTCCGGTTTTGAATAAAGAGTACACTGAAATAGAAAAAGGGTACGCTGAAATAGAAAAAGGAGGGTACGCTGAAATAGAAAAAGGTACGCTGAAATAGAAAAAGGGTACGCTAAAATAGAAAAAGGGTACGCTAAAATAGAAAAAGGGTACGCTTAAATTGAAAAAGGGTACGCTTAAATTGAAAAAGGGTACGCTAAAATTGAAATTGAAAAAGGGTATGCTAAAATTGAAAAAGGGTACGCTAAAATTGAAATTGAAAATGGGTACGCTAAAATTGAAAAAGGTACGCTAAAATAAAAAAAGAGTACGCTAAAATTGAAATTGAAAAAGGTACGCTAAAATTGAAAAAGGTACGCTAAAATTGAAAAAGTGTACGCTAAATTTGAAAAAGTGTACGCTAAAATTGAAAAATGGTACGCTAAAATTTAAAAATGATACACTAAAATTGAAATTGAAAAATGGTACGCTAAAAGTGAAAAGGGGTACGGTAAAATTGAAATTGAAAAAGAGTACGTTAAAATAGAAAAAAGGTACACTAAAAGTGAAAAGGGTACGCTAAACCAGACATCAATGAAGTGCAATTATAAGAGATAAAACTATAAAAGGAATAAAAATATAGTCAAGTAGGCAATTGAGTACTGTCTAAACCGGACATCAAAACGAATGCTAATATGTACTCCGTACATAAGAAAACATGAAGTGCAATTATAAGAGATAAAACTATAAAAGGAATTTGGACGTCACCAACGGAAAAAGACCTTGAGAGTTGTCATCAAAAGCTGGACTTACAATTGTATCTGTGTCACCTGAGGTAACATTAACACCTTCACAGAGTGCTCGGGCAACATCTTCAAGCTCAATCTTCACAAAGTGAAGGGTTTGCAAGCCAATGTGCTCACTAGACAGGGTTGAAATTGGGGGAAATTGGAGGAAGTTGGACAATAGCGGCAGAAACACGAACAACACGAACAAAAGCGGCAAACTAGAGTGAAAAAATCGAAAATCGAAAACTAGAGTGACAAAATCGAAAATAAAAATTGCAGATGAGAAAATCACAAACCTAAAATCGCGGATGAGATATTGAGAGGATTGATTGAAGGATTAAGCAGCAAACTGATTGATTGAAGGATTTGAGAGGATGATTGAAGGATGAGAGGATGAACCACTCTAAAATCGCAAGTCGAGCGTTGAATTGGGGAAAAAATGAAAGATATGATGACTAATAATAATTAGAGCGCGTGTTTTCGTTTTTTGGTTAATCGGGAAATAAAATTAATCGTGGGAATAAAATTAATCAGGGAAAGTTAATCTCATTCATCCATTCACATAATAATAATCTGATGGCTGAGAAAAGTTCTCACAGTTCTCATTAAGTAGGTGGTTCTCACATGAACCTAAATCTATATATATATATATATATATATATATATAAAGGAGGAAGTTTTCGTTGTGAGATAATTACTTAAGCTTATGGTCTTAAAAACTCTTTTTAAAACTAAAAAAATACATCATTACTCTTGATTACAATATAGAATTTCATCAACTCATCATAATGTGAAATGATTTTAAGTTTGTACTCTTATATATATTAAATGTCTTTTAAGACTTAAAAGTTTTTTGATCGATATTTAAAATTGAATGATTACTATTATTTATAATATAGAATTACATCACCCCATCATAATTTTTCGATGTGGGATAATATAGTCTTAACAATAAAATACTTGCACCACATCCATCAAAATAAATACTTCTACCATCATGGTGAAGAGACATGATTCATCCAAATTCATCCCCATTTCAGCATGATAAATGAAAGGAACGAAGGCTTACTTCAAATCCAAATCCCAACCGTATTACGAAAATGGAGCACCTCAAAAGACAAAGAATCCAAACGGTTTAACCAATACTCAACTATGATTTGTCACACAGACTCCTACTTGGGAGCAAGTGCAGCTGTGCGAGGGTCGGACAGAGCTATTAAATGAAAAAAAAATCCCAAAATGGTATCCACTATCAAAGTGTATATCGATATATTGAAGGCTATGCAGAAGTGTATTATTCTAATAACGATTTTTGTCTCATGAAGAATGGAGATGTGTCGGAATCAGTCGAAACAAGCTTCCTACTCCATGTTATATGTCGTGTCAGAGGGTTCTAATAATCGTGATTAGGCATTATGTTCCTATCGAAAAAAATTCGCAATTTAGGACAACTTTCATCCTTTCGAAAATAGGCAAAAATTAACGATTTTGAAGGTTTTTTTTTTTTGATGAACGAGGGAACCCGCAGCCGCTACCTTTCTGGTGCGCACTGGGTAAACCCTCGGGTGTACGCATAGGGAAGTCTAGAGGCATAGTCTCAAACCATACAACTCCCACAAGTTCGCGCTTGCAGGGGCTCGAACCTGAGACCCTTGGGCCGATGACCACAAGTTTTAACCACTAGGCAACACCCTTATGGGCGATTTTGAAGGTTATTATCCACGTTTTTCCGACCTTTTGGGTCTCGGTATAAAATAGTTTCATATTCACACTGAACAAACCTTACTTAATACGGAATATATACATAATGTACCGGTGTATTGCAAGGGTCATTTGGTTACCAATACAGCCTTTTAATGGCCATACGATTATTTTTTTAGACATGTCGGAATAAGTCGAAATCATCTTTATACTCATTTTTGAAACGGTCAGAGTATCTAGTAATCATTATGCGACATTTTGTTCTTACTGACAAGTTTTTGTGATAAAATTAATCGCGCTTTAGAGCAACTTTTACCGCTTTCAAAAACAACCGAAAATGATTGATTTTTAAGATTATTATCCACATTTTTTCAATTTTTTTGGTCCCGAAATAAATTGATCCTTATTCGCAAATAAAAAGCCCCAGTGTAATGTCAGGGTTATCTGGTATTCAAAGAGACGGTTAAAACCCAAAACATTGTTTTTTGAGAGGTGTTGGAATCAGTCGAAACAAGATCTATATACTTCATTTCATATCGTGTTAGAGGATTCTAATGATCATTATTCGACATTTTGTTCTCATTGAAAAGTTTTCATCAAAAAATATTCGCGCTTTAGAACAACTTTCACCGCTTTCAAAAATAGTCAAAAATAACCGATTTTGAAAGTTATTGTCCACGTTTTTCGGCATTTTGGGTCCCAAAAAAATTGGGTCTATATTCACGCTGAACAAACTACACACGAAATAAAATGTTACGGCATATTATGAGGGTCATTTGTATTCGCTCTGAAAAACTTTACACCAACTAAAATATCTTACGAGTCTTCAATAGGACTTTGATATGCCATAAAATTGTTTTTTGAGATATGTCGGCATCAGTCGAAGTAAGCTATAAACCCAATCACGTATTCTTCAACCTTAATCCTACACAAAATCCTATAAATCCGATCTTCCCAAACTTGAAATATATTCAATTTGTGTTTTATCGGAACCCAATGCCCGATGATCCGAGCCACCTTGTAACTAATGCCTTTTTTCCTATCAAGGAAATAATCTGAGTGGAGTTGCTAGTGATGAGTAGTAGAGAAGTAGAGAAGAAGAAGAAGTCCGGGAAAATAAGATAACACGAGTAATAATCTACTCATACCAGATGCATGAAGAAGAAATGGTCTTAAAAAATGCATGAACATGTCTTAAAAAACCTCACTCATCCCAAGAACTAAATATTTAACACGAGCTACATAATAAGTCTAGACTCCTCATATTATAATTATAATCATAACAAATTCAGAAGCAGTATAAACGCGGATTCGAATACCATCCTACTAATTCGACTTGAAAAGTGGAGTCAGGACTCAGGACCTGCTGCCGGAGGGATGCTTTATCGACAATCTCTTCTCTTAAGCATAGCATTATTGGAAGACAATGCAGACACTTGAATGATGCCAATATATTACTGGTAGGACTTAGGAGTACGACTCGGCCCCCTGCTTCCCCAACTTCTGGATATCCTCAGGTGACAGTATTTTTATATACCATACATTGTTCACAAATGCTCTGCATCCCAAAATCACCATCTCATCTCAGTTAGAACTAAATGTTTAGTACGAGTATTCAATATAGTATTATGATTATGATGCATAGAAGAAGACTTACTCCCAAGGGTCGTCTCCAAGGAGAAGAACATCATTCTCCCTGTCGACAAATACAAGCTGCCAGCCTGATCTCAGAGGGTCGTCTAATTTCCCCTCTATTCCAAACATCTGTCCCAGCTCCTCCCGCAGCTCATGGTAGCTGCTGAACCGAGAGATGTCTAACGACCGCCCAACCGATCCTGATCGATAAACCTGATTTCAACCAACCAACCAACCAAGTTGTTAGATACACATACATAATCCACTGACGAAGAAACATAGACATGTAACAAGTACCTTGACAAATGTCCTCGCTGTGGTGGACAACTCACCCTGCCCTTCACTGAGCAACTCTGGGGAGCTGCTACTACCACCACCACCGTACATAGAAGTATGAAACCCAGACGGAATCGAGCATAGGTCAGTATCAGTTGACGGGATGCGATAATTGGTTGGCATTGTCATGGGTAATACCAGCCCAGAAGAATCAAGATTAGCACCAAACACGTTATGATTCTGCCCATCTAAGCTACAATTTCCAGTCTCCAAGGAACCATCTTTCCCTGGGTATGGTGGTAAGGACCCAGCATCCCCAAACGCATTGATGGGCGTGTACAAGTTCGAAGATACCAAAGAACCATCTAAATGATTGATGCTTGATATGTCTGACAAATTACCAATACCTTCAGAACGTATAGGACCCAGCATGTTATTAGTTACAGGTGAATGAGAATGACTAGAACTAAAGATTCCGGTTTGTGCAGGGTTCTCAGTTTTTCCAAGGGATGACGAGAGACTAGACTGTTGCCTGCTCTGCATTTCATTGCTCTGTAGTGAAAATGACTCAGGTCCACATTGCTGAAGGTTTTGCAATCCATCCTGATGTAACATTCGAGGAGGGGCATTGTCCTTGGAAACTTGAGACTGCCCTAGAAAGTTCTGTTGGTTAAGTGATGGATGGACCATTTGCTGTTGTTGCTGCAACATAGGAACTTGGCTGCTAGCCTGTTGAAGATAATGCATAGGCTGCTGGTACTGCATCAATTGGGGACTGACGATATCACCACCTCTTAAATTATGCAAATTGGATGATAACAAGGCTTGATACTGCTGAGTTTGACTATTAACGGGAAGCATACTGTCAGCTCTTGTCGGCATCCAGGGAAACATACCCATGGACTGGAAATTCAAGGAGTTTAGTCCCTGTTCTCCACCTTGTCCTCTCAACCACAATAAGCTGTTTGTTGGGTCATCCATAGTATCTGCAAGATGAATTCAGCCATGACTCAATGAAAATTCACCGCTTATGATATTGTAAATGAGTCGGGTGATGCAATTTGTGATCTAATTTTTGTCACTAGTCACCCAAAAAAGTAACCATTAAGCATTTAACACAAGGGTAAGGTTGTACACATAAGCCTTCTTTATCTCGCCACGACTCGGAGCGTAGAACCTTTTTATGGTGCTAGAGTAATGTTATTGTTGTGATATTTATAAGCAAAAGCCTTAAATAAGATACGTAGAGTGCACAGTACATGCTTATAAGACGTTCATGGAAAAGACAACAAAAAAATCGACAAACAAGCACGAATGGCTGGATGTTATACAGCAACTTTTTTCAACTTGGGCTATGACCAATTTGTTAGAAAAGTTGGTTAATGTATTTGTTGCAGGAACATGTTAATAAGTGAATGTCTACCTTAGCATGAAATATGACATTTGTGTTTCAGAAAACTGAACTATGCTACTGTACATAACACAAGATTAACTTCCAATGTAATTGCAGAGCACAATTATAGTCAAAATGGTTTTGGAAGGTAAATTCTGATTGCTAGGTACCTGGAAGTTATAGATATGTTCCATGTCTCCACGGAAGGGAACTCACATCTATTAACACCTAATGAGTAATGATTACGACTTAGTCACAACATGAAACTGGGGGTTTAACATAAATCTCAGACAAAATCATCACAATGAAGCCGTCAATATGAGATTACCCACATGAATTATTTCCTTTCATTACACCCTGTACGAGGGCCTGTTTTTCAAACCCAAGTAATCCCATTTCACATGCATCCAGTTATCTTTTAATAAGGTCTTCCCTTGCCCCTCATATCTTATCACTTCCGCACTCTTCAAGTCTTCAAACTGATGTCTCACTTGGTCGCCATCAAACGTTGTCTGACTTATCTCTACTCCACCTAATTACTTCAATTATCAGTACTTGTATCGCTATGCAACCACATTAGCGCACAAACCTACATCACTTTCATCTTATGTCACCTTCATCTTATGAAGGTGAAATTGCTTGATGCCTTGACACTGAATTTCATCAAACATTACAAGCCTAATTGTGGTGTGAATATGTGATAACTTTTCCTATAATCTATTAGGCATGCCAGAATCACATATCATGTGCCACCTACCCTTCAAATCAGAATTTTCCTTTAATGCTTAGAGATGAGAATTTCTATAAGTCTAAAAATACGGGAGTAATTGTTTCCTTTTGGAGCATATTAGGATCATACCACTGACATCTTACAAGTACGGGTGAATATGACCAAACTACTTGGACAAACAATCTTTTTGTGTCGAAAAGTTTCAAACTGATAAAGTACCAAGAATATTGAACCTAAAGCTGTCTGTTAAACTCTCCCCCTCTACTTAATCTCACTCCAGTGTTGGTTCTTACACACTAGGGTACGCAAGAAATGCAAAATAACAATTGATATAAGTTTTATTTTCCTAAACGAAGAAAGAAACAAAAAAAAATAGAAAGGGAGAATAATAAGAACTCTACAATACCTGGTAGCGAAGACGCTCCTGTATGCCAGGGCCTTTTGAGCCGCAGAGGAAAGAGAGATGGATACATGGGGAAGGTCGTTAGAGGTTCAATTTCCCATAATGATACCCGGGGTTGTCTCTCTCCGGCAGTTGACTCATCCCATCCAACCTGCATAAAATACACACCCGAGATCAAAATCTACAGGAAACAAGCACATATAATGAGAAAATTAAACGGCAAGTCTCCTCTGAGACAGTCAATAATCTACTGCAAGATCACGTCACAGCTGAAACTAAATAGTAGTCTTCGTCAAATAATCACGTAATGGTGAAGTGGTACTATGGTAGGGAGCAATTACTTCGACATAAAGGTAATGCATGGTTTGGGGGCGCCGGGGCGGGGGAGTAGAGGGTAGTGGTGAATCGGAAAGGCAGTAGGGAATGAGTATTTGTTAAGCAAACTCTCGCATAAGATATGAGATTGGTTAGGTACGGCAAAACATAACTTAAGTCACCATGTGGTGAAGTAATTTTATTTTATTTTGAAGCTCATGCCATAATACAGACAACAGTGCATCTAGCATTTAAGCAAATTATTAAAACGGTACTATACGGCATCACCTCCAACATTAGCCGTCGACAGAATCAGCAATATCATTTACAAAAGTAGTATTCGTCCAGAGATCTGATTTTGGGACAAACAGACTATAGCACTTTACTTTTAAGTGTACAATATTACAGCTCAGTTGAGAGTCAAGACTAGTGTTCTGTCGGCTCGGCTATGCACCTCTTTCAATACAAAATGCTTGACCAAGGAAACATCTCCAACTAGACAGGGCATGAATCTATACTACAAAAAGAATCACCAAATGTTCGATTGGGAATCACACCTTCACAGATCTCCAATGTGAGTTTGGCCAACGAACAGAATCTAGGTCACTTATTCCAGTGATTGTACCCATGTATCTGCAAATAACGAGGTAGCAGACATTCAGTTACCAGTATAGATCGTAACACTGCGATGGGTGACCACAATAAAGTATACGAGTATATGATACTCGTATATACTTTATCACCAAACTAAAATTCCGCTCCGCACTATCGGCGCAAGTTATTTTTTTCAATAGTCTTTCAGCCAAGTGTTTTTACCAATTCCTATAAATTTGTGGCTTTCAAGTGAACGCGGAAGCTGAAAATAAAAGAAAAACAGAAAATGTGGATTTCTTGCATGGCCGGTAATAAGAATAAGACTCAAAATAGGACTCTTCCACATGGTATAAAATGTTGGCCGTATAAGCCACACTTACAACAGAATTAGAAAGACCAAGGCGCAAAGGCTGATACTAGGATAAAGTAGTAAACCAAGCTCTAATATCGAGCTTTTTGTCACATCGACTAATTTTCTTTTCACAGATATTTTAAATAGGTTTTACTCAATCTATATATGACCTGAACCAAAGTACCCCTATCATCAATAAGATCCTTTCCACTGCACTGATGAGAGCCTACCGAAGAGTGAAAGAATCCAAGGCATAATGACATGGAAAAAAAACACCATATAAATATAGCGGTTAGATAGACCTTCCAACTAGTAAATATTCCACGTGGATTTATATGACAACAAAAGTGCTTTTCAAAGCTAAATAAACAGACATTGTATTGATATCCCTACCTTCGGACACTTGATTCTTCGGTCTCAAACAGCATACGAAATCGCATCCCAACAGAAACGCGTGTGTGAAACACAGCTTTGACATATTTTGACAGTGATATGACGAATTCCGATGGGCTTGCCCTGAATCACAGTAAATGTAATAGAAAACTCAACTTAAAGAAAGTGGAACTCAAGAACTTTGGAAGGCAAAAAATTACTCCAGTAAATAATAAACTAAGTAGGACTTGAAACTGACCTTGGGTTAAAAAAGACTGTAAAGCAACTATTAGTAGCAGCAGCATGAGCTGCAGCAGCTAGAAGTCCTATGTGCATACTGTCGCTGGATAAAACTGAAGATGGCATCACAGTCTGCGGTCGTGTGGCCCGGCGAATTCCCAGAAAAAGTTGGTTCTTTTCATTCCTGCATGAAGATCATTAGTCATGAATTAGGTTTATAAGCTAAGAATCAAACTGGTAAAGATTAACAACAATGATTATCCACGCCTCCTAGGAAATAGCATATAATTATGGAGGAAAGAAATTAACCATATGAATAGAACAGAATCTCCAGCAACAAGCCTTTTGGCACTGACAAATACACTCCATCCGGTGGTAAGTAAATGCCGTTTGGGCTGTCCTGCATAACAAAAACAAAATTTGTTAACAATTAAAGGACAAAATACATGATACACACTAGGTTGCAATAAAGCCAAAAGCTCAAAGTACTTCCGATTACAACCACGCAGACATGGAAAAGCAAGATTAAGAAAAGCGAGGAGAAGAGTAAGTTGGTTAAGCAAAGATGATTTAGCTAATAACTATCGGAGATAATTATAACTATATCTAATAATATCTACTTCTAGATATCTAGAATAGCACTTCCATGTTTTCACCTGTACCCACATGCTAAGAAGCTACCAAAAGTTGTAATTCTGCCACCAAACTGAACATGATTCTATTTACAATAACCAATTCTCAGAGAAAGAAAATTGATAGATGGAAACTGCAAGTGAAGCTGAAGTGTTGTGATCCTTGGTTCAATTGCAGAGGTTACATCCTCAACCTCAGGGTGTACAGAATATAAAAGCAACCATTCCCATGAAACTTACACGTGAATTAAAGCCGAATACTGTACTACATCTATTCATACATTACAAGAAAACTTTCCACTTAACAGAATTTCTATGAGGGTGAAGTAGGCCTATGCATCATTTTCCCATAAAGAAAGATCACACACTATTGAGAGGACAGTAGATGATGCTCACAGCACTCATGAGCCCTTGAAACCAACATAACAATGCCGAATGTTCCAGGCTCACAGTTGACACACCCTCCCCCAGAACAGCCTCAGCCATCATTAGTACACCTAAACAATCTAAACGTCAACAGTAGAAATTTTAATGCCCCTAAAAATACACTCTAAATAGCCTCATCTATTAGGAAACGACAAATTGTATTTTTTGTGGATAAGCCATTAAGCCTAATAAGATAAATGATCGAAACTTCTTTGATTGTTTTACACACCTTTCATATCTAATACTTGTACTTATTGAGCAGACCGACAGTTATTTTCACTATTAGTTGGCACTACACTTTTCATTGTATTACCGCCTTCCCATATTAAATTAAGTCTCCACCATTCAAACTCAATCAATATCACAGAGATATTGCATCTAATTTTACATCTCTTCCAAACCCATAAACTTCTTGTCCATGCATATAAGATACTCCATATATTATAATGGCATAATCTCAAAGGTTAAATTGTCGTCACAAGGGATTGGAACCTCAGACCCACAAACTATTGAGCTAATGGATTTGGGCTGTGTAACAATAATATAAACTTCAGTCACTTTGTGCTGCATTCATTTAGCAAGGAATATATAGGGTCACGAACCAGTGGTCTTCGGTTAAAGATAAGTAGGAACATTAACCCATCAGTGCAATCAATTTATAGTAAATTCCATATCTTGACATTCTAATTATCAGGGACTACTGTAAATTACTACTATAGGACATTGGAACATGGCTCTGAAAGGATGACGAGTTTACTAGGTTTGATTACCGTAGCAACAAAGTTCAAATGGTTGAGTTGTACAGAGCATTGTATACTACGACACAAGTATTTATACTTTGGAACTCTGTCCAACTAAGGCCTATCAGTCATAGAAGAATTTATTCCTGACCACTATTCACATGTTGGGAAATATCCCTCACAAGATAAGAATACCTCTTTCCAAACAACTTTACACAAAGGAAATGTTTCTCAAAAGCTAATAACACTTGTCTGGTCCACACAACATAAGAAAGAAAAAAACAGAACTGATGGATGGTTCCGCATGCCTCCAATTACCAAACAATCACACGCCAATAAACAGCAGACATATGGCCACCTGTGCCATCCATCTCTCAGTCATGAATTCACATCGACACATTTAAACCGACGGACTAAAAGAGTTGGCGAATAAAATGAAAATACATATACCTCGAAAGATGTGTCTAAATTTCCACTCAACATCATGTAGATCCCTGGCAATCAGCTCCTGGCAAGGAGGTTGTTGAGAATAGTCCTGCAGCAAAAGAAAACAAAACATCAGTTGAAAAAACTATTTGCAAGTAGAAGATAAATGGATGTGAAGAGACTACCAATGGAGGAAAAACTTTCTCGGCTGCACGGCGAGGAACAGAAAACCCTCCATGGGTGCTGGTATCACTGGCTGTCAATGTTTTGCAGAAGTAATTGGTAGGCTGCCTGCTAGGGACGCCAAAATCTGCAGGAAGATAGATGTCTTTCTGCTCTTGCTGCGAAAAATTTCAACAAAGAGAGAGAGTTATGCCTCATAATCTTTCAAAGAAAGCCTCTTAGCTAAGGCTAAACCAATTACAGCAATTCAAGCAATACCGGGCTCAAGGGCTGCAGAGTCATCTGCGCGTAGACTTCATCTGTCTCAACATCAGCCTAAAACAACCATCGTGTGAAACATCAACTTATTAGCTCTTATCTTTCAGACTAAAGACACTCCAATGCTGGCCAAAAATCATAATACCCCTCATTCTAAATTTATTTCCCCCTTTTGTGTAAACCGATGTGAGCTTTGACCATTCGTTTCTCCTAATATAGCTAAAGATTTAGTTCAAAATCTTTAATGTTTGATTTATCAAAGTTTACACCGTTTGACTACCGATACCAAAGGGTGATTATGTAAATGGGATAGAGGGAGTATCATAAACTTCGACAAAAAAAAATGAAGATCAAGAACTTAGAACAAACATGCATTGTGACATTGTGGAGTTGGCAGATCAATTGTGGAGGCAAGTTTGGGTAATTGGGTATCTGGCCATCGATATCTCTATTAGTTGTGGCAGCCACCTGAGTTAGAATCAGATTAGTGACAGTGCTGCATAAACAAATCACCAAACACCTCGAATATCATCAATCTTTAAAGTAAGAAATCACCCTTTCAGTGTCAACCTGCTCACTGTGACCCTGAGGAAAGTAGACAACCCGACTTCCTGCCGTCGGAAGACACACTAGAGGACCAGCACAAGCATGCCATAGTTCTGAATTCAAACACTTTTTCTCACCTCCTATAAACAACAACGACAACCACATTCAACACACATAAGTATAACACACCATTTCTCCCCCAAAAAAATATCTCAATGTACTACATATGACTAGTACATACCAATTAAATGACATGAATCATTATCCCAAAATGATTCGGGATTAGCTAACATGAATCATTATCCTGAATCGTCAAGTCATCATAATAACATACAAAAATAGATATTAAGGGTAGTTGATTGATTTACCTTCAGTCCCTTGCTGACCCAATCCAGAGGTTGAAAGCTTCATATCCCAGGTTTTCCTAATCTACCCAAATCCTAACTTAAATAATCTTTGCTTACATGTAACTCAGTACTAATCTCCCACCTAATTAAACCCACTTCAAAACCCTTACTATTATTATTTCCCATCAAATCTTTCTTCCTAATCCCCACATTCCTTCTCTTCATTACTTCAACAACCACTCATTAACAAAATAAACAAAACAAAAAAATAAATGAAAAATAAAAGATAAAAATAAAATCACACTCAAAAAAAAAAAAATGGGTCACACACTCCACATTTCTGTAAACTGAAAGAAACCCATTTCACAACAGCCCATTTCTGCCAAAACCCATATCATAAAACCTGCAAAAAGATACAATCTTTTTTAGAAATTTATCCTAAAATAGCATTAATCAAATCACCCACCAAAAAAATAAAAAAAATATAAATAAACAGCTCAGTTAGTTCAGTAAAATGAGAGAGTACGCACGCGATAATCAAAGCACGATAGAACTACGGAAGAAAAAAAAAGGAAAAAAAAATAGAAACGTTATTATTACCTAAATAACGAAGAAAAAAGGAGAGTAATTAGAAAAAAAATATTAAATTAGTGGGAGTGGAGTATATAAGCAACCACCCGACCAGAAGTCGACCTGGGCAGTGAGAGGAGCAGTAGAGAGAGAAAGTAGAGAGAGAGAGAGAGAGTGAGAGAGGAGAGTGGAGGTTGAAAGAGGTGAAAAAATTGGAAGAAATAAATGAAATGAAAAGGGTATAAATTCAGTTAATATTAAAATAATAATAATGAAAATATTGTTGGATTTTGGAGAACACTGGATATGAATGAGTGAGTGAATCTTGGCCGTCAATCTGGATTTTATTTTTTATTTTTTTTATTTTAAAAAAAGAGGGGAAGGAGGGAGTTGAATAAGGTGGCGTTGATATGACAGGAAGCATGTGCCCCCATTCTTCAGTGGTCGTTGTCAGAAAATTAGAGAGAAAAGAGGGTACGGATATTTGCCCATCAATCTTAATTTACATAAATTATTTCACTATTCAAATTATTGCACCCCTACCCGACCCGACCCTATACTTCCTCTCCTCAGTCCTCATCACTTCCACCAAAACTTAACCCACCGTCTTTCATTAGCGTTAATCAAAGATCTATATTATGATTGATGTATTGTGAGATCATCACTTAGAACACTTAACCATTTTTTGTTTATTATGAATAAATTGAGTGTCAAGTTGCATTGCTACAAACTCGGTTGTTTTGGTTTACTACGTGGTACTATGCAGATTGATAGTATGCTTGTACTGGTATATATATTACGTACCCTTTTCGTACCAAAATGATCTTCTCATTTCATTATTATATCATTTGCAATGAAATAAAAATTGGAAGATCTTAATAGCTAAGTACGAAGGGAGTATCAATTAGTTTTGGGATTTAATCTAGAACCGTAAACTCGTATCTTGCTGACACGTGACATAATATAACGTGAACCTTTTATGGTTAAGTTAATCGTTGAATTGAATAATTAGTTGTGATCTCAATTTAAGAATATCAAAATCTTTTACAAGACATAAATTCTTAAAATATTAAATATCTTAGGTTTGCCTTGTAATGTACCTTGTGATTTTATTTGAGATTTGATCTATTAATTGTTATTCTTTCTATCTTAATCATTTCACAAAATCTTAGAAAAAACGGTCTTTCAATAACTTCAGTACCACTCTATGTTCTATTCGTACCCTTAAATGACAGCTTTGTTTTGTACATGTTTTTATAAGAAGCGTACCATCTTTATATTTATATATTTTTTTTATGTTAATTGTACCTACTTTTATTAGCTTTGGTACCACTGTTACTTTTATTTGTACTTAGTCTCTCAGTAAAGTTAATGAGAGACCGTCTCTCAAGAGACTTACTATAATCATTTATGTTACTTTTTACTCCGTGTATTATTTTTTCTGATAAGTATTTTAATTAAAATTAAATTGATTTACTCGAAATAAAACAATTATAGTACTCCCTCCGTTCCTATGAATTGTTTGCCTTTGCTTTTGGCACCAAGGGCAAGAGATCCAATTAGAAGGTGACATGTAGAGCCAAGAGTCAAATTACACATAAAAAGCATTCCTAAAATAGAAAGGCAAACAATTCATTGAGACGCCCCAATATAGAATAGGCAAACAATTCATTGGAACGGAGGGAGTATAACTTATAAGTAAAAGATGAATTACAATAATGTTTTACAAGCGAACTACTACGATCTTTATCAAAAGAATTTAATTCAATTTTTTCCTCCACAAATCACATTGTACGTCCAATTTACTCATCAAATTCTTGTAAGTTGTTGTATAAATTATTTCTAAATAAAATGTAAAGACCTACGTGGGGACTGCTTTTATAATTTTTTTAACATAACCTTTTTAATGGTGTCATATGCAGTATATATTTATGTAGTTTAAAAAACAACACTACACTTGTTTTATTATAAGTATATAAGTATTTGGCTTTGTACTTTTAGTCTTTTAGGATTTCAATATAAGGTTCCTTAGATTGTGTAAATCCAAGAATATTATTTGGGTGATGATGTGTAACGACTAAATTTATTCTACAACTTCCTTTCTTTGTTTGAATATATACTTTAGTACGTACTTGCCCTATTTTTTTGATAAAGAAAAAATGGATTACAAGTACTTTCTTTTATTTATTATAAAAAAAAAAGGTTAAGATTTGTTCCTATGATATCTACTGTACCTAAAGAACATGAAGAAGAAGGTCTTTATTTTGCATTATTGTCTTTCATTGTTTAAATTAGAAATGATTATTCATGCTCTTTAGACTATATATATGCTTCAATTGACCATAGTACAACCCAGCCAACTAAATAAGAAATGTTTATATGTTAATTTTTGAATATTTAAATTAAATAAATTATTGAGACGATAAAGAGAGTGTTCTGTACTCCATAGTACGAAGTATATATGTACGTTTGTTTGAGGCATAGACAAATTCCGCCATCACATGTTTTTATATTGTGATATTCTTTAGAAAGGGGAGAGTTTAACCATCAGGAACAAAGTGGAGATTTCTTTAACTATATACTCTGTATTAGTTAGGTAAATTAGGTATAAATGAAACTCTAGTGAGAAGCTAGGAACAATAGCGCGGATTCATAAATTTTTCTTTTGGGAACCTATTGAAAATATGAAATATAAATTGTACTCCGTATATCAAAATGTACTTCATTTAATTTTACTCCGTATTTTATTTTGGCTAAAAGTTGAAGAAATACAAAAAAAAATCTCCTTTGATAACATTAGCTCCTTAAGAAGAAGATTTTTACTCCCATCATCTCGATCATTTGTTGTCATTTTATTATTTATAATGAATATTTTAATTGGAGTAAAAGATAACAAATGAGCGAGAATGAAAAAGTAAATTAAATTACTCCCTCCGATTTTTAATAATCTTCTCATTTGACTTTTTGGTGAAAAATGAGGTTGTAGGAATGTGTGACTCAAAAGAGAAGAAGGATGCGAGACAAATGTAAGGGTAATTCTAGACCACATGTTGATGACCCAAAATAGAAATATGAAAGAAAGAATATTTCAGACAAATAAGAAATATAGGGAAGATAAAAATCAGAGAAAGTATAATGGAAGTTGATAAAGAAAGCAGTGAAGTAGGATGGGGATGGCAGTAGAGGCGAAGAGAGTGATGGTTTCCACAAATACAATCCACCATATCATTTTGGGTTTTCACTTTCAGCAAAGGGCTATATCGTGGTTGTTTATTATACTCCCAATATTAAGTGCACCTATCACAACAATTAAGGTAGTCCTTTGAATTCCAAATGTAGGTACCAAGTACCCTTATTAATTGATGATTACCCACAAAAGGGGGTCCATCCTCTTCTAAATTATTTTTATTTTTAAAGGAAAAATATAGAAGGGCCCCCCTATATGGTAAGAGATGGTGTCCCATTTTTTTCAAGGCACCCATGTGTGGATCATGGATCCAACTTCCAAGCAAGGCCGCTCTTCACCACTTAAAATTCATACTCCATTCATTTTCTATAAGCTCACCATTTCATTTTATTTTTACTTTTATTTTTACAATTACAAAGAGTGATCTTTCATGTTTACCATATTTTGAAATTTTTTATTTAACGAAAATCGCACTTAGTCGCATTATGGTATAAGGAGATGAGAGATTCAAACCTGAGACCTATTGTCCATGATGCTTAAACTTAACCACTAGGTTAAGACATTTTCGATTGAAAAGTGAGTTTATAACTATAAACACAAAATCCCGATTTAATTGAAGAAGTATTATCAACTAAAGTCTCATCATTCATCTTCAACAAAAAATGATGATGCGTTGGCACCACAAATTTTTGGGATTAAAATATTAATTTGTGGAAAAGTTACCTTCTTATTGTTTGGAGTAAATCTCCCTTGTGATGATATATCCGTTACAAATCGGTTACGTATCAAATAATATACATGGTTAGATATGAAGGAGTTATGTCCACTGTCCTACGGATTAACCCGCTTAAGTCTATGTATCCGATATGCTTTGCTAAAGGTCGATGCCGGGTCGACATGTAAATAGGTTACATGTCTGGTAGTCTTAAGTGGGCTCATTGGGTCACACACAATGTGTACGGGATAATATTAATATAACAGTATATTAAATATATCGGGTCAGTAGTAATACGGACCCAGCTGCGTTGTCGGGTTATGCTAATTAGAGTTATACTAATAATTTAATTATGGTAATTAGAGTTATGAGAATAACCTAATTCTACCTTCTCATCTCTATATAAGGAGATTCATATGATGAACCCTAATACGGAATAAAGAGTATTGACTCATAATTTATATTCGTCTTATAAAGAGTTACTCTGTATAAGAGAGATATATAGAGAAGTTGTGAGACGGTCTCACATACCTTTATATACGTCGCAGTTCTGTACCCGTGTGGATACCAAAGGAGGCATCACGTTTGGGGTGCTTTATTCTGTCCATGGAAATTATTTATTCTATCCGTGAAGATTATTTATTCTGTCCGTGAAAATTATATATATTTCTGGGTTTATTATACTTCTTATTAATACATTGTTCCGCTGCAAATAAGGTATATATTATCTCTCTACTTTTGTCTTTTCGGTTAATACTCGTAATAGGTCTTGGGTTTAAGGGTTGTAACCCTACAATGGTATCAAAGCAACTGTTATGTAGTATTAATCGGACAGATGTGAATCTATGTCTCATAATTGGTTGCGAGAGATTCAATCCACGTATTAGTTTGATTATATATTATATATTCCATGAGATGCTTATGTGCATACGTATTGCCGTTTAGTCATAATTATGAGAAGACTATTCCTGATAATTGATCTCTACGTGTAGAAGGTAGAGGATGAGTTTAAAAAAAAATTGATTATTATTCCATGCATGTGCTCATGTATGTTTGGCGTGAATATTTGTCACTGGAATTGTTTTTAATCTCTTTGATTGTCATGAGTATGCTATAACGACTTATACGAGGTATTGTGTCCATTTAATTGTTTTTCGTTAATATTTAGGGTTTGTCTTATTTTACGAGTTTAAATTTAAATTCTGATATTGACCCGTAAAATTAAGTTAAAGATCTAATATCGATTATGTTTTAATTTAATTTACCCTAAATTGACCCACTACAATCTTAAATTACTTTGTTGACGATGAGACTAATTGGATTAGTCAAGATTCGATTGAATTTGGTACGTTAAATTACAAGAATTTATCGTTGACGATGAGACCTAATAAGATTAGGACAAGACTCATTTTAATTATGGTGGAGACGGAACGAAATAAGGTCAACCCGATCGACACGAGTGTGACTCGGTCGGAACGGGTGTGACTCGGTTGGTACGAGTGTGACTCGGTCGCCACGGGTATGTCCCGGTTGGAACGGGATGACCTGAGCGATAAAGGTTTGACCGAGACGACACAATATTTACTCGGACGACATGGTGTCGGGTCAGTTGACGCTTTTAAGAAAAGTTGTTTTCTTGCGTTTGTGTGTTGATTATGAATCAAACATGGATTATACTTTTATTTTCCGAATCAATGAAAAATTAGTTTTCTAAATCGGCTAAATAATTTTATGCATTTTAATTATCATGTTATCGTAGATAGATCGGAAAAAGGAGTTTCTGATCGAGTCTTATTTGATTTTGATGAATTGTTCATCTGTATGACAATTATAAGTTGTAGATCGATTGTGAATCGAGTTTTGTATATCCGTTCAATTTTTCTGGGTGGGAAATTGTTCCTCGTAGTTGAAAAAATGAAAAATATTGGTGAAATTGTTCAAACCAAATAGTAATTATGAATTGTAATATGATTATGAATCAAAATATGGAATCTTTTAACTTGTTTTATGCGCAAATCCCTAATAACAATTAAATAATTATGTCATATGATGCATAAATTTTATTGTTTAGACTTGTGACTTGTGTGTTTAGGTTGCCTTGTAAGTTGACCTGGCAACATGTTTAGGACCATAATGCATTAAATCCCTCGCACAAATATTAAGTATTGTCTTTTCAGAATTGACCACTACAACAATTTCATACCATTGGTTGAAGTAACTGCCTAAGCGGTGCTTTGCCGATGTGTGTGGACTAAGTAGTAGGTGGGTAACGGTTATCCACAGGTTCAGTCTGGTTTGCTTAACATTGCTATCAAGTCGGACTTGGGCTTTGAGGCAAATAGTTGGTGTCATATGATGACTAATTCCGACGAACCAAGAATTACATAGAGATGTAATTGACAAGTTTGTTGTCTACCTTCACTTTTGGAGCTTGAGCAGTGAGCCCAAGTTCACTTAAGCAACAAAAGGTTTAAGATCTTGGAATATTATGTGAACTTGAGGGTAGTTTTCATGATTTTTTCTTAAAATTGTTTAAGATTTTTAATTAATATTTATTATCGTTTTACTTTGCATATACATGTAGCTGTAATTTAGTCACCTTTATCACATTAATTAAAGATGAGTTTGAATTGTTCAACCTTGTCGATTGGTATCTTGAGAATTGTTTTCAAAATTAGAGATACAGATTTTGTCCTTTTGAAGGATAATTCCGACAAATTATTACCAATGCTAATGTACAATATGGACTGTATAATTAGAGTCATGGAGATGACTATTATAAATACCAAAATCAATTGTTTCAATAAAAGGGAACAATTCACATTAAGTGAGCAAATGTTAAAGATGATCCAATTAATCTGTGTCATATGATGAGTGATTATGTTGATAATCAAGATATTTGGATGCTTCTTTCTAAGGAATTAGGAATTGAAATTGTTTCAATTAGTCCTAAGTTTAGGTCACTTTATTATGAATAAAACAGGTGACTTAATAAGGTTTCTCACCTTTTAGCATGAGATGGTAAAAGACGGTTGAACATTGTATCAAGAAGGCAAATAATGCTAATGTTCTATGAGTTCATTAAGAAAATTGCCTGAGATAATGATTAATGAATCTAAAACGTTGGTTAAAGTAAGGAAAGGATAATTGTTATCATACCCAAACTTGTTCCCAAGTTTAGATCAGGTACGAAGTTATTTATCATTAATGTAGTGATTCAATCATTAATGTAATGACAAATATATGACATTGGTAGATAGCTTTCTAGAAGTGTCTAGAAAATCTGCAAATCAATTGAAGTATGACTTCAGGTATATATGTTACTGGAGTAATTGTTACTTGCATTCTACTGTTTTGGTATAAGATACCAAATGCGATTATTACATTGTAGATGTGATGGTTCAAAGAGAGTGGAATAACGTTGTTGTTTTAGTTCATAAAAGGAAATCACTTGATTTTATTTTAAAGCTTAATACTAGGATTGAATAATTGTTATTCTTGTACTAGTCATAAGCAAGGACATTGAATCTGTTTCATGTATGGGCATGAAAAGTTTTGATAAAAGTAGAACAATTGTTGCTCTATACCTTGCAAGAATATGAGATACAATAAGGCTAACATGATTGTTGGGCTCTACATTTCTAGTAGTGAATGCTTTTATTTGTAACATAACGACCAAAAGGTTTAACTCCCTCGACATGAGTTTTACCCATCATGGCATTGTCCTTAATCCATGAGACAAGAAACATAAGAATAAGTTTCATAATGATGAAATTATAAACCTTATTGATAAGGATCAAGTGAGGTAAATGGATCTTGTTTAGATGGATAAATGACATTACAAGTGACTCCTATTAATTGTAGTGGGAGGGTACTTAGACTTGTTAGATCACACATATACAGTTACGTGTGAGTTTAACTAGTGATGTTGCAAAAATGGGTAACACGTATGGTTTTTATTTCATTTGATGAAATTTGAAACTGAATGCTTTGAATTGTTCAAGGTACAAGATCAACTTGATAAGTTGGTACGAGTCGTTCGATATGATTGAAACAAGGAGGAATTGAACTAAAAGATTGTGATCATCTTAGAAATAGTGAAAAGTGTTTCAAACTACATCGAACCATCATATTTGATATGATTTTGTCTATGATGAGTCATATCCAGATATTATTGACGCTTTAGAAACTTATGCACTATAAAAGTCTTTGTACAATGTTGATGAGATTGTCCATGTAATTCGAAGAATAGACACCATATGAGATATGGATTGAAAATGTTCTAAAAAGTCTTTTCTTAATTATCAAGTCTTTAAGTTTAAAGAAAATCGTTTTCTAGAACTTAGACTCAATTATGACATGTGTTTTATTAGGGGTATTATGTTAATTCTACAAATCATCCAAAGAACAAAACTGTTTTGTTGCATGGAGTGATATGTTTCTTTTAAAAATATGTGATTTCTAATAGAAACAGTGGGAGTAGAATCGACCTTGAATTCTTCAAGATTAATAGGAATTCTCTACAACTGTTGAAGAGGATATTGATGCATCCATGAAAAGTCATGATCATCTTAGCTGTAAAATATTATCTTACATAGGTTTGACCTATGATGAAACAATAATGGGCAAGGACTCCAAACGTCACATAAATAATAATAGATTTCATATACCATAATTACCAAGTATAGGCTTTGGTTAAATGGGTCTTATAGTGAAGAATAGTCTTCAATATAAAGATGATATGGATTGATATAAGAGCATCTATGAAGCATAGTTGGTAGTTAAGGATTGATCTCATAGTAGTGACTATGGAATTTTTTTTTTTTTACAATATTATGCTTAAGTCTATTAAGATTATTGATTTAGCATTTTGAATGTCATCACTCATTATGATGAGTTTTGGACATATATATGTGAAATTATGCTTAAGTCTATTAAGATTATTGATTTAGCATTTTGAATGTCATCACTCATTATGATGAGTTTTGGACATATATATGTGAAATACATTTCTTGAAAGGGATGCAATATGATGTGTGTGCAACACATCATATGAATTTCATATTATTAAAATTGCTAGGCAAATGTGAGTATTCCAATTTGATTGGAGTATGGAGCAAGTATCTTCGTTCTCAATATGGTAATTCAAATATGTTTGTTTTCATTGAGACGAAGAGAGACAAAGTGTGTACAAGAGGCTAGTGGGAGTGCATTTATCGTTATGATTTAGTGTGTATGTGACATGCTTCTCTAACTAAACGACATTTGATTGCTTTAGTCTATGAGACTTTGCAAGAAATGTTTTTATTATGTGCTCGTGTGACGAGTAGATACTAATCTGGTGAGTGTCACTAGAATGCTATCTAAGAATTGTTCCTTTACGCTTAAGAAGCAAAAAGGGGAATTATTTAAGAGATGCAAATGATGTGATAAACGAATTGTTATAAACAAGTTACAACGATTCATATTTCCAAATAGACAAAGATGACTTGAGATTGTAATCTCGGTATATTTTGTTTTGGATGAGAAGTTGTGTGTTGGAACGGTTCCAAAAGACAACTTTGTGACTAGTATTATAGCTAAAGTTAGTGTTCTATTACTTTTGAAGCAAATAGACGTTTGATTACGAATCAAGCACACACTCAACTTTAAAGTTTATGAAGCAATTGTTGTTTATGAAACTAAGAGTTTGCCTTAATTGAGAGAAGGTAGATTGATCATATGCTTGTAAATAACCGATACAAATGTTGTATGTCCCGAAACCTCCTCTACATAAAAATCATATTGTTATGATTGGTATAAGACGCATGAGCGAGTGGTCTTGGTACTTTTAGAGGTGTTTGGTTTAGTGGGAGTTATTTCGATAATTGATATATGTATGACATATTGCCATTTGGTTAATGTAACCGAGTTTTGTCCCTAAATAATTTACATTGATGAAATAGATTACTAAGTATGTGACTTAGTCTTGGAACTCTATTTGGATGATGTAATTATTTTGTCTTTAGTCAAGGCATTATGTTGGGACATTCGAATACCTTTAAATGACTAGTGTGTGAGTTGGTTGATGACTAAGTTCCTTGAGTAATAGGTATTGAGATACTAAACCAGGCACACGGGTGTATGTTGGGAATATGAATTAGATAAACTCGTCGAAAAGAATTTTACTAAGATTTCGCTTAGTGTCAGTAAAGTTCTTTACAAGTTATGAACTTGTATGGTCTTTAGACCTGAGTCTTTGACTATTCTGTACATGTGATGTGTATTCTTTGATACTATTCCTCGTCAGCTGTGAAAGGGGGCTATAGATGGTTATTGGGCATGCATGGATCATGTGAAAGGATGTGGTTAGACAAGAGGGGATTTGCTCGTCCTTTATTGAAGGGAATTTATTGTTTCTTGGCCACTCGAAGAGTGTGACTTGTGCAAATGCGTGGCCGCGCTCAGATAGGATGATTGTCATCTATCTGCTCTTTTAACAAGTCAACTCAAAGATTTGAGTAAAAGATTGAGATATGTGAGGATGACACTTCTTCTTACCTCATTCTCAATTCGAGACAATAGTAGCAAAGAGACTTAACGCCGTTCTTGAGAGGACATGTACAAGTGGGAGACTGAAGGAGTTATGTCCACTATCCTACGGATTAACCCGCTTAAGTCTATGTATCCGATATGCCTTGCTAGAGGTCGATGCCGGGTTGACATGTAAATAGGTTACATGTCTGGTAGTCTTAAGTGGGCCCATTGGGTCACACACAACGTGTACATGATAATATTAATATAACGGTATATTAAATATATCGGGTCAGTAGTAATACGGACCCAGCTGCGTTGTCGGGTTATGGTAATTAGAGTTATACTAATAATCTAATTATGGTAATTATTAGAGTTATGAGAATAACCTAATTCTACCTTCTCATCTCCTATATAAGGAAGTTTATATGATGAACCATAATATGGAATAAAGAGTATTGACTCATAATATATATTCGTCTTATAAAGAGTTATAAGAGAGATATATAAAGAAGTTGTGAGACGGTCTCACATACCTTTATACTAGCATATACGTCGCAGTTTTGTACCCGTGTGGATACCAAAGGAGGCATCACGTTTGGGGTGCTTTATTCTGTCAGTGGAAATTATTTATTCTATCCGTGAAGATTATTTATTCTTTCCGTGAAGATTATATACATTTATGGGTTTATTGTACTTCTTATTAATACGTTGTTCTGCTGCAAATAAGGTATAATTGTTATCTCTCTACTTTTGTCTTTTCGGTTAATACTCGTAACAGGTCCTTGGGTTTAAGGGTTGTAACCCTACAAGATAAAGGGAAACCTAGGATTTGACAATTTATTTGTCTTTATCTACCTATTATTTGACCCGTCATTGGGTTATAAGTTGTTTAACTCTTTTAGATCTAAGGAAGTAGGTGAGGTAACTACTTAGAAGATTTTTGGCCTTAGAAAGCTGTTGGGCTTCCTTGGTCGGTTGTGTTTGCTGCTCCTACACAAAAGAGCACACAAGGCCTCAGAGGTCTGATGCCTAACTAATGACATTTGGGATGGTAAGGGGGGATCAACGCTGGCCGGAGGAGGAGGAAGAAGTGCGACGTGGGTGGTTGCCGAGGGGAGAAGGAAGCTAACACATTGCTGGAAGGGATGGAGAGGCGTCATCGTCGGATGAGGAGGGGGAGCAGTGATGTGGCTGCATGAGAAAGGGAGGGGCGAGCTGGCATCGGTAGCCTGATGTGCTTGATTTGTAGAGTTTTTTTTTTTTTTTTGGTAAAAGGTAAGTATGTATTAAAAAATAATGTTCACTGTACAAATAATTGGCTACATCAAATTATGCAGCCATCTCGCATCTCTAGTACGTAATGGGTATGTAATCTTAGCCATAATTCTGTTTCTGACATCCAACTTTATTATCTTAACAACATGTATGGGCCTTTGGACTGCACCATCCACTCGACACAAGTTGCGCTGCCTCCAAATGTGATAAATCATGGCATTGATCAGGACCCGAATAATATTGCATTGCAATTTCGTACCACGAACTTTGCACGCCCAGATTAACGCCCCAGAATATGGAATCAATTTGTTTGTCCACTCCCGCATGCTCTCCAGATTTGTAGAGTTTCTTTCATGTGTTTTGTCTTGTTTTCTTTCCTGAAATCGCTCTAAAAAGCGGTTTCAAGACTACTTATGCTTCTTTTTTAGTGTGTTTTAGGTTTCTTGAGCGTTCAAGTGGAAATTGAGCGATTTTGTTCCATTCCCGACCTTTTTGAGCAAAAATGAAAAGCCTTGATGTCTCGGTAGCTTTAGACTGGATCCCGAGTTCATTGAGGTTCTATTCGAGACATTCTGAAACACCCCACATTGATTGAAAATGTCTTATTTATGAGCTTTGCTTAAAGGGATTTGAAGTACTACTCGTATCAACAAAGTGGACCTTTTTTTTCGGGTCGTGCTTTTTCCTAACGAGCTTTTACTTAATTCTAACGACATTTTACCAATTTATCCTTGTCATTTCCTCCCAATTCTAAAAAGTTGACAGTTTCTCTCTCTAAAAAAAATTGAACAATCAACTTTCTCTTAATTTTTTTCAAAGGTACATTCGACATTCGCATTGAAATACAAGCCTTAGAACATTCTTTAATCGATCAATCAATCAATCAATCTCATGGCAAAAGAACTAGATTCATAGACCCTAAAAGAATCCATAAAATTCAATCGTGGAGAGAAACCCTAATTGATAAACTTTACAATAAATTGATTAAAAACATAAAATTAAAACTTAAATTAATATAACTCCATCATTAATTGAAGAATTATAATCCATAATTGAATTCAAAAGAGTTTGATTGATTGATCGAAATCAATTTTGTAGAGATTAAAAGCAATTAGAACGATTAATCCCTAAAAATCAATCACCAGGAGAAACCCTAATTGATGAACTTCACAATAAATTGTTTGAAAAATCTAAAGTTAAACTTAAAGCAATATTACTTCATCATTAATCGGAGAACTCGGTTTCATAGTTGAATTTACAAGAGTTCGATTGATTGATCGGAATTTTTTGATAGAGATTAATGTAACCAAAAGAATTAATTGAAGAGGTTGTAAAAAGGGTAGAAGTGAAAAATTTTAAGAAAATTCGTTAGGATTGAGTAAAGTTTCGTTAGGAAAAAGTAATTTAGTTTTTTTCTGGTCATCCATGCAAAAGAACTCCGCAGTTAAGCGTGCTTGGCTGAGAGTAGTCTAAGGATGGGAGACCTCCTGGGAAGATTTTTGGGATGCGCATGAGTGAAAACAAAATGCGCTGGAAAGGACTCGTGTTGGTATGTGAGACCAATCAACATTTCCGGTCCTAGTATTGGGCAGGGTGTCCCTAGAGGCATCCCTAAAGGACAAGACACTACAAAAATTAAGCCCAATTTGCGGCGGGCAAATCCGACGCAAACTCTTTAAATCTGACGCAAAATATCACCGCGGGTTTTTTGCGTCGAATAGTCCGACGCAAAGTGATTTGCGTTTCAAAAGTGTAAATCAAACGCCACTGCATCAGATTATCCAACGCAAATGCGACGCTAGTTGGTGGTTGCGTCGGACAATCCGACGCAGAGTTCACATATCAGATTAGGCTTGCGTCGGATTACTCACGCAAAGACGACGCTGAATGACGGGTGCGTCGGATCATCGGATGCAAAACTCCACCAGCGGAGTGCATCTGCGTCGGATTATCCGACGCAAGTCCGACGCTGTCATCTGAATTGCGTCGGATAATCCAACGCAAATGTCTTGTATGCATTTCCCATTTGTTCGGATATTCCGACGCAATAGTTATTTTACAAAAATGTTTAGTTTCTTTTGAGCTCCCCAAATGCGCAATAAACAAACAAGCAGCAGTATAAATATCTCACACAAACAACCACACCAGCAACAGCTCCGCCACAAAACTCACCCATCAAATCTCACATATACATATCTCAGCCAAAAAACTCCACAAATCTCAACCACAATACTTATATAGAAACAGAAAATATATCACAAAGAACAAGTAATGGGTTCACAATTCCATCTACAAGTTAGTGACTTAGGAATATACATAACTATAATAGAAAGTATCAAAGAGATGACGACTACCTAAGCAATGGGTTGAAGCTGCGAAGACCCAAAAGGATGACCATCGTCGTTGTTGTCATCTCGCTTGTGCGTGGTCCACCACTGTAGCTTTCATTCTCCATGGCCCACCTTTCCCTCATCATCTCTATGAACTTGTCCTCATCCTCCAACCTCTTATGTTGTGATCCTATTGTCTCTTCTAACGTATTTGACGCTCTTCTAGTTTCTTCAGGTTTTTCTCAATGTGCGCGTTAGCTATGCGTACATTCTTGGGAGGCGGCGGTGGGGAAGTAAGTGTCGGCGGTTGGGCATCTACCACGACTCAAGCAGGGGCGAAAGAGCTTTTTTGCCGCGCTACCTATCCCCAAAATCGTCGCTTCTGGTTGTAGCGCCCGCGACATCGTGGAAGATCTTTAAGGTATTTGGTGTCTGCTCAGACGCTCGCACCTCCTTCACAGCTTTGTTAAAAGTTATCATGAAATAGTAGTAGGAAACATGATTGTTACCACATAAAACATCATATACTTTCACATCATTATTTCTTTCATAAAAGTATAGTAGAAGTACTCACAATCAGCTCCGACGCTCGGGGGTCTATCCACTTCTCATCCTTCCCCTTCCTTGTCTTCTCGAGAATCTGGACCGGGGTTGCGGTTGGACCCTTTAAAAAATAGTGTTAGAACTTTAAGCAATTATTAAGTTAAAACATATTTTACTACAATTAAATTGACTAAATTACTTATCTTCTAAACACTGACCATTTGCTTAAAAATAGTCGTTGCGCTCCTACTACTGAGGCAGCTGGTGGGTTTGGCCACTTCGTCCTGTTGGCTACATCGGCGGTTCTTCTTCTTCACTACCACCTTCTTCTTGAATTCCGGGTCATCAACCTTCCGTTTCAACTCTGTCCACTTCTGATGCGAGGATTTTGCCGTGGGTCGTACCGCTCAATATATAACCAACTAGACCTAACACCTAGCTAGGGTAAGTCGGGTCGATATCCACGGGGACGGTTATGAGGGTCTAGACTATGGTCTACTCACGAACAAGGCTAAGTCACAAACAAACACAAAGATGAACAAACTAACAAGAATTGATTAAGTATGATAGTTGGGGGGAAGGAAAGTGGACTAACAATAAACTATATAAAACAAGAACTAATTAAAACAACTAAGATTAACTAAACAACTAAACTAGAGAGAAAGATCGACTAAAGAGATAGAGAAATCAAATATGGGAAGGAGTAGGGTTAGGTCGGGTTCATAAGTGTAGTAGGATGATTGGGGAGTCAAGGGTATAGGTTTCACCTAGTTACTAAGGTCGGTCCGCGCTCTCGCGTCAAAACCTAAGTCCGCACTCTCGTGTCTAAGACTAAACCCGAATACTCATGCAAAGTATTACCCTAAACATAAGCATTCAACCACAAATTGATCACACAAATGAGAAGATGAAAAACAAGCATGAGAAGCATGGCCACTACAACTCAAACAAACAATTCCACAAACACATAGAGTGCTCAACAAGTGACTAGTAACAAAGACTCCACCTTTTCCCTTAATCAAACCCTAATTACCCATAATCTACACTTAATCCCTCTACTAACCCCACAAAGAGTCTACTCACACATAGTAAAACTAAATCTAACACTATCAAGTGAAATCATCATAAATAACAAAACATTCATTATGAACTATCAAGAACAATAAACAATATGTAAAGATTAAAACTTGAATGATTAACAAAGATTAAGAGAAAAGAGATTATACCAACTACAAAGTGGGTGAAAAGAAGAGAACTTGCATTAATAAGAAAAAACCCAAATAAATCTCCCAAGGTTGTTAATCTTGGATGAATCTTGAAGAATTCCCTTAATATAAGACTAATTACTAAGATTAAGCTAAATTAACAAAAGATTAATGAAAGATTAAGCTAAGAGAGTCTATCTAGGGTTTAGAATAATGTAGAGGAGTCTAAGGTAATGTAAGATCCTTAAACAATACAAGGGAGAAGTATTTATAAGGTTACAAGAGTGAAGGAGGAGAAAAGAAGAGTTTCGTGCTGGCAGCTGCTCATCCTGTCCGGGACGAAACGTTCCCGCCCGGGACAAGAGCCTTCTCGGCCGAGACGCCCCAAAACAGGGGCTGTATGATTTGTGCACCCCTTCCCGGTCGGGAAGGCTACTCTCCTGCCCGGGAAGGGTCTTGTAGGCCTCCAATATGATCTTTAAGGTCCCTCCTTGCTTCTCATGAGCTTCTCATCGATTCTCGGGGCTCGGGATCGAGTCTAAGGGACTCGGGAACGGGTCCCAAGGTCTCAGGATCGAATCCATGGCACCGAGTGATCGTTCCTTCTCTTCGTTGGCTCCAAAAAGTGTAGGAAACGAGTCAGAATCGTTCCAATTCTCCATGAATGGTCTTGGGAACCTAAAACGAACTTGAAGAAGCATAAGTAGCCCAGAAACCGCTCCAAAGAGCGATTTCACAAGAGAAACCGGGACCAAACACAACTAAGTAGGCGTTACAAACTACACTTATCAACTCCCCCACACTTAACCCTTACTCGCCCTCGAGTAAGCACCTACTAACTAAAAACTAAAAGAAACTAGACTACTAACCGAGCGGGTATTAGCACACCCTACGCCCTTTCAACTCACGCGAGAACACTTAGAGGACAAGTGCTCTCCGCAAGGCAAGTGGGGTCTTGCGACAAAACTGTGGATGCAACCGGACACGAAAACACACAAACAAACAAACACAAAAGCAAACAAACACCAAACGGTTGCATCCAAGACAAAACAAATACCTCTTCCCTCAACAAAGCGGTGAAATAGACACCGGTTAGGGACTCAAGGCAAGTGACAACGTTCCCTAGCTAGCAATACAAACCGAAATGGACCAAACCCTAATAGTATGACGACAAAGCAATAAAAACGTTGGTAACTTACCTAGATTTCTCTTAACCTTCTAAGAACGTACCACAGGATGATCGGCGGGATGGAAAAAGGATGAACCACGGTGTTAGTCGACACTGTAGGTAAGTGAGACCCCGCCCCCCTTTAGCGATGAGCCAAGAGGGTCGTCCCATGCCCAAAACCGCTCAACTAGTCCAAGTAAAAAGGTGGATAAGTTTGCAAAACGAGGGAAGACCGATCATTACCGCTATCACCCTTCCTAGGGACTCGGTCCTTTGGTAGGTCTTCACGGTAACGATCGGAAAAAGGCTTATTTTTGAGATGTGGGGATTCTTTTTGTGAGACGATTTTCCTTTGGCATTTTTCTTTCTTTTGCATTTTTGCTTTGTGTGTTGCTATGCCATTTCTTTTTTTTTTCATCTTTTGTATTTTCTTTTTGGCTTTTTGTACCTTTTCTTTTTCTTCAATCTTTTCTTTCTTCTATTTTCTTTCATTTTCTTCTCTTTGCCCTTTTGGCTAGATTTTGGGTTGTAGGCATTTCTTTTTGCACTAAGAAAGAAATTTCAACAATTTGCAACTTTATATTGTGGATATGTGTAGGAGGTAGGGGAACGGGTATGTTGAGAGCACACTTTCCCTTCAAACCCACAAAAAGGGGAGAAACTTAGACTAATCAAAGGATTTCAAACACGGTCACCTAAGGGACGAGACTCGGCAAGCAAGGCCTTTTCACACCATAGGTGGTCAAAATGGTCAAAATGCAAATCCCGTAGTAAATCCCTAGTAGACTAGGTGGACTCAAGGTAAGAAACCAACGAAATCATTGATATAGGGTCATTCTACTAGACTAAAGTCCACGACTCGATTCATACTACTAGAAAGAGAAAGTAAACACTTGCACACTAGCCTCGAAACCGGGTTTTCGAAACCTTTTTACACATTAGACACAACTACACATCGCAAAACAAAGACATGACAAAAACGAGAGAAAATGAGACAAAGACAACAAAACAAAATGAAACAAAACAAACATACAAAGATAACAAACACCACCCCTTATTTCCAAGTAAGCAACCAATCAACCACAAATCTTCACAAAGCTCCACCCGAGCACACATCAACACAATTCTCCTCCAAACTTCACAAGAGATAGAGAGGAAAAAGGGATAAAAAGGCATTACCGGATGTTTTGAAAGCCTTCCAAAGTTAACGGTGATTAAGCGACCTACAAGGAAAAAGGGAGGCAAACACGCACAACACAACTAATATACGACACAACGACACAAAAGGAAAACACACAAAAGAAAATCTTTTTGATTTTTGTGAAAATTTTCAAATTTTTATGGTTTTTTTTAAGGTTTTTGGAAAAAAACTACGAAAATAAAACTAAACTATACTAGAATATTGCTCCCCCACACTTAAACCGAGCAATGTCCTCATGCTCGATCGTAGTGTATGGAGACACTAAAGAAAAGAAAAGAAACTACGAAAATGAAGCTAAAAATCAAAAATAAAGCGGAGAAAAGTGTAGAATGTGTTCGGCCGGGGTGTAATCAAGTCACCATGGGCCGAGACGAGAAAAGATATGGAAGGGGGGAGAAATAAAAAGAAGGAAATAAAAGGAAATGGGAGGGGAGGACTAGGTGTAATCAAGTCACCTAGCCCGGATTCCGCCCAAATCCGACTAAATCCTACAAAAAGGGTGAAAATCTTGTAAATTTGGATTTTTCAAATGACTCTCGATGTAGTCACGTCATCGAGAGTCGGGAGCAACAATTACCAAGGCCCCGAGGGCCACCATGACAAAGGGGAATGGGATTATCCAAAGGGAGACAAGCAATAAAAGACGGAAAAGAAATTAGAGTCGCCTTACCGATAGGTTAGCAACTCACGAACTCCATCGTCTCAATGATCAATATAGGCACTTTTGCTTGTCTTCTTCATTGTCATCCCTCTTCAAATTCGACAATATCACATGGTTGTGGTTCAAAGGTATAAGGAGGTGGGATTTGATGTGAAAGTCAGTGTAAAGTGAAGAGAAAATGAGATGAATGTATGTATATGAAGTGTAGGGGTCATATGATAGGTGCAAGGGTAAGTAGGGAGGTTGGGAGAGGGTATAAAGTGGTTGGGTGGGATCAAATGTTGAAGAAGAGGCAAAAAGGAGGAGCATGGAACCATCCCGGTCGGGATGGATGATCCCGGTCGGGATGACACACCCTTCCCGGTCGGGAAGCTCCCTTCCCGGTCGGGATCACACTCCAGAAAACTCGATTTTTGGTACACTCATCTCGATCGGGATGGCTCCTTCCCGGTCGGGATGATTCATCCTTCCCGGTCGGAATGCCTTCTTCTCGGTCGGGAAGAGTCTTCTAGCCCTTCATAATCTTGATAGCTTCACCTACAAGGCCACCAATACAAACCCGACTTCCTTGCTCAAAACCCAAACTCTATCAATAACCACTCCTCTCTAAGATTCATCTTCACTTTGCACCTAACAAATAAGCTCAAAACATCCATCAAAATCCCTCCCTCATATCACTCATCAAAATACCAAATTAAAAGGATTTCACAAAGCTCAAAAAAATTACAAGAAAGGGATATGTACAATAGGACGGTTCTTTTGGAACTCCGTCAAACCAAAGATGGTGCATTCTTCAATCATTTTTCAACAACACTAAGGATAATTCCATCGCCATCAAGGGCACGAAGTAACAAATCGAAGGCCCTCATGAAATCTTCAATCAAGTTCGTGGAGTACCAAACTCCACTCCAAGGGTCATCACAACTTTGCCTAGAAGTTCCCGGTGCATCCCGATCTACTAAGTTCAACGACTTGAACTTGTACTTGCGATCCTTCGGGATATACCCAAACTTCCACTCATCTTCACAAGGCCTCAAGGGAGGCTCAACTTTCTTCTTGCCAACCGACTTGTCCTCAATCTCATAATATGGGCATTCATCCGCCCCAAGCTCGGAATCATCATCTTCAATTCCATAGAAGTTGTTCTTCAAGCTTTTACCCGACTCATCTCTTAGATCGATGTCTTTCATGGCGGTGATCATTTTAGAAGACTCATCATTAGTAGGCGAGGTGTTGCCTTGGAGGTCAAATACGAGCTTCTCGTCGCTTAGCTCAAATGTGATCCTACTGTTCTTTACATCAATCGTAGCACCGGCGGTATGTAGAAATGGGCGCCCAAGGATAATGGGAGTGATGACATCTTCCGACATGTCAAGTACAAGGAAGTCGACCGGAATGAAAAACTTCCCGATTCTTATTGGCACATCTTCCAACATCCCCAAAGGTCGGTTGAGGGAACTATCGGCCATTTGGAGTGTAATAATGGAAGTACACTTGAGCTCCTTCATCCCAAGTCGCTCACAAATGGAATAGAGAATGATGCTTACACTCGCACCCAAATCACATAGTGCTCTCTCAATCTTGAAGTTGCCTATGGTGCACGGGATCGAGAAACTACCCGGATCCTTCAACTTGGGAAGCGTAGAACCTTGAATAAGCTCGCTCACCACTCTTGTGAACGCTATGGTCTCTTCCTTGTCGACGGATCTCTTCCTAGCCAAGATTTCTTTCATGAATCTTCCATATGCTGGGATTTGGGTAAGTAGGTCGGTAAAAAGGACACTTACATCCAATTTCTTCACAATATTTAGGAACTTGTCATATTGAACATCCACCTTAGTCTTTAATTGCCTTGTTGGGAAAGGCAACTTGATATGTACCTTGTCTTGCTCATTAAGGTTGGACTTTTCGAATGACATTTTCCCTTTTCCTTTGTCTTTCCCTTGAAGTGGGGGAAGCTTGTCTTCATGGGGTTTCTCAATCTTCCACAAAACTTGTTCCTCCATTGGATTCCCAATCTTGAATTATCTTGAAGTGGAGATAAAACCTCTTTCATTGGTTCTTGCTCATTAGGGAGTAAGGGGGAGTTATAAGATGAACCACTCCTCAAGATAATAGCATTCACATGCTCAAATTTCGCCGTTTCACCTTGAGGAGGTAGTTGTCCCTTTTGCCTTGAAGAGCTACCCTAAGCAAGTTGAGCTATTTGGGTTTCGAGCATCTTCATATGAGCATCTCTTGCCAAGTTATCCCTTTGAAGTTGAGCAATAATTTCTTGTTGGGTTCTTTGTGTCTCCAATTGACTTATTTGCATTTCTAACATTGATTTTTGCATGTCGAAATCCCGAGGGGGAGATTGTTGGTTATGAGGAGTGTTGGCGATGGCTAGAGGAATGCCATAATCATGAATAGGAGATCGACTCCTTTGCTTGCTTTCATGTTGAGTACCTTGAGATCATTGATGTTGTTGATGGTTCCCTTGGAACCCATGAGAGTTACCTTGATTAAGGCCTTGATTGTTACCTTGGTTGTAGTTATGGTGTCCTTGGGAGTGTTGGTTCCCTTGGAAACCACCTTGATTGAAATTCCCTTGTTGGAACCCTTGACTGTTGTTGAAGGTACCTTGGTTGTGTTGCTTGAAATTGTTGAATGGCCGTGGGTTGGTCACATAACCTTGGTAAATTTGGTTGTTGTCCCTTAAGGGAGGTGGAACTAATATATGGATGGTGTTGTAGAGATTGTTGTTGATGAGCTTGATGGGAAGCTTGAAACATGTGAGGATACGATATGGGGCACCTTGCTTGAACGCTTGAAAGACGTTCACTTGCTCAATACTACCTCGACAATTTAGAGGCTCATGTCCAAATATCCCGCAAGTGTCGCATATCCCATAATAGGTTGTAGAAGATACAACCTCCAAAGCATTAACTTGTTGAATTGAATGTTGGTGTGAGGCACTTGCACTTTGACCTTGATCAAAATGGCTTTGGAGCTTCTTGTCAATAGATTCTATGTGGGTTTTTAGTTGAGCTCCAAGATCAATGCTTAGTTGTGTAATGGCATCGATCTCGTGCCTTCCTCCTCGATTCGCCTTCCTAGGCCTTGAGTATTGGGAGTTGTGTACCGCCATCTCCTCGATTCTTGACCAAGTTTGGTCATCATCCACCTTGGTAAACCTTTCATTCGATCCCATGTTGAGAATGACCCTTGAATCTTCATATAACCCGTTCCAAAACTGTTGAACAAGGAACCACTGTGATAGACCATGGTGAGGACAAGAGCGGATCAAGGCTTTGAATCTTTCCCACGATTCGTAGAGGCTTTCTTCATCACGTTGTTGGAATCCCGTGATAGAGGCTCTCAATAGATTTGTCTTCTTCGGGGGATAGAATTTTGGTAGAAAGCTAAGGCTAGCTTCTTCCAAGTATCAATACCAAGAGTCGCCTTGTCTAACCCTTTGAACCATTGCTTAGCTTTACCGATCAAAGAGAAAGGAAATAATACCCACCGGATTTGGTCTTGGGTTATTCCCGTTTGTGAGATAGCATCGCAATAATCCGAAAAGGTTTCCATGTGTTGGTGAGGATCTTCGGTTGGTAACCCACTAAATTGACTTCTTTCGACCAATTGGATGAATTGCGTTTTTGCCACAAAGTTGCCGGTATATGCTTCCGGTAAAGCGGTTGGACCGGGCAAAACGTCTTCCGTAAAGGTTGAATGAGAAGAGAACTTAGGCATTGTTGGATATGCGGGAGATGATGGTGTAGACGGTGTTGATGTAGATGTTGATGGAGAACTAGGTTGAGAAGTACCAAAAGGATTTATGAAGATCCCTTCGGTATTGCCTTGAGGTTGCTCGATAAAGTCGGATCCTTGGGCTTGTTCTTCGATGGTATTGCTAGTACCCGGTTGAGAATTTCTAACCCGGTCAATCGTCCGTTGGCGAAAGGCTCTAAAGAGTCTCTCCGGCTCTGGACTGAACTAGGCATGCACTACACACTAGAGCAAACGTGAGAACACCTAGTGCTTTATAGGCACTAAGCAAAGACAATAAACGAACACTACCCAAGACAAAGAGAGGAGAAAACAATAAAAACCTACAAAATATGCACAAGAGATAGAAGAAGAGCACAATAAGGGTAACTAAGTCTAGCTAATAAGCAAACTAAGTCTAAACATGCACCGTCCCCGGCAACGCCGCCAAATTGATGCGAGGATTTTGCCGTGGGTCGTACCACTCAATATATAACCAACTAGACCTAACACATAGCTAGGGTAAGTCGGGTCGATATCCACGGGGACGGTTATAAGGGTCTAGACTATGGTCTACTCACGAACAAGGCTAAGTCACAAACAAACACAAAGATGAACAAACTAACAAGAATTGATTAAGTATGATAGTTGGGGGGGGGAAGGAAAGTGAACTAACAATAAACTATATAAAACAAGAACTAATTGAAACAACTAAGATTAACTAAACAACTAAACTAGAGAGAAAGATCGACTAAAGAGATAGAGAAATCAAATATGGGAAGGAGTAGGGTTAGGTCGGGTTCATAAGTGTAGTAGGATGATTGGGGAGTCAAGGGTATAGGTTTCACCTAGTTACTAAGGTCGGTCCGCGCTCTCACGTCAAAACCTAAGTCCGCACTCTCGTGTCTAAGACTAAACCCGAATACTCATGCAAAGTATTACCCTAAACATAAGCATTCAACCACAAATTGATCACACAAATGAGAAGATGAAAAACAAGCATGAGAAGCATGGCCACTACAACTCAAACAAACAATTCCACAAACACATAGAGTGCTCAACAAGTGACTAGTAACAAAGACTCCACCTTTTCCCTTAATCAAACCCTAATTATCCATAATCTACACTTAATCCCTCTACTAACCCCACAAAGAGTCTACTCACACATAGTAAAACTAAATCTAACACTATCAAGTGAAATCATCATAAATAACAAAACATCCATTATGAACTATCAAGAACAATAAACAATATGTAAAGATTAAAAATTGAATGACTAACAAAGATTAAGAGAAAAGAGATTATACCAACTACAAAGTGGATGAAAAGAAGAGAACTTGCATTAATAAGAAAAAACCCAAATAAATCTCCCAAGGTTGTCAATCTTGGATGAATCTTGAAGAATTCCCTTAATACAAGACTAATTACTAAGATTAAGCTAAATTAACAAAATATTAATGAAAGATTAAGCTAAGAGAGTCTATCTAGGGTTTAGAATAATGTAGAGGAGTCTAAGGTAATGTAAGATCCTTAAACAATACAAGGGAGAAGTATTTATAAGGTTACAAGAGTGAAGGAGGAGAAAAGAAGAGTTTCGTGCTGGCAGCTGCTCATCCCGTCCGGGACGAAACGGTCCCGCCCGGGACGAGAGCCTTCTCGGTCGAGACGGCCCAAAACAGGGGCTGTATGATTTGTGCACCCCTTCCCGGTCGGGAAGGCTACTCTCCCGCCCGGGAAGGGTCTTGTAAGCCTCCAATATGATCTTTAAGGTCCCTCCTTGCTTCTCATGGGCTTCTCATCGATTCTCGGGGCTCGGGATCGAGTCTAAGGGACTCGGGAACGGGTCCCAAGGTCTCGGGATCAAATCCATGGCACCGAGTGATCGTTCCTTCTCTTCGTTGGCTCCAAAAGGTGTACGAAACGAGTCGGAATCGTTCCAATTCTCCATGAATGGTCTTGGGAACCTAAAACGAACTAGAAGAAGCATAAGTAGCCCAGAAACTGCTCCAAAGAGCGATTTCACAAGAGAAACCGGGACCAAACACAACTAAATAGGCGCTACAAACTACACTTATCAACTCCCCCACACTTAACCCTTACTCGCCCTCGAGTAAGCACCTACTAACTAAAAACTAAAAGAAACTAGACTACTAACCGAGCGGGTATTAGCGCACCCTACGGCCTTTCAACTCACGCGAGAACACTTAGAGGACAAGTGCTCTCCGCAAGGCAAGTGGGGTCTTGCGACAAAACTGTGGATGCAACCGGACACGAAAACACACAAACAAACAAACACAAAAGCAAACAAACACCAAACGGTTGCATCCAAGACAAAACAAATACCGCTTCCCTCAACAAAGCGGTGAAATAGACACCGGTTAGGGACTCAAGGCAAGTGACAACGTTCCCAAGCTAGCAATACAAACCGAAATGGACGGGCTTGTATAGAAGTAAGCAGACGAATGAATGAATGAATGAATGAATACAAACCGAATTTCGGATGTTAAGCAGCCGAATGAATGAATGAAATGAAGTAAAATACTTGATTATGACAATAGAAACTCACCAAGTCGCGCCCGTAACACGTCACCGTGAAAGGTACGACATCGAAACCGTTGACACGTACTCCGTCGCTCCAACTTCTTATATAGCGTCCACTCCATGGACGGGCTCGTCTTCTTCCATAGGGGTCACGTTACTATGGCTACCACTACCCGTAACCCGGACAACTCCATTATTACCTGCCATATTAACTTCCACTACAAGAATTTTGGTCTCGGGCGACTGATCTTAGCCACCGTCATCTGTCGCTAAAATAGACGCACGACAGATGACAATCGCTAAGAAACAGTCGCACCCATTAGTCGCTTCGGGCGACCGATATCAGTCGCTAAAAAAACACGCGCGACCGAAATCGGTCGCTACAAGTAGCGACCGACGTCAGTCGCTAAAAAGTATCCTTAGCGACCGATGTCAGTCGCTAATAGCATAAGAGTAGCGACCGATATCGGTCGCTAAGGGGAGTGACGTGGCACTATAATAGGCCGATATCGGTCGCTTTTGGACGTTAGCGGTCGTTAAAGGACCTGTAGTAGACCGATTCTACTTATTTCATTTCTAGCCAAAATCTGCACAAAAACACAAACCAACAACCAAAATACGTCCCACACATCATTCCAAACATTCCAAACGTCGTTCCAAACGTTACACTAGCTTCACACTCCAGAATTGGCAACCAAGTACGCAAATGTCTTTAATCCACTAAATTAAGAGTAATGTTACAAACTGTTTTCGATAAATATTCATAAACTACAAACTGTTTTCAATCTATTCAGCAAACAGGGAAACTAGCTGAAGCACCACAACCACCCCCATTGAAGGGGTCTCTAGGATCTCGATGTCAGGGAATGGGGCCGGAGTTGTAGTTCTGCTGCTGCATGCTCCTCAGGCGGGTTAGCTCTTCTAGAATTTGCAAGTTGACCTGATCCTGTCGCTGGATACGCTCATCCTGCATCTTCAACCTCTCATTCTGCTCCCTTATCCTCTCAGCCAAAACAGTCCGTTGCGCCCTCTCCTCTTGCAGTTCCGACCTCATCTCAGCAACGACGGATGATACATACTTCGTCGAGGTCGCATGCCCCCCCCCCCGGAGCGTTGGGTGGTGTCCTGTACAGGGTGTGAGCGTTCCCCGTACCGTACACCGCTCCCTTGCGGTACCCTCGTACGATTCTGAACCAAATTTCGGTCGGGTCCTCACCTTCAGCGTCGGGCGCGTTAGTGGCCTCCAAATATCCTCTCTAAAAGAAATTGTCGTTGATGGTCCACATTAATGCTGCCCTTAGATTGAAACTACTCTTATTCGACACATCGTACGTGTAAACCCCATTATCCCACAAACTTTTTAACTCCTCAATTAGAGGTTGGAGATACACGTTCATATTAGATTTTGGGTTCCTAGGTCCAGGAATAATAAAAGACAAGAACATGAATTGTCTCTTATTGCACAACCACGGAGGAAGGTTGTAGGGTGTCACAATCACTGGCCTACATGAGTAAGATTTACCGAATTACACGTATGGTGAAAATCGTCTGTGCACAAACCCAAACGTACGTTGCGCAGCTCTTTTGAGAACTCTGGATGTTTAATATCAAATGTCTTCCACGCTTCACCGTTGCTAGGATGCGTCATCGTACCACTTACCCTTATTTGTGAGTTTTTGTGGTGCCAACTCATCTCCGCGACAATTTTCTTTGTCGCGTACATTCGTTGTAGTCTAGGACCTACTAGGAAATAAGTCAAAACCTTAGTTGGTACTCTCTTCTCCCTTGTATTTAGCGTTGAACTCTTATACCTCTCCGAACCACATTTTCTACACTTGTCAAGGTCCAAATCTCCCTTCTAGAACAACATGCATCCGTTCGAACATGAGTCTATCTTTTTATGGGGGAGTTGAAGACCCTTCAACACATTCTTCACCTCATAGAAGTTATGTGACATAACGTTATTCTTTTTTAATAGAAGCTCGGCAATCAACTCGATCCAACCATCTAAAGATCTAAGTGACATGTTACTCTCGCACTTCAACGTCAACATCGATCCTTGAAGCGATTTGTAGCAAACTCATTTCGCATACGTCATATACTGGGAGCTCAGCATTTTGAAGAACGAAATGACTTGTGGGTTGGGTTCATGATGCACTTCTTCTGTAACACTCGCTATTTTCCTAACATTTTTATTCTTTCCGTTATGACATCGTTATAACTCTATCGCATTTTGGCTTATGTTTCATTGTTTTACCAAGCTTTATTTTTGTTTTTGAGTTTAATGATATTTAATTTTTATTGTTAAAGATTTTAATTCTCTTTAACCCATTTGATTGGTTTCCTTCGTAAGCTAATTAATTTTCCGCGAGGAATTCTATTTATCTTTGTATTGACGTTTTTAAGCCCGGATTTAAGTTATTCCTTTTCCTAAAAATGTTTAAATACATTTATATAATATTTTCAAGTAGTAAATATTTTTATTTACGAAAATTAAGCCATTTATGATTTTAATACGAAGTTTCGTAAATAATTATTTTCTAACGCGAGGTTTACTCGAATTGCTTCGAAATGCCTTTAACTATTTTACGATTCTTCTTTTTATCAACTTATAAATCATTTGAGACCTTTTCCTCATATTTTGGACCGACAAAGCTTATTGTCACAATTTAACTACGTCTTATTAATACGTTTCATTTTATCACATTAAACCGTAAACATAAGATTCTTTTTTTTTCATTAAATTGAGGCTTTAATACTCAAACTCTTCATTCTTCCCTTATCCCTTTTTGGCCGACCAACTTGTGCTAGTAACACATTGGATTCTTCATCCATTTTAATTCCATTTATGCTTAAAACCAATTCCTCTCTCCCTTACATTCATTTGTGCATTAAAAAAATTGTTACAACATCATCTTTCCTTTCCCTTGGCCGAGTACATTTATCCTCCTCTCCTTGGCTGATTCTTACTTAATTTGAGTCCTAATCGTCTCATTTTTATCGTCGAATTAATCCTCTTTCCGATCCCTTCGTTAAGGTAATAATCGATGTCGTTTTCGATCATTATTCACCTTGATTTTATTAGTTTTTCTCATGGTATTTTCTGCCATGATTTTTATATATTGTAAGATTTGTGAACGATCCAGAGGCCGACGAGTATATTATTGATTCAGACTTGGATTAGAGGTAACGTCGATGTTACTCGGTATTTCGTGATTTTAATTGTGTAATTGCATGTATATTTTTGTATTTCATTTTTGACAATATATGTATGTCATATAATCTGGAAAAGTTTTAAAAAGTTGAAAATTTGCATGTTTCGGTATTTTTATCGCTTTTACGAGATTAACGATTAAAATTGTTATATATTAATTTGTAAAATCGTATTATTTGGCCTAAACTTCTAATATATAATTATATTTTGTAAAAATCAAGTTTTTGTTGATTTTTAATAATTTAGTATTTTTCTGATATTTTAGTTATCGATTATTGAATTATTACCGTTTACGAACAAAAATGATTAAAAGCCGATTTTTAGTTATAGTACTTAAATATTTTATTTTAATCTGATTTTTTACATGAGTAAACTTTCTGGTGAAATAGAATTTTATGAATGTTTTCATAATTATTCGGAATTTTTAAGTGGATGAATTAATTAATCACTTTAAGTCATCGTTTATCGTTAAAACCGCGTTTGTCGTTTAAATTCTCGATTTCTGGTCCTATGATTAAATCTGGAAAAAAATATGATTCTGATGATTTTATAATAAAATTTAATTTTATGATTTTTAGTGCTTTAATAAAATGTTAGGAACGATAAGTTTTATTAATGGACTCGTTAATTGTGAAAATGGGTTTAAAAGACGGTTTTAACGGGATTTATTAAATCTGGAATTTTAAGAAATCTGGAAAAATAGTATTTTCTGAAAAATCATGATTTAAGTTTAATAATAATTTTTGGATATTAATACGTAAATCATTTTGTAATTACTATTTTTATTAATCATTATTGTCGAGAAAACCTTTTAAAAACCGAGTCTAAGTATTCTGGAAAATTTTCTTTTCTGGACAGAATGTTCATAAATATATTTTATCTATTTTACGTAATTTTTTTACTATTTATTAAAGTCTTTGATAAATAGTAACGGTTTTTGGACAAATTATGATTTATCGTTAAAAGGCTTCATCTTACCTAAAAGAATTATTTTTCCAGCAATTTTTAAAAGATTTAAATCTGAAACTTTAAGAGTTAAATCATCCCTTAACATACTCTAAATATGTTCATTGGTTTAATTAAATAAAAGACGTTAAAAGATTTAATTTAACATTTGCCGTAAAATCCTAATTATAATCGTATTGTCGAAACTAATAATAATTAGGGAATTTTAGCTTTGTAACTTTTGAAAACACCCTGATTAGTAGTATTAAAATGCTTAAGATATTTTTAATCATTTTATAACACTTGTATGATATTTTAATAATGTCATAAACCCGATTGTTTTCGTTTTAGAAATTAATATCGTTAAGGCCGAAAGTATTAGTTTTATAAATCTATATCGTTTACTAAAAATGTTGAATTAGTATAAACTAATATTTTCGCTATTTTGATATGATGCTATTTTTTTTTAGTAAAGTTTCTAAAAATAGAAGTTTCCTAAAATAGAAAGTTTCCTCTTTTAGAATATTATGATTATTACTCCTTTTATCTCCATATTGTTTACAATGATTATATATTTTAACTATCAATAATGACCCTGTTTTGGAGTTATGGAATAATGACAAGTGTGGGTTTAGAGTAATATAGTCTGGGATGTACGTTTTGCCATCAACTGTAAGGCTGGTGTGTCTTTATAGGGTACATTGATTGTTGAACTGAGCATGGTTTGTGTTCAGGAGAGTGTATGTTTACCTTAAACTTAGATATCGCATCGTGTAAGTCGCGTCAGGTTGAACTGGATATGGTTTGTATCCAGGAGGGGTGTGCATTACTTAAACCAGGATCTCGCTGCACGCAGTTCTGTTATAGTTGTGTTGCCTAGTTAGAGACTGGATTCTGTTATGAGTTAAGTCTACAGTTCTCGGAGCTAGTTTCTATTATTATCCCAGTGAAAGTCTAGGTTCTACATTAACTCTATCCATAACGCCATTTTGATTATTTTATTTATTATCGAAATAAATTGGTTGCATGTTGGCAAATATTTTTATGTTTCTTCGGAAACCCATTTCATTATTTTGGTTTTACGCTGAAAGCTTATTTTTAATATGCTGTTTTATTATTTTCCATTTTTACTATTTTTCTATAGTAGTAATTACAATTTTAAAATTCTGTCATACGGCTGGGAGAACGTTGACGTTGCTCTCCACTGATTGTGGCTGTTATGTTTTAACATGTCAGGTATACTTGTTTCCGGGTGTGGGCTAGCGAGCGTTGTGGATCCTGCTCATTTTCTTTTAATAATTATGTCTTGTGGAATGTTTAAACCCCCTTTTGTGGATTGTTTAAATTTTAGCCATTTTATTTTAGGCCTATTGTTTGACTTTATCGTTTTAATTTTTATAAGATATAGTTACAGCGTGTTTTAATCCCGACTCTACAGTGTTTCCGCCACTGTATCACGTTAGAATTTCTATGGGATTACATCTTCGTCGCTTATGTGGTCTGGGTTACGCTCCTCCTCCATTATGTCTTCAACCGTCGTACGTAGTGCATGCATCCTCCACAAAGTCTCGATACGGATTCTCGCGCACAGCTTCTAGCAGGCGACTGGTGATATTTTCATCCTCACCATGATACGTCCACACATAGTAGTTTTCAACAAAATTGTGCTTGTATAGATGAGTTCTAACATTGTCCTCATGTTTTATTGCACGATTTTTGCATTTACTACATGGACACCTAAGTTGCTCGCTTGTGTAGAGGGGATTATTTGTTAACGAGAACTTAATGAAGTCCTCCACTTCGTCTCTAAATTCAATTTCTGGCCACAAACTATCGTCTAATCTCTCGTACATCCACCTTCTGTCTACTCTATGAAATATAAATGTTCAAGGTATGTATACACGAAACAATTAGCGTGGGGGAAAACATTCAACCATATCTAACAGTTTAATATAATTTGAAATAGGATACAACAACATGAAAATAAATGCACAATCATCAGAAACGTGCTCTTTGTCCCTCATTTTGGACTTTCATAACCATCAATTCTGAATCGATTCATCACCGGGAGACCTTATCACTCAAACCTAAACTCATCCTTGTACGTTCCATGTCATTGATAAACACAAAATTGTGTTCTGTCGATAAGAAAAAAATTCAGCAGCAATTCGCCTCAGTTCTCAAAAACACAATGTGAAATATATGAATACTCCGCATGTGCATTCGAAGAACAATGAGAGAATTGTCACCAAACCTTTCTCTTATCAACACAATACAATTTCATGTTTACCATCTAAGTGACATGAAAAGTACAAGGACTGTCCCAAAACGGAGACTATCCAAGAATTACTCCTAGGAGTAATTCTTGAACGGGTACTAGGTAGGTCTGAGTTGATATATAACATGCTTTATTAACAATACGTAATAAAAACTAAAAAAAACAATCATATATCAACACCTATCGAAAATATTAATACTTAGTATTATTACTACTACTAACTAATATAGTCACTACTACTAATAAAATTAAAAAAAAGAACAAGGAACTACCCTCATTTTAGTAGCTAGTTATTTTATTTTCACCTTAATACTTTAGTAACAGCTACCTTTACTTCAAAAAAGTCTTGTAGAATATTAAATCATTCTAGTAATACAAAATTCACGGTTACTAATACTACTTCACTACTCCTACAATTATTACTACTACTCTAGTTCTACTACTCCGGTACTACTTCACTGATGCTGCTACTGCTGCTACTACTACTACTATTACTCTAATACTACTACTCCATTATAACAACACCAACAACAAACACTACAAGAATTACTAACAAAATTCACAATCTTAGAGAATACTAACAAAAGTACTTAATTCACACTTAATTTACAATACCAACAACAACAACATAATTACTATAACAAATATCAACATAATCACACTTAATTCATAATTACTATATAGGGAGTACTAACAATATCAACAACAAACATTACCAACTACTACTATTACCTAACCTACAATAAATAAAAACAATATCAACAACACCAACAAAAACCTAATATCCAACAACATACCTGAGCGGCAGCGGGAGAGCGGCGGAGTGGCGGCGACCGACTGGTGGTAGAGCAGAAAGGGAAGGAGGGAAGGGAAGGGGAAAAGCTAGGGAAAGAAATGAGGGAAAGAGTGGTCGCCGAAGGGGTTTTTCGCGTGATTGGTTTAGGGTAAAGGGTAATTGATTTGGGGTTTCTGATTTGGGGGAAAGGATCGCGTCTTTTTTTTATATTCACGAACGTTGTGTCGGATTAGCCGACACAAAAGCCGTCGCAATTTATGGAATTACGTCGGCTAATCCAACGCTACGAATCTACATGATTTCAAAATATGTGTTGACTCGGCTAAGGGTCAATGGATCAGTGTCGGATTAGCCGACGCAATGTCATTTTCTGTGGCGGACTTGCGTCGAATACTCTGATGCAATGTTTTATGCTATAAAAAAAGGGTACGTATTTGGTTCTACTCCAGCGTCGAGGTCAAGTACTTGCATCGACTATTCCGACGCAATATCTGGCATTGCGTCGAACTTTGCGTCGGATAATCCAACGCAACGAAATGATATTCTGGCGCCTGTCCATGGTGTTGGACTGCGTCGGTTAAAATGACGCAAATATATTGCGTCGGATAACCCGACACAATCCGACGCAAACTATAATATTACGTCGGACATAATATCCAACGCAATTTGTTCGCCGCATTTTTCACTGTTTTTAATAGTGAGAACCGTGACGAAGGAGTTAGCAGTCAGTGGGAGGTCACGAGCGTGATTTGGAAACCATCCCGAGTAGGAGGAGTTGGTCCAAACCGGGACGAGATGGGTATCACGGTCGTGACCCCCTTACCACGGTTGTGAAGCCCTGTTTTAGCTCCGCTTCGATGTCTCCCTTCCTCCCCCTTTTCCTCCCCATATATATACCCCTTTTTGTATTCATTTGAAGGCACAAAATCCTAGACCCTTAGCATATAACCCTAGATAATTTTAGGTTAATCTTTCCTTAATCCTTAATCATAGCCTTAATCCTAGTTACTATATCTTTGTAATATTGAAGACTTATTGGGTTGATCTACTCTATTGACAACATTAAAGATCTTCTCTTGGAATCTTGGATTTATTTATGCAAAGATTTAATCTTTCCTTTTTAATTTGTATTGGTACAATCTTTATCCTCCTAATATCTTCCATTTAACTTCTTGTGTTTATGCTTGATAATCTCAAATATCACATAATGAATCATCTTATCCATGTTTGTTGCATGATGTGCATTGTGGTTGTCTCCTTAGGCATGAGTGACTAGTTTTCTTGCTAGAGTTAGTAGGGGATTGGGTGTTGATCATGGGTGATTATGGTGGAATTGGTGGTGTTTAGTATTGTTTACATTACTTTTAAACATAGTGCACTTACGATGTTTGATAAAATGCTTAGCTAGTAGACTTGTAAGAGATCAATGCATGTTTTCTTACTTTCTCTTGCATGATATTGCATAATATTTGGTAGGATCTCTTTATTAAGTAGCGAGAGCGTAGTGTGGAGACCCTATGGTCGCCTGAGTTACAAGAGGCCGGACATAGTAGCCTAGGCAAGTAGATTGTGCCAACACCCTTGTTTCCATCTGATCGCCCTAGACACCCTTGAACCTGACCTAACCCTAGTTTCTCCTCTTAATCATTAATCCATTATATTAGTATTAGACTTGTTTTACTTACTTTGCTTTAGTTTTATCGTTGTCTCTAGTTTAATCACCAACCTCAATCAATCACTCTTCTTAGCCTTGAACTTAGTTTAAAACCTTAGCATACTTTAGTCCGACTTACCGTCCCCGAGAAATTCGTCCCCTACTACCGCTAGCTTAGCCACGTTAGTTAGTCAGTAGGGTTTTACTTAATCGTTGAGATTCACGGCAAATCCTTCCAGCATGGCCAAAGGAGGCGAGGCTGCTGGAGGGTGGTGGGAGAAACTCTTATAACTAGTATAGAGTAGCTTTTTTTGTTTTGGAACACTAGTGAATTGAGAGAGTTGAGAAAATGAGGGGACAAGTGAGTCAATAATGCTTGTGATGATTGAGTAGAATGATACGAGTATAATGAAAAAATAATACTCCAAGTTAAAGTTTCTGTTACACTCGTAATAAGGTTGGACTGCACATCTTAGAGTAATGAGGTGTGTTACTACTGTGGTTGGCTATGTTGTTATAAATAATATCATAGTAACCCTTCTACCGTGTGATGACCGTGTGGTTAATAATGCGTTAATGAGGATAAATTCGTAAGAAGTTCTATCTGCCACATTAGTGACTTGTACATTTTTGGACTTAAAATGAGAATAAAATGGGCACAAAAATGTAGTCGTACATCTCAGAAGAAATATCTAATCAAATAGTAGTAAAAAAACATTCATAAAAATATAAATAATAATACTAATAATATTTAAAAAAAATCGAATTAGATTTAGAAAAATTGTTATCCGAATCTTCTGGTCTACACCTCAACTTATTGACCTTTTTCAACTGTGGTCCTATTTTTTTTCTTCATAAATCTACTTTGAGCAAATGCAGTGCTTTTGCTAGAGGACCTGCTTGTAAATATGAAAAGTTGCAAGCCTCTAGTCAAACCATTGTTTCACACCCTTTGGATTAGTTTACTCCATAGAGCTACTAGCTTAACATGGGCCACAAGATTTCTTAACCAAATGAAATGTTTTGTTATGGACTCTAGTAATATGGGTTGAAATGTTGTGGGTCCATTTAATTAACAAGGTTTATTGTTCAACCATTTATTAAGATTAAAGATTGATTGTATTACTGAACTTAATTACAGAGATTACAACACGAGGTATAAATACAAGAGTTACAGAATAAACCTAAATAAGGAATTAAAGAGTATGAAATGAATGTAGACTAACTAGGATGCAATATGAGAGATTACAGAATATGCAAGACTGGAAACAAAATAAGATCATAAATAATATCTACGAAATAATATTTACGAGATATCAGGAGATATCCTTGACATGCTCCCGCAAGACGGACGATCTTCCAAGGAGTCCGATCTTGGTAACTAATTCGACGAAATGGGCACATGGCAAAGGTTTGGTGAGCGAATCTGCTAGTTGATCGTCACCTGCGATGTGTTGAACTCGAAGAGCTCTGTTGGTGACTAGTTCTCGAACAAAGTGAAAGGCTAGGGCCAAATGTTTCATTCTAGAATGAAATACGGGGTTGGCGGAGTAGTTTGTGGCTCTTAGGTTGTCACAATAGATAATTGGGGTGGAAATGGTAGGAAAATGCATTTCAGTGAGTAGGTTTTTCAGCCATAGTAGCTCGAATGCGGTAGTTGCTACAGCACGGAACTCGGCTTTAGTGGTTGATTGAGACACGGTGGATTGTTTCTTGGATGACCAGGATAGTGGGTTCCGCCCAAAATAAGTAATAAAACCTGTGGTTGAACGGTAATTGTCGCGGTCTCCGGCCAAGTCTGCATCGCTATAGGCGTGCAGACTGTTGGGAGAAGTACGGTGAAGTAACAGGCCGACTTGAGTCGTGCCTTGGAGATACCGGAGCAGTATTTTTAGGGTCGTTCAGTGAAGGTCAGTTGGGTGTTGCATGAATTAGGCTAGTCTGTTGACAGTAAATGCCAGATTAGGTCTGGTGAAGGAGAGGTACTGGAGACTACCGATAATGGCCCGATAGTCCAATTCGTTTGTCACTGGAGACGAGTCATTCTTGTGAAGAGGGGGAAATAGTGTCATTGGTGTGTTGGCGGGTTTTGCCTCAAGCATGTGGTGACGGTGCAATAAATCATGTATATATTTGGATTGTGTGAGTAGTAATCCCGATTTGGTAGGTGTGACTTCGACCCCTAAGAAATAAGACAGTGCACCAAGATCTTTGAGTGCAAATCGGGATGATAATTTGGACACAAACGACGCGGCGGTGTTGGGGTTGGGGACCGGTTATTATTATGTCATCTAAGTAGACTAGTAAATAAATCTTGTTTTGTTGTGTCGTGGTGATGAATAGAGACGGGTCAGCAATTGACCCTGTGAATCCGTTAACGAGAAGGTATTGCTTGAGGATGGTATACCAAGCTCGCGGGGCTTGTTTGAGGTCGTAGATGGCCTTGGTGAGTTTACAGACGTGGGAGGGATTGTGGGAATCCACAAACCCGGGTGGTTGTAACATGTAGACGGTTTCAGTGAGGTTGGCTTGCAAGAAGGCATTATTTATGTCTAATTGACGTAAATTCCAGCCATTGGTGAGTAAGAAGGATTCGAACTGTGGCGGGTTTAACAACATGACTAAAAGTGTCATAGTAATCAATACCGGGTCGTTGAAGAAAACCTTTGGCAACGAGTCGGGCTTTATACCTGTCAATAGTATTGTCGGGTTTGTACTTAATGCGGTATATCCACTTGCAGTTGATGACATTGAACTCGGGTTTTCGTGGAACGAGAGTCCACGTTTTGTTGTTGTCCAAGGCATTGTATTCGACTATCATGACCTCTTTCCATTCCGGGATGGCAAGAGCTTGTTTGGTAGTATGGGGAAGTTGAGAGGGAGGGGTGAGAGAAGCTAGATTAACATATTTGAGGTTGGGCTTCCTTATGTTGTTGGATAATCGGGTTATGGGCCGGTTTTGTGGTGGTTCGGGCTGGGGCGGATGGTTCATGGGCGGGGTAGGCAGGGGGCGGGAGGCGGGGTGGGGACTGATGAAACGGACAACGGAGGGAGGTTGGTGGAGGTTGAGGGGTCGTGTTCAGGGTGTCGGGTGGCAGGGTCGGGTGTCACAGGGGGGGGGTTGGAAGAAGTATGTGGGGTGTGAGAGGGAGAGTGTGTGGGAACAGTTTGATGGAACCATTGTATGGGTGCACGACTTTTGTTAGTGGAAGAGTGTGTTGGGTTGAGATCCGGGAACGGAAAACAGTTTTCTATGAACTTAACGTGACGTGAGACATAGATTTTATGGGTTGTGGGATCGAGACAATAGTAAGCACTTTGGGTGGGTGAGTAACCTACGAAGACACACGGGGTAGATCTGGGTTGAAGTTTGTTAGTGGTGTAAGGTCGGAGCCAAGGGTAACATAGGCAACCAAAACTTCTAAGTTTGGTGTAGTTCGGGTGAGTACCAATGAGGGCAAGGTAAGGAGAGGAATGTTTAAGGGTCGGTGTTGGTAACCGGTTAATTAGGTAAGTGGCGGTGGAAAAGGCATGGGTCCAAAATGAAGTGGGTAGTCGGGCGTGAGTGAGAAGGGCTAACCCGGTTTCAACTATGTGTCGGTGACGACGTTCGGTGTACCCATTTAACTCGGGTGTGTGTGGTGGGGTGGTAAGGTGTCCTATGCCATGGTTAGATAGAGAGTGAGACATTTTAATGTATTCACCACCATTATCGGAATAAATTTGACGAATAGGTTTATTAAAAAGTTTTTCCACTAGAAGTTTAAAGCGAGTAAAAACTGTGGTGGAGTCAAATTTATTTTTGATAGGGTATAACCAAATATACTTGGTGAAGTGATCAACAAAAATAATATAATACTTGAAATTGTCATAAGACGTAATTGGTGAGGACCAAACATCGGTGATCGAAGACAAGTTCTAGAGGGTTTTTAGTGACTAACGTAGAAACAGAAAAATCGAGCTTGTGGCTCTTGTGAATGTTGCATGGGTTACAAGTTTGCGACACAAGATTATTAGACAAAAAATTAAATTTAGTACGTAAATAATTAAAAATCTTGATTGACGGGTGTCCAAGACGGTGATGCCAATCCAGTGTTGTGGTAGTAAAGGTGTGCGCGGTAGGTGACGGAGGTAGCCATTATTCATAGGCGCCTCCATTAGGTCTTCCGCAAATAAGAATCCGACTCGTTTTGGAATCCTTGATAAGAAAAAAATCGTCAGAAAATTCAAAAATAGTGTTATTATCTTGACAAAATTGTGAGACGAATAAAATATTACGAGAGATGGTGGGAACACATAAAACATTGGTGAATTTAAAAGAAGGGTGAGAAGAGTTAGACATAAGAAACGAACCAACATGGGTTATGGGAAGAGCCGAGCCGTCACCTATCACAAGTTCGTCACTACCGTCATAAGGTGCGTGAAGAGCGAGATTAGAGAGATCCTTGGTGACATGGTGTGTGGCCCCGGTGTCAAGGAGTCAAGGTTGGTCGGTGGTGGGTTTGTGGGTGGTGGCCAAGTTGACTTGGGGGGCGAGAGTTGCGTGGGCTAGCGTCGTTGTTGGGTCGCGGTGAATGGAGAGTTTGGAAGGTGACACCGGGAAAATCCCGGGCGAAGCGACGACACTTAGGGACAACATGGCCGATGTAGTTGCAGTATTGACAACGACCTTTAAAGGGGGCGGTTTGGTTGTTCGAGTTGGTGGGTGGGGTGGGTGGGTTGCGGCTTGTTCCGGGTTGAGACCGGGGTGCGGGTCGGTATTGGGCCATGTGGGCCGTGGCGGGAAAGGGTTCGGGAATGGTGGGTTTGTTAACAGTGCGATCGTAATTTAGGAGTTTTTCGTGAAGGTTGTCAAATGATGAGATGGGTTCATCTCGAGCATTGACGGAGTCAATGAAGGATTTGTAGATGGTGGGGTCAAGGCCTCGTAGGACTTTGACGGTGACGTCTTCAGGGTCCATGGGTTTGCCGAGAATGACAAGTTTGTCAGTGCAGGTTTTGATGGATTGTAAGTATTCGGAAACAGTTGCGGTGACGTTTTTGGTAATTGAGTCAAGACGGTCTTTGACTTGGAGAATATGTCCCCGGGAGGGATTTGCGTAGGTTTTGGCCAAAGATGTCCAAACCTCGCGAGATGTAGCGAGTCGTGTGACTAGTGTTCCGGTGTCAGAGGTGAGGGAACTTAGGAGAGCGCCTTTGACAAATTGATCTTGACGTTTCCACGTCATGTACGCCGGGTTGGGGATTTCGGGTGGTGGGACGGCATTTTTTGGGTCATTGGCGGGTTTGTGGTTGGGATCGGGAATGGTGGTTGACGGGCAAGGGTGAGTGCTATCTAGGAATTTCAGGAGGTCATAGCCAAATAGTATTGCCTCGACTTGGGTTTGCCATTACATATACGTAAGTGGGGTGAGTTTGTCAACCATGGAGAGGTTGACGATGAAGAGAGGAACGCTAGGTTCATGGGTGTTGAAAATTTGGTTAGTTGACATTATTGTGGATGGGTAAGGATCATACAAGCTCTGATATCATATTAAGATTAAAGATTGATTGTATTACGGAACTTAATTACAGAGATTACAACGCGAGGTATAAATACAAGAGTTACAGAATAAACCTAAATAAGGAATTAAAGAGTATGAAATGAATGTAGACTAACTAGGATGCAATATGAGAGATTACAGAATATGAAAGACTGGAAACAAAATAAGATCATAAATAATATCTACGAAATAATATTTACGAGATATCAGGAGATATCCTTGACACCATTGTGTGAGGTTGTAGCTTAGCTCAAATGAAAGTGTGATTTGAAAATATGATGCGATCGATCATTTCAAACTTTCAAGCTAGAAGGTACAAACTCATCATTGCACTTGCACTTGCACATACAAACTTGCTTGCAATTAACAAAAAATTACAAGTTAGTAGCTCAACCATCGTTTCTTCCCTCATTTTGGAGTAGCTTGGTTCAAGCTAGTGTGGGACATAAGCTAAATCGAAAATCTCTTGTGAGACCGTCTCCTATAAGCTTAATGTATGTGAGACATGTTTCGTAATACACTAAAAAAAAGTAACTACCATTATACGAGAGTCTTACAAATCATAATAAACTTATCATGAGACGGTTTCAAAAAAGAATCAGTGTAAGCTAAATTGCAATTTTATTGTCATTGTATGAAATTTAGGCGACATTATTACACTCTTGACTTTAGTCGTTAATCGTTAGAGTGGAGAATGGCTCAAACTAAAAAATAGGGTACATAGTACATAAGCACCTTGAAAACTTTTCATTAAATCTTATTTAATCATGCAAACCATTTTGCTTTTACAAAAGGCGATATGTAATGAACAAAACAAAGTTAATCAGACCATCAACTTCTCAGTTGGAGCTAGTAAGACTGCTCTTACCACTTGAATTTATCCCCATCTTCTCTGGTTATAATTTTTCTGACTATACGAATCCCTACTGCAAATACACTATATCATGAAGTACAGGAAATGTTAGTACCTAAAAGCTACCGTTAAGTAAATAAAAAAAAAAGTCCATTTATTGCAATGGAATTTGTTGTACGATGTATGTAATGAGATTGTCATAAGGATGGAAGGTTAATCGCATCAAATCAGGCTGTTCCTTTCTTTCAATTTGAACATGCATCATCCCATTCTTCCCATATGCAACTTTTACGTAAGCTTTGTACTCCCTTTATTTGTCTCTCCTGATTATTTACGTATTTATTTATGAGTAATTATTAATTAGAATAATTATTTTGATTAAAAATAAATAAATGATCGAAAACAAAATATCTAGACAAGTAGTAGGTCTTCTGAATATAACATAGAAAATTGAAATTAAAATAACTTCATTCCCTAATCACGTGAGAGATGTTTCAATAATAATGTACTAATTGAAAGTCTGTTTGTATAAGTTTTTGTGTATTAAGATACATGCGAATCAAATTAGGCGGTTGGAAATTACAAAAAAAAAAAAAGGAACAAAGGAGAGGGGTAAAGCTAAAAAAAAGAAAGAGAGGGGAGGGACAATGTTAATGATGAGTGATTAGGGAAATGAGAATATAATAACAAAAATTAAATATGATAATGATGTTTAGATGGTCCTTAAAAATCCATGCTTAAGATTTTCCAAAATATGAGGACAATCTGAATGAATGAGTGGTTAGCAAAAGGAAGACATGAAGCAGATGATGATTACACACTCCACATCAAACATCATAGGTCACAAAATGGGAAACATCAAATATTTTCAATTATTACATACATTCACAAACATCACCCATTATCAATTTATTTATTTATGCCTTCTCAACCTCCACGGATTGGTCTTTCTTGTGATGAGTATGACCGTCATAAAATTATACAAGTCAAGTACGAGTATCATTCATATGACTAAATAAGACAAAATCAGATTTCAGTAACAAATGCTTTGTATTCGTCATCAATCCATGTTGTAATATTTGATCTGTCACAAATTTTAGTGAATATATTCATTACAAATAAGAATTTGAGAAATATGTTGTTCCAAACAAAAATTAACGTAACTTGGTTCCACACCCACTTCTGCGCTTCAAACTCATTATCCATCCCATCTCTCTTAGCTTCTAATTAAGTTGTAGCTATACCATCATCTTTAATTAATTTGGTCCTACCACTGCTACCTTGCCCTAATTACACCCAATTAAACATAACTATCATTCTTAATTAGAAACACTTCAATTTTAATTTTCTCCTATTATTAAAATAGTCGAGTTTGATACTTCAACATCCACCCATGACCCATCCATCTTGTACGTAGACTTAGCATCACGTAATCAAATATTAGTTGAGCTCTTATCACTTCTGATAATCCCCTTATTCTCACATTAGTATTAGTATGGAATATTATTTGAGATTGGCTATTGCTGATTAGTACTCCCTCAACTTCACTATAATGTTCTCATTTGCTTTTTGACGGTTGACCATTAATTCCTTAAAATGTATAAAAATTTGTAACATGATTTTTACATACGGAGTGTATATATATAATTATATAAATACATTTGTTATCAAAAGATCTTTAATTTGTAAAATTATATTTTCAACAAAATAAATAAATAAATAATACTTTGTGCTCCATATAGCTTAGGGATGATAAAATACAGTCAAAGTACTGCCTCGAAGACCGTGAAAAGGTAAATGAAAATAACACTTTGGGATAGAGCCATGGAGGGAGTACAATATGTTAAGTTAACAGTGTGAATTGTGATAGTACTACAGGGAGCGATCATTTACGATCATTCTGTGATAATTAGTAAATAAATAAACAAGCTAATTTATATGCGGAAATTATAAAAAGTACATAAAGCTTCATCGGTATATTTATTAACCTCTTCACCCTACTCAATAATGACCTATTACGGAGTATCTTTTAATTCATGTGAGAGGAAAGAAGAAAGCCGTACGTTGTTTTGGTTTCCTTTGCGCTAAGAAGTACGGGTAGTACTGTAAGTGGCGCAGGCGAATTGTGGTTGCTCAAATATATAAAACCACATGATTTGAGGGTGAATGATGATGTGTTGGTGCTCAAGAACAGAAGCGTATTGAAAAACATTTGTTATTTAAAAATGTCAACTGCAAATGATAATATTACGATAATAATAATGACTTGAGATAAAGGAATCATACGATAAAAGATTTTTACATGATGCAGAAACAGACATGCTTTCATTTATACGAGGTTATGTCTCATGAAACCAACCAACCAACCAACTTCCATTCATACATACTCCCTCTACTCGAGTACGGATCCTCTCCATTACCTCTAATACACCCATTTTAATATAATATTTCTCTCACTCATCACCATTCGTTACTTAATATTAGGATCGTTAGATCGTTTCGAGATAATATCTAAATCGTTGATAAATAATGGAGAGGGAAAGTAACGGTGAAGATCCAAATTGCTGCTACTCTGCTACTCTAATCTTAAGCCCATGTTTCCCCTTTTTCTGACGTCATCTAAGAGGCCGTTTGTTTCGCACAAAGGTATCGGTATGGAATGAGGAATCATATCAGGGTGGTATAGGTTTGAAACTCCATTCCTGATATCCGGTATTTGGTTCATTTCTGGTATGAGTAATTTTCGGGATAAAAATGTTTGTAATCTAAAGAAATAAAATGTTTTTAATTAAAAAAATCTATTATTATTGTGATAGAATATAATTTTACACATTTTTATTTGATTGAACAGTAATGTTTTTTTAATGTTTGTCATCTTAGGAAAAAAAATACTTTAACCAAAAATCAATACTCTATATTATTTTTTAGTAGAATTATTTTATGCACATTTTCATCATTGAAAAAATAAGTGTTAGTTTGAATAACAATAAAAACGCACAAAACAATTCCAATAAATATCTTCTCGAAACAAAAAAAGAACTTTTGTTGATTTGATACCAAGGTATCAACTCTCATACCCACCCCCACCCTTGGGTATGAGAAACCCATACCTCAAGGGTTTGAGGAATGGGTATGAAAACAAAAAAGACACAAACAAACACAAGGTATGGGGTTCGGTTATTCCAAACTCATACCTCATACCCATACACGGTGAACCAAACACCCCCTAAGTTTTCCTCTACCTTATTTAACTGTGTGCAACACTTTGATATAAAAAATTTGGGAATGTGTGCAACACTTTGATATAACAGCCCCTAAGTTTTCAGTACAGTCACTAATTTATTGCTATAGCTAATAAGTGATTATTGAATCGTCTTACATAATATTCTGTAGTTACAATCCAAAAATATAGGGAGATCATAACACCACACTGAAATGTACACTGTAGTCATTCAAAGTATTAAAGTAATACTCTCTCTGTCTCGTTCATTTGTTTGCAATTAATTAAAATATTCCTCACTATGAATATAATTGGCAAACAAATGAACGAAACAGAGGGAGTAGTGCTTACATATATATACTATATACTCCGTATATAAAATGAGAGACATCTTAGCCAAAATACTCAGTACATCTTAGGTACACCATGCCATCGTACACCTTAACTAATGTAAATGCTTGAAATGTGTAGGAGGACCCACGAGTACTCACAAATAAATTAACCAGTGTAAATGCTTGAGTAAACAATAAAGACATCTTGTCGGCATGGGTGTACGATGACGCGGTACACCCGGTGCATATTAAAAAATTTCATAAAATGAATGACATGGTACATCTTTATTGTGTTGCATTGTGTTGTGGTGGTATCATTCCTTTATATTTCGAGTGAGGAGCGTTTGTGTCCAATGAACACCTGAGTAACAATTGACAAGTTGATCTCAAAATTAAACTCTCTAGTCCCATTTAATGTAAGATATATTAAGACAAAGCAGATGTCAATCAGCTTAATACAGAGTACGTACTAAAGTAATCAATCAATATCATAAACACTAGTATGGTTTGCTTAAAAAAAAAGTATTTGAACAACACATATTCATGAACTAGATTCAAAACTCGTGATGTACATATATTACCATCTTTTAGAAAAAAATGAGTGTAAAAATGAAGTATATAAAATAGGTTGATCTGACAGATGAGGTTCAAAGTTTAAAGACTAGATTTCGATTTATGATATACGGAGTACTCCGCAATTAAAAGCAGTGTGTAATCAACATATATATACCTTAAAAAAGAGATGCTGAAAGACAGAAAAGTGGTGGGGGAGGGAAAAGGATGAGTAAGTAAGTAATTAGGGGGAATGAATAGTACGTACAGAAAGAATTGATGAGATGAGGAATGAAGATATAGTGAAGTTTAGTGATTTGGTGCAGTGTATGTGTAATGTGTATGGTGATAAGGTTTGTAGCTTTATCTACTCACCAAATAAAATCCATGCTCATTGCTCATTGCTCATTGCTCATAGCTCATGCTCATCAAAGTTCCAAAACGTTATTGGATATGACTTTTTATTACAAACCCCTCCTCACACGTGTCACTCATTAATAGGCTCCCAAGTTCTTAAAACCCAATTATTAATAAATATTAAGGCGGTGAAAATAGAGGAGAATCCTCTTCATTTCTTTCTCTTATTTATTTATTTATCGTCTACTGTAATATGTACTCCCTCTGTTTTATCCATTTGTTTGCCTTTTACATCAAAGACAAACAAATGAACAAAACAGATGGAGTAAATAATAAAACTAATTTTACGTATATATCTCATCCGTTTCACTCAATAGTTAACTACTTATTTTTTACTATATGTGAGAGACATTTCAAACAATGGTAATTATTGAGAAAGACAGATGAAGTATTACTACTCTGTATATCCTTTCCACATCATCCATTACTTTCATTTGTAATTTTAGGAGAAACGGAGAGGGAAGGGAATTAAACTTGCAAAAAAAATATCACTGCTAAACTTATTAGTTATTAGAGAAAAATACTTGTAACTTTGTAAGTCTAAGTACTACTAAGTATCTATCTTATCTGAGAAGAAAATTCCGCTCACATGGTTAGACCTTCTTTACTCCAGTTAAGAGGTCAAAAGTTCGATTTCCATTTACAAGACTAGGTGCGCTCTTCGTTATACAAAAAATACTATCCTTCTTATCTCTAATAATTTTCTTTCTATAATGGACTAGACAATTAAAGCAACATACTCCATAATTTACTTATTTCATTGTTATTTGTGCAAAATAAATACTCCCTCCATACCAAAGAAATCTTCCCTTTTCTATTCAAATGTGGAAAATATAATAATCAAATGTGAAACGGCATTGGTATGAACTATGAAGGAAGCAAGTATCATTATAACCAGAGAATATAGGAGAGAAGCTACGAGAGAGAAGAATGATACTCCGTAGCATGCATCCCCTCGAACTTGTTAGCCCCTGTTCTTTCATTTTATCTCTGTACTTTAGTTCACTTTAATTCAGTTCAACTCACTTAAGTTCAAAAGAACATGACCTTACTCCGCATTTCTATTTATCCCCTCCTTCCAAATTGAATTCTTGACTAGCCAACCCCTGATATACAAGGGCTCGATAAATATATACCTTTGAAAACAATACTCATAAAAGCATAAATTTTCCTTGTGGATGGAGAACAAATGTGTTTTTTTTTTTTTGCCAACGATTCAAAGTACACCCTACTACAAAGTTAAGACAATAACCTTTAAGTTATGCCTTCTTTTGCTTAGGGATAGAGAAACTACATAATACAACCTGTAACTAAAAGAACAAATGTGTTGAGATACAAGAATTGACCGAGGTCGTATTAATCTACTTCTTACATTTCGTATCCAACACGCTGACATCATACCAAAATACTTCTACTTGTTAACCGAACAATTGCAATAGAAATTGAGATGGGGATCTGAGTGCAGAGTCGCAATCAAAGTGAGAAGATACATATCATAATCGATTTAATAAATGAATTACTCCTATTATGTAAAATACAAGTCAAAATCAATACATATACACGTAGCATCATCCAGGAGTTCCGTGGTACCTCACAATGTCATTCAATCCACTGGCTCTCTCTATAAACACATCTTCAGTTGCGTAGCCACTGCATTTTACAGACACTGACTCTGCTCTCTATTCACTAACGTGGGGGGCCACTTATCACAATCACCTATCTATCTCCCCGAAAGCTCCCCCTTTCTCTATTCGACTAAACCCCAATCCGGTCCCAACCCTACTCCATCTCAACCATATCTACTTTCTACGTATGTATGTACTTCATCTCGGTCTCAGTCTTGATCTTGCTTTAACACATACTCGTACTTGTTATAAACGTATGTATCCATCATGGTTTTGCATATCTTGGTCTTCAAATTTGTGGTCTAGACTCAAGACTTGATTTTAGTCGTCATGAGAGTATATACCATCTACTTTGTTCGTAAGAATATAATTGACCTTGGAATTGGTGATCACGACATCATCTTAGGCTGTGTTCTTTCCGGTTGAAGTGGATTTAACTGGACACTAAAATGAGGTGGAAAGAATGGGTCTTAGTCACTTAATAAACTCGGATTACACCCTCGAAGCTAAAGATAGTTACGATGGGCATGCATGCATATGCATGCAATAACGTCAATCAAAGGAGGATCCTTGTCAGACAAGGACATGTTGCACGTTGAGACAAAGAGTTTGCTACAAATTGCAGCTTAAGATGGATTTTGAGGTCGACAAATAGCAAAAGCATCTTGCATATTGCACAACATACATTTGATTTGATTGGGATATAGTAGAAAGGAGCCCTGATTGCTAAAGACAACGACCCCAAGTTGTAAGTAAAATGCATGTTCATGGACAATTTCCAGCACAAATGATTTGAATCCTTAAGGGGAGGGGGGGTCACTAACGTTTCTTTAGTAATCAAATCACCCAGTAGTCGGGCACATGTAACTTGTATGTAACCTTAAATTAGCAGATACCATATCGCATCAACTATCAACTATCAACTATCAACTGAGAGAGGTTTCATATCAAACTACTCAAGTACTGATTTGTGCCTTATTGTTGAATGTTTGTCCACATTCCTCATCACTCATAACATAACAGGAAACTAAAGTACCAATAATTTGGTTGGTCTCACCGATAATAGACTCCCGTCTCTCAAACAACTGGTCAGATGTTCGATATCTAGCTCTTGCCAATGAAAAAATCAAACTTGGAAGGGATACATCTTCCCATTAAGTTGCCCTTAGTACTCCGAAATAGATTGCCCTAGCTGTCAATACTCAATAGGGATGAAAGACTGTAATTAATACTCCGTACTTCAACATAAAAGGCAAACAAATGAATACAACAAAGAGAGTAATACATTGAACATAAGCCTAACACAAGTCTAAAATTTCGAGATATGTATAGAAAAGTGTGGGTGAACCGAGTTGGATAGAGACGGTTTTAAACAGTTGGGTAAAAAAGAAGGGGGGAAACAAACAGTTTGGAGATTGTCAACTTCAAAAATTAAAGGGGGTGACTGGTGAGAGTAGCTTTAAAAGTATGGACCAATTCTAAAAACAGGTTGTTATAGTTTTTATAGATTTGTAAAGAATGATCACAATAATTAAGGAAACCGCGTCTGACATTAAGCAACTGCTAGATTTGGGTATCTTCCCTCCCAATGTAGGTGCCTTCATTTCTGAATAATCCGGAATAGGTCATTGTCTTTCCACCAAACTACCCCCATTATCTCTGTCTATTCCAACTAAGTTTAAAGCCTCATTCTCTCTCTCTCTCTCTTTCTCTCTTTAAGTCATATCTCTCTGCTATAATGCAAGTGCAAATCTACTAGTACTACATTTACATTATCCCCCCCAAAAGAAGCCACTGGATTGGATTACAACTGGTTTTGAATTTTTGTTACCATCTCACCATTATTGATCCAGAGTTGGACCTATCTATGGCGGAACAACTGAAACCAGAACATGACCACCGGTTCCCTAACAAGGAAAATGACTAGCTATGTGCATTCCACGCTAAACAATGTAAAGCAACACAGTAACAGTACAACGTGGAAGCTTGCATTCGAATTTCTATAACTTTTATCGGGCTATGCTACTGACTTTTTTATGCTCTCGCAAACTAATAAATTGGTACTAATTGATCATCTTATGTGAATTATCGTCTTTATTTTACCTCACATCTAATGTGGCAATGACACTGTCCTGCACAAGGGTTATCTCCATGCTCTACTTTCCCTGATTCAACCAGTCTCCAGTTATTTGAGGGATAAACATGTCAACCACAGCCGACCACAGACTACTTTTACCATCACTGGATTAACAGGCAAAAGAATGAGAAAATAAATAAACAAGAGCGTCTCCCTCAACACCCGAAATCTGTTATCCCAGTATTATTCATAATGGACAAAGGTACACATAAGTTGAAAATGAGTACTCGTATCTGTAAACACTCTAGCAAGTTCAGTGATATAGAAAGACTGGAACCATAAATCTTCTTCTCTTAGGCATATACCGGAATAATTGAATACTGTGTTTTATGAGATACACTGACGACGTTTCTGTCTAAAAACTTATGTTGAACACCTACAAACTTTTCGTTATCCATGATTTAATCAGACTTTTGAGATGGAAAACGTCTCTCCCACCTCCTTGTCCAAATTTTTTCGCATGTAGTTAAGATTAGAGAGCCTATCTCCGAAAGTATTTGACGATGACAATACAGACATCACAAACTCCAAAGTTTGCGAAAAAACAATCAAGCTTTCAGTGTCAAGAATATGTGGGGTCTTCTGATGTATCCGTCAAGGTAAAACAACAAAGGAAAAAATGCAGCTACTCCATACTCCGTATATATGAGGAGTAAACAGAAGAAAGGGAGAAACAAAATGGTTTACACGTATCGTGTACAACAAAACACTACACTTCGGCAGTTCAGTTCAATCAATTTTTTCAATAAACTTTGCACAAAATAGCTGTGTCAGAAACGTCATCATGTTGATGAGTTTGTGTATCACAACTTAGAAAGAGAGTTATGGAGACTTGAATTGAATCCTCCGATTGACTTAGTGCAAGCTCAATGAAACTTCGGACCTGACTGGTTAATATTTTCTAAGACATGCTGTGTCGTGTCTACTGTCTAGGATTGATTCGTGGAGACATTTGCTTAGTCGTCTCATAGACTGCAAAAAAGTCTAGATTGGAGGGAGTATGAGTATGAGTATGAGTATTCCTAGGAAGTAAAATCAATCAGCTTTCCATTTTTTCCCAAACACATAAAAGCTTGCTCTCACGGTTTCATTCATTCATTCGAGTTAGCAAAGGCGAAAGGATAAAACGTGATGAACATGAACACGCTGAAATCTCAGAGCACGCCTCGCATGGTAGCAAATCCAAATCAATTCAACTCAGGACAATGTTATCAATAAAGCAATCATTAATCAACAAAAGAGAGAGTTTTTACTACGTACGAAACACGATGAATATTCCACTTGTGCAGAAAATATGCCAAAATCGTCGATTATGCAATTGGCTGCAAATCAGCGAAATGTATAGGCAATTTGAATTCCTCGAACAATTGAACTCTATGCGATTAAATCTCCGACATCAAAGGGTTAGGGTTAGGGATTTAATGGAATCGAACCGATTACATACGCCGGACTTAGGCAGCCGTAGGGTTGTTGATGAATGAGGATGGAAATTGGGGATTAAGTTAGGGTTTTACGGTGGTCGGATTGGTGGTCTTGGCGACTGAGGTTGTGCGCGGTGGTTACGAGTTCTGCTGCGAGTCTGCTCGGGTGGTTTCAGTTCGAGTTTGAGAACATTGGATTCGATTGAACCCAAATGGGCTTCGTTCAACTAAACTGAATACCGAAGAAAGTACCCCTTAGCTTAATAATTCACAAATTTTTAACGGGTAAAGTACTACACTAAAGACAAAAATAAAGTACGGGTGAGACATAGCAAACTAATTGTCTTATTCATACATGTGGTATGTATTTGACCCTAGGGGTGGTAATGAGACGAGACAACTTGCGAGCGGCTCGAACTCGACTCGATCAAAGCTCGGTCAAAGCTTGGCTCGTGCGAGCTCGGCTCGACAACTTAACAAGTCGAGCTGAGCAAGACGTGGCTCGGCTCGAAAAGCTCGCGAGTAGCTCGATTTGATGTGATTAGTTAATATTTTGTTCTTGTTTATTAAAAAAAATACTAATAATAGTTACATAGTTTTTTTACCATATAAAATCTTCTTATTGATTTGCCTAATACGTTTGTGTATGTTTTTTGAATTCCAATTTATTAAAACACATCGGTGCAAAAAATGTAAATTTTAATAATTATATATTGGCTCAATTTAGGCTCAAACTCGCATTTTACCTCGCGAGCTTGGTTCCGAGCTCAATTTTTTCAAGCTCGGGTAAACTCGAGATTGGCTCAAGTTCGAATTTTGCTTAATGAGCACGAGTTGAGCAAGGCCAAGCTCGTGCTTGGCTCGGCTCGTTTACACCCCTATTTGACGATCAGTAAAACTCTCTAACAGGATATAAAATGGAGGATAAATCTTGTTTCGACTGATTCCGGCACGTCTCAAAATTCAATGTTATGGCTTTTAAATGTCTCCATTGTAATCCAAATGACCCTCATATTATATCATGGCATTGTTCTTGGTAAGAACTTTCTTCAGCGCAAATATGAACCCATTTTATTTCGGGACCCAAAAGGTCGAAAAAAACGTGGATAATAACCTTTAAAATTGGTTGTTTTTGGCTATTTTTGAAGGCGATCAAATTTGCTCGAAAGCGCGGAATTTTTTTGACGAAAACTTGGGGAAAGTAATAAAATGTCTAACAATGATAGTTAAAATTCTCTAACAGGATATAAAATGGAGGATAGATCATATGGCTTTAATCCAAATGACCCCCATATTATACCTTGGCATTGTCCTTGGTGTGCAATTTGTTCAACGTGAATATGGACCCATTTTATTCCGGGACTCAAAAGGTCGATAAAACGTGGATAATAACCTTCAAAATTGGTCGTTTTTGGCTATTTTCGAAGACGATGAAAATTGCTCGAAAGCGCAGAAAGTTTTTGACGAAAACTCGGGGAAAGTAATAGAATGTCTAACAATGATTATTAAAACTCACTGATAGGATATAAAATGGAGAATAGATCTTGTTTCGACGGATTCCGACACGTCTTAAAATTCAAAGTTATGGCTTTTAAATGTCACTATTGTAATCCGAATGACTCTCATATTATACCATGGCATTATCCTTGGTGTGGACTTTATTCCGGGACGCAAAAATTTGAAAAAAAACATGGATAATAATAACCTTCAAAATCTACTATTTTTTTTCCTATTTTTGAAAGCGGTGGAAATTATTCAAAAGGGTGAATCGGGCCAATGTGCAGACAACTCGTTAATTTAAAAGTAAACAAACATCTGAGATGAAAAACGTCACACATTTGATCTTTCCTTTATTTTATGTGTTACTACGACATACTGGATTCTGTAAGCACAAATGTTAATTGAAATATGGTTTGGGAATTGCGCAAAGCGAATCTCTCCTATGCATGGCCGCTGCAAAAGTCTCATCCATGAACGAACCCGCATCCACATCATCGGGCAGCTGCCAGTCAAACAAGCCAACAAGATTGGCGATTATAAGCTCAGGCTCGGCAAGGGCAAATGACATCCCCGGGCATCCTCGCCTGCCCGATCCAAACGGAACTAATTCAAAATCCTGCCTCTTCACATCCACCGAGCTGTTGAGAAACCTCTCGGGTTTGAACTCCTCCGGGTCCACCCAGTTAGTCGGGTCCCGTTGTATGGCCCACGCATTGATGATAACAGTTATCCCAGCTGCAATGTCGTAGTTCTGGACTTCAAGTATTTTATATCCTTCAGATCCTCCTCGCGGATCATTGTGTCGCCGACTTTTACAGATTTCCTCACTTCTTCTTGCAGTTTCTTCATCACTTCCGGATAAATCAGCTGACATTGTCCATTCTAACGATGTCCACGTTGCATCGATCCCTGCTATAATCAGATCCTGTCGAACACGACAGACATACTAATCAGTATAATAATAATTCTACTCTTTCTGTCTCCATCATTTATTTACACATCGTTTCTGAGTATTATTTTTATCAAAGATAACCCAATGACTGACCCAAAGTAAAAACAAAATAAAAAGTACGATGGTCAAAAAAATCGACAGAAACTATTTCTGACTCGTATAACACTTACTAGAAGTAGGGCTTTAACACCTTCGAAATCAAGGTTTGCATCACTAGTGTTCATGACTTGAAGCAGGGCGTCTACAAGGTCAGTAATAGAAATATATCGATTCTGTAACGATATTATTATGATTCGGTTACGATTATATCACGATTATAATGTAATATTATCACAATTATTATTGTGTTTATATTGTGATATTATTACGATTATTATTATGTTTACACCTCCTTGTACTCCCTTTATAAGGGCAATTCATACTGAATGAAATTAACACAAATTCAATCCTTCAATCTATTACTTTTCTCTATCTTTTGTCATGGTATCAGAGCAAGGTTCATCACCTCTCACATAATTCATCGTATCGTCCAAATGTCGGGTTACAAGCCTAAAAAACCCAAGGCTACGAAAATTGATCCCTTATCACCTGATGGTGAGGATTTGCCGTGGGTCCTACCGATCAAATAAAGCCAACTAAACCTAACACGTAGCTAGGGTAAGTCAGGTCGAGTCCACGGGGACGGTAATAGGTGTCTAGACTAAGGTCAACTAAAAAACAAGACTAGGTTACCAAAACAACACAAGAGGAGAGGAACAAACAAGAATTGACTAACTATGACAATGAGAAGGGATGAAACTAGTATTATGAATGAACTAGATATAACAAGGACTAAAAGGATCAACTAAAACTAAAACAATCAACTAACTAGATAAATAATTGCTAACAAGATGGAGAAATCAAATTGGGAAGGAGTAGGGTTAGTTTGGGTTCATAAGTGTAGTAGTGTGGTTGGGAAATCGGGAGTGTAGGTTTCACCTAGTTACTAAGATCGGTCCGCGTTCTCGCGTCAAAGACAAAACCCGAATACTCATGCAAAATGCTACCCAATACACAAGGATTCAACCACAAATCAATCACATAATGAGAAGAGAAAGTCAAGCATGAGAAGCATGGCCACTACTACTCAAACAAGCAATTCAACAAACACATAGTGTGTTTAACATGTGACTAGTAACAAAGAATTCACCTTTACCCACACAATCAAACCCTAATTACCCATAATCAACACTTAATCCCCCTACTAACCCCACAAAAAGTCTACTCAATCATATCTAAACTAACATCAACATAAACAAGAGAAATCAACACAAACATCAAAACATTCATTATGAAACTAGCAAGAACAATGAACAATGAATAAAGATTAAAACTTGAATGAAAAACAAGATTAAGAGAATAAGAAGATTATACCAACTAACAAGAGGATGAAAAGATGAAAACTTGTATTATAAGAACACCCAAAAACCTCCACCAAATGTTGTCAAGATTGGATGGATTCTTCAAGAGATCCCTTAATACAAGATTAACTAACTAAATTAAGCTAAGATTAACAAAATATTAAGGAAAGATTAATGTAAAACTAAGCTAAGGATAAAGAGAGTCTATCTAGGGTTTAGAATAGTGTAGAGTAATGTAAGGTGCTTAAACAATACAAAGGGAGGGTATTTATAAGGGTTCACGAGCAAAGGAGAAGAAAAGAAGTGATGCGGGCTGTGCTGGCACCTTCCCGTCCGGGAAGGATGATGATCCCGACCGGGAAGGACTTTCGTCCCGGCCGGGATGACCCATCAGAAACCGTGCTTTGTTTGCTCTTCATCCCGGTCGTGATGGCCCTTCATCCTGACCGGGATGGGTCTTGTAGGCCTCAAATATGATCTTAAAGGTCTCTACTTGCTCCTCATAGGCTTTTCATTGATTCTCGGTGCTCGGGATCGAGTCTAAGGGGCTCGGGATTGGGTTCCAAGGGCTCGGGATCGAGTCTAAGCTACCGAGTGATCGTTGCTTCTCTTCGTTGGCTCCAAATGTGTCGGAAACGAGTCGGAATCGTTCCACCTCTCTAAGATTGGTCTTAGGAACCTAAAACAAACTAGAAGAAGCGTAAGTAGCCTCGAAACTGCTCCAAAGAGCGATCTCACAAGAGAAACCGAGACCAAACACAACAAATAAGCACTACAAAACACACTTATCAACACCCTATTTTCTTGGAACCCAAGATGGTCCCGAAATAACTATCTCCCACGTTAAATTACGCGGGGAAAATTATGAAGAATGTAATCGTTCGATGCAAACGTCTTCAGAAGCTGAAAGAAAATTCAAATTCGGATTTTGTGACAGTAGTGTCACAAAACCGACAGATACTTTGCTTCTCGATCAATGGGAAGTAGTAAACTGTAAACCGACAGTTCGAGCTAATGTCATTTTCTGTCATGCCTCTGTATCCGAAGACCGTTTAAGTGGTAGGAATAATTATTGGTTAATTGACACCGGTGCCTCTAATCATGTGACAGGAACGCTCTCGTATTTATCCAACACGACGACAATTTCCCCTCGTCGTGTAGATTTGCCTGACGCTCAGCAGAAATTTACTAATATTGCGGAACAGTGCGACTGAATAATTCAGTCACATTGACTAATGTTCTATTTGTCCCGGGATTAAATTGTAACTTGATTTCTGTTTCACAGCTTATTGCCTCGCATAAAGTTAATATTTAGTTTATTGACAATCTTTGTCATATACAGGACATAGCTTCGAGGAGGATGATTGGAGTCGGGGACCTTAGGGATGGACTATATGTGTTTCGTGAAAAACGGGATCAGCTTGCTGTTCGTCAAGTGAGTACTGGATCACTTGAATTATGGCAGCGTAGGCTTGGACATCCCGCAAATAAAGTCGTAAAACTCGTACCTTTGGCTAGTAATTTTAGTTCAATAATGACTCTGTATGCGATATTTGTCATCTCGCAAAACAACATCGTCACAGCTTTAATTTGAATGAAAAAAGGGCTGAAAATATATTTGATTTGATCCATTGCGATCTGTGGGGACCGTATCGGATCCCTTCTTCTTGTGGTGCTAAGTATTTTCTAACTATTGTCGATGATTGCTCACATTGTGTCTGGGTATATTTGCTTCTCGATAAAACTGAGGTGACGGAAATGTTCATGAATTTTTTATCCATTGTCTGCACTCAATTTTCAAAATAGGTCAAAAGAGTTCAAAGTGACAATGGTACGGAATTCAACTGTATGGCTGGGTATTTTTTTCAACATGGGATCCACTTTCAGACGTCATGTGTTGGAACCCCTCAACAGAATGGTCGGGTTGAACGTAAGCATCGTCATATCCTTAATGTTGCTCGTGCATTAATGTTTCAAGCTAATTTACCTAAGCTATTTTGGGGTGAATGTATTTTGAGTGCGGCTTATTTAATTAATCGTACACCCTCGACTATTCTTGAAAATAAAACACCGTACGCGATTTTATTTGGGGTGCCACCAATATACTCCAATTTACGAGTATTTGATTATCTTTGTTTTGTGCATAACCAAAATACTCACGGGGATAAATTTACTACTAGGAGTCGTAAATGCATTTTTTTTCGGTTATCCTCATAATAAAAAGGGATGAAACGTATATGACCTAACCACTAAAACATTTCTCGTATCGAGAGATGTTATTTTTTATGAAGACTCTTTCCCATATCAACCTGTGCTTAACGACAATATTGTCATCCCCGAGCCGAATACCACACATTTTGACCTGCCTTCTCAGAATGAAATGGATGAAAATGGTCCTAATATTACCATACATGACCCATCTGAACAAGGTCAGAGGATGAGGCTCCCGCGGATGTTATTCTTCAACCCGATAATAGGGAATCAGACGAGCATAATGACATCTCAGTTGATCAACATACAGATGTCTCGGCCGATCAACAACTTGGTCGAGGACATCGCACCCATATTCCTTCGACACGACTCCGTGACTTTGTTGTTAGTACGGTTTATAGTCCATCCCCGGTTAGCTCCACACCGACTCCGTCTTTATCATCCTCATGTACGGTCTACCCCTTAGCTGATTATATTAACTGTGATAATTTTTCTGAGCGTCATCGAACTTTTCTTGCGGCCATTACGGCGGGTATTGAACCCACCTCATTTGTTGAGGCCGTGAAGCATGAAAATTGGAGAAAGGCTATGCAGGACGAGATTACCGCACTCGAGGACAATAATACATGGAAATTGACAACTCTTCCACCAAATAAAAAGGCTCTCGGATGTCGTTGGGTATATAAAATTAAATATCGTTCCGATGGTAGCATTGAGCGATTTAAAGCTCGATTGGTTACATTTGGGAATCACCAGGTTGAAGGCTTGGATTATGAGGAAACATTTGCACCAGTCGTAAAAATGACCACAATACGTACATTTTTAGCTGTCGCAGCTATTAAAAAATGGGAATTGCATCAGATGGATGTTCACAATACTTTCCTACATACATGGAGACTTATCTGAAGAGGTCTATATAAATTTACCTCCAGGCTTTGAGAAAGGCAAAGACGGGAAAGTATGCAGGTTGCGCAAGGTTGTCTATGGTCTGAAACAGGCACCGCGCTGCTGGTTTGCTAAATTAGCTAGTGCCCTGCGAGACTATGGTTTTACTCAATCCCACTCGGATTATTCACTCTTTAGCTACGCTCGTGATAACGTGTGCTTATATGTTTTAGTATACGTTGACGATCTTGCTATTGCAGAAAATAACTCCCCGGCCGTGACAGCTTTCAAAGACTACTTGGGTCGTTGTTTTCGAATTAAAGATCTCGGTCCTCTAAAATATTTCTTGGGTATAGAAATTGCCCGCAGTACTGAAGGTTTATTACTTAATCAGCGTAAATATGCACTCGATATTATTTCTGAAATAGGTTCCCTGGGTTCTCGCCCAGCAGTCACCCCGATGGAGGAGAACCACCGCCTTAGCTATGCTCAAGGCAAATTTCTTGATAACGTGGAACAGTACAGGCGACTTATTGGTCTATTGATTTATCTTTCTGTCACTCGACCTGATTTATCCTATGCCGTTAATGTTTTGTCCCAATTTATGCAACAGCCACATCAAGAACACATGGATGCTGCATTACGGGTGGTGAAATATCTAAAGGAATCCCCTGGACAAGGGATTTTATTGCGTACTGACAGCACGCTCAACATGACTGGATGCTGTGTTTCCGATTATGCTCGTTGCTCTCTCACTTGCCGGTCTGTAGGTGGCTGGTTTGTTTCATTGGAAAATTCACCAATATCGTGGAAAACAAAAAAGCAACACACTGTCACTCTCACTTCCACAGAAGCAGAATATCGAGATGGTTGCTCTCGTATGTGAGCTAAAATGGCTCACAGACCTTCTTACCAGTTTGGGCATCAATGTGTCACAACCCATCCCCATCTTCTGTGACAATCAGTCAGCTCTTCACATTGCAAAGAATCCTGTTCTCCATGAACGGAGAAAACATATTGAAGTCGATTGCCATTTTGTCTGGGATGCCATAACCGACGGCTTTGTCATTCCGTCCTATGTCCCCACTACAGTTCAACTAGCTGACATTCTCACCAAAGCACTTGGCTCGTCACAGTTCAATTTTCTTCTTGGCAAGCTGGGCGTTCTCGATCTCCACGCTCCAGCTTGAGGGGGGATAACAGAAATATATCGATTCTGTAACGATATTATTATGATTCGGTTACGATTATATCACGATTATATTGTAATATTATCACAATTATTATTGTGATTATATTGTGATATTATTACGATTATTATTATGTTTACACCTCCTTGTACTCCCTTTATAAGGGCAATTCATACTGAATGTAATTAACACAAATTCAATCTTTCAATCTATTACTTTTCTCTATCTTTTGTCAGTCAACCTCATTTTTCGCTTCTCCACGGTTTATATGCTCCTGAACAATACTATGTAGGTAGAAATCAACAGACTTGACAGACTCGGAAACCTTGCGAATCCGTCCAGTCAAATGATCAATCCAACTTAGCCACGGGACGAAATCTCCGATACTAAATGAACCATTTGAGCTGCTACACAAGTTAAACCATCCAAAAGCTTGTTAACATTCCCCAACCCATCCTATCTTCCAAACAACCCGTGTCGTCAAGACATTCAACAACTTTTGGAGTATATCTGATAAGTCAACGACCGGAGTAGTAGTGGTTGTCGTTAATTTCGTCTGAATGCCTTCATTTTCCTCCAATGCTCACCATACTTACCGAAAGCTATGTCCTTGCCATTATAAAAGGCTAAGTAAGCCACCTTGTTGAAAGGCCAGTTCGCGAATACTGTGTCATGGGTTTTCATGACCTCTTCTGCTCCCTTAGCAGACGAGACGACTAAAGTCGGCTTGCTGCCAAGGTGGAGCAGCATGAGGCCAGCATATCTGTTTGACAAGGACCGTAAGGAGCGATGTGGGAGCGAGCTGAGCTGGTGGAGGTTGCCTATGATGGGTAGTTTTCGCGGCGAGGGGGGTAATATTGTCTTTTTTTTAGGGTTATTATTGTTGGAGTATAGGCGTTTGTAAAGTATGGTTATGAAGCCGAGGAGACAAAGGAGGGTTATAGGATGAATTGGGAGGTTTTTCTTTAGGATTTGAACTCCATTTGTTGTTGATCTAGCGTGTTTTGTACGTGTTTATGATGGAGGTTTGAGCTAGATTTGGTGATTAAAGGTGCGGATTTAGAGTGAAAATCGTCTATTTAATTTTATCCAGGAAATTGTGTTTTATTGATGAAAAGACGATTTTTAGAGCTCTTGATTCCTTGTTATATGATTTGGGCTCGAGATGAAGAGTGTGAAGAACAAGACCGCTAAACCCGAGTGAAAAGTCAAAGCGCAGCTCGGAAATTGAAGGGGGGACTGCTTTGGGTTCCGTGTCAGCTTAATTATTATTTACTATTATTATTATTATTATTATTATTATTATTAGATTTAGGAAATTAGTATAATTTCCTATTATTATTAGACTATATACTTTATTATTAGCTTTTATTCAATCATTCATATCATAATACACGTTACTTTTTCATTAGAAGAAAAAGAACCCTAATTTTCTCATGTATAACTAATCTTTCTTCTCGGATCAAGGATTTGAAGCTACTAGTTAATTGATAGTGAAACTTTTCTTAATCTTGATTTAATTACTTGAGTATTGTTTATTCCTTGTACTAATTTTATGATTGTTGTTTGTTTAATCTTTTTGGCCAATTCTCTGTGTTTGAATCCGTAATTGTTCAATTCACTAGATAAAGTTGCAACCTTTAGACCTAATTATTTGTATGCGTTTCATCGTAATTGGGTAAAGGGAGGAATAAACATATAATTCGAACCAATAACCGAGTGTGTTAAAGGTCGTTATTTCTATTGATTTGTTCATATCGTTCATGCTGTTATTGAATTAAATCTAGACGCGTGGATTAGGTTGTTCAATAATTAGGTTGCTTAGTATCGCGTTTCGACCTAAGTAATATTATCTACGGAACAATTGAGACTCTTTCAGTTTCACAATAGAATACTCAAGGATTAAATAAAGGTTAGTAGTCGATGATCAATTGTTTAACTAGTTAGTGGATTTTCTTTGAGTCGAGTCTCTTAATCATCTGAATTCATAATTATTCGTTATTTTATTTTCGTTATTTCAGTTGTTAGACAACTCAATCTTAAAATCCTCCATTATTCTAGATACGTTTATTTATTTTATTCGCACATTAATTTACATCGCCTTCCCAGTGATTCGACACATGACTTACCTCTACTATATTGTTAAAGGTAATAGGACTTAATTAATTATCTTTGGGAGCATACGACCTAGGCTCACCAAATTTTGGCGCCGTTGCCGGGGAAGGCAATAGTTAATTTTGTGTTTTGTTTAGTGTAGATTTTTATTTACTTATTTTTATTTTATTTTTTTAGCTACGCTAGTATATGCATAATACTCGTTCCACTAACAATCCACTCGAGCCCTTCGACTCAGAGATCGAACGTTCAATTTTCAGCTGGAGACAGGGTGATAATAGCGAACTGGTCATTTTTCAGCAGCCCGAGCCTGAAAGCCATCTAGATTCTATACCAGAGTCTGTACCCGAATCAGAGGACGAAGTAATTATGATGAGAGAAACACGTACTTTGAAGGAGCTCACAGCTCCTGATCTTGCGGTTCAACCGTTATGCATTACTTTTCCAGCTCTAGCCGAGGGAGCAACTTTCGAATTAAAATCGGGTCTGATTCATCATCTACCTATTTTCAATGGAACGAGCATCGAAGATCCGAATAAACATCTTTCGGATTTCCACATTGTATGTTCTAGTATGAAGCCGGCTGGTGTGACAGATGAGCAATTGCAATTAAGAGCTTTTCCTTTCTCATTGAAGGGTAATGCAAGAGATTGGTTGTACTATTTACCACCTAACAGTGTCACAACTTGGGTGGATATGAAGAAGGCATTCTTGGAGAAGTACTTTCCATCATCCCGTTCCGCACACTTGAAGAAAGCCATTAGTAATGTGGAGCAACATACGGGAGAGACTATGTACGAGTTCCTTGAACGCTTCAATCAACTATGCGCCGGTTGTCCTTATCATGAGTATTCCAACCAAGATCTCATCTTATACTTTTGTGGTGGACTTACCCCGGAGGATGGTCGTATGGTTCATTCTGCTAGTGGTGGAGGCATAGTGAACAAGAATCCCACGGATGCTTGGAATATTATCACAGAGCTAGCCGAGAGTTCTAGGGATTTTGCTAGGAAAGTTGGACGCCGTGGTGTGAACTCATTGAGTTCAAATACGAGCTTAGAGAAGAAAGTTGATAGTTTAACCTCGATGGTGCATACTATGATGGTAGGTAGGCAATCAACTATTGTTTGTGGTATTTGCTCTATTTCAGGTCACCCGAGCGATCTTTGTCCCCAAATCCAAGAGCAAGATTCTGAAATGGTGAATGGGATTTGGGAAAGTTAGTCCAACAATAGAAAGTGGGACCCGTACACTAATACTTACAACTCCGGCTGGAAGGGGCAATCTCACCATGTTGGTCCTCCTAGGGGTCAATTTATTCCCCGACCACAAGGACAACAATTCACTCCACAAGTGCCGCAACAAGCTATTTCACAAGAATCATCGAGCTCATCGATGTCTAAAGAGGATATGATTCGGGCTCTAACCGTTAGTGTTACTCAAGATCGAGCAGAGAATAAGCAAAATTTTAAAAATCTTGAGAATCAGATGAGTCAGTTAGCTACCGCGGTCAATCGTTTGGAAGCTAAACAGTCGGGTGGTCTACCTTCTCAAACGGTAGAAACTCCGAAGCATAATGTGAGTGCGGTTTCTTTGCGGAATGGTAGGCAATTGGTTGAGGTTGAAAAGCCTAAAACCAAGCCTAAAACGGTGATTATTCGTGAAGAGGAGGAGCTTGTGATCGATAAAGGGAAGCTCCCTATTGAAGAGGGAAGTGGAATTACCAAGGAGGCGACCCCGATTTTTCCGACATATGAGCCACTCCCACCATTTCTCGAGGCTTTAAAAGACACTAGAAAGAAGGAGAATGACACCGATATTTACGAAAACTTTCGTAGATGCGAGGTAAATATTCCTTTACTTGACTTACTTAAAAACGTTCCTAGATATGCAAAGTTCTTAAAAGAAATTTGTACAATCAAGAGAAATCAAAAGGAACGCAATGTGAAAAAGCCTAAGGGTCAAGCTAGTGAATTTATGTCGGCTTTGTTTAGGACTAAGACTCCTCCCAAGTGAAGTGATCCGGGTATGTTCACCATATCTTGCACTATAGGTCATATGCGGTTCGAAAGAGCCATGTTAGATTTAGGGGCGTCGATAAATGTCCTCCCGTTCCAGGTTTATGAGTCGTTAGCACTTAGTCCTCTAAAAGTACAAAAGTGGTCGTTCAACTTGCAAATCGGTCTAGTGTTGTACCTAGAGGAGTTTTAGAGAATGTGATGGTCAAGGTCGATAAATTAGTCTTTCCGGCTGATTTTTATGTTTTAGATATGGCACATGATGCCGATGCTATCCCAATTTTATTGGGTCGACCTTTCTTAAAGACCGCAGGAACCCGGATTGATGTTCCTAACGGTTCCTTGACCATGGAGTTTAATGGGAAGGTGGTTAAATTTGAGATTAGTCCACCTAATTTGACTAATACAGATGTCCGTTCTCTATGTGTTATTTCTACTAACCCTCCTTCTAGGAGAAGTCGGGAACTACCGATTCCGAGCATTAATTATGAATTGCAGGATCCCACTCCTACACCACCGAAGTGCAAAATTTTATGGGCTAGCCGTAAGGATGCGAGAATCCATCAAGGTAAGACCAAACCTTGGTACGACGGGTGGATTAAGAAGAAGACGAGGAAAGATGACGACCCTCCAGTATTTCGCGTTTATCATCATGATAAAGGGTCGTCTTTCGTTCGTAAGACGAAACTCTAGATCAAGTCGGACAGTGATTTAGTGAGCTACCGTGCAACATGTCGAGCCAACGACGTAAAACAAGAACGCTTCCGGGATGCAACCCGTGTCTTATATATTTTTTTGCTAATTTTATTATGGGTCATATTTCATAATATTAGATTTATAATCGTTTTTCGTATTTTTGTCAAATAAGTCGATGTTATTTTTATTTTTGATTTTGAGTGATGATAATTTTTAGTATTTTGTAGGAACGAGAAAAATTAATTTCAGGAGTTGGGGCGAGTTGCGCGAGCCCTAGGCGACTAGCATGACGACCCCTCGAAATCGGAGCAAAAACGAAGAAATTCGTCCTGAAGCTTGAAGTTTCAGACTCCCAGGCGAGTCGCATATGTCCCAGGCAAGTCGCGCCACCTTACAGCAGTTACAGATACGTTTCCCTAAAAAAAATCAAAAATCAAAAATCAAAAAAAATACAGAGCTCAGACGCACGTCTTCTTCTCTTCTTCCACCTTCATTCTTCCTCCTCATCTCCTTCTTCAATTCAAATCCTAAACCCCAATCTCCACTAATCCCTAACTTCATCACCTCCATTCATCCCCTCATCTTCTTCACCACCTAATTCAATCCACCATCTTCCTCCTCTCTTCATCCCTAATTTCAGCCCCCTTCTTTCTTTTATTATTACTCAAATCTCACCCTCATTCTCCTTTGTCCTATTCCAACCCCGACACCAAACTCCACCATCCCTCCACCCTGCAACACCACCGCATCATCTTCTTCTGTTCAACGAAACTTCTGCGTTGAGTTCCGAATTGGGTCGATAATTCACTTCTTGGATCGTGCTAATCGAGGTTTTGGAGGTCGATGGAGATTTCTGCGTTGTACCTGAGTTTAAATTGTTGAATTGGTATAAAAAAAATTGTCGAGTTGAGGCACCGTTAGTTGAATTTGAGTACCATTTGATGCGTATTCCGGAATCGGTTCGTTTCTGTTCAATTGCCGAGTAGATTCGGGAGATAACAGGCGTTTTGAGTGCGAAATCCGATGTGTTTGAGCCTGAATGGGACGTCATCGAGGATCCACCTTCATGTCTTATTCGGGTCTGTAAGTTCCTACGTACTCTCCATCTTTCAATTAAAAAAAAATTGAGTCTTTTGCTGTTAGACTCGAGTGTTCGAAATTGAGTACATTCTTGTTGGTGGTGAGGTGAGGTGTACGTAGCTGGTGTTAGTCTATGCAAGTGTTCCGATTTATTGGTGAGAGTATCTTCGATCTGAGATTTACGAGCGAGATTGAAATTGGTCTCTTGAACTCGTCCGTGTTCATTATTTTGGGTGGTTGCTGCTAGTTTGGAAGCTACGTGTATGTTAACAATTGTTGATGTGCTTGTTTGTCCTGCGTGACTTGAATTTTGTTATTGGTACCGGATGAGTTGTGATGGTTTAGTTGAAGAAGCATTTTCACTAATGCACATCAAATGCTCGACGAATTGTCTTATTGATTAAGTGTGGGGAGGTCGGAGCAAGATTGATTGGCATTATTCTGACAAGGTTCGTTCTTCCTTTTCCATTTTATTGTTTCCTTCGTAACATTGAGGACAATGTTTCATTCAAGTGTGGGGAGGAGAATCGGTTCGTTTTGTAATAGCTTTGTACTTGTGTGATATGCTTTATTTTCGTTACTTTATCATTCAAAAAAAAATGGAAAAAAATGAGGAAAAAAAATGAAAAATTGGAAAAAGAACAAAAATAAACCCGGCTAGGTGAAAACCCGGAAGGGCGCCTAGGCAAGAATGGGGAATGTGGCCGAGAACGGAGCGAAAACCTGAACGGGCACTCCGGATAAAAAGAAAAATCGAGTTGCGTGCCACGAGAGTAGTGTGAGTTAAAAAAAATGAAAAGCTAGAGTGAAAATCCGCAAGGGCGGACGCTCTAGGCAAAATGAGAGATTTAGGGAAAAAATTCACATATACTTTCTCCATTCATGGTGTGGTGTCATGAGAAGGGTGACATAGAAGGTTGGTCGGGTAGGATAGTTGGTTAAGGTGAGAAGAATCGTGGTGCGGTGTAGTCGTAGCACTAAATATTATGCGATTGGAGTATTGTTTGTGTTGTATTGAGGTGTTAGAGGCGTTAGGTCGATCACATGTGTGGGTTGTGGAGAAATTATGGTATACATCTTTTACCATTGGTGACATTTGTGTAAGAATATTTTATGATATAATAATATTACGGGATATGTAATATATCTTTCTTATTATTATGGTAATATTTCTTCCTCATAATTGTGGTCTTATTGGAAATCGAATCTTTAAGAGATATGGTATCACAATAATATCGGACTAAATAAGGAGTTTTTCCATATTTACTCAACCTTGATGGAAGGTCGAGATTACCGTAATCTAAAACCCTAATAGGAATCGGTCCTCTCTCTGCCTATATAATGGAGTCTTCCCCATCAGAAACTCCATGATGAATGAAAACATGGTAAAACAACACTTATTACGTTATGGGACAAGAGGGAGAAACCGTACCTATTAATTATGAAACCGACTTATTATTATTTGAAGATTATTCGAAGTCATATGGTATCCATATGGTATCCAAATCGTGGTAACCATATATTGTTCTTAGTTCAAAGAAATTGTTGGTCAACATCTTTATTATATCGTCCACAATGGCTTCAAACAGCACCCAATATGATGGTATTCAATCAACCAGACAAAGAAATGTGGCACATCAAAGAAAGAATTGTCTATGCATAGGAGAAAGTTTTCTCTTCTAATGGAGAAACAACTTGACTTTATACTCATGTCTACATAATCCTTATGCGAAACATGGATCAAGTTCTTGGGTTGTGCAACGACACAAGATTAGTGGTCGATCAACTCGGGGACCACATAATCCAAGCTACCATTATCACAGGTGTAAACACGGGCGATAAAGTTCTTACCCCTCGGATGATTTTGAGTCCATCGGATTCTAATACATTGTCGATTAAGTTCTAGCGAAAACAGTTTCCAGTAATGGTGTGCTACGCAATGACTATCAACAAAAGTCAAGGTCAAACCTTTCACAAGTTGGATTGTATATTTGTATCTTCCAAAATCAATTTTCAGTTGTGGTCAACTCTACGTCGCCTTATCTAGGGTCACTAGCAAAAAAAGATTAAAATTTTTAATATGGCCAAGATCTTCAGATTTTCAACGGTACTGAAAATGTAGTTTACAAAGAAGTGTTTCGGAATTTGTAGAATCAATTCAACACATCTTATTACCAAATGCTTTAATAATAATTCATACTCATAATTTGTAGAATACTGCCCTCATGTCCGACTTTATTTTATACATGATACTATTATTAGTTTCTTTATAATTTTTTTTAGTTAAACTCTATTGTATACACCTGTGCATCTGCACGGGTTCTAAACTAGTGCATATATATATCGCTTACGTATTCAATTAATCCATTATGTATACATGTTGCTTAATTATTTAATTTTTATGCACTAATTATGTATTGGATAAAAGTTTGAGTTTTTCGTATTAATAATAATTTGGACTTAGTTAATGAGCATGATATTGATGAATTGTTGTCAATTTACGGTTATCTTTGTCATTATTATTGTTGTTGTTATGATGTACGGAAACTTTGATGAACATGATATTATGACTTAATATTTTATTATTTGATGAGTAGTCTCATGACGATATGATTATAACATACTCCGTATGATAATGATTTACTGGAACATGGTTTCGCAGTATTGTTTTTGATCATTCGATATAATTATTCGTTTGACAAATAATGATTTATAATGAGTTATAATTTCATATTTTTTTGGTTTTAGATAATGTAAATATGAAATTCTTATGGTTAAATTTCACCGCAGTGAATTTACAACTTAAGTTCAATTTTGACATAATATTGTCATTATATCGTTCACACATATAAAAATATATATTTACCCACAGGTAGATTATATTGACATGTGTAACATTCTATTCATTACATCGTTCACATATAAAATATATATTTACCCACAGGTAGATTATATTACCATGTGTAACATTCTATTTATTTAAATATTTTAGTGACTACCCACAGGAGCACTATTATTAAAGATGTGTTGTTTCACATATTGAAGCCTTATTATTTATGTTGTCTTATTTTATCACAACTAAAATTTACCTAAACAAGTGAAATCTTATGATATAACTTTGTTGTTGAGCTTAATGAAACGAACAAACTACTCTGAATGAAAAGAATAATTAATTTAAGTTCACCTTGAGGTTGATGAAATTGGACACTTGTCTTCGCAAAGACAAACCGACTGACTTAACTTCTGAAAGTACTGCTCAAATATCTTTCCATGAATTTTGGAAGAGATCTGACAAATTATAAATTTTATTCTTATGTTGGATAATTGTAACCAACATTAAGACTTAAGAATTCATTGTATGGACTGAAACAAGCATTGAAACAATGACATTTAAAGTTCGATAAAATCATTACCGATTTTAAAGAAAATATCATTGATTTATACATAATCTCAAGATCAGTGGGAGTAAGTTCATATATTTGATTCTATATGATGATATTTTATTAGCCAGAAACGATCTTGGTTTATTACATAGAACCAAGACTTATGTCTTTAAGGCTAAATAATATCATTGCATCTTTGGTTAGTAACTTAATGTATGCTTAGGTAAACCTGACATTATGTATGCTCACATATCAGGAAATTAGATCACCCACAAGTGACTGGTTATTCTGATTCAGATTTTGGGATATTATGATACATGGCACTGTACTTACAGTTGCTTTATACCTCCACCATGGAAGCTGAATATGTGGCTTGTTATGAGGCTTTAATATAAGGAGCATGATTGCGTAATTACTGTGATAATAATGAAATTGCGATCTTTTTCTAGCTCCATGAATGATATGATATCTAAGGGATCAAAACACATGAACCTTAAATATCTTTACTGAAGCAAGATGTTAGATCACAAAATTAATGAGATCTTTTAACGATTACACTTGCTATATAACATTATTTCTGTTTTCCAATGTGTGATAACAGAAATATAGTCTTTTTAAGACATTATGTGGACCATTACGTAGAACTCCACTTATGACCTAACTGTTCATTTCGTTGATGTAGTGGTACATGGAAGTAATCATATTGCAGATTGTCATGTGCACGCCACGACTCTCTTTAACGGTTGCATCAGTCAAGGTGCTTATGAAAACCGATTTAAAATTTATGTTTTAGCATATGATGCGCAACTTATATATTTTCTATAGAACATTACAGATGTTCCAATCGACCAAGTGGGAGACTGTAAGAATATTTTATGATATAATAATATTACGGGATATGTAATATATCTTTCTTATTATTATGGTAATATTTCTTCCTCATAATTGTGTTCTTATTGGAAATCGAATCTTTAAGAGATATGCTATCACAATAATATCGGACTATAAGGAGTTTTTCATATTTACTCAACCTTGATGGAAGGTCGAGATTACCGTAATCTAAAACCCTAATAGGAACCGGTCCTCTCTCTGCCTATATAATGGAGTCTTCCCCATCAGAAACTCCATGATGAATGAAAACATGGTAAAACAACACTTATTACGTTATGGGACAAGAGGGAGAAACCGTACCTATTAATTATGAAAACTTATTATTATTTGAAGATTATTCGAAGTCATATTATTATTTATGAAGACGTCTTATAGAGATCTAGTATCATTCGTATTAGATCTCGACTTATCCACAATGTCAAGAGGTATGTCTTGATCTCTCTTAATTAATCTTCTGTGACCTTCATGTTGTTCAAAGATTTATGGGAATTATGTTTTATTTATGTCATGTTAATAAAAGAAAAGCTAGAGTGAAAATCCGCAAGGGCGGACGCTCTAGGCATGAGAGATTTAGGAAAAAAATTCACATATACTTTCTCCATTCATGGTGTGGTGTCATGAGAAGGGTGACATAGAAGGTTGGTCGGGTAGGATAGTTGGTTAAGGTGAGAAGAATCGTGGTGCGGTGTAGTCGTAGCACTAAAAATTATGCGATTGGAGTATTGTTTGTGTTGTATTGAGGTGTTAGAGGCGTTAGGTCGATCACATGTGTGGGTTGTGGTGAAATTATGGTATACATCTTTTACCATTGGTGACATTTGTAGCACATGTGATCATGTTTAGGACTAGGAGAAATAAGGGGCGTAGTGTCATGTTCCGATGATTTTGGGTGTTGTTTTGTAGTCACAATCTTTGGTTGTTGTAGAGAATTTTCATGTTATTGTGACCTTATGCTTAACCTTAAGATGATATAAGGAGGGTGGTAGAAGGGATAAGTTTGTTGTTTGATGTCGAGCTTCCCATGTTTCGTTTGCAAGACCGTTGGTGTTTTATTGTTGATGTTTCCGAGTTTTGCTCGGGACGAGCAAAGGTCTAAGTGTGGGGAAGTTGATCTAGCGTGTTTTGTACGTGTTTATGACGGTGGTTTGAGCTAGATTTGGTGATTAAAGGTGCGGATTTAGAGTGAAAATCGTCTATTTAATTTTATCCAGGAAATTGTGTTTTATTGAAGAAAAGACGATTTTTAGAGCTCTTGCTTCCTTGTTATATGATTTGGGCTCGAGATGAAGAGTGTGAAGAACAAGCCTAGCTAAACCCGAGTGAAAAGTCAAAGCGCAGCTCGGGGATTGAAGACGGAACTGCTTTGGGTTTCGTGTCAGCTTAATTATTATTTACTATTATTATTATTATTATTATTATTATTATTACTATTATTATTAGATTTAGGAAATTAGTAGAATTTCCTATTATTATTAGACTATATACGAGTATATTATTAGCTTTTATTCAATCATTCATATCATAATACACGTTACTTTTTCATTAGAAGAAAAAGAACCCTAATTTTCTCTTGTATAACTAATCTTTCTTCTCGGATCAAGGATTTGAAGCTACTAGTTAATTGATTGTGAGACTTTTCTTAATCTTGATTTAATTACTTGAGTATTGTTTATTCTTTGTGCTAATTTTATGATTGTTGTTTGTTTAATCTTTTTGGCCAATTGATTATTTCAATCTTCAATCTATTGCAATTCTCTGTGTTTAAATCCGTAATTGTTCAATTCACTAGATAAAGTTGCAACCTTTAGACCTAATTATTTGTATGCGTTTCATCGTAATTGGGTAAAGAGAAGAATAAACATATAATTCGAACCAATAACCGCGTGTGTTAAAGGTCGTTATTTCTATTGATTTGTTCATATCGTTCATGCTGTTATTGAATTAAATCTAGACGCGTGAATTAGGTTGTTCAATAATTAGGTTGCTTAGTATCGATTTTCGACCTAAGTAATATTATCTACGGAACAATTGAGACTCTTTCAGTTTCACCATAGAATACTCAAGGATTAAATAAAGGTTAGTAGTCGATGATCAATTGTTTAACTAGTTAGTGAATTTTCTTTGAGTTGAGTCTCTTAATCATCTGAATTCATCATTATTAGTTATTTTATTTTCGTTATTTCAGTTGTTAGACAACTCAATCTTAAAATCCCCCATTATTCTTGTTACGTTTATTTATTTTATTCACACATTAATTTACATCGCCTTCCCAGTGATTCAACACCCGACTTACCTCTACTATATTGTTAAAGGTAATAGGACTTAATTAATTATCTTAGGGAGCATACAACTTAGGCTCATTCATCTTTAAAGATTGAAGCTTGGCTTGCTTCTTTGTTCTACTAAGGTAGACTTCCATTTATAAGAACTAGTTATAGTGCCCGGCGATGCTCGGGCATTTGATATTCTTTGCACCAATATAGATGAGATACGTTTTAAGAGTTACATGCATGGCACATGTTATTTATGCATCGGTAAATAGTCTTAGGAGGTACGAGCCGTTACCACGGTTACAGTTTACATGGCACATGTTAATTACGATATCTACATAGGTATTATAACACGCTTCTACAAAAATACTGTCACATTTGTTCGGAGTTTCAAGACAATATGTCGTTCGGACAAAAAGTAATTTACTTAGAATGACCTTTCAAAAAGTTGAAATGCTAGACCAAGCTACTTTGTGGGTGGGTTGTCATTGCGGTTTTATTTCTCTTCATTTGGAGAGTCTTCTGCTACTTATGTTATGATAAAGTGTTCATCGTGTTTCTTGGACTGCTTGAGAAGGAAATAATATTTCTTCTAAGTGTGGAGTCTGAGTTCACCTCCTGCATCCAAAGGCTTAGGATGCATAACCACAAAATTATTAGCATTCCACGCACTTTCCTCAAATGCTAAAATAGAAAACACAACTTATTTGCATACTTTTAAAAGGATAGTGATAGGGCGCCACCTAGTGGCGCCGAGGTGGCGCCGAAATAAAATAATGATAAAAATAAGATCTTGAGAATCTTTATTTTGATTTTGGTTAAATTCAAAAAGGGCGTAGATGTAATTTTACCATTTATTATATTATAAATTATTTAATTAAGAATATTTTAAATAAAATAATGTTTACTGTATCTTTTAATTGATTTTTTATCATTACTTTACGTATTACCGATTCATCATTATTTTTCAGGCGCGGATGCAAGATTTCGATGTAGGGGAACACAAATTTTTTCGCCTCGATTATTTAAATTTTGACCTATTTTTTCTTAATATTAGTGTAACCTTTAATTTATACGATGTTATAGATTGAAAAAAATTAACTTAGTTTTGAATTTTCGTTCCATAAATTTCATCTCATAAATACTTTACTAACATACGTTGTAATCATTAAGTGATAGTGGTGTGATGGTGGATTATTCCTATTTATTTGCAAACTAGGTTATCATTGTGGCTATATTCATGCATTTACATAACAACTTACGATCAAGATCTTGTCTCTTTTTTTTGGCGCCAAAATGAAAGTAACTTGGCGCCATAATCATCCGAAATATTCCGGCAAATATTACGAGTATACTCCCTCCGTCCCAATGAATTGTTTGCCTATTCCATAATGGGAAGTCTCAATGAATTGTTTGCCTTTCTATTTTAGGAATTTTTTTTGTATGTAATTTGATCCTTGGCTCCACATGTCACGTTCTAATTGGATCTCTTCCCCTTGGTGCCAAAACCAAAGGCAAACAATTCATTGGAACGGAGGGTGTATGTGTTAAAACTGTCAAATTTCTACCCGACTTGTAAATCCGACCAGGTTATTTTAGGACACGAATATTTGACCTGTGACTCGTTTGCCCCGAACACGAACTGAGCCGTTAATTTAGAATTGAAACCCGACTCAAACGGTCGACCTTTTGAATTGATTATTTGTCGTCAATTTTTTATGGTCAATTTATGTGACCTCGATTTGATTGTGTGACAATTTAATTTAAATTTTTTAATTATTAGACGATCAGTCCGACTTCGTATATATGTAGTTTTAGTACTACGTAATTATAGATTATAAATTATTGGTTACTTTGATATTTTTTATTATTATACTACAATTATTATTCTAATATATTTATGGTCAATTTTCGGGCACGAGTTCTTGTATGAGGCGGTTTCCACGGTCTCAGAATAAGTTTATCGTTAGACCTATCACATAGAAGTAGTTAGTTTTATTATTATTTTATTCTTATTAGTAGTTCTCACGATAAGTTATCGTGAGACTTGCCGTTAAATGATATTTGGTGACCCTGTGCAAAATATTTTTTGGAGATCCTTCAAGATTTACGAGTAACAATCCATACATAGAGTATTAATTATAAGTAATATTTTAGTTTCTATTGGTCGTAAATATCATACTTATATAGGTATGATATTTGTTACAAATATTTTTTCGTTTTTATAAAACGACTATTATAATTAAAGTAATAAATCTTTCAAAAATTATATATAACAAAAATAGATATTTGTATCAAAGGTACTACATATTTGAAATACTTTAAGAAAGCGGAAAACACATTAGCGACCGAGAAAACTAAAAATAGTACTCTGTAATGGACATTCCTCTGTAATATAGACTTAGGAAATGAGTTGAAAAAATTAAGAGGTAGGAACACACGAAAAAAGGGCCTTCACAAGATTCAAACCCCCGCCCTCAACACAAACCAAATATTTGATCATAGGAGCTTGCCACCGAGCTACCATAAATGTTTGAGTATTTATGATGGCCAATAATTATATATAATTGTTTTAGTCCTAAGGAGGCTCCTTTCGAGTTGGGCCCCGGTTCCAAAGAATCGGGTGACCCTGCTTTTCGACCGGCATGGTGAGACAGTCTTGCGGAACCTCAATTTCATTGTGACAAATTAATTTTTTTTTTTTAATTATTTGAGAACGTCTAGTTCAAACTCGTGGACATAAATGAAGGTCGTTCTCACATTAATCCTATTGTCTAGGTGAAAATTGAAAATAATAATGGTAGGTAACAACTAACGTAAGTAAATTGTTTGGACAAAATAATCAATTGAATTCATTCTTAACATACGAAGAGGTGTAATCATAAGAGTTATCTAGCTCGTACAGCTACAAAATCGATTCAGTCATAGCCCGACTAAGCTCGGTCAACGATCTCAGGAGATGGTCAAATTTAAGCCAATATTGAGCTCAACTATGCTAGACTCCGAAATATCGTTTGGACTCATTTTAAGTTTTTGTATATATGTAATTTTAATTTAATACGAATAATGAGACACACTAGTCAACCTTGTGTATTTTCGACTTATATAAAAAGTGTGTTCTCCTGGGAAGCTGATTCTATATCAATACGAGCATTTTTTTTAACCTAACTCGTTCTTACTTTTATTATCCCGTACTATATTACGGAGCATAAAATTATTCTAAACATTCGACTTTGAGTGAATATCCGATGACGCACATTCGAGTATGTTGGACTTCAATAGTCAACAACGATGACGATACACAAAAATGATCTAACGTTTACAAGGATAAGTCAAGACGAGACAATTTCCGAAAGCACATACTCTTACCAAGCTAGAATGAACATTTTGGTATGTACGCCCCCGTACTAAAACTCATGATATATACCAGACGCCTCTATTAAACGCGCTATCAGGCGGTTGTCCCCCGCCCCTTTCGTTTTATGATGATGATCAAGACATATATAAATAGTTGATATTATGAAGGATAGATTGTTGTAATAAAATTTAATATGAATAAATAAAAGAATTAACATTCACGATTAAAATTAGTCAGATCAGATTTATTTGCTATTGCGTACACCACCCAAGAGTGCACCAAAGGTAGCGACAATAAGTAACATGTCATCTAAAAAATAGTCAGAGTTATCAATAACAATAAAACAAGATAAAAATGTTGGTTTAGACCATTAAAATGGACAATGTTTAATTGTTTGGGTAAACAATTTCTATATTGTCTACATAATTTTTTTTAGGAAAAAAACCGAGAGATATTGAAACGTTAAAATAAAATTGAATATGAAAAAAAAAAAGTTTTTTAGGAAAAGAAAGTGAGAGATATTGAAACGTTAAAATAAAATTGAAAATGAAAAAATGGTTTAAGCGTGACTCGAACCCAAGCACAATTAAAAAACATACTAATTATTTACCTCATAAATACCACTTAACCAAATGCAGTTCCTTGCTTATAAATGTGATAAAATTATACATATAATACAAATAGATTTAATTTTTGGTTTTCAATATATACCTAAACTAACTAATCCCTACAATTAATATACAATTTTTTTTAATAAAATCCATTAGCAACTAACTAACGTATCTTTTTGATTTTTTCTTTTATTAAATTATATAATTATTATATATATATAATTTAACTTATTTTGTGAAATACCAATTTTACCCTTGCTAACTAACTAATTTTTAAATAATATTTTAAAGAAAAAAAATAATATAATCCTAGTAAATTACTAAAATACCCTCGGTGGCGCACAAATTCGGCGCCATCTCATTATTCATTAAAAACTTATTACGGCGACCAATAATGGAACTATGAAAATCATGAGAAATACGTGACCAAATCTGGACATTTTCCACATATGAATACATATGCACGGAAGCATGCAGGTGCACTACACGTCTTCATTAAGAAATCACTAATCATATAACGGGTCAAATTGCATGAATACGATAACATGAACCTGTATAGAAATGGAGATTATATAACCAAAATCCACCTGATATTTTTTTGTATTCGTATAATTTGAATGTATTTAAGTTTTTTTGTAGGGAGGAGACTATTTGGAGTTTATACCTAATACGGTAATACCTTGTGGGATTTTTCTGTTATTTCCATATTGTGCGTCAGGGAATTTTACATATTGTACTTATGCAAGCAATTTCGTCAACATGCAACTGAGGAAACCAAAATAAATAAGTCAAAAATATCATCAACTATTGAAAAGTATCATCATATCACACACTTAAAAAATTCATTGAAGTAGATCATCATATCATACAATTGAGAAAAAGGACTTTTAAGTTGATTGGAAAATACCTTGGAATCACATTAGTAGTGTAAATATTTCATAGGATAGTTATTTAGGGAAAGCAATTACCCAGTAGTCAACTATTCATCCACTAATCTCCAGTCTCCACTAAGTATTTCAGAGGAGAAGAAACTATATTCTCCGCTGCATTTGATTTTTCCGCCGTACACGTGTTGATTGAGAAAGTGTACGTGTCTCCTCTTATTATATTACTCCGTAATCCGTATATATGTTGATCGAGAAAATGTACGCGTGCGGCGTGTCCTCATAAAGGTTATACATTACGGAGTATTATAATAGGTTGTGAGTGGGGGGTAAAGTTGGAATGTAAAATTACGCAAAACCATCCCTTAAAGCATTACTCTCTTTTTATATACTCCCTCCGTTCCAACCATTTGTATACGTTTGCTTTATGCACGTATGTCGATACTCGTTTTCTTTTGTCTATATCTTTAGTTACGTATTACTAAAAGTTATAAAAATTTGATATTCATAATGTATTTGATTAGACGATTTAAACAAGATCTCACATGAATATATTTGATCTTATATATTAAAAGTTATATCGAAAATTCATTCTACTCATAAATAGTGTCAAAAAAGCAAATGTATACAATTCGTTGGAACGGAGGGGGTAGGTTAATAGAAATTGAGAATGTTTTACTCATCGTACCCTAAGGATTATTGAGAATGTTTGAGAAATGACAAAGTTAAAACCGTAAAATGGTCAAATTACACCAAAATTGAGTAAAATTTTGTTAAAAATCATTACTTTATTACATACAGAGTATCATTTATTAATACAGATTATATAGTCGTTCCTTGTGTACGATGATTAATACTCCTCCTATGTCATAATCATAAGTCATTAGCGTGAAATGAAACTGATAATGGATTAAAAGTATACTCGTATGTCATAATCATGGAGTATTAAGAATCTATCTTCAGCTAGTTAGTCTCTTTGATAACGGATTATTGTCTAATTGATTATATTACTCTGATCTCTCAGTCTCAATGGTAAGTGTAAATTAAAAAATTATGCGTAAATACGAATCTTGCACTAGTTATTGACTAAGACGAAAGAAGTATTATTTATAATAATGGATTAATTATGGAGTACTCATTTAATTATATAAGGATAAAACATTATTACTAAAAAACAATACGGAGTAATACAGATAGATTCAAGGCATTAATCCAACAAGACCTAAAAGCTTTCCCGAGCGAGGGTGTGTTTAGTAGGCGACAACTTGGAGATATCAATGTCGTCAAGCAGTGGTTGTCCTCTTTTTTAAGGTGAAAAATTTGAGTGAATCTAGGTATGTCCCGAGCGAGGAAATTTTGATCGAGGGATCGTTCTAGCCTAGCTAAGAAACTTCCTGACTTGTCTCAAGAGTCGTATGTATATCAATAAAGTATTGAAACGTTTCAGAATGCATAATTCTAATCAGTGTAGTCGAAAATGATAAAAATCTTAAGTCTTGAAGTACTTCGTCTTAATAATTACAAATAATTTTTATTTTAAAATTTATGTTTATGAACGTCATTTTTGCTTTATATCTTCTTATTTATTTAGATCAAAATTATACAACATTGGATATGATTTTTTTTGCTACACTTATATCACAGCTACTCTGTATTATTTGGACCAACTTATTTATTTATTTATTTTTATTTAACATATTAAGCCCTAGTTGGTGATTAAACAACTTTAATTGGACTGCGCCGTCACAGAAGCAACCAAAATATATAACAAAATTCGACTGCAACATTATCGCTAAGTACCATACATTATACAAACAATTATGTACTCGTATATATTATTGAGCCTTCACGTACAGTAGAATGCAACATGAATGCTAAGTGCCAAACAATTATATGACGCCTTCACAGAAGCAGCAGATAGCAGAATTCGACTGCAACATGATGCATGGCTAAATAGTGCCCCATCCGTGGCTCCTTCTCAGTCTTTTATTTGCGTAAAAAGAAAAATAAATAAATATAATCACTAACAGATGAACAAACGATCGATACGAAACAAATGCGTAAAAAGAAGTGTTGCTTTAAGTTGTTAGAGACTAAGGGATCGTTTGGTTAATTACTCATCTAATTCCCGGGAAATGCAAGATCCCAAGAATTGCATTTTCATAGAATTGTTTGGTGGTCCATTTCATGGGAATTGTCACTCCCAGTAATTTCAATTCTTACCCAACATGGGATGTTATCCCTTGATGTACAACTTCCCGCATGAAGTTCCCGGTAACTTCATCTTCTCATGGTGAACAAAACGTGCCCTTAGAACATTCTACTCTTACTCCTATGCTATCAAGTTAGGGTTCGACTTTTATCTCAAACTTAGAGTACTCATTTGATCGAACTAGCTAGGGATCCTACCAAGACTAGTCTGATCTTATCCTAATTAATAACGGATCCTACCAAGACTAGCCGCTCGCGAGCTATTCGAGCCGAGCCAGGTCTTGCTCGACTCAACTCATAAATGATCCGAGCCGAGCTCGAGTCCGAGGCGAGCTCATACGAGTCGAGTTTTGACCGAGCCGATCTCGAGCTGCTCGCGAGCTGTCTCGGCTCATTTACACACCCTACTCACACCGGCCCTTTTGTACACCCATCGCAAGTAAAAAAACTTTTTAAAGGTTAGTAGGTTTTTTGATATAATTAGTGACATGTTTTTGTAACCAATGGATCTACCAAAATCTATCGGGTCGGTCTGGGTCCAACATATAAGACACCGAATCTAATCCAGTTCTTATAAAACTCTACCCAGACCTAAGTCATTATTTTTTATTTTTTTGTTCAACTAAAAACACACCTAACTGCATTACAAGATTTATACCTAAGATCTGCACCCAAGTCAATTATCATCCGGGATTTCATTTTTGAAGTTTTCAAATTTCAACCACCAAATGCGTCACAGAAGCAGCCGATAGCAGAATTGGATTGCTATATATATATACCTAAAAACCGAAGGACACAAATCTATCTAAACCCTCCCTAATTCCCTAAACATTACTATTACTAACCAAAAATTTAAGCAACTAAGCAAAGACACATTTTAGCCAACACCATAACAATGGATACTCTTTCCTACAATATCACCACTGTTCAAAATGACGTGTCAAAGTGTCATCGACCTCTAGCCAATTATCAACCCGGCATTTGCGAAGACGGTTTTTTAGACTACACCCCTGATGAGGTAATTATCATTTTTTTTTAAGACTACACCCCATTGTTCATTATTATTACTCGGTATTATTATTGTTGTTGTTGTTTGTTAAGCTGGTAATAAATAAAACAGTTTTTCTGAAATATTTCCACTAAGTACACATTAATACGTCAAGTAAAGAAAGAATAATCTTACTATTATCGTGAGAAATTGAAATATCAGAAGAATACTGATCATATACGAAGTACTCCGAAACTCCTATGGTAAGTCAGTAATGATAATAACGTCCTAGGATTATACGTCACCTTATAAAAAATGGGGGATTAATTACGAGTTACGACCCCTTCATGAATATTTGTCGTCCGTTTCCTTTATTTGAACCTTTAATTTTCATCCAATATCTACCAATTTTATGTTGATAATTAGTCGATATAATATTATGATCTAACAATTTAAAATCTGACGGTTACGTAACTCCAATAATTGGTTGCTTTCTAATATTATCCATCTAAATTTAAAATTAAATGTCCTTTTCCTTATTGCCATATATGGATAAAACTAGGTTTAACATCTTTAGTGTCAAAACATCTATTCTACAAGTTATTAATTATATTGTATATATAGTGTATGATTCTCCCTAAAAATTAAGACAACCTTCGTATGATTGGTTTGTGCATAGCTTCGTCCCTATTTATCTGGTAAACTGAGACTTAATTAATGAATTTGTGTAGGCGGCCGAAAGACAAACAAAAGACGAAATCGAAGAGCTGAAAAAGCTAGTAAGGAAGGAGCTAGTGTCCGATGATAAGGATCCGAAAGAGAGACTTATGTATATTGACAATATCGACCGACTTGGGGTTGCATACCATTTTGAGCATGATATTGAACAAATCTTGCTTAATTGTCACAACAAGGAATATAATGATGATTGTTATAAAAACAATCTTCATTATGTGTCCGTACGATTTCGCATCTTGCGCCAACATGGCTTCCGTGTGTCTTCTGGTATGTCACAAAGCAGCCATGAGTCGTGATACTCCTCCATAAAATGATAGTGTAGATCGTCGGCCCATTGTTCATGGAAATATATTAAACATACTAGGTTTGAAAATATAATAAACTAGTTGGAAAGCCTAGTGACAATAATGATGACACCAAGTTAAAGAATTGCATAAATTGGTGAAATTACTGGTTGACGACCTTTTATTTATATAATAAAATTCAATTATCTTATTATAATTTTTCGATGTGGGATAATGTTATCTAAGTTGATAGTCTCAAGTACTTTTGTAAGACTCAAAAAAATCATTTTTTTGATATCCAAGAACAAATTATTTATCTTATTTATAATATCAAATTCCATATCCTCATAATTTTTCGATATAAAATAATTTGGAATTAAGTTTAGATATAGTCGAATGATTAGTCATAATTTAGAGGAATGATTACTTTTATTTGTATAATAAAATTTCATCGTCTTATTGTAGAATTGATTACTCTTATTTCTTATTTATAATATAGAGTTTCATCTCCTTGTATAATTTATCGACGTGGGATTATGTGACTTCAGTTTGTAGTCTTATTAATATATTTTCTAAGACTCAAAAGGGTTTTTATTGATATTTAAGAACGAATTATTAGTCTTATTTATAATATAGAATTCCATTATCATAATTTTTTTATGTGGGATAATTTACTGTCTTAAGAGCTCATTTTAAGACCCAAAAAATACATGATTACCCTTATTTATAATATAGAATAATCATCATCTTATTTTAATTGTTTCGATGTGGGACAATATTAAGTTTGTAGTCTTACTAAGAGTTTTTTTAAGACTCAAAAGTTTTTTGTCGATATTCAAAAACAATGATTACTCTTATTTATATTATAGAATTCCATAACCTCATCTTAATTTTTCGATGTGGAATAATTACTTAAGACGGATGATTACTATTATGACTCGAATTTTTTGGTGGATACATAAGGACGGATGATTACTATTATTTATAAAATAGAATTCACCTTATTATAATGTGTCGATTTGGGATAACTTTAATATCTTTATATGTATAAATTCATCACTTTTTGAGCAAATAATATGAAACAAATAATATAAAATTTATACTCTAATGAAAGCATTTTTTATCACGAGCCTATTTTTAGTGAAAACGATAATGACACCAGGTTAGAGGATTGCATAAATTTGTGAAACTGCTGGTTAACAGACTTTTATTTATATAATAGAATTTCATCGTCTTATTATAATTTCTCGATGTGATATAATTTTACTTCAATTTATGGCCTTAAGAGTTGTTATAAGACTCAAAAGATTTTTCTGGTTAATATCTAAAACGAATGATTTCTCTTATTTATGATATAGTATAAAATTTCGTAAGCTCATCATAATTTTTCGATGTGTGATAATTCTACTTAATGACTTAAATTTATGCTTTTAGGAATTCTTTTTAGGACTCAAAAGATTTCTGATCCTTTATATATTAAAGTAAGCACCGGTGCCAATGACGTGGCACTGCTTATTGTTGAGCATTTCAGAATACTCAATCCTCATTAACCCAAGTTAATTATGGTAAATCTTTTCTTTCATAAGAAGAAAATTTAAAAATCCACTTCAAAGATTTGTATCAATGGACTTCAAAAATTTAAAAATCCACTTCAAAAATTAAAATTGATAAATTTATATTTATATACTTCGGTATAGTTATCTTTGAATTTATAATTAAGCAATTAATATTTTAAATTAAAATATACTCCGTAATAAAATTTACAATTTAATTAATACATTCGAGTATGTTTTTATCATTTAATAATAAAATATAAAATTTGAATTTAATTTTTTTTAAATATAAACATTATACTTCGTAGTTCAAGAGTATAAAAATAATGCTATACTCTTAAATAAATAAAAATTTGATGAGAAAAATATTTTTTTGAGCTTAAATCGTCAGAAGGTTTTGTATTTTAATTGATGAAAATATGTCGTTCAGTATTTAAAATTACTTTAAAGTAATTCACGGTCAAGTTTTTCATAAAACAGACCGTCTCTAAACTATTAATTCTACGTAACCTATGTTTTTTTGTTTTTTCAAGTCAAATTTGTGTTCACGGGCCCATATGAGTTCTTAAACTTAGACACTGACCATACCGTAAAAATATTATTTCTATAAATTCAATAATTTCACAAATGTACCACGCAACAATGTCTTTCTGTTATACTGCTTATTAATTTTTTTCTATATGTTCTAATGACAAAGAAATGATCTCAACCCCGTGAATTTTCACGGGTTAGTACACTAGTTGATATCTAAAGACGATGATTGTCAAATTAGAAAAGGTAGTACACTAGTTGATATCTAAAGACGGGTTAGTACACTAGTTGATATTTATATAAGGTAGCGTTTGGCAACCAACATTTCATTTCAAATCGTCATTGTCAAATTAGAAAAGCGAAATGATAGAATTTTACAATGACATGCGTTGAGGTGTCATTTGGAAATAACTATTTTTGTGAGAGACTTGGATTTGGTTGGATTTGACAAAATCCAAATTCACAAATTCACTTTGTTTCCCAAACAAAGTATTTGTGTCAAATCCAAATTTCAAAATGAAATCCGTGTTCCCAAACGGACCATAATAGAATTTCATCACCTTAATGCAATTTTTCGATATGGGATAATTTTAATTCAATCTATAGCCTTAAGAGTTATTATAAGACTCAAAAGATTTTTTCATTAATATCTAAAAACGAACCATTCCTCTTATTGATGATGTAGAATTTCACACACGTTTATAGTCTTAAGAGCTTTCTTAAGACTCAAAAGAGAAATTTTTACTTAAGTTTATTATAGTCCTAAGAGCTTTTCTAAGACTCAAAAGATGTTTGGTTTATATCTATAAAACTCATGACTTTGTAATAATTTTTCGGTGAATTTTTTTACTCAAGTTTATAGTCTTAAGAGTTTTTTTGTAAGACTCAAAAGTGTGAGATATATTTACTTAATTAAGTTTATGGTCTTAAGATTTATTTGTAAGACTCAAAAGTTTGGGATATATTTACTTAATTAAGTTTATGGTCTTAAGATTTTTTTTAAGATCCAAAAGATAGATTTTGTTTTTCCATCTAAATTATTAAGACGAACGAACTCTTATTTATATAATAGAATTCGATCACCTTATTACGGAGTATACTTTTGGACAAATGATTATCTAAAACGAATGATTTCTCTTAGGTAAGATATTTCATAATAATTTTTGATGTGTGATAATTCCACTTAAATTTATAGTTTCAAGAACTCTTTTTTGGACATTACTGTTTGATATCTAAAGACGATGATTACTTTTATTTATATAATAAAATTTCATCACTTTTTTGTAATATTTCAATGTGGGATAATTTTTAAGAGTATTATAAGATTCAAAAGTTTTTTTTGATTAATATCTAAAAACGAATAATTTCTCTTATTGATGGTGTAGAATTTCATCACCTCATCATAATTTTTCGATATGGGATAATTTTATTTAAGTTTATAGTCTTAAAAAGTTTTTTTAGGACTCAAAAGATTTCTCGTTGATATCTAAAGAGTTAAATATTTGGGTTGATAGTTGATATCTAAGAACCAATAATGACTTCAATTTATAATCATATGATCATCCCTTATGATAATCTTTCAATGTGATACAATTATACTACGGAGTACTTCCTAGTTCCTCCTTGTTTTTTTTCTTCTTCCATATTCTATTTTCGTTTGTGTTTCTCTCTTCTTTCCATCGCAAATATTTTTTATTTAGTTCAACATTTTTACTATATTGACCCCACTTTTTTACTTCTTTACATATTAAAAGAAAAATTCTTCAAAAAATGGGGCTTAGGAATAGTAACTTTCTTATGAACAGTACCCCTCTTAGGAACAGTGAAAACCTTTCTCCTTTCCTGCTGCTCCTTCCCTCCTGTTGCTTCCTCATCCTTTCCTCCATTAGCTTTCATTCTCTCTATTAATTCAACATATAATGATCGAACTCATCATCCGCCTTGATCCATCCTCTTTGGCTTTGTTCGACGGAGGTCAGATTATGCCGTTTTCTGGTTTTTTACTATACAGTATGTTTAGCTAAATCACCGTTTGAATCAGATTTGAAAAGTATATAAATCACGACTTGAATGTTCGAATTACTTTGGATCATGACACTTCAGTTAGCTAAACCTCGATTTCAATTCCGAAATCGAAAACGCGAAGTTCAAACTCGATCAATTAGGTAATTTAACTATCATTTATACTTTATTAAATTTTGTTCACTGATTTGATTTTGTTGTAGCTAAATTAGTTGACTAGAAATTTATTGTTCTTGATTTTCTGAGGGTTACGTGTGTGTTGTAGATTGTAGAGATGGACCGATCTAATGTTCGGTGCCACTTAAAAACTGTATGTCTGATTTCGGTTTCATTTAGGCTTAGCTTCATTTTTTTTGTGGGTTTCTTTTGCTCTTTTCGGTTGGTCGCTGTTTGACATTTGCTTTTATTGTCCAATATTTCTGATCGTTCCCCGGTTTAGCATTCTCGTTGATTGTTCAATTCACCTGTTTGTAGATTGTGAAGATGGAATTTCTGATGATATTTGTCATGGATTTAATCGATGCGGGTATGTTTATCTGAATTCAGTTTCATTTGAGTTTTATTTTGTCGATTTGGTTTTGCGAGTTTGTGTTGGAGTCATCATCTTTCGAGGTTTAGGGTTCAAGTTTTCTAATTTAGCTAAAAAATCAAACTTTGCCCAATTGAAACAGAAAAATCACAGAACAAAGCTAAAAATACAAACTTTTTAATCCAACACACAAAAACAATAACAACGAAGATCAAATTGGGGTTTGAATCCCATATATTCTAATGCCACAAAGTACGATCATCGAGAGTCGAGACACCGGAATGACGATATTATCGTGATTCATGACAAATGAATCTCCCTTCACCGCTTCCCCTCCTTCGCTTCCTCTATGAACTTTCTTGGTCCCTGGTTGCACTTTCGCTTAGGCTTCTTTTTTAACTATTTCTTGAATTGGGTTCGAATTACTTTTTTTATTGGATATTTAGTTTGTTTTACTTTGACTGCTCTATTTTTTTGGCCCTGTTATGCTTTCGTTTAGTTTAGAGGATGTTAGGGTTTTCAACTGATCATTGGGTTGGTTAGTGAAGCCTGTGATGATTATGCTCAAAGAAGTTTTGTAGGGGACCGGATGATTATTCTCAAAGATATCTCGTAAGCTGGATGATGAAACCGGAAATATTTCTCGTAAGTGCCTTCTGCTGCTGGAACAAACGAAGCTGCATCCAGTGGATCCTCTTTGAACACTCGTGAGCTGGATGTAGAAAACGAGAATCTTGCTCGTAAGTGCCTTTTTGTTGGTCCTTCCTTTCTTAGAAGCAATGCCATTATCATTCTTTCATTCATAGTCGACGATAGTTATAAACTTCCGAGCTTTGGTTGGGTAACTTAGTTAGCTTATAGCTTGGTAACGGTGGCTCGTTTCTGTTAATTACACTTGACAAAGATGACGGTGTGCCGACTGAACTGAAAAAGACCATTATGCAAGGTCGTGCGGAGAAGAACCTCAGACAATATCAACTTGCACAGGTTTGTTCCCTACTGACAATTTCAATATACGCTTGTATAACTGGTAATGCTTAATGTCACGGCCCAAATGACATGTTGGGCATGTTTAGTTGTGTGATGTGGCTCTCCTCCAGTAACCGTCAGTCGTGTTATACCCTGTTCTTTCCGGACTAAATTGAAGTTAACTGAACGAGGTCGAACTTCTTAGACGATTCCCCTTTCAAATTCCCTTCACCACTTCCTCTCCTTCGCTTCCTCTATGAACTCTCTTGGTCCCTGGTACCACTTTCGCCAGTCTTTCACCAGTCTTTCACCAAAATCAAACCACAGTAGCAACACAAGTTATAAATGGCTAGAGCTGTGAAAATTCCGATTGTTTTCCAGAGCTGTGACCCTGATTCATGCATTTAAATATGCTACTTTCAATCAATGGCAAGTCTGAAACACAGTGAATTGTTTCAGACAGTTGATTCTAAATGTTGAACCAAGCTATCATGATCTTCAATTTCATTCTATGTTTTCTATACGCCACTAATATCGTTATTAGTTCAGGTTGAGGAGGAAGAAAGGAAACTTGAAGCTGCAATTGAAGAAACTGAGAAGCAGTGCACCAAAGTTAATGCTGAATTGAAAGAATTAAAGATGAATTCGAGCCGCTTCAAGGAGTTGGAGGAAAGGTGACTGTATATCCTAATCTCTGTGAGGCATAAATGCTAAGTTGAACAGAATATTTAGGATATTACTTGACCATTCTGTTTTCTGAAAATTAGAAAATGCAACATATGTATCCTTTTCACTGTTGTGATTATGAATTTATGATGTATTTATGTTTCAGGTATTGGCATGAGTTCAACAATTTCCAGTTCCAACTAATATTGCTTTCACTTGGGATGACTATGCGTCTCTGGTTTACTCTTGTTATGCTAGATTTACTTCTCATTTCTTCTTAGCACAATTTTACCAGCGTTTGGGCGGAACTATAAAAATTTCCGCCAGATATTGTCGTTTCCTGCATCTCTGAATGTGTCACCTCTAGCTCTTCAGTTAGTTATTTCCGCACCTAATCATGGCTATGTTCGGTTATAGGAGGAAAGTTATGCTATACTTGCAAAGATCAAAGTTTCACAGGCGCATCTCGAGTTATTAAAGCAGACTAATGTCTTAGATAACGCCTTTAGTATTGGGTGTGATAAAGTTATCAAAGAGTTTGGAACAATAAACAACTTTAGGCAAGGGCGTCTCCCAAAACTCCAGGTATTGTCTTTTAAGTTGCAGTTACCTTACCTTTGGTTCTTTAGTTTTATTGCTGATTTTGTTCACCATTCTGACCATTGTTATGGAGCCGTCCGAATTAGTTCTTGCCGAAAGCACACACACAACCACTTATGCATGACTGCATGTGTTGAATATTGCATTTTTTTTCTGTAAAAGAGTGGATAATAATGTTCTTGTGCTAAATCTTCATTTTCTTCTACTTTATGACAAAGTCTATCATCCTCAATATGTACTTATGTAGTTACAGAATGTATAAAAATAAAATACATGTGGACAGGTGTACTTGATGTTGTATAGCTCTAACTTAGGCATGACCACAATAAAGACATGGCAAAACTGGTCCGACCTGGACCAGCCAACCCGACACCCGAACTGAAGGCCCGAAGCTGATTCGTAACCCGAGTTGGCCCAGGCTAACCCGAAACTGACCCGACTATTATTATAGAAAACGAGTCGATATCCCTAGAATAGTTGAAAATAGCAAACCCGAAAATGACCTAAACCCGAAATGATCTGGCTCAACCCAAAGCCAACGACCTGAATTCTATAACACGAAAGTTACCCACCCCGACCCCATTAACCCGTTTGCCAAGTCTAATTACATGAGTCTTCAGTGATTTCCATGATTGATTAATAATGTACTGAACATGTAGTTACAGGATGTATAAGTAAAATACATGCGGACTACGGGACGGCTGTACGTGTACTTGATGTTATACTCGTATAATTCTAACTTAGGCAAGATAACATGAATCTTCAGTGATTTCCAATGTTAATTATGTACTTAAATTGGGCTGCTTGCTCCTTTTGCAGCTTGATTAGGATGAGGTAAATGCAGCCTGGGGCCTAGCCTGCCTACCTCTCCACACAATGTGTCAATATTTTTCACCAAAATTACAGTATCCTTTTTGCTATAATTCTCTCTTTATTTATTTACACTTATTTATTACGCACAATATTTGATGTATTCATCTTCAATGTGCCAAGTTAGAGATTCTACTGCTAATAGTTGCATGCTGATACTATTGATGTAAGCGAATATGATAACTTCATTAATTCATATGCTGAGCTTTGTTGATCATGCTTATGTTTTGTCCTCACTTTACCGTCATGCAATCAGTGAGTTTAAATTTCTGCTATTTAAGCTGTATTTTGTTACAGTTTAGAGTAAACAAATAAGCCAATTTCCTCAAAATCTAGAGCAACACTAACTTTTTTCCGCGTTCCATCAGAAATAATTAGAAGGCATAAACAAAAATAAATGAAATGGAGAAAAACGTAAGAGCTGTGTTTAGCTATTTAGTTTGCATTTGTTGCTCGAATGATCATCAGGTTTTCTTTAACTATATTATTTCAGTTACAGAATAAAGATACTTCCTATGGGAAGTTATCCTCGGATCATGGATACAAGCAACAGCGCCTATGATCTGTAAGTATATTTCACTCCTTGGTGAGCCATAAATAAGTTAATAGCAGAAATTTGACCAATAAATGCCTGGCTTGAAAACAGATTATGCTTTCTTCAACCTAATACAAAGTAGTTCTCACCTTAATAATAACCTAGAAATCAATATTAACGACAGAAGAGACGACCAAACAACAATTAATTTTCTAAAAGAACTTCATCTACACTGTAGTTATGCCCCCACTAAATCGATTTAACATTCCTTATCTAACAATACACAACATACGGACGTGATTTATGACCTTATTCGTCCTCATCACCATGTTTCGATCATAAGTGCTATAGTTCAGACTCTTGCATAGAAAACTCCTCGGTCTCATTGATGCTTTTGATGTTATTTGACACATATATTTCTGGTGTTACTATTGCTATTACTTTTGCTGCTATATGTGGGTGACCTCATTTTAGAACCGTCCTTGTGAAATTTCCTTGGATAATTTTAGAGAGTAGACAACCAATGTTTATTTTATATACCAAATATATTTGAATTTCCATGGATAATTTGAAACAAATATATGGTGATCGTTTCCTTATTCTCGTCTTATGGTTGTCGTCTTGTAGATGCGTTGTTTTATTTGAATTTCCATGGGATATGCTACAGGTCACATGTGGAACTCTTGGACTTTCTACAGCAACCGTTATACTCCTTGATGCTGATGGGAAACAACATGCTTAACATACAAGCCAAGGATTCCCACTGATTCATACCCAATGAATCCCCTACGAACTAGATGACATTAAGTTACATTGCTAAACCGTCTCAGATCAAAGATCGATTCTTTTTCCTAATAAGGTGTTTTATGTGTGGCTAATATACTTCTCAGAATGCGCCGAAAGGGTCATTCTTTCTGCTTCATGCCTGCGCTCATAATCCGACTGGTGTTGATCCAACCGAGGAACAATGGAGAGAGATCTCGAAACTTATCAAGGCAAGGATTTAATTGTCATTGTCATTGTCGTTCGATCTCAATTATTTTACTCAACAACCATCTTCTTTCAGGAGAAAGGGCATTTCCCGTTTTTTTCGACATGGCCTATCAAGGTTTTGCCAGTGGCGACCCTGAAAGAGACGCTAAGGCCATTCGAATATTCCTTGAAGACGGCCATTTACTAGGGATTTCTCAATCGTTGGCTAAAAACATTGGACTTTACGGTAAGAGGGTTGGTTGTCTCAGGTATTCATTCGGGCATGACCGACCTTTCCTCAATTATACGGAGTATATATAAACAACAGTACACGTAAATTATGTGGTTCCATGCAGCGTGGTGTGTGAAGATGAAAAACAAGCGGTGGCTGTCAAAAGTCGGTTACAGCAGATTGCAAGGCCGATGTACAGTAACCCGCCTATTCATGGTTCTCTACTCATCTCAATTATTCTTAGCGATCCAGAGTTGAAGAAACTATGGCTCAGCGAAGTCAAGGTACGCGTACTCCCTTGGCAAACTTTATTCATCGATGCAAATCATGTCATGTACGTAACACGTATATGCTCAGGGAATGGCTGAAAGAATCATGGGAGTGAGAACATCATTAAGAGAAAACCTTGAGAAGTTGGGATCGCCATTATCATGGGAGCATATCACGAAACAGGTACAGTAGTATCATCAATCGATTCTGTGTCACCGTATCGCCATTTTAATGTTGTTATGAGAGCTTTCTATTTTGCTGTTGCTTGATCAATCAAGCCTAATGTTTCCCACACTATTTCCCTCTTTTTCCCTCCATCCTATGGAGCAAGGAGAAAAACTATAGGTAACACTATTTGTTAGCAACGGTGGCAATGGATTGAGTAGGCCAAGTAGGATTGAGCTTTGCATGATCCAGAGTTGAACTGATTACTTATTTGATTAATTCATATCCTAAACTCCACAATCCAAAACCCATTAGCATGCTTTTAATATAATCCATATCCAAACTCTATCCAAAATATGATTAAAACTTCAATTAAAATTGTATTTGACCTGGGATGGAAATTTATTCTGTGTGATATTTTGTTGTAGTAATTTTGTATCGAATTAGGTTAATTTAGGAGTAAGATTTGGGGAAAATTTGAAGCAGAGAAGTATGATTCGCCGTTCAAGTTCAAGCTCATGTAATTCGATTCTGTTCGATATCTGGAGTTTGGTGATTGTAGCTGGTTTGTTGTGTTAATTTTGAAAAAATTGGGAATTATTTGAGTAGAAATTGCATGATTCAACGCTTAACTTCATGTATTTCGGTTTGTTTGATATTAATTGCGAAGCAACTGGAAATTATTGGAGTGGAAAATAGCATGATTCCATGCTTAAACTCGTGTATTTTGCTTTGTTCGATATGTGGAGCTCGGAAATTTCGGCTTAATTTGTTATTTTGTTGTTGTAGTTCTGCATTAGGTCAATTTAGGTGTAAGATTTGGGGAAAATTTTAAGTAGAGAAAGTATGATTCACTGTTCAAGCTCATGTAATTTGCTTTTGTTCGATAATTGGAGTTTGGTGATTGTAGCTGGTTTGTTATGTTTATGTGTTCAGGAATGATGAATCAAACATGAGATGTGTACTATGAGATGTGTCGACGACGAGCATGTCTCCCCGGGCCTCATGTCTGTTGCTTGTACAAAACCAATCTCGCTTATGTGTTCATACTTAAAAAGCGAACATAAAAAAAACTTGGTTCAGTAACACCTTTAGCTTTTATAATTTTCTTTGTTTGGAATTTTATTCACCTGCTGCCTACTGATCTCGTGCTTCGATTTCACGTCAAATTTCAGGCCGATAATGGTGGACATAAGAATTTCTCCAGTATCAACTTCTGTTGCAGAAGTATATGGCCGTGATGGACCTGCATGTATCGTCTCTGGTCACTTGTACTCTACTTTTCATGGGTGATTGCAAAAAATTGATGTTGCAAGAATGAAAAGGAGAGACCACTGAGACATAACATTAAAATCGTCAAAAAATATTGTGCGTTTAGACACTGTATTATCGCACTGTCATTTATTCACTGATGTCGTGTGAAATGAATATGATTTTTTCAATGGAGATTCATGTATGTTTTTATTCACTTGACAGGGATACTGGTTTTCATATACTTATTACTAGCTACCAATTGTTGGTTACTTATGAGAAATACTTGAAGCGTGTGAGATGGCAATATATGGTTCTACACGAGGCTCAAGCAATAAAGAATGCTAGCAGGTTTTGGTCTTCAACCTCTTTTACGGATGTAGTTACCTATTATATACTCCCTCCATTCAACTTCTTTTAAGAATGCCATAAGTTTGATTGGTTGACCTGTAAATTGAACGCGCAAGATAAATCTTGAGTTTTGCTGCCAAATTGCATCATATGCAATTGACCTAAAGTGAAAAATGTCTGGTTCGCATTAACTAATTAAATGTGCCATCAAGTCTCAACCCTTACCGTATGCTTTTTCTAGGTCTTGTCATTGTTTGATGATATCTATCTCTACCTATAGATGGAAGGTTGTGTGCAGAGAAGACCCATTCACCCACAGTGAAACTACAGTAGAGAGTCATTTGGTTGTTAGTTGAGACTTGAGAGGCGGTATTGTCGTTATTCTGCAACACTCTGTTTGGATATACAATGAGACTGGCCTCATTGTTGGCATCCATTCCCTAATTCTTTGTTTGGATACACAAAAGGAATGGAATGAGAAGGGTGGGAGGGAGGGATTTTTCCATGCAAAAAACTTTCATTGGTTTTTTTGGTGCTGAGTATTCCTTCTTTCGTACTGATTTTGGGCAAGGAAATGGAGTAATCCAAACGAAGTGGAAGTCTGGAAACGCCACAAACATTGGTGGGCCAAGTATAGATAAACTATTATTATAGCAATGCCATTGATGGAAAGTTGGGAACCAATATCGAGTGTGCTGTCTGGCATGTTTACTAACAATCTACTTATCGAAAACTTGATGATATGTACAAAGTTGCATTCCATTGTACTTGCAGTACCTAAAACAGAGAGGCTATACTTGATCGAGAAAGAACGGGTGAAAAGGGGAGATTTGTCGGATTATACTCAAGCGGATCAGTTTGTTATACTTGCAGAACCTAAAGCAGAAAGATTTGTCGCATGAGCCTATACTTATGTTTTGGTTTGACGAAGAGAAGTACCGATTGCTTAGTTTTATATAAAGGAGATGGAACGGCAGTTTAACAACAAATTGTGTAGGAGCTACTTTATGAGAGGGTGTGTTTATTTTTAGGTGTATGCATTCCAAATTTCAGTATATTTTGCAATGAAGATCATTGTTTGTGAGTATATGTTTGAATTTGGTTTGCGTTTGACAGCAAGTAAACCAATGTTAAAAGCACAAAAAACTATGGAGGGACGACATTTAAATAACTTATTGAAAAACTATTTTTGTTGTATTCTTTATGCAAGTTGAAGATGGCCGGATTTTGCACTGCTTTCGTCGGAGTAACATTAAGGTCATATTTTCGCATCTTTGGCATGCTATACGATTGGCTTGACTCTTGTTACAGAATACTTTGTAAGCTTGTGCTCTTAATAATCAATCATGTACCCCCTCTTAGTCAAATGATTCTAAATTTCACTAATGATTCTACTCCCCTATTTCGATAAACGACCTCATTTATTAAATTAATTGTTATCTGCATCAACAACTCATGGTCTTGTAGACTTACCCCAAAACCTAAGATGAACAACATTAAACCATTTGCTTAATTGACTTAGACTCCGTTTCGTAAACGACATGTAGCATATTGAAACAACTTATTCAATGTATACATGAAAATAACTTGATTGTCATATAATAATTAACTAACATTTTTTTCTTTATTCTATTTAGTCACTCCGTATTTAATTTCATAAGCAAACATGTTACTACAATCTGCTAACTTCATTAGAATGAGCACTACTCATCGTCGCCGACGATTTTAATTAACACCGTCATTGAACTAGATGACAAAAAAGGAAAAGACATTAGGGGAAGAAGGATACAGAGGAGTGAGAAAAAAGGACGTAAGGGGTAAGATGAGTGAAAGAAACGAACCCTTGCTGAACTAGATGACAAAAGATAATCATATGTAAGGATAAATCTTGAATGATGAGGAATGGGGAAGAGTTAAGAAGAAGGAGAAAGTGAATGATGGAAGAAAACTAATCTTAATAAATGGGAAAGGATGAACATGAAAAGGAGGAATGAGACAAGGGCTCAGGGATCAAGTAGTGACGAATCGAAGGGTTTAAGAAGTTAAAGAGACGACACACTCGCTGGACTAGATGACAAGAGAAAGTCATATTACTTATATAAGGAGCGGGGGTGGGAGAGGAGGGAAGAATAGGGGAAAAGGAAGGAGAAGAGGATATGAAGGTAGTAGACGAAGAGGATAACTAATCTTAGTAGAAGACAATGGCGACCGGAAGAGGAGGAACATTGGGGGAAAGTAAGGGGGAGAAGGAGAAGGACCGAGGGAGGATGCTAAGGGTAAAATAAATGAAGAAACAAAATCCTGACTAAACTAAATGACAAAAGCGAGACATATTGTAACAGCCCTAAATTTTCGCGACCAAAATAACAGAATAAAACCGGAAAATTTAAAGTTGTTACTCCGCATTTAGCTCACAAGGCCAAATGCAAGGCAAAAGAATAGTATAAGAATTTAAAAGAAATATAAATCCGGTAAATAATTAAATGAAAACGTTGCAGCGGAAGACTTAAGTCCCACAAAATCCAAAACGGTTTAAAAACAACTTCAACCCAAAATTCAACATAAATAGTTTGGAGGTAAACGTTAAATAATAAAATCCTTCCTCGCTCAGCATCCCGAACCAAATGCACCCATGCAGCATATTAATTGTACCTATCAACTGTACCCAAAACACAAATAGGTACAGGTTCCAGCGGGGAACGACCCAAAACAAAAGGACGTCAGCAAAGCTGAGTAAAATATATTATATTGAAAACGTAAAACAATAATTATAATTTGTAGTAAACTGAAATCAGAGTTAAATATTATTGTCTCAATACCAAACCAAAAGTACTGTGAAAACAACAGTTAAAACCAAAACCAACCAAAATATATTATTTCCACCTGTGTGCCAAGGTCCTACCCTTTTGCACGATCTAGATTCTAGAGGTACCACCTATGCTTAGCTAGACTTACTATAGTGCGCACTACTCACATTTGGGCAGTCAGTAGGATGAGGCTGCCAAAGGAGGAAGTCTAACTACCTAGCAAGTGGGGGTCGGAAAACCCCACCTAACACAACCCGGGCCAGGAGTTCAGTTTCGGGACGAATTCCCAGGGACGTCTCAGACGCACCTTAATTCCCAGGGAGAGAGGGAGGGAGAGAGGGAGGGGAAAGAGGGAGAGAGGGAGGGAGAGGGGGAGGGGGAAGGAGAGGGAGAGGAAGAAAGGAGGAGGAAAGAGGGGAGGGAGAGGGAGAGAAGGGAGAGAAGGGGAGAGGGGGAAGGGAGAGAAGGGGAGAGGGAGAGAGGGTGAGAGGAAGAGAGAGAGGGGGGGAAGGAGAGAGAGAGAGGGGGGAAGGAGAGGGAGAGGAGGAGAGAGACAGGGAGATAGGGAGAGAGGGAGAGGGGGGAAGGAGAGGGAAAGGGAGGGAGGAAGAGAGAGAGAGAGGGAGGGAGAGGGAGACAGAGAAGGAGAAAGAGAGGGAGACCTTAATTCCCAGGGAGAGAAGGAGGGAGAGAGGGAGGGGAAAGAGGGAGAGAGGGAGGGAGAGAGGGAGGGGGAAGGAGAGGGAGAGGAAGAAAGGAGGAGGAAAGAGGGGAGGGAGAGGGAGAGAAGGGAGAGTGGGAAGGGAGAGAAGGGGAGAGGGAGAGAGGGTGAGAGGAAGAGAGAGAGAGGGGGAAGGAGAGAGAGAGAGAGGGGGGAAGGAGAGGGAGAGGAGGAGAGAGACAGGGAGATAGGGAGAGAGGGAGAGGGGGGAAGGAGAGGGAAAGGGAGGGAGGAAGAGAGAGAGAGAGGGAGGGAGAGGGAGACAGAGAAGGAGAAAGAGAGGGAGAGGGTGGGGAAAGAGGAGGAGAGAAAGAGGGGGAGGGGAGATAGGGAGGGAGAGGGAGAGAGGGAGAAAGAGGGAGAGATAGAGGGAAAGAGAGAGAGAGAAGGATACGGGGAGGGAGAGAGAGGGGGGAGATAGGGAGAGAGGGAAGGAGGGGAGATAGGAAGAGAGAGAGAGAGAGAGAGAGAGAGAGAGAGAGAGAGAGAGAGAGAGAGAGAGAGAGAGAGAGAGAGAGAGAGGAGAGGGGGAGAAAAGGGGAGAGAGAGAGGGGAGAGGGGGAGAAAAGGGGAGAGAGAGAGGGGAGAGGGGGAGAAAAGGGGAGAGAGAGAGGGGAGAGGGGGAGGGAGAGAAGGGGAGAGGGGGGAGAGGGAGAAAGGGAGGGGGAGGGGAAAGAGGGAGAGAGGGAGGGAGAGGGAGAGTGAGAGTGAGAGGAAGAAAGGGGGAGGAAAGAGGGGAAAGAGGGAGAGAAGGGGAGAGGGAGAGGGGAGAGGGGAGAGGGGGAAGGGAGAGAAGGGGAGAGAGAGAGAGGAGAAGAGGGAAAAGAAGGGAGAGAGAGAGGGGAAGGAGAGGGAGGGGGAAGGAGAGTGAGAGGGAGAGGGGGGAAGAGACAGAGGGAGAGAGGGATGGGGGGAGGGAGAGGGAGAGAGGGAGAGAAACGGGAAGATAGGGAGAGGGGGGAAGGAGAGGGAGAGGGAGAGAAAAAGATAGAGAGGGAGAGGGAGAGAGAGAGGGGGGGGGGAGATGGAGAGTGCGAGAGGGGGGGGGGGAGATGGGGGAAGAGAGGGGGGAGAGGGGAAGAGAGAGAGATGGAAGAGAAAGGGAGAGAGAAAGAGATAAGGAGAGAAGGGGAGAAAGGGGGAGAGAGAGAGAAGGAGAATGAGAGAGAGAGGGGAGGGGGAGGGAAGGAGGGGAAAAGAAAGAGAGGGGAGAAAAGGGGAGAGAGAAAGCGATAAGGAGGGAAGGGGAGAAAGGGGGAGAGAGGGAGAGAGACGGAGAGGGAGATGGGGGGAGGGGGAGAGAGGGAGAGTGAGGGGAAGAGGGGGGGAAGAGACAGAGGGAGAGAGGGATAGGGGGAGGGGGAGAGGGATGGGGGGAGGGAGAGGGAGAGGAGGAGAGAAACGGGAAGATAGGGAGAGGGGGGAAGGAGAGGGAGAGGGAGAGAAAAAGAGAGGGAGAGAAAAAGATAGAGGGAGAGAGGGAGAGAGAGAGAGAGAGAGAGGGGGAGATGGAGAGTGGGAGATGGGGGAAGAGAGAGAGAGAGAGACGGAGAGGAAAAGGGAGAGAGGGAAAGTGGGATAGGGGGAGGGAGAGAGAGAAAGGCGGAGGGGGAGGAGAGGGAGAGGAGGAGAGAAAGGGGGAGATAGGGAGAGAGGGAGAGCTTTCTGCTGTTTTATGACTTTGCAAGATTTGATCTTTTGTTGACCTCTTGGGAGAGAGGGGGGAGAGAGGGGAAGAGAGAGAGATGGAAGAGAAAGGGAGAGAGAAAGAGATAAGGAGAGAAGGGGAGAAAGGGGGAGAGAGAGAGAAGGAGAAGGAGAGAGGGAGGGGAGGGGGAGGGAGGGAGGGGAAAAGAAAGAGAGGGGAGAAAAGGGGAGAGAGAAAGCGATAAGGAGGGAAGGGGAGAAAGGGGGAGAGAGGGAGAGAGACGGAGAGGGAGATGGGGGGAGGGGGAGAGAGGGAGAGTGAGAGGAAGAGGGGGGAAGAGACAGAGGGAGAGAGGGATATGGGGAGGGAGAGAGGGATGGGGGGAGGGAGAGGGAGAGGAGGAGAGAAACGGGAAGATAGGGAGAGGAGGGAAGGAGAGGGAGAGGGAGAGAGAGAGAGAGGGGGGGAGATGGAGAGTGGGAAAGGGGGGAAGAGAGAGAGATGGAGAGGAAAAGGGAGAGAGAGAGAGTGGGATAGGGGGAGGGAAAGAGAGAAAGGCGGAGGGGGAGGAGAGGGAGAGGAGGAGAGAAAGGGGGAGATAGGGAGAGAGGGAGAGCTTTCTGCTATTTTATGACTTTGCAAGATTTGATCTTTTGTTGACCTCTTGGGAGAGAGGGGGGAGAGAGGGGGGAGAGAGGGGAAGAGAGAGAGAGATGGAAGAGAAAGGGAGAGAGAAAGAGATAAGGAGAGAAGGGGAGAAAGGGGGAGAGAGAGAAGGAGGGGAGGGGGAGGGAGGGAGGGGAAAAGAAAGAGAGGGGAGAAAAGGGGAGAGAGAAAGCGATAAGGAGGGAAGGGGAGAAAGGGGGAGAGAGGGAGAGAGAGGGAGAGAGACGGAGAGGGAGATGGGGGGAGGGGGAGAGAAAGAGAGAGAGAGAGAGAGAGAGAGAGAGGTAGAGGAAGACAAAGAAGGAGAGGGAAAGGGGGAGAGGGAGAGAGGGGGAGGGGGGAGAGAGAGAGATAGAGAGAGAGGAAAAAAAAAAAAGAAGGAGAAGGAGACGGAGAGGGGGAGGGGGAGGGGGAGGGGAAGGGAGAGGGAGAAAGGGGGAAAGAGAGAGGGGGAGGGAGAGGAGGAGAGAAACAGGGAGATTGGGAGAGATGGAGAGAAAGGGGGAGGGAGGGAGAGAGAGAGGGAGAGAGGGAGAGTGAGGGGAAGAGGGGGGAAGAGAAAGAGGGAGAGAGGGATAGGGGTAGGGAGAGAGGAATAGGGGGAGGGGGAGGAGAGGGAGAGGAGGAGGAGAGAAACGGGAAGATAGGGAGAAGAGGGAAGGAGAGGGAGAGAGAGAAAAAGAGAGGGAGAGAAAAAGATAGAGAGAGAGAGAGAGGGAGACAGAGAGAGAGGGAGAGAGAGAAAAAGAGAGGGAGAGAAAAAGATAGAGAGAGAGAGAGGGAGAGGGAGACAGAGAGAGAGGGAGAGAGGGAGAGGGGGGAAGAGAGAAAGGGAGAGAGGGAGAGGGGGGAGGGAGAGGGGAGAGAGGGAGAGGGGGGAAGAGAGAGAGGGAGAGAGGGAGAGGGGGGAGGGAGAGAAGGAGAGGGAGAAGGGAGAGAGAGAGAAGGGAGGGGGGAGGGAGAGAAGGGGCGAGGGAGAGAGGGGGAGAGGCAAAGGGAGAGAGGGAGAGGGAGAGAGGGGGGAAGGAGAGGGAGAGAGAGGGGGGGAAGGAGAGGGAGGAAGAGGAAGAGGGCGAGAGGGAGGGAGAGGGAGAGAGAGGGGGAAGGAGAGGGAGAGAGGGAGGGAGAGGGAGAGAGAGGGGGAAGGAAAGGGAGAGGAAGAGCGAAAAGAAGAGGGAGGGGAAAGAGGGGGAAGGAGAGGAAGGGAGAGAAGGGGAGGGAGGGAGAGGGAGAGAGAAAGTGGGTGAAGGAGAGGGAGGAAGAGAGAAAGAGACGGAGAGGAAGAGGGAGAGAGAGGGAGAGGAGGAGAGAAAAGGAGAGGGAGGGAAAAGAGGGGGAAGGAGAGGAATGGAGAGAAGGGGAGAGAAAGAGGGAGGGGAAAGAGAGGGGGAGGGAGGGAGGGAGAAAGGAGGGGGGGGGGGAGATTGGGAGAGAGAGGAAAGAGAGGGGATAGAGAAGAAGAGAGGGGAAAGAGAGAGAGCAAGAGAAAGGGAGATATGCGGGAGTAGGGCTGACAATGGGTCCAAGACCCGACCCAGACCCGGCGGGTCGGACCCGAATGGGTTGGGTCTGGGTCTAAATTTTTCAGACCCGATGGGCATGGGTCGGGTCTAGGTCCTCCCCAAAAATTTCGGGTCCGGGTACGGGTCTGAGTTTTGGGACCCGGACCCGACCCGTAGACCCGTTTTTTAAAATATATATATATATATATATATATATATATATATATATATATATATACTTTAAATTCATTAAAACGTATTGAGTATTGACTTCTAAGTTAAAAACTTATACCCTAAAAAACTTCTCCTTCATCTGGACTCATTTCATTAAAATATACTTAAGGATTATGTTTATTTAATAAATTATTTTGTGACGAATGTTTTTAAGACGACCTTTGTGTTGTATTTTGTAAGATTTTGCGGTTGTATTGTGAGACTTGTAGACATTTTTTTTAATCATTTTTATACGTGGTTTGTAAACACTTTTTAAAAAAAATAATGCGTAAGGAATGACTCAAAACATTACGTAATTTTTTTTCTAAAACTAAATTTGTGTTATCCTACGAAATTTCCGTCAAAACAATGAATAATACAACAATGTAATAATTAAGGCGGACCCGCGGGTAGACCCGGACCCGGTCTGGACCCGGCCGGTTCGGGTATGGGTATGATAATTTTGGACCCGTCCGGGTCGGGTCTGGGTCCAGGCTTGAAACTTCGGGTCCGGGTCCGGGTCCGGGTGGACCCGACCCAGACCTGACCCGTTGCCATCCCTAGGGGGAGGGAGATGGAGAGAGAGGAAGAGCTTTATGTTGTTTTCTGACTTTGCAAGATTTGATCTTTTGTTGACCTTTTTAGATTTTTCAGGTTGTTTACTCATTTGGGTAGTTGTTATTCATAGTGTGAAGTAATAAGATGCTGATTCATGGAGCAAATCATGAGATGAGGTTTTTGGATGTAATGCTAGCTTGAGTAGTCAATTAGAGTTCCAGATGAAGTTAGGCATGCTTTGTAATTAAATTGCTCATCAACAGAATGAGCAAAATCAATGAGTTTACTTGCAGGACTAGATTCGCGATTGTAATTTTGAATTATTTGGGGTTGTTTTCTCCTGATTTTGCTTTGGTCATGTCATTAGGCTATTATTTTGAATTATATTACTCTAATACGTCGGTCAACATACGCCTTGACTTCTAAGTCGAAGTTATCGCACAATACAATGGCGCTCCCCATAAAAGGAGAAACTCAAGACGTACAGATTGCTCAATATTAATGAAATAGACCACTCACACATTAGTCTACAACTTACTGTGCCACGATCACGTTATGGCTCCTTGGAATCCATGGTGATTATTAGCAGTCATTTTCGAGATCAAACCTTCACCCTCATGGAAGGTTTGCATGCGTAGTTCGGTTAGTGTCATGCAAACGTACAGTTCATTGACTAATAACAAGTTAGTTAGGGCCTCCGAAATAACAAAAATATAAAACACCATAGATTCTCGTACACAGGTCAAAGGCAAATGACTGGATGTAATTACTCACGTAGGTTAACATATGAACGCAAACATATGGAGACCAAACGCGTTACGGACAATTACAGAAACCTAATTGAACACCTACGTTGGCACATGCGAAACAACTCCTGACCTAATGCTCCCGTTAGAGCAAATAGACGGCATGCCTGACTGTAGCACCATTACAGTTTGCTAATCTCGGACGCTTTAGCTACACTTCCGACTGACAACGGTAGTTCGCGGAGCAATCATACAACAATATTATAATCCTTAATCCAAATCTAAATTCCAAGATATATTGACAACCATAAACCAACAAAGCTATAAACTTGTGCAGCTGACTACTCAAACACAAACTTAGGCAACGGCCACGCTGAAGTTCTGAAAAAAGGCAAAAGACAAAAAAAAAAAGGGCGAGCACATCGCCTTTACGGTCTGTGACTAACCAAACGCGCGCATCGCGCGCGATCTTCAACTATATTGTCAACTATAACACTACCGTAGTTTGCTAATTACGGTCACTTCTCCACACCTTGCGACTGAAGACGACCTTTCACAGAGCGCTCATACAACGGTTTTAAAATCCGTGAACCATATCTAACTTCCAAGATGTAATGCTAATCACAAGCAATACATATATAAAATTGTGCATCCGACTGCTCCCACAGAATCTCAGGCACCGACCACAAGTTAGCCAAATAATTCTGCATACCCAAAACAAACAACAACCACCGTCAAATCGCATCAACAGATTGTACCTAACCATACGCGCGCATCGCGCGCGGTCTTCAACTAGTATAACTACAATTACAGAATGGAAAAATATTTAATTTGTACATATGACGTTAGTCTTTCAATAATATTATTCTTTAAATGTGAGATAATTTTACTTAGTTTTATATTCTTAAAAGCTCTTTAATTTTTGTCGATATTTAAGGACGAGTTATATAATGAAAACACATCGCCCCATTGTATAATTTTTTTATGTGAGATAGAGTTTTTCTAAGACTCAAAAGATTTTTGGTTAATATCTATGGACAAATGATTACTCTTATTTGTTGTATAGAATTTAATCGATCAGCTCATCATAATTTTTCGATGTGGGATAATTTTACTTAATTTTATAGTCTTAAGAGATTAAGGATCAAAAGATTTTTTTGTTGATATCTAAGAACAAACGATTATTCTTATTTATAATATAGAAATTTATCACCTTAATATAATTTTTTCGATTTGAGATGATTTTACTATTTCTATATGTAATAGATTCATTACTTTTTTGAGCAAATAATATAAAATTCATAATTTTATAATAAATTTTCGATGGGGAAAAATTTCACACACGTTTATTGTCTTAAGAGCTTTTTAAGATTGAAAAGAGAAATTTTTACTTAAGTTTATTATAGTCTTAAGAACTTTTCTAAAAATCAAAAGATGCTTGGTTTATATCTATGAAATTCATGACTTTGTAATAATTTTTCGATGTGAGAAAATGTACTCAAGTTTATAGTCTTGAGAGTTTTTTTAAGACTCAAAAGTGTAGGATAATTTTACTTAATTAAGCTTATGGTCTTAAGAATTTTTTTTAAGGCCCAAAAGAGTTTTTGTTTTCCATCTAAGTTATTAAGGATAAACGATTTCTCTTATTTATATATTAGAATTTGATCACCTTATTATGAAGTATACTTTTGGACAAATGATTATCTAAAACGAACTATTTATTTTATTTATGATATCTCATCATAATTTTTCGATGTGTGATAATTCTACTTACATTTATAGTTTTATGAAATCTTTTTAGGACTCAAAAGATTTCTGATTGATATTTAAAGACGATGATTACTTATATAATAGAATTTCATCACTTTTTTTGTAATTTTTCGATGTAGCTAATTTTTATTTCACTTTATAGCCTTAAGAGGAATATTATAAGATTCAAAATATTTTTGATTAATATCTAAAACAAATAATTTCTCTTATTGATGATGTATTAATTAATTTTATAGTCATAAAAAGTTCTTTTAGGACTAAAAAGATTTCTAATTGATATCTAAAAACAAATGAATGCTTTTACTCTGTATTTATATAGTAGAATTTCTATCACCTTATTATAATTTCTTGATGTAGGATAATTTTACTTAAATTTATAGCTTTAAGAGCTTTTATAAGACAATTTTTTTGGTTAATATTTTAAAAAAATGATTTTTCTTTTCCATCAGCTTACAGTCCTAGGAGCATTTTTAAGACTCAAATTATTTTTAGCTGATATCCAAAAATAAAAGAATTTTTATATATATCTAACTTAAGAATAGGCGATTACTCTTATTTATATAATAAAATTCGATCACCTTATTATAATTTTTCGATGTGGTATAATATTACCTAAGTTTATAGTCTCAAGTTGTAGACACCCTCATTTTAACTACCAGGTGTCTATAATAGTTCCCGCCAAACACCCAATGATGATCGAACGCAAACGTGCTTTGATGGACTCGGATATGGGCTCGAAATCATGGACATTTGGTTTAGGCTTATTACGGAGTACAAAACTTACAAAACCAGCCTCAAATCCAGGCCCAGTAGGTCGTTTTGAGTCAAATAAGACTAATTTGGGTCGAATCCGGCACCAGAGGCAAAACCGTCTTTTAGCGACCGGGTCAAACCCGGTCAAAGATATTTTTCCCGAGACACACGGACCAGCCGTGACACTACACTTCTGGTTTGGACTCAAATACTACAAAAATCAGCCTCAAAAATACTAAACAAATCCATTCGAGGATAGAATTCGATCTCAAGTGGAATTCTATCCGAAAACTAAATCAAATTACCGACCGAGCTCAAACACTCGGCCAAAACAGCCGAGATACTCGGCCTCCTCACCAAGAAACGAGACTCTCGTCCCCTTTCGAACTCTTACGTTTCCTATCTAATCGGTATTTCTTGTTGTCCAAGCAAGGTACTTCTCCTAAACTACCTCGCCTATAAATAGGACCCTCCGGTCTAACAATTCATAAGACATCTATCAAATATACACACCGACTCATCACTTTATCCTCAACACCTTCACAACATTCAAGCATCGAATATAGCATCGAAAGTCCGATAGTATCATCCCGACACACGCATACCGAGACCACGCCCGACCAAAACCGCCCCCCCCCCCTCACGTCACCTTACACGACCAAACCGACGCCCAAATTCATCCCCATCATCTCAACGCTCCAGTGCCTAAGCCACTTCCCGACGAGCTCTATTCCGAGAAAACAAAGCATGTAGGTTGAGGGTGTAAATCAAACCCGACTCTTCCTCCTTCTCTTTCTCTTTCATGTTTTCTTCGTTTTTTGTGTCGTTGGTCGATCCGTTTTTAATATGGGTCGTAGTCACCTTTTTCTATTTTTTCTAATAAAAGATACTATAAAAATATTTTCATAAAACAAAACATTCCTAAAAATATGATATCGACTCTCTAGTCGAATATCGTATCAAAAGAATAACATTAAACCTGTTGATGCTAGAAAATCGTCATACGGTCTTAAAAATATAATACAACGATTTTCAACGCGGAGGGAGTTAAACATCGTTTCCTTTATTTTACAAAGCGATTTTCAAATTTTTTAAAACCTTTTTCTAAAAACATTCTAACTATTTGATATCGATTTCGTAGTTGAATATCGAATATGACGAATATCGAAAATATGAATCGAGCATAAATTAATCCATATTTGTACGCGATTTATAAAATTTGACGATTTTCGAAAAATAAATAAACGGGACAGACTCCCGCGCGAGCCACGCGCCTGCCAGGCAACTCGCGCGAGAGCCTGGAAAATCGTGCCTTTTTCTTCGTTTTCTCGTTTTTTATTCTTTTCATTCCTTACATAAAATAGCGACTTTCGTGACATATTTTCAGATTTCGATAAATACTTTTTCGACCTCGGTCAACACGTGTTAATCCATCACGTGTCATAAACCTTTTTCAAAATCATGTCATATTATCGTATTTGCATCTTTATTCGATTTATTCAATCGTTACTAACTCGTTTTCTCGTGTTTGTAGCAGTTTATTTTATTTCTTTTGTTTTATTAGACTAAAACGAATTTCATATGCTAAAATAACTTTGACGTTATTAGTTTAAGATGCATTAAACGACTTAGCAACCCATTTATTTTTCTCTCACATGCTTAGGAAAATAATGTTTGCATATCATTCCACCGTCGAACTAACGCGTGTACATAAAAAATGAACGATATCTTAGTAAAGGCCGCTAAGTGCGGGCGGGGTTGGGTGTTCTCAGTGAACTTCCCAACACGTACCCTCACCCCTTACTCAGAACCATGGTTTTCGGATGTCCGAATCCATTGGCAATGAGAGTCATTCAATACACGATATCCGATAATGTCGGTATCGGTATCAAATGCTAAGGGACGAACCCGATAAACTCTGACATCGGAAATGGGCCATATTTTGTATATGGCCCACTACGACATAGAGTGGGTTCGAACGGGCCCGAACTCCCACAAAGTTCGGTGGCGACTTCTACTTCGATTTAAATTTCAATTTGACCATCTCATATGGAGATTCATTCGCCTCCCCAAACCCGCGCGTGGCCGCGTCGGGGTGGACCTATGTCATGTCCACAATTTGGCGACTCCGTTGGGGATCAACTGATGAGTCACTTACCATCGGCATCCTCAGGGTGAGACTCGAAAAGAAATCGTTCGATTAGTAATGTACACGTTTTAGTTCAATGGTTCATGCATAACCCAAATTTTTCCCGGGCCGGTTACTTGTGACCGACGTCCCACTATACCACGGTGCATTCCTAAATGGGTGCACTAAAGACTTCGATGGCGGAACTCGCATGGGTTTTACGGCAGGTTCTAAGACCAACTCGGCTTAGGAAGACCGTCCTGATTTGCGAGAAAGCTATCGTCGTTGGTATAGACCCTATTCGACCAACCGAGACTTAGATTAGGAGCATACATGGTGTCATTATACTGTTTCCGTGACTACGTGCTACTTGATCTATTTATCATCTTTTCAAAAAACCGTCATTTTCAAAAAACTTGCATCTTTTCAAAGCCATCTATTTTTTAAAATCCGGAAAGCTACCAAATTTAGGACTTCTGATTTTGACTCAAAATAGCCTATTTTTAGCCGGTATGCTGTCCAAACTTTTCTAAAATTTCAAAATCTTGGTCCGACAACTATTTCGATTTTCAAAAAAAAATTGGACCATCCTATCCGACTTTGCTCGGTTTTCAAATCCAAATTTCCTTTTCAAAGCCCTCTTCTTCTTAGGACTTCCCGTATTTAGCAGTGTCGGGTCTTGTCATAGGTTGTAAGAGTCTATAGCGTCGAAACTCCGTCGATCATACATCACGGATTTCCTCCATATCCCAGTCCGCCTTATTTGTCAAGGCACGACCCACCTTCGTAGGACAAACTCCTGCAAAAGGAAGCCCGTTTACACATTCGAGTCCAAAGTCTGGGGAATTCTCACGTGGACCTTCCTTCGAACAGGAACAGGACTAGGCCCACTTTGCCAAATCCTAAGGAAGGCCCACCGTCCACGGGTCATCCGTCTAGAAGTCGTTTTTCGGTCTTTTTCTCGTCTAGTCTTTTTCTTGCTCAGGATGTACTCTTTGATTTTAAGATCTGGGTCAGTTACTGATTACGCGGTGCCCTTACAGACAGGCCACCCCACACCTAAGCCATGACGAAAGAAGCCATTGATGAGTTGACAGCTTCATTGACCAAGATCCAAGACCAATTGAGACAAATGAGGGAAGACCAGATTGCCATCATCACTCGGGCAAGTGCCGTGGAACAAGGAACTCCCAATGCTTCGATCGAGGATGACGGACCTTTGGCCGCATTGGCCGGTGCGGTCAAAAAACTGCAAGAACAGGTCCACTCGACCACCAGGAACACCATCCTCACGGAAAATGCCCGTTCCTATTCGCCCTTGACCGATGAACTACCCGCTCACCTCAACTTAACGGGCCTACCAATGTTTGACGGGACTGAAGACCCGGTACTCCATATTCGGGCTTTCAAGGATTTTATGGCCGTCAAGGGGGTCAAATCGACCATGTTCAAGCACCTTTTTGCCTCCTCTCTAGAGAAGCACCCGAAAGCCTGGTACTACAGGCTTGATCCCAAGAAATACAAAACTTGGGACGATGTTGCAATGGAATTCGCACGAAACTATGCGGATAATGCTGAAATCCAGACCACTATGCGCACCCTGGAAATAATGGCCCAGGAACCTAAGGAAGGATTCACGAAATACCTTCAACGCTGGAGAGCTGAAAGCGTCAAATTGGTCGATAAGCCCAGTGAAAAAGTGCTGGTTGAAACCTTCGTCAAGAACCTCCTTCCCGCTTATCGGATCCATCTCCGGTACGCCATCATACCTAGTTTCGCGGTCCTGACTGAGATGGGGACGAGAATCGAAGATGATCTAAGGTTGGAAAGCCTCACTAAGGCCTCCGCCAAAGGATACCAAGGGGCCAGCTCATCAACAAGCAAGCCCACATCTACTGCTGCCACTCGTAGCATTTTTGACGAGGTCAATCTGCTTGATACCCCGTCCAAGAAGAATACCACACCCCGAGTATTCACCGACATAGGCACCACCTATGAAAATGCCCTGCAGAGGCTATCGTCAAAAGGCCTGATCACCCCGACAGGCCCAACACCTGAACTCCCGGTCGAGCGTCGCTCCAAGGCCTACGACATCCAGGCCTACTGTCAGTACCATCGTGGCAAGGGACACGATAACGAGAAATGCTGGAAGCTAAAGCACCTAATTCAGGATCTCATCAAAAGTGGTAAGATCCCTTTGCCCGGGGGCAAACCCAACAACAAGGATAACCCCCTGGCCACCCACGCCAATTTCTCCGGGGAAATAGTGGATTGCTCACACCTCATTTCTCCATTTGTCCCGCAAATAAACGGGATCTGGTGCGACGACGAGGACGACGTCTATCTCACCAAGGGGGGAGCTGTCCCCATCACATCAGAGGAGATCCAGAAGGTTAAGTCCAAGGTCTTAGCCAATAGTCAAGCCCTCATCATCGCCGAGCAATCTAGGGTGGAGCCCGCCCCGGAAGAACCAACCACTGAAAAGGCTCTTGTAAAGCAGCTGAGCAAGACTCGAGTTGATGTCTCTATATGGCAACTCCTAGTTAGCTCACAAGAACATCGAGAGGCACTCACTAAGGTCCTTGATCAAGTCAAAATCGACTCCATGGCTACTCCAGCTGAAATGGTAGCCACGGTTCTGCCCCACCTAAAGGGGAAAGCTAAAGAAGAAGGCCCACTTATTACCTTCTCCAATGCTGATCTACCACCATTTGGGCCAGCCCACAACATGGCCCTCTACATCACGGTCATTTGCCGTGGAAGTACCTGCCCATGACCCTGATCGACGACGGGTCCGCAGTTAATGTCCTCCCCTTGAGAACCGCCAAAGCCCTTGGCATCACCGAGGCCGACTACATTCCCACAGCTCAAACCATTCAGGCTTTCGACGGAAGTCCAAAGTTAGTAGCCGGGGCCGTAAAACTTACTATCATAACAGGCCCGATAGAAAAAGAGCTGGAATTTCAAGTGATCGACGTGACTTCTTCCTTCAACCTTCTTTTAGGAAGACCTTGGATCCACGCGACCAGGGCTGTATCCTCCACCATGCATCGGAAAATCAAGCTACCTTTTGATGTAGGTAAAGTCGTCACACCCAATCAAGGTAAACCTAATGCTACTAACAAGAAGATAGCGGCAAGCAAGGTATCGAATCCACAGGGAAACAGTTAAACTAGTCAATTAGCTATGGCGATTCTAGGATGCTCTTGAACGGTTGAATTGGTGGAAGGAAATAAAAACACTACTGAAATGCGATAATAAATAATCGAATCTAATAAAGAGGTGAAAACTAAGGTCACGGGTTCACGATAGATGCTCAACAATTATGCGACGATAATAATAAACATATAACATGCTAGTCGGCTATAACACGTTCTCTCGAATCGTGTCAACCTAGGAAGGTTCTAACGGGCTCTCGCAACTTATTAGACTCCCTACCAAATCGCGCGTGATCTAATCCTAATTCGGCTTTCGCACAGGAACTAGAATTTCCCAAACAGATTAAAATGTTGTGGCCTTTAACAAATTAATCGACAAATAAACACGCGAAAGTGGTACTAGCATAATTATGAATTTAGTATCAAAGTAACATAATCGTACAATAACCCATCGATCCCCCTCGACCCTAGCGAGAAAATTAGCTACGCATGATGATTACGAAACAACTAATCGCATATATAGAATTCATGATAAAAAGGTGAAGCAAATAAATCTAATGATAAACGGACGAAAATCTAACGAACTAAACGGAACAACAAATTGCAAATAGAGAAAATTACGACGAACTAAGTAATTTACGATGAAGATTGAAACGTAGAACTGAAAATTGCATAAAATGAAATTACCGAAATCGAATCCGAGTGAAAACCGAGTGCTAGAATCCTAAAGGTCACGAGTTTTCTAAAGAAAAATTTCTAAGTATCAAGAGTGTGTTTTTAGAAAATAATCCTCCCCCTTAGTTATACAAAATTGGGCGGAAAATGAACTGGGTGTGCACCCCGGCCGGCCGGCCGGCCGCCTGCCACATGCAGGGGCCGAGGCACACAATAAAATGAAGCTAAAATTGGCTTGTGTCATGCCGGCCGGCTGGCAGGCCGCCGGTCACATGCAGGCTGGCGTGCACGCACTAATAAAAGAAGCTATGGGCCGCTTCTCATGGCCCATTGAATCGTCACCTCCCATTTCTTCTTCGCCTAAACGTCTTGAGGCACGGGTTTTGTCTCGGGATCGTTCTTCTAACCAGATATGAGTGTAATTGCACAAAAAGACCTGAAATCGTGTAGAATCTACAAAAACACTCACTCGAAGCAAAATGTTAGAAGAAACGGCTCTAAAGAGCGCGTTCCGACCATAAAAGACAACGGAATCGAGGGAATAAAGCTATATAAATACGACACATCAAACTCCCCCGAACCGAACCCTTGCTTGTCCTCAAGCAAGACCCGTAAGAAAACAACTAATATAATACCAAAACAGCTCAAAGCAAATAATAGGCAACCAAATACTCAAGTCCGTCATAGCAAACATCTAAACCGAGTCTAAGAAACGAATTCCAAGACGGGAAATAGGAAAAATAACCCATCAACAAATGCACAATTTTACCAAGCAAAACATGTAGAAACCACACTTTCAACCAAAGCCCTTGCATAGGCTACTCACGGAGCCACTCATCGCTCAATTAGGAAGGGTGTGTATATGTGAAATATATATGGAAACGCTCAACTACTCCAACTCATGGAAATATACCCGCAATCTAATATGGTATCGACCTCTAAATTTTTACAAAACGTGCTAAGATCACAAAGGGAGGCAAGGATGGTGATAACAAGGTAGAAGGTGGAAATCGATATGGTCTTGTGAGGTTAAAGCCAAGCTAGTGAGCTAACTAGTGTGATAATGCTCAACTCAAAAATTCTTCCACTTCCATAAACAAATCATACAAACCACCAACCAACGAGAACGAGTCCGGGATCAAAAGAGGGCGCTCAAATTTCATCAAGTAAACGGAAAAATAAAAGTAACAAGAATAACATAAATTTTTTTTTTTGTGTTGTTTTGATTTTTTTCTTTTTTTTCTTCTTCTTTTTCGATTTTTTCGATTTTTTTCCTTTTTGCTTTTTTCATTTTTTTTTTTTTTTTTTTTGAACTATATTTTTTTTCAGCTTGATAAAATTAGAAGCAAATATATACAATAACCCAAACTAACCCGGACAAGATCTACAAACTCCCTTGAGACAGAGTCAACCGCATCCAATCATCCATCAAAAATCTCCAAAATCACACAGTAACGAGCATAGAACGCACTAGGTGACCTACTTCATCAAGCTTGGCTGGGTAGGCAAATTTGATTTTGTAGTTCATTTTGTGAATTCTTTAACATTTTAGCCAAGGAGAAAATGGATAGAAATAGATGAAAATGAAAATGACCCAAAAATGATCACTAGGCAAGTTAGTCAAAATGAAGGGGCAAACACCATACTTATGCGTATTGACATAGCATATTCCACGAGGAGTCCTACACACAATCCTAAGTGGTAGCCAGGTATGAATGTACTGGCTACAGGAGGCTCTAAATCTCACCAATTTTGTAGCTAAAGCCCAAATGCAGGGTCGGTCTAAATGGGAACCACAAATCATAGCCCGGTTGGTTGCAAACTTGCCGACTAATTATTATTCCACATAACAAAGGTCAAATGAATGCCAATTAAGAATGAGTAGGTGGCCTAAAGAGTGCAAATTATCATCATTGCTGCATAATCGGTATCATGGACAACCACTAAGACTCAAGGAAATAAAACTAGAAATACTAAAAACTCCCCCACGCTAGACTCGACATTGTCCTCAATGTCCAAATCATACAGACCCAAAATTGGTGGGGGACGCAAATAAAATCCGAGGAAAGAGAAAAAAACATACCAAATATACACATGGAGAGGTAGCGGAGTCAGCAATCCGCTACTGATCATCATCATCATCACCAAAATCATCATCCTCCATACCATCATCTGCAGCGGTCCCAGAACCTGACGCACCACCCGTATACCAACCACCTCCCTGATAATCACTAGCGGCTCCAAAAGCAGGGCCCGCCGGGGCACTGAAATAGTCAGTGTGAAGATGGAAGTCGCCATGAATCGAAGGGTCAGTATAACCACCCACGGGCCACGAAAAGTACGAGGGATAAGGGCCCTGTGGTGGCACAGCTGCACGCCTAGCATAGTCATCATAAACGGGATACATCCCGAGACACTGATCAGCATATAACCTGTCCAGACGAGCGTGAGTAGCAGCGGTGTCGGCACGAGTCTCCGTGCGAAAAGTATCAAAGTCAGAACGTGACGAACCGGCACTCAACTCCATGCGCTCCATCCACGAAATCAGATCGGGATGGAGGGAAGCATACTGGGGCGGTGGAGGAGGCTGCTCAAAAGTAGTAGTGGTGGTGGTCTCGGGAGCAGGCTGAGATGGACCGGGCTCAGAAGTGGGGCGGGAGGTACTAGGCTCGCTCGTCGGGCGACGAGTATAGGTAACAGCATGCGACGAAAGAAGAGAGCTAGGGGCAGCGACGGGTAATAAATAATTAGGCTGATCAGCCTCAAGTGACAAAACCGACCCGGCTTGCAAAATAATAGTCGCCTGCTCATGAATAAGCCAAGCCCAACGATTCTGATGCCTAGAAGAAATCCAGTTAAGGGAAGCCAAATATCGGAGGCTAAGAGTAATCTCACCCGGGACCGGATCATGATCTGCCTCGCGAAAAGCGGTCAACCGGAGAGCTAATTGCGTGACTAACCCGCCTATATAAATGGGAACGTCGGCAACGGCCGTAGCTATTCTCCTAAACTGGAGGACCAGGTGATAGGTAATATTGATATGCCACACCTTCGGCTTACGCCGCAAATATGAACCCAAAATAAACACCTCCTCGGTGCGCACATTATGTGGCTCTTTCCTAGCAAAAATCGTCCACCCCATAAACCTCTGCCAAACCTTAATAACAGGATTATGAATATTGTTTGAACTCATATGCCCCGCGGTAGTATACGGGGCGTCAGCAATGCATTCCCAAAAATCACCCACCCTAAAATTAGCATGCTCGGGTGGTGTACGGTCGTCATAATCCTTAAGGTCAAAACAATCCCCAAACTGTTTCAGGCTCAGCGCAAAACTAGTATTCAATAAACGGAACTCAACAGAAATATCACCAGTCCGTCTATTCTTATGTACCTCAAACGAACTCAGAAATTCCAACGTAAGCTGGGTAAACGTGTTACGACGCATCGTAAAAAATGTACCCATACCAACACCCTTAAACAATAGTTCCAAAGCAGAATCTAAGCCTAAAGTTCGCATAGCATCACGATCGATAAAACGAGTTGGAACAATAGACCGCTTTCTCAAGTTCTGAAACCGTACCTTTTGGTCAATAGTGGTAAAAATTACACCTGGAAAAACCGGATCGGACTCAATGTCGGGTTGAGCATGTTCGTTTCTGGTGCGCTTGTTCCGAGGAGGCATTGCAAATCAGCTGAAAGTAGCACACTTGAGGGAAAAATGGGGAAATTTTGAGGAATGATGGTGAAGAAAGTGAGGATGAGTGCTGGGAAATAAGAAAATTGGGGTTTTGGGGGATGAGAGAGAGAAGAGAGAGACGAGAGAAGTGGAGGAATGAATGAAATGACACGAGAAATGGGTTTGGGGGTCTGTTGTACGCCCCAGCCGGTCTGGACCGGCGGCCGGCTGGCCGGCCGGACTGCTCACCTCGTATTTTTTTGATTTTTTTAATTGAAGTTTTTCTCTCACAGCCAGCCGGTACGGACCGGGGGCCGGCTGGCCGGCCGGACTGCTCTTTTTGAGATTTTTGCTCCAATTTTCCTTATTTTTCCTTTGTGCCTCGGCCCCTGAAGTCCATAGGCGGCCTGGGCACAGGCTGAGGTGCACAAATCCTTCTTTTCGAGTTCAAATCCAACTCGTACCTCGGCCCCTAGAGTCGACAGGCCCCCTAGGCCTAGGCTGAGGTGACCTGCTGTTTTAACACAAGTATGACGAATTTTTTCCTTCTCCTTATTTCACTAATATCTCCACATCAAGTTATTTCCGATGATTCTGCGCATCTCCAAAACGTTAGTCCCTCCTCTCATCCTCACTAAGATAACTAAAAGAATAATAATAATAATAATAATAATAATAATGAGGGAAATTATATACATACTCGGGCTGCCTCCCGGTAGCGCTGGTTTAGAGTCCCGCACGACTTGATGAGGATAAGGTTTAGTGGGATAAGGGAACGGGATGAAGTCGTATAACCTCAATCGCTCCAACTTGAGCACCTTCATGATATAACTTCAATCGTTGACCATTCACCTTGAATCGTTCACCCGCATCACTCTCGACTTCAATCGAGCCAAATTTACCCACGTGGGTGACAGAAAAAGGTCCGGACCAACGAGATTTTAACTTTCCGGGAAACAACCGGAGCCTCGAATTGAATAATAATACCTTATCTCCCACATTGAACTCACGGTGAAGGATATGCTTGTCATGCCAGCGCTTGGTGCGCTCCTTATAAACTCGAGCACTATCATAGGCACCAAGTCGGAATTCCTCCAACTCATTCAGCTGCATAAGCCTCCTCTCCCCACTCAAATGTGGATCCAAGTTAAGCTCCTTAATCGCCCACCAAGCCTTATACTCAAGCTCGACCGGTAAATGGCATGACTTGCCATAGACCAATCGGTAAGGTGAAGTACCAATAGGCGTTTTAAAGGCGGTACGATAAGCCCATAGTGTATCATCTAGCTTAGAGCTCCAATCCTTCCTAGCTTTTGACACGACCTTTTGGAGAATAGACTTGATTTCCCTATTGGACACCTCAACTTGCCCACTCGTTTGAGGGTGGTAGGCAAGACCGGTACGGTGCGAGACACCGTACTTAGCAAGCAAAGCATCAAGTCGCTTCTCATGAAAATGGCTTCCACCATCACTAATAATCGCCCTTGGAACACCAAAGCGGGGAAAAATAGTCTTTTTAAACAGAGATATTACCGTTCTAGCATCATTAGCCGGAGATGCCACTGCCTCCACCCACTTGGAGACATAATCAACCGCAACCAAAATATACCGGTTGCCTTTGGATGACGGGAACGGGCCTTGATAGTCTACACCCCAAACATCAAAAATTTCTACTTCGAGAATCCCATTTTGAGGCATCTCATGCCTCCTAGAAATATTACCGGTCCTTTGACATACATCGCAGGACATAATAAAAGCTTGGGCATCCCGGAATAAGGTTGGCCAATAAAAACCCGACTGGAGGACCTTGGCCGTGGTTCGGCTCGGTCCATGATGGCCACCATATGGCGATGAATGACAACTCTCTAGAACCCCTCGAACTTCCCATTGAGGGACACATCGACGGAAAATACCATCGGCACACTCCTTAAATAAATAAGGGTCATCCCAAAAAAATTGTCGGACATCATGTAGAAATTTTTTCTTTTGTTGATAGGAAAGATCGGAAGGTAATACCTTGCCAACTAAATAATTAGCATAATCCGCATACCAAGGTCCTTCGCTTGCACCGGAACTTAAGGCCATGAGAGAATCATCGGGAAAAGAGTCATCTATGGGGATGACAACTCCCTCCTCCTCAACTCGAAGCCTCGAAAGATGATCTGCAACGGCATTTTCCGCTCCCTTCTTATCTCGGATCGATAAATCAAACTCTTGGAGGAGGAGGATCCATCGAAGTAATCGGGGCTTTGCTTCTTTCTTAGCAAGGAGGTACTTGAGTGCCGCATGATCGGTGAAAACAATGACTTCCGATCCAACCAAGTAGGTTCTGAACTTTTCCAAAGCATACACTATAGCTAGCAACTCCTTCTCGGTGGTGGCATAATTCATCTGAGCATTATCAAGTGTTTTGCTAGCGTAGTATATAGCATGCAAGACCTTGTCCTTCCTTTGGCCCAAAACCGCTCCCACAGCATAATCACTCGCGTCACACATTATCTCGAATGGCAAATTCCAATCCGGTGACTGAATGATCGGAGCAGAAATGAGGGCCTGCTTAATCCTGTTAAAAGCTTCCACACACTCATCAGTAAAATCGAAAGGGGCATCCTTTAAGAGCAATTGTGTAAGTGGCTTAGCAATTTTGGAAAAGTCCTTGATAAAGCGGCGATAAAATCCTGCATGACCAAGGAAACTTCTCACTCCCTTTACATTAACCGGCAAGGGTAATTGCTCAATCACTTGCACCTTTGCTTTATCCACCTGAATGCCCTTTTCGGAGACCACATGACCCAAAACAACACCCTCAGTGACCATAAAATGGCATTTTTCCCAATTCAAGACCAAACTAACCTCGACACATCGGTTTAAAATGGTATCCAAATTAGCTAAACAAGCTGAAAAACTCATACCATACACACTAAAGTCGTCCATAAACACTTCCATAATGGACTCGATGTAGTCGGAAAAGATGCTCATCATGCACCTTTGAAAGGTGGCGGGTGCATTACATAGCCCGAATGGCATCCTGCGATATGCGAAAGTGCCATATGGACAAGTGAACGTGGTCTTTTCTTGGTCGGCGGGGTGTATCGGGATTTGGAAAAATCCCGAATATCCATCTAAATAGCAAAAATACTTGTGAGAAGCTAGTCTCTCAAGCATTTGGTCGATAAAGGGCAATGGGAAGTGGTCTTTAAGTGTAGCGGTGTTCAACTTTCTATAATCTATACACATTCTCCATCCCGTCACAATTCGTGTAGGGATTAACTCATTCTTCTCATTCGGGACCACAGTAGTCCCTCCCTTCTTAGGTACAACCTGCACCGGACTCACCCATTTTGAATCGGGAACCGCATAAATAATTCCCGCATCCAACAACTTCATAACTTCCTTTTTAACAACCTCTTGCATGTTCGGGTTCAACTTACGTTGACCCTGGACACAAGGACGATGACCTTCCTCAAGATTAATTCTATGCATACAGAAATCGGGACTGATTCCCTTCAAGTCATCAAGACTATACCCCAAAGCTTTCCTATTTTTCTTTAAAACAACTAACAAATCAGAAAGTTGTTGCTCAGTTAAATCAGCACTTACAATCACGGGGAAGCTCTCGGTATCGTCTAAAAAGGCATATTTAAGGTGAGACGGAAGTGGCTTACGCTCCGGAACGGATGTGTCAATAGCAAATGAGGTGTGTACGATGTTGGTTACATCGACACCTTGTTCCTCCGTGAGCATCCTTCCTTCCAAAGCGGCCTCTAAGGCATCAACAACAGCAGAGTCAACGGAAGCATCACCTGCACACGCTTCCAAACATATCAAAGCTTCTAAGGGATCCCGTATAAGGGACGCCTCCATAGAATCATGAACCAACACATCCATAACATCAATCATGCAACATGAATCCGTTATCATCGGATTCTTAAGTGTACTATCTAAGCAGAAAACAATGGTGTCTCCACCCACTTCCAAGGTCAATTTACCGTTCTTGACATCAATCACCGCACCGGCGGTGTGCAAAAATGGCCTTCCCAAAATTATGGGAATTTGGGTGTCCTCGGCCATGTCAAGGACGATAAAATCAACCGGGATAAAAAATTTCCCAACTCTAACGGGCACGTCTTCTAAAACTCCCAAAGGGCGTTTTATGGAACGGTCCGCCATCTGCAAAGTGACACTAGTACACTTAAGAGGACCCATATTAAGTTTTTCACAAACGGAGTAGGGCATGACACTTACACTAGCACCTAAATCACATAAAGCCTTATCAATCGATAAGGTGCCAATAGTGCAAGGAATCGAAAAACTACCGGGGTCCTTTAGCTTTGGTGGGGTCTTGTTCTGCAAAAAGGCACTACACTCTGCAGTAAGAGCGACGGTTTCTAGCTCACCAATGCTTCTCTTCCGAGTCAAGATGTCCTTCATAAACTTAGTGTAAGACGGGACCTGCATAATGAGCTCGGTAAATGGGACTGTAACCTGCAAATTCTTCACAACCTCCATGAACTTGCCAAACTGGGTAGTTTCCTTTCGATTCTTCAATCGACCCGGAAATGGTACTTGAATTGTTGGACTAGTCGGAGTGGGAACGGGAGTAGTGGGTGGTGGAACTCGCTCATCACTTGGAGTTTCCACAATTGCATCCTCATTGACATCTTCCACTAAAACCTCCTCCTTCTCAGCCGGTGAATCATCCTTAGGCATCGACGGACTTTCATAGTGTGTGCCACTACGAAGAGTGATCGCATTAGCCGTATCATGTTGTTGATCACCTTGAGAAGGGAGTTTACCTTGTTGACGCGTTGCTTGTGACGCGGCAAGGTGTCCCACTTGGTTCTCCAAATTTTTGATGGCATTATCCTTAGCTTGATCATTCTTTTGCATTTGAGCCATCATAGATTCCTGGGTCTTGGCCATCATCTGCATCATATTACGAAGCTCAGTCATTTCATTAGAACTCGAAGAAGAAGAAGAATTACCTTGAGCTTGTGATGAGGATTGGCCAAAGTTCTGCTGACTAGTATCGAAATTCTGATGAGAATTCCCGAAGTTCTGATTAGTATTGCCAAAATTTTGTTGATGTTGACCCAAGTGAGGTCGCTGCTGAAAATTTCCCTGATTTTGGAAATTCCTTTGATTTCCGAAATTCTGTTGATTCTGAAAATTCCCTTGATTATGGAATTGCTGCTGGTTCTGAAAATTTCCTTGGTTCTGGAAACTCTGCTGATGCTGATTCTGGAGATTCTGCTTGTGCGGGGGCACATAGGGTGGTGTAATAGGCGGGTTCAAGACATTAGTACTCCTGTAAGACAAGAGAGATGCATCATAGCCCGGTTGATTCATATATGGATAACGTGGGCGCATAGAATGAAACGCATTCACCTGTTCTATGGAGCCTAGGCAGTCTTGAGCTTGGTGGTCCGCGGCACCACAACGAACGCATGCATATTCTTGCATGGCATGTACTTGATGCATGCCCCCTCCTCCTTGAGAATTTGACACTTCAAATGCATCAAACCTCTTAGCCAAAGCGGCTAATTGAACGGCCACAGCATTCGAGGATCCACTTTCACCGGAATTTGATCGAGTATTACCACGTGGATTACCCCATCGGGAGTGATGTGATGCCATCTCCTCTATCGTTTGCCAAGCCTTATCATCATCCACATTACATTGGAAACGCCCATTGCATGCCGAATCCAATGTACTCCTGCAATCATCATACAGCCCGTTATAAAATTGATTACAAAGAAACCAAACCTGAAAACCATGGTGCGGGCATTCCTTCACAAGCTTCTTGAACCGCTCCCACGCTTCATGAATATTCTCGTTCGGAGTTTGACGAAAATTGGTGATTTGACTCCGGAGCATGTTCGTCTTCTGTGGAGGGTAATAGTGCTTGTAGAAGGCAAGAGCAAGAGAATTCCAGTCGGTAATCCCTTCGGTGACTTTATCGAGATCGGTTATCCACTCCCTAGCGGAATCCCGTAGTGAAAACATGAAGAGCATCTCCATGACTTCTTCTTGAGTTACCCCGGCCGGAAGTGGAATCGTGGAGCAATAGTCGGTAAAAATCCTCATATGCTTGTGAGGATCCTCCTTAGGGTCACCACCAAATTGATTCTTCTCCACCAATGTGATAAAGGCGGGTCGAATCTCAAATGTACCTTGAGTGGCAGTTGGTCGTTTAACCAACTTGGGAAGAGCAGTTTGCTCGGGTTCCGAATGACTAGAAAGCTTCGGCATTTTTATGTTCGGAGGCGGTGGTAAAATGATCTCGGACTGAGATTGATGTTCCTCTTCAAAGGACTGATTCTCAGCTACAAATTCAGTATGAATAGCTTCCAAAGTCGCAAGATCGGGCGCTGCGGAAATCTCTCTCCAAAACTGTCGTCGCCTACGAAAAGTTTTCTCGGGCTCAGGGTCGAACGGAGTAAGCTCTGATGACCGAAAAGACCTGGGCATAAGCAAAACTACAGTAGAAAAGTGAGATCAATCTCAAGGAGTTTTAATTCCTTGAGACGAAAGAGAGCATAAAAGAAACAAGCTAAAAAAAACAAGACAAACCGTTTCCCCGGCAACGGCGCCAAATTTGATGTAGGTAAAGTCGTCACACCCAATCAAGGTAAACCTAATGCTACTAACAAGAAGATAGCGGCAAGCAAGGTATCGAATCCACAGGGAAACAGTTAAACTAGTCAATTAGCTATGGCGATTCTAGGATGCTCTTGAACGGTTGAATTGGTGGAAGGAAATAAAAACACTACTGAAATGCGATAATAAATAATCGAATCTAATAAAGAGGTGAAAACTAAGGTCACGGGTTCACGATAGATGCTCAACAATTATGCGACGATAATAATAAACATATAACATGCTAGTCGGCTATAACACGTTCTCTCGAATCGTGTCAACCTAGGAAGGTTCTAACGGGCTCTCGCAACTTATTAGACTCCCTACCAAATCGCGCGTGATCTAATCCTAATTCGGCTTTCGCACAGGAACTAGAATTTCCCAAACAGATTAAAATGTTGTGGCCTTTAACAAATTAATCGACAAATAAACACGCGAAAGTGGTACTAGCATAATTATGAATTTAGTATCAAAGTAACATAATCGTACAATAACCCATCGATCCCCCTCGACCCTAGCGAGAAAATTAGCTACGCATGATGATTACGAAACAACTAATCGCATATATAGAATTCATGATAAAAAGGTGAAGCAAATAAATCTAATGATAAACGGACGAAAATCTAACGAACTAAACGGAACAACAAATTGCAAATAGAGAAAATTACGACGAACTAAGTAATTTACGATGAAGATTGAAACGTAGAACTGAAAATTGCATAAAATGAAATTACCGAAATCGAATCCGAGTGAAAACCGAGTGCTAGAATCCTAAAGGTCACGAGTTTTCTAAAGAAAAATTTCTAAGTATCAAGAGTGTGTTTTTAGAAAATAATCCTCCCCCTTAGTTATACAAAATTGGGCGGAAAATGAACTGGGTGTGCACCCCGGCCGGCCGGCCGGCCGCCTGCCACATGCAGGGGCCGAGGCACACAATAAAATGAAGCTAAAATTGGCTTGTGTCATGCCGGCCGGCTGGCAGGCCGCCGGTCACATGCAGGCTGGCGTGCACGCACTAATAAAAGAAGCTATGGGCCGCTTCTCATGGCCCATTGAATCGTCACCTCCCATTTCTTCTTCGCCTAAACGTCTTGAGGCACGGGTTTTGTCTCGGGATCGTTCTTCTAACCAGATATGAGTGTAATTGCACAAAAAGACCTGAAATCGTGTAGAATCTACAAAAACACTCACTCGAAGCAAAATGTTAGAAGAAACGGCTCTAAAGAGCGCGTTCCGACCATAAAAGACAACGGAATCGAGGGAATAAAGCTATATAAATACGACACATCACCTTTGCACGACACCGTCATCACTCTGGAAGCCACGCCTATGACTGTGGCTAACTGCAACACCTCGGGCCGCACCGATCTCTGGGGGTTCGACTTCGTAGGGACCATTGAAGAAGAGTATCTTTTCCGACCCTACTTCACGGTTAGCATTGACCGGATGTTGCAGAATCTGAGCTATCTACCGGGGGCTACATCAAGGCCCAATCTCCCCGCAAGGAAAATCCTCGAAGTCCTAGATAACGGGAGGACTCAAACTGGTCTGGGTTATACCATAACCCCAGAGAATATGGGTCAAACAAGGACTAACACTGTCACTTTTGTTACTCTAGTATTTGGGCCAGTCCAAACGGGCCTATACCGGCCCAGCACCACGCGCCCTGGGACCCACTTGGCCCAGGATTGCAACTACATACCAGATGACATCTTCGCTCTTATCCAGTCCGAAGATGCTAAGGATGCTGAGCCCGCACTAGGGCTGCTTTTTGGAGAGGAACTCGCGATCCCAGCACCAAAGAAAGAGCTAGTTAGTCTCATTCTCCGCAGCCGCACCTTTGATCCATCTAAGCTAATCTCGGAGGTCGGATCCGGGACCAGAAATAGAGCCTGGAGGAAAGCTGTCAAATGGACTAACAGTCAAGGGAGGACTTACAAGCTGATCACAGGGGAAGGAGAAATGCCAGAATCTGAGTCTGAGTTCGAGTCGGAGTCCGAGTCAGAGTCTAAGATTGAGTCTAGTGAGTCCGGTCCTAGGGTCAGTCCTGTAACTCCCCCTCTCCCTTTAGCTACTCTTGGTGCCTCGGGGTCTGTTCCGGGCATCCTACCTATCCCGCCACTGACTAGTGATCAGATGGCAGCTCTTTTCGAGCTATTTTCTCAATTCATGATCAATAATAACAACCATTCTGCTTACGACTTGTCTCATTTTCAAAATTTTCTTAATTCCAAAAATATTATGTGCAATGACATTGAGAAACCCGGCGAACAGGTATCCTTGCCTCCACACCTGATCGAGCAGCTAGAACAAAGGGAATCCCGCAATCCGGTAATCGAAGAAACCGAATCCATTAACGTGGGAACAACCTTAGAACCTCAGATGCTTAAGATAGGGTTATCCTTAGATCCTGAGGAGAAACAACAATTCGTAAATCTCCTTCAAGAATTCAAAGACGTCTTCGCATGGTCCTACAAGGACATGCCGGGGATTGATCGCGAAATAGCCGAGCACCATATACCGATCAAGGAAGGGTTCAAGCCGGTTAAACAAAAACTCCGACGCATGAGGCCCGAATGGTCCCTTAAAGTCAAGGAGGAAGTCGACAAACAATTCAAGGATGGGTTCATACGAGTCTTCGAGTATCCAGATTGGGTTGCAAACATCGTACCAGTCCCTAAAAAGGATGGTAAGGTACGTGTCTGTGTAGACTTTCGGGACCTTAACAAGGCAAGCCCGAAAGACGATTTCCCGTTACCACACATCGATATACTGGTGGATAACACAGCTGATCATGCCCTTCTATCATTTATGGACGGGTATGCGGGGTATAACCAGATAAAAATGGCAGAAGAAGATATGGATAAGACCACCTTCATTACACCTTGGGGTACTTATTGCTATCATGTTATGCCATTTGATCTCATCAATGCCGGGGCCACCTATCAACGAACTGCCACGACTTTATTACATGACATGATGCATAAAGAAGTGGAAGTTTACGTGGACGACATGATCGTCAAATCTAAAGACAGGGACAGTCATATCACCGCCCTGAGAAAGTTCTTCACCCGATTACGCAAATACAACATGAGGCTAAACCCTCAGAAATGCAGTTTTGGGGTAACATCTGGCAAATTACTGGGTCATATCGTTAGCCAACGTGGTATCAAAGTCGATCCAGCCAAAATCAAGGCCATCACCGAGATGCAGCCCCCTAAAACTGAAAAGGAGATAAGAGGGTTTCTCGGAAAAGTCCAATACATCAGCAGGTTCATTTCAAAGCTGACCATGGTGTGTGAACCGATCTTCAAGAAGCTGAAAATAGGGGAACGGTTACTATGGGACGACAAGTGTCAAGCAGCCTTTGATAGAATCAAAGAAATTTTGTCTTCGCCACCAGTCCTGATGCCACCTCAGCACGGTTTGCCTTTTTCACTATACCTAACTACGACAGAGACAGCCATGGGGGCTATGCTAGCTCAAACGGTCAACTCCGAAGAACGGGATATATACTACATCAGCAAGAAATTTTTAGAGTACGAGTGTAAGTACACCATGCCTGAAAAAACATGCTTAGCTTTGGTCTGGGCCACCAAAAAGCTCCGACATTACATGCTCAGTTACGAGGTACAAGTACTATCTAGAATGGATCCGATCAAATACCTCTTCGAAAAGCCCATCCTCAACGGTAGGATATCGAGATGGACCCTAATGTTGGCAGAGTTCGATCTAAAGTTCGTACCATTGAAAGCCATCAAAGGACGAATAGTAGCCGAATTTCTCGCTGACAGTCCCATAACCGAAGAAGGACACACCGACACTTGGTCCTTCTCAGATGAAGACATTTTCCACACCGACGCCGAAACATGGGACTTATACTTTGACGGGGCATCCAATTTCCGAGGATTTGGAGTCAGGATTCTCCTAATCTCGCCAAGAGGGGAACATACTCCCGTGTCCATCAAATTAGACTTCGACGTCACTAATAACGCTGCTGAGTATGAAGCATGTATACACGGGCTACAAGCCGCCGCCGACTTAGGGGTCACGAACCTCCGAGTACATGGTGATTCATCTCTGGTCATTAATCAAGCACTCCAAAAATGGAAGACTCGAAATGCTAATCTCGTGGCCTACCAGGCACGAGTAAGGGATCTCGAGAAGCAATTCCAGAAGGTAGAATATATATACCTACCTCGGGAAGAGAATCAGTTTGCAGATGCACTTTCAAAACTGGCATCTTTACTAAATATTCCCGATCATGTGACCAGCATGCCGATCTGTGTCGAAAGACGATCCGAGCCAGCATATATCCACGACATCGAAGATATCGAGATACCCGATCCAGAGCCATGGTATCAAGCTGTGTTGACGTACCTAACAACTGGAGAATATCCACCCGGAGCCGACAACCGAGCTAGAAAGGCCTTGCGAAGCCTGGCAACCCAGTTTATCCGCACCGACGATGGGCAACTTTACAAAAAGACGACACAGGGGGCTCTCCTTCGATGTGTCGATAAAGCCAACGCTGAAAAAGTTATGGCTGAGGTACATGATGGTGAATGCGGCCCACACATGAATGCCCAGATGTTAGTCCGGAAAATCATGAGGCTCGGTTATTACTGGAATAGCATGGAAACCGACTGCCAGCTATATGTTAGACATTGCCATAATTGTCAAATTTTTGCCAATGTGCAGCATATGCCACCATCCCTACTGTACACCATGACGTCACTCTGGCCATTTTCAACATGGGGAATCGACAAAATTGGGAAGATAAACCCCTCGGGAACCGGAGGACACTGCTTCATTTTGGTGGCTATCGACTATTTCACCAAATGGGTCGAAGCTGAGTCTTATCGTATTCTCAATGCCAAGCATGTCGCCAAGTTTATTCAAAATAAGATAATATGCCGATATGGGATCCCGCACGAATTCATCAGTGACCACGGGACCCATTATCAAGCCGAGACAGCAGCATTATTAACCAAGTACAAAATTCAAAGGCATACATCTTCACCCTACCGACCCCAAACCAATGGGGCGGTAGAAGCGGCTAACAAAACAATTGTCACCATACTAAAAAAGATGGCTGATAATTACCGGGATTGGCCCGACAAAATACCATTTGCACTTTGGGGATATCGGACCTCGATTCGTACTGCGACCGGGGCAACACCGTATTACCTTACATACGGGATGGAAGCGGTCCAACCTGTTGAGTTAGAGGTGTCGTCACTCAGAATCCTACTCGAGAGTCAAGTACCCGAACCTGATTTGGTTCGAGCACGATATGACTCGCTAGTCCTTTTAGACGAACGACGATCTCGTGCCCTCAATAATATACAAATCTATCAAAAGAGGATCCAGCGGGCTTTCAACAAAAGGGTAAGGCCCAGAAACATCAAAGAAGGAGATTTGGTTCTCAAGTCTGTTCGAGCTTTATTACCAGTAGACCCAAGAGGAAAGTTCAAACCTAACTGGGCTGGGCCATATTTGGTAAAAAAGATTCTATCAGGCGGAGCAGTAATGCTAACGGATCTGGACGGAAACGAGTTTGTCAACCCAACTAACCTGGATCAGCTGAAGCGTTACTACCCCTAACCCATCTCTCTCATTGTCATTTGCAAAAGTTTATTAAAAAAAATCTTTTCAAACATAAACTTTTAAAGATAAGTCAAAAGCTAGAATTACTTATTCTACTGTTACAAGCATCTTGAACCAATAGTCTTGATGTATTTCGAAATTGCAAATCAAGTCTGAACTACGTTTGGTTTGATTCCATTTATTGTGGATACGTAGGCAGCCCCTCAAAAGGGCACAACCACTGCAATCGAGAAAAGAAAACAGGAACGGCTTTTAATAAATTTCTTTTATTAATTTCAAAAAAAATCTGATAAACTCGGAAAGTTACGAAAAAAAAAAGCACACATAAATAATACTAATACTTAAATAATAATAATAAACTAAGGCATTTTTCACTTTTCTTTGTCCTTAGCTTCCTTTTCCATCCACCGACGTCGACGTGGAGGTGAACGCTCCCGAATCACCAAGGGAACCTCCTTGACCCGGGCACGTTTCTTCAAACTCGATTCCCCGGTCACCTCACTCGGTCCTAGGCGGGCCCTCACCCTCTCGGGTAACCGGTCACACAGACCTAGCCTATCTCGGACCGCTAGTTTCGGCCCGAGCCTTCTCTCCAAGTCACTAGCACCGGTCTTATTAGCTCGAGTTTTAGTTTTTGACTTAGAACCCGACTCCGGCTGGACGAAGGTAGTTGGAATTTCCTCTTTATCAAAGAACCACCTATTGTCTTTTACCGATTCTCGACGAGCCAAGTCAAAAGCCTCGTCAGTTTTCAAAGCTTTACGGGTCTCTTTGGATTCTTCAGAAGTCCATTTTCGGTATGACTCAGAAACCCAAACGGTTTGGCAAGGGCGAGGTATAGTCCATATGACACGGGTAAACCAGCGTTGTAGCCACGTATCACACATAGCGTCCGTCAATTGAAGCGAAACGCTAATGATTGCTTCAGTCTCGGGGATCTGCTGAAACGAACCGAACTGTCTCAGAATACGATCCGGGTAGATATGCACGGTCCAATCCAAAGACAAGATCACCAGATAACGAGCTTTGTCCCTCTTAGCTAATCCCGTCAGTCTTGAAAGAAACCACCAGATGACATTCCATCTAATCAAAGGCCCGCCATGGAATGTTAGCTCTTCATCCCAATATTTCCAATTTATATGATGACTTGAGCTTATTCGTCGGGACCTGGAGCCAATCTGACAGCTGCGATATCTAGATATGTTCACCGGGGACTCTATGATTGACAGACGCTCGGACAACCAGATCTGCTAAAATTTTCGAAAAGTAAAAAACTTTTGAAAAATCAAAAATCAAAAAGATTCGAATTTTTCGGAAAAATTCGAAAAAAAAAATTCGGAAAAAAATTTAAAAATTTTTCGGAAAATTTTTTGAAAAAAAAAGAAAAAAATTAATTTTTTTTCGAGAAAATCAAAATTTCGAAAAAATCAAAAAAAAAATTCGAAAATTTGGAGAATTTCGAGAAAAAATTCAAAAAAAATTTCGGAAAATTCGGGCAATCTTTCGGAAAAAAGAGGAAAAACGGTTAAATACCTGCAAAAGACGGATGCTTCCTGTCAACTGTCGATCCGAGTCAAGTCTTCTAGTATCAAGGCCCATAATAATCTCCCCGGTTATCAGCCAAGCCGGGCTGTGACCTGTCTCCATCTGGTCAACTATGCTAATCAGCCTGATTACACCCAAACACGAGTCAGCATCCATCCGACCTTCAAAGGCATATCGACGTAACATACAAAAGGCAAAAGCCCTACGTCTATGGGTAGAAGTAATTCTTGCGCCAACTGGATTCATGAATTTGTCAGCTATGTCAAATAGGGAAACCGAATCTCCCTTTACCATATGGGCCGTCTCAGCATGCGACAAGCCTAGAAAATCCCTTAATCTCCTCCTTGGGTCAGGATAAAATGGGGGAATGGCAGGACGAGCATTAGGGCACCAACCGCCTATAGCTGCAATTTCTTCGGGAAGGGGACATATTTCTCCTCGAGAGAATGCGAAAACATGGTGGGTAGTATCCCAAAAGGACAAGCAAGCATCGAGAAAGTGCGAATCTACCCTAAGTCGCTGAAGTGAGAATAAAGCAACGATTCCCATTTGAGTTAGCTGAACTTTATCTTCGTCTCGAAAGTCTTGAGCCCATGCCTGAAGCATCGCGGTCAGATGATCAATACCCATTGCAAGAATAGTTTTTTTGTTTTGTCTTAAAAGTCTAAGGGTTTTAAGATAGAAAGAGAAGATTTGGGTTGGAATATGAAAAATAAAGAGCAAGAACCCTCTATTTATAATAAGAGAAAATCCCTTTCCTAGTCACCACAAGAATAGGAATTTTTATCATGCTCCCTACTTCATCTAGACATACAGGCCTAACCAGGGGATTTTAGGAATCCGTGTCAGAATCTGATCAGAAATCAAGTCATCCCAAGCATCTTTCCAAAAGTTTTCAAAAAAATTTCGTCAGCATTTTCTTTCCAAAAATCAATCAAAAATCATTTCTTCCCCAGCGTGAGTCGGTGTTTCGCCTAGATATTACATGCAAATTGTTATCAACAGACAGGTACACCCAAGACTCCCGAAAAATTCTCAAAAATTCCCCAGTGGAGAAACTCAAGCGACCTTTTTTCGGGGTGTATCTGTAAACAGATACACCCACAGCTTCCAAGGCAAGCTCCCGCGTAATTCCAAGACGGGATGTATCTGTAAACAGATACACCCATAGCTTCCAAGGCAAGCTCCTGCGAAATTCCAAGATGGGATGTATCTGTAAACAGATACACCCATAGCTTCCAAGGCAAGCTCCCGCGACATTATTAACATCAACCCAGGTACGATTTCTACCTTATTGCTGGCGAGCCCTTCACGCAGGTCTAATGGACTATAAACGACCCGATCGGAAGTCTGCCAGGTTTTAATCCTTGATTGACCTGGTAGCTACTCTGACTTTTGCCTTGTCCAAGCCTCAGTCAGAGTGGGGGCTCTGTAGACACCCACATTTTGACTGCCAGGTGTCTATAATAGTTCCCGCCAAACACCCAATGATGATCGGACGCAAACGTGCTTTGATGGACTCGGATATGAGCTCGAAATCATGGACATTTGGTTTAGGCTTATTACGGAGTATAAAACTTACAAAACCGACCTCAAATCCAGGCCCAATAGGTCGTTTCGAGTCAAATAAGACTAATTTGGGTCGAATCCGGCACCAGGGGCAAAACCGTCTTTTAGCGACCGGGTCAAACCCGGTCAAAGATATTTTTTCCCGAGACACACGGACCAGCCGTGACACTACACGTCCGGTTTGGACTCAAATACTACAAAAATCAGCCTCGAAAATACTAAACAAATCCATTCGAGGATAGAATTCGATATCAAGTGGAATTCTATCCGAAAACTAAATCAATTTACCGACCGAGCTCAAACACTCGACCAAAACAGCCAAAACAGCCGAGATACTCGGCTTCCTCACCAAGAAACGAGACTCTAGTTCTCTTTCGAACTCTTACGTTTCCTATCTAAATCGGTATTTCTTGTTGTCCAAGCAAGATACTTCTCCTAAACCACCTCGCCTATAAATAGGACCCTCCGGTCTAACAATTCATAAGACATCTATCAAATATACACACCGACTCATCACTTCATCCTCAACACCTTCACAACATTCAAGCATCGAATATAGCATCGAAAGACCGATAGTATCATCCCGACACACGCATACCGAGACCACGCCCGACCAAAACCGGCCCCCTCTCACGTCACCTTACACGACCAAACCGACGCCCAAATTCATCCCCATCATCTCAACGCTCCAGTGCCTAAGCCACTTCCCGACGAGCTCTATTCTGAGAAAACAAAGCATGTAGGTTGAGGGTGTAAATCAAACCCGAGTCTTCCTCCTTCTCTTTCTCTTTCACGTTTTCTTCGTTTTTTTTGTGTCGTTGGTCGGTCCGTTTTTAATATGGGTCGTAGTCACCTTTTTCTATTTTTTCTAATAAAAGATACTATAAAAATATTTTCATAAAACAAAACATTCCTAAAAATATGATATCGACTCTCTAGTCGAATATCGTATCAAAAAGAATAACATTAAACCTGTTGATGCTAGAAAATCGTCATACGGTCTTAAAAATATAATACAACGATTTTCGACGCGGAGGGAGTCAAACATCGTTTCCTTTATTTTACAAAGCGATTTTCAAATTTTTTTTAAACCTTTTTCTAAAAACATTCTAACTATTTGATATCGATTTCATAGTCGAATATCGAATACGACGAATATCGAAAATATGAATCGAGCATAAATTAATCCATATTTGTACGCGATTTATAAAATTTGATGATTTTCGAAAAATAAATAAACGGGACAGACTCCCGCGCGAGCCGCGCGCCTGCCAGGCGACTCGCGCGAGAGCCTGGAAAATCGTGCCTTTTCCTTCGTTTTCTCGTTTTTTATTCTTTTCGTTCCTTACATAAAATAGCGACTTTCGCGACATATTTTCAGATTTCGATAAATACTTTTTTGACCTCGGTCAACACGTGTTAATCCATTACGTGTCATAAACCTTTTTCAAAATCATGTCATATTGTCGTATTTGCATCTTTATTCGATTTATTCAATCGTTACTAACTCGTTTTCTCGTGTTTGTAGCAGTTTATTTTATTTCTTTTGTTTTATTAGACTAAAACGAATTTCATATGCTAAAATAACTTTGACGTTATTAGTTTAAGATGCATTAAACGACTTAGCAACCCATTTATTTTTCTCTCACATGCTTAGGAAAATAACGTTTGCATATCATTCCACCGTCGAACTAACGCGTGTACATAAAAAACGAACGATATCTTAGTAAAGGCCGCTAAGTGCGGGCGGGGTTGGGTGTTCTCAGTGAACTTCCCAACACGTACCCTCACCCCTTACTCAGAACCATGGTTTCCGGATGTCCGAATCCATTGGCAACGAGAGTCATTCAATACACGATATCCGATAATGTCGGTATCGGTATCAAATGCTAAGGGACGAACCCGATAAACTCTGACATCGAAAATGGGCCATATTTTGTATATGGCCCACTACGACATAGAGTGGGTTCGAACGGGCCCGAACTCTCACAAAGTTCGGTGGCGACTCCTACTTCGATTTAAATTTCAATTTGACCATCTCATATGGAGATTCATTCGCCTCCCCAAACCCGCGCGTGGCCGCGTCGGGGTGGACCTATGTCATGTCCACACAAGTACTTTTGTAAGACTCAAAAAAAAAAATTATATCTAATAACGAATGATTTATCTTATTTATAATATCAAATTCCATCACCTCATAATTTTTCGATATAGAATAATTTTGACTTAAGTTTAGATATAGTCTTAAGAACTCTTCTAATAATTTTACTTGAGTTTATAGTCTTAAGAAGTTTTTAAGACTCAGTTTTGGAAGATATCTAATAACGAATGATTGGTCATAATTTGAAAGAATGATTACTTTTATTTGTATAATAGAATTTCATCGTCTTATTGTAGAATTAATTACTCTTATTTTTCATTTATAATATCTTTCATCACTTTGTTATAATTTTTCGATGTGAGATTATGTCACTTAAGTTTGTAGTCTTATTAAGATATTTTCTAAGACTCAAAAGTATTTTTATTGATTTTAAGAACAAATGATTAGTCTTATTTATAATATAGATTTTCATTATCATAATTTTTTTGATTTGAGATAATTTACTGTCTTAAGAGCTCCTTTTAAGTCTCAAAAGAACACATGATTACTCTTATTTAAAATATAGGGACAATTTTAAGTTTGTAGTCTTATTAAGATTTTTTTTAAGACTCAAAAGTTTTTTAGTCGAAATTCAAAAACAATTATTACTCTTATTTATATTATAGAATTCCATAACCTCATCATAATTTTTCGATGTGGATAATTACTTAAGGTTATAATCTTAAGATTTTTTTATAACTCAAAAGATTTTTGGTGAATATATATCTAAGCACGGAGGATTACTATTATTTATAATATAGAATTTCATCACCTTATTATAATTTGTCGATGTGGGATAACTTTAATATCTTTATATGTAATAAATTCATCAATTTTTCGAGCAAATAATATGAAACAAATAATATGAAATTTATACTCTAATGAAAGCATTTTCTACCACGAATCTAATTAATTCATTTTTATAATTTTATTTACGATAACTTTTTGTTAAACGAAATCTTAAGAGTTCTTCAAGACTCGAAAGATTTTTTATGGATATCTAAGCACGAATGATTACTCTTATTTATAATATAGAATTTCACCAGCTTATTATAATTTGTTGATGTGGGATAACTTTATTATTTTTATATGTAATAGATTCATCACTTTTTCGAGCAAATAATATGAAACAAATTATATAAAATTTATAGAAAGCATTTTCTACCAAGATTCCAATTATATCATTTTTATAATATTTTTTACAATAATTTTTTGTTAAACAAAATTTAAAGGTTTTAAGACGAAAATTACAAAACATCACATTAATATGATAGATTAAATATATTATTATAATAATAAAAAGATTCACCACTTGATTTTTTTATTATTGATGATACTTTCCTAAATTGAGTTTTGATGCAACCGACCAATCATATCGCTCGAAAACTTCCTCCTTTATATATATATATATATATAGAGAGAGAGAGTAAAGATCAAGTGAGTCCTTTTATTTTTTTTGAGTCCATGAGTCCTAATCTTAGCCATTGATCTAAACAAGATGGATGGGTGAGATTGTATATTGTAATTAAGGTAGTAACTACCAAATTTTGGAAAAAAATAAAAAAATCTTCCTCCTCCCTAGATTAGCGCCAACCGCAAACTCTCTCTCATCTTACCTCATTCAAACGCTCGTCTAAGAAACCCTTCAACTTCACCTCATTCAAACTCTTCGCTCAACTCAAGCAAACCCTCACACTCAATCGAACTCAACTCAATTTCTCAACTTTGCGCCAACCGAAGCTTCTAAGCATACTCGAGCACTCAATCATCCAACTCAACCCTATCGTTCAACTCAACTCAGTCGCTCACTTTCAACTCGAGCAAGGTTACTTTCTAACTTCAGCTAACACTATCATCATTGTTTGATTTCATTAATTTTTTTGCTAATTATTGATTGATTAACCTTGCTGTTCTTTGTGCCCTATAATTAATTTTTTTTGTTATCATCATTATCTGGGTTTTCATCTGATTCGTATAATTGAATTCATTATTGATTGATTAACCTTGTTGTGTTTGTGCATTATTATCTGGGTTCTCATTTGTTTCGTGTAATCTGTATGTGTCATATGTATGGTGTTATTTCGAAGACAACAATGTGTTACTGTAATGCAGAAGAGGTGTTACTCTAACTATCAACTTCGTGAAACTCTGAATCATTTTAATCTGGTACACTCAATTATGTAGATTTGTTATTCTAATTCTTATGTTACTTTAACGCTTTGTTTGTGTTACCTTAATGCTTACCAGTTGTGCTTGCAGTTTATGGTGGTGGTGTGACACTTATGGTATTATATTGAAGAACTAATTGTGTTACTGTGATCTAGGAGACGTGTTACTTTAGTTAATTTAACAGTTGTGCTTGCAGTTTGTTACTCTCTGGTCTATTTTTATGTTACTTTGTATGCTGTTAATGCAACACTTATGGTATTACATTGAAGAACTTATTGTGTTACTGTAATGCAGAAGAGGTGTTACTCTAACTATCAACTTCGTGAAACTCTGAATCATTTTAATCTGGTACACTCAATTATGTAGATTTGTTATTCTAATTCTTATTTTACTCTAACACTTTCTTTGTGTTACCTTGATGCTTACCAGTTGTGCTTGCAGTTTATAGTGTTAATGCAACACTTATGGTATTACATTGAAGAACTAATTGTGTTACTGTGATCTAGGAGACGTGTTACTTTAGTTAATCTAACAGTTGTGCTTGCAGTTTGTTCTATTTTTATCTTACTTTGACGCGTATCAGCTGTATGTTTTGATCAGATGGCAAAAGGAGGTTTCTGATCTATGAGGTTTCTATTATTCTTTTCTGGCTACAATTGAGAGGAGTGACATACGTTCTATGTTACCGGGTCAGAATATGCAGTCGTGCATCATCGAATGTTGGTCGATGCTGTTGAACAGGCTTCCACCTCCCGCCACTGGTTCGGGCGAGACATCTACTACAGCATACTTTGGTTTAAGACATACGGTACGCATTACTGCTGCATTTTGTGTACATATATTTCTATTTATGACCATGGTTCCAGGAGAATACACGTCCCTCAACATCTGAATGGTGTTATTTTAAATACGAACTTGCGTTACTGTAATGTAGGAGACATGTTACCTTAATCTGTATCTTTGCTGTACATGAATGGTGTTTGTCTGATGCGTGGTGAATGTGTTACTTCCTCACAGTTGAACCCAATCTGAGACACTTTGAATATGTTTGTAGGACTGTCTCTATGGGATGCTTGACGAGGTTGAAGACGGCCCATCCACGCGGGCAGTGGACATCTTGATGTCCCATCTCAGTCTTTTTAAAAGGAAGTGTGGTCGTTCTCTTAATTTGGAAGCTGATCTCATATTTGTCCCGATCAACATCGATTATTACTACTCATGCGTGTGCATCAACCGTAAGAATAGGACAATAGATCTCCTTGACCACCAACTTTACCCAGACGTGGAAGAAACAATGTTGTACAAGGCCGCAACGATAATGGTTAGTATATATATTCTAATATTTATTATTGCATACGGCCATCTGTTTCTCACCTAATAATGTTGTTGTGGGTACACATAGGTGTCAACAATCAGCGATTTCCTCGATAAGCACAAAGTCCCTAATGCAGCTGATATTGTTACTTTCGAGTTTAAGGAGGTCAAGTTTAAGTGGCAGAAACCGGGCGTAACATCTGACGAGTCTGGGATTTTCACCATGATGCACATGTTGATGTACGAGGGCCGTACATTCCACCACATAGACCTTGAGAGGAAGGTCAATAGACGATATCTGGTGGTCCAACTTGCAGCCACACTTCTATTGGCAGACAATAACAATGTGCGATCGCAATTGTTGGACAACGTAGCGAAGTACGAGATCACTAGACAAAAAATTATCGATGGTCCGAAGAGCAAGCCAACAAAAGGCCGAAAAAAATAGCGTGTCTACTGAACCATGTCACCTCTTTTGTAACTACGATTTAATGGTTTCTATTCTTTATTAACCTGTCTAATTACATTTGTCTTTTCACTATCACCAATACATTGAAGCTGTGAAACTCTGTTACAATGACCAGCTGCACCTGTTACTCTAATTCACCCTTGGTGTTACTATTGGAATTATTGAAATTAACAATTTTTCTTGGTCTCACAATCTGTGTGTTATACCGAAGCACTGTGAGTGTTACTTTAATGAACAAATTATGTTACTTTTAAGTGATTAATGCCGGTTTTGACACTTTATGAACAAATTATGTTACTTTAAGTATGTTACTTTAATGTACGATGATATTGCAATCACCAATTTTTGGTACTCTGTCAATGAATGAACAACACTGCTGTCCTCATGAGATTGCTTTAATGTACAATTTTTGTTACTTTAAGTATGTTACTTTAATGTACAACGATATTGCAATCACCAACACTGCTGTCAATCACCAATTTACTGTCCTCACCTATTTTCAGTTACCTCGATGCATTTTTTCTGTTACTGTAACAAGTGGATAGTGTTACTTCAACCCACATTAGATGTTACTCTAACCAAAAACGCACGTATTAAGTAAATATAGTGTTAATTGCAAAAATGTGTACAGGAATAGTTTTTTTTGTAAACCAGGGAAATCGAAAAAATTCTTATAATGTCAAAAACACTTGAGTATTATCAAAGCACTTCTTCATCGTCGGTGTCTTCTTCAGTTTCCTCTCCATCGATGTCTTCATCTACTTCATCCTCGTCCTCCGCATCATCGGTTTGCTTGGTAGGCTGTTTAGGGGGTCGTTCTGCGTAAGGATTTGGGCAGTTTCGTTTGTCGTGGTGCGCCATCTGCTTGCAGTTATTGCACATGCGTTTCGGCTTTCTAGAAAGTGCGACCTTCTTTTCCTTGCTTGACAACATCCGCTTTCCGCTTCCCTTTGTCTTAGAAAACTTGGGAGGAAGTATCGTGATATTTTCTGATGTCGTACAACCAAGCATACTTTCCAGTTCCTGTGTCTTGCCAATATTCCCCCCACCAGAAACTGGCTGCCTCTGCAACCTGAACTCCCGAATTAATCCGCACAAGCTTTCCACATCTGCCTTGTCTCCTGCCCTTAGAAGTCTCATTGTCTCATGGATTTCCGACCACAATCTCGACATCTCTATCTGTTTTCCGTCGATGATGTCAGTGTTTTCGCCGTCTAATCCTTCATCACTGATACGAGCAATGCGAACAGCCTCCTTTGTCCACCTTTTGGTTACCATGTTTTCGGGTATAGTGTTCAGCCCTTTCGATGAATATATCCAGATTACGTGTCTACACAATATCCCTCGCAAATTGAACAACCGACATGTGCAGCTTGATTCAGACGTACCTGGACAGATTCACATCCAATCTTTCAATCAGCAGAGACAGCAAAGACATTGGATATAATGGTTTGCAAAATGTAATGTATTGCAGAGAGTGTTACTTTTTGGAATGTGAAATGTTACTGTAATTCATGGTCTGTGTTACTTTTATGCGTTTACAACACAGATGTCCAATTGCCATCCATAGTTACTCCAAATCATTATATGTGTTACAGTAATGAACGACTGGTGTTACTTTAAGGATTAATGAGTGATTTTTAAGGAGTACCTGATATATACTTGACCGTAAACTCCTTATCCCTCGTAGCATCCCTAACCAAAGTCTCCTCAATCCCGTCCTTCTCAAGGAAGCCCCTCACGCTGCAAGTACCCACAGAAAATTTCACCTCCTTCTGGAATTCTTCAAATGCGGCGTGGGTGTAAATTTTCGAAGCGTGATGTTCAATTGGCAGGTGGGTTTCTGTTTTTGGAGAAGCTTGTGCATTGTCATTGTCGAGTTTTTTCTGTGTATACCGTTGCTGGTCCATGGCACTCTCGAATCGCATCCAGAATTCGACCAACGTCCCCGATTTTTGTTCGAATCTTTTGAAGAAACTGTTCTCACTCTCCGACCTTTGCGTGGTTCGCATTAAGCCGCCCATCTTCAAATCCCTGCAATGTGCCATCACCCACTGTCCCCTGATGGAGTATGTAGTTGAAAACCACTCGTCATCGCCCCTATGGAACTCCTCCATTATGGCACACCATTCCGCGTCGAACTCGTCTCCATCAATCTCCACATCCCATACTATAGCATTTAATCTCTTCAAAAAATCCTGGTAGTCGCTCCGGGCTGCACCGTATTTGGCAGGAACCTTGTTCAAGATATGCCACATACAGAAACGGTGTAGCGCCGTCTTAAACATTTTCTTCACCGCTGGTATAATGCCCGGATCTTGGTCGGTAATTATATACTCCGGCTCCTTACCTCCCATTGCAGTCAGAAATCTCTCAAACACCCAGACGAACGATTCATAATCCTCGTGCGCTATTAAAGCGCCAGCAAAGGTTACCGATCGTTTGTGATGATCAACGCCTGTGAACGGCGTGAATATCATCCTATATTTGTTCGTCCCGTACGTTGGGTCGAACGAAACTGCATCCCCAAATAACTGGTAGTTACGCCGCGCCTCACCGTCAGCCCAAAAAACCTTGCTCACACTCCCATCCTCGTCCAGGTCGTAGTCAAAATAGAAACCCTTCCTATTCTTAGCCATGTCTTTGAATCGATCGATGAATAGCTGACCGTCCCTCTCATGTAGGAAGCACTTTATATCTCTCCCTCAGTTTTTGAAGTCAACCAAGCTCGCACCCACGTTTGCGAATCCCTCTACCTGCTCCTTGCACAAGTTGTATGTCCGCGTTGCGCCAATCTTCAGCTGTAAATAAGAATAAAGCGTTGCAGCAATATGACGTTAATACACCAGTTGTGTTACTCTTGTACTTAAGCAGTGTTACTCTATAGACTCACTGGTGTTACTCTATCAAATTTTACACCAGATTATGTACATAATGATCTAATCCAGGTGTTACTCTTATGCCTACGTACTGTTACTGTATAGAATCACTTGTGTTACTTTAGCAGAAGTAACTAGATCATGCACACATTGGTCTAATCAAGCTGTTACGACCTACTCACATGTCTTTCTATAAAAAAAATTGTGTTACTCCATACCCGCGAATTATTCAAGATCATTTGCTTGTGGTACTTTGTTAGGTTCCTCGAGAGCTTTTGGAATTCTCTGTCTTTCGGTGAGATTAGTTCGTGGTTGTGGCCGATGTGGAACCTATCAATCTTGAGAATGCCTCCTTTATTGAACAGCCTAATCCTTGCCTTGCAACCGCAGCGACGGACTTTCGTCTTCTTTTTAATCGCGTCCACAACAACTACTTCCCCATCTACACCGTTAACAACTTTCGCAGCTGCAGGTGTATTGTTGACAGCCTTAACAGAGTTCGTATAACCCTGTCTGTTGCAGACTAGGAGCTTCGACTTTATCTCACCACCGTGCCATCGCTTCGTGGTGTACTTCCTCACGTCGAAACCGCAAGCCAGCGCGTAGATTTTGTAAAATTCCACTGCCTCATCAATTGTCCCGAATACCTGCTCCATGTATGGAGTGAAAACCTCACCCACATCTCTGCACCATTCCTGTGCATTCGGCTCTTTACCAATGCTTCCTGCCAAAAGGTAAGAAGAGTAACGCCAATGGGAATAAGTGTTACTGTAACTCATAAGTTGCGTCACTTTAAATATAAGAGGATGTTACTCCAACGACAGCGCGAAAAATCATTTTTTAGAGTTACATTTTTGTGTTACTTTAATTACAATTAGGTATTACTTTAATTCATTACTTGTGTTACCTCAATGAAATGTGTGCTTCAACATAAAGCAAAACAATAATATCGGTGAAACAATAATATCAATGAACCATAATATTAATCCATGATTAATCAAACGAATAAGTTGCGTTACTTTAAATATAAGAGGATGTTACTCCAACGACAACGCGAAAAATCATTTTTTAGAGTTACATTTTTGTGTTACTTTAATTACAATTAGGTATTACTTTAATTCATTACTTGTGTTACTTCAATGCAATGTGTGCTTCAACATAAAGCAAAACAGTAATATCGGTGAAACAATAATATCAACGAACCATAATATTAATCCATGATCAATCAAACGAATTAAATTTCACCTTTTCCAGTGTTCTCTTGTGCGTTCGCATCTGTGGCGCAGGTACCTGCACAGTATCAAACAACGTTACAACAATGCAAATACTGTGTTACTATAATTGGTAAGTGGTGTTACCCTAACGTGTACAATACGTTACTCCAGCATCATCAAAACCCTATTCCTTAACGTTTCAGTTGTGTTACTGTAATTACAATTAAGTGTTACTTTAATTCAGAAGGCATGTTACTTCAGCGACGAATCTGCGTTATTTGATATCAAAAAAATGTGTGTCAATGGATATCAGGGAAAATCTTTAAAAAAACCTATAGAGACCTGTAATCTATGGAGATCGAGATATCAAAATACCATTGATACGAAACTATGAATCAAAACGTAATGAATTCAAAAAGACGCAAATTGGTACGAAATATCATTGAAAGAACTATAAACATGAAGATCGACGTAAAAAAAAACGCAATTTTACGCGATAAAACATTGATATGAAAACGGAGATTGAAAGCAATATTTCTATTGAAATCCGTGAAGAAAAAACGAATAAAAACGTGAATGAATCACATAAACTCACCATTGTTATAATCGATTAGTTGCTTATCAACCGTTGAAGACGATGATGCGGTCATTGAATCCATTGTAGCAGATTTTCGAAATCAAAAACGATGAATTAGCGTGAATGTAGAAAGGGTTTTTCTGGTTTTTAGGTGTGAATGAGCGTGGGATTGAAATGAACGTGAATGAGAATGAACGTGAATGATAGGAAGTTATTTGTTTCCTAAATTCTTGTGAGTTATTTTAGGAAAATGAATCTCCCTTTTTTTTTTTTTTTTTAATTGGATGCATCTTGTCCATCCATCCTCATCCCATCCAATGGATGGGATGAGGACTTAAGGACTCACAAAGAGTAAGGGACTCATTTGAGCTTTACTATATATATATATATATATATATTGATTGATTAACGGGTTCAGGCATGAAAATATATACGCATTCCGTAATAAGTTAATGATTTAGACATTATTTTGTCTAAAAAGCGTTCACTTGGACGTAAATTAAACTCGAATTCTTAACCACATGGTTGAAGTGAATTAGCTCATTCTCAAGAAAATTAAGATGAACTAACATGATGATTAATCTCTAAACAACAAAGCAGATGTATTTGATGAGTTGAAGAATGAGGAAGGAAAGTTCAAGGAGAATGACGTGAAAGCAATGTTGAGCCTATATGAAACCTTGCATCTTAGAGTGCACGGGGAGAAGACACTGGATGAAGCAGTGGCTTACACTCGTGCACGACTTGCATCTTTTGCAAGCGACCCAAACTGCCCTATGCTCCGTCAAGTGACACATGCATTGGAGATTCCCTTGTTCAAACGGGCTCCTCGACTAGAATCCACGTTCCAAATCTCTGTCTATAGATCTGACTCGTCACATGATGATAATTTGCTCAAGTTAGCCATATTAGATTTCAACCTACTTCAGTCTTTACACAAGACAGAAATGCGAAATATTTTAGAGTAAGCAAGTCGATCATCTTATTACTAAGAATATAACTCTTCTGAAAAAAATTCTCATTTGTTAACTAAGAATATGACTTTTTGTGATTCTTTATGCATTATGCTTTTATCATGTTCATACTATTTGAAATGTTATAAAATCTTGATTCTGACATATATATGCCCTCTAACCAGGTGGTCGGGCCGACTGGGGTTAATTAAAAAACTACCGTTTGTTAGGGACAGATTAGTGGAGGCAAAAGTATGGATATTAGGTGTATACGCCGAATCTAAGTATTCATATAGTCGAGTGCTTTGCAACAAGCTATTCAAGTTGGCTTGCATCCTCGACGACACTTATGATGCATTTGGAGTCATCGATGAGCTCAAGCTCCTCACCGATGCAATCCTAAGGTCGGCGTAATGACACGAGTTAACACTAAAACAATTATATATTTTTAATCTAATTATAAGGTCGTGATTTTTGTCTATTTATTGTAGGTGGGATAGAAGTAGTGTGAGTGAACTTCCAGAGTGCATGAAATTTTTCTACGATATGATCGTCACCACATTCGATGAATTCGAGAAGGAATTGGCAGACCAAGGAAGGTCCCATGCTACTCATTATTTCCGCATTCAAGTAAGTAATGCATTTATACTCTTTCTGCGGTTTATCTTTTATATTATAAAACTGATGACCGAGACAGACGAGGAAAAGAAACAACTAATAATATTTGGTCAATTATTGTTGCAGATGCAAGCATTGTGTAAGAGTTACATGCAAGAAGCAAAATGGAGCCATGAAAATCATGTACCAACATTCGATGAGTATATGAAAAACGGGATCGTAAGCTCCGGCTACTTCTACCTATCTGCGGCTATTTTCGCAGGAATGGGAAGTATTGGAAATGAAGACGCCTTTGAATGGATTACCAACCCGTCATCCAAGGCTGTCGTTGCCTCCTGTGTGTTGGCTCGGATATTGAATAATATTGCTAGTCACAAGGTATCTAATAATCCCTTCATTCGTGATTTTATAACATGATTTTCACATAATTATACGTATCAAACCAGTAGAACTGCTTCTCATTTGGTTGTTAATATTCTGGTTTGAGCAGAATAGAGGTGACGCGGCCTCGGCCGTGGAATGCTACATGAAACAATATGGCGTGACACAAGAAGAAGCGTATGTGCAACTACATTTGGTAGTGGAGAATGCATGGAAGGATACAATTGAAGATATGTTTCGACCAACTGACGTACCAATGGTCTTATTAACTCGAGTCCTTAATCTATCTAGAGTATTATACGATATTTATGGGACAGGCGAAGACGGTTACACCATGAACCATTTTATCCGACCTCAAATTGAAGTTGATATGTTCTCAAGACTCCGATAATATAATGATTTTCAATCACTTCAAATCGATTCATTATGTGAATCCTCCTCCATCTCATCCTTGACGAATTAGCTTGAAGGAGGAACACCCAATATTTACTTCCTATGCGTTTTACTTGATTGAATATTATGGTTGTAAATTTTATGTTAGACAAGTATTGATAGTCGAGATTTGTCGTCAATCTAACCATCAAATAAACCAACTAACCTAAACTAGAATAGCAAGGGCAAGTCGGGTCGAATCCTCAGAGAGATCGGGAATGAGTACTAGTTCGGTCTCGGATTACAAATTAGCTACGCGAATCAATAAATGGGTGTGATATTAAACTAATTAAGCTAACGAAGAAATGCAAAAGTAAACTAAAAATCAAACCAATAACAAGAATGACGATCTAATAATAATTAAAGGTCTAGGGTCTGACTTAACCACCGACACATCATAATCATGAGTAAGAAATACCGACAATGGGTTGCTAGGGATATTAGGATGAGTGGAACGCCTCTAAGGGTCGACTACCTCCCTCCCGGGTTCGTAGTCCGACTAAGTAAAACCCGATCACCTTCCTCCCGGGCTCGTGAGTCGGATTCCTAGGTCAATCAAGTGAGCCCACTCCCGTGGTACCCAATCCAATGTCCTAGGTCACTAAGTACGCGTCTAAATCCCGTTACTTTCTCTCGCCCCTCCCGAGCTGAAGAGTCTAGACCGATAGTTAGGGTACCCTACCTAATTCTCACTCCTGTGTTCAACTAGGCGGGGCAAGGCAAGTCAAAGGGCGAGTTGTACTACCTAGACCTAACCGACCTCCGTTGGTGGACAAAGGTCAAGGGTTCAAACACGACCCAATGATAAGTCGATTCCCGAATCCCAAACTATCCTCCTTTGTATATCCCAAACAAACCAAATATGGGACTCAAACACACAATATAAACATGTCGGGGTCAAATCATCCCCTAGAAAGAACACTACTCACTGAACATAATTATACTAATGAAAATACTAATACTAATTACTCTAAGCCTAATACTAAACATAAAGAAATAAAAAAGAAGAAACTTTAATTAATTCTAACATAAACTATATATAAACAAACAAGACAATTATAAAATAATATTACAACACACAATTAACGATAAAATTATAACTTTAAACTAATCACTAACTAATTATACCATAAACATAAAACTAAATACAAAATGAAATAATAAAGGAGAAGAGATCAAAAATACCAACAAGAATGAAATTAAAGAACTCGGAAGTTGAAGAACGGAAGGATTAAATTAATTAAAAGAAGTTAATCAAAATTAAGAAGGAGAAATGGGAAATGAAGTTGGATGCTGCTGCATTTTTTCTACTACTACTCTAAACCCTCTATTTCTAATCTAAAACTAACTGCCTCTTTCATTAGAAAGTTGAGTTTTTATATTGCCCAATACAAAGTGTGGAAAGACCAAAGTAACCTCACTTAAATGAATATCAAAGAGTGAAAGGCAAGGGCTAAGTGGTCAATTGCTTCTCAAAACAAGACACTACCCAAATCAAATCAATCTAGAGAAATCGAGAGAGCGTGGTGGGTTGAGTTCGTGTTGCCGGAGTTCGGACAGCGAAGCATCGACGGAGTAGTTGGTTGGCAATGACTTCTCGGTGGTGGTTGAACGGCGGCGGAGGTCGAGAAGAGTTGGAGACGCGCAGTGAACGGAGCCATGGTGGCTCGGTGGTGGTGCGCGCGGTTGCTCGCCTGAGGTCGGTGGTTCACCGGCGGCGGAGGACTGAAGCAAGAACATAGGTGAATTGGTGGTGGCTGATTTCGAATTGGGATAAATTGAATTGAAGATGAAATTGGATTGGGATGGAGGTATGACAATGGATTGAGTGGAGCTTTAACTGTGGATTAATGTGATTGATAATGGAGGGGTTATGGTGATAATGGTGAAGGTAAGGAGATGAATTAGAAAGTGAAGATAGGTGGAGTTGAATTAGGGAGTAACAATGGTGATTGATGATGATGAAGTGATGGACGATGATGATGGTGGAGTTGATTGAAGTGGAGGGGAAGAATGGCCAAGGTCAAAACCAGGTTTGACCCGTCTTCACTTGTGCGGACTCGTTTTATTCCGTCTTCCTGTGGACATGACGTAGGTCCACCCCGACGCGGCCACGCGCGGGTTTGGGTAGGCGAATGAATCTCGTGGTAAGATTGTTCTCGGATTCGAAATTTAAGTCAAAGTTGGAGTCGCCACCGAATTTTATGGGAATTCGGAACCATTCGAGCTCACTCTATACATGGGCCATACACAAAGTACGGCCCATTTCGATTTCAGAGTTTATGGGGCTTGCCCCTTTGCATTACGATACCGATACCGTTTACACCGGCTTTCGTGTATAGAATGACTCTCGTGCGCCAACGGTTTCGGGCATCCGGAAACTGAGGTTCTGAGTAAGGGGTGAGGGTACGTGTTGGGAAGCCCACTAAAGACACCCAACCCCGCCCGCACTTAGCAGCCTCTACTAAGACATCGTTCGTGTTCGTGTACGCGCACTAGTAAAATGATTAAATGATATGCAAATAGCGTTTTTAGCTAAACATGTGAATTATTAGTTAACTACGTCATTTTAATGCATTTTGATTCACGTCAAAGTGATTTAGCATGTGATGTTCATTTAAATAAATAAATGGCAAACATCGAAAATAGAAAACTCGTAAATAAATTAAAAATTACACGGGCGGAATACAACCCGGAATTCACAATACAACGAGCAATAAAATAAAATAATCGAATTATAAGCGGCAAATGCTAACTAGAAACGGACCCATATATAATAAATATAAACTAGACCGTAAGTTGAATAAATGGACGAACTCCGATTAAATGCACATTATGTTGTGCATTAAACGGAGGACGGAGATATGGAACCTAGACGTGGTGCTAGCCCGATCCCGAGTCTCGATGCCTTATTCCGACTTATCACATCGAAAATTGGCGTCTGGATTAGTCATGTATCGGATACGACTTAAAGAGTCGTCGACACAAAACTAATCGTAAAAGACGTCGATCAAAGTCGTGAGAGTGAAATAATAATGTATGAGTTTTGAGAATGAAGATCACGTGATTGACTTTACACGCGTGGATCGAAGCCGTAAAAAAAAAGACGAGGCTCAAAGGATGCTTTGTGGCTCTCGATTTACTAGATCAAAGGGATCCACTCGACCGAGTCATAGCCAAGACTCGATCGAGTGAACCTTTAATGGGGCTACTATCCGGTTTTTGGTGTGCTACTCGATCGAGTGGGCTTGTGCACTCGATCGAGTGCCCTCTGTACGGGTGTTTAATTTGTGCTTTGAAACGACCCATTTTGTAGCTTTTATGTTTTTGAATCGAGATGCAATTACGCTAAATATAAATATTGTCCAATTTATATTAGTTTAAATCTCGATGGCTTGTCATACTCGACATTCGGTTATAGAACCGACATCTAGTATTTAGAGCGAATTTGCAAAATCGAGTTTGATCGGGCTAGAACAAATATCGATTCCCTCCGCATCATAATGTCGTAATCAATCCTTTCGGATCGTGTGACAATTAATTCGGCGTCAATGGGTTTCGTCCTAATCCGATTTGTCGATGATTCTTTAGAATAATATTTTGAAAGAAATGTGGTCGGACATATTTAACGACGAATCTCCACGATCTATTACGCCCTTAAGTGTTTAGGGCGGCGCACCTCGAAGGGCGCCACCTCCAATACGACTTGTAAAGGGAATAAATAGACTTTAGGCGGAATTCGTAATTAAACATATTCGACCCAAAAATTCGACCGTCGTTGCAAACTTAAGTCCTCGGCATTTTAATATCGTAATTTGTCCTTAAGGCCTACGATCATTAATTTAGCCTCAACGGACGTTGTTCGGATCGTTTTGAAAATAGTTTTGTTAAATAATTATACGCTGTATTAATATTATAACAAAATGTAAATGACGATAATTAAATGTTAGAGGTTAAAATACGATAAGTAAATGTTAGATGTTAGTTGACATAAAATAAAATGTTAGATTGCGATAAATAAAATGTTAGTAGCAAAATTAAAATGTTAGTAACGAAATTAAAAATGTTAGTATTAGTGTTAGTATAATTAATAATAATAATAATAACAGTAGTAATAATAATAAAAAAAAAAAAAAAAAATAATAATAATAATAATAATAATATATAGTATGTACATATATAATCGAAAAAGAGAAAGGAGAAAAAGAAACGGGGTTTGATGACACCCTCAACCTACATGCTTAAATGGCCTTGGAAACGGACTCGTAGTAGCGGCGTATGCGCGGGAGTGTCGAGATATGTAGGTAGAGTTATGGTGTATGTCTTTGACGAGTTTTGATCTCGGGATTTTGAATGTATTTGTGTGTGTATGTGTATGAGTGCCTAGAACTCAAGGGTGATGAAGGTTTGAAGGTTGAAGATGTGTAGGGTTGAATGGGTTAGAAAAAGATGTTGTGTGATTAGGGTTGCAAAAACTTGTGAAATGAATTGATGTGATGGGGTATTTATAAGGAGGACCCCGGTTTAGGGTCACTCGATCGAGTGGTGCGAGTGCACTCGATCGAGTGCCGGGTTCAAGACCGGTTTGGCCGGTTCGTTGGTTTACTCGACCGAGTGGATCAAACCGTATGGAGGCTTTTTAGGAAAGATTTGTTGACTATTTTTGAATGAGATTTGGTTGATTTGGTTGTTGAGTCTTGATTCATTTTGTGTATTTGGACATAATGTGAGGCTGGTTCGTCTCGGGATTCGGCTTTGACCGGATTTTGACTCGGTCGCTAAAAGACGATTTTATTTCCGGTGACGGTTTTGGCCCAAATTAGTCTCATTTTATTGGAAACGACCCACTGGGCTTGGATTTGAGGTCGGTTTTGAGAGATTTGCACTCCGCTAAATGCCCACGTCGGATACTATTGATTCCGAGTCCGTATTCGAGCGTATTAAGTCACGTTTGCGTCCGATCATCATCGGGTGTTTTGTCGGGAACTGCTATAGATACTAGCAGGCAAAATGCGGGTGTCTACAGATCCCCCACTCTGACTGAGGCTTGGACAAGGCGAAAGTCAGAGTAGCTACCAGGCCAATCGAGGATTACGACCTGGCAGCCTTCCGGTCTGGTCGTTTATAGTCCATTAGACTCGCGTGAAGGGCTCGCCAGCCATAAGAAAAGGGGTCATACCTGTCCTGATGACGATAGCTCCGTGGGGAGTCGGACTTGCCTTTGAAGTCCTAGGTGTACCTGTATTTGCACGTAATATCTAGGTGAAACACCGACTCACGCTGGGGAGTAAAGTAGCTGCGCGAGGACTTGCTTCTGAAGTCTTGGGTGTACGGCCGACACATCACGTCTTGGATGTAGCATTCCAGGAGAAACACCGCTTTTGGTGTTTCGTTGGGAAGCACTAGCTGACACCTGAAATGTTAGATACATAGGCAGAAATAGCAGGCATAGTATATAGCAAGATAGCACATAGGAAATGCAGTTAGCATCTATAGACTAGTTTGCGCTGGGGGAAATGATTTTGCTTAGTTTTGAAATCGAAGTCCTGAAAGCAACTCACGTGCTAGGAGATAGGTTTTCAAAATTGAAAGGGGTAGAAAAGAAATATGCAGTTTAAATAGACCGAAATTTGACCTTGTCGAAAAGGATTTTATCAAATGGCTAAGTTTTGCAAATTTCAAAGCAAGAATTTTGAAGAGAGACATACCGACAGACTCGATTCTGGACTCTCGAGGGGTTGGACCGTGACTCAGGGGGTGGGCCACCTAAGACGACAAGACTCTTAAGCTGCGCTATTCCGTAGCCTATGCGAGTGGCAACATGGTCGAACATCAAAATGGGAAGAATGTGTAATATGAGGATTGCAGTAGTCTGTAATGAGACTGTTTTTGCTTGACAAGGCTTAGCAGTAGCAATGCTATAGTCTAGTGCTTTTTTGAATTATTGATTTTGGGGTACATTTCCAAAGTGGGTGTTGCTTCGAGTCCTTGACAGATTCTCGTCTTTGACTGAGCCGAGTACTAGGACACACTATAGAAAGGTGGCTAGATTTTTGAAAGTATTTGGATTATGTGGGTGGATGGAGAACTTCTGCCTAAGAGAAGCCCCCAAGACGACAAAGCTAACTGTTGAGAACATGACAGTGTCGTGATAGGAATGATGGTGCTTTCTGAATTTGTGTCAATATGGGTGGTTGTGCCCTTGTTGAAAGGCTGCCTACGTATTCACGTGTAGTGAAATCAAACCAAGCCGTAGTTCAGTGGATTGAAAGATATATTATGGTGTCTAGTTTATTAGGGCTTTGTGTGTAACTAGCCATAGCGATGGTGTAGGCTAGGTGCATTCCCAATGATGTCTTGATCAAAGGGCTAGAATGGTTAGGATGTTGATCCTGTGACTGTGAGCGTTCTCCGGGGTAGCCCCCAGAGGTGGTGTGAACTATTTAGGCATGTTCTATGCCGACCGCAGGTTGAGTTCCCGTATTTGGGGTTGGTAACTGGTTTGGATAATTTTGGAAATGTGGAGCTAGGTCGTAAATGGCTTTGATGATTCGAAATCTGGAGCTCGCTTTTGTGGAGCTAAGGCTTCGAGGGTAAGGTATTGTAATGTGGTAGGAAAGGGGAAGTCGAGTAAAAATGACTCGGACTTCGATTGGGCTAGGTTTGATAATGCGGGATCTGGTTTCCATGTCTGGCCCTAATGGTTAGGGTGTATCCTATAGAGCTTGAATCCTCAAAATTCTGGGTTGTCTCTTAGCCTAGGTCTCGGGAAGGTCTTGAGGGTTGTAATGTGAGAAGGCTAGATGTGGTGTTAGCTGACCAGCTTAATTGTCTCTTCCCTATTCGATGGTATGGGTTTTGATGATTTTTGAATTGACCGTACCCCGGTCAAGGGACTTTCACTTGAGCTGACCGTTGACCACGGTCATGAGTATTTGATTTTTTTGTGTTTTTTTGGGTTGACCTCTTAGCCCCGGTCGTGGGATTCTTCATTTGAGTTGACCCTGCCCCGGTCAAGGGATTGACCGTATCTGGTCGAGGGATGTTGATCATGGCCAGCTCTTTTGTTTTGGCCTTTTGCTTTTTTTTTTCTTCTTTGGACTTCTGTTTTTTGTCCAGTTTTTTTTTTCACGGCTATCCCTCCCTTTGATGTTGTGGGTGGATATGGGGGTGGGCCCATCGGTTGGATTTGGCTTGTGGAGCTAAACCTTCATAAGGTGTAAGCCTAGTTAGTGTTTATCTGAGTGCAACTCGCGATGGAGTACTCTACGGTAAGCATGGTGATTTGGATCTCGGTATTGTCATCATAATTCCGAGCAGGCTTAGTGGGAGCATCGTCCTTAGTTGGGTATTTTTGACATCAAGCCTATAGAGTCACAATGCCTTTTTTTTTTGCTTCTGGTCAGACTAACGCCTAAGGTAGGGATTGGTCAGTTTTATTGGAGGGGCCGGGTGTTTATTGTGGGAAATGGGCTTGCCTCCCGTCTTGAACCCAAACTAGAAGACTACCTAGATTTATCATAGGATTCGATACCGCTCCTGCTAAGGGTAGTTATGTGACTTTCTATACCAGACATGGAACAAGTAAAGGAAAATACGGGCCTTAGTTCCTGCAGTCATTATAGATGTGCCTATAATAGTCACGTGCATGTGCTCACAGTGTATGATGGTGTTCATCATGTTCTCGGAAACACATAAGGGAAGCTTATATGAGAAATTGAAAAGGTTGATTTCATTGGATTGAAAAAAGAGGAGAGAATACAGTTGACTCTGACTCTGACTTTGAAATGAGGATGTAGAATATCCTAGACTCGGATTCAGACTTAGACTCGAATCGAATCCGGACTTTCGGATACTTGGTTGGTCGTTTCTTTTTGGTAAAGTCCTTGATTGGAGGAAACGACAGGTGCCACAACTCGCCTAAACTCGACTTTGCGCGAATGCAAGAGAGGGAGTCAAACTAGACATGACCCAGGTTGACGGGTCGACAAAGACTCTTGGACCGGGATACTCGAACGTTGACCTAGACGAGGTAACAACCCTGGCTTGGACTCGATGATGAGACTCAAGCTGCACGAGGGTAAGTCCGAAAATGGGGCGACCGTGTTTGACCGCATCACGTGTTCGGACCAACCGTGGCGACCTAAACCTAGGTGACTCGAGTGTTCGTAGCATAGTTACGACTCGAAGAAAAGCATCATAAGGACGCTGGTGTATGATGAACGTAAGGTACCCCTTAGGGTGACCGTGGTCGACTGCTCGGTTAGAGGATAGCCCCCGACTGAGACTAAAGACCCTGATTGGACTCAGATGGTGTGGCATCTAAGTGACTCAAAAGCGGGTTAGATGAGACAACACGTGTAGGACCTGACCCTTAGAGCAACCGTGATTGATCGCTCTGCTAAAGGGTAGCCCCCAAGTGGGATCGAAGATTTTGCTAAGACTCGAGTGTCGGACGAGTGACCCTTAGGTGTAAGGATCACGAGACTTTAGCTACAGGGCTATGCCTTGTAAAAGGTTGATTCGGCCTCGAGGAAAGGCGGACGGGGTAAGGGAAGAAACTAGCGATGTAAGATCGACATAGTTTCGATGCTAGAGACCATTGACTTGACTCGAATAAGGGTGGCCCTGTGACTAGGGTAGACCCTTAAGTTAAAGGACTTGAATTGGGATGACTCGACTAACGGATTGAAAGACGGGCAAAATTCCCCTAGGAAAGGTCGTGGGGACCGTCCTGTCGAAGGGAAAGATCGCGTGTGACTTTCTAGTTAGGACTCGAGTGTATGACTCGTGTTAGTCGGTTATGCCTTTAGGAAAAGGCGGACTAGGATGGGGAAGAAACCCGTGATGTAGGATCGACGGAGTTTCGAAGCTATAGACCTTCGACAATTTACGAAAAGACCCGAAACACGGATTACGGTAGGTCCTATAATAAGGAAGGTTTTTGAAAAATGACTGAATTTTGAAAATTGAGAGGACGGTCCTGAAATTGGTAGTGGGCCAATAGGATCGGGCATTTTGAAATGTTAGAATGGTTGCGAGTAATTTCGCGTTTTGAAAATTGAGGAAGCGATCCCGTCTTTTGAAATTGGCAGCATGCCAACAGGGCCGAGTTTTTTTTGATAAGTTGAATATTTGGAATTTTGAAAAATTGAATATCGAAAATAAATTTCCGAAAATTTGAAAATTGAAAATAAGATCCCGAAGATTTGAAAATCGAAAACGGCATCTCGGAGATTTAAAAATCAAGAATGGAATCTGAAGACTTGAAAATCAAGGTGGAATTTTGAAGATTTGAAAATTGAAGTTGAATTTTGAAATTTCGAAAGTCGAAAGGGAATCGAAAATTCAAAATTTGAAATGGGAAGCATGCCGGCTAAAAATAGGCTATTTTGAGTCAAATCGTAAGTCTAAATTTCGGCAGCATTCCGAGTTTTTGAAATTGGATATTTTTGAAAGATGCATTTTTGAAATGACAATTTTTGAAAAGAAATGACACGGAAACCAAGTAGCACGTAATCAAACAAGCATTATAACGACGCTTATGTATGCATTACGCTAAGTCTCGGTCGGTCAAAATAGGGTCTATACCAACAACGATGGCTTTCTCGTAAATCAGGACGGACTCCCTAAGCCGAGTTGGTCTTAGGACATGCCGCAAAACTCATACGAGTTCCACCATCGAAGTCTTTAGCGCACCCATGTAGGAATGCACCGCGGTATAGTGGGACGTCGGTCACAAGTAACCGGCCCGGGCAAAAATGGGTTATGCATGAATCATTAATCTAATGCGCGCACACTAATATACGAACGATTTCTCTTCGAGTCTCACCCTAGGAACCCCGATGACGTGTGGTACATCAGGTATCCCCAGCGGAGTCGCCAAATTGTGGACATGACGTAGGTCCACCCCGACGCGGCCACGCGCGGGTTTGGGTAGGCGAATGAATCTCGTGGTAAGATTGTTCTCGGGTTCGAAATTTAAGTCAAAGTTGGAGTCGCCCCCGAATTTTATGGGAATTCGGAACCGTTCGAGCCCACTCTATATCGTCATGGGCCATACACAAAGTACGGCCCATTTCGATTTCAGAGTTTATGGGGATCGTCCCTTTGCATTACGATACCGATATCGTTTACACCGGCTTTCGTGTATAGAATGACTCTCGTGCGCCAACGGTTTCGGGCATCCGGAAACCGAGGTTCTGAGTAAGGGGTGAGGGTACGTGTTGGGAACCCACTAAGAACACCCAACCCCGCCCGCACTTAGCGGCCTCTACTAAGACATCGTTCGTATTCGTGTACGCGCGCTAGTAAAATGATTAAATGATATGCAAACAGCGTTTTTAGCTAAACATGCGAATTATTAGTTAACTACGTCATTTTAATGCATCTTGATTCACGTCAAAGTGACTTAGCATGTGATGTTCATTTAAATAAATAAATGGCAAACATCGAAAATAGAAAACTCGTAAATAAATTACAAATTACACGGGCGGAATACAACCCGGAATTCACAATACAACGAGCAATAAAATAAAATAATCGAATTATAAGCGGCAAATGCTAACTAGAAACGGACCCGTATATAATAAATATAAACTAGACCGTAAGTTGAATAAATGGACGAACTCCGATTAAATGCACATTATGTTGTGCATTAAACGGAGGATGGAGATATGGAACCTAGACGTGGTGCTAGCCCGATCCCGAATCTCGATGCCTTGTCCCGACTTATCACATCGAAAATTGGCGTCTGGATTAGTCATGTATCGGATACGACTTAAAGAGTCATCGACACAAAACTAATCGTAAAAGACGTCGATCAAAGTCGTGAGAGTGAAATAATAATGTATGAGTTTTGAGAATGAAGATCACGTGATTGACTTTACACGCGTGGATCGAAGCCGTAAAAAAAAGACGAGGCTCAAAGGATGCTTTGTGGCTCTCGATTTACTAGATCAAAGGGACCCACTCGACCGAGTCACAGCCAAGACTCGATCGAGTGAACCTTTAATGGGGCTACTGCCCGGTTTTTGGTGTGCTACTCGATCGAGTGGGCTTGTGCACTCGATTGTGTGCCCTCTGTACGGGTGTTTAATTTGTGCTTTGAAACGACCCATTTTGTAGCTTTTATGTTTTCGAATCGAGATGCAATTACGCTAAATATAAATATTGTCCAATTTATATTAGTTTAAATCTCGATGGCTCGTCATACTCAGCTCGACATTCGGTTATAGAACCGACATCTAGTTTTTAGAGCGAATTTGCAAAATCGAGTTTGATCGGGCTAGAACAAATATCGATTCCCTCCGCGTCATAATGTCGTAATCAATCCTTTCGGATCGTGTGACAATTAATTCGGCGTCAATGGGTTTCGTCCTAATCCGATTTGTCGATGATTCTTTAGAATAATATTTTGAAAGAAATGTGGTCGGACATATTTAACGACGAATCTCCACGATCTATTACACCCTTAAGTGTTTAGGGCGGCGCACCTCGAAGGGCGCCACCTCCAATACGACTTGTAAAGGGATTAAATAGACTTTAGGCGGAATTCGTAATTAAACATATTCGACCCAAATATTCGATCGTCGTTGCAAACTTAAGTCCTCGGCATTTTAATATCGTAATTTGTCCTTAAGGCCTACGATCATTAATTTAGCCTCAACGGACGTTACTCGGATCGTTTTGAAAATAGTTTTGTTAAATAATTATACGCGGTATTAATATTATAACAAAATGTAAATGACGATTGTTAAATTTTAGAGGTTAGAATACGATAAGTAAATGTTAGATGTTAGTTGACATAAAATAAAATGTTAGATTGCGATAAATAAAATGTTAGTAGCAAAATTAAAATGTTAGTAACGAAATTAAAAATGTTAGTATTAGTGTTAGTATAATTAATAATAATAATAATAATAATAATAATAATAGTAATAATAAAAATAAAAATAATAATAATAATAATAATAATTATTATTATAATAATAATAATAATATATAGTATGTACATATATAATCGAAAAAGAGAAAGGAGAAAAAGAAACGGGGTTTGATGACACCTTCAACCTACATGCTTAAATGGCCTCGGAAACGGACTCGTAGTAGCGGCGTGTGCGCGGGAGTGTCGAGATATGTAGGTAGAGTTGTGGTGTATGTCTTAAACGAGTTTTGATCTCGAGATTTTGAATGTATTTGTGTGTGTGTGTGTATGAGTGCCTAGAACTCAAGGGTGATGAAGGTTTGAAGGTTGAAGATGTGTAGGGTTGAATGGGTTAGAAAAAGATGTTGTGTGATTAGGGTTGCAAAAACTTGTGAAATGAATTGATGTGATGGGGTATTTATAAGGAGGACCCCGGTTTAGGGTCACTCGATCGAGTGGTGCGAGTGCACTCGATCGAGTGCCGGGTTCAAGACCGGTTTGGCCGGTTCGTTGGTTTACTCGACCGAGTGGGTCTGAACCACTCGATCGAGTGGATCAAACCGCATGGAGGCTTTTTAGGAAAGATTTGTTGACTATTTTTGAATGAGATTTGGTTGATTTGGTTGTTGAGTCTTGATTCATTTTGTGTATTTGGACATAATGTGAGGCTGGTTCGTCTCGGGATTCGACTTTGACCGGGTTTTGACTCGGTCGCTAAAAGACGGTTTTATTTCCGGTGACAGTTTTGGCCCAAATTAGTCTCATTTTATTGGAAACGACCCACTGGGCCTGGATTTGAGGTCGGTTTTTAGAGATTTGCACTCCGCTAAATGCCCACGTCGGATACTATTGATTCCGAGTCCGTATTCGAGCGTATTAAGTCACGTTTACGTCCGATCATCATAGGGTGTTTTGTCGGGAACTGCTATAGACACTAGCAGGCAAAATGCGGGTGTCTACACTTCCTCATATTGATTTTTTCTCGTGCCAGTACCTACAAATATAAACAGGTACGCGCAGTACCCAAAATCCCGAGAAATATAATAAAATGACAATAACTAAGCTAGACTTGACTAATAAGCTAAACAAACCCAAAACGACTAAATACTAGCTAGATGGTTTATAAAATCGACCAAATAAGAGTCGAAACGTGGGACAAAAATAGGTAAAATTACGAGGTATCTAAATCCCCACACTTAACTCTTACTCGTCTTCGAGTAAGCTCCAAAGACTAACTAAGACCGATAAATAAAAACAAACAAAATGAAAACACGATATATACAAACATATTCACTCAACAAAATATTTACAAACAATCACAAGCTCCAATATCAAAAGTCGCAATTCTAAAATCTAACTAAAGCGTTAACAATGATAATCAAACACTAAAAAGGTCACATAATCACATTATACATCAATCGGTTTCGGTCCAAGCTATTTCGAGGGCGTGAGATGGAAATGGAAAGCGATCTCCCATGAAATTAGTGACTAAAAACATGTCTCGGCCCCTTGTAAAAACAAAGAGCTAGGGTTGTCCTATAAACCAAGTGACGGAGTAAAACGATCCAAAATCGTGAAATAGATATAAATAAAAAATGGCTCGGGGAGGAATTTGATTTTTTTTTCTTTTTCTCATTTTCTCATTTTTCATTTTTTTTCTTTTTCATTTTTTTCTTCTCCCCTTATTCTTTCTTTTTGAGTTTTTGTGAGTTTTTCTTGATTGCACAATTTTTTTATGCTTGAGCATTTTTCGTGATATTGGTACGAAAACTTAACTCTTATTTTGTAGAATATTTTTGTGGAAAAAGGATCGTAAAAAAACATAGCGTCACTCGGGTTATAGTCACCTAGACAAGTTAATAAATCAAATCATATCACGGGAGGTGGACGATGAAATTGAATGAAGTACACACCCTCGAGCGACTTACAGTAGGAAACCAATTGATACATAATATTCATATGCAACGATCCAATGTCTAAATTTCATTATTTCCACAAAAGTTAGAAACTAGAAGAACAACTAAATCAAAGAAGACAAGTGAAAGCAAAAAAAAAAACTTAAGACACTTTTAAGGGATCTTCTAATTTTTCACTTCTTGGGAATTTTTCAAAATTTTCAAATTTTTATGAATTTTCCAAAATTTTCAAAAGAAAACACGAAATAGACATGGACGACAAAAGCAATCAAAACAAGCTAACATAATGCTACATTCTCACAAAAACCAAATATTTACAACACAAAATACCACCAAGGTACTAACCACAAGAGTTTCAACTCATCCACAACAAAATCCAACCAAAAGCCTCCCCACACTTAAATCGAACATTGTCCTCAATGTTCAAAACAAGGGGAAGGGGAAGGGAGGACAAAAAATTACCATTTAAGCTTTTCGTTGAAAGTAGAATGATATTTTCATGCTTCTTGTCCTAATCCCTTCAAGTTGAACTCTCTTGTACAAGTACCTACATCCAAAAACAAACACACACAAAAAAGCAAAAATATATACAATTGGTGCTTTGTTTAAAGTCGTTAGCTCGACTTCATCAAGACTTCAAGAAAAGAGCAATTTAATGCCCTTAGAAGTTGGTCATACAATATTGAAAAGAATTCCAAGAAGTGACAATAGAAGACATGAGTATATGGACATAACAATGCATAAACAAGAAAGGCAAATTCATTAGGCAAATTTTTTTGTGGACCTTCTTGTTCAAATCTATCTTCTTTGTCAATTTGGGGCTCCTTAGGTAAGGCTTGAGATATAAATGGTAGAAGAGGTGAAAGGTGTGGAGAGGTTTCTTCAAGGATGCAAGAGTTTAGAGAATTAGGAGATTCCTCAACAAGGGTCACATTAAGAGTGTCTTCACCCTTTCCTTCATCACACTCAAAGCCTCAAAATTTTCATCACTAACCTCCTCCACCATGCTCTCAAAGAGTGGATTCTCCATCAAAAATATATTACCCAATCCTCAAAATGGGGTTTTCAAAGGTCTTAACTATGGAGAAATCAATCACACTTCCAATGGAAGAGGAATCATCAAATTCACTCTCACTTACTTCCTCCTTTTCACATGACTCATCAACAACCTCAAACTCCTCAAGATGGCTTTCCCCAACAATACAATCATCAACACATGTTGTATTCTCAAGGCTTACATCAAAAGTTGCACACTCAAACTCATTCAAATCCCTCTCAACAAGTGAACAATTCCCATCATTGAAACCACAATTATCTCCAAACATCATAAACTCTAAGTCACTCACATTACATGGCACTTGAGAATCAACAAAGTGAGGTATGGATTGGTTTTCAAGAGATGAAATAAGATTTAAAGAGGGATTGAGGGAGTGATCTTCAAGTGAGTGCATGACATCATTATCATCATCATTCAAAGAATTGACAATCACATGTATCAAAGGAGAACCATGCACAATCAAATCATCAAGAGGAGAAATATTATCATCAAGAGGAAGCTCACATGACTCAACAAAATCATCATCTTTCCCCAACAAAGGCATAGAAAATTCATTCACATCAATATTTGGAGAAAGAGAGTCATCAACAATCACATCGTCCTCATCATCATCACAAACAAAATTTACCTTATTCTCTCGAGAAGTCTCCAAAATTTTCAAATTTTCGGCTATTGTGTCTAATTGAGCTTGAGCCTTACCATAGTAGGAGGTCACGGAGGAGTGTAATTGGGCCAAAGAGTCTTCAACATCCTCATTTCTTTGCTTTTGAAGGGCAAGAAATTGGTTTTGGCTTTCTAACATTTGCTTCATCATGGTCTCCATGCTAGACTCAAGGGTTGAGGTTTGGGTTTCTAAGGATTGAGATGCCATGTACCTCAAGAAACTCAAGTACTCATTTAAATCCAAAGATCTACCCTCACTCAGGTAACAAGCCCATTCCTGAGTCTCCAAATTCATACCCTCATAGACAACATAACCTAAATCTGAATCGGAAAAATAATAACCACAAGAACCAAGATATTCAACATATTGCTCAAACCTAGAAAGGTAATCATGGAATGGTTCATTGTCATATTGAGAGAATTCAAAAATCGGATCCATCGGATCAAAAGGTGACAAGCAAGGGACTAGTCACAAGATGAGAGACAAACCAACACAAAAGGACCAAGTAACTAGTAGCAACGCGTAGTCTAATTAATAAATCTAAAACTAAACTAATATCAAACCGTTGATCTTCCCGGCAACGGCGCCATTTTGATAGTCGAGATTTGTCGTAAATCTAACCATCAAATAAACCAACTAACCTAAACTAGAATAGCAAGGGCAAGTCGGGTCGAATCCTCAGAGAGATTGGGAATGAGTACTAGTTCGGTCTCGGATTACAAATTAGCTACGCGAATCAATAAATGGGTGTGATATTAAACTAATTAAGCTAACTAAGAAATGCAAAAGTAAACTAAAAATAAAACCAATAACAAGAATGACGATCTAATAATAATTAAAGGTCTAGGGTCTGACTTAACTACCGACACATCATAATCATGAGTAAGAAATACCGACAATGGGTTGCTAGGGATATTAGGATGAATGGAACGCCTCTAAGGGTCGACTACCTCCCTCCCGGGTTCGTAGTCCGACTAAGTAAAACCCGATCACCTCCCTCCCGGGCTCGTGAGTCGGATTCCTAGGTCAATCAAGTGAGCCCACTCCCGTGGTACCCAATCCAATGTCCTAGGTCACTAAGTACGCGTCTAAATCCCGTTCCTTTCTCTCCCCCCCCCCTCCCGGGCTGAAGAGTCTAGACCGATAGTTAGGGTACCCTACCTAATTCTCACTCCCGTGTTCAACTAGGCGGGGCAAGGCAAGTCAAAGGGCGCGTTTTACTACCTAGACCTAACTGACTCCTGTCGGTGGACAAGGGTGAAGGGTTCAAACACAACCCAATGATAAGTCGATTCCCGAATCCCAAACTATCCTCCTCTGTAGATCCCAAACAAACCAAATACGGGACTCAAACACACAATATAGACAAGTCGGGGTCAAATCATCCCCTAGAAAGAACACTACTCACTGAACATAATTATACTAATGAAAATACTAATACTAATTACTCTAAGCCTAATACTAAACATAAAGAAATAAAAAGGAGGAAACTTTAATTAACGGAATTGCTAAATCATACACGGACTTTACTACTTTGTACACATTTTGTCATTTTTTTCCGTGTTTGCCCTTTCCCTGAAATAAAACTCTCTAGGCTTTCTCTTCCAATGAACCTAGACATTACACACAAAACTGATACTATTATCGAAAGATTCGGACAATTATCGAACGCAATTCCTACATGGAAGTATGGAACAAGTAATTTGACTTTGACTTTCGTTAATTACCTCATTAACTTTTTATTAATATGGAGCACTACAATTATTTAGTTAATTTTGTTGTAAATTAGGGTTTAACAATTACGATTTTTTGGTTAACGGTGATTGTGATAGGTGGTCGTCAACTTTTGAGGGGTGGTAGTTGATGGTTGTCAACGGTAATGTTGGTGGGATGGTTGTCGATGACTCGATGCTTGTCGATGGTAACAGGGTGTTTATATGGTTGAGCATTCACCGCTTATGGTTATTGACTTATTGTTGTGGTGGTGTTAGTGACGGGTGGTGGTGGACGGCGGCTGCCATCATGGTGGTGGACAGGGTGGTTTATTAGTGCCTGGGGTGGTGGTGGTGGTGGGCAGGGTAAGCCGTAAGCGGTGGGATAGGGCCGCAGGAGGTGGTGTTATGTGAATTTTTTTTTGGGTGAGATTTTTTCTTATTCTCTCAAAGGGATGGGAATGGGGAAATGAGAAGGGTAAAAATGGAAATTGCGTGTACAATGTAGTAAAATCCGTGTATGAAATAGCACGTCCCTTAATTAATCCTAACATAAACTATATATAAACAAACAAGACAATTATAAAATAATATTACAACACACAATTAACGATAAAATTATAACTTTAAACTAATCACTAACTAATTATACCATAAACATAAAACTAAATACAAAATGAAATAATAAAGGAGAAGAGATAAGAATTACACCAACAAGAATGAAATTAAAGAACTCGGAAGTTGCAGAACGGGAGGATTAAATTAATTAAAAGAAGTTAATCAAAATTAAGAAGGAGAAATGGGAAATTGAAGTTGGATGTTGCTGCGTTTTTTCTACTACTACTCTAAACCCTCTATTTCTAATCTAAAACTAACTGCCTCTTTCATTGGAAAGTTGGGTTTTTATATTGCTCAATACAAAGTGTGGAAAGACCAAAGTAACCTCACTTAAATGAATATCAAAGAGTGAAAGGCAAGGGCTAAGTGGTCAATTGCTTCTCAAAACAAGACACTACCCAAATCAAATCAATCTAGAGAAATCGAGAGAGCATGGTGGGTTGAGTTCGGGTCGCCGGAGTTCGGACAGCGAAGCATCGACGGAGTAGTTGGTCGGCAATGACTTCTCGGTGGTGGGTGAACGGCGGCGGAGGTCGAGAAGAGTTGGAGACATGCGGTGAACGGAGCCATGGTGGCTCGGTGGTGGTGCGCGCGGTTGCTCGCCTGAGGTCGGTGGTTCACCGACGGCGGAGGACTGGAGCAAGAACATAGGTGAATTGGTGGTGGATGATTTCGAATTGGGATAAATTGAATTGAAGATGAAATTGGATTGGGATGGAGGTATGACAATGGATTGAGTGGAGCTTTAATTGTGGATTAATGTGATTGATAATGGAGGGGTTATGGTGATAATGGTGAAGGTAAGGAGATGAATTAGAAAGTGAAGATAGGTGGAGTTGAATTAGGGAGTAACAATGGTGATTAATGATGATGAAGTGATGGACGATGATGATGGTGGAGTTGATTGAAGTGGAGGGGAAGAATGGCCAAGGTCAAAACCAGGTTTGACCCGTCTTCACTTGTGTGGACTCGTTTTATTCCGTCTTCCTCATATTGATTTTTTCTCGTGCCGGTACCTACAAATATAAACAAGGACATGCAGTACCCGAAATCCCGAGAAATATAATAAAATGACAATAACTAAGCTAGACTTGACTAATAAGCTAAACAAACCCAAAACGACTAAATACTATCTAGATGGTTTATAAAATCGACCAAATAAGAGTCGAAACGTGGGACAAAAATAGGTAAAATCACGAGGTATCAAGTATGCTTGAATGATTGAATATTATTGATGAATGAATCGAGTTTAAATACAAGTACTGCATAGGAAGCTATGACATACACAAGCCGTAACCTAATATCTAGGAGTTATACTGTTACCTAAATATAATAGATTTCATATCTACAATTAGGGAGAATATACCGAGAATATCATAATAAACTATTAAGAATATACTACTAAGTTATCTTGTATCTTTATCCTTAACACGCTCTCTCAAGGAGGACGTTCCAATGGAAAGGCCGATCTTGCGTATTAGAGGCTCGAAATCTGGCCGTGAAAGAGGCTTTGTAAGGGGGTCTACCAGTTGGTCAGCATATGCGATGTGGTGAACACGGAGACGATTATGTGTAACATGATCACGAACAAAGTAGAAAGCAAGTGCAACATGCTTCATTTTGGAGTGAAAGACTGGATTAGCGACATAAGTGGTAGCACCAAGATTGTCGCTAAAGATGACAGGTGGAGAAGTAACGGCAAAACGAAGCTCGGACAAAAGTGACTGAAGCCAGATTAGTTCCATCGTGGTAGTGGCAACTGCTCGAAACTCGACCTCAGTAGTGGAGAGGGCAACTGCTTGTTGCTTACAGGAGGACCAGGAAATTGGGTTCCGTCCTAAGTAAATAATAAAGCCAGTTGTAGAGACATAGGTATTTCTGTCACCTGCCCAATCAGAGTCACAAAACGCGTGAAGAGATAAAGGAGAATTGCGAAATAATTTGATACCAACCTGGAGAGTGCCTTTAAGATAACGAAGAAGTCGTTTAAGAGCCAACCAATGAGACTCCTGGGCATCCTGCATAAATTGGGCCAACCTATTAACACTAAAAGCAATATCGGGACGGGTAAGAGACAAATATTGGAGGCTACCAATTAAAGCACGGTAGTTAGAGGGTTCGGAGATAGGCGAGCCAGTAGAGTAAAGAAGGGGAGGGTAAGCGGTCATAGAAGTAACAACGGACTTACAATCAAGCATGGCTGAACGAGTGAGAATATCATGGATATATTTGGTTTGGGTAAGTTGGAGTCCAGTGGATGTAGGGGTGACTTCAACACCAAGAAAATATGACGGGAAACTGAGATCCTTTAGTGAGAAACAACCTGCAAAGGCAGTAAGGAAGGTAGAAATGGCCGAAGACGGTGGGCCTGTTACTATGATATCATCTACATAAACTAGAAGATAAATAGGAGTTAATTTATTGTGGAATAGAAAAAGAGACAGATCAGACTGAGACTGAGAGAAACCGTAGGATACGAGGTAATTATGTAGTTCAGTATACCAAGCCCGTGGAGCCTGTTTGAGGCCGTAAATAGCACGGGTTAGTCGACACACATGATTTGGAAAGTCGGGGTTGACAAAACCCGGGGGTTGTGTCATATAGACAGTTTCAGTGAGCGTACCTTGAAGAAAGGCATTGTTGATGTCAAATTGTCGGAGGGACCAACCACGAGCAAGAGCGAGTGCAAGGATCAAGCGAACTGTGACAGGCTTGACAACGGGGCTAAAGGTTTCCGAGTAATCAACTCCCGGTCGTTGGTGAAAGCCTTTGGCAACAAGACAAGCTTTATATTTATTAATAGTATTATCCGGGTTATATTTAATCCGAAAAACCCAACGACAACCTATGACATTATAGGAAGAGTTAGGAGGGACGAGAGACCAAGTATTATTGGCTAAGAGGGCAGAATATTCCGCATTCATGGCGGATAGCCATTGCGGATCAGCTAAGGCAGCTTTGAGGGTAATAGGGGCGGAAGTAGCAGTGGAAACGTGAGCTTGGGGAGCATACTTAGGATTAGAGACTCGGATTTTATTCATGAGCCGAGTAGTAGGTCTATTGGGCGCAGGCTGAGAGACATCTGTTGGGACAGCTGGGCCGGGGGTGAGGGAAGTCAGGGGGTCCGAGTTAGGAGGGAGGTCAGGGGAGTCCGTGACAGTGGCAGGGGTTGGGATAGGGGCACGGGTTCGTCGTGTATAGACCCGTAGAGGCGTTGTGGGGACAGTAGGGGGCGGGGAAGGTGTGTCGACAGTGGCCGTAGTCGACGGGGTTGGTGTGGGTTCCGTAGGTGTGGGAACAATAAGGGAACCCGTGCACCATTCGAAGATTGGGGGTGATTGGGTCTCCGAGGAAGATGAAGATAAGAACGGGAAGTGATCTTCAACAAACTGAACATGACGTGATGTGTATATGCGATTGGTGGTGAGATCAAGACAATGATACGCACTTTGGGTGGAGGAGTGGCCTATGAAAATACATGGCTTAGATTTAGGGTCAAGTTTGTGCTTAGTGTAGGGACGAAGCCATGGGTAGCACAAGCACCCAAAGCTACGTAACTTAGTGTAATTTGGAATATGTCCAAATAGCTTGAGGAAGGGAGATATGTTAAATACATACGCACACATGTAGTTAAAATAAGAGTAGTTTGTTGTAGTTAATTTACCAACATACGCAGACATGTAGTTAATTTAGTTTGTTGTACTTAAAAAAAAACTACCAACATATACCAACTTGTAGTTATAACTTGTGGACTTGTGGTGGTGAATTTAGTTTGTTGTCAGACATTTATGTAAGTCTCGTAAGACTGTTATGAATGAGTTTGTAAGAGTGTTTAATTTTTTAGTACAATATATGTCGTAGATAATTTTGTACGTGATAAAAAATACCGGCGAAATTTGAAATTTGGAAGAAATGAAGAATGTAGGACAAAATAAAATAAAATGGTGAGACCCGCGGGTAGACCCGGACCCGGCGGGTCTGGATCCGGGTCTTAAAATTTTGGACCCGGTCGGGTCCGGATCTAGGGTAATTTTGACGGGTCCGGGTCCGGATCCTAGTGGACCCGGTCCAGATCCGGTCCATTGTCATCTCTATTTACAAGCCTAAAGATGACCTGCCACCAGCAATTCCAATGCAAAAAACTGCAGAACCGGAGGTTGTTATCTCCTCTATCCTTATTGACTCTGAAGGCTTTACCACTGTAATTAAAGGAAGCAATCCTACTTCTCCAAAAGTACCTCATTCAGATATTCCGAATTCAAACAAATTTACACCACTAGAGAACATGAGAAGCGAAGAGGCGGATGTAACCCTGGGGGAAGAGCCTCCAGGGGCCAGTGAACATCCATGAAAATCATCACTTGGAACATTAGGGGCATGAATGAGCCCCTAAAGCAACATGAGGTTTTAAGCCTCATGTTGGCAAATAAGGTCGATATTATGGCCATCGTTGAGACGAGAGTCAAAGAGAAAAATTACAAAAAAATATGGAGGAAAAAGTTTGCTAATTATCATGGGTTTGGTAATTATAATAGTCATAAGAATGGTAGAATTTGGGTTTGCTGGAAACCTCAAACTACTGTTTTGGAAATTTTAGAAGAGGATGCTCAATATGTACACTGTAAATTTAGGTTTCTCCCCCTAAATCAGGAAGGCCTTTTTACTGCTGTATATGGGTTTAATGATGCTCAAGCTAGAACTTCACTCTGGAATTTTCTGAGAAGTTGCAAGCCTGCACTTCCTTGGATTTGTAGCGGTGATTTTAATGTGACCCTCTCTTCTCTCGAACGGATCACACATAGTACGATCAATTATACTGATATTGCTGCTTTCACTGATTGTGTCAGTGATGCTTTGCTAAAAGACATTCCTAGCACTGGTGCAAGTTTCACGTGGTGCAATCACCAGAAAGATGATGATATTGTTTGGGCACGCCTGGACAGGGCCATGGGAAGCCCGGAGTGGTTCCATTCCTTTCCTAGTAGATTCTGCCAGGTGGCGGAACCCGGAGTCTCGGATCATTCGCCTCTGATTATATCTATTCCTTTTAATGTTGAGAAATTTGCTCGGCCGTTCAAATTCTTAAATTGTTGGGATGACCACCCTCAGTTTCAGACATTGGTCGAGACTGAATGGAAGACGTGGGAGGAAGGTGTCCCAATGTATAGATTTATTTGCAAGACAAAGATAATCAAGCTAGCTTTGAAAAAATTGCATCATCAACATTACTCTCAGTTAACTTTAAGGGTAAAGAATCTTAAAACCCAGCTTACTACATGTCAGAACGATCTAATGCAAGATCCCACCAATGGTCCCCTGCTTGATTTATAAAAACTCCTTCGCCAAGATTATCTACACTACAGAGCGGCTGAACTTTCTGCGTTAGCACAAAGGGTAAAAGTTAAACACATTGAATTAAACGACGATAATACATCATATTTTTATGCTCATCTTAATGCTAGAAAATCTGCAAGTTATATTGGTTCTATTAAGGATATCAATGGAGTAATACATACAACACAAGGGGGTATACGAGCAGCATTTCTTGAGTACTACTCTGATCTGCTGGGTTCTAGCGCTACTGTGTCTGACATCAATTCTAATTTGTTTACTGTGGATAACACCCTTCCCTCTGCAGCTATTGCCAGCCTCACGAATGCAGAAATTAAAGATGCCCTCTTTGCAATTGACCCTATGAAAAGCCCCGGACCAGATGGGTATTCCTCGGGATTTTACAAGAAGGCTTGGAACATTATCTCTTCTGATTTCACTGCTGCTGTACTTGATTTCTTCCAAACTGGAAAAATGCTCGGTGAAGTGAACTCGACACTCATCAACTTAATTCCAAAAATTGCAGTCCCTGAGTCAGTAATGGACTTTCGTCCTATATCTTGCTGTACCACGATATATAAAACTATTAGCAAAATTATTGCAAACAGGCTAAGTCCTGTTCTGCACCACGTCATTGGAGTAGAACAATCTGCTTTCATACCTGGGAGGAACATTTTTGACAATATCCTCACATCCCAGGAGTTGATTAAGAATTACAGCAGAGCTCGTATTTCTCCCCGTTGCACTATAAAAGTGGATATTAGAAAGGCCTTCGACTCTGTTAATTGGAGCTTCCTCGAGCAATCCCTCAAATTCCTTGGATTACCTGTGCAATTTGTCCACTGGATTATGCAGTGTCTTCGCTCAACGAAATTCACTTTGAAAATAAATGGAATGTCATGCGGTTTTTTCCATGGAAAGCGAGGATTACGACAAGGTGACCCACTCTCGCCACTTCTATTCATCCTTTGTATGGAAATCCTCTCTCGAATGCTTCGTCGAAGTACTAAGGATAATAATTTTTCTTTCCATCCCAAGTGTTCCCGACTCCAGTTAAACCACTTGATTTTTGCTGACGGCTTGCTTATTTTCACAAGAAGCGATGTACCTTCCGTCATGTCCGTTGCCAATTGTTTGAAACAGTTTGCTTCCTGATAACTCCGTTATTGACCGCATTTTTACACCTTTTAGACGTTTATTTAGCCTCGATTTATCGCACTTTCATAGGCATTTTGGCCCATCTCGTCTATCTTTTGTGTTACACGGGTTTTTGTGTTTTCCCTTTGCTTTTAGGCGTTTTCGTGTCGAAAGCGGTGAAACCCGAGCATGTCCGAGCAAAAGGAAACTCATGGACCGAGTTCAAGCCCAAAAGAACACCGTGCACATCTCCAGATTTACAATTTCCTCGTTTCTCGACCCGATTTTATGTAACCTAATGATGACATATAAATAGCCTAATTCTAATTGTGCCAAAAAGCTTACATTATTATTCTAGTTCTAGTTTTGAATTCTTAGGGTTTTCTAGAGAGAGAAGTTGTATTTATTGAAGATTTGGTTCCAAGATTGAAGCTTTTATGATTATTATTATTTCTTCTTCTTCTTAAGTGGGTAATTTTACTTCTTCCTTTGCTTTAATTTTATTTTGTTATCTTTTCATTTTCTTAGTTCACCTTAGTAGTTTGCAATTGATTAGTTTTGTTTGTTTGCTCCTTCTCCCCCTTTGTTCATGTTCTTCATGTTAGAACTAGAAATTCCCAATTTTCTATCATACCCAATTTGACCATTTTTGTTATTTGTTTCATTTTGTTAGTTCACCTTAGTTCATCTTCATGTTTGTTTGTGTTGCTAGTTCTCCATTGTTGTAGTTTCCTTCTTTTTGTTTATTTCCCTTTTTATTTGTTCTTCCAATTAAAATTTCCCAAATTAGCCATTCTTGCATGATTAGTACTAGTAAAATTCAATTATTAAGTATGTTCATAGTTAAAGATTCCACCTTTACTCTTAATTTTACTAGTTTAGCCATGGTTAGTGAGTAGTCACCCACTAGGGGTCGATGAAGCCTAAATTCGCCTAAATTGTGCCCCTTGTATGTTTTGTATTGATTGAATTGGGTGATTGGGTGAAGTGGTGTTAAGGATTTTGGATTAACTTGGTTTAGGGGTTTGAGACGGTCCTAATCCCTTGGTCATTGATGGGAGTCGATTAGGATGGGTAACCGGTTTGACCCCTCTATCTTGCCTTAATTACCGTACTAGATCGAACACGGGAGTGATGTCTAGCGTGGTATCCTTCACACTAGTGTACGTACCTTTTTTACTTGAGTCGGTTTGGGGTTTATCACGGGAGTGACCCTCGGATTTGACTTAGGGATTCTGTCTTACGAACCCGGGAGGGAGGTAAACGGGAAATTAAGCCGGACACGAACCCGGGAGGGAGGTGGCCGACCTAGACGCATACAACTTCGCCCTTGATCTCGATTCCTTCGATACTCGATATACCTTGGTGCGATTTAGGTGAATTGAAGTGACATCGTTCCCTAGTCCTTTTTATTCTTGATCAATCGTTACTACTTTAGTCATCTTAGTTTATTTTAGCTTTAATTTTCTTTTAGTCATTCTCCATCTTAGTTATCACTTATTCATTTAGTTTTAGTCTACCATCAATCACTTCTATCGACTTAGATAAACATTTAGGGTAAATACAACTAGGCATCACTTTGCTCCTTGTGGGATCGACCCTCTATTGTGCTACGATTACATCGTACGCTTGCGAGGTATTAAAACTCCAACACTTCCATATCTGGGTTGCAGGCTAATCCACAAAAGACGGCTATAAATTTTGGAGGGACGAAGAGGGACATTATACAACAGATACTTGATGCTTGTGGATACTCTGAAGGACACTTTCCTTTTAAGTATCTGGGATTGCCCCTAAACACATCTAGGATAAATATTCATATGTATCATTTCCTTATTGAGAAAATTAAGACTAAACTGGATGGTTGGGCGAACAATCTGCTTTCTTATGCGGGGAAAGTACAAATTATAAATTCTGTCATTTTCGGAATGCATCAGTATTGGGCGACCTGTTTGTTGTTGCCTAAGTCTATTATTAAAGCCATCCAGAAACTTTGCAGGGAATTTCTTTGGGGTAAAACAGGACGAGACATGATCTGGAAGAGTTGGAACACTTGTTGTATGCCCAAGAATGAGGGTGGTTTTGACATTAAAGAGATACTAAGCTGGAATAAATGTTTGATGCTGAAGTGGATATGGAAAATTGAATACGCTAAGGTGGATGTTTGGAGTCAGTGGACAACTAAATACCACCTTAATAGAAGCTCTATATGGGAGGTCGTGGAGAAAGCAAACGATAGCATTTGCTGGAAACACATCCTTCGGGCACGGGATGAACTTGTTGCAATTTTCGGCAGTACCGATATAGTGCGAGCAATGTTCCAGCATCATACAACGGGGGGAAAACTGCAGCTAAGGCCTTTCTACGATCTATTTAGGCAAAAAGGAAGTCGGGTAAAATGGGTTAAACTGGTATGGGATAGGATTAACGTTCCTAAACATGCTTTTATATCCACTCTAGCCTTGGAAAACTCCCTTGCAACAGTGGATAACCTCCAACGACGGGGGATACAATGTGCTAATCGATGCGTACTTCGTGGGATAGCTGTTGATTCTAGCGCGCAACTTTTCTTTGAGTGCTCACTCTCTCAGACTGTTTGGAGGGGAGTACAAAGCTGGCAAGGTATGAATGCTTCTTCGACTCTATATGCGCTCTTACGATGGTTCTCTCACTGTAATAGGGGCAAGAGTATACGGAAGCGAATTAGAAAATGTGCCTTTACTGCTACAGTCTATGAGTTATGGAAAGAACGCAATGTGAGGATTTTTCAGGGTCATTGTAGAGCGGATACTGCGCTTGTCCGGGCTATTAAATATAATGTTAGTGTAAGAGGTATGCATACTAGTGACAAAGCTAAGCAACAATTTGTTATTGATATGCTTATGGGTTAAACTTTGTTTGAGTTAGCTAATATGTTATGATTGTATGTTTCTTTTTGGAATTTTATTGAATGAGAATCATTTCCAAAAAAAAAAAAAGATAAAATAAGTTGTATTAAAATGAATATTAGTAATATAATATATTTATTTAATTATAAATCCAAATATAATATTTAGATATAAATATTTTATTTAATTTTAATAAATTCTTACTAGCCGAACGAGTCGGGTAGGGTTTCGATCCCAAATTAACGAGTTATTTTGGGTTCTGTCATCAAGTTGTGGGTCTAAAAAATCAAAAATGAGTTTATGACCATATAAGGAGGAGGGGTCGATTTCTTTTTTTATTAACTAATCTTTGAGATAGTATGTAGCCATGTTCCTTTCATTTTTTTTAGTTAATCAGTATGATAATGCATATACATAGTGCGCGTTTGATTAAAATAATCCACCGATATATTGATGAAATAGGGCAATAAATAAAAATCGGAGGGAGTTCCATGAATACTCTTTTTCTAATACATATTTTATTCGAGTTCATATATGATATATATCTTATTCATAATTTTTAGTCTTATTTCAAATTATATATAACACAATTATAAACTGACCCGTGAATCTTCACGGGTGATAAAACTAATTTAGAGTGAATTGATTGATATTTTTGTGTGCCTTTACTCGTGGTATGTACTGTAGGAGATATTTAGTGTGAAACTCGGTCTTCTGTATTCATTTTTTCTGGCGTGGACAATCTATTTACTTGGACTGTATCTTGTACTCGAGTGCTGTTTTAGGTCGTCGATATTTTAGCCAGGTCGTCGGCACTTTTCAATGTAAAATATGACCATGTCCTTCCCTAATTACATTAGTTAACTAAGTTAATATAGTTTTAGAAATGAAATTATGTTAATGAAACTCGTTGATGAAACCCGACTTAACTAAAATGAGTAGTAAAAACCCGACTTTTACCAAAATGGATCAACAAGCGATTAGTGCACTTTTAATTTTATTTTCTTCCCTTTTGATTATATTTTTTTCTTTAATATGTTAATGTGTATTAGTTTAGCATACAAAACCATTTTTTCTTTTTTTTGGTGTCTGGGGATCCCTGGGCGCCAGTTATTAAAAGAAATTGAAATATTAACAAATAATTGTCATACTTAAATAACATCAATGAAATTCTTTCTATAATTAACATCTTAACGTGTGTCCACTGAGTACGCGTCAGAAAAACGTAATGATAATCGTATTATACAATTCACATTCATTGACTTAAATGGAATACAATTCTCATTCATTGACTTAAATAGAATATCTATATCTATGATTTTTTTCTTGTAAAGTCATTATATCATAATTATAATCGAGTTTTTATCTATATATTTATCACTTACCTAATGCATTTATCACTCACACGATAGCGTTAATGCATTGCTTTGCCTAAAAATATTGGAGTAATATGATACTCCCTTCCATCCATTTATCAATTTTTTCATATGACGTTTTACATTACGATATCCGTTTAATTTGTTTTCGTTCTTCCATAAATGTTTATATCGTGACTCGGGTGTTGTTATTTTGAATGTTTGGAATTATTATGATACGAAAATGTTAATAAAACGTTAGAAATTTTCTAAAAAGATTCCCGAGTTATATTGAGACACGTCTCTCAAAAACCGTAAAAACTACAAAAACCGTAATCTTAAATTAGTTGGGAAATAATAATTATATTAATTAAGAAAATTAATTAATATCATTAATCATAACTACATAAGGGCACAAAGGTAAATTCTCGTATAAAGCGCCGACGACCTAATGTTTTGTCTAGGACACGCGTGAGAACATTCTGAACACCTAGAAAATCGTGTCTGGATTTTTTTTAAAGTGAAAAACATTTTGGAGATGGGCCCGTGATTTTTTTGACACGGTCCAAGCAAATTTTGGGGGGAAAATCCGGGCTCTTTTCAATTTAAAGATCTCTGTTTCTCAACCAAATTCACCCCTCTTCTCCCATGCTATCAAGTCTCAACAACTTTCCTCTGCACTTTCCCAGGCCCACCGCCAGTCTCCGACGCCACCGCCAATCCCCGACGCCGACAGCCGCTGTATTTTTCTAGGGTTTGTTTTATTTTTATTCTTCATTTCGATTTCTAGTGTTTATTTGTTCTTCATTTCGATTTCTAGGGTTTGATCTTCTAGTCTTTAATCGACATTGTTTGTTCAACATCATCATTAATTCGATTTCTAGGGTTTGACAGCATTAGTAATTCGATTTATAGGGTTTGATAGCAATATAGCATTAGTAATTCGATTTCTAGGATTTAATTAATTAATTTATTTTTAAAACAAAATTATGTATAATAATCAATATTCAATACTCCCTCCGTTCCAACCATTAGTATGCATTTGCTTTATCACGGACATCAATGCACATTTTCGTCTATATCTTTAGTTACGTATTACTAAAAGTTACTCCCTCCGTAACAACCATTTGTATACATTTGGTTTATGCACGTATGTCGATACTCATTTTCTTTTGTTTATATCTTTAGTTACGTATTACTAAGAGTTATAAAAATTTGATATTCATAATGTATTCGATAAGATCATTTAAACAAGACCTCACATGAATATATTTTATCTTATACTCCCTCCGTTCCAATGAATTGTTTGCCTTTGTTTTTGGCACCAAGGGAAATAGATCCAATTAGTATGTGACATGTGGAGCCAATGATCAAATTACATATAAAAAACATTCCTAAAATAGAAAGGCAAACAATTCATTGAGACACCCCAATATGGAATAGGCAAACAATTCATTGGGACGGGGTGAGTATATTAGAAGTTATATCGAAAATTCATCGTACTTATAAATAGTGTCAAAAAATCAAATGTATACAATTCGTTGGAACGGAGGTTTTATATATTAATAAAACAGTAACTTTTTGAGTGATATGATTGGTCGAAATTTTTTAATATATTTTTTGAGTTAAATAAAGAAGATAAAAATTTGAAAAAAAAAAATCCTACTCCAACTTAGACTCGATTTTTAAAAAAAATATATATTTTAATTTAAATAAAGAATATAGTCATTTTTGTAGGGAAAAAAATAATCCTATTCCATTTAAGACTAAAAAGATTTAGGTATCACTTGTAATAGGTCACAGGTTCGAATACCCTCCTGTCATCTCATATATTGTAATGCAATTAAGTACGTGATTTATTGAACACCTAGTATAACTAGGTCGGATTATTTCCATTATAATTAGTGTACGGTTACTTGTACTTTTTCAAGTTTAGGGTTCCATAATTTAATTTCACTTTGCATTATTGGTATACTTAGATCATAGAGCATGATAAATATGAGTATTAATAATTTTGTAAAATGAGGTGAAAAATTTCACTCAATATGTAGGCAAATGATCACAGGCAGCCTAAGGGTTATATTTAATGTTTCAAAAGATGAAATAAAAATTTAAATAAAACATATTAAAAACATCAACATACGAGTAAATTTGTTGTACATTTCTTCCTTACTTTTATTTTAGGAAATATACTTGCTTAATTCTTGATCACAATCCTAAGAGATACGAGTATATATTTAATATCACTCTAATATAATACGTACATATACTTGGTATTTTAGTATCTATTTTTGCGTTTAATAAAGCGAGAAATTTCATAAATTGAGATCAAATCATCGTAACATAATTTAAAAAGTTTTAAATATAGTGGCTACGTCTTACGGGATTGGGACCAATTAATTAAGGATTTTGTTTGAAGTTAGGAAATAAAGTCGTGGTCCAATTAATAGTAGGTTAATATAAAAAGGTGGGCCGTTTTGCCTTGAGCTCATATGTTTGAATATGTAGGTTTACCAAACATTGGTAATCGCCTCTGTATATATTTTAATTAATAAACTATAATTAATTAATTAATTAAGAAATACATGTAGAGGATGATAACATATGTTAAGATGTAGTTGGACAAATTGTCCCCTTAATTGCATGCACACGCCTACATCTTTACGTCAACACATTCGTCATCTTCTCCTACGTCCTAACTTGGTCATCTCAACTCAAGTGTTAAGGATTCATTTACTTCGGTTTAAGAGGGTAAGGGTTTGATTCTTATTTATTATTCGTATGTAGTGTTCTCTTCTCTAAACAAAAAAAAGTTTTAAGTTGGTAATAAAATTTATTTTATAATTTTATACTCTGTAATTTTATAAATTATTCAAATTAAATTTTATAGTACATTTTCACATGATATGTTGTTTACGAAACATGACTTTAGTATACTATTGTACTAGATTAAAGTTCGTGCGTTGCACATGTTAGTTGACTTAATTACATTGATGATGTACATTCGTTAAATAAGAAACTTAATCAAACTATGTCATTACAATAAATAAGATGATCACATGATATTATTAATAAGAGCTTATTTTAAAACTCAAAAGAACACATGATTGCTCTTATTTAAAATATAAAGAACACATGATAATCATCGTACCTTATTTTAATTGTTTCAATGTGGGATAATTTTAATTTTGTAGTCTTATTAAGATTTTTTTTAACTCAAAATATTGTTGGCTGATGTCTAAGGAAAAAATTATAATTAGTCTTTTGTGTATAGTCTTAAGAACCTTTTTAAGACTCAAAAGATTTTTATTTGATAAAACTTTATAATTTTTCGGATGTGGGATAGTTTTACTTAAATTTCACATTATTATAATTTTTCGGATGTGAGATTATTTTAGTTAAGTTTGTAGTCTTATTAAGAGACTTTTTAAGACTTAGAATTTTTTATTGGTATTTAAGAACGAATGATTAGTCTTATTTATACTATAAAGTTTCATCACCTTATGTGAGATTATTTTTATTTAACTTTGTAGTCTTATTAAGAGAGTTAAATGTTTTTTTTATTGATATTTAAGAACGAATGATTTGTCTTATTTATAATATAGAATTCATCAACTTATCATAACTTTTCGAGGTGGGATGATTTATTTAAGTTTATAGTCTTTCATCAGCTCGTCAATTTTTTTTCGACGATGTGAGATAATTTACTTAAGCTTATAGCCTTAAAAGTTCCTTTTAAGTTTTGATTATAATACGAAGTATAGAATTTCATCACAATTTTCAATGTGGGTTGATTTTAAGTTTGTAGTCTTCTATAATAAAAGCTTTTTTAAGATTCAAAAGTTTTTTTGTCGGTATTTAACTCATAGGGTTGTATTTAAGCATTTAAAATATTCCACTTTTAGTATAAACATATGGATTGTCTTATTATATACTTTGGATGAATGATTACTCTTATTTATATAATAATAAAATTCACCTTATTATAATTTTTTGATGTGGGATAATTTTACTTAAATTTATTTAAGTTTAGATATAGTCTAATTAAGAACTTTTATTCATAGACGAATAATTACACTTATTTATAATATATAGAATTCCATCAATCCATCTTCATTTTTCGATGCGAGATAATTATACTTTAACTATATAATCTTAGTCCTAGAATTTTTTTTGTCTCAAAAGATTGTTGGTTAATATCTAAGAACGAAAGATTACATAGAATTCTATCATCTCGTTAAAAACTTTTTTTTAGGACGAATGATTAATCTTATTTATAATATAGAATTTAATCAAAAAGGAGGGTATAATTTTTTCGATGTGGAATAAATTTAACTAAAATTTGTAGTCTTATTTATAATATAGAATCATTACCGTAACTTATTTTAATTGTTTCGATGTGGGATAATTTTAAGTTTGTAGTCTCATTAAGACCCTTTATAAACTCAAGACTACACAAATTCATGACTTCATCATAATTTAAAAAACAATGACATAGAATTCTATCATAGTTTTTTTTAAAAAACAAAAGTTTTTTTGTTGGTTGATATTTAAAAACGATGATTACTCTTCTTTAGTACAAATTCATAAGCTCATCATAATTTTTCGATGTGGGAGAATTTATTTATAATATAGAATTTCATCACCTTATTATAATTTTTTTATTCAAGTGTATAGTCTTGACAACTTTTTGAAGACTCAAAAGATTTATGTTTGATGAAACTTTATAATTTTTCAAATGTGAGATAATTTTAATTAAGATTTTTATCCAATAATTGTAAAACATCACATTAATATAATAGATTAAATATATATTGTAATAATCAAAAGATTCTCTAATTGATTTTTTATTTATTTATGATACTTTCCTAATTTGAAGTATGATTGAACGGACCAATAAGATCGCTCGAAAAAAGCCTAATATATATATATATATATATATATATATATATATATTGATTATGGAGTATTAGATTAGTGTTATCATATAAAACAGTATTATAAAATATTCAGTACTCCGTAATTTGGTTGTCGACGGAATGATTGTTGGTGTTGTGGAGTATTTTGTTTCCATGCATGGGTCAAGATTCAAGAGTGTAGTTGGGATTTGGCAAGTGTTTATTACGAAAATGTTTGGTTGATTTGTAGTCTTGTAGTCTTGTAGTCTTGTAGAGTTACAGTAACTCCAATAATGCTTAAAGCCTCCCAAATCTAAATTATCAATAATACTGTATTAAACTCCTCATTGGAAAAATATACTGTATTAATAATCAAAATTTAGAACATATTGGTTGCAGCTTAATTTTAGTTTGTTTCAGTTTAGTTTAATTTCTATAAATTTAGTTCGATACTTATAATTTCAGCCCCATAAATTAGAAAATAATAAAAATAAGTATTATTTAATAGCAATAATACTGACTATTAAGCTTATTCCAATAATAATACCAACTAGTTGGAAAGCCCGTGCGATGCACGGACTGATTTTTAATGACATTGATAATGACACGTAGTTGTATGATTGTATAAATTGGTGAGATTACGTACGCAACAGGGAAAAGTAAGTCGAAGATAAGAGTATGCCTAATAGTAAAGTAATATTACCCACAAACGTGAATTTGCTTCTAAAGAGGTAATATCTGCGGTAATGTCAAATAAAATCATAGGCGTGCATTGTAGTTAGAAAGACAATTTAAAGTACTACGTTTCATGTGTATTAGTAAAAACGAATGATTTCACTTATAATTATGATATACGGAGTACTACGTAAAATTTATCACCTCATCATAATTTTTCGATTTAGATAAATCTACTCAAGTTTGAGTATAACCTAAAGAACACTTTTTAGAATTTAAAAAATTTCTAATTGATATCGAAATACAAATGGTTATTTTTATTTATATAATAGAATTTCATCATTTATTAAGGAGTATAATTTTTCGATGTGGGATAATTTTATTTGAATTTGTAGTCTAATATTTTTGGTTGATATCTCTGAAGATGAATGATTACTTTTATTTGTGTAATAAATTTTCATTACCTCATTATAGTTTATTGATGTGAGATAATTTTGGTTCAATTTTATTATATACTCTCTCCATTCATATCCAATATTCTCACTTCTATTTTTGACACTATTCAGAAATAAAGAAAATCTTCAATATTCTTGACAATTTATAAGGGTGAATATAGTCACCTCACTTCTATTTTTGACACTATTCAGAAATAAAGAAAATCTTCAATATTCTTGACAATTTATAAGGGTGAATATAGTCGAACATTAAAACTTACTCGAACATTTTTTTGAGCAAAAAATACAATACTTATGAGACTCAATTAATTTTTTCGATGTGGGATAATTTACCGTTTTATATATATGTAAACAACAAAATTATCGTAATTTTATATTTTTATATTTTCTAATATTGATTAGAGGGTGAATAAATAAATACTTGTAAATATTAAAAAAAATTGTCAAATAGAAATGACTACACGTTCCACGTAGTTTCTGTTAAATTTTTGTAGTATTTTGAGATGATAATTGACTGTTTATATAGTGATAATTTTTTAAATCTTGGTGCAGTAACATTGTTTTTTTCTATAAGAATCTAATATCGCTTAAATTTGAGGTGGAGTTGGATTAACTTATCCTATACAAATCCATATATTCTTATTTAAGTTAAAACATATATTAAACTTTTAATTAAGTAATTTAAAAAACTTGAACCAGTCAAATCGCTCGAAAAATCGTTCCTGCTTTATTAATATATATTGATTGAATATTGATTACAATTAATCCCAGAATAATACATCGAATTGTAATATTTTAATGATAATGGTACAGTTACATAAGTTACATATGTTACCTGCAACAGTAGGTAATCTTCCTGAAAAGTAACCTGCTACTTCAATCTATTCAATCCACACCCACCCCTCTTTACCCTCCTTCTTCATCTCTCTCTCCTACTTAAATCTTTATCATCAATGACAACTCTGCAATTTTTTTTAAAAAAAGTCTTGATTTCCATTACCGTACCCTCCTCTCCTCATTAAATCTAATAATGGACTCTCTATCAAGACATAAACATAAACTTCATTAATTAAAAAAAGGACATACAGAGCATTATCCAATGTGATCATCAATCAAACCATCGAAATTAATTATCGCCCCATCTCTGATTCTCTGTCTCCTTCAACTCCCAGCTACTCTCTTTTTGATTTTAAACATTGCTAATTTGTTTTATTTTGTACAAATTTGGGTTTTGGTTTCAATTAGGATTTTCTTTTTCTGGGTTCGTATTTATTCGATTACCGTTTCGATTATGATTTCTGGGTCCAATTCGGAACTTGATTCACTTCTAATTTCCAATTTTAGCACAACTCACTTGGTCAATCAAATACTAATTTATCTTTCTGCAAATTTCGACAATTTGGGGTTTTGTTTTAATTAGGATTATTTTCTGGGTTTATATTTATTCGATTAGTGTTTCGATTATGGTTTCTGGATCCAATTCGAGAGGTTATGTTTATGTTTTAATAAGCATTCCACTAAGTTTTGTGAAATCTGTTTTGTCATTCACAACTGTTGTACCATACAAGATTTCTTCCTTTTAGGAGAGTGATAAGTAAATGGAGAATGAAGTAAATGATAATGGTGACAGTAGAAATTAAATTAGGCACTTAAGGGGTAGGTGGACCGGTTATTTAGGTAACCGGTCCACTATACGATTATCTTTAGAATACTTCAATTCAATGTATTATTCTGAGATTAACTGTAATTGGTATTATTATTGAAATACGTCCAATAGTCAGTATTATTGCTATTAAATAACCCTAAAAATAAACCCAGTAGTTATTATTGTCTGAATTATTTATTCCACATGTTCCATATTATAAGTCGTTTTAGAAAGAAAAGAAAAAAATGTCGTTTTACCATTTAGGCATTTCATGTACATACTAAATGGTCATTGCATTTTGAAAATAATAATGAAAATATCAAGTGCATTAAGATGGGCTGAGTAGTTGGAGGCCCGTTTTATGACTAATTTCAGTTAGGCCCACTTTACAAATCTAGTGATAGTCAAGGTCAAACCAATACAATGTGCTTCTTTCACTCCTTTTATTATTATTGTTATTATTATTATTATTATTATTATTTTTAAACCAGAGCTTGCATTAATAACGAAACAAATTAAAAGAAGTGGATAGCCGAGATATTGGACACCCACTCCCTTAGCAATAGCGAAACTAAGTCTAGTGAAAATAAAAGCAGCTGCGCGAGCCCCGCATCCTGAGCAATAGAGAACTTCTGAATCCGCTTGAGCAACGCAACAACCTCTGCATCAAGCTCCCCAAGTGAAGAGAAGGAGAAAGGTAGGAACCCATAACCAATCTTGGTGCACAAATCTTATGATCCTTAATCTCGTAAGACTATAAAATTAAGTAAAATTATCCCACATCGAAGACTATAAAATTAAGTAAAATTATCCCACATTGAAAAATTATGATGGGCTGATATGAATTCTATATTATAAATAAGAGTAATCATTCGTCCATAGATAGTAACCAAACATCTTTTGAGTCTTAGAAAAACTCTATCTCACATCAAAAAATTATATAATAGGAGGATGAATTTTCATTATATAATTCGTCTCTAAATATCGACAAAAATTAAAGAGCTTTTAAGATTATAACTTAGATATTTCTCCCTTCTATAATTTGTAATTATAGGTAAAAAGTGAGGTTAATATAGTAAAAAGTTGGACCAAATAAAAAATATTTGCGATGGGAAGAACATAAAAAGAAATAGTAAATACTACGAAGTATAATTGTATCACATTGAAAGATTATTATAAGGGATATCCTATGATTATAAATTGAAGCCATTATTGGTTCTTAGATATCAACTATCAACCCAAATATTCTCTTAAAGAGAGATATTACGGGTTTTAAATACAATGTACGTGTATAATTTAATTTGACGTTTACCGCATATATGACCTCCCAAAAAACACATTAACAATATTACTTTACGATTAGATATTCTCTGACCTTCGACTTACTTTCTACTTTCTACTTTCTACTTACAACTATGTGATTTAAGATGTAGGAAAAATCTGATTTGTGTTGTTGAAGAGCAGTTTATGGAAATATGTTTAGGCTCAAAAAATAAACTCCCAACTCGATGAAATTAAAAAGATAATGAATAATTTATTACACTGTTGCTGCTGGCTGATGTTCAGGTGTTTGATTCGTTCATTCATTCAATGGCCACAACGGCCCTCCGACTCCGAAGAATAGGAATCACAGCGGCAGGCGTAGCAACAGCCGCATCATTCACCCTCACCTTGAGCGCATCTTCGAATGAGAGGCCTACTGCGTTGGGGTCAGTTCAGTCCATGATCGCCGACCCCAAGGCAGTGGTTCCTCCTCGAAAGGCCCACACCTCCACCCTTATGGCCTCCACCAAGGACAATCCCCTTGATCTTCTCATTGTCGGTGGTGGCGCCACCGGTTGCGGAGCTGCTCTTGATGCCGTCACTCGCGGCCTCCGTGTCGCCCTCGTTGAACGCCAGGATTTCTCCTCTGGAACTTCTTCCAGGTCTACTAAGTTGGTCCATGGAGGTTTCTCCTTTCTCCTCCTCCTCCTCCTTTATTTGACTTCATTCATTTTTTTACTTGAAATCTATGCTAACTTCTTTACTTTTTACGATTAAGAAATGTGATATTGAAATTTTGTTAGTAGTACTTGTCGTGTTAGGTAATCCAGCATAGAAAGGAAGTCTGGCTTAAATGGGCTTCGATTTTCACTGTTGGATGGATGTGATTTATTGATTTGAAAATTTATTGGTCATAGAATAGAATTTTAGCGGCTGACATTGTGGGAGCTCATTATTACTGTAGTTTTTATCTACCCTTTGGTGGAGTAATAGTTTTTCACTGCAATGTTTGTCATTTTTGAGAATCAGTAGCTATGATCTAGAATTCTGGTGGATTTTCTTCAGATTAAATCTCTTTTGTAATATTAATAGATTAATAGCTGATATAACAAGTACCACTGAATTTATTAATTTTGAGAGGTCTTCCTTCTATAGTGTTTACCTACCTATATTCCCATGTTTTCTTGAGGGTGCATGATTCATTAGACATTCCAAAGGATCCGATTTTTTCTCCGTCTCCCTATTGATGGAAGGAATTTGTGTTTAGGAGGGGCCAAACAGGTCCCCTTTTTCCTATTTTATGTCAAAGGAATTAGAATTCCTTGTAATGGTCTTCTTTGTCAAAAACTATTGAAGCAACTTTTTTCAGCATTCCGCGCTTTATGTTTTGTATCAGTTGTTATCATTATTCTCTCTCTGCTTCTCTGCGGAGTGTGGTGCTCCTTTTTTGGTGAAGAGATTCACACCTCAGCTCACTATATGTTCATTGACGCTAGTTGAATGCAAGTGCTTTTTGTTGTCATCTTATTGTGTCCAATGCAGTTCACCAAATCTGGTTGCGTCCAATGCCGTTTATTTCACTTTTGTGTGTCCAATGCCACTCAGTTGGCCTAATGTGGGTCATAATAATGGGTGCAAACATTCAAAGTACATACAAATTCATTTAAATGAGGCAATCTTCTATTTTTAAATTTTACTGAAGATTTTTTTGTGTTGCCTAGTCTCACTTTTGTGTGTTTCTTTGCTTGTAATTGCCTCCCTATTTTTTAATCATAATATTATATTTTTTTAGCAAAAACAATTGAAGTAACTTGTTTCGAACTTTCGACGTCATGTTCTTTACCATCTTTTTAATGGTTATTCACATTCTCGTTGCTTCTCTGTGGAGTATGGTAATCTTTTGCGGTGAAATAGACTCACACCTTAGCTCACTATATGTTCATTGCTACTAGTTGAATGTAAGTGCTTTTTTGTTGTCATCTTGTTGTGTCCAATGCAGTCACCTGATCGAATCTGGTTGTGTCCGTAGCTGCTTCTTTCACTTTTGTGTGTCCACTGCAGCCTGACCTGATGTGGGTGATAACAATGGGTGCAAATAAAAGTACATACAAGTTCATTTAAATGTTAATTGTTTGCTTTTTGAATCTTTATGTCAACCAGGAGTCCGCTATCTGGAAAAGGCTGTGTTTAATGTCGATTATGGACAACTGAAGCTAGTCTTCCATGCACTCAAGGAACGTAAACAAGTGATTGATAATGCTCCTCACCTGTGCCACTCTTTGCCATGCATGACCCCATGTTTTGACTGGTTTGAAGTGGTGTACTACTGGGCGGGTTTGAAGCTATATGATCTGGTTGCAGGGTCGAGATTGCTACATTTATCAAGGTATTACTCAGCACAAGAGTCTATTGAGCTGTTTCCCACTCTTTCTAGAACCGGACAAGGAAAAAGCTTAAAAGGAACTGTAGTGTATTATGATGGGCAAATGAATGACTCGCGACTGAATGTTGACTTGGCATGTACCGCTGCGTTAGCTGGCGCCTCGGTGCTTAACTACGCTGAAGTGATTTCTCTACTTAAAGATGAAACTGGCCGCATAATTGGTGCGCGGATACGTGACAATTTGTCTGGTATGAGTAATATCCTTTTTGACACTATTTCAAAATGTTTTTCTTTTCGTATAATCGCGTTGGTAGTCAATCTCATATAAATTCAAGCATTGATTCCCACTATCAACATAAAATCTTTTTGTATAATGTTAGGATTAAAGTTACTCATTTGCTCTTTCAACAATTGGGCAAATTTTTGTGGATGCATTAAAGAGAGGGTAGTCTAGTCTTTTATAAAGCAATTTTGTGAACAATAGTGGAAACGTATACAAATGAATGCAACTTACCAGAATGGAATATGTATACAATTCATTGGAACGAAGGGAGTAATAGATATTCGTTTATAAGATATATTCATGTAATCTCTGTTTATGCTTAATCAATTACGGAGTATATTGTTGCCAAAAAAAAGAGGAAGAGAGATGACATAAGAGTAAAAGAATCCTTCCTCTTTGTTGTGAATTTTTTTTAAGAGGAAATAAATAAAGAAGATGGACATAATGAAAAATGAGGTTGATAAAAGAGGTGTAGAAATAAGAGGGGAAAAATTAGTCGATGAGAACATCCTTTTGGTTGCGGATCAAGTTGTGGTAAATGTTGCTTGGCCATTTTGTGACTGTTTGAAAATTAGTTGTATTGTTGATTAATAATGAATTCAGATTTTTTTGTTTTTTGTTTTTTTAACACTACTTTACATCATTGTTTACCAGGAGAAGAGTTTGATACATACGCTAAAGTTGTGGTAAATGCTGCTGGACCATTTTGTGACTTTATTCGGAAATTGGCTGATAAGACTACACCAGCCATGATATGTCCTAGCAGTGGAGTGCATATTGTTCTCCCTGATTATTACTCTCCAGAAGGAATGGGATTAATAGTTCCAAAAACAAAAGACGGGCGTGTTGTTTTTATGCTACCATGGCTGGGAAGGACTCTCGCAGGGACCACCGATTCTAATACCATTCTTACAATGTTGCCAGAACCACATGAGGATGAGATTCAATTTATATTAGAAGCCATTTCTGATTATCTTAATGTCAAGGTTAGCACATGTTTTTTCTCTCTAATTTGTTTACCGTAGCACCAACTTTTTGTCGACAATAGTCGAACCAAAACAAAATACTTTTTTATTAGTAGGGGTGATCCGGTAGCAATGCTTGATCAAGGAGGGAGTAGCTCGCTTCTTTCGCTAAAGCTTCCCTATCCGTTTCACTCGTCCCTTTTTGGGTCTCGTCGCTTCGATAAATCACTTGAGCCGAAAACGTAGTATTTTACCTTTGTTCCAATGGAATGGATGAGTGGACTATCAAGTTCATTCTGCCTGAAAGAGAGAGTGAGAGGTCCATTAATAATTATTGTCATGATTTAGTATGTTATCCATTGTAAGACTTTGTTTCCGCTTCATGTTTAAAACAAAACGTTAAGGCTTATTTTGAAACTGGGTTTTAGAAGGCGTCAGGCAACGAGGATTTTTGAGCTACATGTTGAGCTATGCTACTCTTTTCTTTTCTTTTGAGTCATACCCATGGGACCATGTCCGGCAAAACAATTGTGGATATAGGTTGAAAATATATACCTTACATTTCTTAATTTGACCCTTCCCCGAGGAGTGACAATGATGAAGACTTGCATGACAAATATAGAACAAAGGGCTTGAATTTGAAGCACTTAATATCCTTTTAAAAAATAAATAATTTTAAGCAGTATGCTTCAAGCATCTTAGTTTAGGCGTACGGAATTTGTCATTTGGATAAGTACATGTATCAGACAATGGCAGAGTTCTAGTAACATAGGATATAAAAGTGCTATTGGCAAGGCAAATCTTGCTTTTTGTACCTGAGTTATCGACCCAAACATTCATGTATTGGATCCATTCAGGAAAGGGCAAAGATGTGTGCAGTCATGTTATAAAGGGTAGTTTTTCATGTGGTATTTTTACAGGTTTTAAGATGTATAAAGTTTTAATGCTACTCGTAATAATTTTTTCACCAAAGCATCTCTTTTCATTCACAAATGCGTTTATGACTTCCATAAAACTCCAAAACAAAAGTTTTGTCACTGGGAATGTAATATTTCGCTATTAGTGTTTTTTTCTGTGGTTTGTATAATTCTATGATATGCACCATTGAATAAAGGTTTACCTGTACTTGGATTTACTTAGTTCAATTTGTCAGGTACGCCGGACGGATGTTCTCTCTGCATGGAGTGGCATTCGCCCGTTGGCGATGGATCCAAGAGCAAAAAGCACCGAGAGCATATCTCGTGATCATGTTGTTTGTGAAGATTTTCCTGGGCTAGTCACCATCACAGGTGGAAAATGGACAACCTACAGAAGGTACTTTCATTGCTCCGGACTGCTGTCTCTTTTGAGCAGGGAAATTTACAAAGAAAACAGTTGTAAGTAGACCAATTAGTCTTACTTGCACCAACAACAGAAACATTGGGGGGGGGGGGGGGCGTTGTTGCTCTTGGGAACCCCTAAAAAAGAAGATTGCTGGCGAAAGCATTGAAGAAGACATAGGAGGAATAAATGGGTGACACTCTACCTCTGAGTTACATCCTTTCCATGTCTTCTTACCCTTGTGTTGGGGATACGGAGGTTGTTTTTTGCATAACTGCTGCTTCAAAATGATGAAAACTGCAACCAATTTAATAAGCCTTTATCTTTTATTCAATCAGAATAAAAAATTGAAGAATGATGAGTCTTTGGCTCCATCTGAAATGAAAATCTTGTTTGCACCTCCAAGACAATGTGTTAGACAAGCATGCCTAAGTTGGATTTCTATCTAACTCAACACTTGGAATGAAATCTAGTAGAATTTTGTAAATATAACTTCTCAGGCCTTGGCGGAGTCACCATTAATGTCCCTCCCGTGTATTAAACATTAAGGTTTATTTTGTCCTATGTCCCTCATATTCTTTCTCAAAGTAAGACCTACTATTAGTAGCTATTTTACCACCTTGTTTCGTTCTCTATCTAAAATATATTTGCATTATCGGGATCACGGACCATTTTATGTATATTTTGCCTCGGTTTAATAACGAGCGGTATTTTGACCTGCCAAGGTTCTCATAGTACTGATTGCTTATAACGGTTGGTGCAGCATGGCTGAGGATGCTGTTGATGCAGCGATCAAGTCTGGAAAACTGAGTCCAGCTAATAAATGTATAACCGACAACTTGGTACTCTCTGGTGGTTATGGGTGGGATCCTGCTTATTTCACTATTATAGCTCAACAGTATGTCCGAATGAAGAAGACTTATGGCGGAGAAGTTGTTCCTGGTATCATGGACACCGCTGTTGCCAAGCATCTATCTCAAGCGTACGGCACATTGGCTGAGCGTGTGGCATCTATAGCTCAGGTTGAATTGTCGATTTATATTCTGTTGTAGTTTTTTTAACTTTATATATATATTTTTTAATTTGTTTGCAGAGGGGATTGATGAGCTCGTCATGTAAATTAATTCACAGACATCTTGTCTTAAGTTTGCTACTTTACCCTTTGTTTGGATACGATAGCAGGAGAGGGATGAAAGGGATGGGAGGGGAGGGAGCAGTTGAGCAATGTCATTTTGTTTCTAGATCTTTCCTAATTTTGTTCGTAAGACAGAAAACGTGATTGATGTCCATTTGCTTTGTTAGCAGCCATAAACTGTATTGGATGAGTGTTTACTTTTGTATTGTGCCGTTTTTTGGACGAAGGGATGTATAGAGCCAAGGAGGGAAGGAAAGGGAGCGGATGAATTTCATTATCGTAGACTTGTTGACCTGTTGCATTATCTTTCTAGTGGATTTGCATGTGGTTATATGAAAAACGTAAATCATACTGTATAATGATGTTTAAGTTTTGCTTGAATACAGAATGAAGGTTTAGGGAAGCGGCTTGCCCATGGATACCCTTTCCTGGAAGCAGAAGTAGCATACTGTGCTCGATACGAGTATTGCGAGTGTGCAACTGATTTTATTGCTCGAAGATGTCGATTGGCTTTCCTTGACACAGATGCAGCAGGCCGGGCTCTATCTCGTGTCATTGACATTCTAGCAGCTGAACACAAGTGGGACAAATCTAGAAAGGATGATGAGGTTAGGAAGGCTAAGCAATTTCTAAACACGTTCAAGTCATCGAAAAATGCCCAGTTTCATGACGGGAAGCACAAGTAGCAACTCAACGTCTTCGTCAGTTTAGGTGATTTAAAGCTCCGTTGAATCACTCACTAATGCAGCCAGCATCCATATGGAGGCTGAAACTGACACAACTAGGGAGGGAAGCTTGTTTGTTTTGGTAATGCTCGATCCTCGTTCAGGACAATGTCCATCTCTACTGCTTCTAAATAACAAGCCACCCATTTTCAGTATGTTGCGGTGGATGATTAGTACAGGAGACTCTCAGGCGGCGGCTGCTGCTGCGATTCTATTCTTTTATCTGTCAGGTACATGTATCACAGATTTACGGTGTGACCATAATTTGTGACATCATGCCTGACGTATACAGATATACAACATTCATTAATCGAAGGCGTAATTAATACTCCTTTAATATAAGTGTATGTTTCATACAATCACTTGAAACATTCGTTATACAATCAATATCAATATATATATATAAAAACTAGTTTTGTTGCCCGCGATATTCGCGAACCTGTTTAAATAATACGTACAATGTTTTTTTTATTTAAGAAAAAAAGACATGCATATAATTACCGATGATTAAACATTCTTATAAAAATATAATTTTAACATTAAATAAAATTATCGTTGTGTTGTATGCACTCGTATGCAAAAACTTATGTGCATGATGAACTTTAATTCGCATGTTTTGTTCTGAATAAACAAATAACATTATTTATGTGAATATTAATCGTAATACTTCCAAATTCATACTCCCTCTTAGTTTGAGTATTCCTCCCCAATTTTTTTTGGGGGAAAACTAAGGAGGGGTACAGTAATAATAAATGGTGGAGATAAAGTAAGAGAGATAATAGAAAGTGAGGTATGAAGTGTGAAAGGTGGGGTATAAAGTGAAAAAGTGTTTGAGTTTAGGTGTGGAGGAAAAAAAATAAAGAATTGAAGGAAGAATAAAGAATGATTAAAATTATATCCAAAAAAGGAAAGTGGGAAGAAAAGCAAACTAAGCTCAAAAAGAAAAGTGAGAGGAATACTCAAACTAGGAGGAAGTACAATATTATCTCAACGTATACTGTTATAAACGTATGAAATCGAATGGAAGAGAGTAGTGATAACATTGTAGTCTTGTGACGTCATATTATCTACATCTTCATATAATAATATAATAGAGTAATAAATTGTGATTCATCTGTTTTAATTTTCTTGTTAAGAACAATAATCTAATAATATTTTACTGTTATAAATTATGTAGTAACATATCATGACAACTTACGCCACCCAAAATGGCAAAATCCCAAATCTATATGAAAATTGTGTAATTATAATTCTAATATCATAACCTAAGAGTACATTACCTTTATAAATTTGCGAATATTAGATGAATATTCACGTTGATTAACATAATTTTTTTGAGTACTTATGCAAAGTACTTTTAATTTGCAAAACTTATGTTTTATGGGAAAAATATTAATTATGCAAATCTTTGTATTACAACTTTTAAATCTAAATCTAAAAATAATACCCAAAATTTTCTCTGTAACTTCTTGTAGCAAGTTTATGATTCCACTCATATTTTTTCTCATCTATAAAATGATAAATAATAAATCATACCGTGTTAGCATATTATTAACATGACATAAATAAAACATAATTCTCATAAATCTTTGAATAGCATGAAAGTCACAAAAGATTAATTAAGACGAGATTAAAACATACCTCATTACGGAATAAGTCGAAATCTAATACGAACAATATTAGATCTCTATAAAACATCTTCATAAACAATAAGACGACTTGGAATAAAATAATAATAATAATAATAATAATAATAATAATACGTCTTCATATGATCTTCAAATAATAAAATAATAGGTCGGTTTCTCTCCCTTGTCCCATAACGTAATAAGTGTGTTGTTCTCCTATTCATTATTCACGCATTACGTTTTCATTCATCATATGAAGTTTTTGATGGGGAAGACTTCATTATATAGGCAGACAGAGAACCGGTTTCTATTAGGGTTTTAGATTACGGTAATCTCGACCTTCCATCAAGGTTGAGTAAATATGGAAAAACTCCTTATTTAGTCCGATATTATTGTGATAGCATATCTCTATAAGATCCCGATTTCCAATAAGACCATAATTATGAGGAAGAAATATTACCATAATAATAAGGAAGATATATTACATATCCCGTAATATTATTAATGCATAAAATATTCTTACAGTCTCTCACTTGGTCGATTTGAACATCTGTAATGTTCGTTAGAGAATATATAAGTTGCGCATCATATGCTAAAACATATATTTTAAATCGGTGTTCATAACTACCTTGACTAATTCAATCATTAAAGAGAGTCATGGCGTGCACATGTCCAGGCCCGGCCCTGGGGGTAGTCCAGGGGGGCGGGCGCCTAGGGCCCAAGGGGAAAGGGGGCCCAATGCAAGAAGAAGGAAAAAAAACTAAAATGAAACTAGTTTTACGCTATATTGGGATTGAGATTCTGGAAAGTGGGAAAGAATTGAAAAAGACAACTCACTGTTTCACAATTACCCAAAATCCAAAAGTAACGTTAATTCCTCACCCAAATTGAGTAACATTATTAATTACAGAGGAGTGTAGAAATCAACCAATTTCTGAATCTTCACCTTCTTCACCTTCCCTCAAAATTTCCAACTCCAAATCATATAGAGACTAATAGAGTATGTAGGGTTCTTAAAAATCAGAAAATTTCTATGATCAAGATATATACTCATCGCCTTACTATGTTTCATCCATCATCATTTGTCAAAATAAAAAATCTCAGGCGTTGTTGCCGTCGATCCATAGTGTTCCGTCGTCAGTCATAGGGCTCGACACTCGCCGTCACCCTAATCTCGTCGCCTCCTGCCTCTACTACTACAGTGTCCTAATTCTTTATTTGTTCTTCCCGTTCTCATTAATTCTTTAACTTTTGGGTGAATTTTAGTTGTCTTGTTGTATTGTTAGATGTTAATTTGTTGCAGGTTTGATTTTCTGATTTCGGTAATTAGTACGGAGTATTATGGTTATGAATTTATGATTTCCAAATTTAATTTGCAGTTGTCACTTGTGTTTATGACTTTGGAATTATTGATTTGTGTTTATCGTTTTGGAAATATGATTTTGCTACTGATTCAGTCGATTAATTAGGAATCATGTAAGTAGTTGTTCATAGTTTAATACTCCAAATATATACGATTGTTGAGTTTACGATTCTTTGTGGTTCGATTTGTGTTTGCAATGAAAGAAATATTTTCTTTGGCTAGATTTAACTAGAACAAACAATGACAAAAAAAATTTAACTTCAATTTTTAAAGGGCCCCATTTGAATAGTTTGCCTAGGGCCTCCGAAAATTCAGGACCGGCCCTGCACATGTCAATCTGCAACATGATTACTTCCATGTACCACTACATCAACGAATTGAACAGTTAGGTCATAAGTGGAGTTCTACGTAATGGTTCACATAATGTCTTAAAAAGACTATATTTCCATTATCATTAATCCAATAATAAATGTGTACACATTAGAAAACAGAAATAATATTATATAGCAAGTGTAGAATCGTTAAAAGAAATCTCAATAATTTTCATAATATAACATACATCTTGCTTCAGTAAAGATACTTAAGGTTCATGTGTTTTGAACTCTTAGATATCATATCATTCATGGAGCTAGAAAAAGATTGCAATTTCATTATTATCACGGTAATTATGCAATCATGCTCCTTATATTAAAGCCTCATAACAAGTCACATATTCAGCTTTCATGGTGGAGGTATAAAATTATTGTGAGTACAATGTCTTGTGTCATAACATCTCCAAAATCTGAATCAGAATAATTAGTCACCTGTGGGCGATCTAATTTTCTATATGTGAGCATCACTAATGTCAGGTTTACCTGAGCATAGATGCAATGATATTATTTAGCCTTAAAGACATAAGTCTTGGTTTTATGTGATAAAACAAGATCGTTTCTGGCTAATAAAATATTATCATATAGAATCAAATATATGAACTTACTCCCAGTAATCTTGAGATTTATGCATTAGATACAATGATATATTCTTTAAAATCTGTGATGATTTTATTGAACTTTAAGATCATTGTCTCAATATTTGTTTCAGTCCATACAATGAATTATTAAGTCTTAATAATGTTGGTTTAAATTATTCAACACAATAATAAGATACATAATTTGTCACATCTCTCCCAAGATTCATGGAAGGATATTTGAGCAGTACTTTCAGAAATTAAGTCAGCCGGCTTGTCTTTAGTATCTATTTTCATCAACATCAAGGTGAACTTAAATTAATTAATCTTTTCATTCAGAGTAGTTTGTTCGTTTCATTAAGCTCAACAATAGAGTTATCATAATATTTCACTTGGTTAGGTAAATTTTAGTTGTGATAAAATAAGACAACATAAATAATAAGGCTTCAATATGTGAAACAACACATCTTTAATAATAGTGCTCCTGTGGGTAGTCACTAAAATATTTAAATAAATAGAATGTTACACATGACAATATAATCTACCCGCGGGTAAATATATATATTTTTTTATATGTGAACGATATAATGAATGGAATGTTACACATGTCAACATAATCTACCTGAGGGTAAATACATATTTTTATATGTGAACGATATAATGACTATAGTAAGTCAAAATTGAACATAAGTTGTAAATTTACTGTGGTGAAATTTAACCATAAGAATTTCATATTAACATTATCTAAAACAGAATACGAAATTATATTTTATCATAAATCATTATTTGTCAAACGAATAATTTTATCGAATGAGCATAATAACACAGTGAAACCATGTTTCGGTAAATCATTATCATACGGAGTATATCATAATCATATTCCCATGAGATTACTCATCAAATAATACGGAGTAGGCTATTAAGTCACTTCACATTAAAACATTAATCTATATACTAAACAATATGTATATAGCAAATTCATATAACCATGATAAAATCAGTTTAACACAATAATAAAGACAATGATGATAACAATTTCATTTTAAACTTTCATTAATTTCCATATTAATAATAAAAACTTTGTCATGGCAAAGAAATAATTCAAGAGATAACAAACTACAACTCATTACCAATTCAAACGTTATATGATTGAATAATTGAAAATCACGGATTATGGCAATATATGAGACGTATGTGCAACATTACATAGGACATATTAATTCAGTACAACATTGTGAAACATTATCTACAAAACATGCACTTAATTCAGTAACTTTAGTGACCATAATTTGAAGATTGGCAATTGTGCACACGTCGTTGTAGACTTCTATCATGCATAATCACACACACCATATTACCATACTCCAAAATGTAATACGAGTACATAATAATAAAAATCATAATTGATAGACAAACTCGTTATAATACAGAGTAATATGATGTATAACAATATTCGTAATAATCTTAATTAATGGACAATCATAAGTTCAATAACCTAAGCTCTGATACCACATGTTAGCATATTATTAACATGACATAAATAAAACATAATTCCCATAAATCTTTGAACAGCATGAAAGTCACAAAAGATTAATTAAGACGAGATTAAAACATACCTCATTACGGAATAAGTCGAAATCTAATACGAACAATATTAGATCTCTATAAAACATCTTCATAAACAATAAGACGACTTGGAATAATAATAATAATAATAATAATACGTCTTCATATGATCTTCAAATAATAAAATAATAGGTCGGTTTCTCTCCCTTGTCCCATAACGTAATAAGTGTGTTGTTCTCTTATTCATTATTCACGCATTACGTTTTCATTCATCATATGAAGTTTTTGATGGGAAAGACTTCATTATATAGGAAGAGAGAGGACCAGTTTCTATTAGGGTTTTAGATTACGGTAATCTCGACCTTCCATCAAGGTTGAGTAAATATGGAAAAACTTCTTATTTAGTCCGATATTATTGTGATAGCATATCTCTATAAGATCCCGATTTCCAATAAGACCATAATTATGAGGAAGAAATATTACCATAATAATAAGGAAGATATATTACATATCCCGTAATATTATTAATGCATAAAATATTCTTACATACCGGCCCAAAAAAATACCAATGAAACGAAATAAAAATGTAAATAAAAAATTGATAGATAATTTATAATAACCAAATTAACCTGTAAGGATTTTATTAATAAGATGTCTCAATTGTTAAAATAGTATGATATTAAAGTTGCGTAATCAAAATTATTAGCATAACTTATATAAAAAAATTCTTTGGAAAAATGAAGAAAATGCTAATACGTAATTACTAATTTACTACTAATAAAAACACACAAGCAACACATTAAGTTACATTTTAGCACATAAGCTACATAATAAAAGCACATAAAGCACATAAAGAATATAAAAGGCACATTAAGTAATTTTTTGATTGGTTCAGTTTTTTTAATATATTTTTTTTAAGTTGAATGTTACATCACCTTAGACTTGATTTGTATATAAAAAAAAAATTAGAAATTTTTTTATATAAAGAATATAAAAATTTGTACTATATGAAAAAAAATCCTACATCACCTTAGACTTGATTTTTTTTAAATTTAAATAAAAATATAATAATTTGTATAGGAAAAAAAACAATCATATTCCATTTAAGATTCAAAAAAATTGTCGTTATATAAATCGACGATTATCAGGAAATATATATTGGATAGCAACAACGTGAAACGCTTAGTCAATTTGGTTTTCACAAAAACTCATATGAGACCGTCTCACGGTAATTTACCGTGAGACCTTTCACATAAGAGGTGGTTACTAAATTTGTAACCACTTCCTATCTGAGAGGTCTCACGGTAAGATTACCGTGAGACGGTCTCACAAGAGACTTATTGGTTTGTTTTATAAGCAACCTAATTAAAGTTGTAATATATATTTTTGATTTACGTAAATAATATAAAAATTTGAGTAAAAAAAAGAATCCTACTGCAAGACTCAAGCAATATTATATTTGTATAAAAAGCAATCCTACTATATCTCTGACTCAAAAAATTAACGCTACATAAATAGTCAATTATCACTTCAAATTTCAAAACACAACAAAATTGGAATGCGTACCGTAGTCAATTCGGTTTGATAATTTTTTTTAATATTATTTAATCACCCTCTAAAAATATTAGAAATTCTAAAAATATAAAATTAAAACTTTAAATTTTTTAAATAATTAATAATAAAAATAAAAATAAAATTATTATTCTAATACAAGTAGATATACACTTCGAATAATTGAAAATTTATGATTAGGTGATAAATTCTACTCTATATTATAAATAATAATCATTTGTCCTTGCATGGATATCAGCTAAAAAACTTTTTTGAGTCTTAAAAATGCTCTTAGAACTATAACCTTAATTAAAATTATTCTACATTGAAAAATAATAATAAGGTGATGTAATTCTATGATATAAAAAGGTGTAATCTTAAAGAATGTTTTTAAGACTATAAACTTAATTAAAATTATCTCACATCGAAAAATTATAATAAGTTGATAATATTCTATTATATAATTAAGATTAATAATTCATCTTTAAATATAACCTGAAATCTTTTGAATTCTAAACAGAGTAGTAGTCTTTTGAATTCTTTTGATTTATCTCACATCAAAAAATTATGACGAGTTAATGAAATTGGATTTAAAAGAGTGAGGGAGATAGGTTGACGTCGGCCGACAACAGAGGTGGGTTGTGATGGGCATTTGGTGGCTTGGTGAATCATGAATGATAAAGAAAAAGAGGTGGTTTGAAACATCAAATTGGATTGATTAATATGTTAAGTATTCATTTATTCTAAAAAAATTGTAACACATTTATCACTTTGGTTATGATATGAATTGATAAGTAAAGTTTAGGGTACATCTCGTAATTCGAAAAAGGCAGGGGTACCACTTGAAAAAGCAAATAGTTGAGGGGTACCCCATAAAAAAATTCTAGTATTATTTTATCTCAATGTAAACAAATAATTAGACATAGTTAAAATATAATTTTTACTATATACACCGTATTAACTTTTTTCCAATGTACTTAAGCCAACTAACTATCGCACGAACTTTTAATCCAATAATGATTCTAAAATTAAGACATCTAAGCATAATATAGTTCAGTAACTTATTTCATATGGCTTTGTTTAGTGAAACTATAGTTAGAAAAATATCTTAAAAATATAATTTAATCAATAAATATCTTAAAAACATCAAAAAATTATATTAAGGTGATAAATTTCTATATTATAAATTAGAATAATTATTCGTTCTTAGATATCAAAAAATTATCCCATCTCGAAAAATTACGATGGGCTGATTAAATTTTATATTATAAATAAGAGTAATCATTCGTCCATATATAATAAACAAACATCTTTTGAGTCTTAAAAAACCTCTCACATCGAAAAATTATATAATAGGGCGATGAATTTTCATTATATAATTCGTCCTTAAATATCGAGAAAAATTAAAGAGCTTTTAAGACTATAAAATTAAGTAAAATTATATCACATTGAATGAATAATGTTATATGTATAAATTAAATATTTCTCTCTTCTATAATTGTAGTTATAAGTAAAAGGTGAGGTCAGTATAGTAAAAAGGTTGGACCAAATAAAAATATTTGCGATGGAAAGAAGATAGAAAGGCGGACGAAAATAGAATATGGAAGAAGATAGAAGGAAGGAGGAAGTACTCCGTGGTATAAGTGTACCACATTGGAAAATTATCATAGGGATGATCCTATGATTATAAATTGAAGTCATTATTGGTTCTTGGATATCAACTATTAATCCAAATATTTACCGAGTATTGTGTTAAAGAGAGATATTACAAGTTTTAAATACAATGCACACGTATAATTTAATTTGACCTCCCAAAAAATGCATTCACTTATAGTGTTCCTTTACTATTAGACATACTTGTACCTTTGCCTTACTTTTTACTGTTGCGTAGTGTCACAAATTTATGCAATCCTCTAACTTGGTGTCATTATCATTGTCACCAAAAATCGGTCCGTGCATTGCACAGACTTTCCAACTAGTATATACGGTAATATATATTTGCGGAAAGTGTGTAAAACTAATTTAGGGTGATCAAAATAAGGGGTCAAGTCAAGTCTAAGTCTAAGTCGTAGTCAAAAATACACGCAACTACTTTTTATCGTCGGCGCTTTACTTCTTACCGTCGGCGTTAATTACGTGAAATGACGATTTTATCCTTGCTATTTAATCTTGAAATAATATTACTTTCACATTTTCGATTATTGTAAAGCTCGATAATAAAACCGTCTTTTTTTATTATCATAATAAACCAAAACCGACTTCCTATATAGTTAATATATGTAATTACGCAAAATGACGAGTTCTCCTTTGCAATTAATTCTCGAAATATTATCGGTTAATAAACCGATATTCTATAAAATGTAAATGTGATAATATTTTGAGAATTAATTGCAAAGGAGAACTCGTCATTTTGCGTAATTCCATATATTAATTATATAGGAAGTCGGTTTAGGTTTATTACGATAATCGAAAAAGACGATTTTATTATCGAGTTTTAATAAATCGATAATCTATAAAATGTTAAAGAAATATTATTTCGAGAATAAATACCAAGGACAAAGTCGTCATTTTACGTAATTAACGTCGACGGTAAGAAGTAAAGCTGTGGAGATGACATAGGTCCACCCGACGCGGCCACGCGCGGGTTTGGGGAGGTGAATGAATCTCCATATGAGTATGGATCGAATTGAAATTTAAATCGAAGTTGGAGTCGCCACCGAACTTTGTGGGAGTTCGGGCCCGTTCGAACCCTCTCTATGTCGTAGTGGGCCGTGTACAAAATATGGCCAATTTCCGATGTCAGAGTTTATCGGGTTCGTCCCTCTGCATTTGATACCGATATGGAAATCGCGTATTGAATGACTCTTGTTGCCAATGGTTTCGGACATCCGGAAACCGAGGTTCTGAGTAAGGGGTGAGGGTACGTGTTGGGAAGTCCACGAAGGACACCCAACCCCGCCCGCACATTAGCGGCCTCTACTAGGATATCGTTTGATGTTTTAATACGCGCGTTAGTTGAACGGGAAAATGATATGCAAAGATTATTTTCCCTAAGCATGTGAGAATTGAACGGGTTGCTAAGTCGATTTAATGCAACTAAAATTTAACGTCGAAGTTGTATTTTAGCATGTGAGGTTTGTTTTAGTCTAATAAAACAAAAGATAAAAAGAAGTTGCTAAAAAAATGAACAAACGTGTTAGTAACGTTTGAATAATAAAAATAAATATGATGATGTGCATGATTTTGAAAAGTTTAATTCACGTGATGGATTAACACGTGTTGACCGAGGTCAAAAAAGTATTTATCGAAATCTGAAAATATGTCGCGAAAGTCGCTGTTTTATATAAGAAACGAAAAGAATAAAAAACGAGAAAACGAAGAAAAAAGGGCACGGTTTTCCAGGCTCTCGCGCGAGTCGCATTGCAGGCGCGCGGCTCGCGCGGGAGTCTGTCCCGCTTTTCTTATTTTTTGAAAATCGTTAATTTTTATAAATCACGTACAAATATGGATTAACTTGTACTCGATTTATATTTTCGATATTCGTCGTGTTCGATATTCGATTATGAAATCGATATCGAATATTCGGAAAAGATGAAAAAAGGTTTTAAGAAAAATCGTTTTGTAGAAAAAACGATGTTTAAGAAAAATTGAGAAAAACGAAAAAAAGAAGGCCGTGGAATCAGGCCTCCGCGCGAGCCGCCTGGGAGTGGCGCGGCTCGCGTGGACTGCTGTCCGGGTTCAGCTGTTTTCAAGAAATTGCTAATTTCGATAGATCGCGTATAAATATGAATTAATTTATACCCGATCTATGCTTTCGATATTCGTCGTATTCGATGTTCGATTATGAAATCGATATCGAATATTCGGAATGATTTTTAGATAAGTTTTTATAAAATTGTTTGAAAAGAATTTGAGCGAGACGAAAAAAAGAATGTTAGTTCTCTCCGCGTTTAAAATCGTTGTATTTTGTAAAAAAGTAACGATTTTGTAGAATCAACGAGATTAATGTAATTCTTTTAATACGATATTCGATTAGAGAATCGGCATCATATTTTTAAGAATATTCGTTATATGAAAATAGTTTTAGTAATATCGATATTAGAAATAATGAAAATGCGACGAAAGACCCGTTAAAAAAAATCGACCGACGACGACGCGAGACGGAAAAAAAACGAGAAGAAAGGGAGAAGAGAAGAGAAGTCGGGTTTGGTTACACCCTCAACCTACATGCTCTTGTTGACTCGAATCGGGGCTCGTCGGACTGTGGCTAAGGCACGGGAGCGTCGAGTTAATGTCGGTGAGTTTGGGGTGGTTTGGTTTAGACGTGAAGGGTGACGGGTATAGGGGCCGTTTTCTTCGGGTTTTGGACGATTGGTTTCTCGATGCTAAGTGTAAGGGGTTTATGAATGTATGTTGATGTGTTTTTCTTCGTGTATAGGAAAAATATGTGTGTGAAGGTTGTGTGTATAATCCTTCGATATAATTGATGTTATTGATGTGCATGCCAAGGTCCTATTTATAGGAGTAGAGGTAGCCTTGCTTGTATGACAAGAAATACCAATCGAGATAGGAAATGTAAGAGATTGAGAGGAGGGAGGATTCCGTTTCTTGGAGAGGAAGAAAGAGAGTCTCGGCTGAAAGAGGGAGCTCGGCCGAGTATCCTATGCTCGGTCGAGTGTTTGATTCGGTTTTCGGATAGAATTCCTACTTGAGATCGAATTCCACCTTTAACTGAATTGTTTAATATTTGTGTAGCTGATTATTTGTGGAATTTGAGCTCGAATCAGCCACGTGAAGTGACATCAGGGGCGGCTAACCCCAGGTTCAGGCGGAGCCCATGAACCGGGCCTCAAAAAAATTGGGCCCAAATTGTATTTCCCCCTTCATAGAAAAAATCAATTCAATTCAATTTATATATGGATAAGGTATGTTGTGCATATCTCCCTCCCATATTTATATTTAATTTTCCCATTAACACACTAAATTTTCACTCCTTTCCATATTAATTTTATATTACTAATGATCATTAATTAAGCCTATACTTCATTTTTCGTGATTATAACTAGATTTTTAATTTTTTAGATTTTTTATTTATTTTGATATTACAAAGTATATCAAGATCGATTGATTATATATTTATAGGATTATTTTGGTTTCTGATTCCATGAGTATAACTGTAACTATCACAAATTCTTATATGAGACAGGCTTATATTTAAGTCTCTTAAATTCTAATTAATAAAGTTTTTTTTTTAGTGAACCATTTTCGAGTTTATAGATGAATTTTAGTCCATATCGTGAAGCATCACTCACTTTTCATTTAGAATGTTTTTAAAAGTAAAAATGAAGACTAAATTAAACATGACGAGATACATAATGAAATGTTATTTATAGAAGAATTATGAATTACAAAGTATTTATCAAGATTAAATTTGCATTTTCAATGATTAAGTAATTAAATGAAAATTTGATATATGTTTAAATATCTAAAAACTCGATTTTCATCATGGGCCTCATTTTTGTAGAGGGCACAGGGCCTCTGTTCGATTTGAGACGCCCCTGAGTGACATGGCTGACTCACGTGTCTCGAGAAAATATCTTTGACCGAGTTTGACTCGGTCGTTAAAAGACGGTTTTGCCCCTGGTGTCGGATTCGACCCAAATTAGTCTCATTTGACTCGAAACGACCCACTGGGCCTGATTTTGAGGTTAGTTTTGTGAAATTTGTACTCTGTAAAAAGCCCAAGCTAAATATCCATGATTTCGAGCCCATTTCCGAGTACGTTAGAGCACGTTTGCGTCCGATCATCATCGGGTGTTTGTCGGAAACTGCTATAGACACCTGGCAGTAAAATGTGGGTGTCTACAAAAGCGCCAACGGTAAAGAGTAGTCCCCCATTCTTCATGAGACAAAAATCGTTATTAGAATAATACACTTCTGGATAGCTTTCAATATATCGATGTTTATTGACACAACCTTTCGGGAACGAATATACAAATCTGATGATATAAGTATTCAAAAGAATGAACTTTTTTTATTTTGACAAATAGCAAAACCGAAATTTGAACCTCAATTAACCGATAATATGGCACTCACATGAATAGATCGAGGTTGGTTTATATATGATTAAATATTTGTCCTATCGTTATAACGAGTCAAATAATGATCATTTAGATAGAAAAGGACAAAGCACCAGTATGACACATGCGATTTGCTTTTGTATTTTTCTATCTGAATGAACATTATTGGACCCTGTGACATTAATATGACGGACATGACCATCCCTTCGGCCTTGAATTGATGCCCGATCGATCACATTTTTAGATCCCATCTCACCTTCCTCAATTAGGCCATAAATATATCAACATTGAAATGAGTAATAATAGACATTTTGTTTGAATGTGCATCGTTTCATCTTATAGCGTTTAAATATATTCTTAGATCACTTAGTAACATAGCACATAAAAAACGGGATTCTAGTTAGTATTCCCTCCGTCCCAATGAATTGTTTGCCTATTCTATGTTGGGACGTCTCAATGAATTGTTTGTCTTTCTATTTTGGGAATGCTTTTTACATGTAATTTGACCCTTAGCTCTACATGTCACCTCCTAATTGGATCTCTTCCCCTTGGTGCCAAAAACAAAGGCAAACAATTCATTGGAACGGAGGAGTGCTGTTTTTTGTCGTCGGCATTTCAGCAACGTCGTCGGCGCTTTTTAATGTAAAAGACGATCTTGCCCTTGCCTTAATTAGATTAGTTAACTAATGTTATGTAATTTCTCGATAATAAAACGTTTTTTTTTTTTTTTGAAAACCGTCATTGTTCCGGGTAACGGAAACAATTAACCCGGCCTAGGATCCGGGTAGTGTAATTGAATTAATGATAAACAACTGATTGTCTGATTCTCTTGGTCTCCCCTTCTCCTCACTCCTTGAGTCGGACTTTCCCGGCGGAAACGGCCTGCTCCCTGCACAATGAACGCACAGGGCCTCGGAGGTTGTCCGAGGAAACCCTCTCCGATGCCTAAGTCAGTCCGTGGAATGCCTTTACGAACCTAGCTCGTGAGGAACTAGGTGGCGTTTTAGGAGTAAGAGTCTAGAGAGAGAAAATCCAACCCCTCTCATGTGGGAAATGGGGAGGTATTTATACCTTCCCACAAGAGAGAGAAGAGAAAGAGGAATGGATGGATGGAGAGGTGACAAGTGGCGGCTTCTCATCCATCCATTCCCACTTACCTTAGGCAAAATGACGAGAGGGCCCCTGGGGGTCCTGACCCTGCAGGCCAGGGATTTTCCCAGGGCAGACAGTCTCCAGGCAGGGGGCTGCCAAGCTCCGACAGGCTGGATTGGCCCGTGCTCTCGGCGGCCGACGGCCAACCTTTAGCGTTTCATGCTCTGTTCCAGGTCCTTGCTGGGGGCTAGTCTTTCGACTCCCCGACAGGAACCGTCTCGGGGCCTGCATAGCAGGCAGTTGATTGACAGGCGGCCCACCCCAATCAATTGGCCCTCGTCAGTAGGAGGGAAGTGAGACTTCTCCTCTGCTGGCGACTCTTGCTTGGAGGGGGGTTGACTTCCATGTCTGTTGCAGCATTTAATGCTTCGCGCCTTCCCAATGGAACTTTGTACTGTTCCTGCCAGGAATGCAAAGAGGCGAGAGCACTTTTGTAATGATTGCCCTTTTCTTCTGGGCGGATTTTGGGGAACCGTGAAGAGTTCCTGATTGGTGGCTCTCCTCCCAGGGTGGTTGGAGCGTTCATTAATGCGGTGTTTTCCTTGGTATAAAATCTTTAGCTTCCTTGATCATTTGTGCTTCATTCCACCTTCAATCTTTCCATTTTTCTCATTTTAAACATGACTTGGATCAAGAAAAGTGTAGTTCGCCGCGGAGTCAAACATGTTTCCTTCATCTTCAGAGGGTTTTGGAGGCTCAGATATGCGCGGATCGCTTATTTAGCTGTTCGCCGGAGTCGCTGTTCACGGCTTTGCCTTCGCCGGAGGGGTCGGAAGGCCTCCATTAGGATGGGCAAACGCCCTAGGAGGTCCTCGCCTCCTGTTGCGCCTAGGTTTAGGCGCTGCCCCCAGGGGGGGGGGGGGGCTGTTATGATAGGGGGTGCCATGAGTGTTTTCCATGGCTGCACCCTGAACAATTCGGCCCCAACTCTGATACCGATTCCTCCCTGGAGTCGGGTCCCTCTTCGCCTGTGAAGAAGACAGGCTGTCGCACTTGCGACGAGTCCCGAGCTGTCCCTTTTGGAAGGGACTGGGAAGACAGCAGCCACGACTCTGACGACAGCGAAGGTCTTGGCTGCCTGAGCGACAGGGACGAAGACGGGGCTTCAACTGACCCCTTTCAGGGTTCCCCAAGTTGGGACTGGGGTTCTGCTCTCGGGAGCCCAGGCAGCCCTGGGGATTATTCCCCGGATTTGGGGGATGACTAGGCCTGCGCGGCAGGGCTTTTGATTTCTGTCAGGCTGGGACTTTTTAGGCCTTATGTAATTTTCTTTCATGTTCGTCCCACGATGTATCTTTCCCTTGAGGGGCTTTCAATGAAATGAATATTTTGCGTATTTGAATTTTTAATATGAGTTTATTATGTTACTATTTTATTGTTTTTTTTTTTTTTTTTTTTTTAATGAGGTCATTGATTGACCTTTCTCTCTGATGTTTCTGTTTACCGAGGCTCTTCTTGAAAAAGGTGAGCAGTTGGTGTTCAGTATGCGACACGTGGACGGTCTTCGAAGGTTTTGTCAGGGATTCCGCCTTTCGAACTTCTTTGGGCTTTTATATAAACCCTTCTCCCCCTTCATTCTCCTCTTTTACTCTTCTTGATACCTTTACTCCCCACAACACTTCTTGAATTTCTCTCACTGACCGAGCGTTTTTTCTTTGAGGAGCAAGGATCACTTCTTGTCGCCGTCTTCTGACAACTTCACCGGCGTTTTTTAGGTCAGAACTTTTCGAATCTTTCGCTTCTTTTCTTCCCTTCTATAGCCTAAATGTCGCGAGCCCACCCCCTTTCCTTTGATTCTTTGCTCGGAAGAACTGGCGGCGGCGACGGTGGTCGTCGCGACGTTGCTTCTTCCTCCGGGGTTGGCCCCAGGGAGGAAGACGATCACAGGGGAGAGGGTGCTGAGTCACCCGACCCAGCTCCCTTCGATGTGATTGATTCTGACGACGAAGCCCTGGAGGTGGATCCTGCCAGGGTGGCCGGTCCTCTCATCCGCAGGGAGAGAGGGAGGACCTACTTTCTGGACAAAGAAAAATACGTGATTCCCTTACAGACCTATCCCGAGGCTAAGAATAGGGACCTGATCTTGGAATGTAGCGCGACTGAGGCCATCGAGCAGTTTTATAATTTTGGGGAGGGATACACAGTGGTGATCCCCGGGGAAAAAGACACAGTATGCTGCCCCCCAGAAGGGTGTGTAGCCGTCTTCCATAAGGCCCTAGAATTCGGCCTGCGATTCCCGTTACATCCTTTCCTGGAGGAAACTTTCAGGAGGATGAACGTCGCCATCGCTCAGTTAACTGCAACGGCCATTAGGGCACTAGTGGCCTATACTTGGACCTGCCTGTTCCATGGCGAGGGGCCTTACATCGACGCCCTTCGCTTTATGGTTGGCCTCCAAATGGTGTCTTCATCTGGGGGGGATGGCTCCCCCGGCTACTGGTCTCTGCTGAGACAGAAAAAATACGCCTTGGTCTGGCCGGCCATGAGCAGTCTCAAAGACTGGAAAAATAATTTCATATATGTCCATAGTGCGTCAGGGTGGAAAATTCCTAGACATTTTAGGAATCATGTCCATACCCGCATGGAGACGCGTGAGGAGTATTATCCTCGTGTTGGGGGGAAGGCTCTGGAAGTCAGGCTGAGCGAAAAGGAGAAGATTTTGATAAAAAAGTTTGAGATCGTGACGGATAAACATGGGAACTTTTGCCCTGTTTTCTGGCTCCCTCACGCGGAGCTCATCACGACTGACGAGTACCTGCTTCCCATGGGCCTGATTCGTGGCCTTGAAGGTAGTTCTAGGGTTTTCTTGTTGTCACGATTTTCCAGGGATTTTATTTCTCCCTGCTTTTTAAATGACCGTCTTTCCTTTCCCGCAGATTCCTACTCTTGGACCTGGACCAAGAAGCAGGTCAGAAGGTTAGGCTTGAGCGAGGAATTGCACATTCTTTCAAAGCGTCCTTCTCTTCCACCAAATTTTAGAAAAGGAAGCAAGGCCCTCATGAAGCTTGTGAAGGACTTTGCCGCTGGTCGAAGGTTACCTCTCCCCCCCCGGCTGCCTTCGTCGAAGCCGGCGACTCCTACTCCCAGCGTTCATGAGCAGGGGGAGGCGGAGGTCACTTCAGGAGCTACTCCCTCCCCTGGTCAAAAGCAGGGTGCTTCTTCGGCTGGCCCTCGGATCTCGCAGGGAACGCAGCCTGGAGATTCCGAGGGGACTGGGGAGAGTGTTCCCTTGGAAACAAGGAGGAAAAGGGGGAGGGAGCCTCCTAGTGCTGATGTGGTGGATTTGGAGGTGGATGCCTCTACCCCTGATGCGAAACGCCCTGCACGTGAGCCCTCTAGCATTCCCTTCCCGGAGGAAAATGTGGAGTTCCACTACACAGCTGGTGATAGTGTGGATGTATCGGGCCTGCTTTCTGACTCCGGGGCTGTTTTGGCCGACCGCCTTACAAAGATGGTAACCTCCACCTCTCATCAAGTGCTTCAATATATTCAACGTACCTCCAAGGTCATGTTGGCATCTGCGGAACTGGCGGCTCTCAGCCGCCTGAGTGATGAGGAGCTAACAGTTACCCCTGGGGCTCCTCCTCCCGACCGCCTGGCCATGATAGAGAGGGACGTCTCCTTGATAAGCTCCTTGAAAGACAAAATGACAAGGCAAGAAGGGGAGCTGGAAGAGGCCAAGAAGCAGGCTGATCGCTGGAGGCTGCAGGGGGAAATGGCTGTGAAGGAGGTTTCTAAGTTGGGGGCCGAGCTGCAGGAGAGCCGGCAATCGTTGGACCGTGCTAACATATCTTTGGCCGAGATGGGTCATTTGAAGGGAAGGGTGACTGTCTTGGAGGAGCAGCTGTCACAGGCAAAGTCGGCTTTTGACCAGGCCAAGGAGGAATGGACGAAAGAGAAAGAGACTCTGGCTGCGGAAACTGAGGAAACGGTGGGTGCCAGTTTCGTGAGCGGCGCCAATTCCTCTCTGGAACTGGTTATGGAGGTGATAGGGGAGATGTTCCCATCTTTTGATGAGGACGTTTTCCGGAGCCTTTATTCTGCCAAGGACGAAGCCCGGGTGACCAGGCAGCCTGAAGCTGACGCCAACGCTCGCCAGGATGCTGCGTGACGCCCCTTCTCTTTTATGGAAGCTTTTTATTTTCTTGTGCTGAACCAGTGTTCATGGTTTTCCTGTAATATTTTGCAACTCGGTTTTTTCTTCAACCTTGTAAAAACCTTTCCACCCTTCATGGGTTTTGTTTGTGGAATATTTCTCTTTGCTTTCTATGGCATAACTGTTTTAAAATTTAGGGATCTTTTTCTCGTCCATTTGATCGCGTCTGTTATAGCCTGTCCCTGGCTTTTGTTCAAAGTCCCGGGGGCTTACCCCCTGCCTGCCTGGAGGTAAGCAGGGTGGCTCCTGTGTTTTTTATACAAGGTTGGGGGGCCTGCCCCCAGTCCTTGTTAGCTTGGCCTGTCCCTGGCTTTTCGTTCAAAGTCCAGGGGGCCTGCCCCCTGCTTGCCCAGAGGTGAGCAGGGTGGCTCTTTGTATTTTTTATACAAGGTTGGGGGTCCTGCCTCCAGTCCTTGTTAGCTTGGCCTGTCCCTGGCTTTTCGTTCAAAGTCCAGGGGGCCTGCCCCCTGCTTGCCCAGGGGTAAGCAGGGTGGCTCTTTGTATTTTTTATACAAGGTTGGGGGGCCTGCCCCCAGTCCTTGTTAGTTTGGCATGTCCCTGGCTTTTCGTTCAAAGTCCAGGGGGCCTGCCCCCTGCTTGCCCAGTGGTGAGCAGGGTGGCTCTTTGTATTTTTTATACAAGGTTGGGGGGCCTGCCCCCAGTCCTTGTTAGCTTGGCATGTCCCTGGCTTTTCGTTCAAAGTCCAGGGGGCCTGCCCCCTGCTTGCCCAGAGGTGAGCAGGGTGGCTCTTTGTATTTTTTATACAAGGTTGGGGGGCCTGCCCCCAGTCCTTGTTAGCTTGGCCTGTCCCTGGCTTTTCGTTCAAAGTCCAGGGGGCCTGCCCCCTGCTTGCCCAGGGGTAAGCAGGGTAGCCTCTGATTTGCGTTGGGGGGTTCATTTTACCCAATTTTGGCAACAGGGGGGCCTCCCCCTATTGCCCCCTGCTCGTTTGTGTGTGAAAGACGGGAGTGTGAACAGGCAACGAGTATAAATCTGTATCTTCTCATTTCTCTTAAAATTCTTTTTGACATTGGGGTGGTCGGAGCCGTCGACATTTCTGATCGTCCTCCGCCTTTTTACTCTAGTAAAAGTGAAAACTGCCTACATTCTTGTTCAGACGTAATATTTCTTTAGTGTATCTGCTTTCCAGTGAGCGCTTAGCTCTTGTCCCTCCAGATTGGCTATCCTGTATGTGCCTGGCCCCAAAACCTGAGTTATTTGGTATGGGCCCTCCCAATTGGCACTCAGCTTTCCATGCTCTCTTGACTTCCCAATCGCCTGTGTCTTTCTCAAAACTAACTCGCCCATCTGAAAACTCCTCTGTCGAACTTTGCTGTTGAAAGCTTTCCTCATTCGCTGCTGATAGGCAGCGATGTTAGTACTGGCCTCCTCCCTTAGTTCATTCACCAGGTCTAAGGCTTCAACCATTGCAGCTTCGTTTTCAGCTTGATCGTACTGCAGGGAGCGCAGAGTGGGGATTCTTGTCTCAATTGGCAATAAAGCCTCTGCTCCATATACCAGGCCAAATGGGGTCTGGCCTGTAGACTCTTTCCTGGTAGTTCGGATGGACCAGAGTATACTGGGGAGTTCATCAGCCCACCTACCTTTGCAGTCATCCACCATTTTCTTCAGGCCGTTCAGGATTTGTTTGTTGGCTGCTTCCGCCTGTCCATTGGTTTGAGGATGGCAGACAGCTGAGTAGGCGACTGAGATGTTGTGGCTTTCCAGCCAGATCCTTAGTGGGTCATTATCGAACTGCCTGCCGTGGTCAAATACCAGCATCTTTGGTACACCGAACCGGGTGATGACATTTCGCCAGATCACCTTCCTGACCGCCGGCTCAGTGATGTTGGGCACTGCTTCAGCCTCCACCCATTTGGTGAAGTAGTCTATGGCGACAATTAAGAATTTTCTGCCCCCTGTGGCCACTGCGAAGGGTCCTAGGATGTCCATCCCCCATTGAGCAAAGGGGATGGGAGATAGGATTGGCCTGAGCTCCTGGGCCGGGGCATGGATTGATGGAGCAAAGAGTTGGCATTTTCTGCATTTCTGGGTCAGGCTCTTGGCATCTGCCAGCATGGTAGGCCAGTAGTAGCCTGCCCTGAGGGCCTTGTGGGCCAGCGACCTCCCGCCAATGTGATGTCCACAAATCCCTGAGTGGATATCATCCAATACCTCAGCGGCCTGATCCGCCCGTAGGCACTTAAGCAGGGGATAAGTAAAAGATTTTTTGTAGAGTTCTCCATTAATGAATATGAACCAGGCTGCTTTAGCCTGTACCTTCCTCTTTTGTAATGAGTCTGATGGCAAGATACCGTGCCTCTTGTACTGGATGAAAGGGGTCATCCAGCTTTCCAGCTCTTCTTCCACGGCATTAATCATTTGACAGGGACTAGTAGACTTCTCGTGTAAAACGTCCACCCATACTGATCTCCGGATGTCCTGCAGACTGGAACTTGCCAGTTTTGACAGGGCATCTGCTCTGTTGTTCTGGGATCGGGGAATTTGTTTGACCTCATATGATTTCAGGCCGGACAACTCTCCCTTCACCATCTCCAGGTATGCGGCCATTGCTTGGTCTCTTGCTTCGTATTCTCCATTAATCTGATTGGCGATGAGTTGGGAATCTGTCGCCAAGACAATTCGTTCTGCCTCTGCGGCTTTAGCTAACCTGACGCCTGCGAGTACTGCTTCGTACTCTGCTTCGTTGTTTGATGCTGGGAAAACGAATCTGAGAGCTTGCTCAAAGTCGGTCCCTTCTGGGCTGGTTAGCACGACGCCTGCGCCTGCGCCGTTGGCCGTTGAGGACCCGTCAGTATACACGACCCATTCCTGGGCAGGGGCTTCCTCTTCCCCTGAATGGGAGCACTCTGCCAAAAAGTCTGCCAAAGCTTGGGCTTTGATGGCTGTTCTCGGCTGGTAAGATATACCTAGCCCACTCAGCTCAATTGCCCATTTCAACAATCTCCCTGATTTTTCGAATTTTTCCAACACCTTTTCCAGGGGTTGGTCGGTGAGGACTATGACTGGATGCGCGTCAAAGTAAGGTCTGAGCTTCCTGGCTGCAATTATGACCGCGTAGGCGGCTTTTTCAACCATTGGATAATTCTTCTCAGCTGCCCCCAGCGCATGACTCACAAAGTATATAGGTTGCTGGGTGCCTGCCTCTTCTCGCAGGATGACTGCGCTGACAGTTATATTGGTTACTGCAATGTAGAGAAAAAGTTTCTCTCCTGCTACTGGTCTTGCCAGGGTAGGGAGCCTCTTAAGATGGTCCTTCAGCTGCTCGAAGGCCTCTTTCTGCTCGCTTTCCCATTTGAACTGTTTGTTTCCTTTCAGTATTTTGAAAAAAGGAGTGGCTCTGTCTGCTGATCGGGCAACGAATCGGGCCAAGGCGGCCATCCGACCCGTCAGGCGCTGGATGTCTCTGATGGTCTTGGGCTTAGGGAGGTCTAGAACTGCCTGAATTTTTTCAGGGTTGGCATCTATACCCCGAGAACTGACCAAGAATCCTAGGAATTTTCCGGAGCGGACTCCAAACGTGCACTTTTTCGGATTTAGTTTCATTTTGTAAGCGCGCAGAGAACTGAAGGTTTCCTGCAAGTCTGTCAGGTGTTCCTTGTCTTCCCTGCTTTTTACGATGGCATCGTCAACGTAAGCCTCGATGTTTCTGCCTTTTTGTTTCTCAAACACTTTATCAACCAACCGCTGGTACGTAGCCCCTGCATTTTTGAGCCCGAAGGGCATCATCTTATACATGTAAGTGCCCGAACTAGTGATGAACGCACACTTCACCCTGTCCGGCTGCCACAGGTACACTTGGTGGTAGCCTGAAAAGGCGTCTAAGAAGCTTAGCATGGTGTAGCCACTGGTGGCGTCTACCAATTGATCGATCCGAGGGAGCGGATAGCAGTCTTTCGGGCAGGCCTTGTTCAGGTTCGTAAAGTCGACGCACATTCTCCATGCGCCTGACGACTTCTTGACCATAACAACATTTGCCAGCCATTCTGGGTAGTCGCAGACTTCAATAAAGTCTGCTTTCAAGAGTTTGTCAATTTCTTCCTTGATTGCTGCGTCTTTTTCTGCAGACATGTTTCGTTTCTTCTGTTTTACAGGGCGAGCATCCATGCTTACATTCAGCTTGTGAACGATGCATGAGGGATCAACGCCGGGCATCTCGTCTGCAGAATAGGCAAACACGTCTTTGTTCTCCCTCAGTAGTTTGACCAGTTCGGCCTGGTAGGATTCCTCTAGGCCTGTTCCTACCAGGACCTGTCTTCCTGGTTCTAAGTCCACCAGCATGCTTTCGCCCCCTGGTTCCAGGCGGTCGGGCGCCGGGTGCTCGACTGGGACTTCGCCTTCCCTGCAGGGGGAACTGTCAGCTTTTCTTTTTCCTTTTCTGTCCCTTTCGTGTTCTTGTAGGGCTACGGAGTAGCATTGTCTGGCTGACTCCTGGTCCCCACGTATCTTTCCTTCCAGCCCGAAGTCTGTGACATACGCGATGGTGAGAGCCCTGATGGAGATTGCCGCCTCGATTTCATCCAGCGTGGCCCTGCCAATCAGGGCATTATAGGCAGACCTTGCGTCCACAACAACAAAGGTTGCCCTGACATTCCTGGCTGTGGAACCTTCCCCGAAAGTTACAGGCAGGTCGATGACGCCCATGGGCAGCACGCCGGCCCCACTGAATCCATACAGCGATCCGGGAGCAGGCCGCAGGTGCCTCTTTTCCAGGCTCATTTTTTCGAAAGCATCCTTGTACAAAAGATTTGTATATGCGCCCGTGTCTACCATACATCTTCGCACAATATGGTTGCTGATCTCTAGGGACAGCACCAGAGCATCACTGTGCGGATATATCACCCGTCCTGCGTCGTCAGGGGTGATACTTAACGTCACTCCCCTTGGACTCCCTTCTTTCTCAGCGTAGCAGATCTGGTTCCTCAGCTCGCGCATTTGCCTTTTTTGGCCTCTTCGACTGAGCTGGCGCTCAGTGCCCCCTGAAATTACATGGATTACCATCCGGTTCTGCACTGACCCTTCGGGTTTCTCAGACACTTCCTTCTGAGACTTGTTTTTAGCTGCGTAGTTGGCCAACCATCCGTTTCTGATTAATTTCTCAATTTCATCCTTCAGGTGACGGCACTCTTCGGTGGTATGGCCTATACAGTCATGGAAAGTGCAGAATTTCTTTGGGTCGCCTTTTGGGCTGCGAGGTTTGCTTGGACGGTTCCATTTGGCAGTTTCTTTTTCCAGTTCGAAGATTTCCGCCCTGGATTTGTTCAGAGCGGTGTAACTATCGAATCTGGGTTGGTAAACTGGGCGTTCCCTCTTGGGAGTGTCTCCCTCTTCTTTTTGCTTACCTGGTTCACTTCTGCCCCTTCCACCCTGCGGTCCCCCTTGAGGCTTTGTTTGGCCTGCAGGGGTGTCCGTCAGGCCGTGGAACTCCTCCTGCAGAATGAACCCCTCGACGATCTTTTTGGCCATGGCCAAGGTTTCTGGCTGGGCCCTGATCATCTGGTTTTTCATTTCCCCTGGAAGTAGAGAGATTGTCAGGGCGTAGGCGGCGGTGGAATCGTCGATCTCCCTAACCTGCTGGTAGGATAGATCGAACCTTCTCATGTATTCTCTCACACTCTCACCCTTCTTCTGTTTCAGGGTCATGAGATCGAAACGGGTAAGGCGTCTTCTCTTATTTCCGGCATACTGTTCAAGGAAAATTTCAGCCAACTCTATGAAGAACCTGATTGACCCCTGGCGGAGGTCTCTGAACCACCCCTGCGCAAGTCCCACCAGGGTGGTAGGGAAGACTTTGCACCAGATGGCATCATCTACGTCATACATGCCCATGTGGCTCTCAAAGGCTGGCAGGTGGTCTTCAGGGTCTGTCGTCCCGTCAAATTTGATGGTGGGCATTTTGATTTTTGGAATGGGGTACTCTTGTACCTCAGGATGCAACGGGGTTTTCGTGGGCCTGCCTACCAGTCGTAACCTGCTTTCCCCAGACTGGTTACCGTGAGATTCCCATTGTTTATGGGTCGGTTTCCTCGTACTGGGGGAGCGGTGCCTCGGTGGCGGTCTGCTAGCTGCCTCATCCTCTGTTCCCGAGGAGGCCTGCCTGGGCCTCTTTCTCTGGGAGTGGCAGAGGTTTTCACCCTGATGGTACCTGGACTCGAGCGGTTGTCCTCGGTTGAGTCTGGATTGCAGGCTTTGGGATAAGCCGGGGGCTGACTGTTCCTTGGCCGCAGGTGTTAGTCTGGAGAAAACTCCGTCTGGCCTCTCTCCCAAGCGTTTGGACACAGGCTCCCTGGGCCTCATGCGCTCCTGTAATCCTTGAGATAAGCCTCCCTGCCCTCCAGACGCCGATTCTGTTGTGTGAATAGAGAACGCCTGCTGGACAGGTGGTTCTGGATTGCCAGTGGTAATGCGCCTCGGCACATGCGTATACATTTGGGCTGTTCTTCTTACTTTTCTCTGAGCATTTCTGGCGGCGGTCCGCCTCGTGCCCCCGGCCTCGTCCCTGCTGACTGGGGACGGTTGCCTGGGAGCCGATGCGACCCTGCCCACCAAGTCCTCAGGTGTGAATTCCTGATCCAGCATCGCAGAGAAGAACGCGGCCGCCTGTGCCATCTGAGCTGGGGTCAGATTGAGAGCACGTCCTGGGCGTGCCCCCAGCTCGGGTGTCACAGCAGTGTTAGATCCACCGAGGGGATTGGTTCCCCCTACCCCCAGGATTGTGGCAGGAGGGACCCTCTCCGACAGCGGCATACCGTACAGGGGGGTCACCGGAGGGACCGTCGGACCCGCTCCTGCACTGGCATCAATGATTTCTGGCATGATTGTGTTTAATTTTGTGGTTATGAGTGGTTGATTTTAGTGGGTAACTCGTGAGCACAACCGTAAGCTTCCCACAGACGGCGCCAAATTGTTCCGGGTAACGGAAACAATTAACCCGGCCTAGGATCCGGGTAGTGTAATTGAATTAATGATAAACAACTGATTGTCTGATTCTCTTGGTCTCCCCTTCTCCTCACTCCTTGAGTCGGACTTTCCCGGCGGAAACGGCCTGCTCCCTGCACAATGAACGCACAGGGCCTCGGAGGTTGTCCGAGGAAACCCTCTCCGATGCCTAAGTCAGTCCGTGGAATGCCTTTACGAACCTAGCTCGTGAGGAACTAGGTGGCGTTTTAGGAGTAAGAGTCTAGAGAGAGAAAATCCAACCCCTCTCATGTGGGAAATGGGGAGGTATTTATACCTTCCCACAAGAGAGAGAAGAGAAAGAGGAATGGATGGATGGAGAGGTGACAAGTGGCGGCTTCTCATCCATCCATTCCCACTTACCTTAGGCAAAATGACGAGAGGGCCCCTGGGGGTCCTGACCCTGCAGGCCAGGGATTTTCCCAGGGCAGACAGTCTCCAGGCAGGGGGCTGCCAAGCTCCGACAGGCTGGATTGGCCCGTGCTCTCGGCGGCCGACGGCCAACCTTTAGCGTTTCATGCTCTGTTCCAGGTCCTTGCTGGGGGCTAGTCTTTCGACTCCCCGACAGGAACCGTCTCGGGGCCTGCATAGCAGGCAGTTGATTGACAGGCGGCCCACCCCAATCAGTCATTTTATTATGTTACGGATTATGTTATATTATATATCCTCCCCCACCCACAACAACACTAATATTATTAATAATATTAAAATTGTATTAATAGGCGATTTTAGGGGGTTTTAGAATCAAATATAGATAATATTTTAGTAAAGTTTATCAACAATGTTTAATTGGTTTAGTGGTAGAGAGGCCCATTTGTGTTTGAGACGTTGTGGGTTCGAGTCTTGGTAATTACAGATTTCTGTAATTTTGCATCTGGGCTGGGCCTGTTGGGCGTGGGTTTTGGGCGTCCAGGGGGCCCCTCAGACGCCGGTTTTTGGCATCCAGGGGACCCCCCAGACGCAAAATTCCGGCGTCGCGGTCGATTTTCAGCGGCCCTAAACCCAGAAATCGCGCCCCCCTTCGCAAAAATCGATCCCAACGTCACCCAAACCGATACCAAAATCGAATATAGAAAACAATAACTAAGAAACTTAATTAAATTCATTAATCAATATTACAGAAGGGTAAAAGAGTTACGTTGAGACACGTGCCTCAAAAACCGTTCAAAAGTACAAAAACCGTAATTTTAATTTACTCGAAAATATTAATTAGATTAATTAAGAAACTTATTTAATATCATTAATCACAATTATGGAAGGGTAAAAGAGTAAATTCACGTATAAAGCGCCGACGACGTGGCTGAAATGTCGACGACGAAATGTAGTAGGGGAACGGAGGGAGTAGTAAGGGATAAGACTCGTTATCCCAAATTTACAAAAAACAATTAAAATTGTCGTCTTTTACTACTCAATAAATCGTAAAAAGAAGACATTTTTATATAAAATTAACAAATATAGTGAACTTGTTACCCCAAAATCTTAGGTCTAGATTCGCCCCCTGCAGTTACGAGGTACTATGTACTTGGGGAGTATGCTAACTTACTATTACTAACTTATCTACTTTCTTCGTCTCGTTCATTTGTTTCACTTTGATCAAAATATTTTTCACAATGAATATATACTACGAAGTAAAAGATAAACAAATGACGAGTGAAGTACTAGTTATCTGTTTTTATACTCTACATTTTATTTAGATGGATATAAATTACTACGCATTATATGGATGGTTCAAGGTTCTTTTGTGGCGGAATGGTTCAATGATTTTATTCTTGAGATGGTCGAAATATAAAGTGATTTATTAATGTATTTTAGGGACTCATAGGAACCCGAACAGAAGCCACGTCACAGTTTCCTTCTTTACCCACCTTTAACCGATAAAACACGTATTACTCACAAACACAAATTCCACGAAAGAAGGAAAGAGATATTCCTAATTAGTAAGATCAACATTTGACGCGAAGTTACTAATTTATTTAAGACTAGGTTAATACCCGTGCAAAGTTGCACGGGTATATATAAAAAACTTATGCAGGTAATCATGTTTGGATATCAACCTTTAACAAAATAATTTATCATATGGGAAAAAATACACGCTTAAAATCAACTTGAATTATACACACATGAAAAATTTATGTCAAGATACATGCTTGAGCTGTACACGTATCTCATATGTTTGATACGATTATTCGTTGAATAATTAGTCTTAAATTATGTTTTATAAAATAATAGAAAATTTACTTTTAGTAGAATTAAACTTGATAAGAAAATCATAACCCAAAACATTTTAAGAAATTGCGAATAAAAAATAGACTTCTAATTGAAACCATCTCAAGGAATCAAAGTGTAACATTAAAAAGATAAGTGTGATTATTATCATAAATACGTATGTACATATTAATATCATAACAGTCGTGTAATACGCTCCAATTTCAATATTACAAATAATACTTCTTCATTAGTAAGTATACTATCAATAGATGTCCCTAAGAAAAGACTATCAATAGATGAAATATACATTAAAATCTTCATAACTTATATCTTTTTTTTAAATAAATTCTTATTGGTATACCCGTCTAATATTATTTTAATCTACATAGTTATTTTATTTATACCCGTCCAATTTTGCACGGCTATTAACCTAGCTACTAAATTAAAACAAAACATTTTTGTCAATGTTTAATCTATGTTAGATTATTAGTATAAAAATAATTTAAATCGCATTTAATATAATAAGTTGTTTTGTTTTTGTCAACATATTTGTATCTATGGTGTTTTCAAATGTTTTAACCGTGATAAATTATATTACCACCAAAATATTATAAACTTGTGTCTTTGAAGTTTTAACAAATTTACATACCAAAAATATCTTATTAATATGAAACTTTTGATTAATACGAAGTATTATATTAGATTAATGGTCATTATAAATTTTATAATATTTATGTTATATAGATTAATATGGAAAGTGAGATGATTTAGGAATGTGCGTTTTGGCGCCAATAGATTACAAAACAACTTTCTTCGTCCTCCAAAAAAAAAAACCTACTTTCCTCCTTTCTTCTTATCATTGGCTTGTGGTTCAAGATTTGGGGCTATATTGATTGGGCCAAACCTTGAATGTATTGCTTCGGGCCTTCTTAGGGGCGTGACTTATGGGTTAGACTTTGTTCTTTTAGACTAAAGTAGAGGTGATCGTGGGTCGGGTCGGTGCAGGCTTGGGCCGGGTCTAATCAATAAAATCACTTTAGTCTAGACTGAATGTCTTAACTGAATTAAAGTAAACGAATTGAGCTGAACTGTGTCAATTCTAGAAACATCATTATTGATAACACGAATGTTACTCTCTTAGTAATTGTACATTTACATAATCTAAAGTAATGATTTACAATTTAAACTATTTCATCCAAGGGTCACCTTAATAGTCATCTGTGTTTTAGTGTTTTAATCAATTTGTTGACCTCACTATCTTATCCAGTCTCATTCAGAAAAATCATGACCTAAGTCATTTATTTCTCACTTTCTCTACCTCACATATCTCTCTCATACTTTTTTTAAAACTACCAATATTGTGTATTTACGTATATTTATCATAAAAAACATTTCAATAGCTACATTATTATTTTTTTAATGTAGAAATTTATTAAAAACGCACAATCACTTTTTTTTTTTTTTTTTAAAAGTTATGATTATAATTAAATTATTACAATTGATAAACGGGTAGCGATTACAATGATACACGGAGTATAAAATTTGCATACATTGATTAAAAAAATACGACTTGACAGTACATGCAAGTGGATGGAGTGGGGTTGGGCCGGGTACTTTGTGCTTAAAAATTTAAAATAAGGAGTAGATAAAACAAAGTATAGATGTAATCGTATCAGTCATTAATTTACAAAGTTTTACGTACGTAATCTTCAGTTTCCCAAACTTTTTATCTTTGTAATTAGTGTTGGGTTGATCTAAACATGAGAAATCCTATTACAACTCAAATCCACATCATCAGTCATCATCAATTCATCATATTGTGGATAAACAAACTGGTCAACCTCCCAAAAATGAAGGAAAGAAATACGAGTATTTACACAATCACAATATGTCTAAATAGAATATATATACACTACAAATAAGTTAATCGATATCATATCTTCTCAGTATTCACCTTTCTCATTTTCCTTCCATTTTACATTGATTTCATCAGAAAACACACAGTAAACGAACTTACAGTACAACAAAATGTCACAAAATTCAACCTCTTTCATTGGTTCTATCGATCAAGGCACAACAAGCACACGATTCATCATCTATGATCAATCAAGTAAACCTGTTGGATCTCATCAAGTTGAATTCACTCAATTCTACCCAGTTGCAGGGTAACTATTCTAAACTCTTCTATTATATTTTTGGTTTGCATACCATGTGTTACTAGTAGAAAAACCCCCTACCGCGACGTTGCTAAATGGTCTTTTTGCATCGTTATCGAAGCAATGCATATCAAGGGGATGCTTTTACCTTGTGTCGGTTTGATGCATCGGTTTGAAACCGACGCAAAAGTATTCTTTTTTGCGTCGGTTCTTATCCAAAAACGACGCATAAACTTATTTAATGCGTCGCTTTGTACCCAAACAACCGACGCATTTGATAAGTTTTTTGCGTCATTTTTTTTAGTAGCGATGCAATTGATAATTTTGTCGATGCAAAAAATATTTATAACCGACGCATTATGTGTGGTTTGCTTCGTTGTTGTTACAAGCGACGCAATTAGTGACTATTTTGTATCGATTATATCAAATGAACTGACGTAATTAGTGACCTTTTTCATCCATTTTTTGTTAGAACTGACGCTTTTTTTTCTGCCATTTTTTTGTTAGAAACAACGCAATCAGTGTCATTTTTGTGTCGGTTGTATCACATGATGTAATATGTCATCTTCTTGTAGTGAATTATTTGCTACCTAATTTGTAATGAAATATATTACCTATAAAATCCAAAAAATTATACATTGAATATATCAAACAACGACCAAATTAAATTTATAAAAAAAATCCATAAGAAGGTGAATTTTTTTTTTCAACCTAAAAATAATTACTACGTCTTCGGCCGGTAAAGCTAAACTCCAACTCATGTATTGCGTAAACTAGATGTGTCTCACAAACTACAATAAACAAAGATAAAAAAGCAATATATGCAAAGTCAGTCCAAATTTTTATTTATTTCTAGCGTGTAAGGAAAACGAATCACATATACTGAGTGACATAGCTAAGTGCCATAATATAATCATAATATAGGAACATTATAAAAACAAGTGAAATATAAAATGTTAATCCGACAATATGATCAACTACGATGTACATATGAATCTTATTATAGGATGATGCATTCTTCAAGAAAAACAAAATATCACTAAAGAACTTTTGGAGACAAGTTTCTCATATAGGCACTTTTGGAGAGACTTTCTCTGATAGTAAATCATGCTCTACATTTTTTATTCAAATCATGACCGTAAATTAAAATTATGGCAACAAAGTAGAAAACTCCATCATGATAATTTGCTACTAATTCTAGCATCTGGTGGAGTAAAATGTGCACTCGCGATATTGGATCAGAAACAAGGACATTGCCCGTGTAAATGAAGGATAAACAAATTTGACAATACCTTGCAACTTTTCCGGAGGAAGTAAATCACCTAATAACATATACTTTCACCTTTAAGGAGAGACACAACTACAAAAAACAAGAATAGTAATATCAAATTCAATCAAATAAATGACTAAACTTGGACTCACCTTTAAAGAGGCACACAACTACCAAAAAACAAGTAAACTAAAATCAAATACAATCAAATTAATGACAACACATAGAATGCAAAGTTCCTTAGATGATCTTGCAACAAATGGAGAATGAGATTTTTGGCGATTCATAGGGTCATCCACAAACTATGAAATTATGCAAATATATATAATTAGAAAGAGCAAGACCTTTGAAGATATAGTTTTGGTTTCAAAGCTTGATGAAAGCAAAGAACTCTGATCTTCCATCTCTTGTGTTGCAAAGATATAGTAACCACGATTTGTAGCAGTTCAGCAGGTCACTCATAGTTAAGCAGGCGTTCCAAAGGCTTCTGTATCTTTAACTAAACTACAAGATAATCTAAATTATAAGCTGCTGAAATTAAATGTTTCACCTTAAATATGAACATCAATATATCATAGCATTTTCAACTAGCAATTTAAAGTAACTTAAATCATCTATTATTCCGTACATGAACCCTAAAGCAACACTACTACAAATGAGCACTTGGGCCACGGTTGAATTCGTGGCAAAAGTGCTAAATTTTCGTGGCTAAAGTACTTTGCCACGGAAAGACCATCCGTGGCGCAAGTGGCCGTGACAAACAAATAGCCACGGGAAAAAAAAAACGTGGCAAGTATTGATTTTATTGCCACGGAGTCTCCCGTGGCTAGAATTAATTTTTTGCCACGGATTATCCCGTGGCTAATTATGTTTGTAGCAAAACATTTATTCCGGTGACAAAATATATAATAAATTAAATTAATTAATAACCGTAAGAATTCTCTATCCCTATAGTAGTCACATCTGCAACGATTACTAGCTTTATAACTGAGTCATTCTAATATTATTTAATTCACCATACGCATCGAAGGGCCTTCCCAAGAGGTCACCCATCTTAACACTACTCTCACTCAAGCACGCTTAACTGTGGAGTTCTTATGGCCAGCTACACCAGAAATGAAATTGAACTTTATTGACATAATCATTGGTTTGAATTCTTTTAAAGTGATGTTTTTTTTTCAGAAACTACATTTGCTTTTGAGTAATTAATTTTTTTCCCCAATGATTTACATATTATGACTAAAAAATTACTCCCTCTGATTCACAAAGATCTTCCCCTTTGATTAAAATATACCTCACATATATTATACAAAGGAGAAGATCTTTGTGAATCGGAGGGAGTATTATTCCAGAAAAAAAAAGAGTTTCGAAGTTGATTTTTAGACTCATGATTTCATTAATTTATCGATATTTCTATTTTAGTTTCTATTTTCCACGTTCTTTTATTGCTAGTTCTTTCGATATGTTTTTTTTCTTTTCGTTATCGGTCATTATTTTATTTCATCAGTTTTTTATCCTCATTGAGTTTTCTCTTGCCTACTTCAAGTTTTACCCGAGTTTTATTTTTCATTAAGTAAAATTTTATTTTAAATTCATTTTTTAAAATATCTTCCAAATAATATTACAGAACAGTTATTGAATTAAAAAGTTGCCGATAAATTAATTTTGGGTTTTCTCACTATTAGTCCTTAATTATTATATTTTCTTACTTGTATTTGTTAATTATTTGATTTTCTTATTTATACCTCTCTTTTTTTGAAAAATTATTTTGACTGGTTTTTGAACTTAGGCACAACTTTCTAATACATTAATCTTTCTTCCAAACCAAACAACTTGAAAGACAATTAAATTACAAAAATAATTATTGTTTTCACAGTCAAAGTTAATTCCATAAAAATATATAGACTGACTAGAATTCTTAAATACGAATTTAATAAAGCAATTTTTTTCACAATGAAAATATTGTAAGAGAATCAATAATTTGGAAAGAAATCATTCTCAATCACTTTCTTTTTTAAGTTTTTTTGTCTTAAAAAAAAGTGTATTACATGTAAAAAAATTAATTAATTAAGCGGTAAAAATGAAAGAATCTTAAATAATATTAGACGTCTCAATGATGGATGATCAATCGCATGCTTCTTTTACTTGATATGCTATGTACGCCACATTTTAGCTAGCATATATAACACTATGTAAATGTTAGTTGTTTTTCAAAAGTCATACTTAAGATTATAGTATTTTAATCAAACATATTGTCAAATGAAAAGAAATCTATTACTTCAAAAATGATGATTAGTAAAAAAAATCAATAAATTAGACAACCAAAGTTTTCTTGTATTTAATTTTACAAAAAAATCATTTTTTTTCTTTCTTAAAACTAAATATAATAATAATACCAATTTTTTATTAATAAAATATTTTCAAAGTTAATATTTTTTTTTTTCATATTATCTTTAACTTTGAATTTTAATGAATTTTTTAAGATCAATATTTGACACTCGGCTTAACTTGAAAGTAATTTGATTAAAGTTTGGAGAACCATTAGCCACATGCATTTATTAAATCCGTGGCTAAAAATTAATTTCGCCACGGAAGTAAATTATATCGTGGCTAAATAATATTTGCCACTGAACAAATTCGTGGCTAAACATATTTTTGCCATGGGTGGGGCATCTTTCGTGGCAAGAGTGATTATTGGCCACGACTTTAATAAAATTCGTGGCGCAAGTGAATTTTTGCCACGGGAAAAAATGTTCCTGTGGCATATTTTTTTTCCCAAGTAGCGAATCAAATTTTTCCCGTGGCTAGGTAAAATTTAGCCACAAATAACAAATTCCTGTGGCATAATTCGTGGCGCAAGTGCCAATTTGTTGTAGTGCAAAAATAGCTGAATTTTGACAAAGTGTATAGAGAAGTTAAGAGTCTAACCTCCTTAGCAACATAGCTGATGACGTCATCTTGAGAGAGGATGCTACCAGGTTGCTTGATTACATGCTACTGGAATTTCACCAGCTTCTTTTTTTGCGACTCTGCTCCAGTAAAAAGGGCTAACGGTTCAAAAATCAAAACGGGATACACCGTTACATAATGTTAAAATATACTTCAGTAGTTAGGTCAAATGAATTATTAGTGTCTACTTCGTAAAATCTAATCACTCATCTAGATATATGTGAAAGAAATTTTATCATACGAGCGCCTCTATTTTCCATATATCATCTGAGAGGGACGGTGTTTTTGGCTAATTACTCGTTTCGACAGTAAAAATACGTGACCAACTTATATGATTACATATTCCAACTTTAGGGAAAAAGGTTCCGCACATTTAGATACTCTTCTGAAAAAAATAATACTCCTTCCAAAAAAACATAGCACAATATCATATACAACAATAAAAAGGTTCCCAAGACAGCAGACCATGATCTCATAAATAGTATCCTTGTCAATTGTCATTCAGATCATTATATACTAACTGTTGCTACTAATGAGTACCTGTTTTGATGTAACATTCATGTTTCTGGAATGACATCAAGCTTTTTGATAGACAGTCTAAAACGGTAGGTAGTAAGGAAGTAAAATGTGGTCCTGAAAAAAAAAAAACGATCACAAAAGATAGCATCAGCTCTTCCACAAAGTGAGTGAGGGTGTGAATATTAGATTTTAATAAATTAGCATTACAAATTAGTGATAGATTTTAATAAAGAAAGATAACATGATCAGTAATTCAGTACTACAGCTTAATAGAGCATGAAGAAGATACATACCATAACATACAACTAACCTCATTTACAACTCCTAATTCGAGGCATACTTCAATCCTTCTCTAATATCCTTGTCAATGGTATTAAGAGTCCGTCTCATAACCAATCAATCAAAGTGATCCACTAGTGAAAGTTCTTATCAGTAGAAACCGGTTTATTGCATCCAAAAATCCTTGTTTGTTTTTTACAATTAAGGCCAAATAAACACCACGCTTCCAATCATTGAAGCAATGGCCATCAAACAAAGTATCAACTAATTGCAAAATAGGAATGTCAAAAGAAGCAATAACAAGAATTTATCACAGAGGAATCAGAATCAAGCATGATGATCACAATGATAGAACTAATCCAGCAAGAATTTACAAGAATTTTATAGAAAACGCACAAAATAATTCCAATGAAGTACTGCAAAAAACCGTATCAATTTCGAACTAGAATTGAGCAAAGAAACCTTATTATTTCTGGAAAAAAATGCAGTAGTGAAAGAAATAATAGCTATCCAAAAAGAATAAGTAAGTGAAAAATAGTAGAGAACATAAGGTATAGGATGTCTCATGAGGACGATTTTGAAAAAATTAAAAATTTGTGGAAATGGTGAGGGAGATCAAGAACTTACCAAAAACGACTCATCTTCAAATCCACCACTGCTGTCCAGTACCAGCCACCAGTTTATGTGACCCGCCGGCATCTCAGACGAGTGCCTGCTCATCCTCTGCTTCACCCTCATCTGCCTGCTTTACAAACTTGTCAAGAAGCATATACAACAACCCAATAGCTATAGCGGATATATTTCTATAATTTTTTACAGATACAGATACAGCTATAGAATTTAATTTAGAGATCCGACAGACTGACACGGGCATTGTTCTATTTAAAGAAGTAATGTTTGTGAAGTACAGAGTAATCAAAACACTAAATTCAATCAATTATGCAAACCAAATACTACATAACTGAAGAACAAATTTGAAGTGAGCAGAAGTAAAATAAAATTCAGTAATTTCAACTGCATCATATAATAGTAGAACTAAAACTAACAGTTTGCCCCAAACAATACATGAATTGATTGATCAAAGTGAACTCGATGTGAAAACTGCATCCGATTTTATGACATAATAGCAGAATTACAATCAAGGTTGAAGAATTTATACTGGATAAACTAATACGGAGTAACAAGTAAACGAAGTAAAATTTGAATGAAGGGGAATACAAATTTTATGACAAAACAAATGCCGACAGGTACCTGAATTAAACCAGATTCGAAGAGAAGCGGAGAATGAAGGCGATCGTGTGAGCGGTGGTGGGTGGTGGAGGTTGCGTTTGTGCGTGGTTAGGTTTCAAGCGTGGCATTGATGGGTTAGAAAAGACAATGGGTTAGGGAAGATGATATGTGAATGAATATTAGGGACTTAGGGTTGTGGTTATACGAGGAAATACGGAGTATTGATCTGGCTTTGATATATAATCCGTACGAAGTACCATTTGTGCGTGGTTGGTTAACCTGTGTTATTTACTTATTTAAAGTATCACAAAGGGCGCTGAATTTTTAAATATTATAGAGCATGGTTCCGCATGCAAGCAGTTTATTAGGGTCGTTCACTCGTTCCTTATGCCTATAATTGATTAATTGTAGTAGTGATTTATGAAATTAATATGAATTGGTTTTTTTATAACATTGACGCATTGATAGTTGGCTATGGCGTCGTTTTATTAAGTACAAGCGACACAATAGAGACAATCCTAATATTTATAATTTTGGCGCCAAGTAAACATATAAAATGCATCGTTTTTTTATTTAAAAACGACGCAGAAGAGTTACATTAAATACGTCGGTTATGAAATTAAAACCGACATACTTGAGCAAATACGTCGTTTTAGAAAGAAAAACGACGCAAAAACTTCTCTTAAATGCGTCGCTTTGACAGAAATCGATGCAAAACTCTTTTTCGCGTCGTATGTATTTAGAACCGACGGTAGGTCCTTTTTCTACTAGTATGTTGAATTGTCTCTGAGAAATTTTATTGAGTTTTGGGAAATCCTTGCTGGGTTTTTCTGGGATTTTTGTGTTGATTAGAGTTCACTCACTTTTACCCAGTTACAGCTTACAGGGTAACTATTCTTCCCTCTTTTGTTATATTTTTGGTTTGCGAATAAAGTGTTTGTTGAATTGTCTCTTAGAAAATTTATCGAGGTTTGGGAAACCCTTATGTGGGGTTTTCTAGGATTTTTGTGCTGATTGATATAGTTTGTGGGATTTTTGAAAGGTGGGTTGAGCATGATCCAATGGAGATTTTGGAGAGTGTAAGGAGTTGTATTGAAAAAGCTGTTGAGAAGGCGACAGAAGATGGTTATGATGTTGATAGTGGGCTCAAGGCAATTGGGATTACAAATCAGAGGGAGACAACTGTTGTTTGGAGTAAATCTACTGGACTTCCTCTTTACAATGCTATTGTTTGGATGGATGTTCGTACTAGTTCCATTTGCAGGTTTGCTTTTGCATTTATCTCATACAGCTGGTCTCTTTTGTGACTGATATATCCGTCATATCCGTCACAGTGTCATCTAGTCCTTTGTTTTTCTATTCTATGTACTATAGACAAAGTCGTGTCTCGTGTTCTATCCTTGATACACACGTGATATGTTACCATGGATGGTTTAAAATCTTGGCTTATATGCGATGTATCGCCCAAGATGTACGTTATCGGAGGCCACCGATACAAGATATCAAAATTTTGTGATGTATCGCCCTAAAGTCTGGTAGCCGTGTGCCGGTGTGTCGGTTGTTTCTAAGAATGCTTGATTTAAATTTTCGTTCATACTTATCAAAATTTGGTTACATGTTTTAGTGATGACTAATGAGCTACTCTTCAAAAATTTGCAAATATTCTTTTGATATCAATGTTCTGTATCTCCAGGAGACTTGAGAAAGATTTGCCAGACGGGCGTAACCATTTTGCTCCTTCATGTGGCTTGCCTATTAGCACATATTTCAGCGCAACAAAACTATTGTGGCTGTTAGAGAATGTGGAAGCAGTTAAACAAGCTGTGGATATAGGCGATGCTCTCTTTGGAACAATCGATACATGGTTGATATGGAATTTGACCGGAGGAGTTAAAGGTGGTTTACATATAACCGATGTATCGAATGCATCTAGGACTATGCTGATGAACCTAAAGTCGCTTATCTGGGATGACGAAACATTAAAGAGTCTAGGGATCTCCCCTGAACTTTTGCCAAAAATAGTGAGCAACTCCGAGATCATCGGAACTATTACAACTGGTTGGCCAATTGCAGGAGTTCCAATTGCTGGGTGTTTGGGCGACCAACATGCCGCAATGGTAGGACATGCTTGTAGAAAAGGGGAGGCCAAAAGCACTTACGGAACTGGCGCCTTCATCCTCTTAAATACCGGTGAAGAGATTGTTCAATCAAAGCACGGATTACTAACCACAATGGCATTTAAACTTGGATCTTCGGCACCTACGAACTATGCCCTAGAGGGATCTATAGCTATTGCTGGAGCTGCCGTTCAGTGGCTGAGGGATGGTCTTGGGATAATACAAAGTTCAAGTGAAATCGAGGAGTTGGCTTCAAAAGTCGATTCAACAGGCGGTGTATATTTTGTTCCGGCTTTTAACGGCCTGTTTGCTCCTTGGTGGCGTGATGATTCACGTGGTGTCTGCATTGGTATCACAAGGTTCACTAATAAGTCACACATTTGTCGGGCTGTGCTCGAGAGTATGTGTTTTCAGGTGAAGGATGTTTTGGATTCCATGCACAAGGATGCATTGGAAAATGGTGACGTCGAGAATGCCAAAAGGGAGTCGTTCTTGTTGAGAGTGGACGGTGGTGCTACTGTCAACAACCTTCTGATGCAGATTCAGGTTATTTTACGCTTTTCCGATTTGTTTTCAACTTACCGCACTTCAGTTTAATTCAGTTCAACAATATCAAGTTCATTTTTTCTGCGTCACTAGGCTGATTTGCTGGGAAGCCCAGTGGTAAGGCCAGCTGACATAGAGACAACAGCACTCGGAGCAGCCTACGCAGCAGGACTAGCAGTTGGTGTTTGGACAGAAGATCAGATTTTCGCAACTGAAGAAAAAGCGAAAACAGCACACACCTTTCATACAACATTGGACGACGTCTCAAGGAAGAACAAAGTGGATTCCTGGTGCAAAGCCGTGACTAGAACTTTTGACTTAGCTGATCTCGCTCTCTGACCTTCTTATACAGAGTACAAATTATTGACTTTGATTATTAACATTGTGTATTGATTGGAAGATGAAGGTTTTCATATTGATTAATAATGATTGAAGTTTGGTTACATTATGTTGTTCTGAATGTCACCTTACACATTGACTTAGCTTATATATAACAAGCTAGTACTAGTAAACAAAAGATGCTGCAACAACAGCTTTACAGTAGTGGCAGTGTAGTGTTACAACTTTAAATTAAGTCTTCTCCATGCTTCTTACTCCCTCGTCTTCTTCCTTGTTTGCTTCTACGTCTTGTCACCATCACTTGTTGCTATTCTTATGTTGTGGTTCTATTCTTGGCTTACTCCCCCAATGGTCTTCTTCCCTTTTACACAAATCTTATTACACCAACATTGTACTGTATTCGTTTCTGCAGCTGTGTAGACATCCACATTTGACCGCCAGGTGTCTATAGTAGTTCCCGCCAAACACTCGATGATGATCGGACGCAAACATGCTTTGATGGACTCGGATATGGGCTCGAAATCAGGGACATTTGGTTTAGGCTTATTACGGAGTACAAATCTTATAAAACCAACCTCAAATCCAGGCCCAGTAGGTCGTTTCGAGTCAAATAAGACTAATTTGGGTCGAATCCGGCACCAGGGGCAAAACCGTCTTTTAGCGACCGGGTCAAACCCGGTCAAAGATATTTTTCCCGAGAAACACGGACCAGCCGTGACACCTCATCAGTTCGGCCTAGGCTCAGATACTACAAAATATCAGCCTCGAAAATATTAAACAAATCCGTTCGAGGATAGAATTCGATCTCAAGTAGGAATTCTATCCGCAAGCCAAATCGATTTACCAACCGAGTGTCAAGCACTCGGCCAAAACAGCCCATTTCAGCCGAGACCTGGCTTTTTCACCAAGAAACGGGACTCTCGTCCCCTTCAAACTCCTACGTTTCCTATCCAAACCGGTGTTTCTTGTCACCTAAGCAAGAAATACTTCTCCTAGCTCCTATCAAGTAGGGATGTCAACGGGTCGGTTTCGGGTCGGGTGGAGCCTCACCCGAATCCATCACCCGAATCCGCATACTCCACCCGATCCATCCGTCACCCGATTAACCCACCACCCGGATCCAATCCATCCGTCATCCGCGGGTGATTCGGGTGGATCGGGTGCTTAGCGGATGAAAAATAATTTTTTAAAATACAATAACAAATATACAAATTATAAGATGCGTAAAGTTTTTCGGGATTTTTTGGTGGTCGGAAATTAAGACGGGGAAAGAAAATCTAAAATGGTGGCCGCAAAGTGATTACGGAAAATATTTTCTTAGGGTTTTAAGAAAAAAAAGGATAATGAGTACAAAAATTGAGTGAAATTAATTATTTTTTTTATATATTCATATATTTTAAAAAAAATATATATAAACGGGTGAACGGATCGGGTGGACGGATCGGGTGACGGGTGAAAAAACTCCACCCGAATCCGACCCGATCCATCACCCGATTCATCCGTCATCCGCTTAAAATCCATTTAGTTCGGGTTTTCGTCCATTAATTTTATTCGGGTGGATGGATTTTGAACGGGTTCGGGTGAAATTGACATCCCTACTATCAAGGACTTCACCTATAAATAGGACCCTCCGGTCACACATTATCTATCTATCAATTATTCACATCTATCAATTATTCACATCTATCAATCAATTACACATCTACGAATTATCAATCAATTATTCCCATACATTACTCATCTACGACATACATCCAAAAATAGCATCAAAATACCGACAAAACAACCCGACAAATCCGTCCCCAAAACCGGCCAAAACCCGTCACTCCGCACGTCCAAACCGATACCCTAACTCATCCACATCGTCTCGACGCTCCCGTGCTTAAGCCACTTTCCGACGAGCCTTGTTCCGAGAAAACAAAGCATGTAGGTTGAGGGTGTAAAATCAAACCCGACTCTTCCTCCTTTCTCTTCCCTTCTTCTCGTTTTTTTCCTCTTGCGTCGTTCATCGTTTTATTTTTACGGGTCGTTCGTCGCATATTTTTCATATCTCTAGTATCGATATTACAAAAATATTTTCATAAAACGAAACGTTCTTAAAATACGATATCGATTCTCTAATCGAATATCGTATCTAACAAGAACTAAATTAAATCTCGTTGATGCTAATAAAATCGTTACATCCTTTTTTTAAACAAAATTCGACGATTTTTACGCGGAGAGAATTAACATTTTATTTTTCGTTCAAATTCTTTTCAAAAACAAACTTTGTAAAACTTTTTCTTAAATCATTCCGACTATTTGATATCGATTTCATAATCGAATATCAGATACGACGAATATCGAAAATATAAATCGAGTATAAATTAATCCATATTTGTACGCGATTTATAAAATTTGACGATTTTCGAAAATAAAAAAATCGGGACAGACTCCCGCGCGAGTCGCGCCCCTCCCAGGCAACTCGCGCGAGAGCCTGGATAGCCGAGCTCCTTTTTTTTTGTTTTCTCGTTTTTCTATTCTTTTCGTTTCTTACATAAAACAGCGACTTTCGCGACATATTTTCAAATTTCGATAAATACTTTTTCGACCTTGGCAACACGTGTTAATCCATCACGTGTCATAAACCTTTTTTCAAAATTATGCATATCATCGTATTTATATTCTTATTCGATTTATAAAACATTACTAACTCGTTTGTTCATGTTTGTAGCGATTTATTTTCATCTTTTGTTTTATTAGACTAAAACGAACTTCACATGCTAAATATAACTTTGACGTTATTATTTTAAGATGAATTAAACGACTTAGCAACCCATTTATTTTTCTTCTCTCACATGCTTAGGAAAAATAATGTTTGCATATCATTCAACCGTCGAACTAACGTGTGTACACCAAAAACGAACGATATCTTAGTAAAGGCCGCTAAGTGCGGGCGGGGTTGGGTGTTCTTAGTGAACTTCCCAACACGTACTCTCACCCCTTACTCAGAATCATGGTTTCCGGATGTCCGAATCCATTGGCAACGAGAGTCATTCAATACACGATATCCGATAATGACGGTATCGGTATCAAATGCAAAGGGACGAACCCAATAAGCTCTGACATCGGAAATGGGCCGTATTTTGTACACGGCCCACTACGACATAGAGTGGGTTCGAACGGGCCCGAACTCCCACAAAGTTCGGTGGCGACTCCTACTTCGATTTAAATTTCAATTTGACCATCTCATATGGAGATTCATTCGCCTCCCCAAACCCGCGCGTGGCCGCGTCGGGGTGGACCTATGTCATGTCCACAAGCTGCCTTTTATATGATCTCAAATGCGGTTTATAGTTGTTAATTCTTATATATTCGATGATACGGAGTATATTTTTTTCTATTTTTGAACATCAATTACTTTGTGTGATCTATATTGAAAAGCGATAAGTTCGTTCATTCGTTCTCGGTTTGTGAAGTGTGTTTCTTCCTTAGTTTTTGTCTAATCTTCCAAAAAAAACTATAACTATTATTATTCCTCATGGGGAGTGATAATTTAAACAAGTATTACATGGGGAATTAATAGGTTACGTCAAAAACAACCAATAATAATAATGGCGACTAAGTAAGTAACTAAGGAACAACCAATCATTAATTTCTAATCTATACAATAGTTATTGTCTAATCGGTTTGTGAATTATTATTCCTTATTTGTTCCAGCCATATTACATGACATTAAAGCATAATTACTATTATATCAAATAGTTCAAAATGAAAAACATTTAAAACAATATAGTAAAATAATTCAAAAGATTATCAACATGCAAGTCAATATCAACCAATAATAATAATGACATTATGGATATGAATCAGTGTAAGTGTGTAACAGAATAAACTTTCGCTAGGAGAATACAAAAACTAGCTTCGAGAACTTAGTTCAAACAAATCAAACCTCGATTTTTAACTAGGCTACTCAACCATAATAAGACATCGACTTATAATGCGAGGTCCCAGCTTAAGTAAATATGCACACCCCTCATGGAACACCAAATGTGCCCAATTCAACCCAACGACGTCTTACATGCGAGGTACGAGCTTAAGGTCAAAATGAACATACACTCCTGGACAAAAACATGCCCAGTTCAACAACCAATGCATCCCGCTCGGATACACTAGCCTTATAGCTGATAGCAAAACGTATACTTGATGCGTGCGATTTATATATGATTATTCATCTTTTACGCACGCATTTCCATGCATACCGAGTAGCATTGTTTACTATTTTCCCCCGAATTTGATACTTTGTGGTCATGTTGCATCTTATGAAGGTTTGAACCCGTGGACGCATAAACAAGGAAAAACTCGTGCTTAAAGATGAAATCTTATGCGAAATAAGAAAGAAGACTGATCGTTTTCAAATAGATCAAATCAAAACGTGAATATCTTGAGTTTTACAACTTCAATTGAGATGATTCTAGTTGCGTTGGAAATTCTTTCTCTTAACTTTCCAACGGTATATTACAAGCCCGATTTGAAAAAGTAACGAAGAAATGACAAGCGTTTGAAGTTGAGCGCGCAGTCCTTAGAATGGAAACAGGTCACAAATAGTCGAACAACTATGAACTATCCAAAATAGTCGACCGACTATTCTCGAGACTGGACGAACACCGAGACTTTCCTAATTGGATGTTTAGTGTTAATAGATTTTTGGACTTTTGTTTTAGTTTAGTACTTAAGAAACTATTAGACTAGAATTATAGATAACTTCTTCCTTGATACTTTTAATTCTCTATATACTACTCTTTAGATTTCTCTCTACACTCAAATTTTTAGATCAGATCTAGATTTATGAATTCTTTTCTAGTCTTTCTTTAAAGAGTAATCTAATTCTTTCTTTGTTCTTTCTTTATTCCTTTATCCTTAATTTTAATCTTATTTCCTTGCTAGAATTCATGGGATACATGAATTGAATACGATTGTTAATTAGATTATAGATCCGTCAACGATATTGCGTCTGAGTTGTTAATTGTAGCATTTAATTGAGATTGATTGATTAGATCGACGTAATTGATTAGATCGACGTAGTAAATTTGAACCTAAAATCGAAAGCCTGGTAAAAGTTAGACCTGCTAGAACACATTGGTATGACCTAATAAGATCGGAAGTCTTTAGACGCATGCTAGGGTGAATAGCGGACCGGAAGGACCTTTTCACTACCCTTGGACCAATATCTGCGATAGACCTGTTACATAGACCGTGACCATATGAAATTCGTGGTAAACCGACAATCCTAGTTTTCTCTCCATATATCTATTTGTCTTTATTCATCTTATTTATTCTAGTTTTTTCTTCACCTTTGATTCTCTTCCTTCACTACTTTTAGATTAATTAGTTATATTTTTAGTTGCGAGTAGAATTTATTTGTCTCCCTGTGGATACGATCTTGACTTTTCTGACTATATTTTTAGTTAGACCGTAGTTGGTTATCTTTGATAGGTATACAATCTGCTTATCAATGCTCTAGACTGTATTACTCTACCCGTACATTTTCCTTATTCCATAACTCCAAAACAAAGCCATTATCGAAATTCAATAGGATTATATTTCGTTCTTAAAATAGAAAACTTTATAAATATAGAAACTTTCTTAAAATAATAACTTTCCAAACAAAGCCATTATCGAAATTCAATAGGATTATATTTTGTTCTTAAAAGAGAAAACTTTATAAATATAGAAACTTTCTTAAAATAATAACTTTCCAAAAGTAGGTACTATTATAAATAGAAATCGATTAAAATAAGAGTTATATAAAATAGTTAATATTAGGCCTTGAGACGTAAACATTATATTTATTATATAAATGTATAATTCATGATTAAAAGTCAAGTCAAGTCAAATCATAATTATTTCTAAAAAGTTTGAAGTTTAAGTAATTTTTTTTTTTTTTGAGCGAATAGATCATTTCATTAATAAGAAGTCATACGACATCTACAACTTATATCAAAATTGAACGGATACAATACTATAAAATTTGAGTAAAATAAATTCTCGTTAAAACAAAGATCTCTCACTAAGATTTTGATCTCCGCTTCTGCACATCCTCTTTCAACACATCGCTGTTTAGTAATACAGCTTTTCACAAGAGGGTCTTCGGATCTTTCAAAGTTTTGACGAGAATCAATTTCATCTAACCCAATAGATTGTAGCCGCCGGTCTGACATCAATTGAGATACCACGTGATGATGAACGATTATAGCACTGATGATCTTCCGCGTCCTCTCTACTATAATAGATTTAACATCTCTCCTCAAAGAGAGAGCGAAACCCATCAATTGATGGGGGCGAAACTCTCCAAAAGGAGAGGACTTATTATTATAACTAAAATATTAATAGTACTAATATTAAAACGATATAATTAATTAAAAATTGGGGGCTTACCACCATTAATGGTGGTAGCCCCAAGGTTTTTTTTTGGAGGCTAGGGTTTTTTGTTGGGAGGAGGGAGAAGGGTTTTTAGGGAGAAGGGTTTTGAAGTTTAAGTAATTAATAGTATTTAAATAACAAATTTTCAGATTTTTCAGAATTGATTAAATCATTAAAAATCACATCAACGTAATATTAGTGGGGCTGAAAACTTTAAAAACTTAGTTACAACCATTGTTTCTGGAGAAAATCCAAATTTTAAATAAAACATGGGTTTTTGTTCGTATCTTTAAAAACTGTCAAAATTAGACACGTGATTGTATTTTTTTAATAAAACAAGTTTAAAAATTGATTTTAAATAAAATCCAATTGAAAACATTAACAAGACTCTTTATAGTTTATGTACATAAATTATCAAAATTAAATACAAAGTTTATTATATGTTTCAATTTAGATCTTATCACATCTGACAGATTCGCGGATTAATTTGACATCTATTCATAAACAATTTATTGTGACCAAACTACTTAGAATTAATTTACGAAATTAAATAGACATAAATTAGACTTAAAATAAATAGTAGTCTCTTTTCAAGGTTTCTGGAATTAAAATTTTTAAAATATATTATTAATTCGCACAAAAACACTAACAGATTCTAAAACATGCTATAACTTTGTTTTTTTTTGAAGTGAAGATCAATATCATTAATAATAAGCCATCCGGCATCTACAAACGATGTCAAATTGAACTGAATACAGATTTGTGAAAAATAAATAAAGAACATCATTGAGACAAAGATCACTATTAGAATAATGCGCTTCTACATAGCTTTCTATATATCGCTGTTTATTGACACAGCCTTTCGCGAAGGAATCTATAGATCTGATGAAAGAGCCTCTATGATGATGAACTTTCTCTATTTTGACAAATAGTAGACCAAGATCTGACCTCAATTGTATCGCCATACGTAGGGATTCCATAGCTCTCATGATCTTGCACATAGTTCTTGAAATCTAAGCCCTATACTAATGTAAAGGACTGAAACCTCGAAATAAAGGAAAAAACCTTGAAATAAAGGACAAAAACAACTCTCATAAAAGAGAGACTTTTATTGAATCAGATTTGTTAACTAATAATTGAGATTAAAACAATTTTTGGGGCTTACCATCGATTAATTATCGATGGAGGCCCCAGATTGAGGAGGAAAAGTAGAGTTTTTTTTAGGAGAAAGAGGAGAAACAATTTGAGGAGTAATACTTAAATACAATTGCTATAACTTTGTTAAAAATAATAAAACTTTCAATTTGAAACTTCATATCAAAAATCACGAAAATTATGAAATAAATTATTATTTGTATTTTTTTAGTCTCGGCCTTTTAATACTTTTTAATAGTTAAAAGAAAGACTTATTCGCAAATCTCGTAAAAATGATTTCAAATAACGAAACATGTGAAAACTTACGATTTAAAGTCTTCGTAATTAAAAACGAGACATACATATATTGTCTAACAAAAACCTAATTTCTATACATGCAACTACAAAAATAATATCACATAATACCGAGTAACGTGTCAATGTTACCTTAATCGAGATCCGAATCAATTAAATAATCGTCTTCGTCGGATCTAGCACGATAGCTTACGAAATAATTAAACATATGGTATTAAAACCACGTTATAAGTGAATAGAAAGGAGAAATAGAGATGAAGAACGAATGAGAGTAATTAAATCACCCTCGAGATCGGAAAGAATTAGAGACGAATTAGGATCGGATTGATGAACAAAAAGAAGAAAGTTTAACGTAAAACATAGAAAGGGAAAATAAACTTGTGTTGTGAATAAAATAGACTAGAATAAAAGAGAATATAAAGAGAAATTAGAAAGCTAAAAGATGAAAATAATCGAGTTAGGACTCTTAACTCAACTAGGAAACGAGATGGTTGAGAAACTATTGTTCATAGAAAATATGATTCCTCAAAAATAATTAAACATATTTGCGATGAAAAGAATTAAATGGGTTTTCGAATAAAATTAGAATAATTAAAATCCTTTTACGAAAATAAATCGTTTTAGGCTCGATAATGAAAGAGACCCCGAAATGGGAAAAATGTAGTTGACGAAATATTACAGAGTTACGATATAATCGTAATGAAATAGATAGCAGAGCTAGGAAACTTGAGGGTGTTACATTTTTGATATCAATGTTCTGTATCTCCAGGAGACTTGAGAACGATTTACCAGGCGGGCGTATCTATTTTGCTCCTTCATGTGGTTTGCCCATTAGCACATATTTCAGCGCAACAAAATTATTGTGGCTGTTAGAGAATGTGGAAGCAGTTAAACAAGCTGTGGATATAGGCGATGCTCTCTTTGGAACAATCGATACATGGTTGATATGGAATATGACTGGGGGAGTTAAAGGTGGTTTACACGTAACTGATGTATCGAATGCATCTAGGACTATGCTAATGAACCTAAAGTCGCTTATCTGGGATGACGAAACATTAAAGAGTCTAGGGATCTCCCCTGAACTTTTGCCAAAAATAGTGAGCAACTTCGAGATCATCGGAACTATTGCAACTGGTTGGCCAATTGCAGGCGTTCTAATTGCTGGATGTTTAGGTGATCAACATGTAGCAATGGTAGGACAGGCTTGTAGAAAAGGGGAGGCCAGAAGCACTTATGGAACTGGCGCCTTCATCCTCTTAAATACCGGTGAAGAGATTGTTCAATCAAAGCACGAATTATTGACCACAATGGCATTCAAACTTGGACCGTCGGCACCTGCAAACTATGCCCTAGAGGGATCTATAGCTATTGCTGGAGCTGTCGTTCAGTGGCTGAGGGATGGTCTCGGGATAATAAAAAGTTCAAGTGAAATCGAGGAGTTGGCTTCAAAAGTCGATTCAACGGGCGGTGTATATTTTGTTCCGGCTTTTAATGGTCTGTTCTCTCCATGGTGGCGTGATGATGCACTTGGTGTCTGCATTGTTATCACAAGGCTCATTAATAAGTCACACATTTGTCGGGCTATGCTCGAGCATGGGGGACCTACATACAAGAATGGTATAGCACTTGCTACACCAATGTTTTTGAGAATATAGAATTTTGGTAAATATAATGATCAAAGACTAAAGATGCCAATGACTATATTTTTAAATTGATGAGTAGTATATTTATGTATTACTTATAAGGTTAACTCGTTATATTTTTGTACTAGGCTAATGTATTTTTGTACTGCGATTAATATATCGAGTAACGTGTCAATGTTACCTTAATCGAAATCCGAATCAATTAAATAATCGTCTTCGTCGGATCTAGCACGATAGCTTACGAAATAATTAAACATATGATATTTAAACCACGTTATAAGTGAATAGAAAGGAGAAATAGAGATGAAGAACGAATGAGAGTAATTAAATCACCCTCGAGATCGGAAAGAATTAGAGACGAATTAGGATCGGATTGATGAACAAAAAGAAGAAAGTTTAACGTAAAACATAGAAGGGAAAATAAACTTGTGTTGGGAATAAAATAGACTAGAATAAAAGAGAATATAAAGAGAAATTAGAAAGCTAAAAGATGAAAATAATCGAGTTAGGACTCTTAACTCAAATAGGAAACGAGATGGTTGAGAAACTATTGTTCATAGAAAATATGATTCCTCAAAAATAATTAAACATATTTGCGACGAAAAGAATTAAATGGGTTTTCGAATAAAATTAGAATAATTAAAATCCTTTTACGAAAATAAATCATTTTAGGCTCGATAATGAAAGAGACCTCGAAATGGGAAAAATGTAGTTGACGAAATATTACAGAGTTACGATATAATCGTAATGAAATAGATAGCAGAGCTAGGAAACTTGAGGGTGTTACATTTTTGATATCAATGTTCTGTATCTCCAGGAGACTTGAGAACGATTTACCAGGCGGGCGTAACTATTTTGCTCCTTCATGTGGTTTGCCCATTAGCACATATTTCAGCGCAACAAAATTATTGTGGCTGTTAGAGAATGTGGAAGCAGTTAAACAAGCTGTGGTTATAGGCGATGCTCTCTTTGGAACAATCGATACATGGTTGATATGGAATATGACCGGAGGAGTTAAAGGTGGTTTACATGTAACTGATGTATCGAATGCATCTAGGACTATGTTAATGAACCTAAAGTCGCTTATCTGGGATGACGAAACATTAAAGAGTCTAGGGATCTCCCCTGAACTTTTGCCAAAAATAGTGAGCAACTCCGAGATCATCGGAACTATTGCAACTGGTTGGCCAATTGCAGGCGTTCCAATTGCTGGATGTCTAGGTGATCAACATGCAGCAATGGTAGGACAGACTTGTAGAAAAGGGGAGGCCAGAAGTACTTATGGAACTGGCGCCTTCATCCTCTTAAATACCGGTGAAGAGATTGTTCAATCAAAGCACGGATTATTGACCACAATGGCATTCAAACATGGACCGTCGGCACCTGCGAACTATGCCCTAGAGGGATCTATAGCTATTGCTGGAGCTGCCGTTCAGTGGCTGAGGGATGGTCTCGGGATAATAAAAAGTTCAAGTGAAAGCGAGGAGTTGGCTTCAAAAGTCGATTCAACGGGCGGTGTATATTTTGTTCCGGCTTTTAATGGTCTGTTCACTCCTTGGTGGCGTGATGATGCACTTGGTGTCTGCATTGTTATCACAAGGTTCACTAATAAGTCACACATTTGTCGGGCTATGCTCGAGCATGGGGGACCTACATACAAGAATGGTATAGCACTTGCTATACCAATGTTTTTGAGAATATAGAATTTTGGTAAATATAATGATCAAAGACTAAAGATGCCAATGACTATATTTTTATATTGATGAGTAGTATATTTATGTATTACTTATAAAGTTAACTCGATATATTTTTGTACTAGGCTAATGTATTTTTGTACTACGATTAATATATTTATGTATTATATTTTTTAAATTACAAAATACGGAGTAACAAACTTTACAAATGCTCGATAAAAAGAGAAAATAATAATTAAAAGTTTCCTTATGTGTCTATTACAAATTTGCTACACCATACAAAAAATTCTGGATCCGCCCCTGTGCTCGAGAGTATGTGTTTTCAGGTTAAGGATGTTTTGGATTCCATGCACAAGGATGCATTGGAAAATGGTGACGTCGAGAATTCCAAGGAGGAGTACTTGCTGAGAGTGGACGATGGTGCTACTGTCAACAACCTTCTGATGCAGATTCAGGTTATTTTACGCTTTTCCAACTTATTTTCAGATTACCGCACTTCAGTTTACTTCAGTTCAACAATAATATTAAGTTCATTTTGTCTGATTCGATAGGATGATTTGCTGGGAAGCCCAGTGGTAAGGCCCACTAACATAGAGACAACAACACTCGGAGCAGCCTACGCAGCAGGACTAGCAGTTGGTGTTATCACGGTAGTAGTAGAAGTATGGAGAAAAGGTAAGATCTTATCTGAAACCAGAACAGAAGTTGTGTCGCGACAAGACGTCACTGTCCTAAAGTTGATTTATGTCTTGTCTGCTACACACGGCCTCAATGACACTCAACTCCCAGGATTTCACAACCAAACCGTGACTCCTATGTAGGTGGAGAAACGGGTGATTACAGCCAAGAACGTTTGCCAATAATAAAACCGAGATATGAAAGAAAGGAATGAGTCTGAGAATGCGTGTTTTCTGTGTGTTAAAACTGAAGGGAAGAGGACTTTATATAGTGGAGCAGTAGCAAAGGTTCAGTGCACAGCAATAAAGAGTACGGTGGAGACTTGCAGCAATCAGTCTCGGGAAGGTGCAACAATCAGGGTCGGGAAGACAACAAGACTGACTGATTTCAAATGGAGAGAAAGAAGCTTCTGGACAAACAAAGAATCCGACCACTAAATAATACCCGCAAGCGGTACGCCTGCGCTCTACCAAAACCCAAAGCCCGGCTCGGCGCACGCGCGCATGTGTGGTGTACTTAGTCTCCACTTGTACACATCTAGTAAGGCATTTTAGTAGGTCATATATAAATAGGTCCAAGAAGCATTAAATGATCCATGTGGGACATTTAGTGCTTCTTTTGAAGCATTAACTCTAACAGTTGGTGTTTGGACAGAAGATCAGATTTTCGCATATGAAGAAAAAGCGAAAACAGCACACACCTTCCATACAACATTGGACGACGACTCAAGGAAGAACAAAGTCGATTCCTGGTGGAAAGTCGTGACTAGAACTTTCGACTTAGCTGACCTCGCTCTCTGTCCTTCTTATACGGAGTACAAATCTTATTACACCGGCATTATATTCATTTCTGCAGCTGCCTCTTATATGATTTCAAATGTTGTTCATAGTTGTTAATTCTTATGTATTCGATAATACGGAGTATATTTTTTCTGTTTATAAACATCATTTACTTTGTGTGATCTATATTGAAAAGCGATAAGTTCGTTCATTCTCGGTTTGTGAAGTGTTTTTAATTTCTTTCTTTGTTTTTGTCTAATCTTCCAAAAAAAATCCGACGTTTCACCTGAAATGAGAGTAATTATACGGGGAGTGATAATTTATGCAAAAGTAATTTAGGGCTTGTTTGGTTGCTATTGTAAAATCATGAGAATTTCTCATGAATTGCAAAAAATAGAGTTGTTTGGTTGCCTCAAAATTGCATGAATGTGGAAGTGGAACTTTCCATGGAAGTGATTTCATGCATAAGCGCAGAACTTGCTCACCAACCCCCCTCTTGGCAACTTGCAATTCTCGTGAATTAAGTTTCCGCATAGGTAATCAAACGTTTGAAATTTCCGTGAACTAGGAAAGCGAATTTATTTTCCATATTTTCTACTTCCCGGGAATTTGCACTTCCTGCATCAGCCAAACGAGTCCTTATTGTAATAATTTATGCAAAAATAAATATAAAAAATAAGTGAAGTAACCAAATTTTAGCGTCATTAATGGAGTTGATAAAGACTGGTCAGTATGACTTCGTGGGAGCACCCAACATGCAGGTCTCAGTCGTCTCATAGGATTTGCGATTTATGGCGTAGCCTTAGCCTACTTGATGTTGGTCAATGGTGATAGTGAGCCACACAACTATTTAGGGCATTCGAAAACTTGGATACATTATAACTCCAAGACGGTGATCGACTGATCGGGAGTAGATTTATTCGGAAATTTGGAAGAGACGATTTTTTATTAAGTTATTTAGAAATTAGTCGTTTATACCGTTATTATTGATCATTATCACAAAAAATTACTCCATATTTGATTTCTGGCCTATTTTTATACTCCGTATATGGTAAGAGTATCAATTTTTTTAGTTTTAATCTTAATTCGTAGCCATTTTATACGGAGTAACATTTTTTTTCTTTTAGTTACATAGTATATTGTAAAGTGATCTCGATCATAATAAATTTATTGTGAAATCATTTTTCAAAAAAATTACATAAATTTAAATAAAGCACAAGAGGAACAGATCTATAATCGATACTTCACTAAAGTACGAAGTACGAAGTATTATTCAAAGGGCGACCCAAGTAATAAATACTGTTTTTCCATTGTAGGTGTTGAAGTCAATAATGTTTACAAATTAGATTGTGTATTAGTACTTACTAGTATTAGTTTGTCGCAAATTTCCGCAACTACTTTTTACCGTCGGCGCTTTACTTCTTACCGTCGGTGTTAATTACGTGAAATGACGACTTTGTCCTTGATATTTATTCTCAAAATAATATTACTTTAACATTTTACAGATTATCGATTTATTAAAACTCGATAATAAAACCGTCTTTTTCGATTAACGTAATAAACCAAAACCGACTTCCTATATAATTAATATATGGAATTATGCAAAATGACGAGTCCTCCTTTGCAATTAATTCTCGAAATATTATCACATTTACATTTTATAAAGTATTGGTTTATTAGAACTCGATAATAAAACCATTTTTTTTATTATTGTTACGCCTAACAAATACGAGTAATACGCAAATTAAATCCTAATTAATCTACGACAATCAAGATTTATTATAAAAACCGATGTAAATTAAAAGAAAAAAAATCCGGAAATGGGTCGGGTCGAGTGGGTTTTTCGACCCACCCAAGGGTCGTATTATTTTCTCTATGATACTTGAAAGCTTTGAGAAATAGTTTAAGTATAATATAAATCTTCCAATGATATGAAACACGAAGTATAAGGTGGTGAAATTGGTTATATTGACAACATTTCATACAAGTGGCTCGGGTTCGAATATAATCAGTTTGTTGATGTTGGTACAGTAGTTTAGACATTTGCCCGCTAGTCAGTACATTGGAACATTTATATTATACTTAAACATTTATCAATGGAAGATTTATATTATACTTAAACTATTTATCAAAACTACGACCGTTGGATGGGTCGAAAAACCCACTCGACCCGACCCATTTCCGGATTTTTTCTTTTAATTTGCATCGATTTGTATAATAACTCGTGATTGTCGTAGATTAATTAGGATTTATATAATGCCTAATCACGATTATTAGAACCCTCTGACATGATATATAACATGAAGTATGAAGCTTGTTTTGACTGATTCTGACACGTCTCAAAAAATAATTTTATAGAACTTTAAAAGTCTCTAATGAAGACAATATAACCGTCATAATACACCGGGATATTCTATTTAGTGTAAACTTTGTTTAGCGCGAATACGGATCAATTTTATTCCGGGACTAGAAAGGCCGAAAAAACGTGCATAATAACCTTCAAAATCTTAGAGGGAAAAGAGGACTGAGACAAGGTGATCCAATGTCACCGTTACTTTTTACGATCTGCATGGAATAATTTTCTCGAGTTCTGACTCATGGCGAGATGGATAGGAATTTCAAATATCATCCTAAATGTGGCCCGATGAAGCTTACTCATTTGCTCTTTGCTGATGATTTGCTTCTATTTTGCAAAGGGGAGAAGGAGTCGATGAAGTTCCTTTAATTTGGCGTGCCTTTGCTTCTTTTAGTAGAGCTTCGGGACTGTGTATTAGTGTTGGTAAGTCTCACGCTTATTTTGCAGGAGTCGATGAGGACAGGAAAACTGCTATTTTGAAATTTTTCAGATGTGTGGAAGGTACGTTGCCTTTTCGGTATCTTGGCTTACTTATCCAAAGTACTTGTTTAGGAAAGAATGATTGTGAAAAACTGCTATCTCGCATTGTCTCGAGAATTTCTAGTATTGGTGCTCGGAAACTCTCCTATTGATAAGTGTAGTTTGTAGTGCCTATTTCGTAGTGTTTTGGTCCCATTTCCTTGCAGAATCGCTCCTTGGGAGCGGTTCATGGGCTACTTATGCTTCCTCTAGCTCGTTTCAGGTTCCCGAGACCATTCGTGAAGAGTTGGAGTGATTCCGACTCAATACATACACTTTTCGGAGCCAACGAAGCAGAGGAACGATCACTCGATGCCTTGGATTCGACCCCGAGACCTTGGGACCCAATCCCGAGCCTCCGAGACCCGATCCTGAGTCCCGAGAATCGATGAGAAGTTCATGTGAAGCAAGGAGGAACCAAAAGGATCATATTGGAGGCCTACAAGACTCATCCCCGACGGGTATGCACCTCATCCCGTCCGGGATGAAGTGCACTTTTGAAGGGGCCACTGACAGGCCGTCCCGGTCGGGACCAACCCGTCCCGGTCGGGATGACAGGCCGTCCCGGTCGGGATGATCCCGTCCCGGTCGGGACCAAGCACCTGTAGCCGCGCCTCTTATTTTCCTCCTCCTTCATTCTTGTACCCCTATAAATACTTCCCTCTTGTATTGTTTATGCATCTTACCTTACTCTACCTTACCCTAGATTGTTTTTAGGCCTCTCTTAAGATTTGTAAACCCTAATTAATCTCTCTTAATCTTTAGTTAATCCTAGTTTAATCTAGTAGTAATTAGTTCTTGTATTGAGAAGATTCTTGAAGACTCCTCCAAGCTTGACATCCTTGGAGATTATTTGGGTTTCTTATTTATACAAGATTTCATCTTTTCATCATTTGGTTGTTGGTATAATCTTCCTTTCTCTTGTTTATTGTTATTTATTCAAGTTTGAATCTTTACTTAGTGTTCTTGTTATTGTTCTTGTTTTCTTTCATTATGGATGTTTGGATTGTGATGTGGTTTTCTCTTATTGTTGTTAGTTTATCTTTGATTATGTGTGAGTAGATTACTTGTGGGTTAGTAGGGGGATTAAGGGTAGAATATGGGTGATTAGGGTTTGATTAGGGGTAAAGGGTGAATCTTTGTTGTTAGTCACATACTTGGCACACCATGTGTTTGTTGAAATGCTTGTTTGAGTTGTAGTGACCATGCTTCTCATGCTAGTCTTCCTCTACTCATTGTTTGTCTTGTATGTGGTCATGTTGAGGATAGTGTTGAGGATAGTCGTAGTCACGAGAGTGCGGACTAGGGTCTAAGTTGCGAGAGCCCGGACCTACCTCGACATCGGTTTACGTTGCGAGAGCCCGGACCTACCTCGACATCGGTTTAAGTTGCGAGAGCCCGGACCGATTCTAGCAATTAGGAGACACCTACACCCTTGACCACCCAAGTCACCCTACTACACTTATGAACCCGACCTAACCCACTTCTTCTTCATATTTGATTTCAACTTATTAGTTAGTCATCATTTCTTTAGTTCATTGTTTAGTTTGTGTTTAGTTATTTCATTTAGCCTTGTTATAGTCTAGTTCATTGTTAGTCTACTTTCTTCTTCTCCTCTCATCATAATTCACCAATTAGTAGCTCTTTGTGTTTGTTTGGTAGCATAGTCTCGTTTTAGGCCGACCTAGTCTAAACTTTGCAACACCGTCTCCGTGGACACGACCCGACTTACCCTAACTACCGTTAGGTCTTAGCCGGTTATTATTTGGCGGTGGGATCCACGACAAATCCCACCATCACCTATGCGGGGAGGTTGACTTTGGTTCAGGCTGTGTTATCTCAGCTTCATAATTATTGGGCTATGGTTTTTATTATCCCAAAATATGTAATGGCTCGGATTGGTGCTCTTTGTCGCAATTTCCTATGGGATGGGGGTGTGGAAGGGACTAACCGGGCTTTAGTAAGTTGGGAGAAAATTTGTTGCCCTAAGAAGGAAGGAGGGCTGGGCCTTAGAGAGCTCACTATATGGAACGAGGTTGCGGTCGCAAAACTAGCGTCGTGGGTGTTTGATCAGCCGGACCAATTATGGGTTAGGTGGGTTAATAGCATCTACTTGAAGGGGACCGTGTGGTGTGACTATCAGCCGAACACTGATGTCACATGGGCGTGGAAGAAGATCTGTCAGGCGAAGGAGAAAATCAAATTTATGTACGCGAATGGAGTGTGGCATGGTTCGATGCCTCGCTATTATATTTCGAAGGCCTACGAGGAGCTTAGAGCTCTTAGACCGAGTGTCCCGTGGGCTCGGATTGTGTGGAGTGCTTGGAGCATCCCTAAGCATAGCTTTATTGCTTGGCTTGTGTTTAGGGGGGCTCTAAACACGAGGAATAAACTTATGAGGATCGGAGTGGCTGATTCTGATCGTTGCTATCTGTGTGAAGCATAGGAGGAGAGCTTGGAACACTTATTTTTTAGGTGTGATTGGAGCTCCCGTGTTATTGACCTTTTGAGTGATTGGGTGAAGAAACGATTGAGAAGAGAACTGAATGAGGCTTCTCGTGTGAGAGGAACGAAACTACAGTGCAACATTTTGCGCGCGATTTTCAATGCTGCAATTTATCAAATTTGGCGACAACGAAATGTCTGCAGAATTGAAGGAGTTGTGCAACAACCAATTTGTGTTGTTAAGTTGATTAAGATGGATGTTAGACATAGAATCATGTGTAAAATTAGACATCCTATTAGTGCGAAAGATGCTAGATGGCTACATAATTTGATGTAGTCATTCCTTTGTAAATTGATTTACATCTCATTTATATATATTTACCCTTTACCAAAAAAAAACCTTCAAAATCGGTCATTTTCGTTTGTTTTTGAAAACGGTCAAAAATTGTTCGAAAGCGTGAATAAATTTTGACAAAAATTTGTTGATAGGAACATAATGTTGAATAATAAACGTTAGAACCTTCTGACACGATATAAAATGGAGTGAGAAGTTTGTTTTGATTGATTTCGACGCGTTTCAAAAATCAATTTTATGGCGTTTAAAAGTTTCTATTGAAGACCATATGAACTTCATAATATATACTAGGGCATTTTATTTGATGAGAAATTTGTTCAGCGCGAATATGGATCCATTTTATTCCGTGACCCGAAAGCCCAAAAAACGTGGATAATAACCTTCAAAATCGATCATTTTTGACAGTTTTTGATAGCGGCAAAAGTTGCTCTAAAGCAAGATTATTTTTTTTGATTAAAACATGTTGATGGGAACAAAAATGTCGGATAATGATTACTAGAAGCTTTTACTCGATTTTAAAATGGGTATACAAATTGTATTGACTTATTCCGACACGTCTCAAAAAACAATCGTATGACCATTAGAAGGCTGTATTGCTAACCAAATGACCCTTATAATACACTGATACATTTTATTTATTGAGGAGTTTGTTCAGCGCGAGTATGAAACTATTTTATATTGGGACCCATAAAGCCGGAAAAACGTGGATAATAACCTTTAAAATCGTTAATTTTCGCCTATTTTCGAAAGGGTGAAAGTTGTTCTACATCGCGAATATTTCTGACAAAAACTTTTCGATAGGAATATATTGCCTAATCATGATTATTAGAACCCTCTGACACGAATAACACGATATAACATGGAGTATGGAGCTTGCTTCGACTGATTCCGACACGTCTAAAAAAATCTTATGGCTTTTAAAAGTCTCTATTGAAGACAAGATAACCGTCATAATACACTAGGATATTCTATTAGGTGTAAACTTTGTTTAGCGCGAATACAGATCAGTTTATTCCGGGACCATAAAGGCCGAAAAAACGTGCATAATAACTTTTAAAATCGGTTATTTTCGACTATTTTTGAAGGTGGGAAAATTGTTCTAGAGCGCAAATATTTTCTGACGAAAAAATTATCTATAGGAACAGAATGTCATATACTCCGACAAGATATAAAATGGAGTATAGAACTTGTTTCGATTGATTTTGACACGTCTCAAAAAACAATCCTATGGTTTTAAAACATTCTATTGAAGACCAGATGACCTTCATAATACACCAGGGTATTTTATTTGTTGTAAAATTTGTTCAGCGTGAATATTATGGATCAATTTTATTCCGGGACCCAAAATGCCGAAAAACGTGGATAATAATCTTCATAATCGGTCATTTTCGGCAGTTTTTGATAGCGGCGAAAGTTTCTCTAAAGCGAGATTATTTTTTGACAAAAACTGGTCGATAGGAACAAAATGTCGAGTAATGATTACTAGAACCTTTGACACGATTCAAAAATGCGTATACAGATTGTTTCGACTTATCCTGACACGTTTCAAAAAACAATCGTATTACCATTAAAAGGCTGTATTGGTAACCAAATGGACCTTATAATACACCGGTACATGTTATTTATTGAGGAGTATGTTCAACGTGAGTTTGAAACTATTTTATGTTGGGACTCAAAAGGCCGGAAAAACGTGGATAATAAATAACCTTCAAAATCGTTAATTTTCGTCTATTTTCGAAGGGTTGAAAGTTGTTCTAAATCACGAATATTTTTGACGAAAACTTTTTGATAGGAACATAATGCATAATCATGATTATTAGAGCCATCTGACACGATATAAAATGGAGTGTGAAGCTTGCTTAGACTGATTCTGACACGTCTCAAAAAATAATATTATGGAACTTTAAAAGTCTCCATTGAAGACAAGATAACCGTCATATTACATCAGGACATTCTATTTGGTGTAACGTTGTTTAGCGCAAATACAGATCAGTTTTACTCCGGGACCTTAAAGGCCGAAAAAACGTGCATAATAACCTTCAAAATCGGTAATTTTTGTCTGTCATATAATGATCATTAGAACCTTTTGACAAGATATAAAATGGAGTATGGAGCTTTTTTCAATTGATTTCGACACGTCTCAAAAAACAATCTTATGGCTTTTTTATAATCGTCATTTTAGTAGTTATTTTACCCACTTCTATATCTTTATTCAAGTCGATTTTGTGTGCTTAAATGCTTTTATAATTCAAATTCTAGTTATTATTAAGTAATTAGTTTATTTAGCTTTGTTTTTAGTAATAATCGTTATTTTCGAGAGTTTTGGTACTGTTTTGTCTTGTTTCTATTTTGTAGGTACTGTCTCGGGAATAATCGAATAAAGTTGTTTAAGGAAGCGGGCCAAAGTCGAGTTAAGGAAAGTCAAGTGCATCTCCGTGGGGTCAGGTTCAAGGAAACGAGAATAAGACTCGTGTTTGGGTTCAGAATGAAGCGAATAGACAAGAAGGAAGATCATATAGAAGTCCGAAAATCAAGGAAGGAAGCCCGGCGCAGAACGTCAGAGCCGCCCCACCCTGGCCATGGCCGACCGGCCCCAATCTACCCTGTCAGGCTCCTCCTTGTCGCGGCAGCCTGACCCTGCCTCAGCTCGCCCTTCCTCTTTGCTTTTCTAGTCTTCTTTCTTTTTGGGCTTAGCTTCCTTAATTAGAACTCACTACTATATATACCTGTTTTGTAACCTTTCTAAGGGGAGGAATCCGATATTAGTTTAGCCTCTATTAGAGATAATCATAACTTAATCCTTCCTTAATCTTTCCTTAATTTTAGTTTAATTCTAGTCAATTCTTGTGTAATTGAAGATCTTTTGAAGACATTTCTCTATTGACAATCAACATTGAGGATTCTTCTTGGGTTAATTTTATAGAAGATTTAGTCTTTTGTTCCTCACTTTTATATTGGTACTAGTATTAATCCCCGTGAAAAATCACGGCGGGGTTGTATTAAATATTACTCTGTACTACGTACTTCGTTATATGGAAAAAAAAATTATGGAATTAGAATAATTAAATAATTAGTTTTGATTCATAACTCAACTCATATAGTAGAGAAATTAGATTTACGTAAAATGTTAATCGAACAAATACATTAAAATCTTTTTTTATCAATATTTTCATTTTTATAGCAAATAAAAAGTTGTATTTACTCGTGTAACATCTCAAAAAAAAATTAACAAAAAGGGTAAAATATACTCGTATTTAATTAATTTTCTTGAATATTGTTAACGTTTTTTATTTTCAATTTGTATTTTCTTGCTTCAAATCTTCATGCCATATCACTTTATTATAAAATTTTAAAAATGTTAACCCGTGTGAAAATCGCATGAATTGCGTTTAAATTATTTATTATTATAACGAACAAACTGTAAAATGTCGATGGTAATCTTACGAAATTTGTAGGAATTTCTTTCACTATATCAATTGATTTTCTAGTTTTTTGTTTTGTATTCATGATAATTGGTGTAGTTATGGATGCTAATTTTAATGGACGGTCTCATTTGAATTTAATAAGCGATTATTGTATTATTGTTGTACATTAGGCAACTTCTCCCCTAATTAATATTTTAATCCATAAAATATTGTGGTGGCGACGCATCATTGTTTTTCGGTGAGGATGAATATGAATGTTTTATTTGACATTACTTTTACTAAAATAGGAAAGGGTAAAAACTTTTTTATCCACCATCAGTAGCTCAAGAGATATGTAATCTCTTTTTCAATCGTTGTTGAAGTTTTTCTCTTTTCTTTTTCACACAATTCTTCCTCTTAAATAGGCACCAAATACTTCTTTGTTTAACTTACTGAAATTTCCTTGCTTCTGATTGCATTTACGTATTTTCAATGTTTTTTTTTGTAGTTTAGTATATGTTGTAACGGAGGCGTCCCGTTACCTACGGTTTGTTGACTACGCAAGAAGAACAAAACAAATAGCAAACAATAGTAAAACTGACACACAGATTTACGTGGTTCACCAGCAAAATCACCGGCTACGTCCACACCGACAAGGAGACCAAATTCACTATTGTGGAGATAATAGTACAACAGTAGACTGTAATACACGCGCTTATTAGCTCACAGCTAAAGCCAGAAGTACTACCAATTCTACCAACCAAATAGTAATCTCAAACTGGAAAGAGACTACCCAGACTGAGTCGACCTGCGACGAACTCACCGACGAGACGAAGGACAAACGATCTTGCGGCCAACCAAGATCCGAACAAACTGCAACGATCTCCAACGAAGACGAGATCAATAGAACCACCAAATAATAGAGACTCGGAACAAACGGAGTTTTTCCCTCAAGAAAACCTTCACAAATCAGCCATCTATATTGTGCTCTCAAATCATCTCTCTGTCCTCAATTAACCTAGGAACTAGTCAGGTCTTTATATAGTATTATTCCACCTAAACTAGTTACCTAAACTAATTAGGAAACAAGGCTAATCTTTCCTAAAACCAAACAATCTTATGTTACCAAAACAAGAGATCAACTTTAGGAAAGATATCAGGAACAAATCAATTCAAAGCCCAAAAAAGACAATTGCTAGACACTTATTTCCTAACAGTATACATGACTCATAATGGTGGTATTTAAACTATTCATCTTTGTTTGTGTAACCATGTTCTAGGCGGTTATGAGTAGTTGTTAAAGTGGGTGGTTAAGCTTAGTGGGGGCTATATAAACTTAATGGGGAGTTAAGGGTAATGATTGAGGAAATTATGGTTTTTTTACCCTAATAGTTAATGTCTTCCTCTAATAGATAATATAAAATTATCCAAATATTTGTGAGACCGCCACGTCAGCTTTAAAATGTGAGGATTAATATGGTGTCTTTAAAAGACATTACTTTATTAAAGTAGGGATAATTTCTCTTCTCTCTAACCATGTCTATTTTAGTTTTCTCTTGTTTATGTTCTTGTTTGATAATTTTCAATCTCATATCATGAACCTCCATTGTTATGCTTGTTTTGTGATGTGTGTTGTGGTTGTCATCTTCTGTACGAGTGAGTAGATTTTCTTCCTAGGGTTAGTAGGGGGTTGGGTGTTGAATATTGGTGGTTAGGGTAAAATTGGTGTTCAGTGTCATTTGTTTTGCCTCCCATCATTGTGCACATGTGATGCGCGTCGGATTGTCGCCTATCTAACGCGATCAAACAATATTTATAAACTCGACAAACTAACTACGTAGTAGCGGTAAGTCGGGATCGATCCTCAGGGACGGTCTAGGTAAAGTCGGTAGAGTCTAGGTCAAAAAGTGTTTGGAGTCTATTGTTGGGGTTTTTTGGGTTGAGTCTACACTAATAAAAAGCTATAAACTAAGAAAAGATAATCTAATAAGGAAAAGGTGTTAGGGGGAGTCGGGAATTAGAAATCGGGTTCTATGAGTCTCGGGATTATGGGTCGGTCACAAAGTCGATAGAGGGAGAATGCCACCTTTCGGTTTCTTCACCCAACTTATCTAGATCCCGCTTTCGCGGCGAAAAAGGGTAAGTCTCAAGTCAAGGTAACTCCTACCCCGAGTTTCCCCATATTGATAGGAGTGAGTCAAGGTTGATATAGCCGCGGTTCTAAGCCAACAAAGACACAAAAACTCAAACATGATAAATCAACAAGCAAGCAACCCAAAATTTCTTAATTCATATTACCCAAGATCTTTCTCCCTCAACCCCTAACAAGAAATCTACTCAAAATTCATAATGGAAACTAATAACACAATAACTAAGGAGAAATCAAGCATAATAGTTAAATCTAGAGAAATTAACAACAAACAATGGATAATATTGCAATCAACAAAATGAACATAAAATGATCTAAATACGATAAATAAAGATGATCAAAATGAAACTATGATGAAAGAACAAAAATAAATTTAGTCTAATGACTAGGGAGAGGAAGAGAAAAATACCAACTATTAAGATCAACAATGAAGAAAAAGATTAAATAAAAGATTAAGCTTGATGAAGATGACAAGTAATTTGTCACTAATCCCTTGATAAACCCCAAGAATCTTCAATAAAAACTTGTAAGAAGAAGAAAGACTAAAACTTGATTATAATAAAGATGGAGTCTTTAACACTAATTGAGAAAGAAATTACTAATTAGATCTATAATAAATGAATATTTTTGGATTGTCACCCTCCAAAAATCTCCCTACTAAATTAATCTACTAAAAGCTACTAATAATCTACTAATCTATGTATAAAGTTAAAAGGGTTATTTGAATATTTAATTTTTTGCCACGTGGCGGATATTAAATGATCAAACAACCCTTTCTTTATATTATTATTATTATTTATAATTTCTTTCCTTTTGTCAATTAAGGCTTACTGTGGACATGACATAGGTCCACCCCGACGCGGCCACGCGCGGGTTTGGGGAGGCGAATGAATCTCCATGAGATGGTCAAATGGAAATTTAAATCGAAGTCGGAGTCGCCACCGAATTTTATGGTTATTCGGAACCGTTCGAGCCCACTCTATGTCGTAGTGGGCCGTGTACAAAATACGGCCCATTTCCGATGTCAGAGTTTATTGGGCTCGTCCCTTTTGCATATCGATATAGATGCCGACTGGGCGGTTAATCGTATATTGAATGACTCTCGTTGCCAATGGTTTCGGACATCCGGAAACCACGGTTCTGAGTAAGGGGTGAGGGTACGTGTTGGGAAGTTCACTAAGAACACCCAACCCCGCCCGCACATTAGCGGCCTCTACTAGGATATCGAGTGACGTTTTAATGCGCGCGTTAGTTGAACGATGAATGATATGCAAACATTGTTTTCCTAAGCATGTGAGGAATTGAATGGGTTGCTAAGTCAATTTAATGCATGCAAATTGATTAACGTCAAAGTTGTATTTAGCATGTGAGATTCGTTTTAGTATAATAAAACAAATGAAATAAAAAAAGATGAATTTGCTACAAAACAAACAAACGAGTTAGTATCGATTTGTGAGTAATAATAACAAAATAAAATAGCGAAATCGAAAAAATAAATATTAATCGAAATCTGAAAAATAATTGTTTGAAAAGAACGTTGTTTTGTATAAAAAACGAAGTTCGAAAAATAATAAAAAAGGGGAGAAAAAGCCGCGGCAAGCAGCCGGCCGCGCGGCTCGCCCGGGACGCCGGCGGGTCGCGTGGCTGACTGTTTCGGGTCCGGTTTTTGAAAAACTCGAAGTTCGTATTAAATCGCGTATGAATATTGTATGATTCGTACTCGAATTAATATTTTCGATATTCATTATATTCGATAATTGACTACGAAGTTAATATCGAATATTTAGAATAGTTTTTAGAAAAGGTGCAAATTATAGAAATCGATCGAAAAATAAATAATAAACGAGCGAAAACATAAAAAAAGAGGAAGAAGATCCGGACGGTGTGCCGTCCGGTTTTTTTGGGATTTTGTTCGAAAATTGTTATTTTTAATAAGTCGCGTACAAAACATGAATTAATTTGTATTCAACTCATATTTTCGATATTCGTCATATCCAATATTCGATTATGGAAGAATCGATATTGGATATTTGGAATGAGTTAAAAATAGTTTTGTAAAATAGTTTGTTTTGAACGAGAAAAGAAAAGAATTTTTAACGAAGAAAAGATGTAACGATTTTTAGTATCGTTGAAACCTTAATATAATTCCTTTCAATATAATATTTGATTATGGAAGAATCGATATCATATTTTTCAGAATATACGTTATGAAAAATAGTTTTTCGTTAATAACGATATTAGGAAAATAAAAAAACGACTCTAGACCCGTAAATAAAAAAAACGGACGAAGTAAAGAGAAGGAGAGAAAGGAAGAAATCGGGTTTTGTTGCACCCTCAACCTACATGCTCTTGTTGACTCGGATCGGGACTCGTCGGAATGTGGCTAGGCACGGGAGCGTCGAGATTTGGTTCGGCTAAGGTGAAGGCTCGGACGGATGAAGGCTCGGGTATGGGAACCGGTTTTCCTTCGGGTTTGTGACGTAATATCGGTCTAACGATGCTAAGGAATTATGTGTGTCGGGATGCTAGATAATTATTGCTGAAAAATCGTGTGTGTATACGTATAATTTCGGTAAAATATTGATGGCTAATTGGTGTGTTTAATTGATGGATGCAAGGGGCTATTTATAGGAAATTCCCGACCTTGTCTTAGGAGAGTTTGACTACCGCTTAGGATAGGAAACGAGGGAATTTGAGGGAAATAAGAATTCCGCTTTCTTGTGGAAGAAGAAAGAGAACACGGCTGGTTTTAGGCTGTTTCGGCCGAGTGTTTTACACTCGGTCGGATGCTCGAATCGGTTTTTGAATAGGACTCCTGTTTGAGCTAGAATTACCGCTTGAGTAAGAAGCTGAGGAGAACGAGAATTCCGTTTTCTTGTGAGGGAAGAAAAGGGGAAATACCGGCTGTTTTGGGTACTTGGCCGAGTGTTTCAACTCGGTTGAGTGTCTGAGTCGGTTCTCGGATAGGATTCCTACTCGGGATCGAATTCTACCTTAAACGGAATTGTTTATTATTTTTTTGAATGGCTAATTTTTGTAGGATTGGGGTCCGAATAGGACGCGTGATATGTCACGGTCAACCTACGAGTTTCGGGAAATATCTTTGACCGGGTTTTGACTCGGTCGCTAAAAGACGGTTTTACCCCTGGTGACGGATTCGACCCAAATTAGTGTTATTTGACTCGAAACGACCCACTGGGCCTGGATTTGAGGTTGGTTTTGTGAGATTTGTACTCCTTAAAATGCCTAGGCCCAATATCCATTATTTCGAGCCCATTTCCGAGTACGTCAAGGCATGTTAGCGTCCGATCATCATCGGGTGTTTGTCGGAAACTACTATAGACACCTGGCGGTCAAATGTGGGTGTCTACAGAGCCCCCACTCTGACTGAGGCTTGGACAGGGCGAAAGTCAGAGTAGCCACCAGGTCAATCAAGGATTAAAACCTGGCAGCTTCCGGTCGGGTCGTTTAAGGTCCATTAGACCTGCGTGGAGGGCCCGCCGGCCATGGGCTAGAAATGTACCTGAATTGATGATAACTCCGTGGGGAATTCGTCGCATGAGACTTAAAATGGGCCTGTATGTCGGCTCATCTTGTTAAATGCCGCTGGGGAGTTACGCAAATTGCATGGTCCTGCTTGAGTCGTCCTGTACATATTTATGCAAAGCTGCAAAATTTTGCATGTAACATTTGTAGGAAAAATGACTCGTGCTGGGGAATAAAAATTTTGAGAAAAGGTTTGAATTTTTTTTTTGAGTTTGCAAAAGTCTTTGAAAAATTAGAGAATTTTTGTTTTGACTTTGAAAAGGAATAGGAATGCTCGGGATAACTTAGCTAAGCCTTAGGACAATGGCTTGTATGCTAAATGCCCTAGGATTGGGAATCCTAAGGTGAGGAGGAGGACTTATTTTTATGCTATAAATACCCCTTCATGCTTCACAAATTTCATAATTCCATAATTTCTCAATTACTTAAAGAAAAGAATAAGCCCTGAAAAATTTATTCCTTCTTTTAGCAAATCAAATATGGGAATCGACCGTCTAGTCGGAATGTTGCACGAGTGGTCCAAATATTTTAGGGATGCCGATAGGGCTATCCTAAATCAGAATGGCGTTTCCCAATTATCCGTGATCCGTCAGATGCAAGTAGACTGCCACTTCTTGGATGCCTGCCTATCCTATTGGGATGACACATACCATGTATTTAGTTTTCCTCGAGGAGAGATTTGCCCTATTTTCGAGGAAATTGCTGCTGCAGGAGGATGGAATCCTATACTTCGCCCTGCTATCCCTTTTTCAGTTTCTGACCCAAGGAGGAAGTTAAGGGAATTTTTAGGGCTTTCCCATATGGAGGTATCTCGTATGCTAGAAGGAGATAGCGTTTCCTTGATTGATCTAGCTGAAAAATTCATGAACCCAGATGATGTCCGGGTCAGGCCGGTTTATAGCCGTAGGGCCTTCACTTTCTGTATGCTCCATGTTTATGCCTTTGAAGGGCATATGGACTTGTTATCTTGCATGGGCCATGTTAGACTTTTTACCGTGGCTGACCTGATGGAGACGGAGCACAGCCCGGCTTGGCTAATTACAGGAGAGATTATCCAGGGTTTGGATAATCGCAAGAGGGGTCCGTCAGTCCGGCTGACTGGGAGTACTCGGCTTCTACAGGTATGCCATTTTTCGACTTTTCTGATTTTCCGGTTTTTCCCGTTTTCCCGGTTTTGCGCGGTTTTTTCCCGATTTTCCGGCTTTTCACGTTTTTTTTTTTTTTTTTTTTTTTTCCACGTGATTTTGACGATTTTTGCAATTTTTGATTTTTTGGATTTTTCAGTTGTGGCTATTCGAGAGGTTATCGATCTTGGATCCTCCCTTAAATGTGAGTCGATATCAACCTAGGCAAGTTATGTCGAGGAGACGAGCTATTGCCTTTTCTCGCTTCAATACCCAAAAATACTGGGATGAGGTGCTATCTTTCCATGGGGGCCTGTTAATCCGTTGGGCCGTGCCATGGTGGCCTATTTACCTTTGGACTGGTCTAGAGTCTCGAGATAGGGCTAGATATCAGGTAATCCTATCTTTTAGGCAAACAATTCACCTCTTTCCCGATCGCATACTTAGGCAATATGGACGGGCGCAAAGAATCCCAGAAATCGAGGCCGTTGTGAGTGAGTCTACTCAGCTAACAGATGTGATGTGTGACACCTGGATGCAAAGGTGGTATACACGAGCTACTTGGCCTGTTCTTAAAAATTCTCATTCGATCTGGGTAACCGATTCTTATGCAAGATGGACCCGAGCTGACTCAGCTAAGACCCGGGCTGCCCTGAAAATTGACAAGGCTTATGACCTATTACGCCGGGAGCATGCTAAGGACAATAGGAGTTTCTTTACCGAGGGAGATACTTCGACAGGTCAGAAAAGGAAACCTAAGACTCAGACTGAAGGGTCCAGTAATAAGGGTGCACGGGGGAGAGTGAGCCACCAGACTGACTTAGAAAGGAGACTAGGGCCAAGACTGGCTGCTAAGGACCGACTTGGTCCTCGAGAAAGACTCCCCGAGCCGGTTAGGGCTCGGCTTGAACCGGTGCAAAGGGTGGAAAACCCAAAATCGAAGAAACGGGTTCGAGCAAAGGAAGTTCCCCTTGTGATTAGGGAACGTTCGCCCCCGCCCCGTCGGCCTCGGGCACCACGCGACCCGAAAGATAAGGGAAAGGGCAAAATGCAAGAGTAGTCTCCTAAATTTATTATTTAAGTATTACTACTATTTTTTGTGGTGTGATTTTGTTGCTTTTTTTTTGTGATGTATTTTTTGAAACAATAAAAAGACATATTAGTGAATACCGTTCCCGTCTTTTCGTTATTGCAATGGTTGTACCCTTTTGAGGGGTTGCCTACGTATCCAAAATTAATGGAATCAAACCTTCCGTAGTTCAGAAGTATTTTTGCAATTTTTGAAATACATCAAGATTATTAATTCAAGATGTGCAACGGTAGGATAAATGATCCTAACTTATTGACTTGCTTAAAATTTTGAAAATTCATAAAAAAGACATTTTTTTTATAAACTTTGCAAATGACATTGAGATAGGGTTTATGGGTAGTAACGCTTCAGTTGGTCCAAGTTTGTTGGATTAACGAACTCGTTTCCGTCCAAGTCTGTTAGCATTACTGCTCCTCCTGAAAGAATTTTCTTCACTAAATATGGCCCAGCCCAATTGGGTTCGAATTTTCCCCTTGGGTCAACTGGTAGCAACGCTCGAACAGATTTTAGGACTAGATCGCCCTCCTTGATATTCCTGGGCCTAACCCTTTTGTTAAAAGCCCGTTGGATCCTTTTCTGATATATCTGAATATTATTCAGAGCCCGGGATCGTCGTTCGTCTAAGAGAATTAGCGAGTCATATCGGGCCTGGACCCAATCTGCTTCAGGTACCTGGCTTTCGAGCAGAATCCTAAGAGAGGGTATTGCTAGTTCGACCGGCTGGACTGCTTCCATCCCATATGTCAAATAGTATGGAGTTGCTCCAGTTGCAGTTCGAATCGATGTTCGATATCCCCATAAGGCAAAGGGTATCTTGTCGGGCCAGTCTCGGTAATTCTCAGCCATCTTTTTAAGAATGGTGACAATTGTTTTATTGGCTGCCTCTACCGCTCCATTTGTCTGAGGACGGTAAGGTGACGATGTATGCCTTTGGATCTTGTATTTTTCCAGTAGAGTGGCAGTTTCAGCTTGGAAATGGGTCCCGTGATCGCTGATGAACTCGTGTGGAATCCCATATCGACATATAATTTTGTTTTGGATGAACTTAGCCACATGTTTGGCATTCAAGATCCGGTATGATTCGGCTTCGACCCATTTGGTGAAATAGTCGATAGCCACTAGGATAAAACAGTGACCTCCTGTCCCAGAAGGGTTCACTTTCCCGATTATGTCAATTCCCCATGTCGAGAATGGCCATGGTGATGTCATTGTATATAGTAGGGATGAAGGCATATGCTGAACATTAGCGAAGATCTGACAGTTATGACAGTGTTTAACATACATCTGACAGTCAGTTTCCATGCTATTCCAATAGTAACCGAGTCTTGCGATTTTACGGGCCAACATATGGGCATTCATGTGTGGTCCGTTTTCGCCATCGTGCACCTCGGTCATAACTCTTTCGGCTCGAGTTTTGTCAATGCATAGGAGTAAAGCCCCCTGTGCTGTCTTCTTGTACAGCTGTCCATCGTCTGTGCGGATGAACTGGGTTGCCCATCTTCGTAGAGCCTTCTTGGCCCGATTTTCAGCTCCCGGAGGATATTCCCCTGACGTCAAGTAGGTTAGAATAGCCTGGTACCAAGGTTCTGAATCAGTTATCTCAATATCTTGGATAGTGTTGATATATGCTGGCTCAGACCGTCTTTCGACACAAATGGGCATGCTGGTTAGATGCGCTGGGATATTTAGTAAAGATGCTAATTTTGACAGAGCATCTGCAAACTGGTTTTCTTCTCGAGGCAGATAAATGTACTCCACCTTTTGAAATTGTTTTTCGAGAACCCTTACTCGTGCTTGGTAAGCCACGAGATTTGCGTTCCGAGTCTTCCATTTTTGTAGGGTTTGGTTTATGACTAACGATGAGTCGCCGTGGACCCGGAGGTTCGTTACTCCTAAATCGGCAGCGGCTTGCAACCCGTGAATGCATGCTTCGTATTCGGCTGCGTTATTAGTCACGTCAAAGTCTAGCTTGATGGATAGCGGGGTATGTTCACCATGTGGTGAGATTAGCAAGATCCCGACACCAAATCCTCGAAAGTTGGATGCTCCGTCGAAGTACAGATCCCATGTGTCAGTGTCGGTATGGAATATGTCTTCATCTATAAAGGCCCAAGTGTCGGTGTGACCTTCCTCGGGTACCGGACTATCGGCGAGGAATTCTGCTACTACCCGACCCTTGATGGCTTTTAAGGGTACGAACTTGAGGTCAAACTCAGCTAGCATTAAAGTCCACCTGGATATACGACCGTTAAGGATGGGCTTCTCGAATAGATATTTGATTGGATCCATCTTGGATAGCACATGTACCTCGTGACTAAGCATATAGTGTCGGAGCTTTTTAGTGGCCCATACTAATGCTAGACACGTCTTCTCGAGCATAGTGTATTTGCATTCATATTCCAAGAACTTCTTACTGATGTAGTAAATAGCCCGTTCTTCAGAATCGACCGTCTGGGCTAGCATAGCGCCCATGGCTGTCTCGGTTGTTGTCAAGTATAGTGATAGAGGCAAACCATGCTGAGGTGGCATTAACACCGGTGGAGAGGATAGAATTTCCTTGATTTTATCGAAAGCCATTTGACATTTGTCGTCCCACAGTGTTCGTTCTCCTATCTTCAGTTTCTTGAAAATGGGTTCGCATACCATGGTTAGCTTCGAAATGAATCGGCTTATATACTGGACCTTCCCGAGAAACCCCCTTATCTCTTTTTCGGTTTTAGGCGGTTGCATCTCGGTTATGGCCTTGATCTTTGCTGGGTCAACTTCAATGCCCCGTTGGCTGACAATGTGGCCCAGTAGCTTGCCCGATGTTACCCCGAAACTGCATTTTTGAGGGTTTAACCTCATGTTGTACTTGCGTAGTCGGGTAAAGAACTTTCTTAAGGCTGTAATGTGCCCGTTTCGGTCCTTGGACTTGACAATCATATCGTCGACGTAGACCTCTACTTCCTTATGCATCATGTCATGCAATAAAGTAGTAGCGGTCCGTTGATAAGTGGCGCCAGCGTTAATAAGCCCAAATGGCATCACTGTATAGCAGTAAGTCCCCCAAGGTGTGATGAAGGTGGTCTTACTCATGTCTTCTTCCGCCATTTTGATCTGATTGTACCCGGCATACCCGTCCATGAATGATAGAAGGGCATGGTCGGCCGTGTTATCTACCAGTATGTCGATGTGTGGTAACGGAAAATCGTCTTTTGGGCTGGCCTTATTAAGGTCCCGGAAATCTACACATACTCGGACTTTGCCATCCTTTTTGGGTACTGGTACTATGTTCGCGACCCAGTCTGGATATTCAGACACTTGAATAAAGCCCGCTTTGAATTGTTTATCAACTTCTTCTTTGACTTTGAGAGACCATTCGGGCCTCATTCTTCGGAGTTTCTGTTTTACCGGCTTATACCCGTCTTTGATAGGTATTCGGTGTTCAGCTATCTCCCGATCTATTCCCGGCATGTCCTTGTAGGACCATGCGAAAACGTCTTTGAATTCTTGGAGGAGGTCCGTGAATTGTTGTTTCTCCTCGGGATCTAAGGATAGGCCCAACCTAAGTATCTGAGGCTCTAAAGGGGTTCCTACGTTGACGGAATCGGTTTCTTCGATTACCGGATTTCGAGACTCCCTTTGTTCGAGTTGCTCAATTAGATGCGGAGGCAATGGTACCTGTTCGTCGGGTTTCTCAATGTCATTGCAAGTAAGGTTTTTGAAAACATTTTGAAAATAAGTCAAGTCGTAAGCAGAACGGTTATCGTTATTATTGATAGTAAATTTTGAAAAGAGCTCGAAGAGAGCTGCCATCTGATCGTTGGTCAGAGGCGGGATAGGGAGAGCCCTCGGGACAGACTTCGGGGCTCCCGATGGTGAGGCTAAAGAAGGGAGAGGGGTTACAGACTCGATCCTAGTACTGGACCCTCTAGACTTTGACTCAGACTCCGACTCTGACTCAGACTCGGACTCAGATTCAGACTCGATAGCATGCATATCTCCTTCGCCGGTAGTTAGCTTGTAGACTCGACCCTGACCGTCGGTCCACTTGATTGTCTTCCTCCAAGCTCTCTTCCCGGTGTCGGCACCAACTTCCGAGATCAGCTTGGTTGGATCAAAGTTGCTGCTGCGAAGGATCAAGCTTACTAGCTCTTGCTTAGGGGTAGGGATGATCTTGTCTTCCCCAAAGAGTAGTCCTAGAATGGGCTCAGGGTTGCTTGGGCCCTCCTTTGATTCGGCTTGGATAAGGGCGAATATGTCATCTGGAATGAAATTGCATTCCCGAGCCAGTTTGGTCCCGGGATAAGAGATGGTGGGTCGATAGAGGCCCGTTTGCACAGTTTCGAATACCGGGGTGACGAACGTGACCGTCTTGGTTTGGTTCGTGTAGCCGGATGCCATAGTATAACCTAGACCGAGGTGAGATTGCCCATTGTTCAGGGTTTCGATGATCCTTCCCGGCGGAAGATATGGCCTTGATGTGACTCCCGGCAGGCAACCTAGGTTCTGTAGCATCGTATAGATGCTAACACTGAAGTATGGCTGAAAAAGGTATTCTTCTTCGATCATTCCCACAAAGTTGAATCCTCGAGGGTCGGCCGAGCCTGCCGTGTTGCAGCTGGACACGGTTATGGGAGTAGCTTCGAGGGTGATGATCTCGTCCCGTAGAGGTAGTTTGACCTTCCTGTGTAGAGTGGAGGACACAGCTTTGACCGCATGAATCCAAGGTCTTCCAAGTAGCAAATTGAAAGATGAAGTAACATCGATCACTTGGAATTCTAATTCTTTCTCGATCGGGCCCGTTATGATGGTTAGTTTAACGGCCCCGGCAACTAATTTTGGGCTCCCATCAAAAGCCTGGATAGTCTTTGCAGTCGGAAGGTAGTCAGCCTCGGTAATGCCGAGAGCCTTGGCGGTCCTTAAAGGAAGGACGTTAACTGCGGACCCGTCATCAATCAAGGTCATCGGGAGATATTTGTTTCGACAAATCACCGTGATGTATAGGGCCAAGTTATGTGTGGTCCCGAATGGTGGGAGGTCGGATTCAGAGAAAGTGATAAGTGGGCCTTCTCCTTTGGGCTTGTCCTTGAGATATGGCAAGACCGTGGCTACCATTTCAGCGGGGGTAACCGATGAGTTGACCTTGATTTCATCAAGGGCCTTAGTAAGTGCCGCTCGATGCTCCTGTGAACTAACCAAAAGCTGCCATATAGTAACATCTGTTCGGACCCTCTTCAATTGTCTGACCAGGGCCGAGTCGGCGTTTGGTTCTTCAGGAGTGAATTCCGTCTTGGAAAGTTCAGTGACGGTTTCCGGGGTGGCTGTGATGGTGTGTGTACCGGCCAGAGCTCTGGCTTTAGCCTTCCGGACTTCCTCGATAGTGACGGGGACAACCTCTCCTTTAGCCAAGTAGACATCATCTTCGTCGTCGTTCCATATCCCGTTGATTTGGGAAATAAAAGGGGAAATGAGATGAGTACAGTCAACTACCTCTCCAGTGAAAATGGCATGAGTAGCAAGAGGATTATTCTTGTTGCTTGGCTTGTCATTGGGCAGCGGTATCTTCCCATTTTCGATCAGATCTTGGATAAGATGTTTCAATTTCCAGCATTTCTCCGTATCATGCCCATTGCCTTGGTGGTAGTGGCAATAGGCCTGAATGTTGTAGCTTTTGGACCGTTTTTCTATGGGAACTTCCGGAGTTGGGCCTATCGGTTGGATTAGGCCTTTTGAAGATAGCCTTTGTAAGGCATTAGCATAAGTTGTCCCAATGTCAGTGAATACCCGATTTGGAGTATTCTTCTTGGTTGAGGTGTCGAGTGAGTTTACCTCGTCGAAGATGCTTCGGGCCGCCGTTGTGTTGGCGGGCTTACTGGAGGATGAACTAGCTCCTTGATACCCCTTGGTAGAGGCCTTAGTAAGGCTCTCTTGCCTTAAATCGTCTTCGATTCTGGTACCCATTTCGGTCAAAGTTGCGAAGTCGGGTATAATAGCGTACCTGAGATGGACTCGGTAAGCAGGGAGGAGGTTTTTGACAAAGGCCTCCACTAGAACTTTTTCGGTGGGCTTGTCCACCAGCTTGACACTCTCGGTCCGCCACCTTTGGAGGTATTTGGTGAAACCCTCCTTTGGTTCTTGGGCCATAACTTCCAGAGTACGCATGGTAGTCTGGATTTCAGCATTATCCGCGTAGTTCCGTGCGAATTCCATGGCAACATCGTCCCAAGTTTTGAATTTCTTGGGGTCGAGCCTGTAGTACCAGGCTTTTGGGTGTTTCTCCAGAGAGGAAGCAAAGAGATGCTTGAACATGGTCGATTTGACCCCCTTGACAGCCAAAAAGTCCTTAAAAGCCCGAATATGAAGTACCGGGTCTTCAGTCCCATCGAACATTGGTAAGCCCGTTAAGTTAAGGTTAGCGGGCAATTCATCAGTTAGGGTCGAATAGGTACGGGCATTTTCTGTGAGAATGGTGTTTCTGGTGGTCGAGTGCACCTGTTCCTGCAGCTTTTGGACTGCGCCGGCTAGCGCGGCTAAGGGCCCATCGTCGTCGATCGAGGCGTTAGGAGTTCCCTGTTCTACGGCACTAACTCGGGTGACGATAGCGATCTGGTCTTCCCGCATTTGCCTCAATTGGTCCTGGATTTGGGCCAACGTGGTGTTCAATTCGTCGATGGCTTTTTGCGTCATGGTTCGAGTGAAGGGTGGCCTGTCTGTAAGAGCACCGCGTAATTAGCAACTTAACCCGAATCCTAAGGAAAGTACATCCCGAGCAAGGGAAAAAAAAGAAGGAGACTAAAAAAAAGGCGGTAAATGACTCGGAAAAGACACCTAGACGGGTGACTTGTGAAGAGGTGGGCCTTCCTCAGGATCCAACGCTGTGGGTTGGGCCCTGTCCGGAGGAAGGTTCACGTGAGACATTCCCAGACTTTTAGACTTGATTGCGTAAATGGGTCGACCTTTGTAGGAGTATGTCCTACGTGGGTGGGCCTTGCCTTAGTTAGGTAAGGCGGACTAGGATGGGGGGGAAACCCGCGATGTAGGATCGACGGAGTTTCGACGCTAGAGACTTCAACGACTTACGACACGACCCGACACTGCTAAATACGGGAAGTCTAAGAAGAGAAGGTTTTGAAATATGAATTTTTGAAAATCCCGAAATGAATCGGGTGGAGAAATCCGGCCCTTCTTCGAAAGAAAAAGGAATGGGCCGGATGTCGGGTTTTGAAAATTTCGAAAGTAATTTCGAGTTTTGAATTGGGCATAATACCGGCTAGAAAAAGGCTATTTTGAGTAAAATCATAAGTCCTAAGTTCGGTATATGACCCGGATTTTGAAATTGGATTTTTAAAAAAAGAGGATGCAAATTTTGAAAAGATGACGGTTTTGAAAAAAGATGATGTGGATCAAGTAGCACGTAGTCATGGAAACAGTATAATGACGCCATGTATGCTCTTAATCTAAGTCTCGGTCAGTCTGTAAGGGTCTATACCAGTGTACATAGCCTATCAAGAATCGGGGCGGACTCCCTAACTCGAGTTGAGATTAGGACATGCCGTAAAACCCATATGAATCGGCTAATGGACACCTTTGACATAACCAGTTTGGACTATATCAATGGTATAGTGGGACGTCGGTCACGAGTACCGGCCCGGGAAAGTGGGGTTATGCATGAACCGTAAAACTAAAACGCGCATTGTACTAGTCAAACGATTTCTATTCGAGTCTCACCCTGAGGACACTGAAGGTTATTAACTCATCAGAAAATCCCCAGCGGAGTCGCCAAATTGTGGACATGACATAGGTCCACCCCGACGCGGCCACGCGCGGGTTTTGGGGAGGCGAATGAATCTCCATGAGATGGTCAAATGGAAATTTAAATCGAAGTCGGAGTCGCCACCGAATTTTATGGTTATTCGGAACCGTTCGAGCCCACTCTATGTCGTAGTGGGCCGTGTACAAAATACGGCCCATTTCCGATGTCAGAGTTTATTGGGCTCGTCCCTTTTGCATATCGATATAGATGTCGACTGGGCGGTTAATCGTATATTGAATGACTCTCGTTGCCAATGGTTTCGGACATCCGGAAACCACGGTTCTGAGTAAGGGGTGAGGGTACGTGTTGGGAAGTTCACTAAGAACACCCAACCCCGCCCGCACATTAGCGGCCTCTACTAGGATATCGAGTGACGTTTTAATGCGCGCGTTAGTTGAACGATGAATGATATGCAAACATTGTTTTCCTAAGCATGTGAGGAATTGAATGGGTTGCTAAGTCAATTTAATGCATGCAAATTGATTAACGTCAAAGTTGTATTTAGCATGTGAGATTCGTTTTAGTATAATAAAACAAATGAAATAAAAAAAGATGAATTTGCTACAAAACAAACAAACGAGTTAGTATCGATTTGTGAGTAATAATAACAAAATAAAATAGCGAAATCGAAAAAATAAATATTAATCGAAATCTGAAAAATAATTGTTTGAAAAGAACGTTGTTTTGTATAAAAAACGAAGTTCGAAAAATAATAAAAAAGGGGAGAAAAAGCCGCGGCAAGCAGCCGGCCGCGCGGCTCGCCCGGGACGCCGGCGGGTCGCGTGGCTGACTGTTTCGGGTCCGGTTTTTGAAAAACTCGAAGTTCGTATTAAATCGCGTATGAATATTGTATGATTCGTACTCGAATTAATATTTTCGATATTCATTATATTCGATAATTGACTACGAAGTTAATATCGAATATTTAGAATAGTTTTTAGAAAAGGTGCAAATTATAGAAATCGATCGAAAAATAAATAATAAACGAGCGAAAACATAAAAAAAGAGGAAGAAGATCCGGACGGTGTGCCGTCCGGTTTTTTTGGGATTTTGTTCGAAAATTGTTATTTTTAATAAGTCGCGTACAAAACATGAATTAATTTGTATTCAACTCATATTTTCGATATTCGTCATATCCAATATTCGATTATGGAAGAATCGATATTGGATATTTGGAATGAGTTAAAAATAGTTTTGTAAAATAGTTTGTTTTGAACGAGAAAAGAAAAGAATTTTTAACGAAGAAAAGATGTAACGATTTTTAGTATCGTTGAAACCTTAATATAATTCCTTTCAATATAATATTTGATTATGGAAGAATCGATATCATATTTTTCAGAATATACGTTATGAAAAATAGTTTTTCGTTAATAACGATATTAGGAAAATAAAAAAACGACTCTAGACCCGTAAATAAAAAAAACGGACGAAGTAAAGAGAAGGAGAGAAAGGAAGAAATCGGGTTTTGTTGCACCCTCAACCTACATGCTCTTGTTGACTCGGATCGGGACTCGTCGGAATGTGGCTAGGCACGGGAGCGTCGAGATTTGGTTTGGCTAAGGTGAAGGCTCGGACGGATGAAGGCTCGGGTATGGGAACCGGTTTTCCTTCGGGTTTGTGACGTAATATCGGTCTAACGATGCTAAGGAATTATGTGTGTCGGGATGCTAGATAATTATTGCTGAAAAATCGTGTGTGTATACGTATAATTTCGGTAAAATATTGATGGCTAATTGGTGTGTTTAATTGATGGATGCAAGGGGCTATTTATAGGAAATTCCCGACCTTGTCTTAGGAGAGTTTGACTACCGCTTAGGATAGGAAACGAGGGAATTTGAGGGAAATAAGAATTCCGCTTTCTTGTGGAAGAAGAAAGAGAACACGGCTGGTTTTAGGCTGTTTCGGCCGAGTGTTTTACACTCGGTCGGATGCTCGAATCGGTTTTTGAATAGGACTCCTGTTTGAGCTAGAATTACCGCTTGAGTAAGAAGCTGAGGAGAACGAGAATTCCGTTTTCTTGTGAGGGAAGAAAAGGGGAAATACCAGCTGTTTTGGGTACTTGGCCGAGTGTTTCAACTCGGTTGAGTGTCTGAGTCGGTTCTCGGATAGGATTCCTACTCGGGATCGAATTCTACCTTAAACGGAATTGTTTATTATTTTTTTGAATGGCTAATTTTTGTAGGATTGGGGTCCGAATAGGACGCGTGATATGTCACGGTCAACCTACGAGTTTCGGGAAATATCTTTGACCGGGTTTTGACTCGGTCGCTAAAAGACGGTTTTACCCCTGGTGACGGATTCGACCCAAATTAGTGTTATTTGACTCGAAACGACCCACTGGGCCTGGATTTGAGGTTGGTTTTGTGAGATTTGTACTCCTTAAAATGCCTAGGCCCAATATCCATTATTTCGAGCCCATTTCCGAGTACGTCAAGGCATGTTAGCGTCCGATCATCATCGGGTGTTTGTCGGAAACTACTATAGACACCTGGCGGTCAAATGTGGGTGTCTACACTTACTGAATTTTTCCCTTATATATATGTGTCACCAAGTTTTGCCTTTACACAATGGCAAATTTTGTCTTATTAAAAAATTTCTCATTCTATTTTTAAAATATTCTCCTCAGTTGTATACTTGCTCTTTGTTGATTCTAATTTTAGTGCTAATTTTTTTTTTTTTTTGCATTTGTTGTTGTTTAGTGAACTTATGTGAAACCAATAATCAAGTCTGGAATTCCTCGCTTTTCAGGTATAATAATTTTATTTTAATTGATTATTTATATAGATATATTTGAAGTTAACTTTAAATATAATGGATTTTGTGTTCATAAGAGTGTACTTTTATTTATATTTAAACTTGAAGAAATTTACAAAATATGATTAAGAAGAGGTTACAGCTGTTTTTGTTTTTCAGTTTCTTGCATTCGGCTCTGATTTATTCTTATTGCATTTTGTTTTGTTGCTTATATATGTATTGTTTTTTCATGATTATAGATAGATGTGTTTCCGTTCTATTTTTAAAATATTCTCTTCAGTTGTATAATTGTTCTTCCTTGATTCTAATTTTAGTGCTGATTTAATCTTTTTGCATTTGTTTTTGTTTAGTAAATTCATGCGAAGCCAATAATCAAGTCTGCAATTTTTCATTTCTCAGGTATAATAATTTTATTCTAATTGATTATTTATATAAATATATTTCAAGTTAACTTTAAATATCACGGATTTTGTGTTCATAAGAGTGTGCTTTTATTTATATTCAAGCTTGAAGAAATTTACAAAATATGATTAAGAAGATGTTGCAGCTGTTTGTGTTTTTACAATTTCTTGCATTCGGCTCTTATTTACTCTTATTGCATTTTGTTTGTTGCTTACATTGTATTGTTTTTCATAATTTTAGAGTTGTTATAAAGTTTTCGCTTTATTATTAAACTTATAGATAATCACATTAGTGAGCGTCGCATACTTCTCGGTTAGCCTTGGTAATTGGTTATATATAGTACAGAATTTTTAATAATTTGCAATAATATAGTACTGAATAATTTATAATAATATAGTACTTCCTCCGTCCACTATTTATCGCCCCACTCCATTATTAATATATTCATGAAGTGGGGCGATAAATAGTGGACGGAGGGAGTACTAAACATTTTTAATAATATAGTACAAATTTTTTTATTATTATATGCGATATTAAGTATTCTATTTATTAAATTTGGAGTTAATTATATGATTACTTCCTCCAAACCTTTTTGGTTACCCTTATTTAATTAATTAATTGTTATAAAGATCAAATAGAAAATTAATATTCATTCGTACAGAATGGAAATTTTCAGATTTCATTGTGTTTGAGTTAATCCATTTCTTACCTTTGTTTTTTTGTCTTCTCAACAACTATGATTCATTTTAGTACTCCATAATACATTTATTATTGCTTTGATTTTTTTAATCACATATTTTTCTACGACTTTTATATCTAATACTCCGTACGGACTAATACATTTATTATCGCTTAAATTTTTTTAACCGCATATTTTTCTATGACTTTTATATCTAATACTCCGTACGGACACTACAAGTCTAGGTTAGTAACCGATATTTTCCGACCGCACAAATAACAGTCGGTAATTAGACATACCGACCGAAAACAGTCGGTAATTGGTACATTCGGTCGGTAAATTACCGACTGATTTATCGATAGGTAAATAAGAAAATCGGTCGGTAGTCCCCTGTTTTACCAACCGCAATTTGTAAATACCGACCGATTATTGTCGATCGGTGGCGTTTTTGAAATATATCCTCCCAGCTTCATTCATTACTCACTTTGCGTTAAAAGAAAAAAAAAAAAACCCGACATCCCCTAAACCCCAATCCCCTTAGCGAACCCGACCCTATACCCCACTCCCCTTCGCCAGAGGCCACCGCCGGAGATTCGACGGAGATCCTCCCCGCACCGCCGCCGTTCCACCCCTTTGCCGGATTATCTTCCCCATCCTCCCCAAAATCCCCAATTTCAACCTAGGTATGAATTTTAACTGAATTTTTTTGTTTGATTTTGTTTATATTTGGTTTATTATTGTTGTTAATCCAAGTGCTTGATGAATTTAGGGTTAAATTTAGATAAAACTTGTTTAATTTAGGTTAGTGTAGAGACTAGGATTAAATTAGATTTAGGGTGAAACTTGTTTGTTAGATTAGGTTAGTGTATTTTAGACTAGTGTACTTAGGTTAGTGTAATTTAGATGAAACTTGTTTGTTAGATTAGGGTTAAATTAGATTTAGGGTGAAATTGAATTTTAATTTAATTTAGGGTTAAATTAGATGAAAAATTGTTTAGTATAGTTTAGTTAGATTAGTATAGCTATCTCTATAGTACTTTAGATGAAAAATTGGTTCAATTAGTATAGCTCTCCCTATAGTACTTACCCTTTGGAAAATTCTTGAAATTAGTCTTAAGAATATATTCAATGTTGATTGGATTAGCCGTAACTATGCCCTTAAATCCACCAATAATAGTCCTAACCCTATAACTTCCTCCACATATTTGTAAGGTTAGAGGTTAGAGTTAGAGTTGTCTGGTTTGTAAGGTTGATTGGTAAGGTTAAGGTTAAATCCACCAATAATTCTTGAAATTTGTAAGGTTGATTGGTAAGGTTAAGGTTAAATCCACCAATAATTCTTGAAATTTGTAAGGTTGATTGGTTTTAGGTTAGAGCTGTTTGTGATCATGGTTTGCATTAGGAAATGTATGGGATTTGGATGTATATGAAATTTGAGGAATGCATGGTCATAATATATACTTCCTCTCGCCTGCCTCTATTATTCTTCACTTTTTTTTTCTTCGTAGTTTAGTATAGTTTAGTTGTTGCTCCGTAATTAAAAGTCTTTGGGACAATTCCTTGTTATAACATTAAAATATGCATATTCATGTTACTCTCAAATGTATACACAAATGGACATCATCCCTTACCATAGACACTTCAACTACTGTTTATTCTCAACTTAACAAATAATAACAATGTAGGGACTAACATTTCATATTGATCAATCTAACATCTACGAAGTGGTGGTGTTAATAGGAAACTTTGGATGGAATGTTGTGAACGGGGTTAAGTGGGGTTGTTGAGTAATGTGAGAACTTAGATTTACCTTACCTGGATTAATTCATCAATTAAGTTAATTAATAAACTGCTACAATAGTTGTAGCTTGGTTGGGATGAATGAGTTTTTTTTCCTCTTTAGCCTAATATAGTTGTAGCTTAGTATAGTTTAGTGTTCTAGAATAATAGTGAAATATTCTAAGTTTAGTTCTACTTGGACCACTCCATTCAAAGTTTTTAGGCATGAACCTCTTATTTGTCAAATATTTTTAGGCCAACTAGATACAATATGGTGTAATATGACTCAATCAAATTCAATAAAGAATACTAACAATTTGAGTTTATATATTAAACTAAGGTTAGATGTGAAAACTTAATTAAATAATGAAGGGGTACGAATGAGATGGGATCATGGGGAGTTCAAATTGTCTAATTAGAGTAAACGTATCAACCCCTACTCTAATTATATTCGATTATTGTTTTTTAACATAACGAGAGTAAACTCATGGTTATTTTTGTGTTATTTACTCCACTTTTATATGTTATTTAAATAATTTTTCGTTCCTCTTATAGAAAATCTAATAATGACGAATACCGAAAGAAAATGGATGTACGAAAGGGTAGACGATAGAAACAAAGTTAAGTATGAGTTTATACTTGGGGTGGATGATTTTATTCTATATGCTACGGAACAAGAAGAATACAAGACACATCAGATTCTTCGATTTCCATGTGTGAAGTGCCAAAATTTGAAGTACTTGAATGAGTTTATGGTGAAAGAGCATCTCATTAGCAAAGGGTTTACGCCTGGTTACACTAATTGGGTGTGCCATGGAGAACCCTTTTCTTTTATTAGTAATCCTACTACTTCAACAAACACTAATGCTTTCATCGACCAACCTTAGCTTATCGGGAGATGGTAGTAGATGCATTTGGAGACATAATGTTCGGCCGTGTTGAGGATTCTCCTTTGGGTGAAGAAGAAAGTCCCCACCCTGATCTGAAGAATTTTTTGAAATGTTAGAGGCCGCCGAGAAACCTCTGTATCGTGGATGTGAGTCGTCATTGCTAGAAGTAGCTTCTAGGATGATTAACATTAAATGTGAGGACAACCTACCGGAAAGAAGTTTAGATAAGATTGCTGCTTTGATTGAGGATATCATTCCACGAGATAATCTGATGACTCGCACATTTTATGACACTAAAAAGTTGCTTAGGGGCCTTCAAATGCCCCATCATAGGATCCATTCATGTCAGGACGGATGCATGCTATTTTGGAAAGAAGACTCCATGCTTGATAAATGTAAAAAGTGTGGAAAAGGTAGGTACAAGAAGAAAAATTTTAGTGGGGCAGACATACCTTTAAAAGTCCTAACCTATCTCCCTGTAGCACCAAGGTTGCAACGTTTATATGCAACCAAGAACATTGCAAAAGAAATGAGATGGCATATTGAAAATCCACGTGTACCAGGGACCATGGCTCATCCAAGTGACAGTGAGGCTTGGAAGCATCTAGATTATATGTTTCCGGAGTTTTCTAGTGAGCCTCGTAATGTTAGACTTGGACTCTGCACAGATGGTTTTACACCATACGGTCAATTTGGTAAGTCGTACTCATGTTGGCCGGTGATTCTCACTCCGGTCTAATAATCTACCCCCTGAATTATGCATGAAAAAACAATTTATGTTTCTATCTTTGATCGTTCCCGGGCCAAAAAAATCCTAAGAAAAACTTGGACATATACATGCAACCTCATATGAACTACCGGGAGACCCCGAACACGATCAAAGATAAATGGTTCAACAATTTTAGGGTATACATTCACTTTATTTTATATGAGTATATTGCTAACTGTGTGTGTGTGTGTGTGTGTGTATAGTTATATGCACTTATAATTGTTATTTGAATTTTTTCATAATATGTAATTATTAAATTATGATCGGTCACAATGTCAGGGCTACTGCTCATGGAAGCCCGAGGACGAACAGCAAGTTAGAACCAACTACGACGTTGAAGCATGAAAACGGTTAAAGGATACCGTCAACGACATCTGCAAACTACAGAATGGCAAGAACAAGGCTTGCCCGGGGTGGATGCCGCAAGTATACAAGGACTTATTGGAGAGACGGAAGACAAAGGCATTTCTGAAGAAATCGAAGACAGCAGCGGTGAATAAAGCTTGTGCTCAGTCTGGCCCTACACATCATAGGAGGTCGATCAAGGCAACTAAACATGCATCCAGGCTGGTAATGACAAAATATATTAAAATGTTCCATAATGTTTTTATTAATATTTTTTTGGGGTTTTCTACGTTGTACCCTCCTGTTTTTCCGTTTTCTACCATGTACCCTTCCTATTTTCAAAACCCCCACTTATACCCCTGTAATTTATTAACTTCATGAAACGTGACCTATTCACAAATATCCGTCTAATGCTTCGTTAATTAGATGGCATGACAATGATTCTAGGCTATGACCATAACCAATTTTGACGACCTTGACATGTATTCCCTCAAGTTTCCCCAACTTTTCCTCCATTTCATTAATATTCTCCATTTAGCTCATTTTATATATCAACTTCTTATTATTTTTTAACTTATTGATTTTCCTCCATTTTTTTCCCAGCTTATTCTTTAACTTAAAATAATGATATTTTACTAATGTCTAACAAAATTAATTTAATCTCATGAAAAAACAAAGCATTGATGTTGCACTTAAAATAAAAAGTGAAAGAATTATGATAAAATGAAGAAAAAAATTAGAAACTATGCATGCAAAATTAGAATTAGAGAAAACATAGGAGATAGAGATGAAAATTAATTAGGGTTTTTGAGTAGAATAATTGTAATTAGGTCACGTTTAATGAAATTAATGAACTACAGGGGTATAAGTGGGACTTTAGAAAATAGCAGGGGTATATGGTAGAAAACGGAAAAACAGAAGGGTACAACGTAGAAAAACCCTATTTTTTTTAAGATGATAGTAATAATTTATCCAAGTTTATGCATAGTAAGTTTTAATTTGTCTTTTTAGATGGAGCAACTGGGTGGTAGGAGGCCCAGTGCGCCCGAGCTTGCACAAGCCCTACATAGCAAGGACGTCGACGGTAAAAGGGTTTTTACTAGTCAGAAGGCGAAGGCAACATTTGTAAGTATTAATTTAGTTAATTATAGAGATTATCTTAAAATTCCTTATTAAATTAGTTATAATTTGTTCCTAAACATTACCTTTCTCTGTTTGCTAATAGGACCGATTTGAAGAGCTGAAGAAGAAGAACGAGGAGGAGGGGAAAGAAAAACCGGACGACGAGGTTTGGTTTGAAGCGGCTCACGGTTTCAAGAAGGGTCACGTATACGGAGTGGGAACCGCCGGCCCATTGTACTTCTCCCCCCTCCACAGAATAAGGGGAAGGCTTCATGCTCTTATCATCCCGGTATTCTTGTTCAACAAGAAAAACAGGCAGAGGAATTTCAAAACAAAATTTTGGAAGCCTTAGAGAAGGAGAAAGATGAGAATCGGCGATTTAGAGAAGAGACCCGGGAGCTCATGAAACAACAACAGGAGCTCATGCCAGCGCTATTGAAAACTCAGAACTGTAATCAATTTAACTTTACTAACTTTCGTAATCCGAATGATGATAATTCGGGAGGTGGTGGAGTTGGGGGAGCCGGGGTCGGTTTTCAAGTGTAGCTTGAACCTCTAATTGATTACTCTTTTAAGTTGTGTAAACTTTGATTACTCTTTCAAGTTGTTTAGACTCTTTAGACTTTATTTAGTACTCTCTTAAGTAGTTTAAACAATTTAGAAAGTTATGTCCATGATATCGAATGGTTTTATGTGAATGAATTGTGGGGATGTTGGATTCTGAATGAATTGGATGAAGTTAATGAATGAAAGTTGAAGTGAATGATTTTGTAGTTTGAATGAGTTGGAAGAATTGAATGGTATGATGGAGGACAATGCATATTTGTATGTATGGAGTAATGGTATGATTTGTATGTATGGAGTAATGGTATGATTTGTATGTTGCAAATTGGAGGACAACAAAACCACTAGACCCCACGACCTTTCTCAATTTACCGACCGAAAACTATCTTTACCGACCGCCTACACCCCCTTACCGACCGCCCTCACCTCGTTAGCGACCGCCCTAATTGACCACGATATTGTCAAACGTCGGTCGTTAAGGATTACCGACCGATAGTAGCGGTCGGTAAAAAGCACAGATACCGACCGCGTTACCGACCGCAAAAAGTTTTTCCCGACCAAACATCTTCCAGGAGCTTCTGATTTAGGTTTGGTCGGTAACACTTACCGACCGCGAATATCAGTCGGTAACTATATTCACCGACCGCAATTTAGTTTTTCCGACCGACAGTTTGGTCGGTACTCCTGTATTTGCCGACCGCCAAAGTCAGTCGGTAAATAGATGTACCGACCGAATCTGCTATTTACCGACCGCACTTCGGTCGGTGATTTAGTGACCGGGATTTTCGGTCGGTGAGTTGTGTTTCCGACTATAGTTTTCGACTAGATTCTTTCGGTCAGAATTATTACAAATTCGGTCGGTAATTCTATTTACCGACCGATTTCTAATCTTCCCGACCGATTTACTCGGTTGCTAAATGCCGTCATCCTTGTAGTGGGACTAATTTGTTATGTTATTAGTATGTTGTATTAATTTATGCTTTTATTAGATTCCTTATTAATTTTATTATTAATTGACCAAAACCTTTTCGTTTGCCCTTATTTTATTATTTGTTATAACAACCAATACAAACTTAATATTCATTGATAAAGAATGACTAATACATTCCATTGCATTTTCAATGTGTTACATTATTACTTAACTTTTATTTAATAAATTGTTGTCTTATTAAATGTGATGTTAGGTATTCTATTTATTAAATTTGGAGTTAATTATATGAGCATTTGATTCAAACCTTTTCGGTTACCCTTATTTAATTAATTAATTGTTATAATAATCAAATAAAAAATTAACATTCATTCGTAGAGAATGGAAGATTTCAAATTTCATTGCGCTAACCTTAATCCATTTTTTAACTTTATTTTTCCCTTCTTGACAAATTTGATTCATTTTATACTTCGTAATACCTTTATTATCGCTTAAATTTTTTTACTCACAGATTTTCCCACAACTTATATCTAATACTCCAAAAGGACTAATTTTTTATGTTATTAGTATGTGGAATTAATTTATGCTTTTATTAGATTTCTTATTAATTTTATTATTAACTGATCGAAACCTTTTCATTCGCCTTTATTTTATTATTTGTTATAACAATCAATACAAACTTAATATTCATTGATAAGGAATGACAAATACTTTACAACAAAGATGATTCATTTCTCCTAGGTAACTATTATCTCCTATAATTACAACTTTAAGCACATCATTGTTGACAACCATCATCAACTTCTGAGCTTAGCAACATCATCTCGACTTTAAAGTGTCCCGTGAAATTTGCATGTATGTACGTCTATCGCCATTCAAGGTCGCATTTTTTTTGGCTCTATATACCACGGTATATACGTTTGTGTGTCACGAATAACAAACCCAAGTTGGAAAGGTAACCCTACACACAAATCATTTGCTAGAAACTAACTACTCTATAAGAAATCCGACAAATTTGGTATAACTATTTATTTTTACAAATAAATACAGGGTTACATCTCCAAAATCAGTTGGAACACCTCCAGAACAACATACAACAACAAATTGAGGACACAATGTCAGCCAATCGAAAATCAATTAAGGAGCTCAAGGAGATGGAGATCATGGACATGGTAAGATAACATTTACAATGACTATATAAAAATTGAGAGAAACTCAATCGAAATATAACAAAACTTGTGTTCAACCGCAATCCAACGCACAGAAAGCAACCTACACGTGTCACGGACAAATAATTGAAATTAGGACGGACATTGAATGGAGATACGTCTCATGTCCGACGTGTAGGAAGGGACTCAAAACCGACAACTATTGTCACAAATGCCAACAGCAGATACAATACACAACTCAAAGGTACCAAATAATACTCAAGCAAGATTAAAAGGGTGTCTTTATGCTGCAAATGTAACATTTTTTAAAAAAAATATACTACCAAATGAAAAATTACAGGTACAGAATCATCGGAACGTTATCAGACAGGGATAGTGAAGCAAGTATCGTCGTTTTTGATAAGGAGGCGGAAAAAATAATTGGGCAACCGATAAACAAATTATTGGACATTTACGAGAAGGTACATGTACACTTGCCCCCAACATTTCTTCCAGTCAACTTATACACCAATGATACTAATTTTTCAACAAATTATGACAACTCAACCACACTAAAAAATTACAGGACGACGGAAAACAAAGAGTCGACATACTACAGAATTGTATTGGCAAGTTTTTCACATTTAAGGTCGCGGTAGGAACAAACAACTACGGCCAAGATAGAGAATTAAAGGTGCTAAGAACTTACATCGCCAACAATATATTAGAAGAAGTAAGTGCGACTCAACAACAAATGAAAAAGGTACCAAGCTGAATAAAAGTGGGTGAAGATCGTACACTTTACATTTAACACTTTTGAAAATATATTTAGAATCAGGCTTCTGGAGATGGACCAAAGGAAACAACCTCAAAAAAAAATGAAGAACCCCAGATGGAATACCCACCGCAAAATGAAGACGAGTCAATCAGACTAGACGAGTAAGTAAATAAAGTTTCTTTTAACACCAAAAAAGAAGCAACGCAACTAACAAATTTGAACATGACACAGGAGCAAAAGCGATGGAGGAAAGCGTCCTAGAAGCCCCACAACTATCAAAACACCAGCAAAGAAAAAGGAACACCGCCACACTTATTGTTAATTTTAATATTGCCAATGAACTATTTAATTAAATTGAACTTTTGCTTGTAACCACCCACTTTATGAACTATTTCCTTTATCCAATTACTGCAATCGAAGATACATTTCAACTATCTCCAATTCCGTTAAATACGAAATCGATCCACATGTAATTTCAGACAACTACTGCGTATATACATTCACGAAACGACTTGGTGGATGATTTACAAAAACCAACACATGCGATTTTTAAGCGGATAATCTCGTGAATTTCACGGGTGACGTACCTAATTATCTACTAATTTTGTGGTGGCTTAGGTAGTGTTGTGTTGGTAGAGTGTCTCTCCCTCAAAATGAGGGTTACATATATATAGAGGAGAGAAGATGGGAATCAAAACCCTAGTCTTCTAGGCCCAATAAAGTGGTAGCTCAATACCCAATACTGAATTTCACCCTATGAAACCCATCTGGCGAAACTTCACCCTATGATTTTGCATAACTAACCCACCGGACAAAACTTTGCCCTGCTGGATTCCAATTTTGCCCAATCATTTCATAGGGTGATAAATCACCCCACACATCAACAGCTTCACTCATCCCGATTCGATTATAAGTCTCGATCCAAATTAAATGCATACCGACTCTTGAACTTCGATTCTCGGAACCCGATTTGACTTGACGGAGCGGAGGAGTTGCACATCGGAGTTGGTGGTGGTTGTCAGTGATTGTCGCTGGAAAACGGAGGGAAACAACAGCTCTTGCGCGCGACTCCGGCGAGCTGTTGCTGCTGCCCTGTTGTCGACAGAGAACAGAGGTCGCGTGAGATCTAGCTGGAGTGTTGCCGTTGTGCTCGCCGGAGATGGTGCTCGAATGCTGCTGTCGTTGGCTGTGGTCGACGCTTGCCGGCAATGAAGGCCGATTGTGGTGGTCGGAGGTGGAGGTCAGGCGAGTGAAGGTCGAAGGTGTGGTGGTCGTGCAGGTGCCGTCGCGGCTGCTGTTGTTGACGTTGTTGAAGCTGGTCGGGAAAAGGAGGCGGCGAGGAGATGTCGGCGATGGAGGCTGGACGTCAGAGAGCAACAGACGCTGCCACTGGTGATGGTTCGGAGTTGAAGGTGGTAATGGAGGAAGAAGGTTGAATGGAGGTCGGGTATGGAGGTTGTGGTGGTGGCTGTTTTGGAGATCTGGCCGGAGAACGGGGATGGTCGGAGGCTGAGGTGGTGGTTGTTGACGGCTTAATGGAGGGAAAAGGTTTGCCGGAGCTCGGGTGGAGGTGTGTGCCGGAGCTCAAGCGAGTGGTTGTTGGTTAATGGAGGGAGTGGGGAGTTTGATTTGGGTAATGGGTCAAGGTCAAGGTCAAGTTGACCTTGATTGAGTTGATGGATTGGGCTAGTTTTGGTGAATGATGAGTTGGGTTAGAGTGAGGAAATGGGTTGGATTGAATTGGATTATGGGGTTAGGTTTTGGGCTAGGTGAGGGTATGTGGAGATTGGATCATTTGGGTTGAAGGCTTTGTGTGAGGTAAATGGGTGAGATGGGTTATGGGTGGATTATATGGTCAAAGGTTGGGTTTGACTCGATCTCTTGACTTGTCTCCTCTTGCTTCGAATCGCCTCTTTATTCACGAACACGTACCTATAAGACAAAAACACACAAAAGCAGTACGAAATTCTACAAAAAAGACGATAAATTCAAACTAGAAAATACAAAATATAGTCAAAAATGAGTTATATTGACGTTAAAGCACACACAATCGAGTCAAATATGAGTGAAAATATGGGGTAAAACGGTCCAAATTTGCGTGTTATCAACATGTTTGATGAAATGCCTAGTAGACTTGTGATTGAGAAATTTCCTTACTTTCTCTTGTATGCTACTGCATGTTTATTTGTTGGAAATCTTCGTTATTAGAGAGAAAGTAGTGTAGAGACTCTTTTGGCCGTCTAAGTGTGAGAGCCCGAGCGTAGCCAAGGCCAGTGGATTGCACCGACACCCCTATTCCTCCTCGACCACCCAGACACCCTTGAACCCGACCTAACCCTAGTCCCCTCATTGTTTCATTATTTGGTTTTTATTTCCCTTGCATTGTTTTAGATATTAGACTCTAGTTTAGTACACAACTCAAACCAATCATCTTCATTCGCCTTGAACCTAGTCTAGAACCATAGCTTGCTTTAGTCCGACTTACCGTCCCTGAGGAATTCGATCTGACTCACAACAAATCCTTCCATCACTTTCAAAAGTCTCTATTGAAGACCAGATGACCCTCATAATACACTGGGGTATTTTATTTGATGTGAAATTTGTTCAGGGTGAATATGGATCCATTTTATTTCGAGACCCAAAATGCCCAAAAAAACGTGGATAATAACCTTCAAATCGATCATTTTCGACAATTTTTTGATAGCGGCGAAAGTTCCTCTAAAGCGAGATTTTTTTTATTAAAACTTGTCGATAGGAACAAAATGTCGAATAATGATTACTAGAACCTTTGACACAATTTAAAAATGCATATACAGATTGTTTCGACTTAGTCCGACACGTCTCAAAAAACAATCGTATGACCATTAAAAGGCTGTATTGGTAACTGAATGAACCGTTATAATACACCGGTACATTTTATTTATTCAGGAATTTGTTCATCGCGAAAATGAAACTATATTATGCGGGGACCCAAAAGGCCGGAAAAACTTAGATAATAACCTTCAAAATCATTAATTTTCGCCTATTTTTGAGAGGGTGAAAGTTGTTCCAAATCGCTAATATTTTTTAGTAAACTTTTCGATGGGAACATAATGTCCGAAAAATCGTCCATAATAACCTTCAAAATCGATTATTTTCGGCTACTTTTGAAAGTGGTGAAAATTGTTCTTAAGCGCAAATATTTTTCGAATGAAAATTGCCGATACGAACAGAATGTCGCATAATGATCATTAGAACCCTCTGACATGATATAAAATGGAGTATGAACCTTGTTTCGATTGATTACGACACGTCTCAAAAAACAATCTTAGTACTTTTAAAACTACTGAAGACCAGATGACCCTCATAATACACCGGGGAATTTCATTTGATGTGAAATTTGTTCAATGCAAATATGGATACATTTTATTCCAGGACCTAAAATACCGAAAAATGTGGATAATAACATTCATAATCGGTCATTTTCGTATTTGATAGCGGCGAAAGTTGCTCTAAAGCGAGAATATTTTTTTGGCAAAAACTTGTCGATAGGAAGAAAATGTCGAATAATGATTAGTAGAACGTTTGACTGTTCAGCGCGAATATGAAGCAATTTTATGCCGGGACCCAAAAGGCCGAAAAAACTTGGATAGTAACCTTCAAAATCCTGATAGCGACAAGGCTGTCCGGCGTGAAACCTGTGACTCGAAAAGCGAAAGAGGATCTACTACGTAAGGTGGTGAAGAACTCGAATTTGGAAACAAACCGTTCTCAGGCGGAGGACAGTTCGTCGAAGTCGACGAACTCAAGAGTGAATGTAATACCAGGTATGAACTACGTGTCCGACCCTGAGGATGATGAAGTGTCCGAGTACGTATCGAACTCTGTCAACGAGATAGAGATGAATGGGAGTGGATGAAAACAGAGAGAGGGAAAGAAAATCGTTGATATGGAAGAGGAAGCGGAGCTTATGCGCTTTTCAGAGGATGACATGGATGATGAAATCGACTACTGGAGCTCCGCAGTATATTGCTTCATTATGGGTGCGAATCCGCCATGGGAAGTGGTAGAGGGGTTTGTGAAGAGGATTTGGAAGAAACACGGAATCGACAAGATTTCCTTCCTCCCTAATGGAATATTCATAGTCCGGTTCAAGGACAAGGATGCAAAGGTAAAAATTCTTGATCATGGTTTTTATATGTTCGATAATAAGTCGTTGATTGTGAAAGAATGGACCCCGGATGCTAAATTGGATAAAGACGATGTTCAGGAAGTACCTATTTGGATTCAATTACATGAACTGCCTTTGAAATTTTATTTGGGGCCGATGTTTGCCCCGGATAGCATCCCTTGTAGGTCCGTATGTCAAGTCGGACTTGGCTACGGAGAAGCGTACTAGACTAGGATATGCTAGAGTCATGGTCATGGCTAAGGTGGGTCAAAAATTTAAGAATTCGATCAAATTCTTGGATGAGAAGGATAATGTGGTCGAGATCCTTGTCAAATATGACTGGAAACCTATTTGGTGTGCTAAGTGCAAGGGGTACGGGCATGAGGCTAGTGAGTGCAGGAAGGATGAGCTGAAAAAAGCGAGACAAAAGGCTAAACAGAAGAAAGCTGAAGGAGGTGGAGCGTTGAGGCAGCATGTCCCGAGGATGACTTTGGCTCCTAAGACTGTGACAGCGCCTCAGCTGAAGGCAATTCTCGTGAGATCTATTCCTCAAAAGTCAACTGGACTCGTGTCTACGGGACCGAGAAACATTGTGGAGGTGGAAAATGGGGTTTCCTTCGCCGATATGGTCATTGGTTCCCCAAGAAAAGAGACGGTAGTGGGGAATGAAGGGATTGGAATGGAGTTAGTGATCCATGGAAATACATAATATTGGATGTTGGAACGTACGCGGCATGTGTAATATAAATAAGCAGCGTGCAATTAGTGAGTTCATTAGAAAACAGCAGATTGATGTGTTCGGTTTACTTGAAACAAAATAAAAAAATAAATCGTATGTCAAAGTTCATCAGAATATCTTCCATGAATGGAGCATTACGACGAATAACTATTGCCACGATAGAGGTCGGGTTTGGCTTCTATGGAAACATACGAGGGTTAATTTGACGATTTTGGAGTATAGCAACCAAAGCATACATGTGAGGGTGACCACGAATTCGGAGAAGGAGTATTTGCTTACGATTGTGTATGCATTTAACACCGCTTCGGAGAGAGTTGAGCTCTGGCGTAGGCTTGAATCCTATGCGTCGATGGGGCCGTGGATAATATTGGGTGACTTTAATTGTGTTATCAAAGCTAGGGAACGCCTTGGAGGTATATCTGTGGATGAGGATATGATTCAATTCCGAGATTGCTTGTCTAACTGTGAGGTGAGTGACTATAAGGCCTATGGATCTTGGTTCACGTGGAATAATAAACACAAAATTACTGAAACTCGGGTGTATAGCCGCATCGATCGTTGTTTGGTGAATGACGAGATGGGCTGGGTGTTCCCGAATGGATTTGGGAATTTTTTGCCGGAGGGCACGTTCGACCATTGTCCATGTATAGTTCAATTTGAACAGCCCCCGAATCGAAAGAATCGTGGATTTAAGTTTATGAATATGTGGAGTTCGGCACCCGAGTTTAAGGACATTGTTTCGAAGGCCTGGGGTGAAGTGATTACCGGTACTCAGATGTTCAAGGTGGTGTCAAAGATGCGAAACCTGAAAAAACCGCTGAAGGAGCTGAATAGCAGATGTTACTCTGACATCGAAAACCGCTGCAAGCAGGAGGAGCTGAGGCTGGAGGAGTTGCAGGTCCGGCTGAGAACTGACAGCAGCAGTTCGGTTCTGCAGGCTGAATCTGAGCAGAACGAACTGGTGCGCAATTTACAGGCTGCCCGGGCTGAATTTTGGAGCCAAAAAGCGAAGCAAAGATGGGTCAAAGATGGAGATGTAAACTCTGCTTTCTTTCATGGCATATTGAGGGCGAGAAGAGCTCATAATGCCATTGTCAAGATCGAGGATGCGGATGGGAACGAATGCTCTAATAAGCCTGAAATCGAGGCGGGTTTCTTGCGTTATTATGAATCACTTTTGGGAGATTCTCGAGGTGTGGAGCCAATTAATCTGGGCATTGTTCAAAGGGGCAAATTATGCACCGATGATCATAGAAATTGGCTGAATGCGGTAGTGACCGAGGATGAAATCGAAAGAGCCATGTTTAGCATTCCTCGGGATAAAGCACCGGGTCCTGATGACTTTTCGAGTCAATTTTTTATTGATTCGTGGGACATTATAAGAGAAGACATTGTGAAAGCCATCCAAGATTTTTTTATCTCGGGTAAGCTTCTGAAACAGATAAACTGTGCTAATATTACGTTAATCCCTAAGGTAAATAGGCCGCAAAATGTTAAAGAATTCCGTCCGATTGCATGTTGTAATGTCTTGTATAAATGTATTGCCAAAATTATTTGTGCAAGATTAGGACGGGTGTTGCCTCATATTATATCGCCTACCCAAGGGAGATTTATAGAGGGGAGAAGCATTGTTGAGAATGTGCTTATATGTCAGGATCTGGTCAAGTTATACAAGAGGAAGCATATATCGCCTCGATGCTTGTTTAAAGTTGATATTCATAAGGCGTACGACAGTGTAGAATGGAGTTTTGTAGACCAAATGATGAGTGCGCTAGAGTTCCCTGATCACTTTCGCAGGCTGATTATGGAGTGTGTTACTTCGGTCTCATATTCGCTTTGTGCAAATGGGGATAATTTCGGGTTTTTCAGAGGGAAAAGAGGACTGAGACAAGGTGATCCTATGTCTCCGTTACTTTTTACGATCTGCATGGAATACTTTTCTCGAGTTCTGACTCATGGCGAGATGGATAGGAATTTCAAATACCATCCTAAATGTGGCCCGATGAAGCTTACTCATTTGCTCTTTGCTGAGGATTTGCTTCTGTTTTGCAAAGGGGAGAAGGAGTCGATGGAGTTCATGTGGCGTGCCTTTGCCTCGTTTAGCAGAGCTTCGGGACTGAGTATAAGTGTTGGTAAATCTCACGTTTATTTTGCAGGGGTTGATGAGGACAGGAAAGATGATATTTTGCAATTCTCCGGATGTGTGGAAGGTACGTTGCCTTTTCGGTATCTTGGATTACCTATCCAAAGTACTTGTTTAGGAAAGAATGATTGTGAAAAACTGCTTTCTCGCATTGTCTCGAGAATTTCTAGTATTGGTGCTCGAAAACTCTCCTATGCGGGGAGGTTGACTTTGGTTCAGGCTGTGTTATCTCAGCTTCATAATTATTGGGCTATGGTCTTTATTATCCCAAAATATGTAATGGCTCGGATTGGTGCTCTATGTCGCAATTTTTTATGGGATGGTGGTGTAGAAAGGACTAAACGGGAATTAGTAAGTTGGGAAAAAAATTGTTGTCCTAAGAAGGAGGGAGAGTTGGGCCTTGGAGAGCTCACTACTTGAAATGAGGCTGCTGTTGCAAAACTAGCGTCGTGGGTATTTGATCAACCGGACCGTTTATGGGTCAGGTGGGTTAATAGTATCTACCTGAAGGGGACCGTGTGGTGTGACTATCAGCCGAACACTAATGTCACATGGGCGTGGAAGAAGATCTATCAGGCAAAGGAGAAAATCAAATCTATGTATGCGAATGGAGTGTGGCATGGTTCGATGCCTCGCTATTATATTTCGAAGGCCTACGAGGAGCTTAGAGCTCTTAGACCGAGTGTCCCGTGGGCTCGGGTTGTGAAGAGTGCTTGGAGTATCCCTAAGCATAGCTTTATTGCTTGGCTTGTGTTTAGGGGGGTTTTAAATACGGGGAAAAAACTTTTGAGGATCGGAGTTGCTGATTCCGATCGTTGCTATCTGTGTGAAGCACAGGTAGAGAGCTTGGAACACCTATTTTTTAGGTGTGCTTAGAGTTCTCGTGTTATTGATCTTTTGAGTGATTGGGTGAAGAAACGAATAAGAAGAGAATTGAATGAGGGTCCTCGGTTGAGAGGAACGAAACTACAGTGCAACATTTTGCGCGCGATATTCAACGCGACAATCTACCAAATTTGGCGACAACGGAATGTCTGTAGATTGGAGGGAGTTGTGCAACAACCATCTTATGCTGTTAAGGTGATTAAGATGGATATTAGACATAGAATCATGTGTAAAATTAAACAGCCTATTAGTGCGAAAGATGCTAGATGGCTACATATTTTGATGTAGTCATACCTTTGTAAATTGATTTACACATCAGTTATATATATACTTACCCTTTACCAAAAAAAACCTTCAAAATCGTTAATTTTCGCCTATTTTTGAAAACGTGAAAGTTGTTCTAAATCGCTAATATTTTTGACGAAAACTTTTTGATAGGAACATAATGCCTAATCATGATTATTAGAACCCTCTGACACGATATAACATGGAGTATGGAGCTTGCTTCGACTGATTCCGACACATCTTAAAAAACAATCTTATGGAACTTTAAAAGTCTTTATTGAAGATAAGATAACCGTCATATTACACCATGACATTCTATTTGGTGTAAACATTTTTTAGCGCGAATACGGTCAATTTTATTCCGGGACCTTAAAGGCCGAAAAAACGTGCATAATAAACCTTCAAAATCGGTAATTTTTGGGTACTTTTGAAAGTGGTGAAAATTGTTCTAAAGAGCAAATATTTTTTGAAGGAAAATTGTCGGTACGAACAAAATGTCGTATAATGATCATTAGAACCCTTTGACACGATATAAAATGGAGTATGGAGCTTGTTTCGATTGATTTCGACACGTCTCAAAAAACAATCTTATGGCTTTTAGATGACTCTACTAAGACCATATGACCTCATGATACACCAGAGCATTTTATTTGATGTGAAATTTGTTCAGCGAATATGGATATATTTTATTATGGGACCCAAAATGCCGAAAAACGTGGATAATAACCATCATAATCGGTCTTTTTTGGTAGTATTTGATGGCAGCCAAAGTTGCTCTAAAGCGAGATTACTTTTTTGACGAAAACTTGTCTATAGGAAGAAAATATCGAATAATGATTACTAGAACGTTTGACACGGTTTCAAAATGTGTATACAGATTGTTTCGCCACGTCTCAAAAAACAATCGTATGACTATTAAAAGGTTGTATTGGTAACCAAATGACCCTTATAATACACCTGTACTTTTTATTTATTTAGGAGTTTGTTCGGCACAAATATGAATCTCTATTTTATGCCGAGACCCAAAAGGCCGGAAAAACGTGGATAATAACCTTCAAAATCGTTAATTTTCGCCTATTGTCGAAAACGTGAAAGTTGTTCTAAATCGCTAATATTTTTGACGAAAACTTTTCGATAGGAATATGATGCATAGTCATGATTATTAGAACCCTATGACACGATATAACTTGCTTGGAGTATGGAGCTTGCTTCGACGGATTCCGACACATCTCAAAAAATAATATTATGGAACTTTTAAAAGTCTTTATTGAAGACAAGATAACGGTCATATTTCACCAGGACATTCTATTTGGTGTAAACGTTGTTTAGCGCAAATACGGATCAGTTTTACTCCGGAACCTTAAAGGCCGAAAAAACGTGCATAATAACCTTCAAAATCTTTAATTTTCGGCTACTTCTGAAAGTGGTGAAAATTGTTCCAAAGCGCATATATTTTTTGACGAAAAATTGTCGGTACAAACTGAATATCGCATAATGATCATTAGAACTCTCGGACACGATATAAAATGAAATATGGAGCTTGTTTCGATTGATTCTGACATGTCTCAAAAAACAATCTTATGACTTTTAAATGTCTCTATTAAAGACCGAATGACCCTCATAATACGTCGGGACATTTTATTTGATGTAAAATTTGCTCAGCGCGAATATGGATCCATTTTATTCCGGGACCCAAAATGTTGAAAAACGTGGATAATAACCTTCAAAATCGGTCATTTTCGACAGTTTTTGATAGTGGCGAAAGTTGCTCTAATGCAAGATTATTTTTTGATTAAAACTTGTATACAGGAACAAAATGTTGCATAATGATTACTAGAACCTTTGACACGATTTCAAAATGCGTATAAAGATTGTTTCGACTTATTCCGATACGTCTCAAAAAACAATCTTTCAGGAAATGTGCACGAAGAAATGAGTAAATTGGAGTCGAATGGAGGGAGTATATATACTCGTATCATCGAAGCTTTCCTTATTGTTTGCTACGTACTACTCCCTCTATTCGAATCCAAAGTAAACATTTTTCAATGCACTTTTGCATTTCAATATCTTTCATTTTAAATTAACAAAAAAAAATAAAAAAAAAAATTGATATTCTTAATCTGCTCGCAACGACAAATAAGATTTCACACGACTATATTTTCTCTTATAAATTGCCGAGAATATTAAAAATTATCTTTAATTGTGAATATTGTTTAAAAGATAGATAAATGTATACTTAGGGAGAGAGTAGTATAGTTGCTATAGTACTATACCATTTTACAAGGTCCTCCTCTGTTATCCACTGAAACTACACCACTCTTATCTCTACATTATACATACTCACTTTGTGAGTGACTACCATATCCTCCCTTTATCTCCCTCCCTCTCATTTTCCTCTATAATTTGTTCTTTGTTTACTCTCAAACATGCAACAACGAATTCCGACATATACAGTGAACTAATATGTTCTTTTTTCAGCATGGCATTTACTTCGTCGCTCTCTTGTACCCGTAATGCTGTACATTGCCTTTCTGCAGCATCAACCCGCTGCGCATCAACATCTCAAACTGCGAAATGTATCAGCAGAAGAGTAGGCTCTGTAGCACTAGTTTCTTCACTAGTGCTAGCATTTACATGTAATAAAACAGCAAGTGGGTTGGACTTTAGGTTGACAGTCCCTGACCAAACAGCTGAAGAAGCCGAGATTATGATACGAGATCATGCACGTGCTTTGCTAGACGTCAAGTTCCTCTTAGAGTCTGAAGACTGGAGAGAGGCACAGCGAGAACTCCGTAAAAATTCAGGGTATCTTAAACAGGATATCTACACTATAATTCAGAGCAAAGAGGGGAGCCTCAGGCCTTTGCTCAGGAAGCTCTACTCCGATTTATTCAACAATGTTACTAGGGTAAGGCAGCCTCACTCCCAATCCCATCTCTTCTGAATTGCATGCACTTCAACATTAAACATCGATTTAAACGCAATATAATTTTGCAGTTGGATTATGCTGCAAGAGACAAGAATGTGGCGCAAGTGCGGGAGTACTACAGCAATATAACAACCGTCCTCAACGACATTTTATCAAGAATCTAAAGGGGTTACTATCCTTTTGGTAAGCCTACCAATGCTCTTGATCACATCGCTGCTTTACAATGTCTTCAAAAATAATGCTGGTGTTTTCTGGTAGTCTGATACGAAGTACGGAGTAGTACATTTCCACAGCAGACAAAAAGTAGTAAATGATATTGGTTCAATTATTACCAGTCCGAAACATTGGAGTCTTCATCAAAGACAGATAAACAGATGATTAAGCAAATTCAGTAGCATCATCACCAGGGCCGGATTTCATGACAGACGAACAATTAACCGTAAAAAATGAATGCATAATAGTATATTATTTGGGCTACTCGCAGTGGTAAATTACATGGATGTAAGGAAAAAGAGATGTGTGGCTGAGAAGACATGAAAACAGATTTCTTTCATCTTCGACCTCATGCAATGATAAGATGAACTCCAAATGAAATTGTGCAGATCAGAAGACCGGAAAGAGCAACAAACCCATATTTCCTGTAATGACGACATCAAAGAGAAAGTTTAGTTTATTGCAGAATTAACAAGCCAAATCCATGGTACGGTGTGAATAAAAGCATCAATTATCATTTCCCGCACTAAATTAAAATTAAGATCAGATCAGATCAGAAGGGGGAATGCAAACAGAATATATATACCCGATGGAGAGACGTTTCTGGGGTTCCCCACTCGAGTAACCAGTGAAGTAGAAGTAACGAGTAACAAGGTAGGCAAAGCCAAGGCCGGCACTAACACAGGGATGCTGCATTCCACCCAATATCAGTAGAATGAAATAGACTGGCATATATTCCAGTGAGTTCTGGTGTCCTCTCTGCATCATTCAACAAAACACTAAGAAAAATACTCAGTCCACCCCATTCCCATTCGTGTCGCAAAAAATATTTGAATGCTTATTTGTAATCCTGAGACTGGTATGAAACGGTCTTATGTATCAAATCTAGCAATCTATCCACGCCTTTATGTATTCGCCCATTAACCTATGCGCTCATATATCTCGACTGAATTTTTTTAAATGAATAGAGTATGAACCTGAACACAGTTGAAGAGCTTGGCGTTCTTGTTCTCGGATTCCAATGCATAAAGGGTTGGATAATAAACCTTATACCTGATTGATTCCACACATTTACAACAAAAACCAAACAAAATCATAAGCCAGCAGATTTATCATTGTTGATCATTCAACTACTACTACTACTACTACTGGTGGTGGATTTTCGATCACGAGGGGTGGTACCATGACCTGAATTTGAAACAGGAGTAGTTATTTGGGTAAATTATAAAAATAGACAAGTAGTGATGAAGAAGAGATAGTAACTTTTTGCGGGCATTGCCAACCCGATAGGCCATCCAAAAGTTGAAGAAGCAGTACAAGACTAACACCAAAACGACATAACCAAACTCCTTTCCTAACATAACTTCAACTCCTCCCATTTTCCTTCACTTTATTGATTCAATTGTGTGAATATTTCTTGATTTTATGTGCAAAATTTAGTAGGATGACATAATGGGTGAGGATTTGTTGGAGCAGGTTGCCAGGGCCTTAAGAATTAAAGTAATTAGACAATGACTTCATCAAATAAGTCAACTTTGAACTTTTCTTTGCTTAGCTAAGTTGGGTTCTTGTTAAACAAGACACAATTCACAAGCTATGAATCTATGATAGGCCTGACAAACAAGTTTCAGGTTCAAGTCGGGGTCACTCGAGTTACACATATAATAGAATAGAATAAGACGGTTTCACACGCGAGTACTCAACCTGAATTGGGTTTCAATTACAAATCCGTGAGAGGATGGACATTGGATAAGCACCCTAAACAATTATGCTTGCTTAAGTTGGGAATATTACACTTGTTATTTTCAAATTCTGGTAATGAATATACAAAAATCATTCCAATTTAATTAATAAACAAATATGAGTCAAAATCTAAATTAATTTAGGGTGGGTGGATAGATAGATAGATATATCCATATAATCGGCGATGATTTTTTTTTATCATATCCATATTCCACCCTAGCTACATTCATCCGCATCCCAAATCCCATCCTCCTAAGTTTACATGAAAATTCAATATCCGTATCTCACCCGTCCGTTTAAATAAGGGTGGATGGATGGATATCCACAGGGTTAAAGGGTGGGATTGTCATCCGTACTAGGCAATTTGGCATCGCCCGGAAGTGTGGTTTCATCGGAGAGCACGAGGAAGAATCAACCAAATGGGGTGATCGAGGTGAGAAGTCCTCGTGTATATTCAGTCATCAGGGTCCATTTCTTCATCCACCTCAATCGATGGTTTGGACTGGGTCGAACCGTCTTCATCAGGTTCGAGCTGCCTATCCAGTTCCAAGTCATCTTCTTGCGAGTCATTCTGACCAAAACTCGAGTCTTGCAAGCTCACACCTTTCTCCATCCAGCTGGGGCACTCTACCACGTTTCCGTATATAGAAGCCAAAACCACATCGGAGTTGGATGTTTGACAAGAGCATTCTGGGACTGGATGAGACAGGAGTGTGGCCGGTTTTGACGAGTGTAGTTCCCTTAAAAGACCCTCCTCCCCAACACTCTTGTTCAAGTGTTCTCTTACTGACAGTATCCAACTGCGTTTCGGGTGGTACAGATTTTCACTGCTACTGTTGAACATTTCTGCCAGATATTTTCTGAATCACATAAATTAGGTCCATGTATTAGAATTCTAAATTCCCTTAAAAAAACCAAAAAAAAACTCAGACATAGCAACCTTTGAAATTCCAAATATCTTACTTTGAGATTTCACTTGGTTGTGTCGTGTGTCCAGGACTCCTATATCGCGACACTTTATTTTAGGCTAAAAACATAGCAAAAGGCCTTCTAATTCTAAATGAGATTCGTTATAATTAGCTTTCATGAGGGTGAAAATCATTTTTTCATCAAGCAATGAAGGTTGTCGCATATTTCCCTGCAGAGAACGGTGGATCTGAATTTCCTACATTATTTTTAGTTGACTATTTTAAAGTCAGTTGGAGGGCCAAACTCTTTTTTTTAACTTCAGAAACACTTTAAATAGTTGAGACAGCCTAATCCCCTAACCCCCCAGCCAAAAGAAAGTGAATCAAGAACGAGACTACAACTATGACCTCTATAAGAGAGTACTTCAAATCCAAACACTCGATAAATTTATTTATGTTTAAAAAAATACTCTCAACGAAAAGGTGTGACCGGGGTGTTTGGATTTGATTGAAGTACTGTAGTAAATAAGTACTCTGTACCTATTTGGTCGATATGTTCTTAAGGATGCCACCTCATATAGCCTGTGTCCCATTACCAAACTTGAGAAATCCGGCCAGCCACTGCCATCATTATGGAAGCCGGGGAAAAATGCATCTGCTTCTACAGACACTATATAATCAAGAGCTGACCACAAGAGTCTATGCGCCCTCCTTCTCAAGTCCGTCGATGAAGGCTCTGGTTCTACATCCTTCTCTGCTATCCAACCATACCAACCCTCCTTCTCATGACGATAAAAAGGCCGGCCAGGAGGAGGTGGAAGAGGCCGGGGCCGAGGACCCGCCTGGTCCCACTCCTCTTTCAACTGCTTGGCACTTTTGGATGGAGGCGGTTCAACAGTATCATCCTCAAGAGGATTTTCTGGGCCCCACAGGTTCAACAACTCTTGCTTGGTGCACAGTGAGGTCTGGTCTACCAAGTTGGTGTACATGGCACGTAGAGGGATCAGAACCCTTTGACCACCAAAGATTTCAGAACCTGCCAAGAATATCCTTGTTTGTGGAGGGTAGCCCATAGCTCGAAGCAGCAAACCAACCTGATAATTGACCCAAAAAAACATTGATAAAGTGATGAGCAAGCAAAACAAAATCAAAAATGGAAATATCAAGTAAAACAAAATTAATGTTTACATAAACGACCAAAATAGCGCCTAATATCCAGTTCAAACTTCAAAGCCAGCTGAATGGATTGGTCAGACACTTGGCAGAGAGCAAGACCCCCCTCCCATGTGCCCCTCCCATGCCAAAGTTACATCATCGGTCCATCGATGCCAGGAAATACAGAACACAGCCAGTTCATAAATTACAGTAGTTGCGTGATTTAGGTCTCCGTAGGCCGGTCCTCGAATTAAATAGTGTGAACGGAAATAGAGTTAGTTCTTGGACTAAGTCACAAAGTTCTTTGTATTTGAACCCCATAGTGTTCTACAAACTCGAAACCATTTCCCAAAGAGACATTGATTGTGATCAGCTAAACAGGGAGTACTATGGTCAGTGAACAAACACTCAACAAGAAGGTACAATAATCCCTCAGCCATTCCACCTAACAATGACTCTACCAACAAGAGCTTTATCTTAAGTTCATCGTAACAATCTCTTATATGCTTTTATCGTAAGAGTTAACTATGCTTATGGACTCTGGAAGAACAGATAGTTACATGTCCAGTAAGAAACAGCATTGGTAAAACTTGATACAAAAACAATAATAATGATGCCAGAAGAACAGTTATGTTTCACCGTCAATCACCATCTTCTAGTGGAACCAATGGCCAGTGGTGCTACGCATGTTATCGCCATACTCTTTTGGATAGATATTCATAACTAATGGAACAGAGTAGGAAGGACGAAAGAGATACGGGACTACGGGAGGATTTATCAAAGAGATGTGAATTATGAAGTACAGGGTAATTTTTTTTCATGCTTCGGTAATCATACTGGAGACCACAGGGGAGTCGCACAAATTGTATTCATTTGAACAACTCCCTCTTTGGATAAATTAAGTCTTTTCTAAATCACAATGACAGAGAGATGGAGATTAACCAAGAGAATCCGCTCTCATTAACATCAGAGTATGTTGAATGTCCTACACGGGTCTCTCAATTGTTCCTCGCTTCCTCTCCTTTATACATCCTTGGATTTTCATCATGGGGTAGTAATTCAGTCAGCAGCGATAAAAGAGCGACAGACATAACCACATCACGATAACTGAACTTCATAGAGATCTCAATACGTTGTTTTATCTTATTCAATATTCCAATGGCTTATACGATGGAATATAGCAAAACGGTTTGTTAAAATTTCTATGCTTCTTATAATAGACTTTTAATGCATTCTAATAATCTAATACACACATTTCACAACTGGGTCATACAGAAATGGCTTGTCTATGTTGGAAAACACAGGGGTGAGTTTGCACACATACAACGACCATCCTCACCATTGAGGCACCAAGGTATTATTGTTAAATGTTAATGTATACGGAGTACAATTCAGGATGGGAAGAGATAGAAATGGCCAACAAAAATATTATTACCTCTTCGGGCATCAGGGGACATGAACCATTTAACTTTCGAAGATGTGAATCAACACTTAATTCCCCTTTGATGATACGTTGCTTAATTAACTGCGCTCTTTTGTACTGTATGAGTTCCGAGTGAACATCCTGACATTAAACAGAAACAACATGTAAGCTAACAGTATTTAGTCATTTAATTCAAATATACTATTAATTCATATTCATCTATGTAAGACCATTATTTCAAAAAAAAAAAACGACTGAATCTTCATTAAAACCCATGTTGACAGATACTAAAAAGGTGCTGCCACAAAAGTGCTACGACTAGGGACAAATTCGCGTTTACATGTCAATCTTTTGATAAAAACTATCAGGGACATGGGTATGGAATCCATACCAAGCCCATACAAACACTTTGAGAATTACTAAAGCCATGTTACTTCTCCTCTTTGCTTTTTGGGCAGTAACCGTGCTTGACATGTATGGGTATGAAATTCACACCAGGCCCTTGCTTCTGTAATACTTCTCCCAGAAGATTCATAAAGCAAAATTTGAGGAATATACTATGTATACATTAGAATGATATTTTGTGTAAAGGTTCAAATCTCGAGTCATGAGTATAGCTTCTCATGACTTTACCAATTGAGCTAGTTAGATAATAAAAACTGATAACTTGATGATGTTAAACCTTTTTTCAAGCAATTCTATTTCACTTACAGAACTCTAATTTTTTCAAATCAATATCTCTTCCTTTTTATTAATAAGCATCCTCATCATATGACAAGGTCCCCATGTCTAAACAATTGAGTCATGTCATGTCTTACTCATGTATAAGAACTTGTGTCCGACACCTAAGTCTGAATAATATAGTAGGAAATTCAAGGCGGATATTGTAAAGCATGAGCTCACACAAATAATAAGATAACAAAGGGGAAGGAAAATGTAAACCTGAAAAAGCTCTGCACAACCATGATATGCCAAGGAATCCCTCACAAGCCCTGGATGATAAGCAAGATATGGTTGCCCAGAAGCACGTAATCTGTATTAAATTAATGCTAATCAGATTTCAAATAGTCAATTTAAATTCTAAAATATTGTTACCAATAACAAAAAAAAAAGCGAGTAGATTGAAAATTCAAATATAAGGAGTCCACTAACGTGACAAACTAAAAGAACCTGAATTCCGAAACAAAGCAATAGATTTAAAGCAACACCGTTTTCGGAGTCAGGATGAGTAAAAATTTCTCCTATTCTAAGCAACACACTAAACAAACCCAATCCAGTTATTCATTTATAATTCGGCCAGCTTATGTAGGTGCCAACAGTGTCTTATAAGAGAATTTACCTTTTCACAGCTTCATGCCCAAGTGCCAAAATCTCATCACGAAAACGAAGTCCATGGTAGGCAACCCTACACCTAAGCCTTTGGTACTCTGCCAAGCTAGGAGAGAGTGTATCCTGGAAGAAAGAGAAGAACAACAACAGGCATATATATTATATTGAAGCACTTTAATAACTAGATCATTATACCATGTTTGTACCCCCTTAATTATAGATTAATCATGGCCGCCTCTATCTTCATTCACTAGAAACTGCTCACATATCCACAACATGCAAAGTTTACAATTTTCTTCTATGCAACTATCTGAGAAATTCTTTGCCATATTGGCCCATTCGTACTTACACAGTTCACTATAGTCTTTCGCTTTAACATCTTTCAGAAAAGGACACGAAAATAAGCAGCAAGTATATAATGGTACAAGACGCAAACACATACAACATCAATGTATGAACTCATATAAGACCATTGTACACATACGATTGATTATTGACATATTATAGTGTCATAGACACAATTTATAAAAGTATAAATGAGTTGATGGCTTAGTTGTACGCATATAACAGTCTTACACCAGACTAACTGATGTTACAAATGTTTGTATAATAAGAGTACACAAATACGCTGAAGGTTCCCTTTATCCAAGCCAGAACATGAAAGTAATAGACTAATAGCATGATAGGATCATAATAATATATCAGTGGTCTTTTAGCCTCCTCAACAGCTCAAAAGTACTTCAGAACATCAGAAGATACTCAACAAGAGAAAAATAGAAATTATACATGAAAGCGCAGGCAATGATCTACGCCACCAACTGAATTAGGCCTACAGTAGGAATAGAATAATGACTAGTGCCTAAAGATTATTATAGCTTTAACGGCTCCTTATATCATAAGTCAGCTCTATAAGGCTAGTACTTGCGATCACAAATTTTTCGCAAGGTGAGGTGCTGCACATGCTGTGAAAGAACCAATTTGATGTCATATTGAAGAAAGAACGGATTAATACCTGTAAACAACCTCCATCGGAGATCACTAAACCAACAGCCTTAGAATCTCTTAGAGCTGGTAAAATTTCATTGATGTAGTAATTTGGAGAAGCTGAACGTGAAGGCTTAAATGTTGGAAACTGTTTCTGCTTTCGAGCTTCCTTCAACTTAGAAGGCAGGGTTTTGACGATGATAACATCATTTTTTAAAGCTGCCAGGAATTGCTCCTCATTGTACAAATATGAAAAACTAGTATAACTTGAGCTGGAACATGTGGCGAGAAAATACATTACTACTTGACGTTTATACTGCACCTACTGATTTTTATAAGAAACTATAAATCTGAACTATAGAGAAATAAATCCGAACCTGATGCCTTTTGAACGTAAACTTTCTTGAATTTCTGGAATAACCAAAGTAGCATTTAACAATCGGCAAACGGCGACAAGATCTGCAATCTAGAAAGCACATCCCCAAAAATGAGATTATACCAACACTTATATGGAAGAAGTATCAGAGGAGCACATGGCAGAATTGTGACAAGCACATACCGAATTTCTAATCTTTTCGAATCCACCGAAAATTTTAGCATATATGAAGCCATTGCTCCGGCTAGATGGATCTACATGAAACAGTAAAAGGAATTGTAATTGAAAAGGACGACTTAACGAAAAGCCATTGCTCAAGTAAACCCATGCAAACATCATTACACGACTGAAAAATTCCTCCATATGATTGCCTCTGCGGTTAGTCAACGTGATTGCTGACGCAACTATGTATTCTCCATTATATTGTATACTCCGTATAAAATTACGACCAACCATGTGTTGGTAAAATGGTCCTATGCTAAGATAGTGTGAGCTTTCAAAGTATTTGGAAGTGTTTTCAACCTTAAACCCTCACCCCATAACCCTACATCTAGGACTATCTTACCCAAAGTTCTTGTTAACATGTCCTAATACATGCTACTCGTATTACTTTGGGAGTGGTAATCTTGGAGAACCCGTTCCTTCTAATAATGTCCAAAATTATGTAGAACAACATGACTTCCAATCTCAATACACTAGACGTTTACGTCAAATCCAAAATGTGAACTCCTTCATTGCTGAATCGCTAAAACACTCTTGAAAACAATAGTATTAATCACCCAATAAAAAGGTAAAGCCGAAGATCACACAGCATTACATTACATTACATTACAGGAATCCAAAGCTCATAATACTCCAAATTTCGAATCTCCAACGAAAAAACTGAAACATTATGTATGTTACATTTTCTAACTTTCACTCCACTTCATTTCATCACTGTAATACTACATTGCACATAAGTATGAATCCTAGTTCCGCCATTGCGAACCTCATTCATGGATCAACTCAACACAACAGAAAGCACCAAAGTAAATTGAGGGAATAAGAGGAAGCAATTACCAGGGAAAGAAGTTCTTGGATTAGAGTAAGGTTGCAAAGACTGCAAAAACCTCACATTTCCCCATAATCTCTTGTACCCCACTACCTACACAAATCAACAAAAACCCCAACATAATTAAGCTAAAAAAACAAAGAAATTAAGAGAAAAAGGAGGATGACGAAAGAGATTGGGAGAAATTACAGGGGATCCAGCAACAGAAATACCAAGATCATCAGTGAAAATATGAACAGGAGTATACTGAAGAAGGTCAGCATATGAATATCTGGCAAGAATTAAGTGAACAGCCAAAGAAAGAATCGATAGAACAAGACCACCTAAAGCTGCCCATTTAATTTTGGATCTGAATATCATAATTTTTCTGGGTTTTTTGCCAGATTGAGATCTATCTAATCTAATATAATCCAATCAAGTTGATACAAACAACAAAAACCCAGAAAAATTACTTAATCAAGGAAGGAGTGAGGAGTAAGCGAGTGTCGTCTGTGTGTAGTGTGCAGAGATATGGGTGTGTGTGCAAATATTGCGAGCTTTCTTCCTCGTTTTCTCTATTCTTTCCTTCTCTTCTTTTCTTTTGCTTTTGTTCTTGTTTCACTCTAATTTTTACTGAGGGTTCCTCCGATTAAGATTCGCAACATTTACTTTTTACAAAGTTATAAATGAGATGGTGTGTCTCATCAATAAAGAAAGTAAAGACTCGACATAAATAAAAGGATACTTAAAATAAAAATGTAGTTGGTGAGACGAGTTGATCGGCTGCCTCTCGTCCCGACTTGTTCTAGGACGAGCCGGCCCATGAGACATCCAACTGAAGGCCTTGTCTAGCCAACTCGGCTTGGGGGCAGCTTGGCCGCTGGGGCATACCATGCTAGACGGCTCAAGCATGAGGCGTCGCCGCCCCCAGAAGGGTCGCACGCGATGCGCTTGCCAGAATGAGTCGTCTTCATGTGTCTAGGGGAACGTAAGATTCTCTCTCTCTCTCCTCACAAAGCCTATAAATACCACAGCCACAGGTAGCACAACCCAACCTGTAGCACAGCCTAACCTGGCACAACCTGGAGGGGAAATGGGGATTGGCATGAACCCAGCTCAACAGGCCCATGGTTGGGCTACGACACCAAATTGAAGAAAAGGTTTTGCCTCGGCACGGCCCGACATGAGGCACGAAGATCTAGGCACGACCATAGACCATAAGAAAAATTGAAAATCTGGACAGGCAAGGCCTAAGCCCACGGCCCAAGCCCACGGCCCAACATGACCAAGGCCCGTGCCTAGGTAGTACCTCGGTTCAGGGACTGGTTCCGGACCGAGCCCAGACACAACACGACAGACTTGGTAGGCGTGCTTGGTGATGGGTCGGACCCAATCAGACCGACATGAAGCACGGCCCTGCACGCCTAGATGCCGTCTCTAGATGAGGGTGTGGGGAACTTAATTTGAAACTTATGGGAGAGAGTGCATGTGGAATTTCAAGGGTTTGGTAGAATCCATTATTATAGCAAGTCAAATGATTTGGCTAAGAACTCGGTTTATTCCTCAACTATTGTGAGGTTCCAACTTAAATGGAAGGTAGTTTGAAAATATGATGTGATAACTTCAAACTATAATGTAATAGCTCACCATTGCATTTGCCCTTAACTTCATTCAAAAAAGTCCACCAAACATTAGAAGGAATCTAATTCATTTCATTACAAGAGGAGGGCCAACCCGAGTCTTGTTTGGAGGAGCAATGCCCTAAGGTCCCATGCGGGAAGGGGAGGGGGGGTGGAATCTTAGAAAATTCATAAGATATATTGGGCTATGAGTTATAGAATTCCAGGGATCACTCTGTCCCAATCATTTGTTTACTTTTAGTTTTGGCACAAAGAGCAAAGAGACTCGATGAAACATACCACATTGAAGATGTCTTGAGCTTAAATGACTAGTGCTTAAAGGGATTGAAAGTACTACTTATATCAACAAAGTGCACTTTCTGTTTTGGTCATCCATTCAAAAGAACTCGTGCTTGAGTGAGAGTAATTTTAGGATTGGTGACCTCCTGGAAAGGTCTGCAGGATGCACACGAGTGACGTCAAAATGCGCCAGAAAGGACTCGTGTGGTCTGTGGGACCAATATAGACTATAGAGCTTGGTGAGCTACCGCAACTAACATTTCCAGTCCTAGTTTGGGTCGGGGTGTTACACTGGAGGGGATCATTTTTTGTTATTGTGATTGGATGACAAGTGGATTTTGATGACTTTAATGATCAAGTTATTCATAAATCACAATCTCAATATAGAAAGGTAGACAAATGACTAAAACTCTCTGAAATGTACGAGTAATAGGTAAACAAATTATTGGGAGAGAGGGAGTAATACATAGGGGCTGTTTGGTTCACTCAATTTAGGTATGAGGTATGGGTTTAGAATGAACCAACCTCATACCTAGGGATGGCAATGGGTCCGGGACCCTATCCGGACCCGCCGGGTCTTACCCTAACGGGTCGGGTACAAGTCTTCTTTTTTTTAGACCCTGTGGGTACGGGTCGGGTATGGTCCTTCAATAATTTTCCGGGTCCGGGTCCGGGTCCGGGTCCTATAGGTTGGACCCGGACCCGACCCTTGGACCCGTTAAAATTATTATTTAAAAAAAAAAGAACTTGGTGGATGCGGTAATTTAATGTGTAATATAGTAAATGAAACTAATACAAACCACAATGGGAGAGGGAGACTTTACATTTGCAATAGAAAATTAGAAATTAACAGCTAGTTATTCTAATACGTGTACCGAAACTCATTAAATACCAAATTTCACCTCCTTTATTAGTACGTCAGGCCTTTTTAGCGTTCGGTTTAAAGTCATACAACTTCCGTTTTATTCATTTATTTGCCTTTATATTTATTGTGAATAATATTTTAATCAAAGACGAACAAATAAAGGAGACGGAAGAGTATATATTAAAAAAATGTACAATCGGGTCCGGGTAAGGGTCTTAAAATTTTGGACCCTTGCGGGTCCGGGTCCGGGTCCAACTTGTGAAACACGGATCCGGGTCCGGGTCTTGCCGGACTCGACCCATACCCTACCCGTTGTCATCCCTAGTTGTGTTCTGACTTCCATACAACTCTTCCATACACCAGTCTGCAGCTGTGTTGATTATGTGGATGAAGACGCTCGTGCCCAAGCTTCGGTGTACCAACAACTCACTACTATCACCCGACGCGTTTATTTTATTGTTCTTGCTTTAGTAGTAGTTTATGATGTCAATTTTATGTTCAATAAAGGATGTAATATGGGTTCCGAGAGCCCGAACAGCATGTAATCCGATGCTCTTTCCCCGCTGGCAAAAAAAAAAAACTCTTCCATACACCATTTCACTTTTTCCTTCTTTTATTTGTGCTTGGTGATGGGTCGGACACGATCTTACCTAGTAAGAACTCTTCATTACTCTAGTTAATGATCCGCACAAATGGCCTAGTACAGAGTCTTCAATAATTTCCAAAAATTCATGGCCTCTAAATATCATTTGTCAGGTCCATTTGAATCAGTTGTCTAAATATTGTGGGCTAGTGTGCTACTTTTTTTTTTTGAAGTAAAAACTTGAGAGCTTTTATATTAAATCGATGGTCGCTAAATCTAAAATGGTTTGCAGGATGTTTGAAAACATTACAAGATTGTCCCCCAAGGATAAACAAAGACGAGCCATATGATGGGCAACCAAGTTACCCCATGTTAGAACTATATACATTCCTGCAAAAGTGAAATGTAAATTTAATAAAATAACGATTGTTCTAATATATGTTCATTAAAGCAAGTTCATCACAATGATTGTTGTCTAAGTATGGTAAATATGAGTAAATATTAATTTTTCGTGATAATATCATTGTGATTCTTACTTTAATGAGTATATATGTTCCCACTGTGCATACGTGAGAAAAATCGATAAAATAATACGGAGTAACAAAATGTTAGTCACAACTAAAAAATTTGTTGTTAGAAATGTGATTAATGAAAATCTACGTACTCAAACGAAAGAGTTTGAGGATGATATCAATGGAAATGAAGGCTTACGACAATTTTCAAAGAACTTACCTTCTACAGAGTAATACTACTATTTTGCCTAGGCTTCAAAATGTTCAGGACTGAGTAACGATCCTCTCAAAGAGTCTCACCCAAACACATCTTTAGTGGTTCCTATCCATTACTCCGTACAAGTTAAGTTCAACTCATTCAGTGCCTGACTGCCTGCCAAATTTTGACCCTACTTGCAAACCTCTTTTTCATCGAGACTTGAGATATGGTGCACTAAATCATAAAGTCATATAAACTACTCCCTCCGAGTTCCTATTTTTGTCTCACTTTCCTTTTTGGGCTGAGTTTGATTTTTGTCCCATTTTCCATTTATGGAAATAATTTATCACTCAACATTATCATTCTACCCTTACTCTTATTCACTTATTACATTACATACCCTTAATTATACCTACCAAAACACACAAATTTACCCTAATTAATCTACCCAGCCCCACAATTAACTTCACCCTAAACTAATTGCTAACCCATGACACCCATTTACTCCCTCGACATATATCCCCAATTCTCCTAACTCTAATTCCCAATTCTTCAAGATCTTCATCTCTGCCAACACAACCTTAACCCTAAATCGCGCCTCTTTCATCACAAATTCCCCTTCCTTCGTCATCAACAACCTCTTTCTCACCATGAAACCCCTAAGACTCCTCGCTCTTTCGTTTGTCGACCTTTGTCGTCCCTCTGTCGTCCTTTGCCGACGCGGATCTGGGTTCCTCTTTCATCAAATTGGTAAATGGACCATGTTTGTTCAACATGGAAAGCATAACTCCTCTAGAATACATTGGAGATGACACTGGAGAGGAGCCGATGATGGAATCGTACTCTTTGTTCTTGACTCTGTGTTGCCTGATGGAGAAGAGAAGAGGACGAAGGGCATTGGAGACTAAGGAAGGAAGGTGTTCGTGGTTAGAGGAAAAATCTCATTATTGACCCTTATTCAAGCCCAAAGACGCAGTTTAGGGAAGGTTTATCCCTAGATCTAACCATTATGCCCTCTTATTTGGAGTTATCTCTGATGTTATGTTCTGAATTAATGTTTGTCGTTTCTGCTGATTTTGTTACTGTCAATCTATGCCTGTGTTGGTTGTGATTTCGAATTGGTTGGGTTTAGGGTTTTTTTGCACTAGTGATGAATTTTAAAAATTTACGAGGTCCACCATTATCGGGATTCATTATGTGCCGCCATACATCGGTATTTTGTTCCCGGTGTTTATGATGAGGCATGTAATAAATTCAATACCCAGTGAAGTGTAAACTGAGGGTATGCGGTTGTCGGTTGCTTTATGTTCCGTTGAATTTGTCATGTTCACACTAATTGTATGACCCGTTTTCATTGCTGAAATTCATTTACAAAATAAAAACGAGCAGCCCACGAAAATATGAAATACAAAGAGCCAAGTCTACCTACTAATATACCAAAAGAACACTAATGCAAATTTTCTTGTTGTCCTCTATTGGAGTTGTTGTTTCTGCTGCTACAACACCACTTTGCTGTAAATATGATCAAAATGTGATGCATTCTTGTTTCATTTTCATGTCACCATTTGTTGTTGTTCTTCCTGCCCAAAATCGATGTATTGGCTGCTCCTGTTTCTGCATAGTGTTTAATATTGCTCACCCATGATTAAGTTGTGAAATCCCAAATCTCATTATTTGGGGCATCTACAACTTGTGGTTCTTCTGATAATGTTTCTACCTCCCTCATTTGTGTTACGTATGCCTTCAAATCAGTAAGAATAGGAGTGTCAACTAAATTTTGCGCATGTTGAACACAATTCGTAACTAAATCCACGTCCACACTCAAGTATTCGGGGAGTAATCCTTGAGCAGCTAAGGTTGACTTGTGCATATGAGGCAACTTGTAGTTGTTGTCACCGCGTTTTTTCATTATCTCTACCATAACCGCTTGCAAAGTTATGAACACATATTTGAGCTTCATTATTTCTAGCTTATTGAATGCATTATTAACAGCCACAAGTATGTCGTCAATTTTGTATGCATTTGTCTCAGATTGCAAAGATTGTATTGCTCTAAAAAAACCCAAGTCTAAGACATTCAAATCTGGTGAATTAGGAGGCTGACATTGTAGTTGGATATTAAAACCATTAGAACTAGCGGCTAACCTAAAGTCGACATCTAAGTTATCTATATGTGGCCTTGCATTGTCTTGTTGAATGATAATGTCCTTGCTCCTACAAGAAGGCCACTTGGTCTTTATTGCGGGTATAATGTCTCTAATGAGACATTCCTTGATTACTAACTTGTTGACACTGTCAATTGGTTTGGTGACAAGTGTACCGATTGCCCTTTTCTTTGAATTCCTTTGAGCTGGAATCTGTGTAATAAAAGGAAAAATTCCTATTTTCCCATCAAAAACAACCTCGTCATTAGCCGAGTAATGTGGCCTAGCAACCGCACACATAAACATGATTTTTGGAATGAAATTTTTGGATTGAACTGTTCTATGGGGTTCAGATTCTGATTCTTGGAGGTAGTACCTTTGTGAGACCTTTGTTAATTGAAACCATTTTTCATCTATATGCACCATGTTTGTTTGGTCTTTAATTTAATTTCTTTGCATATGTCATCAAAACAAAGTTGACTAAGGCAAAACAATAACCTGTTTTGCTTGTTCTTGTCTGTCAAACCGGGTTTAAGGGCGTTTGTGTGACTCTTGATGACCTTGTTTGATACCCACTTTGCGACCTTTGTCTGGCTCACTCCCATTTGTGCAGCCACCTTTCTTTGCGTGGTCCTATCTTTTAGCATGATGGACTTGAACTTGTCCTCGTCAAATGTGACGGTTGGACGACCCGCTTTGCCTTTGAGTTTGCTGTTTACGTTGATTTGAATACCGTCGTGCAACTGTTTTTTGGCAGTATTCCATAAACGTGTAACCGTCTTTCGGCAACACTCGAATTCAGCAGCTATGTTATTTATTCGCCCCGTCTCAGCTTGTCGTCTTCGTTAGACGAACGAATGAGTATTTGTACAATGCGCGTGCTCTCTCATCATCGCGTAAATTTCTCGTCTTCATGATATTCCTAAATAATGATGAGTGAGCATATCTGCAATTAATGTGTTGTTTGGTGTTTTTGTTATGCAATAAATGTGGGTAAGAATAAATAATGGTGAATGTATATATAGGTGGACTTGGCTCTTAAATTTCACCCCAAAATTAATTTGAATTTTGGTTATTGAAGGTTGTTTGACAGCCTGAATGATCTAGGCTATAGCTGTTCATGGGACGTACCGCCCGATTGGCCCGTCCCGTCCGACCCGAATTTTTAGCGGGCTTGGACACAACATTTTCAAAAATATACAAAGGCCCGGCCCGCGAACCCGTCCCAAACCCGTTAACCCGCTTGTCCGTGGGCCAAAATTTCACACTTAGCCCGGTCCGTGTCCGGCCCGAACCCGCAAATGATCACCTCTAATCTAGGCTGAAAATTTGACTTTGGCGCCATAATTTTCTTTTTGGCACCAACATTGTAAATGGATTACAGCTATTTGTGTGGGTTTGCAATTTTGGTGTTACTATGCCAGGTTCTCCATGGATCGTATGAGGAAAATCGGACCGTTCTCGAGGGACTCGTAAAAATTCTGAAGTGCTCAACATGCGACCCTTGAATATCCAACTAAGTAATCTCAGCGACTTGTATTTTGTAACCTGGAAATGTAACTCGAGGAACTACGTCTACGTTATTTTTTCCGTTAAATAAAATTGTAACCTAGAAATATTTATTTTCACATTAATGTACTGTATTTTAATTACATGGTAATCATTTTGGTTTTGATGGATACTCTAAATTACTCTTCCCTAATTACATTTCTCCCTCTTACTTTATCATTTCACTTTTTCACTTTTAATAATATAATATTCATTCCTTATTTTCCACCCCAAATCTCTTTGGGACAAATATAGAAACTCGGACGTACTCCCTCCCCTTTCCACTTTAATATGACACATGAATTAAAAAATGGATAATAAAAGGTGGTAAATTGTTTGGTGGGTTCAAGATATTAAATCACAAAAAGTAACCAATAAGAATAAAATATGATTGATGGATAATAAAAATTTTGAAGTGGAGAAATGATAGTAAAATTTTCTTTTAAGAAAAGCGGGAATATTTAGTTGGGGGAGAAAGATTGAGTTTCTGTGATTTGCATATGAGCCGCATAAACCGATTTATATAGGGTTGATCGATTGAATTGTTTTAAAGCCTCGCAGCCCCCAATTCTACATTTCCTGAACACCCCGCCCGCTGCCGCCGTCACCACCACTACCACTACCACTACCACTTTCCCTCGTCAGGTATCTATTTCTTACTTCTTCTTTTTTCCAATAGCTGTATGTATCTTCTGTATGAATCAAGGGTTCGATTTCACCATTAATCCTCGAAATTAGGGTTTTAATACAAACATAGGATAGCAATTTAAACAAGTTTGTAGATCTGGGCAGGCCATCCTGTAATTAGTAGTGCAATTGAATTGAATTTGTTGTAGGGGTTTCAAAACCCTAACTTTTCAATTCTGTCCTTTTTTTTCTTTATAATCTCGGCTCTAAAACCGATTGATAGGAGCTTGGTAAATGGTTTTAGGAATTTCCGTCCTTGATACAGAGTAGAGTACTTGCTAGGGCTTGCTTGGATCTGGGGGAAATCGTTACGGGCTAAAAGTAGGAGGTTATGGACCTGTGGGGTGATGGACAAAGTAAGGAGATCATCGTTAGTGGTTTAAGGGATATACATTACTTGGGAATTCTATGGGGTTGAGTTGCTTTACGAGTCATTGTAGTCGTTACAGGGTAGGAGGTAGTGTTGGACAGATTAATAACTATCCGATCAAGGGGTAATGATAATCACCTTCTAATAGGATTGATTATGTATATACCCTTATGATGCGAGAATCACAATTTTATCTTTTATATGTCGACTGTGGAGAAGCCATCTTCATATCTTTTATTTTGCACTGATTATTGCTATGTTGAATTTGGCGGTTATTACTGAATTTAACTCTGAAAATCCATTTATTTATATTACCATTATTTTTAGCCATTTCGGCCTCGTTTAGTTTAGCCGGAAAGAAGGGTCTTGGTCTGTTCTTACAACATGGATGGTATCGTAGTCTGAATTAATGATATGTTGAGTTGAATTTAGTTCCTGCTGTTAGACTTTGTTTGTTGTAGCTCCTCTTTATCATTCTAATTATTTTAGTTACGAAGTATATTATTTTCAGAATTGAGAAAAAAGAGGTTTTGTGCTCTGCTGTTTGTGTGTAGAAGAAGCGTATTCAGTGTGAGATAAGAGAAGAGAATATCAATGTCGAGTAAAAAGGAAGAGAAAGGAGCAGCCGATAGGATCAAAGCTGCAGCCCTGTCGGCTGCAACTAAGGGAATGAGCAGAGCTCAAGCTGAGAGAGCCGCGACAGCTGCTGCCAGGAATGTGAATGCTTATGGGCAGAAAGAAGAGGGGCCCAGCAGATGGCAAGAAAGGAAGGAAGCCAAGAGGCAGATGTACATGATGAGTACTGAAAAGCCTGTGAATTTGGGTGTGAGGAAGGATCGAAGTTCCAGTGACGTTCACAGTGAAGTTTCATGCCAAAAGTGTCTTCAAGTTGGGCATTGGACCTATGACTGCAAGAATGAAAGGGTCTATGTCCCTCGCCCCTCAAGGACCCAACTCCTCAAGAACCCCAAATTAAGGGAAAAAATGACGCCTACTTATTATCCCGAGGATGATCTCGAGGAAGATCCTTATGTCCAGAAGCAGCACGAGGAGAAAAAGCACAAGGGTGTCAAAAAGAGTAAGAAGAGTAAGACGAAGCGTAGTAAAAGGAAACATCAATCGGACACTGAGTCCAGTAGTAGTGATGATGCGGCCACGTCAGACAGCCGGTCCTCATCATCTACCGGGTCGGCTTACTCATCCGATGAGAGTGGTTCTAGTGACAGCTCATCATCTGAGTCAGAGGATGCAAGTAGGAAAAGGAAAAGCAGTAAGAAGCAGAAGGGAAGACGTAAGAAGTACACCTCGTCGTCTGAGTCATCTGAATCTGAATCCGAATCCGACTCGAGCTCTGATTCTGATTCGCGGAGAAGTCGGAAAAAGAGCAAGAACCACAGTCGTAGGCGCTAGAGAAGGTGGCTGACTCGCTGTCTAGGGATGGTTTTCGGACCATTTTGTCCTATTGGAGTGAAGCGGGTTTCTGTTTTATGAGCGTGTTTTTATGATTCATAAACCCTATGCTATTCAATTGTGTTTTCAGCTGCACTCTGGATGTAATTTTGTTAAAGCTTCTTTTAGTTGAATTATCATTTTTTTACGTTGTTTGCCACAAGTACTTTTGGTTGCTGCAGAACTATCTTGCATGATAGCTTTTTCTGTCACCACTGAACTACTCCATTATTATTTCAGTTGTCCACTGATGTGATTAAAATTTACAACGCTGAAATTCGGAGCCGAGTTAATCCTAAAACTGTTGAGAGAGGTAGACAGATGATAAATTTAAATGTCAGTAAGAAATATTATGAATACATCACTGATGTATAACTCGGAGACGATATTATGAATACTTGTAATAGATTGCAGGAGCAAAACTTGATCCGTAACTTGCTTCTAAGAGGAGCTACGTGAAAGAGAACCAATGTGCGTGGAAAATAAACGGGCATGATGTGAAACGTCCTCCACTCCGCCCCCCCTCCTTTCTGGTGGGAGCCAAAGCAACTATGACGTGATACATACCGTATTTAAGCAATCGATTCACTACAATATCAACTCAATTATGCATGCATGCATCCACCAAAGTGACGAAATATCATCCAACATTGCCGCAATGGTCTCACCGTAACTGTCGTCTAATACGGGTACAAGGAATATCAGTGGATAGATTATCAGATTTTCCAATTATGGAGTAGTACTATATACATTTGCCACTGATAGAATAGGGTTAGGGTGTCTACCTCAACTCTTACTCCATTTTGGGGCAATATACTCTGCCTATAAGACCAAGATTGAAAAGGAGCCAATTTTTTTTACATCTTCAATAAACATTCGAACAATTGAGCCAACACAGCAAATTCCAATATCCTAGTGAGAAACATATGGCTGACAACGATGGACGAATTTCTCAACTCAAGTCCTCTTAATATAAAAACGATCCTTAGCCACGGTTGATGTCTTTCTTCCCCTAAAAGCCTACTACTCAAGTCGGGTTAGGAGAAGATCAAAAGGCAGATATAAACCTTTGAATTTTTGACTGAGCTTTTTCCTTTTCCTCTGGTCCATCAAGATCTCCAATATTATCATGATATTCCTGAGGTCACATAAAACCAAGTCTTGGTTTCAGGAGATGATATCATCACATCATAAAGCACAGCAATACGAGGACTAATAATAGATGCAAGTATGCAACTTAATCTCTACATTTTGGTGTTTGAGAATTGGGGCTTAATCTCGTTCCAAGATGCAGCTGATATCACTCAAAGTGAAGCGACCAGTAACCTTTACAACAATGATACCTTGCTTGCAATTTGAACAGGGGAAAATATTTGATACCATGATCAACATATAAATATAACTTTGCCATTGAAAACAACCAAAATTATCCAGGCAATTATAAAACAAAAAAGGGTAACAAACCTGGAGAATATCCTTTACATCATTCTTTGTAAGCTTATGCTGCTTGAGCAGAAGTTCTATCCTAGCTCTTATTTGTGGGTGTCTGCACATGCCACGGTCAACAGCAGAAACGTGTAACAGTAAATCACCACCACTTTATCTTATAGTACAAACTACAAACTATTAAAAGAACTTACTCGGAAGACCATAGATGCCCCAAGATGACAGCAATCAGCTGCAATAAATGGAATAGTGCGTTAAGAAACAGGAAAAGTGTAGATTCACAAATGAATTTTTTTTCTTTTATCTGGAGACGTTTATCAGGCAGATGTACACACCAAGCCCCCTGCCCCAAAAAATAAAGTAACAAATCTGTTGGGCCACTTTGCCCCCACTTTTTCTATTCGGCTTTGCCTCTCAATTGTAACTAGAACGCATTTGCCAAAAGCTTCCTTATACTCAGATAAGTGGCAATATAGAGTGGCAATAAGCGAGGACTTCAGCAAATACAAACAAGTTAAATAAGTATAAGAACACCAACATCTTATAAAATCAAACTAAAACTACGACGATGAAATAAAATAAACAATCCCGATTACCTAATGGACATTAAAGGATTACATCAAAATAAATACTCCGTAAATAAATAAATAAATAAATCAACTGAGCTAGAAGCCAATAAGCAAAGGATACTCCTATGGATACTAGAGCAAGAAAAAAAGATATAATTAACCATGGACACTTCACCAACAAAAGGAATATCATAAATTTATACAGCATATACATGTGTGTAATGATTTTTTCCAACAATTTCCACCTGAACTACTTCAGTCAGCGAATCACATGTATAATCTGAAGTATTCAACATATAGAATTAGGTTACCCAGACACACAAAAAGGAATTGGCTTAGCTACATGTAATTTGAGCTGAATTTGCCAAACCTCCAACTCATTTGTACATTAGCAGAGCAAGCAAACGAATGTTGACAGTATGACACATTTTTAGATCTCGGTAATTCTCTTAAGAGTAACATACTATGACTAGCTCAAATTAGTTGATGGTTCCAATAGGGCTGACAATTACGATTTGTTATTTACAAGAGGAAGAAAAATAAGACAATCCCGGAAGTGATGTTGCCTATAATATATGTAAATAATACGGAGTACATTCTTCAAATAAAATGTACAGATTAGAATAAAGATTACTATGGAGTATAAATCTTTCTACCTGAAGAGTAAAGAGACCAGAATCCAACTTCCTACTGTATTTTTCTTCCTCGTCCATCTGCAAAACCATAGAAACTTCAATACATAAAGTAAAAGTTTTATGTAGAGAAATAATTACTACCAGCACCGGGTTTAGTGACTTGACCTCAAAATCGTCAAGGTCAATATTGTTCAAGCGTTCAGTCTCTGCTTGTACCCGATCAGAATACCTAGAGATGACACATTAGTCACGTGAATACGCCAAAGCAACTTGTTGATAGACGATCACACCACACACAAATGAGTCAGGTTTGGCAAAAAACATACCTGACATAAAGTTCCATAAGTCTGTCTATTTTCTCACATTCAATTTCTACAAACTTGTTCAACAATCTTTCTCTTCTAGATCCCCTCAATATCCCAGCTGAAAAACAATGAAAGAAACAAGCTCATTACCCTGGATATGCAGGCATGCCTTACAAACATGGCTACAACAGGAGTGAACATGATATCAGTTACACACTACCAAGCGATCTCACAGTCACTATGATGATACAAATCTCAACAGTAAGCAGTAGTGCAATTGTACAATTTTAACAGCAAATCATCATTTTACTATGAAAAAACATATTTCAAGCAGAAACCATATAGTGTTATAAATACCTTACATGCATAAGAGCGAAGAAGAGAAAGGATACGTTGAGCAACGAGCATATAACTAAGGGCTTGATTTGATAGCAAAATAGGAGGGAAATGGGGGGAGGGGGAATGAGGGTGTGTATTTGGATACAATTTCCCTCCAAATCTTTCCTTATGGAGGAAGGATTTTGATATCCATTGAAGGAGGGCAAATGGATCCCTCAAAATCTCTCGCCCTCTAGGTCCCTCCACCCTCAAAATCCCTTGCTCACCCCTCCCCTCCAAAAACCTCAATCCAAACAAGCCCTAAGTGAGGAAGTCTACAACATTTTTTCCCAATATAGAATAATCTTTTAAAATGATATTGCATGTGGTACATTCCCTTGAACAAGCTTTTTAGAGGAGTTAGATGATGAGCAAAAATTAAGGCATATTGTAACTGGATAACAGGAAGATAGACGTGCCATGGCTGACCACTAGTCCTAACTCCTTATGGAGAAGGATGAATTGTTGGTTTGTATCACGATTATGATTATACATCCACATGAAAGGGTATCACACGAGTTATGTACAACCATCCTATTTTAATTGATGCACATGACTTGTACATTCACACTAATCTAAATGATCTCACCACCAGAAAACTGTGCAGCAATAAAATGAATTGCACGATACTACGAATCAGATAGCGATCCTAATTTCTGGTTTTTCTTGGATGGAGAGACGTTTCACATAGGCATTCAATTACTAGACCAGTTATCAAAACGAGGTGCCAAAAAATATCTGCATTTTTTTTACCTGCGATAGCAAACGGATTGAACATTCAGAATGGTTCACTACATGGTTACTGTTTCCCTCGGGTAAACATGGAATCGTGAATTTGATCATGTCACTTACTAAATATACACCTCACACATACTCTATAAGAGTGAATTACAAATCAGTAAAGACGTATTTTCATAGTGAATCCGGTAACCATGATTCAGTAGCATTATTATTATACCCATTTGCTCATCAAGCATCAAAACAAACTAATCATCAACATATATGGTCTTGCCTACTTACCAAATAACGATGAAATCACGGATATGATCCTCTCTTCCAGCTCCTCTTGGTACCGCTCTCCTTTATGCTTCTTGCTTGTCGGTATCTACAAACCAAACCAATTTAGCCACACGATATTCGATACTCACCTTCCTCACATAAACAAGCTTCCATTGCCTCATCCAACTTAACACACAGAGAGGGAGAAGAGGCTATATTATAAACAACAAAGGGAAAATGAGTAAGACTTGCCTTACCCATAAAGGCAACAAAAGCGGTTTTCAAGCCCAAAACATCGACAAAGCGCTCACAGGCGGGGGGATAGTTGGTGAGAGCGAAATTAAGGGTCCTTATTGCAGAAGCATAGGCCAATTTGCGCTGCTTCATGATGATGATCATCAATTCAACCCCTTCGGCTTTGACAAAGCGCTCCTTATTCTCCAAGGGCATCACCAAACAACACATGGAATCAAACAAATTCTCCAACATCTCCTCCTCCTCGTATGTCTTAGGATCCTTGCTCTTATACTGTGAAATGGCCTGCAACACGACATCGACCCCGTTCATCTGCCCCAGCCGCTTCTGGTTGGCGGCGCTATTCTGCAGCAAAATGGCGAGAATCTCGGAGGCGTACTGCTTGTTCCCGTCGAACTCCCTCACCTTGATCTTCCCGAGCAGCCACCTCATGAGCTTGGTCTTCTCGCAGACGATCTCCGCCACGGCCGGCTTCACCTCAATCAGATTCTCGATGATCCCGAGGGTGGTGTGCACGGCGGCGGCTTCGTCGGCGTCGGCGTCGCTGAGGCGCAGGAGGTTCTGGACGAGCAGCTCGAGGCAGTTGTTGTCGACGAGGGAGTCGACGAGAACCCTAGCAGGCTCGTCGTTGTCGTCGAGGTCGAGGGCGTCCTCGTCGGTGAGGTCCTGGAGCAGGTTGATGACGTCGATGGAGATGTCGACGTTGTCGTGGTTGAGGAGGCCGAGAATGGAGGGGATGGAGTTGAGGGCGACGAGGTCGGGGTAGAGGTCGGGGGCGGCGGCGAGGAGCTTGAGCTTCTGGAGTTCGTCGTGGAGGTCGACCTCGGAGTCGGCGAACTTGTCGGGGGAGTCGGGGTGTTTCAGGCGGGCCTCGATGTTGTCACGGAGGCGGCGCTCGAAGGAGAGCACCAGTTTTTTTAGGGTTTTAAGGTCTAGGGTTTCCACCTGAGGTTGGGATTGGGATTTTTCCAGGGCGTCCAGGAGGGACAGGTCGACGGAGTGGGTGGTTTCGGCGGCGGCGGCGGTGGAGTCTTCGCGGCGGCGTTTGAGGGAGGAGGACATTGTTTTCTGAGCCAGTGAACCGTGATGACAATGGTCCTGTAATTGAATGATTGATACGGTTTCGTTGGACTTGGTACTTGGTAGTGGATGGAGCTCCTATTGCGGCCTTACGGGTGGGGGGCCTTATGGGGTTCGGGTTCAGACGTTATTTATCTCTTGCTCCAACACATGTATTAATGTATACATACGAGGAAAGATGAAGCCAAGGTTCGGGTTCAAACACTATTTATCTCTTACTCGAACACAAGCATACCATCGAGGAAGGATGAGGAAAGTGACATAAAAACTCATTGTAATAACTTGTATGAGTAATTTTTTAAATTCGTGTCAGTGCGACGCAGTTGCGTTTGTGGATGTGTTCACCATTGTTGAACTGTTCAACATCGCTTGTGAATACGCAGAATCTTGGGATGAGTAAAAGGTCTTGGACTCGTGGGATATTATCTTGGGATAATATAAGGCTCATACCCAATCAGACAATCCTCGTGCAGAAGGTCGTCCTAATTAGGTCACCAGTTTTAACCAATAATTTGTGCTCTTAATACACATCCATCGCTTCCAAGTTTCACCCACTTTCACCCTCTCATCTGAAAAAGTCGATCATCTAAATCAACCTCAGTCACTTTCCATTTTTTTACCCCACTTTATTCTTTTTAGTACGAGTACTTTTTTAATTGTCTTACCGATAATATTGTGCGACATGTTGAGTGGATGAATGCATCAAGAAGGAGATATTGAGTCAGGGCACCTCCAACCATGATGAATGAGCTCATCATAGGGAAGATGAGTCCTTCATCATGGCTTCCATTCATGATGAAGGAGCATCACAAAGATGATGAGCGTTGAGCTCGGCAAGAAGTTGATGAAGTGGGTGATGAAGGAAGTTGGCAGCAAAAGTGTGTGATAGTTTCTTTTTTTTTCTTTTTTTTAAATTTGGCCAATGAGAATGTGCCAAGTGTTCAAACTATATTCATTCATTTAATTGGTTACTTAAAGTATACTTGTTTACTTTTTTTTTTTGCTAAAAAAACTTGTGTGATTTATTTTTTTGGAAAAATAAAATAAAAATTTGAATTGGAATTTTTTTTCTCTATAAATAGAGTATAATATTGAGTGATATTGTCACACTACTTCTTAATCTCTCTATTTTATTTTGTTAATCACATTTAATACAAATCAAAATTAAACTTATTTCTTTATAATAATAGTTATGGATAACTATAATTATAATAACCCGAATAATAATAATAATAGTAGTAGTGGTAATAATCTCGAACAACAAATGTTGGAAGTTCTTCGAAAAATGAGAGACGAAAATTTTATGGGTCCTCAAACAGATATCGGTAACTCCGGCAGTTATCAAAACTCACAATATAACCCAAATAATTATCAAACTCGGCCTAATTATGCAGGTTACGACCAAAATAATTATCAAAACCCTCAATATAATTCTCAATACCCGCAAAATTTTCATCCTTCCCAACAATTTGACAATAACTACGACAATTATTCTGATACTTATCCTCGTTACAGTTCGCAAATTCCGTCAAATAATTCATTCAACTGCAACCTATCACAAACTTCAGAGTGTGATAGAGACAACGTAGTTGAAGAAAGCGATGAGGTTGAGGTATCTGTGAGGGTTAGTGAATCGTCTGGTTCAACAAGGAAAAAAAATATGGTCTATTCAGGAGGATGAAGCTCTCATATCTTCATTTATGAGGCACTCAACTGATAACATCATTGGAACTAATCAAAAGAAAGATGCATTATGGGTGAAAGTCGCAAAGTTGTTTGAAAAAGCACGTGAAGCTAACCCTGACAAGATCATGCATCGTACTGCAAGCATATTGGGCTGTCGATTTCGACGAGTATCAGCCGCTGTTATGAAATGGGTTGGATGTTACGAAGAAGCTGTTCGGAGGAAGGGTAGAAGTGGACACAAGGAAAAAGATATCATTCAAGAAGCTCATGCACTTTATAATGAGGCTCACGGTAGGAAATTTCAAGAAGAACGTGCATGGATGATGCTTAGAAAATATCAGAAATGGCATGAAGTTGTTGGAGGCTATATTAATTCAAAGCTTAGTGGGAAGCAGAGTACTAAGAAAAGAAACGATATGTCTATGGGTGAGAAGAGCACAGATCCAGATACCCCTGTCAATGTAAGCGACCCAGACTCCACCGGAAGTGGTAAGAGAGTTCACCTAAATGACGGTGGTTTTTCTACACCAACTAGCGCTAAAGAAGGTGAGGGACGCGGGAGTCAACGCCCGCAAGGTATAAAGGCAGCAAAGAAGACGAAGGGGAAGATCAAAGTTGGAGAGATTGCGTATTTGGCTGAAAGTATAGACCGTCATGGAAATAGGAAGGAGGCCGATGCGGAATTGCAGTGGGAGAGGCTAAATTTTGCTAAACAGAAATTGGAAACGAAGAATAAACATATTGAAGCGAAGAATAAACAGATTGTTGTTATTGAACAGAAGGTCAAGAACGATGCGATGATGTGGAAATGACAGGCGTTTCACGGTTTATCGTCAAGGAACAATTTAACCCCAGAAGAAGAGGAATGGAAGCAGCAACTTTTCAACGAATTACGAAACTAGAAGAAGGGTTATGAAGTATTTGCAAGTGTCTCTTATTTAAAATTTTGTTTACGTTTTAGTTTGAAGTTATGTTTATGTTTGCGGCTAGAACTAAATATGTTTATGTTTTAGTTTAAGTATTTATTTATGTTTATATTTATGGCTACTGTTTATGTTTAGTCTTGGTAACTGTATTATGTGTGCTATTGTATTCTGTACTCGTATTGTGTGAAAGTAACTTTGATGAAGCTGGTATGTACTGTCTTATCAATTAATGTGTAATATAACATTTTTTTTTTCAAAAGTGATCTACTTTTACTGCATGATATGACTTGACTACAAAAGTAAATGCAAGTTGTGGTATAGCTAGCTGTCGAAATACTGTTGTATAGGTTGTTGTGCAAGTTGTGTGGTACAACTAGCTGTCCAAATTGTGTGGTATACAATGTTTTGCAAGTTGTATGGTACAACTTTCTATGCATTGTCTATTTATTGTGGGTATTGGAATCGTACTAAGAAAGTTATGAGTCTTGTTTATTTATTGAGCAATGTTAAATATTTGAACAACAAATAATCACAACTTCAAAATAAAATAATGGATGCTCTTTATGAATTTTCATCATCTTCGTCTTCTTCATCTTTTAGTGAGGATGATACGGAGTGCGAAGCGATAGAACGGGGCATTGATGCATGTATCGGTCGTATCTCACAAATTGTTGTGCAACAAAGTCGTAGGCGAAGAGGTCCAAGAAGGTACATTGAGAGAAACCGTGAAGTTGGTCATCAAAATCTATACAATGACTACTTTGCTCCAAATCCCAATTATCCACCAAATTTGTTTCGTCGTCGTTTTCGGATGAACTGACATGTTTTCCTAAGATTAGTGGAGGTTTGCGAATCATATGATTCATTTTTCAACCCTGGTCCCGATGGGACCGGTAGAAGTGGTCTGTCGTCTTTACAGAAGTGTACTGCAGCCTTACGTATGCTAGCGTACGGGGAAGCCGCAGACAGGAATGATGAATACATTCGGCTCAGAGGGTCTACCGCAACACTTGCGCTAGAGCGCTTCACTGATGCAATTGTAGATCAACTGGGTCCAGAGTATTTAAGAGCCCCTACTGCTGATGATCTGTAAAGACTACTCTACATCGGTAATAAGCGTGGTTTTCCAGGAATGTTGGGGAGCATTGACTGCATGCATTGGAAATGGAAGAACTGCCCAGTTGGTTGGAGTGGAATGTACCAAGGACGCGGTGGTAGAGCTACAGTTATTTTGGAAGTCGTAGCCTCTCAAGATCTTTGGATATGACATTCGTTATTTGGGATTCCGGGGTCTTGTAATGACATAACTGTGCTCCATCGTTCACCTATTTTTGATGATATGATGAATGGAAGAGTTCCGCGAGTTACCTATTCTATTAATGGACATGAGTACAACACCGGGTATTACTTGACCGATGGTATCTACCCACAATGGTCAACGTTTATACAATCAATTCCACTACCGCAGACACCAAAGGACAAACTATTCGCTGAACGCCAGGAAGCGGCTAGGAAGGACGTAGAGAGGGCATTTGGGGTCCTACAAGCTAGATTTGCCATTGTACGTAAAGAGACACTAACATGGAGTGTTGAACGAATGGGAAAATCATAACCACTTGTATAATACTCCATAACATGATAGTTGAGGACGAAAGAGAGAACTATGCCAACTACGATCCAAATGAGTTTACTAATAATGCAAATGAGGAAGGTGATGCAACAGTGGAAGAACCAGAATATGAAGTTGGATACACCGCTTCAATAAGTACGTACATTCAGAACAGAACTCGTATAAGAAATTCAAGGGGCCATCAAGAACTCCGAGCGGACTTAATTGAAAATATTTGGCAGAAATTTGGAGAATCTTAGGTTTTACGGTGTTGAGTCTTTAACCTTTATGTTATTTTCTTTTTAATCATGTACTTTTATTTTCAAATGAATGGTAATGTTCTGCTTCGTACTATTATTTTTAAAGGAATGGTAATATTGTGCTTCGTACTCTTATTTTTAAATGAATGGTAACATTGCGCTTTGTACTCTTATTTAAGTGAATGGTAATATAACATACATTATAAGATACGAAAATTGATCCTTTAATTGGTAAGATACGAAAATTGAAATGACTATACACTACTCAATTCCGACATACATTATGTTGACAAGACAATTCAGAATCATTTATTCAAAAAATGACAACTCTATTAAAAATTCTGACAGATGCTTTAATTGATAAGATACGAAAATTGAAGTGACTATACACTACTCAATTCCGACATACATTATGTTGACAAGACAATTCAGAATCATTTATTCACAAAATGACAACTCTATTAAAAATTCTGACAGATGCTTTAATTGATAAGATACGAAAATTGAAGTGACTATACACTACTCAATTCCGACATACATTATGTTGACAAGACAATTCAGAATCATTTATTCAAAAATTGACAGCTCTATTAAAAATTCTGACATATGTTTTAATTGATAAGATACGAAAATTGAAGTGACTATACACTACTCAATTCCGACATACATTATGTTGACAAGACAATTCAGAATCATTTATTCAAAAATTGATAGCTCTATTAAAAATTCTGACAGATGTTTTTATTGACAATTGAAAATCAGGAAAAAAAATGTATTGAAATGAATAATTACGTAGCTCTATATATACGTTACGGTTTCATACTACATCTCCTCACACCTATTTCTCTCATACATAGAATTAACTAAAATATATAACATGTCTGCCTATTATGATGAGGAAGTTGGAAACACTCAGTGGAAAATCGATAAGATTATTAGGGATGAAGCTCGCAACTTTTGTACTCGTCTGAATGTAGTCGTAACAGAAAGCGTGTATACGTTATTATTAAATAGTCCACCTTAACCAAATTACATGGTATAATTACTGGAAATGTTGATGCAGTACTTAGTCCTCCAATGACAGTGAACAATACTTTTTGTATGATTTTTTACTATTACTATATATGACTATGTATGTACTCCGTATGAAAGTCTAGTGTATATGCATATGTTGATTACTTTATGTTTAATATTTTAGAGACATGGACGGCTAAAAATGAAGAGCTTACATCCTTACAAAGTGAAGTAGTTACGATGATTTGTAGGCTGTTCAAAGTGATTGTTGAAGATGTTTTAAGAGACCTTTTGTCTGGGAGAGGAGGAACATTTGTTCAACGTGAAGAGGTTTACTACTGGACTATCTATGATGAAATTACGACGGAGGAGGATCGACTCCAGGAAATTGAACTTCAAGAAGACGAAAACCCAGACGGCTGGATGGACAACTCAGATTACGATTACGATGGGGATCATGAGCCGATTCGAAAGTGACGGAGTAGTAATATTTTTATGTGTGCTTCGTATTTTTATGAGCGCTTAGTATTTTTATGTGTGCTTTGTATTTTTATGCGTGCTTAGTATTTTTATGTGTGCTTCGTATTTCTATGTGTGCTTCGTATTTTTATTTTTAAAGGTAATGTAATATTGTCTTTCGTACTTATATTTTTAAATAAGTTGTTCTGTTTTATAAAAAAAGTCCGAGACAACAGCCGAGTATGAAATTTGAAAATCGAGTTGAACTATCAAATTAAATAATACGTACTCGATTTTGTTAATCAAATTAGTTAACAAATTATTTTCATAATTAATAAATAAAAGTGTGTAATGGTGGAGTACTGAAAAGTAAGAGAGATAAATGATGAGAGAGAGTAAGATAATGACGATGAGATGAGTATGGATGGAAGAGTGTTTTTTTTATTGTGAAGTGGACGAGTGAGAAAGAGGAGAGATGGAAGGATGATGAGTAAATGAAAATCATTGTTGGAGATGGTCTCAATTGGTAACCATTTTCTTCGTTGGGTCACACACTATTTTTTTTACTTAATGATATGATCAACATGACCTTTTACTCTAGATCATCCCATCCACCTTGTTTGGGGATGGTCTTAGATGGACATGTGTACAACACTCCACTGGCAAAGACAGAACAAGACAAAGAAAGTCTCAAGAACAATAAAGGATAGTGAAAGCGATACGAGAATGGGGGATCTCCTTGTACTTTCTTCACGATCATCGAGAGTTATTCTTAGTGACGGTGGAAGCGATACGAGAAGGAATAGCGTGGAGAAGCCCGATTAACTTGTGCATTGATGAGATACATAGTAGTAGTTTGCTTGACAACTTTTCTTATGCTTTGTGCTCTCATACTAAATGGGGGGCAATCCCGTTGCTCATCTTATGGGCCGACTTTATCTTTTTTTGGGCGATAAGTCGAAAACATTGTACTGAATTCAAAACTTCCCATTTTAGACTTGGCCGCTATTGATTTAATATAATGAGATCCCAATTTCTTTAAAAAAAAATCAACTTTAGTAAAACGAATACTCGATTTTGTTTTTGCGTGACGTCGTGGATATGAATCAAAATCAAACTAGTTTAATATCCGTGATAAAATCACGGGTTGAGTAAGTTAAGCTATTAGAGTATTCGTTTTTTATCGTATTACGCGAAGTAGGAATGTCAAGTGGATCAATATTAGTGCTTGACGTAGGTCAATATTAGTGCTTGAAGAATCAATTTGTCAATGAGTAATGGCGAACGTGCAATATAGGAAATGACGTAGTTATTATCGACTACAGTTGCGAATGATGGAACTCGTCTTAAAATGGTGTCGAAATTGTAATCGAACTGATAAAGTTGTCGAATTTGGTAAGTACAACAATGACGTCAACCAAAAAATAATATGTGAACTATTGAGTTAGATGGTCGAAATATCGCGAAAACGAATATTAGACATTGACTTGTTTACTATAAACTACAGTTATGAATGACTAATGTCAAATGTGAAATATACGAAAAGAGTAGTTATTATCAACTAAATCGATGAATGACATAGTTCATCATAATACGTTGCAGCTATTACTGACAAACTAAACTATAAATAATAATAAATATTATCGTTTTTCAAATACATTAATTGATGAGAAATTAGGACAATAAAAATATACTTCGAATTATGAACAAACTACAAGTTTACATGCTTAATGTATACACTATTAAGGGCGTACCGATCAATATTTCACAAAAAAGGTCGTCGAAACTAAATTTTACTGTATCCTAAATAAATATTACTCCATTTAGTTTTCAAATAATTTATCAATGAGAAATTATACCGAACAATAAGACTATACTCCAAATAATGATGTGACTGAACATTCTTACGCTTAATGTTCGATGAATGCAGTGTTCTATATTGAATGACAAACACCACATCGAGATAGCGATTATGTATCAAACATATCGTTATTCAGGTAAGCATCAGACTCCCTTACTTCATATACTGATTCATATCCTTTTATGAACAGATCTTACCGTGGACTGCATACAACATTGAATTGAATTAAGCAGCATAAACTGGAATGTGATGGTAAAGTAGCATTGGGAAGACAACATATTCCCGATTTGATTGTTGCTTGAAATGGTATGCATCACATGCTACCTACTTGAGTAAAATTTGATGCTGCAAACACATGACACACGCAAACATCATCAGTTGAGGCAAGCAGCATGTAAACTGAGAAATTTTCATGATGACATTTGGCAAGTGTAGAAGTGAGTATGCATGACAAATTGCCCTCCTTCTTGCTATAAATAGGATGGTAAGTGAAGATGGTAAAATCATAATTCAAATCCAAACTAAATATAAGAAAAGATATAAAACAATGGCAGAAGAGTATGTGCATCCCCCAACTTGTGTTATGCACAATATGCCATACTCTATACAAAAACCGAATAGAGTAATCGGGAAAAGCTTTACCTGTGTGAGGGATGAGTTGCGGAGACTTGGATATCGTATAAGGCAAATCAGGCACGTTTGGAACATACCTAACTTCTTAAGGGTTGTGGTACTGGAGTTCGAAAACGGTAACGACTGTTACAGGCAGGCCTTTAAACTACAGAAGCGTTTTGAGAGTGTAGGCAAGGGGAGGGCTGATTATGAGAAGGAGCTTCACACAACAGCTGGTCCGCATCTGTGGGTGGCGAAGGAAGAAGATAGAGACTTGATGATGAAGGACGTGGACGTGGTTCTCGTGCCGGATTTGGAGAAGTATCTTGGCTACAGTGATGTCGATGAAGATAGCACGTCTGTGTATGCATGCATCATGGCTCTGCTCATGAATCACTGCCCCGGATTTTACAGCAAGAAGTGAATTGTGCCTCGGTCTTTGTAATATCAGTGGTAATGTTACTATCGGAATGTGTTAAGTTGAAGTAATAGTGTGTGCAGGTTAATGAATATTGTTGGAAGTAAGTATATATAATGTCGGTAGATTGTCGTTCTATGGTCGGTGGGTGTAGCTGACGGTGTTATCTAGCAGGTGAATCTTATTATTAGCGGGTGTAGTTGACGGTCTTATTGTGTAATGTTGTTATGTTAGGCGGGTGTGTAGTTGAATGTTACTATATATGTACTTAGTCGTTGAATGTGGTAGCACCACCGTTTTCTAGCAGTCCGGGTGCTACATTGTCGGTATTACAGTGATGGATTCGACCTTAAGTTAGTACCGTCGAATATGCAATAGTCTATGGGTTCCGAAGTATGTATGTCTAGGTGTCTGTGTAAATTAATCATCAACATTTTCAATGTAATACAATCGGGTGATTATAAACTGTTTTCTACGATACTGTCTCTTACTATCCGCCGTACTTATTCAACATCTGACAAAGCTAATTGCATCAATAGAGTTAAAATTCTCCAAATATGACCTAAGTACTCACATGATATTAAGAAATTTGTTGGTGTTGTTGTTTAACACACTTATAATAGATATGTGTGTACAGTTGACGTCACGTTAATGTCGCATTGTACAAAAATATCGTAAGCATAAAAGCGAAAGAGTATGTCTAAATAGATGTAAAAGCACATGTGACAATAAATCTATGAACTGCAGGAAATAAACGTTGCTGAGTTATTGTTCAACTGAAATGCACACGAAATTAGTAATTCTGAAATTTCGTTTGCTAACTTACATGGCAAAATACCTCCTTGTAGACAACATTTGTTGTCATAGGAGTGACAACGTCTAATGCAGTTGCGTCAGATGGAACTAATATTTTCAGCCACGTCTGCTCGTTACCCTCGATATAGCAACATACAGCTGTCCGTGTGTGAAAACCGGTCTAGGTAAATACAGCCCAACGTGTCTCAGTGATTGACCTTGGCTCTTATTAATAGTCATTGCATAACACACTGTAATAGGGAACTGCCGCCTGAAGAATTTCACGGGGAACTTTCTCTCGTCCGATGGGTCGAGACTGATTCTTGGAATGAAGACCTTGAGACCCTTAGTCATTCCAGATATAACCTCAGCTGCAATTACTCTATCTCCCAAATCCGTCACCATCAACCTAGTCTCATTGCATAGTCTATTAGCCTGGTCTATGTTCCTCAACAGCATAATAATGCATCCGACTTTCAGTGTCAATCTATGATTAGGAAGTCCGGAGCAGTGAATTGTGTTAAGAAACTCTGTGGAGTACAGTTCACGTATTACAACGCTTGTCTCGTTTTGGCTGATTTCATCGGAGCTAAGGTACGTTCTCTCATCACCATTAATTAGAGAAAGAATGTGGTTATTGACTTCTTCAACGACGTCGTTGGTTGGTGCTAGAATAGCTCTTGAATGGAAGTACTCAGTGTCCTTCAGGTTGCGTTCCAGCTCGGGGTAAACTGACTGAACAATTGCGGATATTGGATCTCCTTCATCTTCAATTGTAATGTCATCTGGGAGCTTCACTTCTGCTATTCCGTCATTGGGTCCATCAGCAATGCCGTCCCCAACATTCAGGATCCATTCTGAGAAGTCACGCAACTCTGCATTCTCCTTCTCAGTTAGCCCTAACTCTAGTCGCATGTTGCGAGACAATCTGAGAATCTGAGGCATAGAAAAGGATAAGTTACTGTCACAAAGAGACTGACAGTATATACATTAAAGTTATATCTTTGAAGGGATGATCAATTTACATGATAATTATATAATGTGCGTATTTGAGTGATGGTAAGCATTGCGTAAAAATCTGCAAGTGAAATATGTCGTTGATAGACGAAAGGGAACATGTACCTTGCAATATCTCCACAGAGGAGATGAGCATATAGATGCACGAACAATGTCTTGACGGCTTCCTTTCGGTACAACGGGAAGAATTTGCCTAAAGTCACCACCTAGAACGACGACTTTACCACCAAAAGGTTGATCAATGTCACCATCCGGTGCGAAACTTGCTATATCGCGCAAACTCCGATCCAACGCCTCAAAACAATACCTATTTACCATGGGCGCTTCATCCCATATAATGAGCTTAGCTCATAGAATGAGTTCAGCAAAGTCTGTTCCTGGCTTAATTCCGGGACATGTCGAATTCTCTTCAACGTTAATTGGTATGCTGAATCTAGAATGAGCTGTTCCACCACCCGGCATTAGTATTGCAGCAATCCCGCTTGAAGCAACAGGAAGAACAATTTCGCCCTTCCTTCGGAGTGCAGCACACAACGTTCTCCATATGTACGTCTTGCCAGTACCCCCGTAACCGTACAGGAAGAATAGTCCCTCGTCAGATCGTTGCACTGCGCCCATTATTTCGTTGTAAACATGCCTCTGTTCATCAGTAAAGGACTTCATACAATTGTCATGTATTGTAGCCTGCTCGTCGATATTGTACGACAGTTCGTCTGAAATTAGCCCGTTTCTGTGGACTGATGCTAACTTGAAGTTCGGGAAAGGCATATTCTTAAACTTCCGTAAACTACTTCCGTTTCGTTGCAATGTGCGCTCTATTTCTGCTAAAGCATAATTCTATAACTCTTCGTTACTCATCTGCAAATCTAGTGGTCGAAAGATGTAACGATATACAATATAAGGTGGGTGGACAACAAGTTAGAGATACAGAAATTACATTAAATTAGATAGGGGTAGAAAATATTACCGTATCTACGCAGCTGAGTCCGCCTCAAGTGTAGTATATCTTCACTCAAAAAATGTCAAGTCTTCTCCCAAACATAATCCGGTTTAATCAAGGATCCGGATAAAAGAAGAGTTGCAAACAAATTACGAAGAAAATACCCCGATCCTCAATAGCTTGCCTCCTCTATAGCGTCAATGTATTCCTTGTCATCGCCGAGAAGACCACGGGCGTAGCAAGCGTCCTTGAAAGTAGGGTGAATAACGCCATTAACGGTTCTGATGTCCTGGTAAGAAGTAGCACCTTTGACAAAGTTGAGGAGGGTCCTCATATAATATCTCTCACCACCTGTAGGAGACATATGGAACATTCTGCACAAGGTGAATTCTTGTTTTCTAGGGGCCCACTGTTTGTCCTTGGCGTGCCAAACATACCTGTTCGGGAACTCTGAGTATGTAAGGTCACGACCGTCAGGGTGTTCTTTATTGTAGTCAAGCCAAGCCGTGAATTTCGTGCGTGCACCACCTGATCGGGCCATGACTTCTTCTAAAGAGTCGTCATCATTGAAAACGACATTTTGTTCGTTCGGCAGATGGTAGTCGAGCCGCATAACTGGAGAAGTTTTGTGATGAATATCGAAAGCAAATATCCTCCAAACGGCCTCGCATGGAGATATGTATCGGCAGTCGTAGTACTCTTTGATTTGATCAACTTCGCCTGTTTTCCCTCTGACTGATGCACCCATGGTCACCCTATCATAACCCTTGTTTATATATTTGAAAAGGTACTTGATAGACCTACCTTGGTTACACCATTCCACGTTTATGTGTGCACGGTAATGCGTCAGTAAGTCGGGATTGTAGGGAACAACGAATCCGTTATGAACGAGAATGCCACCCTTATCCACAGTAACACCATTGTCTTCCCTCTTGTAGATGGGATAACCATCACCATCAATAGTGGTGCGGTCACTGAATGGCCTCGAAAACCTCTTGGTGCATACTCCATCCTGCATACAAACTGCCTTAGGATTTGCAGGACCACATGGTCCATGTATCATCAACTCAGATACTGCGTTGAATAGGATGGGGTTCTCATCTTTATCGGGTAATTCAGCACTGATTATACCGTCTACATCCTCAGCGACAGGGAACTTATCCTCACGGTGTAGAAATAACAATATATGCGCGTGAGGAAGACCACGCTTCTTAAATTCAACGGTGTAGACAACTGTGACAAACAGAGATACATAAATTACTTGTGAGTGCGACATGCGTTACCAAATAGCATGACAAAAAGATTATTGTTCAATACAACATTGTAAGCTCAGCCTAGCATTTAGGTAACGTGTAATGAAGACTGTCTCATTGTTTATAGTCCGGTACTATATTGTAGGCTATATAAAACACTACTTCTGATTAGGACTGGTTAGAAAAAATGATAGTAAGCACATAAATAAGTGACTGTGGCATTACCTGCCCTTGTTTTACCGAATATTAGTCCGTCTTTGCATTCCTTGATCAATTGCTCGAGTTTCATTTTAAAGACTCTGCTAAGGATTTCAGGCCTGTGTTCGCTACGTAATCCCTTTGACTTCACAAATCTGGTGATTTCTGGCCACTTCGGATTGCATGTGAATGTGATAAATAAATCCGGGTAACCACACCATCTACATATGGCCATGGTATCCTGATAAGTCTCCCTCATATACCCTTTACCACCGAGAAAATTTGACGGAACAATATAACGTGCGCCAGACGACCCAGGTTCTGTTACGCCGCTTTCAACCGACGCATCTAAACGTTTGTAATTTTCTGATCTCAATTTAGGCTGATTAAGCCTAAAAAATAGGAGTCTTTGAGCTTCAACCATAGTGTAACCGTCGACGCAGAACTGTTGGAATAGATTGGATGCATTTAATATCGTTGGTGGCTCGACGTCAGCATGCCTATCCATGATACGAAATGCGAACCATTCTCTGAGTGTAAGCTTATTCCTTCCAGTTTCTGGATTTTTAGATGCGGCTATCGATTGCTCACTGTGGGCAATGCCTAGGCGTGGACCGTCCTCGCCGCGTGGGAAAAGAAACGGGTATTGAAGGGAAAGGTAAGATGGGTGAAGGTCTGAAATTCGTTGCTATTTGCCAGATCTCTCCTCAACGATGATATCTCGACTGTCTATTGTGTCCTCAATGTCACCGAAAATCAGAGCAGCAACTTCAGAAACGGAAGGCAAATTATATATCCTGCCATCGACGTGCCTGCCATTGATAAGTCTTAGCCTGACCTCGTCTTCAGTTTCGGCATTTATAATGCGATCCCTTGCCATCCTGAAACACTTCACTAAAGGATTGAATTCATCGAGCATCTTTTTTAGATCAGCCATAAGCTGTGAGTCTCAAGTGTTCTTCTTATACGAACTGCATGTGTAACAATTTCAACAGTTTAAGTTATGCAGAAAATGTTAGAAGATATTATATAATTCTGTTCTGTACTTAAAAATGCGACTTACCTTAATGCGTTTTTCCTATTTGATATCTCTTCCTCGGTATCGTATATATACAATTGGCAAAATTTTGGGGCTTCATTTTCAGGAGGTAAGAGACTGCCGATATGGTGACTGTTCTGTCCACTCAGTGTGAAGGTGTATGTACCCCTTCCTTTATTAACTTCGTGGTCAATCTTGCCCCCTATGGACGTCATTGAAAAACCATTGCTGTAGTTGCGTATGTTGTCCTTAAAGTGAGCACTTTTTGGGTGTTGACCTGTGAGTAAGTCGAGCAAAGGCTGGGGAGGATTTTGTAGGTACGGTAGCTCCACAATACCATCCTTGCAACTAGGGGTTTAAATGAGCCGAGCTGAGCGCGAGCCTGGGGCTGCTCGGCTCGAGCTCGAAAAGAACAGTGAGAGTCTCAGCTCGAGCTCGAGCTCGTCGAGCCTCAGATACAGTGGCTCGAGCTCGAGCTCGATAACGAATCTTTGGCTCGAGCTCGACTCGTGGGCTCGAGTTGAGCTCGACTCGCGGGCTCGAGTTGAGCTCGACTCGCGGGCTCGAGTTGAGCTCGACTCGCGGGCTCGAGTTGGGCTCAGCTTAAGTGCTTAACTTATTTGAGTTTTTGACTAATGAAACGGAAATTAAATGAAGCCATTACTGACTTACGAGGAAAAGAGAAATAAAACTACTATTGTAATGATGGAAGATAAGATTCGATGTCTTGAATATTGCAAAAATCGCCTTAATAAGAGCCGTACATGATATACTAAAGTACCAAACATTCCGAAACTAAATTAACTACGGAAGACAAAATAATAGGACGAATATTCCGCTTCTTCAATCTCCTCGCCTTATCTTCTGAAATCTGAATGGTATATATCACGAGATTATTTGGAGTACCTACAACAAAGACATATACTTTTTACATTACATAAAAATCATTTAAATAAAATCATTACACAACCAAAAAAATCATTAAGAACGGAACAAGTTGAGTATAGTAGTATACAACTTAAATTGGTAGTATAAAAAGTTTAAATAAAATACCGTCATTTTCTTTATGGAAGTTGAAGGCAAATTTCTTTCGGTTGATCCTCGCTTTTGTTCTAAAAAAAATATAAAGAATATTTAATAGATGAGTCGAAGACTCGAAGTTGAATAAAAGTTAAATAAGTAATGAAAATGTATTTTGTAACATTACCTTATTCTTCCGTTTCAATCCATGGAATGATCGACACCAATCACTTGTGCATAACAACATTTGAACTGTATCCGGACTCAATGAAGCACGATAAGGATCAATAACTCTACTACCAGCACTAAATGTGGCTTCAGAAGCAACAGTGGTAATGGGAACGGCTAAGATGTCAGATGCTAACTTGGACAAAATACGAAACTTCATTGACTTATCTTTCCACCATTGCAAGACATCAAAACACTCCTCCTCTAGAGGAACATAACATCCTTCATCAAGATAATCATCAACTTCAGATTTCCTACACTCAACTGTATCTGTACTTCTCACTGCCCTTAGAAGGGCGGACAATCCTGGAGTGTTAGTTTCATTATGAGAAGTACTTCCTCTACCTTCATTGCTTTGTCCCGGATTATCAGCATAAATGCCGACATATTCGTCATATAGCTCGTGCAATACATCTTTGACTTTACAGACATTTTCACTAACTACTTCCGGTGGGAACATCTTCGGAAAAGTAATCTCTACCACCTTCATTTTCAACCGAGGATCTAAAACAGCTCCAACCGCCATAAGCAAGTTGCATTCACCCCAATACTTATCAAACCTTTCTTTCATCTTCTTAACCAACTTTTTAACAAAGTCATCGGAAGACTTAGACTGCTCATCCAACAACACTTTAATTCTGTAGACCTCGGCAAGAAATAAGTTAGAAGTCGGGTATTCATATCCAGATATAATCTCGGTTGTATCACTGAAAACTTCTAATATCACAAGTAACTTTTCGATTTTATCCCAATCTTCATCACTAGGACAATGCGTATAGTTATTGTCTTCTTGTGCTAGTCTCACAAATACCTTTTTAAACTTGATTGCACAAGCTAACATTTCATAGGTAGAATTCCAGCGAGTCTTGCACTCTAAAACCAATTTTCTATCTTGAATGTTAAATTGTTGTACAATGTCAGTAAAAGTTTGACGTCTTAGATCACTCTGGTTGATGTAATCAACACTATCATGAACGTCACTTATAATGTGTTTCACACTTTTAAGACCATGTTGTACCATGATATTCAGAATATGAGCACAACAACGAACATGAAACAATTTACCATCGCAGACCAACCTCTTAGTCAGTGAGAAAGTGTCCTTCAAAACTTGTATGCAAGTATCATTAGCACTGGCATTGTCAACGGAGATAGTGAACACCTAAAACACCAAAAATAGACATTTAATACTCAAACCATAAAAAAAACATTGTTCAAATTTATTTAAACATGAAAACATGGCAAAGTTCCACTTACTTTGCTCTCTATGTCCCACTCCTTTAGGCATTTGAATATGCAGTTGGCTATATCTCTTCCTTTTCGGGGGGGGGGGGAGGCAAGTGAACAAAACTCAAGACCCGCTTCTGGAGCTTCCACTCACAATCAACAAAGTGGCCTGTTAGAACCATGTACTCAATCTTTTGAGGTTTCGATTTCCATAGATCTGTGGTCAAAGAAATTCTATTAACACCTTTCAGAAGTGTGTGCAGCTTCTTCTTCTCACTCTCATACACTTTAAAACAGTCGCTTCGTATGGTCTGACGTGACACACTTTTATATTGTGGCATTCCACGTTTCAACATCAAATTGAAACCCTCTTCCTCAACGATTGAAAACGGATGCTCGTGCATAAGTAGCCAGTGTGCAATTCCCTCTCTCATTATTGACATGTCAAGTTGACCATCATGTAAAGCACTAACGAAAGAATATTGCGATGCACCCGTACTCGAGTTGGATGGTAAAAAGTTCAGTACCTTTTGTCTCTTATTAGAAAACTCTACCTTTTTCAAACATTTTTGTGCGTGTCTATTAAAATGACTTGTTGACCCAGACTTTATGTGAGATATAGCTTGACTACAATGCTTACACTTAGATCTCCATACTCCCTTAACCATTTCAGGATCACCAAAATTCTTCCATACTTCAGCTTTTCTTCCTCGTTTAAAAGGATGAGGGGGATTTTCCTCCGTAATGACCTCTACATTTGAATCAGCATGGGGTTCATGATCATCAACGTCATGTGTCTCAATTTCTTCCTCAACTTCCATCTCATCATTTAGATTCACAAAAAACTCCTCCACTCTATTATTTGAAGGAGAAGTGACCGGAGAGTTAGGTTGCGAGGATTCTGTAAAGGACAAATATTATACTTGTAAAAAAAAGCAAAATATATATTCATGGTTAAATAATACTCGTATAGTAATATGTAATTAACTTTAATGAAAAAAAAATTACCCGTCATGGTTAATATGTTGTATCCAAGCAAACAATCTGTGATTCATTGTCATAACTCATAAAGTCATAAATCAGTAAAATTGAGCAATAATGAAATATTACCATATAAAAAAATTAAGAATATAAGATATACGTGTAAAGCAGCAGCATTAAAGCAGTACAGCAGCATTAAAGCACAGGCGTACAACAGCATTAAAGCAGTAAAAAACTAAACATATACGTGTAACATCACAGGCTCACATAGTCACAACAACAAAGATGATACGACAAGAACAACTGAACAACAGCAAAACTGCAGTAGCATCACAGCAGCGAAGAGCAACAAAGACTACAAAATAATTAGCAACAACAGCAGTAACGAAGAACAACAGCAGCAGTGACGAGTCTGACGACATGGCAGCACCACAAGTCCACAAAAACATCAAAGAACAACCCGCACAGAGTATTTTCGAAGTGTAGACAGAACAGAGTAATTCAACAAATCAACATTCTTAATTTAGTACTAGTAAGTCTCTTACCTTGATGTGTAGGTGCTAGTGAATCTAGTGATTAATGGAGACTGAAGAACAATGGAGGAATGAAAATAGGAGAATACGGTGTCGTCTGCGGTTTGCCTTCAGCCCTTCACCGCTTCAAGAAACAGGCATTCACGTCCTTCAGGCTTCAGTTTTGACGGGATTTCAATAGGAGTCGTATACTCGTATGAGTGTATGACTCTTCGTAGTCTTCAATTTTGACTTTTGACGGAATGTTAATTTTTTAGGGTAAACTTTTGACGGGATGTTAATTTTTTAGGGTTAATTTGGTTTACTTGATTAAGGAAGCCGCTTAATTTGGTTGATCTTGGGCTATTGAGCTATTCTTAGCGGATAAGTCATAAGGTTATAAACTATTAATTAATAAGACTAAATAATATATGGACTAAAAATTCTTCACCAAAATATTTAAGATAATATGACTAAATCAGGATTTACTTACTTTTTTCTATGATTAATTGGTATATTTGATTTAGGTAGCGAAAAGGAAAGTGTAGCTATAAAGTAATACCGAGCCGCTCGCGAGCTATTCGAGCCGAGCCAGGTCTTGCTCGGCTCGACTCGTAAATGATCCGAGCCGAGCTCGAGCCCGAGCCGAGCTCATACGAGTCGAGCTTTGACCGAGCTTTGACCGAGCCGATCTCGAGCTGCTCGCGAGCTGTCTCGGCTCATTTACACCCCTACTTGCAACACATTGTGAAATTTGGGGACAACGGTTTTCGATCCATACAATCCCTTTCGTTATACCACAACTGTGTCGCGCACTTACGACAAGAGTGCTCTGGGACACCGATGTCCACATAACCATCCCACTCTAGTAAAAATTAATAAAACACTCATTACTTTAGGTAAATTTAGATTGGTGAACTCAATTAAGGGAAATGAGTATGTACTTTTTAGATAAATAGCTAAAGGAAATAAACTTTCGTTCAATTGTTGGTTATCCTCAGCTGAAGATGACGACGACCCAACACCAAATATGTCTCTCACAAGACTGTGTATAATTGAGTCCCTATCACATTGCCTATGAACGGATGGATGAGACAATATTGAGGCAGCGGTGACACAACTCTGGAAAGTAGAAGACGGTGTTTGAGTTATAGAGTTGGACGCATTGCCTGCAAAGACAAAGCCCTGGTGAATTACATCACGAAAATTTCTGTTTAAAGTATGGGTTTTAATAGGTGCCTAACAAACCATTTGATGAAGAAGATACTGAAGGTAAGACGGTAAGTGGTTGAGCAGCTAAAACACCCTGACTTTCCCTTTCCTCGTATAGGATAATGCGCCTATTATGTCTCGCAAGCTTGGTCCGCCACCGCTGGTCAACCTGCGTACCGAAAATAGGGTGCGAGGACACAGTGGGAGTAATTCCAGTCAATGTTCCGTTCCTCTAATTCAAAATACGTCTACGGTCATGCCTTTTTACTTGTGCAGTGTAATAACGATTGACGTATTTATGAATATGCAGGGACAAACCCGTTACAATTAGATTACATGTATCACAATGAATATGACTATAACAATAATAGTATGATCAAAGGGTGAGAATGAGATGCAAGACAAATCATCCAGAAAATATGTGATAACCGATTTGGCTGATGATGGTTGGATTATGTTGAACATCATTTGATGCTTGAATATCATCATTCGTGGAAACAGGTTGAAGTTCTGTGTGGGCTGTACCACAATTCTGATCTGCGAAACAGCATATTATACTTGTAAAGACATCGACAGTGCGGGCTTAAATTTGTCTACTTCATACACGATTGTAAAATATAGTGAAAAATACCGTGGGTGGAGAGTGCACGTAATGTGGACGCGTCGCAGTCTAAAGAGGTTGCTTGATTAGGGTCACTTTCATTGAATGCCACTGATGAACCTGCATTAGAAACTGTGAAAACGACTTGCTATAAAACTTCGAAGCAGGATGAATAGAAACTCAACGAAGTTAAGGTTGACAATCATAAAAAAAGATGTGAGAGTTACAGGTATATACATCAGTCTAGTTATATAGTTACAATATCTGACTTTGAAAGAGGCGTAGTGAATACAAAGTTGTTATGTTAACCAAAAAGGAGACACTCAAAATTTAAATGAATGTACCTTTGGTAGAGAGTTGTTTTCTCTTGTTAACGTAATTTTTTTTCTGTTTGCCAATGCATGTATCCTGACAAGGAATTTGGGTGGTTTGCGGTGCGCTGTCCTCTGTAAATTGAGATAGAACAAAGCATCGATTTTTCGTTGTATATAAGCGAAGGATTTACGTAAATAAACGGAAGGACAATGACTGACGTATTAGTACAGCTGAGTTGCGATGAACAAAACATAATGAAACAAATTGTACTTACGTATTTCGACAAGCAGTAGTCGAAAATGTACATCTCTTCGAAGCTGCTGACTATCACGATTGGATATATCCTCAAGTATGAGTCCACTTGACTTTCGCTTACCTATACCAAGAGATTGAAGAGAACTATGTGGTCTAACAACATAATCCGATGCTAGACGCTCAATTTGTGGTATATTCTCTGCAAGTGGATACTATTATGAGTAGGACATTCTATAATCCTATCAAAGTCAGTACATCACTGAATATATGAGTACAAAAGTTCAGCATCATACCAATGTCCTCAGATTGACGTTGGGTTGAATTCACGACTCCGGATCGTCCATTGATAGAGGGTTTCACCATACTGAATTGTAGATTAAGAGGACAGCTGTGTAAAGAATCACACAACAAATAAATCGTTGTTACTCAGAAATATATAAGTAATGTATAAGAACATCAATAATCAATATTATCAGTAGTAACTAAAGATGACACAAAGTTTATCGTGGAAGATTTTATAAGATAATACCGAAAATGTAGAGGATAATCGTAGAATATATGATACCATAATAGATAAGACAGAATATTTGAAATCAATAATCTAGAATATGTACATGTATTGTAATACTGATAATACCGAAATGAAAGTCCACAGTTCTGAGATTCTTGGGTGACAGTAGTAATGGGAACGTGTGTTTTTATTCAGTTATATCTTCATAAAAACGGCATCACTATATTATAGTTGGGTCTGTTCTACGCTACTATATTCAAGGTACTATGAAAAGGTTGTTAAGATAGATATTATTTAAGAGTAGGTTGTTAGAGTCCACCAACATATTGTACATATACTTATTCAAAGATTGCAATGTATTGTTAGGGAATAAATAACTAATTTCGATTGATGTTTTGATGGTGTGAGTCTCGGTTATTTATTTTACCAATTAAGTGTTTGTTTGTAGGCACATTGATCTTAGATTACATTCTTTATGAGAGGGTGATTAAGTTGTAGGTATGAACGAAAAGAAGATAGCAGAAATATTTTAGTACGCAATATTGCAATAAAGACCGAAACGTAGTATTTCAGAACAGAAATGCTAAATTATTGACGCGTTTCGAAGAAGAAACGCGGTAGAAATTGTCTTCCAAAACCAATGAATAAAACACGAAAGCAAATTGTCTAGAAAGTTCCCCAAATTTCGACTTAAAAAACGATAATTGTTTTTGAGAAAAATGAAATAAGCACACTTCTAATTTTGTCTAGAAAGACGCTGAAATTGAAACCCATGAACTCGACTATGCATTCGTCTTGTCCACCTTGTCGTCACCATTTGCCTTTGATGTTGATCCCGCATCAACTGCAGTAATGTCGTCCATAAGGCACTCATTAAAAGGGAGGGTTCTTTTGAGTGGTGTCAACTTCGACGTGGAAGGCGGAGAGAATGCTTCAGCAACCTTAGTATGAAACAAATGAAATACGTGAGCGACATGATCATCTTTAAAAAATATGACAAATGAATACGTGAGGATTCTAAAATACCATGTCAGAAAGGGATGATAACGAATACCTGGTTGACGGGAGCTAGGATGTTGGACAGAACGACCTCTTCGTCCACGACAGCCTTGTCCTTCAGGTTCTTGATCTGATTCTGTTAGTTTGGTGCTCGCAAATTAGAAACATAGATTATATATGGTAAGTTGTAAGGAAAAAAGCATGTAGGGACCGTGCTAGTATTATGTTACCATTGCGGAGTCTGTAATGACGACAACTTGTTATGTGTTGTTCTTCAATGCGACCATATCACGCTGCTCAGCAAGAAAAACAGGAAAGAACTAAGACGAATGTTGATAAGCGACGGATGACTAACTGATTTTAAACTATTTAGAGAGCAGGGAAACACCTTTAACTTATGTGTGCAGGTCTGCATCCAACACTCCATCATGCCGGGATCGTCACTCATGTTTGCGACAGTGTACGAATTTGACCCCTGCTGAACGTTGTAGCGTTCACTGATGTCGATTTTGAACACAAATGTTTTTTCAATAAAGAACTCCAATTCAGTGGGGATCGAGTCCGGTTCGCCGGCCTACATTGCACGGAATGAGTATGTAATGTATGTGACTAAACAAAAAGATATAGTGCAACACAAAGAGTACGACAATATCGAAGTGAAATGACTAATTCGACCTGCTCGAGAGCGTTAATCAAATCTGAAGCATGGTGGTTTATGAATTGTGTTATCTGTCCGTCGAAGACAACGAAGTTGATGGTGATGCAACAAACTTGACCTGAAACCTGTGCACATAAACCGTAGAAGAAGAGGATAGTGAGTTAGAGCGGCAGGCACTACAAATAAATGAATGACGACAAAATATATTAAGAAACCGACCTCGGTACCCTGGACGCATAACCACGGGTATTCCCATCACAACCGGCTCTACTACAAATCCAACGACCGTCTTCATTCTTTGTCGCCTTCGCCCAACATGTCTTGCAGCTGTTGTAGAACCAACCTGCTGAGCAGTCAAGGTCGATTATGCGACCGTATGTGTAGAATACACAAGCCTGTGAATAAGATTTTGCATAGTCAGAAAACGTTGAATGATTTAGTCTTTAACTTGGTTGGTTAATTAAGAGCATAAATACGACATAGATACCTCTGCGTTAAGCTTAATCTCTGATATTGTTTTAATATTGTCGATGGTTATGAGGTTCACCTCCTCATCATCGTGGACATCAACAATCTGAAGAGAGTTGCTCGGTGGGGTGGGGGGGGGTTGAAATACTGTGTACAAATAAAGTGTGAGATGTTTTATACCAGTTCGGGTTAATTAGATGCACTATACAAAGGAGAGATCTAGCTAGGATGTAAGTGAGGTGATGCGAATATATCGAACATGTCTGAGAAAGCTAAGACTTCATGAATGTCCACGTCAAAGTGGAAGGACGTCGCGTTGTATGTGGTTTGCAGCCTCCACATTCCTGTGTAGATAATGACAGCACGAAGGTTACTGTCGTTCAGCATACGGGGTAACTGAATATTGCAGAATTAGAATGTAAGAAAGGAGAGACTGTAGTACGTAACACTCACGCTCATATTTCTTGACCTCAACACACTTGATAACAACGATCTTGGATTGTCCTGGATTAAGCATACTGCTAATCAATTGGGGAAGAATGTCACTGTGCGGTGCCTAAAGAGTACACGAAACCTGACAGCAGCTGAGTGACACATTCGGAGGAATTATGCAGTTAGGTACTATGTTAATGATGCGGCACAATGCAGTTTAAAGTATGACGAAAACAATTCACGGCTGAGACACGGAGAATGGTATACATGACGACGACACGAATTGTGTGACAAAAAAGGGTGCGTAAAAGAAATGACATATAAATCGAAGGACAGAAACATACTTAATATCCTCGAGCTTGATGTTGCGATATTCGAAACCGTTCTTAGTGTGGCTGAGCGGACCAATCTCGAAAAGCTTTCCGACTAAATCTGTATATTATAGGCAAGTTATTTTCAAAAAAACATGTATGACAAAAAAAACATGTATGACATAATTAGTGAAGAAATATTGAAATATAAATTGGTTATGTAAATGAATAGGTATGTACCAATGTAGTGAGTTGTGGAGACACGACCGTTGACGATATCCTCGAAATCGGCAAACCGAAATCCATAGAGTGGTATGGATAGTTGACCATCGTAAGGAACGACTTTGCTTGAGTATTCAAAGTGTAAGCGAATGTTGCTCGGAGTAGCCCTATCGTAGCCGGTATTCGAACTGACAGTGAGGTTCCGGATAATATAGACACCTCCAACAGCAAGCGTGTCAGTATTAGTATATTTGCTTAGAATTTGCTTACGGACAGTGCCCTGGACGATTTCCTTCTGCAAAAAAGAGAAGTACGAAATAATAGATATCAGACAATACGACCAAATATGGATTTGACATAGATATGAAGGTAATTAGTATACTACTTGGCAACGACAAAAAAAAAACGTAATATAGATATGAAACGTAATATGTAATTAGTTAGGTATAAAAAAACTAATCATATATACGGACGAAGTAAAAATTATTAGAGAACACAGACAAATACGAATTTGATGGAAATACGAAGTTGATAAAACAAAAACGATATACATAATATACATATAGTATATGTTAGGAAATAAGTGCCTAGCAATTGTCCTTTTGGACCTTGAATTGATTTGTTGCTGATATCTTTTCTAAAGTTGATCTTCTTGTTTTGGTAACATAAGATTGTTTGGTTTTAGGAAAGATTGAACCGTGTTTCCTAATTAGTTTAGGTAACTAGTTTAGGTGGAATAATACTATATAAAGACCTGACTAGTTTCTAGGTTAATTAGAATAGAGAGATGATTTGAGAGCACAATATAGAGGGCTGATTTGTGAGGTTTTCTTGAGGGAAAAACTCAGTTTGTTCCGAGTCCCTATTTGGTGGTTCTATTGATCTCGTCTTCGTTGGAGACCGTTGGAGTTTGTTCGGATCTTGGTTGGCCGCAAGATCGTTTGTCCTTCGTCTCGTCAGTGAGTTCGTCGCAGGTCGACTCAGTCTGGGTAGTCTCTTTCCAGTTTGAGATTACTATCTGGTTGGTAGAATTGGTAGTACTTTTGGCTTTAGCTGTGAGCTATTAAGCGCGTGTATTACAGTCTACTGTTGTACTATTATCTCCACAATAGTGAAATGTGTCTCCTTGTCGGTGTAGACGTAGCCAGTGATTTTGCTGGTGAACCACGTAAATCTGTGTGTCAGTTTATTATTGTTTGCTATTTGTTTTGTTCTTCTCGCGTAATTAACAAACCGTTGGTAACGGGATGCCTCCGTTACAACAGTATAGGTGATATTATAACCATATAATGAAAACGTATCATATAAAACGTATAAGAGTACAACTATATATGAATTTGTTCAAAATACGAAGGAAATTAGATTAAGATTTGGCAACGGGGAAAAAAACAAACAGTTCATATATACGTACGAAATAAAAATTATCTGAGAAATTAATAAACGACTAATATACGTACGATTCATTTTTATAAAAATATAAATACAATAAACGATTCTATATATACGACTAAAAAACATACGTTATAATATACGATAATTTTTATATACGTACGTTATTAATGTAATAAACGAACGATAATATTATCTGAGAAAAATATAGTACGATAATATTATATTAATTTTTCAAAAATTATCGTACTTAAGATTATAGAAAAAGTTAATACAAAATTGATAAAAAAAAAAAGATATACCTAATATACATACAGTATAATTGGTATTATAACCATATACCTAAAACGTATCATATAAAACGTATACGAGAATACAACTATATATGAATTTGTTCGAAATACGAAGGGAATTAGATTAAGATTTGGCAACGGAAAAAAAACCATTCATATATACGTACGAAATAAAAATTATATGAGAAATTAATAAACGACTAATATACGTACGATTCATTTTCACAAAAATATAAAACAATGAACGATTCTATATATGTACCACTAAAAAACGTACGTTATTATATACGATAATTTTTCTATACCAAGTTATTAATGTACAAATACGTATTTTATTTCCTAATATGTAATTAAATTTTATATAATATAATTTTCTGTAATTATATATTTATTTAGATCGGGGGTTGAATAAATTTTAGTGGTTTCGGGCACTAATTATAATTATATATTACTAAATTTTCGTGGGAACAACAATGGGAAAAAAAATAGTAGCATATATACGAAGGGAATTAGTATACGAAGGGAATTAGCATATGATACGCTTCATATAACATATCAATTTGTTCGAAATACTATTTGGCAACGCAAAGAAAAAAAATGATTCATATATTGCGATAACACGAAACATAAGTCTATGATGCGGTTCATATAGAGGTACGTAAAAAAAACATAATAAAAGTATATGAAGTATGAACATAAGAAATATATAACAAATAAACGAATAATGAATTAATTATAATATTCGAACGATTAACATAACAATATGGTTGACATAATACCTCAGAATCGATCATGAGAATCTCGATAGACTCGACCTTGTTTCTGTCCTTCATGACCAGTCGGGTCCAGCGATGGACGACCCTTACGACCATCTCTTTCAGCCGCTTGCCTTGCTCCAATTTCGAAATGTTCGTTAAATCGGTAGTCGACATAGTGTGGAAAATGATGGATTGTTATGGGATAATAAAGATATGAATAGTTATGATACGAAGAACAGTGATGGAGAATGCTATATATAAGGTGGAGTTAGGTGGTATGAACATATGATTATTATGGGAGAATATCGAAAGATATTCTTATGAATATCTCTAGATAAATAACTGTATTGAATGCGAGTGATTTACAATAAATGGAATACCTCGAGTTATGTGATAAATGGATAATTTTTTAACGAATTTAAATCATCTTTGGGACGGATACGTAATATCAGTTCGATTAATGCATTATACTCTTTCGCATTATTAGTTAGCGTCAATAATTCAGTTCATATCCAGGACGGATACGTAATATCTGTCATATTTAATTTTCGATTTACTATCATTTCAGGATTTATTTCCTAATAACCATAAGATTGACTACTTTTAAGGTAATACTAATATTTTCAAACCAGCATAAGATACTAAATCCCCGTGATATCATAATAACAATAAGATAATGATAACCATAAGATACTAAATACCCGTGATTCTATCACGGTATTATACTATATCTTCAAATACTATAATATCATAGTATCATAGTACTACTAAATCACTAACACTACGGGTAATTAAAATACTTAGAATCTTAAACCATAAGATTTATTACTTTTATGGTTATACCTAACCATATACTTAGGATACTAACAATAGTTTCCTAATAACCATAGTATATGTAACTATATGAATGATTTATGTAATTAAAGTATATGTATATGTTAGCATATGTAGATTTATGTGTATATGTTAGTAGAGGTGGGTTCTAATGAGTCCCCTTATATATGTTGAGTCCCTAAGTCCTCATCCCATCCGTTGAATGGGATGAGGATGGATGGACAAGATGCATCCTAATATTTTGTATTTAAAAAAAAAAAAAAAAAAAAAAAGAGGAAGATTTAGTATCCTAAAATAACTCCCATGATTTTAGGAAACAATAACTCTCATAATCACAATCATTCCTCATTCATTCATTCATTCACGTTCATTCACAGGTTCATCAAAACCTTAAAAAAAACGCTCTCATCGATCATCACGTTCATTCATTCAATCAAATATGTGCTCGAAATTCCGTTACTATGAATTCAATGATCGTGACATCTTCATTAACGGTTGATAAACAATTCATCGAGTATAACAATGGTGAGTTTCGATATTGCTTTCATGTTTTGCGTCAATTTTTATTCATTATCTTGATTAATTTGCGTCAATTTGTGTTCATGTTTTGCGTCAATTTTCATGTTGATATTGTTTTCATGGTCGTGTTATTCATCATAGATTCATATGCAAATCGTAAAACACACAAACGGTGAGTATATATGTTTTGTAATTTATACTGGAATCGCCATGGAAGTCATTAAGATGCTACTCAATTATTAGTTTTTACGTTTACAATATATTGAGTTATTGTAGTTCATATACTGCGTTACTTTAGTGTAGAGCATCTGTTACTTTAATGTCTACCATCTGTTACTTTATATGTCGTGTTACTTTAATACACTCCAGTTGTTACTTTAATATTACTTTAGTGTAGAGTATCTGTTACTTTAATGTCTACCATCTGTTACTTTATATGTCGTGTTACTTTAATACACTCCAGTTGTTACTTTAGTGTTTTTCATCTGTTATTGTAGTGCATTGTAGTGTCCTAAGAATTTAGGAAACTGCCATATTAAAAAAATAATAAAAAAAAAAGATATTGTTTCCTATAATAATGGGACGTGATTGCCACCAAAATAGGAAACAATATCAAAGAGTAACGCCATATAAAAAAAAGAAAAAAAAATACTACTTCCTATAATTATGGGAAGTGATGACTTCAAAATAGAAAACAATATCAAAGAGTAAGATACTGTGTCATACTATCATTTTTTATCATTATATGAATTTTTTACACTAACTTATATCTGGTGTTATTTTAAAGAACATTATCTGTTACTTTAATTCATACTATCTGTTACTTTAATGTCTGACCTCTGTTACTCTATACCTGGTGTATAAGCATACTCAGTTAATTTAATTCAATGTTACTTCAATGCACTTCATCTGTTACTTTAACTCTTGTTATCTGTTACTTTAATCCACATGAATGATGTAGGGATGTGGGTGAGAGTTTCCTCCATTGTGCTGTGGTGAGATTAAATCAAAGCTTCTGAGATGATGATGAAGAAGATGAAAAAGAAGAAAACGGAGAGAACGAGAAGGATGAAGAAGAAGCATAATTATAAGTAGGACATTATGAGTAACAAATGTGAAACATTGGAATTGTAATGGAGTTGATTTAGTTGGAATCTTGTACCACTTTTTGTTTTGGAGTATCTTAATAAAAACAAACATTGTTCTTTTTGTTAATTGGAACTCCTGTTTTTGCAAGAGACTAATATGCAACGTAACTGATTTTATGAGTTAAAGTAACACAGTTCATGAATTAAAGTAACACATTGTATGAGTTAGAGTAACAGTTTTTTCAAGAGACTATGCAACGTAACATATTTTATGAGTTAAAGTAACACAGTTCATGAATTAGAGTAACACATTGTATGAGTTAAAGTAATAGTTTTTGCAAGAGAATATATTAAACAACGTAACAGATTTTATGAGTTAAAGTAACACAGTTCATGAATTAAAGTAACACGTTATATGAGTTAAAGTAACATATTTTATGGATTATGGCAGTAACATAGTAACATAGTAACATACGTACAATGGCAGTAGGAAAATGATGATTTTTTGGTGAAAATGAAAAAAACTTAATTTTGAAAAAACTTGTTGTTTGAGAGAAAAAGACATTTAAAAAGATTGATAAGAGAGAGAAAAGATTTGCATTGAGATAATTAAGGAGGAGAGAGAAAAATGATATATTTACCAAATTTGTTAGTTATTTCCTTAATTATGAGATCAAATCTTGTCCATTAATCTAACCTTGAATCAAGGGCTAAGATGGGGACTCACGGACTCAACATATATAAGTGGACTCACCTGATCCCACTTCTATGTTAGTATGTGTATATGTATATGTATATGTATATGTATATGTACTAGGTTAGTACCCGTGCAAAGTTGCACGGGTATAAATAAAAAAAATATGTAGATAATCTTATTTGGATACTAAACCTTTAACACGAATAATTTTTAAAATGAAAAAAATGTATGCTTAAAATCAACATGAAACATCCACACATGAAATCAATGCAACGATACATGTTGGACCTGTATATATCTTTTAACATATTGTACACATGTCTCGTACATTTGATACAATTATTGATTGGGTAAATTAGTTTTAACTTGTGTTCTTTTAAATAATGTAAAATTACTCTCAGTATAAGTAACTTAATATAAAAATCATAACACAAAAAAATTCAAGAAAATTGCGAATAAAAAATAGACATCTAATTGGAACCGTCTCATGAAAATCAAAGTGTACCATTAAAAAATAAGTGATTGTTATCTCGTAAATTAATAATAAAATAAAATTATTTAATGTAACAATTACTCATGTACAGATTGCGGAGTACTACTATATAGAGTCGTGTAATATGTAAAATGTATTATATTCTCTAATTTCAATACATTTCAAAGAAGTCTAGTTACTACTCTGTATTATATACGGAGTACTACATTAGATGAAACTTACCTACATTAATATTTTTATAACTAATATCCATTTTTTTTTCTGGAAATTATTATTCATTATTGATACTAATATATTTTATAGATATAGATTTTTTTTATCTATTTCATGTTATTTTGTCAGTGATTATAACGATTAGTTACGTTATATGGAGTATAAAAAATGTTTAAATTTATGTATACTAGATTAAAGCCCGTGCGTTGCACGGGTTAGTTGGCTTAATTACATTGATATGTACATTCGCTAAATAAGAAACTTAATTAAACTATGTCATTACAATAAATAAGATGATCACATGATATTAGTATCTAAGAACGAATGAATTTTTTTGATTAATAGCCCGTGCGTTTATAGTTTTAAGAGCTATTTTTAAGATTAAAAGAATTTGTTTTTATATCTAAGTTAAAGGATAGACGATTACTCTTTATTTATATAATCGAATTTGATCATCTTATTGGAGTATATATTTTTGATGAATGATTACTCTTATTTATATAATAAAAAAAAATCACCTTATTATAATTTTTCGATGTGGGATAATTTTACTTAAGTTTATATATAGTCTAATTAAGAGCTTTTATTTATAGGCGAATGATTACACTTATTTATAATATATAATATTTCATCACCCCATCTTAATTTTTTTAACTATATAGTCTTAGTCTTATGAACTTTTTTTTAGTCTCAAAAGATTGTTGGTTAATATCTAAGAACGAAATATTACGTAAAATTCTATCAACTCATTATAATTTTTCGATATGTGATAATTTTAATTTAACTTTATTTGTAGTCTTATTATAATTTACTTAAATTTATAGTCTTAAGAAGTTTTTAAGATTCAAAAGATTTTGATTGATATCTAAGAACAAATAATTAGTCTTATTTATAATATAGAAATCAATCACCTTATTATAATTTGTCGATGTGGGATAATTTAACTAAAATTTGTAGTCTATTTATAATATAGAATCATCACCATGAGATAATTTTAAGTTTGTAGTCTTATTAAGACCTTTTCTAAACAACCTCATCATAATTTTTCGATATGTCTAAGGAATTTTTTTTATTAGTTTTATTTATAATATAAAATTTCATCACCTTATTATAATTTTTTATTTAAGTGTATAGTCTTAACAACTTTCTTAAGACTCAAAAGATTTATGTTTGATGAAACTTTATAATTTTTCGAACGTGGGATAATTTTACTTAAGTTTATAGTCTTAATACGGAGTATATATTTTAAAACTTAAAAGATTTTTGATTACTATCCAAGAGCACGTGATTACTATGAAGTATTATTTATAATATAAAGTTTCATCATCTTATTATAAATTTTTGATGTGAGATTATTTTTACTCAAATTTGTAGTCTTATTAAGAGATTTTTTAGGACTTTAAGTTTTTTCGATTGATATTTAAGAACGAAGGATTAGTCTTATTTATAATATAGAATTCATCAACTTATCATAATTTTTCGATGTGGGATAATTTATTTAAGTTCATAATCTTCCATCAGCTCTTTTCAAGACTAAAAAAAATACATAATTGCTCTTGTTTATATATTATATAGAATTTCATCACCTCACCAATGTGGAATGATTTTAAATTTGTAGTCCTATGCATTAAATTAAATTTGTAATCTTATACATTAAAATATATTGATTGATTCTATCGCCCCATCATAATTTTTCGATATAGGATAATTTACTCAAGGTTTATAGTTTTAAGATCCGCTTTTAAGACCCAGAAAAACGCACGATTACTCTTATTTATAATATAAAATCATCACCTTATTTTAATTTTTTCGATGTGAGATAATTTTAGGTTTGTAGTCTTTTTAATGTTTGTAGTCTTTTTAAAAGTTTTTTAAACTCAAAAGATTGTTGGTTGATATTTAAAATCGAAAGATTACTCATTTACGATATAAAATTCCATCACCTCATCATAATTTTTTTAAGAGCTATTTTTAAGACTTAAAAGAATTTGTTTTTATATCTAACTTAAAGGATAGACGATTAGTTTTTATTTATATAATCGAATTTGATCATCATATTGGAGTATATGTTTTTGGTGAATGATTAGTCTTATTTATATAATAAAAAAATTCACCTTATTATAATTTTTTGATGTGGGATAATTTTACTTAAGTTTTTTTAAGTTTAGATATAGTCTAATTCAGAACTTTTATTTATAGAGGAATAATTACTCTTATTTATAATATATAGAATTCCAACTTTAACTATATAATCTTAGTCTTAGTCTTAGGAACTGTTTTTTAAGTCTCAAAAGATTGTTGGTTACGTAGAATTCTATCATCTCATTATAATTTTTCGATATGTGATAATTGTTTATAATATAGAATTTCCTCATCTCATCATAATTTGGAGAAATTGTTACTTTTATTTATAATAATTTTTCGATATGTGATAATTGTTTATAATATAGAATTTCCTCATCTCATCATAATTTGGAGAAACTGTTACTTTTATTTATAATAGAATTCCATTGTTTTATTATAATCTCAAAAAAAAATTTAAAACTCAAAAGAGAGGGAGTATAATTTTTCGATGTGCGATACTTTACTTAAGTATATAGTCTAACAAATAATTAGTCTTATTTATAATGTAGAAATTCATCACCTTATTATAATTCGTCGATGTGGGACAATTTAACTAAAATTTGTAGTCTTATTTATAATATAGAATCATCACCGTACCTTATTTTACTTGTTTCGATGTCGGATAATTTTAAGTTTGTAGTCTTATTAAGACCTTTTTTAAACTCAAAATATTGTTGGTTGGTATTTAAAAACAATAATTAATTTGAGTTTTTAAATACCAACCAACAATAATTAATTTGACTCAAATTATTCTTATTTAAAAACATTCGAAAAATTTGAGTTTTGAAATTAATTTTACTTAGGTTTGTAGTCTTATTAAGAGACTTTTTAAGACTTAAATGTTTTTTTATTGATATTTAAGAACGAATGATTAGTCTTATTTATTGAATTCATCAACTTATCATAACATTTCGATGTGGGATAATTTATTTAAGTTTATAGTGTTAAGAGCTCTTTTTAAAATTTAAAAAAATACATCATACATTACTCTTGATTATAATACGAAGTATAGAATTTCATCACCTCACTATAATTTTTTCAATGTGGGATGATTTTAAGTTTGAAGTCTTATATATTAAAAGTTTTTTTAAGACTCAAAAGTTGTTTTGTTGATATTTAAAACTGAATGATTACTATTATTTATAATATAAAATTTCATCACCGGGATGATTTTAAGTTTGGAGTCTTATATATTAAAAGTTTTTTTAAGACTCAAAAGTTGTTTTGTTGATATTTAAAACTGAATGATTACTATTATTTATAATATAAAATTTCATCACCCCATCATAATTTTTGTTTTTGTTGGTCGATATTTAACACCGAATGATTACTGTTATTTATAATATAAAATTATAATTTTTCCATGTAAGATAATTACTTAGGTTTATAGTCTAAAAAACTCTTTTTGAGATTTAAAAAACTTTTGATAGATATCAAAGAACAAATGATTACTCATATTTATAATATAGAATTTCATCATCATATTATAATTCATCGATGTGAGATAGTTTTACAACTGTGATATTATATAATAGATTCATCACATAACGTGAAACAAATAATATGAAATTTATACTCTAATGAAAGCATTTTTTTACCACGAATCTAAATATTTCATTTTTATAATTTATTTTACGATAATGTTTTTAAAAAATGAAATCTAAAACTTTTTACCTTAGAATTATAAACATCGTATTAATATAATAAATTAAATATATATTATAACAATTAAAAGATTCTCTAATTGATTTTTTATTTATTTATGATACTTTCCTAATTTGAGGTTTGATGGAACGGATCAATGAGATCGCTCGAAAAAAGCCTAAAATATATATATATATATATATATATATATATATATATATATATATATATATATATATTGTTGATTGTTGATTGATTTGTTATATGTTGGAAAATTGTGTAATAGAGATATTTTCGACAATATTTAATCTATATACGTTCGATTATCATATGGAAATAATTTCAATCGTAATAAATGTGATAAGTTGTTTTATCCGCAAGTGTATACCTACCATGTTTTCAGATATTTTAACTCGTTAACTCGTTTAAATAAAATACATTACTATCAGAATATTTTAAACTTGTGCCTATGTCGTTTTAAGAAAGTATATACCAAAATATCTCATTTATATGGAGTATTAGATTAATTAATATGGAAAATGTGATATATTAAGAAAGTGTTTTTGGCGCCAAAAAACTAAATGTGTGGTTTCTGTATTATATATTAGTATAGATTAGTATAGATAGATATGTTAGTATGTTAAAGTACATAAATGTATATGTATATGTATAATTATATGTAACGTATGTTAAAGTACATATATTAAAGTATATGTAATTATATGTTAATATATAAAATTATATATTTTAAATGAATTATATAAGGTGTGGACATGACGTAGGTCCACCTCGACGCGGCCACGTGCGGGTTTGGGTAGGCGAATGAATCTCGTGGTGAGATTGTTCTCGGGTTCGAAATTTAAGTCAAAATGGAGTCGCCACCGAATTTTGTGGTTATTCGGAACCATACGAGCCCACTCTATGTCGTCATGGGCTGTACACAAAGTACGGCCCACTTCGATTTCAGAGCTTATGGGGCTCGTCCCTTTGCATTGCAATATCGATACCGTTTAAACCGGCTTTCGTATATAGAATGACTCTCGTGTGCCAATGGTTTCGGGCATCCGGAAACCAAGGTTCTGAGTAAGGGGTGAGGGTACGTGTTGGGAAGCCCACTAAGGACACCCAACCCCGCCCGCACATGGCGGCCTCTACTAAGACATCGTTCGTGTTCGTGTGCGCGCGCTAGTAAAACGATTAAATGATATGCAAACAACGTTTTCGGGCTAAGCATGCGAGTTGTTGATTAACTACGTCATTTAATGCATCTTGATTCACGTCAAAGTGATTTAGCATGCGATGTTCATTTAAATAAATAAATGGCAAACATCAAATAATAGAAAACTCGTAAATAAATTACAAATTACACGGGCGGAATACAACCCGGAATTCACAATACAACGAGCAATAAAATAGAATAATTGAATTATAAGCAGCAAATGTTAACTAGAAACGGACCCGTATATAATAAATATAAACTAGACCGTAAGTTGTGCAAATGGACGAACTTCGATTAATTACGCATTATATTGCGTATTAAGCGAAGGACGGAGATATGGAACCTAAGCGTGATGCTAGCCCGATCCCGAATCCCGATGCCTTGTCCCGACTTATCACATCGAGGAATAGAGTCTAAATTAATTATGTGTCGGATACGACTAAAGAGTCGTCGACACAAGATTAATAGTGCAAGACCGTCGATCAAAGTCGTTTTAAGTTATATGATATGCATGAGTTTTGAAAAATAGGATCACGTGATTGACTTTACACGTGTCGACTAAAAGTCGTAAAAAAATGACGAGGCTCGAATGTTGCATTAAAGCTCTCGGATTACTGGGCTACAGGACCCACTCGATCGAGTCATGGCATGACTCGGTCGAGTGTGTCTTTAAAGTAGCTACTGTCCAGATTTTTGGGTGCTACTCGATCGAGTAGCCTACGTACTCGGTCGAGTAGCCCCTGTACGAGTGACAACTCGTGTTGCTTTTTTGGTTAAAATCGATAGTGGGCCAAATTAAATACAAATATTGTACGATTTGTACTTAACTCGGCTTTCGGTGCTATAATCGCATATGCAAGCGATTATAATACCGTCATCGGAATTTTATGAAAATGTTATCGTTTAGATTGAAATTTTGAATTAGTGACGGAATTGCATCCCTCTACGTCACGACATCGGAACTAATCTTTTCGGATTATGTGATGTCGGTTTTCGTGTCAACGGGTTCCGCGCTAATCTTGAAAATGGGATCAAATACGTTCAACTATGACCGATCACATCACGTCCTTGAGCACATTGGGGCGGCGCTCCTCGAAAGGGCGCCACCTCCGTCGTTACTCGTAAAGGAATTAGATGGACTTTAGGCGATCGTCATAGTTAAACGTATTCGAAACCGAGCTTTTAATACTAGTATGTATATATACACGGTGTAATAATGTTAGATGTTAGAATACGGAATTAAAGTGTTAGTATACAAAAATGAAAGTTAGTGTTAGAATACATAAATAAAATGTTAGTATGCACAAAATTAAAGGTTAGTGTAAGTGGTTAGTAATAATAATAATAATAATAATATATACGTAAAAAACAGTAAAAAAAGAAGGGAGAAAAAGAAACGGGGTTTGATGACACCCTCAACCTACATGCTTAAATGGCCTCGAAAACAAACTCGTAGTAGCGGCGTGTGCGCGGGAGTGTCGAGATATGCAGGGTGAGTTAGGGTGTGTTTGGTTAGGGAGAGGATGCTCTCGGGTCTTTGACGAGTTTTGATCTCGGGATTTTGAATGTGTATGTGTGTATAGAGAGGATGTGAGTGTATAGGTTGAATATAGTAGAAATGTAGGGTTGAATGTTGTGTAAGTGTGATGAAGAGATGGCTGAAATTATGATGTAAAAAGTTGAAGAAGAGTTGAAGAAGAGTTGTAAAAAAAGTTGTTTAATGTGATGGGTTGATGGGGTATTTATAGGAGAACCCCCGGTTTAGGGTCACTCGATCGAGTGCCCTAGTGCACTCGGTCAAGTGCCTTCAGAAATGAATCTGGTCCGTTTTTTGACGCTCCACTAAATCCACTCGATCGAGTGGATCAAGCAAATCGAGCTATCTTAGGAAGGAATTGATATTGTTGTTTGTTGTAATCTTTTTTGAATTTAATTTGGGCGCCAGCTTCTAGAAGGTGCACTTGGGCTGGTTTTTGTGACGGGTTCGTCTTTGACCGGGTTTTGACCCGGTCGCCAAAAGACGGGATTTATTTTTGGTGTCAATTTTGGCCCAAATTAGTCTCATTTTGCTCGGAACGACCCACTGGGCCTGGATTTGAGGTCTGTTTTGAGAGATTTGCACTCCGCTAAATGCCCACGTCGGATACTATTGATTCTGAGTCCGTATTCGAGCATATTAAGTCACGTTGACGTCCGATCATCATCGGGTGTTTTGTCGGGAACTGCTATAGACACTAGCAGGCAAAATGCGGGTGTCTACAGAGCCCCTACTCTGACTGAGGCTTGGACAAGGCGAAAGTCAGAGTAGCTACCAGGCCAATCGAGGATTACGACCTGGCAGCCTTCCGGTCGGGTCGTTTATAGTCCAGTAGACTTGCGTGAAGGGCTCGCCAGCCATAAGCAGAGGGTCATACCTGTCCTGATGATGATAGCTCCGCGGGGAGTCAGACTTGTTGCATAAGTCCTAGGCGTGCCTATATGTGGGCCCATCCCGTGCCATTTCGGGGAAAATGCCGCCTCGGGCGTTCCGCTGGGGAAATATGTGAGCTGTACGGGCTTGCTTTTGAAGCCCTGAGTCGTACCTGACCTGATGATGATGCTCCGTGGGGAGTAAAACTTGCCTTTCGGGGCGTAGGTGTACCCGTATGCCGACACATCACGTCTTGGATGTAGCATACCGGGGAAAAGTTGACTCCGTTGGGGAATTTCAATAGTTTCGCGGGGACTTGCTTCTGAAGTCTGGAGTGTACCTGTATGCTGACACATAACAACTTGTATGTAACATATAGGCAAAACACTGACTCGTGTTGGGGAGTAAAGTAGCTGCGCGGGGACTTGCTTCTGAAGTCTTGGGTGTACCCGTATGCTGACACATGACAACTTGCATGTAGCATTTCAGGAGAAACACCGCCTTTGATGTTCCGTTGGGAAGCACTAGCTGGCACCTGAAATGTTAGATACATAGGCAGAAATAGCAGGCATAGTATATAGCAAGATAGCACATAGGAAATGCAGTTAGCATCTATAGACTAGTTTGCGCTGGAGGAAATGATTTTTGCTTAGTTTTGAAATCGAAGTCCTGAAAGCAACTCACGTGCTAGGAGATAGGTTTTCAAAATTGAAAGGGGTAGAAAAGAAATATGCAGTTTAAATAGACCGAAATTTGACCTTGTCGAAAAGGATTTTATCAAATGGCTAAGTTTTGCAAATTTTTAAAATGAGAATTTGAAGGGAGAAACATATCGACAGACTCGACTCTGGACGTGACCGGACGAGTTGACAGACACGACTTGGCATCTCGAAGGGGTTGGACTGTGACTCGGTAGGGGGGTGGGCCACCTAAGATGACAAGACTCTTAAGCTGCGCTATTCCGTAGCCTAGGCGAGTGGCAACACAGTCGAACATCGAAATGAGAAGGATGTGCTATAGGGTGGCTGCAGTAGTCTGTAACGAGACTGTAACGACAGGACTTAGTAGTAGCAATGTTATAGTCTAGTGCTTTTTTGGATCTTTGGTTTTGGGGTATAGTCCCAAAATGGGTGTTGCTTCGAGTCCCTAACGGATTCTCGTCTTCGACGGAGCCGAGTACTAGAACACTCTATAGAAAGGAGGCTAGTTTTTGAAAATCATTTGGATTATGTGAGTGGACGGGAGTCTTCTGCCTAAGAGAAGCCCCCAGGACGACAAAGCTAGCTGTTGAGAACATGACAGTGTCGTGACCGAAATGATGGTGCTTTTTGAATTTGTTGTCAATGTGGGTGGTTGTGCCTTTGTTGAAAGGCTGCCTACGTATTCACGTGTAGTGAAATCAAACCAAGTCGTAGTTCAGTGGATTGGAAGATATATTATGGTGCCTAGTTTATTAGGGCTTTGTGTGTAACTAGCCATAGCGATGGTGTAGGCTAGGTGAATTCCCAATGATGTCCTGATCAAAGGGCTAGAACAGTTAGGATGTTGATCCCGTGACTGTGAGCGTTCTCCGGGGTAGCCCCCAGAGGTGGTGTGAACTATTTGGGCATGTTCTATGCCGACCGCGGGTTGAGTTCCCGTGTTTGGGATTGGTAACTGGTTTGGATGTTTTTGGAAATGTGGTGCCAGGTAGAAAGTGGCTTTGATGTTTTGAAATCTGGAGCTTGATTTTGTGGAGCTAAGGCTTCGAGGGTAAGGTATTGCAATGTGGTAGGAAATGGGAAGTCGAGTAAAAATGACTCGGACTTCGATTGGGCTAGGTTTGATAATGCGGGATCTGGTTTCCATGTCTGGCCCTAATGGTTAGGGTGTATCCTATGGAGCTTGAATCCTCAAAATTTTGGGCTGTCTCTTAGCCTAGGTCTCGGGAAGGTCTTGAAGGTTGTAATGTGGGAAGGCTAAATGTGGTGTTAGCTGACCAGCTTGATTGTCTCTCCCCTTTTTGATGGTATAGGTATCGATAATTTTTGAATTGACCGTACCCCGGTCAAGGAGCTTTCACTTGAGTTGACCGTTAAACATGGTCATGGGTTTTTGAATTCCTTTTTTCTTGGATTGACCTCTTAGCCCCGGTCGTGGGATTCTTCATTTGAGTTGACCGTGTCCCGGTCAATGGATTGACCGTATCTGGTCGGGGGATGTTGAGAGTTCTTTTTTGGTCATGGCCAGCTCTTTTGTTTCGGCCTTTTGCTTTTTTTTCTTTGGACTTTTTTTTTTCCAGCTATCCCTCCCTTTGATGTTGTGGGTGGATATGGGGGTGGGCCCATCGGTTGGATTAGGCTTGTGGAGCCAAACCTTTGTAAGGTGTAAGCCTAGTTGGTGAGTGCAACTCGCGGTGGAGTACTCTACGGTAAGCATGGTGATTTGGATCTCGGTATTGTCATCATAATTCCGAGCAGGCTTAATGGAAGCATCGTCCCGAGTTGGGTATTTTTGGCATCAAGCCTATAGAGTCACGATGCTTCTTTTTTCTTCTGGTCAGACTAACACCTAAGGTAGGGATTGGTTAGTCTTATTGGAGGGGTGTTTATTGTGGGAAATGGGCTTGCCTTTCGTCTTGAACCCAAACTAGGAGACTACCTAGATTTGTCATAGGATTCGATACTGCTCCTACTAGGGGTAGTTATGTGGCTGTCTATGCCGGACATGGAACAGGTAAGGGAAAACACGGGTCTCAGTTCCTGCAGTCATTATAGATGTGCCTATAATAGTCACGTGCATGTGATCACAGTGTATGATGGTGTTCATCATGTTCTCGGAAACACATAAGGAAGCATATATGAGAGATTGAAAAGTTGATTTTATTGAATTTTGAAAAGAGGACAGAATACAGTTGACTCTGACTCTGACATCGGAATTGAAAGAAATAGAACATCCTAGACTCGGACTCAGACTCGGACTTAAATCAAATCTGGACTCTGGGATGAGGTTGTCAGTAATCTTCGGCTTCTAAGGACTCAAATGGATGTCCAGTATAGCCTTCGGTAGAAGCTTTACCCAGATCTTCATCATGTCGAAGATCGTCTTCAATCCTAGTGCCCATTTCGGTAAGCACGACAAAGTTTGAAATGTCGGCATACCTAAGATGGACGCGGTAGGAGGGTAGAAGGTTGTTGATGAATGCCTCCACTAGTGTCTTCTCGCTGGGCTTGTCTACCAGCTTAACACTCTCAGCCCGCCAACGTTGAAGGTATTTGGTGAAACCTTCTGTTGGATCTTGGGCCATGACTTCTAAAGTCCGCATGGTAGTCTGAAGTTCAGTATTATCAGAATAGTTTTTAGCGAACTCGGTAGCCACATCTTCCCAAGTGGGGAATATTTTTGTATTAAGCCTATAGAACCAGGCTTTTGGATATTTCCCGAGGGACGTGCCGAACAGATTGATGAACATGTCGGCTTTGACCCCCTTGATCGCCATAAACGCCTTGAAAGCTCGGAGGTGTAGTAAAGGATCCTCCGTCCCTTCGAATATGGGTAACCCTTCTAGATTGAGATCTGTTGGTAGTTTCTCACTAATGGGTGTATAGTCTCGGGAGTTTTCAACTCGGATGTTGTTCTCTTGGGAGGCATGGAACTGTTGTTCGAGCTCACGCACCGTGCTGATCAGTTTGGCAAATGGCCCAGTATTTACCGACCCGTAATTGAAGTCTTGTTCTTCAATGACAGTTAGACGAGCATCCAAGGCCTCTTGGTCGGCTCTTATGAACCCTAGTTGGGTTTCAAACATGGCCTGCTTACTAGCCATGGTTTCTAGCAAAGCCTTCATTTCATTAATGGTGTTTTCCATCTCCCTATTCCCGGTTGTGGATGCCATCCTCTGCGAGAATACCCACGTAATCAGAAATGTTGCTTCGGAACTTGAATACACCAAGGCATAGGAAATAGCGCGGGAGGAGAGACAACTCTGGTTTGACTCGGGTTAGACTCTCCTAAGACAAATAAGTAGGGTACGATTCTCGGAGTGATTGTGATTAATCGCCCCGTCGGAGAATAGCCCCCAAGTGAGACCAAGGACTCTTGTAGGACTCAGATGGTGCGGCATCTAAGTGACTCAAAAGCGGGGTACGTGAGACAACACGTGTAAGACATGACCCTTAGAGCAACCGTGACTGATCGCTCTGCTGAAGGGTAGCCCCCGAGTGAGATTGAAGGTTTTGTTAATACTCGAGTGTCGGACGAGTGACCCTTAGACGTAAGGATCACGAACCTTTAGCTACAGGGCTATGCCTTGTAAAAGGTTGACTCAGCCTCGAGAAAAGGCAGACGGGGTAAGGGAAGAAACTCGCGATGTAAGACCGGCAGAGTTTCGACGCTAGAGACCCTTGACTTGACTTGAATAAGGATAGACCTTGCGATTAGGGTAGACCCTTAAGTTAAAGGACTTTTGAATTGGGATGACTCGACTAACGGATTGAAAGACGGGCAAAATTCCCCTAGGAAAGGTCGTGGGGACCGTCCTGTCGGAGGGAAAGATCGCGTGTGACTTTCTAGTTAGGACTCGAGTGTTCAGACGAACCTTCCATTTACGAGTGTATGACTCGTGTTGGTCGGTTATGCCTTTAGGAAAAGGCGGACTAGGATGGGGAAGAAACCTGTGATGTAGGATCGACGGAGTTTCGACGCTAAAGACCTTCGACGTATTACGAAAAGACCCGACACACGAATTACGGTAGGTCCTATAATAAGGAAGGTTTTTGAAAAATGATTGAATTTTGAAAATTGAGAGGACGGTCCTGAAATTGGCAGTGGGCCAATAGGATCGGGCATTTTGAAAGGTTAGAATGGTTGCGAGTAAATTCGCATTTTGAAAAAAATGGGAGACGGTCCCGTCTTTTGAAATTGGCAGCATGCCGACAGGGCCGAGTTTTTTTGAAAAGTTGAATATCGAAAATAAATTTCCAAAATTTTGAAAATCGAAAATAAGATCCTGAAGATTTGAAAATCGAAAACGGCATCTCGGAGATTTGAAAATTGAGAATGGAATCTCGAAGACTTGAAAATCGAGGTGGAATTTTGAAGATTTGAAAATTGAAGTTGAATTTTGAAAATTCGAAAGTCGAAAGAGAATCGAAAATTCAAAATTTGAAATGGGAAGCATGCCGGCTAAAAATAGGCAATTTTGAGTCAAATCGTAAGTCTAAATTTCGGCAGCATTCCGAGTTTTTTTGAAATTGGAAATTTTGAAAAGACGGGTCCTGAAACGAACAGTATTTCGGGTTTTTCAAATTTTGGTATTTTTGGGAAGATGCATTTTTTGAAATGACGGTTTTTGAAAAAAAATGACACGGAAACCAAGTAGCACGTAGTCAAGCAAGCATTACAACGACGCTTATGTATGCTTTACACTAAGTCTCGGTCGGTCAAAATAGGGTCTATACCAACAACGATAGCATTCTCGCGAAACGGGACGGACTCCCTAGCCGAATTGGACTTAGGACCTGCCGTAAAACCCCGGCGAGTTCCGCCATCGAAGTCTTTAGCGCACCCATGTAGGAATGCACCATGGTATAGTGGGACGTCGGTCACAAGTAACCGGCCCGGGCAAAATTTGGGTTATGCATGAATCATTAAACTAATGCGCGCACACTAATATACGAACGATTTCTCTTCGAGTCTCACCCTAGGAACCCCGATGACATGTGGTACATCAGGTATCCCCAGCGAAGTCGCCAAATTGTGGACATGACGTAGGTCCACCTCGACGCGGCCACGCGCGGGTTTGGGTAGGCGAATGAATCTCGTGGTGAGATTGTTCTCGGGTTCGAAATTTAAGTCAAAATGGAGTCGCCACCGAATTTTGTGGTTATTCGGAACCATACGAGCCCACTCTATGTCGTCATGGGCTGTACACAAAGTACGGCCCACTTCGATTTCAGAGCTTATGGGGCTCGTCCCTTTGCATTGCAATATCGATACCGTTTAAACCGGCTTTCGTATATAGAATGACTCTCGTGTGCCAATGGTTTCGGGCATCCGGAAACCAAGGTTCTGAGTAAGGGGTGAGGGTACGTGTTGGGAAGCCCACTAAGGACACCCAACCCCGCCCGCACATGGCGGCCTCTACTAAGACATCGTTCGTGTTCGTGTGCGCGCGCTAGTAAAACGATTAAATGATATGCAAACAACGTTTTCGGGCTAAGCATGCGAGTTGTTGATTAACTACGTCATTTAATGCATCTTGATTCACGTCAAAGTGATTTAGCATGCGATGTTCATTTAAATAAATAAATGGCAAACATCAAATAATAGAAAACTCGTAAATAAATTACAAATTACACGGGCGGAATACAACCCGGAATTCACAATACAACGAGCAATAAAATAGAATAATTGAATTATAAGCAGCAAATGTTAACTAGAAACGGACCCGTATATAATAAATATAAACTAGACCGTAAGTTGTGCAAATGGACGAACTTCGATTAATTACGCATTATATTGCGTATTAAGCGAAGGACGGAGATATGGAACCTAAGCGTGATGCTAGCCCGATCCCGAATCCCGATGCCTTGTCCCGACTTATCACATCGAGGAATAGAGTCTAAATTAATTATGTGTCGGATACGACTAAAGAGTCGTCGACACAAGATTAATAGTGCAAGACCGTCGATCAAAGTCGTTTTAAGTTATATGATATGCATGAGTTTTGAAAAATAGGATCACGTGATTGACTTTACACGTGTCGACTAAAAGTCGTAAAAAAATGACGAGGCTCGAATGTTGCATTAAAGCTCTCGGATTACTGGGCTACAGGACCCACTCGATCGAGTCATGGCATGACTCGGTCGAGTGTGTCTTTAAAGTAGCTACTGTCCAGATTTTTGGGTGCTACTCGATCGAGTAGCCTACGTACTCGGTCGAGTAGCCCCTGTACGAGTGACAACTCGTGTTGCTTTTTTGGTTAAAATCGATAGTGGGCCAAATTAAATACAAATATTGTACGATTTGTACTTAACTCGGCTTTCGGTGCTATAATCGCATATGCAAGCGATTATAATACCGTCATCGGAATTTTATGAAAATGTTATCGTTTAGATTGAAATTTTGAATTAGTGACGGAATTGCATCCCTCTACGTCACGACATCGGAACTAATCTTTTCGGATTATGTGATGTCGGTTTTCGTGTCAACGGGTTCCGCGCTAATCTTGAAAATAGGATCAAATACGTTCAACTATGACCGATCACATCACGTCCTTGAGCACATTGGGGCGGCGCTCCTCGAAAGGGCGCCACCTCCGTCGTTACTCGTAAAGGAATTAGATGGACTTTAGGCGATCGTCATAGTTAAACGTATTCGAAACCGAGATTTTAATACTAGTATGTATATATACACGGTGTAATAATGTTAGATGTTAGAATACAGAATTAAAGTGTTAGTATACAAAAATGAAAGTTAGTGTTAGAATACATAAATAAAATGTTAGTATGCACAAAATTAAAGGTTAGTGTTAGTGGTTAGTAATAATAATAATAATAATAATATATACGTAAAAAACAGTAAAAAAAGAAGGGAGAAAAAGAAACGGGGTTTGATGACACCCTCAACCTACATGATTAAATGGCCTCGGAAACGAACTCGTAGTAGCGGCGTGTGCGCGGGAGTGTCGAGATATGCAGGGTGAGTTAGGGTGTGTTTGGTTAGGGAGAGGATGCTCTCGGGTCTTTGACGAGTTTTGATCTCGGGATTTTGAATGTGTATGTGTGTATAGAGAGGATGTGAGTGTATAGGTTGAATATAGTAGAAATGTAGGGTTGAATGTTGTGTAAGTGTGATGAAGAGATGGCTGAAATTATGATGTAAAAAGTTGAAGAAGAGTTGAAGAAGAGTTATAAAAAAAGTTGTTTAATGTGATGGGTTAATGGGGTATTTATAGGAGAACCCCCGGTTTAGGGTCACTCGATCGAGTGCCCTAGTGCACTCGGTCGAGTGCCTTCAGAAATGAATCTGGTCCGTTTTTTGACGCTCCACTCGACCGAGTGGGTCAATCCACTCGATCGAGTGGATCAAGCAAATCGAGCTATCTTAGGAAGGAATTGATATTGTTGTTTGTTGTAATCTTTTTTGAATTTAATTTGGGCGCCAGCTTCTAGAAGGTGCACTTGGGCTGGTTTTTGTGACGGGTTCGTCTTTGACCGAGTTTTGACCCGGTCGCCAAAAGACGGGATTTATTTTTGGTGTCAGTTTTGGCCCAAATTAGTCTCATTTTGCTCGGAACGACCCACTGGGCCTGGATTTGAGGTCTGTTTTGAGAGATTTGCACTCCGCTAAATGCCCACGTCGGATACTATTGATTCCGAGTCCGTATTCGAGCATATTAAGTCACGTTGACGTCCGATCATCATCGGGTGTTTTGTCGGGAACTGCTATAGACACTAGCAGGCAAAATGCGGGTGTCTACATAAGAGAAGATACAACATTATATTAGGAAAATAAATAACATTATAGTAAGCGTATACATAAAACCGTAAAATATAAAATAAACGTATAGTTTTATTGTATACTAAATACGAAATACTAAATATAAAATACTAAATACTAAATACGTAATATATATATTAAATATACTAAATACGAAATAGTAAGAATATAAAACAAACGTATAGTGGGCGTATATATATACTAAATCCGAAAAATATACGGGTATATATACATGAAGGGAATGACGTTCTTGCCCTAAAATAAAGAAGAGATGGAGAATGGTTTAAGTGATAGGACGATTTTGTCCAATTAACGTGAGAGCTCAGAGCGAGGTTTTGTGCTATCTTGAGTGTGCCATGTCAGTTAGGTGGTGCTTTCTTTAAGCTAATTATTAAGATTAAGATAAGATTAAGATGACTCAAAGCAAAAGGTGCATTTAGCCCTGACTCCCGAGTCCTGACTCCTGAGCCAACTTGTGTCCTTAGCTCAGTAAAACGAATATACGCTTGAAACAACTTGCCATGGGCACTCGACAGTCTACAAAACGTCAAAACCACAGCTTCCCTCGGCGAGGACTAGGAGACAGAAAAGTGAGGCAACAATGGCGGCAAGGAGAGTGACGGTTGCCGCTCTGCAATTCTCTTGCTCAGACGACGTCGTTCATAACGTTTCCACCGCTGAAAGGTTTCATTTTCTGTCTTCACTTTCCTCCCCATTTATTCTCTTTTATCTTTACTTTTGTAATCACAAGTTAAGGCAGTGGTGGAAACTGAAAGCTAACAGGCTGCTAACTTGTGAAGCTTTTGATTGCGTTTCAGTTCAAATTCTGGATTCTTCCTTTTTTTTTAGTCTATCTTATTGCATTACTAGTGAGTTAGACTTTGATTTGAAATTGATTGAAATTAGGTTTTAGTATATTCAGCTGTCGCGCCTAATTATAATTACTGGTTCCGTCACTGTATTAAAGGTTATAGTTTCAATCGAAGTTGATCAAATGAATGAGATGGATGATGTATTTAGTAATTGAGCCTAGGCTTTTAGTTTATTCGTTTGATTGTCGTGCTTAATTTCGCGAGCTTCTGTTTATTGACGAGTGGCGACACCAAATCAAGATTAAGAGGACGTAAAAATATGCTCTACAGCAAATTAGTAGTTTGAATTATGTAAAATTTGACGAGGGTGTTGCAGAATAGTGACCCAGTGGTTACGATGGGAGATAATTTGATCATCACTTTATTAGGTTAAAGGCTTGAATCTTCCCTTTCGAGTTTCGATGGTATTGTACTGCCCTTGTGCGTAGCTGATAGAAGTATACAGTTGGGAAGATCGTACAAAATGCTATTGATGTACACAAATGGAGTATCATGGGCACATAACCAGCTATCCTAGAGGATCATTTAGATACATACTCTCATAATTGCTAGAATTATGGGTCTACAATATGCAAGTTATATTTATGCTAATTATAGAGGATATGGAGTATCATGGGTGATATGCTAGAGGAGTAGAGATATGCAGAGCGTTCCCAACAGTGGCGAGCTTGAACTGAACCTAGTTTCTTAGCACCCAGTGGATATTTTGTGATCGGGCGTTCCTTGTATTTGAACTAAAGGCATTAAAAGCAAATTGCGACAGGATGACAACTGAAATACACATACGGAATTAAGTTGACAGAAGATGTCTTGTCTATTAGAGATATGTGTTTTTTTATTCAGTGGTGGATTTAACGACAACTGCAAGCATTTTTTTTTATGTCTGCCTTCGTTTAAAATTACGCAGTTAGTCTGTTCTTGTCGACCTTTATTTGTTGATTAGATGCCTTGATATCCATTTTGCCAGGCTTGTTAGGGCTGCACATGTGAAGGGTGCAAATATCATCCTCATACAGGTGTGTGAGAGTTTGAACATGTTGTTCCATTTGGTCCAACTTCATGATTTTCTTATGTTGTTTTAAGTGAAATATCTGAATATCTGATGTGTGTACTGAGTATGCTATAAGTCGTGCCTTTTGTATTCCAGGAGCTTTTTGAAGGGTATTACTTTTGTCAAGCCCAGAGAGAGGATTTCTTCCACCGAGCCAAACCGTACAAGGGCCATCCAACAATTGCAAGGTATAATCTTTTAATGTGCTAAAATGTGGCCCTACTTGTTTATGTGGAGGGTACACGATAGCGTACTAGTGAGTAGCTATGGCATTTGAGCTGCACTATTTGAGCTATCAAGTGAGATTTAACTGTACAACCTATAAAGCGATGTACAGAACTTGTTTTCTACAACAAGAGGACTCCTCAATCACTGCTCCTGTATATCCTTATCTCAGAATCTTGTTGAAGTAGTATATAACTATATACTATATGCTCCGTATTGTATATGCATGTCATACAGTGTCTTGGATGCATCCTGTAACTTCAGTCTTCAGGTAGTCACTTAAGTTGTATAATGTGCATGCTTGTGGATTTTGACAGGATGCAGAACCTAGCTAAAGAACTGGGAGTAGTGATACCAGTTAGCTTCTTTGAAGAGGCCAATAATGCTCACTACAATTCAGTAGCGGTTATTGATGCCGACGGTACTGATCTTGGACTTTATCGCAAGTCTCATATACCGGATGGACCAGGTAATTAAAAATATGCAGATTCCTCTGTTCTCGTCTACCCTCTTTACATTTACTATTCAGTTCATTTAACATCTCTATGTCTTCAGGTTATGAGGAGAAGTTTTATTTCAGTCCAGGCGATACAGGCTTCAAGGTGATAACTCAGTCTTGCTGCTTTAGTTTCTAGGACATATGATATAGTTGAAGTGATTATACTGCTGCAATAATTTAAGTGTTTGTCCTGCTTCAATTACTCGAGTTGATTTTTGAGGTGAAAAGACGCGGGGCTGAACAGGGTCAATGTTTGCGAAAAACATAACTGTTTGATATTTGCATTGCAGGTGTTCCAGACCAAGTTCGCCAAGATTGGAGTTGGTAAGTTTTAAATTCATTGAACCCCATGTTTTATATATACTTATATACTACCTTCCTGTCTTTATATTGCGCAATTCTGATGCCCGTCTTTGAGTGTTAACCTGTAAAAAATACTCCCTGCATACCTTAATGTTCTTCCCCTTTCAATAAAATACTCTTCACATATATTAGAGAAAGAGGAAGAAGATAAAGATACGGAGGGAGTACATGTTATATGTACAATTCAATTTTGTCGCATTTAATTTTTCAAAGTTTCATGTTAACTTCTGAAATTGTTGAAACTATTGTATACTGTAAGAAAACAGAGTAAAAAGTGGCTACCGAAGTCAAAAGGGACAATATAAATATTAAATAGGATGAAGGGAGTTCATATTTGTTTTTTTGTGCATCTCGTGAGCTCGAGCTAAAATACTGGATTTTTTTGCACCAAGCCTTTTCAAAGCTCCTTCCAGATAATCAATTGCTTTAACTTCACCAGGAATCTGTTGGGATCAATGGTTTCCTGAAGCAGCTCGAGCGATGGTACTTCAAGGTGCTGAAATATTGTTCTATCCTACGGCAATTGGCTCAGAACCTCAAGATCAAGGGCTTGATTCTCGTGATCATTGGAAGCGAGTGATGCAGGGTCATGCGGGTGCTAATGTGGTATGTTGGCTGATGAACAATTGTCTTTTTATTACTCTACACTCATATAATGTCAGTTCATGGCATACACCAGTAAATTCAACAGTGCGATCCTTTTTTATAACAAACACATTTGCAATAAACTAATAGTCTCATTTGAATAACTTCACATTATTCTTAATTTTCTGTGAGAGTGCGGTCCTCCTCCTCCTGCTAGTTACCTTTCCAATTCCAAAATTATTTTTTATGGTTACAACTTACATATTGAATGACCTCAGGTACCATTAGTTGCATCTAATCGCATTGGAAAAGAAACAATCGAAACTGAACACGGGGCTAGCGAAATCACATTCTACGGGAATTCGTTCATAGCAGGTACTCAATGTTTTGCATAAGCTCCTGGTACTTCAACCTCTTTCATTATTTTTGAATATTAACTCAACTTTTGCATGCAAATTTGTTATATGTAGATCCCACTGGGGAGATTGTTGCTTGTGGTGATGATAAAGAGGAAGCGGTGCTCGTTGCTGAATTCGACTTGGATAAAATCAAGTACAAGAGATGCAGCTGGGGTGTGTTCCGCGACCGTCGTCCTGAGTTGTACAAGGTGCTCCTGACCCTGGATGGTGGCAATACTTAAATTTTCCGCCTTTCTTCTAAACATAAACATCTACATTAAGAATGTGCTATCATGTACTGTTATATGGATTAAAACAGTATAAGGGCTCCCTAAGCAGTAAACTTGTGATAGGTTGAGCAATTTTTTTACCCTTGTGCTGGGTCATTAAATATCTGTTTTTAGTGGCAAAAAAAAAACTTGCATCTGTTATTGACCATCTTTTATGTTATCCATTTTCTTCAAGTGTTCTAATCTTTGAACATGGCGCTTCATGCTTGCCCTGAGAAATGGTTGATGCCTCTTGTCCAATTGCTATACTAGAGTATGTTTTTTTATAATCACAGTTAGTTATCAAATGACATCTATTTGACTTGTTTTAGTGGTCAAATGAATATATCTCGTCTTTCAACAGGGATTCTTTGTATTTCACCCGTTCATGTTTGTAAATTAGCCACACAAGTATACAACCACAAATTATAAATGTGTGGTTCAATTGGGATACGTATTTTACTCGGTATGATTTGCTCCTTTTACCCGTGCATGTTTGTTTGTTTGAGGTCGACTTTTCTTTTCTTGTGTTAAGGGAGCAAGAAGGGAGTTTTTGATTCATAAGAGTCGGTGCGTTACCTCTTAATTCGCCTTGTGGAGTATGCTAGCTAACATTTCAGTGCCTTTGTCCTTTTCACGCCCTTGTGTTATAGTGTCCATGGTATCCCTGAACTATTTTCCGTTATGATGTCGTTAAAATTTAGCTTTAATTATTTAGTGATTAAATTATTTTGGAGAGAGAATAGAGAGTTAGTTAGAAGAATTAACGAAGGTCAAATTAAAATATTTGAAAATTGGTGATGTCCATATTATCCAGTATTTTCAATATTTTGTCCATGTATCCTTGGATGAATTGTACTCGTAACTATGATACTTTTAATTTTTAATCGGGCTTTACTAGCCGAGATCCTTTTTAATTACACAGTAAAAATATGAAATCATTGGCAAATCCGACGATGCGAAGTAAAAATGAAGAGAGGAATAGTAGAAATAGAAGTAGAAGTAAAAGTAGAAGTAAGCGCGGCGATAGGATAGTAGGGAGTTGGGCCGTGGTCGTTACTCCACTACGCGCATCAACAAAACCCGCAACTCTCACCAAACACAAACACAATCATCATCATCATTCCATTCCTATAGAGATACTCGTACTCCTCCTCATCCTCCAGAAAACAACAAAAAGTCATCGCCTAGAAACTTTCCCCCAATTCTGATCTCACTTCTTCATCCATGGCCACCGTTGCTCACAACAATCTCAATGCTAAACTCGTATGACCACTCTTCTTCTTCTTCTTCTTCTTCTCTCTCTTTATCCATCTTCGTCATCATCGTTTCAATCCGATTTGATCCTTTTCATCTTTTTCAGGTTCTTCTCGGAGATATGGGAGCTGGTAAATCCAGCTTAGTTCTCCGCTTCGTCAAAGGCCAATTCGTCGAATTCCAGGTCAATTCTAGGGTTTCTACTTTCTACGTCATCATTATCACACCCACTTTTTTGTTTTTGTTGACTGAATTTTGGTTGAGTGGTGCAGGAATCGACGATCGGAGCGGCGTTTTTCTCGCAGACGCTTGCGGTGAATGACGCCACTGTCAAGTTTGAGATTTGGGATACTGCTGGCCAAGAGCGCTACCATAGTCTCGCTCCTATGTATTATCGTGGTGCTGCCGCCGCCATCATTGTTTTTGATGTTACTAGTCTGGTATAATTTCACCCTCTTACTTACTTACTCCTCTTCACTCTGAGGCTTGAGGTTATGACTCTAGATTTTAGGGTAAATTGCATGTTGCATGTGGTGGATTTGACTGCGGTTGATTAGTCTTGCGTGAGATCGTTGTATGTATACCACTAAGTCACTAGTCCTATTATGAATTTTCTATATAACATGAGACGGGGCGGTGGATACTTCTTTTTATGGCTTTGGTAGCTTCAAATATTTCATGTAGTCATTGCTTACTGATTCTAAGATCATTTCGACATCCTCATTAGTCTGCAATTAGCCCGAGTCATTCGATGCTTTACTTTCAGTCCCGTCTCACTCTTACATCAGCATCTTCTATTCAGTCCGCTCTTCTCTATGTAGTGTTTGTTGTTAACATCAGTTTGTGTAATTGAACTCCCAAGTTAGTGAGAGGGGTTTCGGAACTGTATTGTACATTTGTACTGTATGTTACTATCTTTATTATGGTGATTTGATTACCTTCGATAATTCGATCTGACCTATGGGGGCAAAGGGAACTCGTATTTATTTGTTTATTTTGTAATTTGTATGCTGTATATTGTTTCTATCATTTATGAGTAGTTATTTAGAGATGACAGTCCTATTCTATGGGTGGTGTTATTTTAATGGTCTCTAATCGTGAAAATTTTCAGGACTCATTTGCTCGTGCTAAAAAGTGGGTTCAAGAACTTCAGAAGCAAGGTATGTGGGCAGTGGATGCTTTGCACTCTTGGTTTCGTTATTTTATCTTTGTTTCGGTGATGTACTGATGTGATGCATTATTGTGCTATGAAATCTCAAGTTGGTGTTGACATACTAATTTTGAGTTTCTATGGCTTAATTTACATTGTACAATGGCAGGAAATCCAAACATGGTGATGGCACTCGCAGGGAATAAATCTGATCTGGAAGAAAGGAGAGCTGTATCTGCTGAGGTAAATACTGCACTTTTCTCGAAAGTTTGAACCTGTGGGTTTTTTCAAGGCAAAGGTTGAGATTTTACCGGTAGTATAAGGGTCCAAGAGGGGGTTTTTCACTGGCCTAAGTTTTCGACTATCGTGAGAAATAGCTATATGTACAGTTTTTAGGCTTAGTCTTCTATGTCAGATCATATCGAATGACTTACCTGTAGAATCTTGGGAGATTGTTGAGGTATAAGCCAAAAACAAACTTAGAGGAACAAAGTCCATTTTAATGTAAGTTTCCAATTTACCTTTTAATATATGGGTAACTAAACAAGCAACTCGGTGGGATGCGAAGCACACCTTACTTCAATAGGTAAAAGAGATATCTCCCATGAAATTGAAGATTAAACTTTTCAAAAGCTAAAAACTATTTAATCCCAACTTGCCATCTTCCCTTTATTATCCAAACTTAATATCCTATATTCTAGTTTTGCACCTTATTCACCATTGGAAGTATGAAAATGCTTGTCGATTTAACAGAAAATAGAGCAAATAATCCTAGAACTTATGCAAAATCTAATTGATGAAATAGAAGACAGTGATAACAAAACATATGAGGTGATTTAGGTGACAACGAGAATGTGGAGCGAAGTTAGAATAAATGGTGTATTGGGATTAATACGGGAATATAACAAGTTGGGATTAAAAATAGAAGATGCCCTAGAGTTGGGAAATTGGGATTATTGAGGGCGATATTTCCAAAAACTAACTAGCAAACCTTTTGATCTACGGAGTCTTTGTTTTTCCATACCCTTTTGCTCAAGTAGTCTTTATGTGATCTTTGATCGGAACATCTCTCAAAAAACTATTCTATGATATCTTTCCCTATATTTGCAAATAATTGTTTGGTAGTATACGTGTTGTCTCTTGCATATATGTATGCAGTAAAATTTTCTCTTGCATCCAGACTTTTTATTTTTATCTTGTTAAAGAAAACAACTTTCTGCTTGTGATGGAGTCATTGGAGTGTATCTTTCTATGGTATGGTATTGTTTTTGGTCATCTAGTAGTAATTACTTTGTTTATCCCATCACATATGTATGGGTACCTGTTAATGATTTTCTAGCTTCTCTGCACACGGACGCTGCTTTTTCATGTGGAGAGATATAACTCAAATTTCTTGCTTATAGCTTAGAAATATACTCCCTCCTAGTTTCCATGATCTTCCCTCTTTTTTGGCACAAAAATTAAGAAGAGAATAAAGAATTGATTAAAGTAAGAAAATGTGGGGTATAAAGTAGAAATATGGTGGGGTTTGTGAGTAAAGGAAAGAATAAAGAATTGAAGGAAGTATAAAGAAATGGTTAAATTACAACCAAAAATGGAAAGAGGGAAGATGAGTGAACTGGCAATAAGGAAATAGGGAAGATCATGGACACTAGGAGGGAGTATATATTTGTGAAACATGCTAAAATGGGTTTAAGCTTGTGATTTTGGCTGGACTCTTGAGTAGTCTTACATGGTAGCATAGATAAGTTAGCTAACATTATTCATGGAGCACTAAAGAGTAAAGCCAAACTGTAACTTGAACTATTTTTCATAATAGTCGATAATATAGCCAATCCAATAAAACCCTTTTGTCCGCTAAGTAATTCACCTGAAAGAGAAACTACCTTTTATGGGTGTTGTAAATTTCTATAATTATAACTAATGTTCTTGTTTTTCAGAGTGTTATTAGTATCTACATTTAGCCACTTGGCTCCTTATACAGTAGATCTCTTTTGTATCTCAAACTGCAGGCCTGTTTTGCTTTGTCTTTGGTTAGAATATGCTGTTTTCATAGTTATCTCTTTTCACATTCATATCCTTTATTTATGTTGATATTTATGAAACTCCTTCAAACCTTCCTTTAACAAGCATGATCTAAACTTTATACATGTGATCTCTTCTTTGGATGTGGTTTTCTGATTTGTTGGCTTTTACCCTCACTGTTGGTTCAGAAGATGAGATAGTTTGGTCCTTTCTTATAGGATCAACTTACTTTATACTTTTATAGGACCAATCTAGTTTTTCTTCATCATCCAAATTTTTTCACGCTGTAATAAAATGAGCGATTTGGATGAGATACACCTTCACCTCTCCGCAGTTGGCACTTGTTGCTTTGGCTAGCCTCTCACCCCTTAAACGCCATTGGAAAACACGTGATGTAAAATTTCCTAGGCATCCTTGGAAGGGTGAGTCCTTGGCTGACAAGAAGTAATACGAGGAAGGGAAACTTCTTACATGGAGGAGGTTGTTTGCCTTATATAGGTTCTTAATCAGCTGCACATGTCGGCCACGAGAGGAACAACTGTTTTAAAGACTTCGGTTTTAGGCCTAGAATGAAGTTTTCGTGTTGGAATGAGTGTTGTTGGGATACATGACATTCAAACAAAATGAACTTTCAAACTTAACATGCTTACTACCACAGTACCGCACTGTGGTTTCAAATATATTTTGAAAAAGTCTTATGAATTGGATGTCCTATATTTCCTTATGATTGGAACTTCTTTTTTAACCACGCAAGGTCGCGAACTGTAAGAAATTTTCATGATTTGATTTGGTATCTAGTTATTATCCAATTTTCTAGTTCTACACAAAATTAGTGTCTTTGTCCTGGCATATCTTGCATTATCGCATGTAGCTGTGTTGTCAATGATCGTACTATACATGAAGCTGATCTTATTGTGGCTAACTGGCTACCGTAAACAATTGAGTTCTAAAAATCTTTATAATGTGATAGAAGTATCATTCAAATGTGAGTATTTTGTTCTTTTACAGGAGGCTCGTACATATGCTGAAGAAAATGGCCTTTTCTTCATGGAAACATCAGCAAAAACAGCTCAGAATGTTAATGAGATATTCCATGAAATAGGTGTGTGACTGATTTATTTATTGCTTCTGATGCTGATCTGATTGTTCTGCTTGATTGAGAAAATTAACCATTAAACTATTAAAGGTGATGGCATATTGTATACCAGTGGTTGGTAAAGCAAATCGATCTGTTGATTTTTTGCGGCTTGTCAGGTTTTCTATTAACCTTCGTGTAAAAGGTTGTTGGTTGGTGTGATAGTCTGATGAAAAATCACTCAGGCTGCGCGAGTTAGTGTATTTTGAAGGAAAATCTTCACTTTAGGTATCGTAACCAACACATTGTAGGAGCCTAGAAGGTGATATTTTATCCTTGCCTATATATTTCATTAAGCAGCTGAGCCACGGATACTTTCTCCAACCAGATACCTTGACTCTTGATTTTTGTTTTTTCATACAGCCTGCCAGTCTTCCACACTGATACTTTCTGTGATACTTTACCAGCTTGTCATTGTGTGTTTTTTGTTATAGTTTCTGGTCCATATTCCTGATGAATAGTTCAAAAGAGACTCACTAGACTCAAGGGCGTTTTGTACTCTTGAATTAGTAGAACAGGAATATTAATTCATTTTACAAACATGTTTTGCATTTTGAGTCTTCCTCACCTGAGAAATAACTCTGCATATTTATCGGATGGGTGATGGTTCATAACTTCATATGTCTTACCCCCCATGACCTTGCCACAGGTAGAAGCCACCTTGTATTTGAGTAATGTTGTTGTTGTATCTCTAACCCTGGTACATTTTACTGTGCTGCGCAGCTAAAAAATTACCAAGGGCCCAACCTCCACAAAATCCTGCTGGAATGGTTCTAGTTGACCGGCAGTCAGACGGAGCCAGAGCTTCATCATGCTGTTCCTAATTCCTATTTTCTCTACGCCCCACTCTTCATGTACGTTGTGAATATTATGAAACCCCTCGTTTTGAAGATTACGTTTGATTGAAGAACGATTTTTTGTCCTCACAGTATAATTTTTTTCTTGGGGAAATGCGTAGTTTTCATTTTTTTTTTGATTTATTTTGAATAAAAAAAACTCTTAGTTCTCGCCCTAAACTCCATTATTTATGGCATTTAACTATTGGTTAAATCTAATAAAAGAGGTCCAAATACCCTATTACGAAGTTTAGGTAGAAGGAATACATGCCCTTGTACGTAAAGACGTGGTGTCTCATTTGGGAAATCAAATTTATTGAACACCCGCTATAAGACAAGTAGTTTATTTTTTGTTTTGAAATCTTAAGACGAGTAGTTATAAACATGCAGATACCTTAGTAGTTCACTATTGATGGTAATGTTGAGTACTACGTACTATTAAGGAAGCTTGAGTTATTGTTGTTTTGTGCAGGAGCAGATGAGTTTCAGGAAAAAGAAGAATGCCTAGAACAGAACGTCTGGCGGTCGTCTATCTGATAAATGTGCGTAGTAGTCTTTGCATGTGGATCACGTAATATTGTAAATTGTGTAGCGATTGATTGCTGTTTATTTCTACACGAAGTTACTATTGCTGCTTTTCATGGGTGTATAAAGATGGTATCATGAATCCCTTTGGTTGCTGTAGAAAACTTATTAGCCTCTTTGGTTATTGGACAATAGAGTTACATGGATCATTTCATACTTGTATTTGGCTTGCATCACCTTTTTGTTCAAGTGGTTGGGTCGATATAAGTTCTACTCCGTAATTTGTATTTAGACTTTGTTTGGATCGTGTGATTTGGAGATTGGACAACTGGAGAAGAGAGTAAGGGAATTTTTAATCCCTCGTTTGGTTTGGGGAGAAATGCTCCCGTGTTTTTAATTTCCATCCTCCAAGTCAGATACTCTCACTGTATCTTAATGTTTTTTCCGTTGGTCTAATATGTGAGAAATATTTTATTGAAAGGGTAAGAACATTAAGATACAGGGGGAGTACAAACCTTAACCTTCTTTTTATCACAAATTCTTCTTTGTGACGGAGATATCCATCACAAACGTATGACGGGTCAAATAGGTGGGATGAGACAAAAGTGAGGTTAGTGGGATCTAGATAAATAATTGTCCTTTTCTCTTCAAGTGGTACTTACTTGACCCGTCTTAAGCTTGCGATGGATAAATCCGTCACAAGAGGGATCTAACTGTTTTTTTATAGGGAACAAACAAACGTCCACATCTCATTCTCCGTCTCCTGTCTTCCCTCCCTTTATAATTCTTTGTATGTTACGGACAGTATTTACCCAACATTAGAAAACACATTAATCAAATCAAACATTAAAACACCATTACAATTTGTTATCGTGAGACCGTTCGATAGAAGATTGGATGGAAAGCCAAAGAGTGAAGGGCGGAAGCATCACGATCACGCAAAAGTCCAGGCCCTGATGTGACGTGTATGTGTGTAACAAAGCCACAGGCCCAAAAATCACATGGAAGATTTTAAACAAACAGTGCACAGAAGTGAGACTGAGATGCACCAAAACCAGCAGGCATCATGTCGCCTAAGATTAGTGTCACTCACGACTCACGGATTAAAAGCTAAATTACTCGCTGTTGCATTGCATTCAGTTCCACACCAAAACCCACAAATTATTTGTCTGTGTTTTTGTAACCATTAGATAATAGGACGCACCTTAAGTGAATATGTCCATATATTGGTGTTAGCAATTTTTATTTTTATGAAAGTGTCCAATAAATGTAATTATTTATTTATTTATTTATTTTAAGTTAATATTATCAAATATTAGTTCAATTTAATTATTTATATGCCGAGTAAATAAAATATGGATCGATTCAGATTACAAAATGAATTAGTTATTGAGTTATTTAACGACAATAATATCAACTATAGGGCGTCTTCCAAAAATAATACCAATTTCAATAAATCCAAGAATAATACTCTACGTATTATTGGAGTAGTTAAACAAGAGTAGTATAAGTGATTTAATTGTGTTGTTACCTATATTTGGTGAGGTTGAAGGAAGAGGAAGACGGAAGACATTAATGACGTTTAATGACTCGTACACTGAGTAACTGAAAATGAGTGAACATGAAAAAAAATAAAGGCGAAAAAGCAAGGTGAACGAGTTCTTCCGCTAACTGGTCATCTATATTACTCTGGTTTAACTACTCCAAAAATACGTATTATTCTCAGATTTATTAAAGGGTTATTTAACAACAATAATACTAACTATAGAGCGTCTTCCCTAAATAATATCAATTTTAATAAATCTGAGAATAATACGTATTATTGGAGTAGTTAAACCAGAGTAGTATAAGTGACCAGTTACCTGTAGAACCCTTCCACATTCTTTTTTCACCTTTAATTTTAGTTAATGACAATAATACCAATTATAGATCATCTTTCGAAAATAATTTCAATTTTAATAAATCTGATAATAATACGTATTTTTGAAGTACTTAAACCAGAGTAATATAGATGATCAGTTACCGGTAGAACTCGTTCACCTTCCTTTTCGCCATTAATTTATTTCATATTACTTCACTCCTTTTCACTTACTTAGTGTACATGGCATTAAACGTCATTAATGTCTTCCATATTTCTGTTCCTTCAACCTCACCAAATGTAGCTAACAACATTATCCTACACCAAAATCAACACGTTAATCTAAACGAAACGTATAGAAAAAAAAACTTATGAAGGATGAAGGGTAATGGAGAGAGAGGATGAAGGAGAGAAGTAAAGAGGAGTAACCTGGCAAAACTGACCCGACACAAATAAGTCAAACCGAACCCGACCCGACACCCGAACTGAAGACATGATTTTCACCCATAATCTGAATTGACCCGACTATTATTATTGAAAACGAGTGGATATCCCTAAAAAAAAGTTGAAAACAGCAAACCCGAGAATGACCCGAACCCGAAATTATCTGACCCGACCCGAAGTCAACCCGATTATTATAACCCGAAATTGGCCCGACCCGAAGCTAACCCAACACGGTTCACAACATTATCCAAGTCTAAGGAGGAGGATGGAGGATAACAGGTTAAATATTAATGAGGTGACCTGACGTAGCAGGTGATAAACTTACTTATACTACTCTTGTTTAATTACTCCGATAATACGTATTATTCTCAGATTTATTGAAATTAGTATTATTTTGAAAAGACGCCTTATAATTGGTATTATTGTCATTAAATAACCCTTTATTAAAATTGGAATTATTTTCGAAAGACGCTCTATAGTTGATATTATTACCGTTAAATAAAATTAAAGGCGAAAAAGAAAGGTGGAAGGGTTCTACAGGTAACCGGTCACCTATACTACTCTGGTTTAACTAGTTCAATAATACTCGTATGTATTATTCTCAGATTTATTAAAATTGAAATTATTTTGGGAAGACGCCTTATCGTTGGTATTATTGTTGTTAAATAACCCTTAGTTATTTGGATCTTAAACCCGAAAAAGAAAAAATTTGGGTCAAGTTCACTAATGGGACAAAGTCCATAGGGCTCACAAAGTTCTAGCTAAGAGCATCCATATCAATGACAATTTTTTTCTCCATCCGTTGGATCCATAGTCATCTAACTCATTTCCCCATCTTATGAATTTTTATGAAGTAGTGTATCACTCGTCATTTAATGTTTTTATATTTTAGAATTGAATTTAAAAAAATTGAGAATGTAAATAATTTCTTGTTGATATTCTCTATCTTTCTCATTTTCATAAAGCATTTAGATCAACTTAAAAAACTTAAATGATGAATAATACGGAGTACATAAAAAATTAGATTAACTTTAAAAAAAAAATATTACACACTTTCAGTACTAAATAAAAACTAAAAATTATTTTAAAAGTAGGTATAAATTAATATATCCGTTGAAAACAAATCAAGTGTATAATAGAAAGTTTGAGAAAATATCGCACTTGACAAGAAATTAAAGCAAAAAAGTTTGAGAAAATATTGAACTTGCATAAATCATATTTTTTTCTCCATTTTATTTTCCATGCCCACGAAGATTTTTCCAATTCTTCATTCCATGGAGATTTTCTGCACGGATAAAAGAGACATAATTATTACGGAATACTTTTTTCTCCATTCTTACCACGGAGAAAAAAGTGTCCATGGATAAAAAAAACTCATCCCCACTCCCGTAATGGCCGACAAAACACACATAGTAGGACATATGTGTCATAATATATCTCCAATTACGATAAGAATGTTACTCTTCTATGTTGTGTTATTCACTGTCTAGAAAGTATCATACTCGAGTCACTTAGATTAACATATTATTGGGGCCCTTCAATATTTCTCCCTAACACAGCCGAATGTTTTTTTGGTACGAGAAAACTCTCTCAATTTATGCATTCGCCTACTGCAATATATAGTTCAATTCATTAGGCCGCATTAAAATGGTTATATCTTGTTGGAACTCTTCATAGTACTATCAGTTAAGCATGCTTGACAGTGAATAGTCTAAGAATGCACGGAAAAGGACTGCATATATATTGAGGGACAAAAGTGATACCTCCGGTCCTTAAAGTGGTGGCTAAGGTTGTTACAATCTTGGACCATGTTGAGTCCTCCACAACGGGCTAATAGAATAAGTGTAAGAGACCGACCCACAAACAAGTGAGGTTCAATCATAAAATCAAATGGTGATAAGAGTAGTGCACTAGTTTATAAACTAGTCTCTCCACTCTAATTCTACAACGTGGGTAATTCTGATCACACACTTGGAAAAAGACCTCAACAGACTCAATCCTATCTTTTGATTGGAGCCCCAAGAAATAAACAAAGTACGGTGTCTCGGTCCTTCACAGTCAGTCGATTGCAAACACGGTCAAGTTGCCATCCTTTTTTACTATCTTTAATGACAATAATGTGGGTGCCGGCCGCCCAACTCAATGTTAATCTCATCTTATCTTTCACTCCAAAATGAAACATCTCGCTCTGAAAAAGTATTAAGCTAGTCGGTTCCTTACGTGTCATCACTGTTTGTCAATGATCATTTTGCTCAAGTCGACCAAACCGCTACTGCCCGCGAGCTCGCGTCGCCTTCAAATGTTGTTATCCAAGATCAAACTCTAATAGCTTGTTCGTCCTTCGTCTTGCAAAGACATGATGATGATGATGATATCACGTAGTGATCTCGTATTATCTATCTAGTGTTATGTATCACACAAGTTGTATGCATGGTTACCATATCATAACTTTTGTAATTGAGCCTCTATTGTTTTCTTTTTTGAAACCCCAACTTGGGACTAATTGACTCTATATTGTTGATCGTTTGATATACATTTTTTTTTTTCATTTTGTTTAAGTTAGAATATTTTTACTCTATTTCTTTATGTCTTTCTTATTTGATAACTGGGTTAACTCAAGACTCAGCTATATACATATACGGTTTGATGAATAATACTACGCTTAATAAGCTTTCATTTTGACAACTCTTTCACATATATATATCTACTCAAAATTATTACTCCATACTTTTATTTGTGACTTGCAAAATATACATACATATACTATGTGTAACATAGTTACGAGGAAGCAGCTTAATTGGATTACAATTTTACAAACGTGACATGGGAATTCTTTGATTTTGATCTTTTGAATTCTTTACCCCAAACTTGTTTGCAATTTCTCTCAAAATCTGCTTTTGAACTTTACCTGTAGACGTCTTTGGTAGCTCCTTTACGAACACTACTTTCTTAGGTACCATGTAATTTGTAAGGTTGCACCTACAATGTGCTACTATCTCTTGCTCCCTCACATTTTTATTATTGTCCGACTTTCTCACCACAAAAGCACAAGGACTTTCCCCCCACCGCGGGTGGGGCATCGCCACCACCGCCACCTCCGCCACTTCTGGATGTCCAAATATCACTCCTTCCACCTCCACGCTACTAATATTCTCCCCACCCGATATAATCACGTCCTTTAACCTGTCCTTAATCTCCACGTAACCATCGGGGTGGATAACGCCCACGTCCCCCGTGTGAAACCACCCGTCCTCAAACGCCTTCGACGTTGCGCTCTCGTCTTTGAAGTACCCTTTCATTATCCCACTACCGCGAATCACTATCTCCCCCCTCGTCTGACCGTCACGAACGACACTTTCCTTTGTTTTTACGTCCTTAACGTCCACATCCTCCACGGTCAGCACACTAACCCCCTGCCTAGCCTTCAACCGCGACTTCTCCTGTCGCGGCAGACTATCCCACTGGGCCTGCCACTCGCACACCAGCGCAGGCCCAGTGGCCTCAGTGAGCCCATATGCATGGACCACGTCGAACCCAAGCCCCTCCATCTCCTCCAAAAGGGTAGCCGGTGGAGGGGCCCCGCCCGTCAGGACTTGAACCCTCGACCCCATCTTAACCTGACCCGCCTCACGGATCATGTTGAAGACGACGGGAGCGCAGCACATGTGCGTCACACCGTGTAACGCGATGGAATCATAAATTTGAGAGCCAGTCGTCTTACGGATGCAGACGTTGGTCCCGCCTCGGGCGGCAATGCCCCAGGTGAAAGTCCACCCGTTGCAGTGGAACATAGGCAGGGACCACAGGTAGACAGGCTCGGTCCCCATCTCCCAAGCCAGAACCATGCTTAAAGTGCTTAGGTACGCGCCACGGTGGCTGTACACCACTCCTTTGGGTGCAGACGTTGTACCGGACGTGTAATTCAGCGTGATCGGGTCCCACTCGTCGACAATCCTTGGTTCGACAAAATCCGGGTTTCCTAAGAGAATAAGTTGTTCATAGTCCAGATTGTGACTGTTGTTAAGGTTTTTGGGGTGGTAGTCGATGTTGGAGAGAGGGAGGGAGGATTGGTTAACAAAATCACGTACACCCGAACCAAGCTCGTCGTTGTAGGGAGGGTAACCGATTTCATTGATAATAATAACGGAGGGTGGTTTGGAGGCCGTGAAGTTAGGATCGTTTTTGAGAAGGGTGAGGGCGTGACGAGCCTTGGAGACGTACTCATGATCGACAAAGAGTATCTTAGCCTGGGAATGGAGGAGGATGGTTTTGATGGAGTTGGCGTCCAGCATTGAGTTGATGGTGTTGAGGATGGCTCCCGCCATGGGCACCGCGAAATGCATCTCGTACGTTGCTGGTATGTTTGGTGCTAACACTGATACCTGAATTATTTCAAACAACAACCCACCAAACGTATTAGCCTTATTGTCTTATTGAGCATACATACAACTCTATATGGCAGTTTTTTTTCTACAACAACAGAATGCAACTGCATGCATGCAGAAGTGTCTATTTTCACAAAAAAAAGCGAGACTAATTCAAGAAAATGGAGGGAGTACATCTTTTGGGACTGTCAAGATTGGAGCACGTGACCAACATACGTAATAGTTTGCAAACTAAGTATAAGAGCCTAGACTCGAAACAAATAAAAGATGATATATATAATTGAAAATGGAACTGACCACATCATTTTTGGTGATGCCAAGGGAGACAAGGGAGGAAGCGAGGCGGCGACAGCGGGAGTAGGTCTGGCGCCAAGTGAAGGTAGCATTGCCGTAGATGATTGAAGTACGATCAGCATAAAACATAGAAGCTCTCTTAAGGAAAGTGAGTGGAGTGAGAGGGGTGTAGTTTGCGTCGCACTTGTATAACTTCTCCATTTGAGATGATGATGATGATTGATGATGATGAAATATATATAGAGATACTTGTACTTGGTAGAAGTAATTAGTTATTAGTTGAGTTGTGGTAGCTAGATGGAGTAGTAAAGGCAAGTTATATATAGGCCTAAAAGAAATGGACCACGGTGGGTCATGTACATGATATGAGTAGTTAGTTATAAGTCAAGTCTATATTCAACTAATAAGCTCAAGTGTTTGTAATAGTCTTATAAAGGGATTTGGTAAATTACATGGACAAACACAACGAAACTACTAATCACATTTTCCTTAATTACATAGGACTACCACTTTTTAAATATCTCTTTCACCCTAATCAACACTATTGTTTGTCTTCATATCTCCAAGATACCACTATCATATTATTTCTCGACCAAATGTAACATTTGACTTTTCACGATTTATAACACACCAATATGAACTTGTTTTTATTAGAATTATTAGTTTTTGAAGCTGTTTTTCATGATATTTAGATTTCTATCAATTTAATTAAAGTTGTAAAATTATAATCGATGTCAAAATTTTAATCAGTTTAACTTCGAATAATAAATGTTACTCTTACGGTCTTTATCTTTATTCTGGATGGAAGGAATTATATTTTGGGTCACATCTTCCTTACTTTAGTGTTTTAATTTTCTTGTTATAAATAATTAATTCGTTTGAAAATGGAAAATTGGAAAGGACTTTGAACTTTGAAGTAACGAGGAAGCTAGGTAGATAGGTTTGAAGTCAAAGATTATGTAGAACAATTTACACATTGGGTTTCATTTTTCGCTAGTGTGGACTCTACAGTATACTCCTATAATAAATGCTTCAACATTTGACGTTCATACTTTTAATAAGGAAAATATAATACTAAAATGTGAACCAAAAAATATTCAAAAAAACTAGGAAAATATAAATGAGGACTGAGACCGTTGTAAAGAGTAGTAGTAAACTTACTTACAATAATTCACTTACAAATAACCTTAAGAAGCCTTAAAACTTTGAAGTGTGAAACTTTAAATTCGAACATTAAATCGGAACACAAGAATGAATGTACTCCGTATTCAATATAGAGTAGATAAATGGTTGAGAAGATAATTAAACGGTCAAAATTATCAAATCTAGATATTAAGTTTAAGAAGCTAAAAAAATCTAGATATTAAGTTTAAGAAGCTAAAAAAATCTAGATATTAATTAAGTTTAAGAAGGTAAAGCTAGGTAATTAAGTTGTAGTGTTGGTTGTATGTATAAAATATCTTTGGATTGCATTTTTTTGTATGTTGTTGCGTTAATTAATTGTCATCACTTGATCGGTTTCACTACACTTAATTAAATTATTATGTGAATGTGACCCAAATTGGCAATGGTTTCACGGCTTAAGAGAAAGAGACATACAAATGTGCCTAATTTTGGCCTACTACATACGCCTTTCTCTCTATATGTTTAATACTAATGTAATGTAATTAACTAAATTATATTATTATGTATCATCCTAATCTGGTAAATTAGGCTTGCATTGGATTAGCGGCGTGGACGATTAGACTCTTTAGAACTCACTAATCACTCATCATTTACCAAAATCCTGTCTCCTACTTTTACCACTCCCCTTTACTTTTACCACATACTCCTATATACTGCACAACCCGTGTAATATCACGGTCCAGCCCCGTCGGCTCCCTAATAAACGTTATTTTTTTTTAATAATATATATTCCCTCCGGACACTATTTTTTGTCCAATTTCATTAAAATACTCCTCACAAATATTGAGTTAATGGGGCAAAAAATAGTGTTCGGAGGGAGTCATACTCTGTATGTTATATAGATTGGTCCAACCTAGAAAAAGCGGAGCCGGTTTGACTCATCCTCATGGTAGGGCTGGGTCGAGTCGGCCAGCCCCTAGCTCGACCCACTGGTTAGGTCTAGCTCTAACAGGAAAGAGTCCACATTGGAGAAATTAAAATATACGAGAGTGATGAAAGAATTAGTCCATGCATTGTCACTAAGTTTTAGAATGAAACCATGTTAACAATCTCTTCTCTTGGATGTATTTGGATGCCTACTCGTATGTACTGTAAATGGTTTAAGATGCTTGATTTGTCCTTACTCATTTCTCATGTCAACCATTCCATGCTTTGGTTGCATGTTGTTGATTACAAAATTAGGCACAGCTTCTGGTCTGCTGCTAATTTTGTGTATGTTGTAGTACTACTCGTATTAATTATGACGTCGCCCTCCTTTGGTAACTCATGTTGTGATGTGATGTGATGTGATGATCCAACCATGTATGAAGATACCACATGACGTTCAATTGGTGACGTGTGGTATGGAAGCTCATCTCAATGGGCATCATATCCCCTCCACCGTCATCTGCAGCTAATCTCGCTTGTGATGGAGCTATACCAACCATTTGTATAGAAAAGACAAAAACGTTGGTTTTCTAGTGTTTTACTATCTTTTTCTATGCAAATGAGTCGTACTTGACCCGTTATAACAGACAAAGAATTTGCGTATCATCTAGCCAAGACAAAGAAAACCATGAGGACAGAGATCTTCATCAGAAGACCAATGTAACACAACACTCGTGCTAACTTGCAATTTGCAACGTGCCTGACGCGTTGAAACACTAGAGTTCAGGAGACAAGTAGGAGCACAATTTAAATTAGCATAGCTTTATGTTAGAACAGAACAGAACAGGGAAAACATATTCGATGCTACAATACATACATTTATACAGCCTCTTGGTTAATCAAATGGCTTCGGGATACCAAGTGTTTTTTCTTCTTCTTCTTCTTTAGATGAAACGAGGGTAGAAAAGAAAAGAAATTCTATTTCAGGTGTCCTGCTGGACTTCTGTTCCATGAAAGGTAAGATGGATCTCCAGAGGTCCTGCATCGTAAGGAATCAGCAGACAGCAAACCTAGTTAGTTTACTTGCACATTTTACATCGCAAGTGATATGCGCACGTCACTAAATTATAATTCCAACATAACACAACATTAGACAATTCAGTTAGAGTCGAAGGTCCTCTGCACGTAACATGTCCGACACTTGCAGTTTGGTTTGATCAATATAAGCACAACAATCACTCAAGCACAGCTGTTACTATTGTCCTCTCCTTAGTTACACTTCTCAATTTCTCACACAAAGATTTGATCCCCTGTTTTCTGGAATACGACCTCTTCAGCGTCAAGGCGCTCATCTCAAGCTTTTAGAAGCACAGAAGTCGGTCTTGTATGGGTTTCAAGTTTTTTTTTTTTTTTTTTTTTTTGAATTGGAAAGATAAGAAATCTCAGGCTAGAGGAAATTATTGGACATTCCCATCAACTAAAAAATGTTGCATTCTAACCCTTTGTTTGGAGGGTAGGTAGAGGGTGCTATTCCTTAGACTGAATACACCTTTCAGTTACTGTGGAAAGAATCATAATATAAAATTTAAGGCTCATTTCATTCGACGCTAAGAACAGGAATATAGTGATTAGTGACGACTATGGCAAGAGGATATAACGTTCGAAAGAAAAACATCTCAATGATGAGCCAAATTAACAAATACGGAGTGTTTTGACATATTTCAGCTCATCACACATACTTCTCATATTTGTAGTATAAAACCGCACGATTTTTTTTTGTTGGAAAAAATAGACCTAGGTAATTCAAAATTAACAAAGATTAGGGCATCTAAGTCACTGACCTTGGCTTGAAAATGTAGACCAGTATGAATCCTAGTGCCAAGAGCAACGACAGCCCACCAACTGTGAGGTATCCAGCTCCAAGAAAAACGTTTTTTCCACCAATCCAACTTGTTGTAGAAAGGACTAGTGTCTTCTTACCCCCAAAACTGTAAGTGTTGTAATTATTCTGGACAATAACTGAGATAATCTGATTGGCATCGATATCCTCCTCTATCTTCCCATACAGCTTCCTAAAGGTTGGTAATGCAGCTGTTCGCATCCAAACTATGAGATCCTCTTGTTCGTTAAGCTGCAAGATTGTCCATGAAAGAAAGGTGAAAATTCGACACAAGCATAGGATCATAAGAAATGTGATACAAAAATAATCCCCTTTTGATACAAATTTCCTAGCTGCTGTTACATTAGTAATTCCTTTCATATAACGCTTCACAGAAAAGTGCCAATAATCTGGCGACATCAACCAATATTAAAGAATATCATCATTCCTTTAACGATTCCACTAGCTTATCTATAAAGTTATTTTTGTGGAAAACCTAAAAACCCAATGGTGCATCTATTTGTGGAGAAACAGTTTATAATAATAAAAAAAACGATACAAGCAGCAAAAATCAGCTCAAATTTTTGATCTTGAGAAAAATTGAACATGTAGATATCTTTGGAATCATGGACACATAGGTCGTGAGTCCCTGACGAGTTATATAATCCCGATGCCCATATTTTGGTGACCAATAAAAGTTGTGACTGATACTCCATTTATTACCATGATAACTGATTAAGTTTTAAGTTATATGCAAGGCTAGAGTGAGGATGCAAGGACAATACCGGAATGCTGGAATTGAGTTGGCCACCTCCAATCAGTCCCTGACTCTGGAAATTTTTTGGATACACATCGGATCCAAACTTATGTTTTCGATCACTCTCCCACGCTATACCCTTCTTGTTGACTCCAAGTGACTTTGAATCAGTGGAAAATTGATAGGTATCATTGAACAAACTCCATGCTATGAGACCACATGGGACTATAGGACCTTTGTCTGTGCCAGTCCCAGCAAATTGTTCTGGTTCACAGTTTGTAGTAGACTGCTCGTAGGCCTTGCTTCGCAACTGTTTGTCATTTCTGCTTTTCACATAACTGGGGAAAAAAATATGTATGAGTGTAAGATCAAATATGAGCTTCCATCTACCTACTAGTATAACAGTTGAGCAACTGACATCATCGAACTGAAACTTTTGAGTCTTTCTCCTTGAATAAAACTTCGCTCTGAGTCTTGTACCAATAGTTTAGATCTCTAATGAAATATGATTGACTTGCTTATACATTACAGACCATATTATCCAAGACAAAAAATTAGGAAACAAAAGATGGCTTAATTTTTTCCAAAGCTCAACACATGACACAGAAAGATGTATCTACATATATGGACTAGGACCCGTGTGTCTAACAAGTCATCTAACTCCACCGAAAAAGACGCAACACGACTTATCTAGAAAAGGACACACAGAATACATCACTGAGTAACTGCAATTAAGAGAACCGTAAGAAATACTCAAATACTTTTACTCCTTGAGACTCTTATAGCCCCTGATATTCTCAGCATAGATGCGTCAACAGTTTCCTTGGTCAAATATACATAGATTCCAACCAAACTATTCCAAAGCTATAATATATGTTCTATGATATGGCCTTCAAGTAGCCGTCTATGTTTCATGCTTAAAGAATTAGTTACAAATACCATAATTATTCAAAACTTTCGATCTTCCACGCAGCAATAGTACTCTGAAGTCGACGCAGGCACAGAAAATAATGTTTCTGCTCCTATAGAAAAGCACAATAAGTAATTAGATACTATCCTTTCTGCTTCTATTACTTACCGGCGATGATTTTGATAGAATTTATTAAGCTCGTAATAAACATAAACCGGGTGCTTCATTTGCTTTGGAACCTGAAAATACCCAGTTGAGGTAACTGATTATGAACCAACACTCTTAATTCTAGTTTATATCTATCAATAAGTTTCATTTGATTGGTAGGCTTGTTCATTATTGATAATTAGAATCGTATTTTGACAATAAAAAGCATTACATAAGTATTACCATGCGATTAATTTGATTTCATACTCAAAAATAATTTCAAAGACTTCTGATTTATGCTGCAGCAAGATTTGGGGAATGTTAATTTTTATTTTTATTTAGATTTATAAAACAGTGTACCAACAAAAAAAGTTTTTTTTTAAAGTCGACAAATTTTCAGAAAATTAATGCACACTTATATTGGACACTACAAAGGGTGAACACAGTGGAGTCAGTTAACTATACGAAATTTGAGTTGTTTGAATACCCTATTATTCTTGTGCTACAGAGTCCAAACCATAACCTTTAACACCATCGCTGTTGTATGTTACCAAGGCAAATGATAAGTAATAACTTCCAAGAACATAACATGGAACAAGAAATCTGAGTTAGGGAGGCCTGCCAGTAGGTACAATCATACTGACAAGAAATGAGACTTACAATCATACTTAATGAGCATGTTTTGTTAATGTCAACACTCTGGATATATCCAATCATATCGTTTCTATAAGAAGGTGGAATGCATTCTTCATGGTATTCCCGGACAACCTCGACAACCTATGCATAAGAAAAAAAATGTTTGTTATCATATTCTTTCATTAGTTTGAATACCCAAAACATAGTCTTAGAAGAATTTTAGTATTTTACGCCTGCTGATGCAGACAACGTAATCAGGCCAAGGGGAATGAAGAAGATTCCAACAGCAACAAACACTGTAATAACCTGCAAAAAATGGAAACAAATTAGGTTATTGTTTGATACTCCGTATAATGTATTTTATGAATCTGAGACATGTTGTCTGGCTGAAGGAACCATAAAATACAATAGAAATAATAAGCCGGATCAGTAACACTGTACCCATGCTGGTGTCAAAATTGGTTTGCATGCAGGAAGCTCTTGTTGGGTGAATCTAGAATCTACAGCAAAGAGATTGAAATCATCAGGCTCTATACTTCACCGTTCATAACATGACAAATATCCCTACTCAACCATATTTCAGAATAAGAAAAACATAATATTACAATAAAAAATATCCGAACAAGTAACAATGTTACAAAATAGGACTATAACCAACAAAAAAAAATTCAAAAGGCAATGATTCATATCTCTTCCATCTCATGGAAACATTTTTACTTAGGTTAGAATATGAGCACAAAGAATGTCCAGCATACCCCCATTCACAAAAACATGACATGAATAAAGCTTACGCAGAGAAGTACCCACCCCTGCGTTTGATTTCTAAATAATACTCCGTACAGTATAAGTTTTGGAACTAAGTTGCTATATGGTTTTTCTTCGGCATTGCAATAGAACTAGGTACAAAATTGATCAGGACACATGAGGTACGATGGAGTAAAACATCGCTAATGTGTTTGTGCTTATAATGTTGTGAAGTAAAATGTCTCTAGACAGAAGTGCATGTGGAAGTGGAAGCTACCTGCAAATCAGACAAATGTGTAAGTACGATGAACGGTGGCCTGAGTATAATGTTACAGAATTACTAATCATGGTATCAAATATAGGCCACTCCAACTTTTCCCACCCGAGTGATTTATCTTAAACCGAGATTTAAAGCGCCATTTCCCTCATCATCAGCATTCAAACAAACCTCTTGAGCTATGTCTGATACAAATAGAAGCAAACCACAGAATGTGATGGAATCCTATATGGTAGAGTAAAAGTGGGAAGATGAAGGAATCATAGCCTCATAGGCATTGTGTTGTATTTGATACATCACTAGATGCAAATAACTTTTTTACATCTTCAATCCTTGTAAACACTATCTCATGATATTGCATTACACTTCCCAGCCATATCAGACTTCTCTTATATCGTCATTTTCACCTCCCATCTCCTACATATGGGATCACATTGAACTGCATTTGTGAGGACGCCAACTCTGTAGAGCCTAGGGATATGACCATGTACAGTGGCGAGTACAGCACTCCCACGCACGACACCTAAATGGCAAAAAATATACAATGAAGCCATATACTTCCTCTGTTCCGTTCGATTGTATACCTTTTTCAACAAATGTGAGGGATTAAAAAAAAAGTACACAGTTATGGATTGAGAATTCTTTCGGGTTTTCTTCCGGTGCCACATGAAACTGATTCAGGATCCCTAAACCCTACCATCACTACTCAGTACTCACTAATATGGACAATATTACTATAATCTGCACGGAACAACGTATCGGTTAGCTTAAATGGTAAAGTTGCTCAGATTGCTATATGCTTGAACATCAAAAGGGCTCCCCACATTCCTATTTATAAAATCCAATCTTTCTCAAATCAAAGTAAAGTAAATTCCCAGTTCATATATTACTGAAAAAAGAACATTCAGTAACCATAAGGTTTCAAATTCAAATCTTTACAAGGCAATTGTATAGCAGCATAACCAGAAATCAACATGCAAGTTGTAAGAAATCGGAATAATTGAAAATGACATAACCCAGATCATAAAAACAGGCATTAATGTAATTAGAAAGAAACAATGAAGCATAGATAGGAGGAATGCAAGAAATATGGGCTTACATTTGGGCTTTTTGGAGGGTTTTTTGGATGAAGATCCCATTTCGGTTTGATCTCTCTCTCTCTCTGCAAATTTGGCGAGAGAAGAAAAACTGAAAAGGGAAAAAATATAGGAATGCAATTTGTGTAAAATGAATCAAATGTAACTAGTCTACGTACGTGTGAGAGAAAGATCCAAGGTCTAAAAATGGTGTGGTGGTGACTCACGGATTAAGGTTTTACGAAGGATGATGACTGTAATTCTCGACGCAATCAAATCAAACTTAGAAATGTAAAGAGAGATAGACTCTTTTATCAAATTTAGGGGTATATTCTATAATTTGAAAAGCATGAAAAATCCAATAGTTGAGACCCTTGAGAGATACTCGTATATCATAGAAAAATCGTTTTCAAAATTACTTTCTTTTGAAATTTTTGTTAAAAGAAATTTACAAAATATTTCAAAAGTTCAAAAATTGTTTCCAAATTTATTTTTAAGTCCAAAATGTCCTTTGGTTATAGGATGGTGTCAAGTAATCGCGAATAAAAAAGTTATGGTTATTTTCGTCCAAAAATTATATTTGAAGTAATTTTTCAAAATGGCGTAATTTTAAAGTGAGTATTTTAAAAGGGAATAATTTTTAATTTACTCTATTTAAAAAAATACAAGTAGGAAAAAACAAAAACCCAATCCTTTAAAAAAGAAACGGTCTTCTCTGGGATTTGCCTGTGAGAGTCGTCTAGGGTTTCCTTGATCGATCCACATTGTTACTATTATGGTTCATTCCTCTTCGTGTGAGAAGAGGCCAGAGACAAGCATACTAACATACAAACTATGACATTTGTACGCATTGAGCGTGACAAGGGAAAGGAGAAGTTGTGGGAGGATAGCAGTTATGTATGGACAGAAGATGATGGTGAGAGGGGGGCGAAGGAAGTCTTTGTTCTGTTGGGCAAACTGTGGTCGAATAAGGCAGTTAATGTGAGGGCTGCTATTGAAACAATGACGAAATTGTGGCATATGCCAATGTCCTTGATATCAAGGACCGTATCTTCATATTTCGCTTCGTATCGGAGGAGGACAGGGCAAAAGTCATCGAGGGCCAACCTTGGCACTTCGACAAATTCATTTGGTGTTTCAACGAACCTATTACGGAGGGCAAACTTACTGATATGCCTCTATACCATGTTCCTATGTGGGCTCGTGTGTATGATCTGCCTATCAAAGGCAGATCAAATCAAGACAACGTTCGAAATATATGTAGACAATTGGGAGAATATATTGGGATGGATGAAGCCACAAATACTCAGATTGACAGGGCGGTGCGAATACGTTTTCTTCATGATGTGAGAACTAAACTCACAAAGGATGTCGAAATTCGGATGCCGCGAGGTAACTTTATACGATTTCCCGTCAAGTATGAACGTTTACCCACTTTTTGTTATGGTTGTGGAATTCTTGGTCACGGGGAAAAAGATTGCGAAGAATGCCCGTTCGAAGTGGGTGAATTGATCTACGGAGATGAACTTCGTGCCTCGCCATGGAGGCCATCGAAACTAACGAGTGAGATGAAGGGTACGTCCGATAAAAGTTTGGATGTTGAGTTTAAAGTGGAACAAAAGGTACGTGAAGAGGAGGCTATTACTAAAATAATAGAAAAATTACAAGATATTGCCTTTAAGGACAGAGTTAAGAGAGGCAGGGGAAAAATAAGAAATGTTATGGACACCATGGTCCATCAACGGATGGAGGAGGGGGGACAGCAGGGGGTTGGGGATGCAAATTTGTTGGAGTTCCAGGAAGATGTTCATATTCAGGGTAAGGGGACTGAAGGGTTAAGTGATCTGAACATTATGGGTGGGTTGGCAGGGCGACCTACTTTGTTACCGATGTCCATTGATATGGGGGGAGGTGTTATGGAGGGAGGGATGAAGGAATTAGGGGATGGAGAATATGACGGGCTGACGGATTCAAGTGGCGAAATACTACATCAAGGCCACGGTGGAAAGTGGAAACGGCTTGCACGGAAGGGAAGTAATAACATGGAAGGCAATTTGAGTAATGTGGGGAAGAGGGAGAGGGAGGAGGACAATATTGATAACATGGGAGACGGGAAGAAGTTGAAATTTAACATGGGAGTCAGTTCACCTAAGGCGGAGGCTGAGGTCGCTCGGCCCCGCCGGGCCCAATGAGTCTTATTAGCCTAAAATGGGGCTGGGCAACCCCACTGCAGTAGGCGGTTTACGGAACCTTCTTAGTTCTTAGAAATGATGCCCCTGCTATTGCTTTTTTATGCGAGACGAAGCTTAGCAGTACGGAGTTTAGTGGCGTGAGGGCGCAATTCACTGACTATGAGAGTATGAAAGTGGATAGTATGGGAAGGTCGGGGGGTCTTGCATTTTTATGGAGGAAGGGAGTTCATTGCACCTTCAGGTCTTCTTCAGTTCATCATATGGACGTAAAAAGTTGGCGCAATTGGAAGGGGAAGAGCGAACTAGTAGGAATGTGGCTGAGCGAAAAAGAGTTGTGAGGGACCTAGCGGCACTTCGGAGGAGTGAAGAATTATTTTGGAAGCAACGAGCCCGGGCTAATTGGCTCCGAGAAGGTGACCGTAATACGAAATTCTTCCATAAAACGGCATCGATAAGGAGGCAGAACAATAAGATCATTATGTTACTGGATGATGAGGGCAACGAGTGTAGGGAGCAAACGCAAATCGAACAGGTGGCGAGGAGTTATTTCGGGCAGCTTTTCGAGTCTCAAAATTCGGAGATTTTCGATCCTATTCTAGCTGGTGTCGAGGGGCGGGTTACTAATGCTATGAATGCCGGTCTTTCGTGTGAGTATACTGAACAGGAGGTTTGGACAGCGCTCGATCAAATGCATCCTACAAAAGCACCGGGACCTGATGGTATGAATGCTTTGTTCTATCAAACTTATTGGCATGTTGTTGGGTCTTTTGTTACTAAGAAGATCCTAGGTGTGCTGCGGGGGGATCCCCTTTCCTGTGGGAGCAATAGAACTTTCATTGTACTTATTCCGAAGGTCAAAACTCTGAGTCGTATGGGGGAGTTTCGTCCTATTAGTCTGTGCAATGTCGTTTATAAGCTTGTCTCGAAAGTATTGGCTAATAGACTGAAAATGTTTTTGGGGGATGTTATTTCGGAAAACCAGAGTGCTTTCACTCCGGGTAGACAGATAACTGACAATGTTCTGATTGCCTTCGAGGCATTCCACCACATGAAAAATATGAGACTGGGAGATGGGTTTATGGCAGTTAAACTAGACATGGCTAAGGCTTATGATAGGGTGGAATGGGCTTTCCTTGAGAGGGTGTTGATGTTCATGGGGTTTGAGAAGAACTGGGTGAATAGGGTCATGCACTGTGTTACGACCGTTACTTTTCAGATACTAGTAAATGGTAGTCCGTCTTGTGAGTTTAGACCAAAGCAGGGGCTTCGTCAGGGTGACCCGTTATCTCCCTACTTGTTTATTCTGTGTGCCGAGGTTTTGTCGAGCCAAATTAGGAAAGCAATTGAAACGAGGGCCTTATTGGGTCTACGAATTGCGCGTGATGCACCTTCTGTCTCGCATTTGTTCTTCGCTGACGACAGTTTGGTGTTTTGTCGGGCAAATATTCGAGAGGCTCAGGTTTTGAAGGGAATTCTGAGGCAATATGAAGCAGCTTCGGGCCAGATGGTAAACTTTGATAAAACGACGGTGTCTTTCAGTCATTGTACAAGGCAACAACTGAGAGAGGAAGTGGCGGGAGAGATGGAGGTGCGTATGGTTACGTATCCTGGAAAGTACCTTGGATTACCAACTGTTGTGGGACACTCAAACCGGGAATTAACGAGATTGTTACGTGAAAAGTTAACTCGAAAACTTAAAGGATGGAAGGGAACGTTCTTGTCAAAGGTGGGTAGGGAAGTGATGATAAAGGTTGTGGCCCAATCGATTTCTACTTATGTCATGAGCGTTTTTAAACTTCCTTTGAGTTTCTGTGAGGAAATAAGATCTATTATCTCGAGTTTTTGGTGGGGTTCGGATAACGGAAAGAGAAAGATCTCATGGGTGGCATGGCGGAATCTTTGTAAGCCAAAGGAGATGGGCGGTTTGGGTTTTAGGGAGTTCCATAATTTTAATATGGCTTTACTTGGGAAAGTCGCTTGGAGGCTTACGACGGAGCCGGGGAATTTTCCAAGCCGACTTTACCAGGCTAAGTACTACAAAAATGGCTCGTTTTTGCAAGCTAGGTTGGGGCCGAATCCAAGTTACACATGGAAAGGTATTTGGGAGGCTAAGGATGCTTTGTGTAGGGGATTGAGACGGCGGATTGGCAATGGTCAAGGCACGACGGTATGGGGATCTCCCTGGATACAAAACAGCGGTTCGGGTTACGTTATCTCTCCACCACCTCAAAATGGGGACCAAATGATGGTGGCTGAGTTGCTTGGAAGGAACGGGAGGTGGGATTTGGCGAAGCTCCGCAGGTTGTTTCTTCCATTTGAGCAGGAGACTATTGGTAATATGAGAGTGAGTAATAGGCCTACTGAAGACGTGTGGTTCTGGGAAGCCGAAAAAGACGGGTTATATTCTGTTCGTTCCGCCTATCGATTGCTTACTGGCCATGGCGAAATAGATGTGGGACCGTCGGATTATTCGCAGGGAAAACGACTTTGGTCTCAAATATGGAAGGCCCAAACCTTACCTCGAGTTAAAGTCTTTTTTTTGGCAATTGTGTTCGGAGGCCCTTCCTACAAAATACAATATTGCCAGGAGAATCCCGAACTCGGATGATTCTTGTCCGATATGCTTCTCTGGGGTGGAGACTTGTCTCCACCTTATCGAGGGGTGTGGGGTATGGGACGGGTTGGGGGTGGAGACTAAAAAAGAAAACGGGCATGAGCGGGTGAGGGAGTGGGTGGAGGATGTGTGGAGGGAGATGAAGGAAGATGAGCGAAGGAAGGTAATGATGGGGTGTTGGGCTATATGGGAGGCAAGGAATAAATGGGTGTTTGAAGGAAAGAGGGTGAGTGTGGACAGAGTTATCTCCCGGGTGCACGAACTGGAAGAGGAAATCGATCAAGATGATGAGGAGGGGCGGACGAGGAGTGGTTATGTGCGCCAAATAAGTACTGAGGCAAGTTTGTACTGGCAAGCACCACCATTGAATGCTATTAAAATAAATTGTGATGCATGTGTTTATGGAGGAGGCAGGAGCATAGGGACGATTGCAAGGGCTGCTGATGGACGTATGTTATGGGTAATCAGCAGGAGAGACAGGGGATTGAGAGAGGCGTGGGAGATGGAAGCAGAAGCAATGCTCATAGGCTTGGAGGAGGCAAGACGAAGAGGTCATAGGCGGGTTATTATGGAGTCCGATTGTAAGACCGTGATCGATTATATTTGCCAGGCTAAGCAAGGAAGAAGTATATTGTTTCTCATTCTTGATGAGATTGCTGAACTTTGTAGTTTATTTGATTCTGTTGTTTGGTCTTATGTCCCCCGCAATTGTAATCGAGCTGCTCATGCGTTAGCGCATGTTCTTACAGACAGTTTCGAGACGCGGATATGGGAGGATAATGGGCCAGCCATTGTTAACTCGATTGTTCTCACAGAGCTTTATCAATTAATTTAGTCCCGTGTTTGGGATTCAAAAAAAAAAGTACAAGTAGGATGATTATATTATGTTCCCTCCGTGTCAGTCATTCAGATCATTTTAGAATTTGGGTTAACCTTATCGGCTCGGATCATTTAGGTCGGGTATTGTTGTCAGGTCTACACTCCTACCTACGGTACCACATCCTTTCAAATAACCCAAAGGCTCGGGTTATTTGGGTCAGTCAGTTTCGTCAAGTCTCTACACTCCTATCTACGGTACGTCGGTAACCCCGTCCGCTCAAATAAACCCGGAGACCAGATAACCCAAACTCGAAGAGCAGATCGATAGAAGGGAATCCGAGTCAGACCGAACAAGAATCCTTTAGGTTCAATTTTTTTGGGTTGGGAGGGGTCGGGGATCAAACAAGACCAGAAAATAGAGCTTACTCCTAGGCACTAGGCAGGATTACATTTTGTACCCATGCATGCGTGAAGATTCATCATCCACTTTTAAATTTTAAAACCTTGGACCATTAAGATAATAACATCCTATACTAACCGTCTTAACTCTTAATCCATATTGAAGAAGTTGGGGCCTATTTGGCATTTGCTGCCTGCCTTCTATGAGTTGCCGAGGCAAGGAATAAGCCCAAAAGCGCAAAAACACGTTTAAATGTTATACACTTAACTAATTACAGTACGTACTTTATCGAAGATGTTCTAACCTATTGGTTAAGATTAGGTACCCTCTGATGATAGGTCGCAGGTTTGAATTCCCTTTCTCCTATATTGTTATGCGACTAAGTGCGCGCTTTATTGAACCAAAAAATAAACTAATTGCGTAATCTAGAAACATATTTCTTCAAAATATAGTACTCGTAGTAGAGTATGTCCTTCCTCCGATATATTCCTTCCTGAATCCCACTATGAAGGTATATGCAAATACCCTTTGGCCTTAACGTATACCAAAGATCTTACAACTTACTTTCCAACCACTTTTTCTTGTTTTTTTGGGAACATCTTCAGTCCATATATATAGACCTGCGGCGAATGCATTGTCAAACACAAGTCTTCAATAGCATACAAGTACATTACTCCATATATATTTTAGGCATTTGATCAACATTATTAATATGTCTGCCTCACCGCGGTTGTTGAAATCCGACTCCATTGCTGATAACATGCCTGAGGCACTGAGAGAGAGACGCTACCTTATGAAGAAGTGCTTTGCTCGCTATTTACAGCAGGGAAAACGGTTGATGAAGCTTCATCATCTCATGGACGAGCTCGAGATATCCATTGATGACCAGGCTGAAAGATCTCAAGTCTTGGAAGGCACTCTTGGCTACATTCTGTGCTCTACTCAGGTTTTACTCCATCTTCTTCAAATGCTTGTCTTAGTTCCCCAATTCTCGTAGTAAGAGATACGTGAGCGCATGATAAATTGATAATAACATGAGACTGTGTTTCAAGGAACTCAATGTTAAGCCTAACAAATTGTACAGGAGGCAGCCGTGGTTCCACCCCATATGGCCTTTGCCGTCAGACCAAGCCCCGGATACTGGGAATATGTGAAAGTCAACGCAAATGACCTTACAGTTGAAGGCATTAATGCTACGGAGTACCTGAAACTTAAGGAGAGCATATACGATGAGAAATGGTAAATATCTTTTACTGCATCCTCACATTCTGCTTAAAACGGATATGTAAAGAACGCAAAATGCTTTTGAATATTCCAGGGCCAAGGATGACAATGCACTAGAAGTGGACTTTGGGGCACTCGAGTACTCTACTCCACGCCTTACACTCTCATCTTCCATAGGAAATGGGATGAGTTTTGTTTCAAAGTTTTTATGTTCAGAACTTTGGGCAGAAAAGCAGGCTGCAAAACCTCTAGTAGATCACCTATTATCATTGCAGCACCTTGACGATGTAAGTCAATATATTGTAAAAGCATATAGAGTAGCAGTTTTACCTCATTGCCCAAATACTGAGCTTGAAATTTGCAGAAACTTATGATCAACGAGACACTGAATACACCAGCAAAGCTTCAGGCCGCATTGGTGGTCGCTGATGTGTTTGTTTCGTCGCTTCCTCCAGAAACACCATTTCAGACCTTTGAGCTCAGGTATTTCAGTTTATGATCTGTCAGCAGGCCCTGAATATCTAAAAACTTTTCTCGTCGGGAGTAATGGACCTCTAAGATCATGGTGACTTAAAATATACAACTTCTAAAACCTCACCTTTTTGTAACAAAACCCCACGGTCTGGCTTTCGCATTATTATTTTTTTTGTTTATGAAGACACAAGGGCTATTTGGTGCGGAATAGTTTTGAATTCTGGTCACGAATATCACTTGTCATTGACTTCCCTAGCTATTTGAAGTGAGATCGGCCCATACATTATGTCTTTGAAAAAAGGAAGATGTTGTGATCCGTTTTTTTTCAGGTTTAAGGAGTGGGGTTTTGAGAAGGGGTGGGGAAACACCGCAGCAAGAGTCAAACAGACAATGAGGTCACTCTCCGAGGTTCTCCAAGCACCCGATCCCATGAATGTAGAGACGTTCTTCGGCAGGCTCCCAACAATTTTCAACATTGTAATATTTTCGGTTCATGGTTACTTCGGCCAAGCAAATGTCCTCGGCTTACCAGACACAGGAGGCCAGGTATGTTTCCTGTCGCAATAGAAGCCTGCAAAACAACCTTGGAATATACAAGTAAATACGTTTTATATGCTACCCACAGGTGGTTTACATCCTGGATCAAGTCAGAGCAATGGAGGAGGAACTGCTTATCAGAATAAGGAACCAAGGGCTCAACGTAAAGCCCCAGATTTTAGTGGTGAGAACTAAATATCACCGGCTAAGCATTAAGCAACATGGCATCGCCACAATATCATCTTTGTCGCAAAGGCACAGTACCATCATAAATTAAAGCTGATATGTTTCCTCAACATAGGTAACAAGATTAATACCAGATGCCCAAGGAACCAAGTGCGATCAGGAACTGGAAACAATTGAGGGCACAAAGCACTCTCACATTCTCCGTGTTCCTTTTAAGACGGAAAATGGGATTCTTCGCCAATGGGTCTCACGTTTTGACATATATCCATATCTAGAGAGGTTCACTCAGGCAAGTAGCAATAGCATATCATCTGATTTAGTAGATGTTTTGTATTATTCACCCCCAACATGGTAACTAATATTCTTTCATATGACATCAGGATGCCACAACAAAGATACTAGAACTTATGGAAGGAAAGCCTGATCTCATCATTGGAAATTACACAGATGGAAATCTGGTAGCATCGCTCATGGCAAAAAAACTAGGAGTAACTTTGGTATGTGTTGTTTAAAAACACAGTAAGATGAAACATATCCCAATTCGAAGTGCTAATCGATCTATATAAAAACAGGCCACCATAGCACATGCCTTAGAGAAGACCAAGTACGAAGATTCAGACGTCAGCTGGAGGGAAAAGGATCCCAAATATCATTTTTCATGTCAGTTCACAGCAGATATAATTGCAATGAACTCCGCAGATTTTGTCATTACAAGCACTTACCAAGAAATTGCAGGAAGGTTAGAAAAAACATATTGCACACTGGGTCCTTCTTGATACAGGTCGAAGTATGCGCCACATGAGAATGTCCAAGTCAAACTCTGTTATTTTACAAAAAAACAAATCATGCTTTGGTTTAAAAAATGACCACACGAAGTGTCAAAGTGGAATACTCATCTCGAAGTGTAGAGTGTCAAGCATGAGTATGCGGGGAAATATTAAGAGTCGGAGTAACAAAGGATACAAGATGCAACAATCACTTCAAAAAACATGGAAGGAAAACATTTTTAAACAATACTCCGCATGTTTTAGAATCATAGCCAAATCATACACAAGTTCATACGGAGTATTATTTTTCTAACCATTTTTTGGGCAAGTAAATGCGAACCACGAAAACTAACATGGGAGTTACCTGTTTGCAGCAAAGATAGACCTGGGCAATACGAAAGTCATGCAGCATACACTCTTCCAGGGCTATACAGGGTAGTTTCAGGCATCAATGTCTTTGATCCCAAATTCAACATAGCTCCGCCTGGTGCTGACCAATCTGTCTACTTCCCATTCACTGAAACCCAAAAAAGATTCACACAATTTCAGCCAACCATTCAAGAGTTGCTCTATAATGATTCTGATAACGCTGAACACATGTAAGTTATCACAACTTAAAACTTCCTAATATACATGCCACAAACACTACGTTCTCCAATATCAAATTATTAGAGACTAAGAGTGTTATCTTTGAACAGTGGATTTCTGCAAGACAAAAAGAAACCAATCATCTTCTCTATGGCAAGGCTGGATACTGTAAAAAACATTACAGGGCTAACAGAGTGGTATGGCAAGAACGAAAGATTGAGGAATCTTGTCAACCTTGTAATTGTGGCAGGCTTCTTTGATCCCTTAAAATCCAAAGATAGAGAAGAAATGGCTGAAATAAGAAAGATGCACACATTAATACAAAAGTACAATTTGAAGGGCCAGTTTAGATGGATAGCTGCACAGACAGACAAATATAGAAACGGGGAGTTATACCGTTACATAGCTGATACTCGAGGAGCATTTGTGCAGCCTGCTTTATATGAAGCATTTGGTCTTACAGTCATTGAAGCCATGAACTGTGGATTGCCCACTTTTGCTACAAACCAGGGAGGCCCAGCTGAGATTATTGTTGACGGTGTCTCTGGCTTTCATATTGACCCTCACAATGGAGATGAGTCGAGCAACAAAGTTGCTAATTTTTTCCAGAAGTGCAAGGATGAAGATGCATACTGGAATACGATCTCAGAAGCCAGTTTACAACGAATATATGAATGGTAATCGAGAAACCAAAAATTCTTTCTTAATATTACATGTACATAACAGTATCGTGATCCAAACAAAATGGGTCGTCAAATTAGCATTGTTCTATACACAACCGAGTTTGATTTGACAAAGCCATCTTGTTTCACTTTGCAGCTACACATGGAAGATCTATGCAAATAAAGTTTTGAATATGGGTTGCATGTATACTTTCTGGAAATTGTTGAACAAAGATCAGAAACAAGCAAAACAAAGATACGTCGACATGTTCTACAATCTTGAATATAGAAATTTGGTATGTGCCCCCTATATGTGATGAGTAAGTATTATCAAAACCATAAAGATGGAATTGTGCAAGATCACTAATACTTGTATGAAACTGCTACAGGTAAAGACCGTGCCTATTCCCATCCCTGAAGTACCGAAGCCTGTGCCACAGATTACAGTAAGACCGCAGATTGTAAAAAGGCATGCTTTTATTCTCTTTATATACTCTTTTGTATGCAACAACATGAATACATCTGGTTCACAACTGCACAACATACAGAGAGAGTAGGCAGAGTTTTGGGTAAAATTCTCTTACCATAAGTTGACATGATGATTCAAAAGTTCAAGCTGAGCTTTTAAAATTTGAAGTTAAAAACTCCACCCACAACCTTACCAAAACTTGAGCTAGAGAGTCGTTACCTCAAGAAATTTTACTAGATTGAACACTTCTCTAGTCTTAACTTTTACTTAAAAGAATCTGTCCAAGCGAAGGGCATCACTTAACCGTCTAGTTTCTGATCTTCTGTTCATATAGTGTACACCATCCGATTTTTCTTGTATAACTTGAAAATGACTAATTTCAACTTATTATTTCTACTACAGACGTCAACCAACAAGGATAAAGAGGTAAATGAATGCACAATTACCTTGAATGCAATGGGCGCGTCAGTGTCCTTGAACTTGAGATTTTATTGATAAAATCCAATCTTACATGACATGTAGGTGGTTCGGAGCCTAAACTCACACACAACAAACTTTGACAAGATCTCCTCCCCAAAAAAGTTTGGACCAGTATATGTCGCTGTGAAACTACTCATTATCTTTCTCCTACTATTGCTGTTGAGTTGGACCCATTTCTCGATTTATCAAAAGGCAAATGGAATTGCTTCGTAAATACATTTATATACGTATCATTGTAATTGTTCATAAAAGTTATTAAGCATATACACTGTATAGACTGTAATTGTAAATGTTTCACAAGTTATAAATTAAATAATCGTTGAAGTTTCTTATGTAAAATCCTTCCATGAAGCCATTCATTCCTCATGGCATCTATATTTGTCAGAGCGAATGCTGAAAATCTAAATGTAAATGATGGCAAACGTATATAGAAAGCAACAATTTAAAATGCATATTGCAAAATGCACTAAACATGTGAAAGATTTCTAAATACCTACTGGAGATTTATATCACCTAGAGCTAATTGAAAGACAGTACAGTACACGAGGTTTTCATCATAAACAAGGCAGGACGAGCATCATGAAAATCTTTCCGATGAGAAAATATGCATGCCATTACACGACATCGCTTAACAGTGCTAGAAAAATGTGTTAGATTCTCACCTATAGTATTACCAAGTTTAATCCGCAGATCTCTCTAAAAGTGGAATGACCCAATCTCCATCTCTTCTACTTCCCACAGCCTTATCAGTCACTGCAACTGGTTTCTCTTCCTTAGCTTTGTGTTCCTTCAAGTCTTTCGTATTGCGACGATGAAGCAACATGAGGTCCAACATCTTCCTCCGAATGGTATAAAGTTCACTGGGTTCAGCCAAGCAGCCCTTGCTATATGCTTCTCTAAGAAAAACATTCTGAGTGTTTCCTTTTGTTGAGATGTAGAATACACCAGGGTGCTTTAACAAGAACTCGCGCATGTTCACTTCAATGCCCAAGTCCTTTCGGAAATGCACAAATCTTTCAACAGGCACCATTTTCTCAACTGTGAAGCTTAGGAGCTCATGTACAATCCCCAAAACCCTCTTCTCAAAACGCTCAATTCCTGCTTTAGTCCGACTTCTCGTGCCCTCTTTTTCATAAGGCTTTACATAGGACATTCTTTGCCAATTCGTCAATTTCTCTTTAAACCCTTTCTCAATCGTGAACCCTGTAGGGAAATTTATCGGAAATGCGTACTTGATCTCGAATTCACTCAACCATTTCTCCCTATACTCCTTTTCCCTCCACGCCTCTACTTTTTCTATCCCCAAACCCTCATCTCTCTGCACTAACGCCACTACCTCCATATCAACAAACTTAAAATCGTCCGAGTACTTCCTCAAGATGGATTCTCTCAAATCCAGGGGCAACCCCAAATCTCTTCTAACTAAGCCCAAAGCATGTAAATGAAGCATACCCTCTTTTGACATCATGAAAAGCTTCTTTAACATCCTAACATTATCCACCTCCCTTTCTCTCATGACCGCCTTCTCTTCCTCTATCAAATCAAGCATCTTACCCGTAATGGAGCAACACATATTCCTCCTCACCGGGTGCTTGAAAACCTCAAAAACATGTGGATATTCATTGATAAAATCACCCATACTGACATTAAGACCAACGACATGAGTCCAACGAGACATAATCTGTATTGAAACATAAGGGCGTCTTCTTTGGGACATTAAGTCGAACAGGTGGAGTGCAATGCTGAGCTTCCTGAGTTGGGAACTCAATAAGTCAAGTTTGAGGTCTCGGGTTCGATTCTCTAACCGGGTTTGGGCCGTATCAGCAGGTTTTTTCCACCGTCTCTGGGAGAATGAATTGAATGGACCGAATGAAATTGGTGAGTTGGGAGAAAATAGTTGGTTTGTTTGGGAAAACTTGAAGAACAGTGCTCTCATTTTTGAAGACCAAGTAACGGTCGATATAACAAACCGAGGTTCAAATGTTTCCCGCTTAAACACCTTCGCATTTCCAAACCATCTCCCGTTACTTTCATTCATACGGAGTACAGGAAGATTACAAAGAGTCAAAAACCAGTGCAATGCCCGTACATGATGAAATAGATATTTTTAATTAACGATTAATTAGCTATTTTTTTAGTGAAATCGATTATATTTGAAGTGAAATCAACGTTTTTTAGAATAAAATTGATAGTTTGTAATGATTATTTAGCTTAATTTTTTTAGCCAAATCGATTATAGTTCGAGTGAAATCAATGTGTTATTATATTTGAAGATGTAATTAGTTTTTAAAGATTAATTAACAATAAAAAAATTTCGATTTTGACTTGAGGAGGAAAATAAAATATAGGGACATTTCGGGTAGTTACAAAATCCCTGATGATGCGAAGTAAAAACCCCGACAATAAGAAGCGAAAGTGTCCTTATATATTGGGAGGGAGTGTTACGAATAAAATTGTAGGCTAATTAGGGAGGATATTTTTTGTACTACTTACGGAGTATAATTTAGCATTTGTGAAAGTCTAAGTTTAGGTAATTTCCTTGAAAAAGTTGATTTGTAAATATTAAACAAAAAAATAATATATAAGGAAGTGTTAAAACAAAAATAAAATAAAAGGTAGCCGTTTGCAAAATAGAATACAGTGCTCCCTCCATCCAAAATTAAATTTCATATTTGATAGGGTGCAAAATTAAGGAGAATGATACTCCCTCCATTCTCTTGAGTTAGCCTCATATTCTTTTTTAGATATTTTTTTGGGTTAACCCTATCTTCTTTTAAAGAAATATTTTTATCTATTTCGTGTCAAACTCCAATGGGGCTAACTCAAGAGGGTGTCTCTTACTTTTTCACTTTTTCTTAAGTTTCGTGTCAAACCCCAATGGAGCTAACTCAAGAGGATGGAGGGAGTAATATGCACTGAAAAATGAAAGTTGAGGAACGGTACGGGGTCAGAAAGTATAGTGACTACAAATATGAGACAAATGAGAAAGATTACATGTATGAAGTTTTAAAGGTACACAACTAAAAACGAAAGGGTTATTTAACAGGAATAATACCAACTTTGGGTGGTATTCCATCAATAAAACCAACTTCAATTAATACGGGAATAAAACCAAGTTTGAGTCATATTACACGAAAATAAAATGGGGTTACCTGCTACCGCTTTGACCTGTTTATTGTATCACTAACACAAATTTTCCCTCACTCCTAACTCATTAACTCACTTTAGCTAACTGCTTTCCCCATTAATAACCTGATCACTTTTACAGTTTTACCCCAAAAATTAACCCGATTAAACTTCCATCTTCATCAACTCAACCGTCTTCTCATCCATCATCCATCATTCATCACTTCATCCATCATTCATCACTTCGTCCGGTCCTCCGTCGAGGTAATTTTTACTGAACTTTTATTTTTTTTTCTTTCTCAAATTTTTTTCAAACTTTGTCGAAGGTATGTCATTAATTTTATCGAAAATCAATTTCAGGGGTATAGTGAAGTTCATTCCTCAATCTCGTGGTGCGAAAATGTCAACGGTTAGTGTTTTTTTCATTTACCCTAAATCGATTTTTCTGGGTTGAAATTAGGGTTTTCGATTTTTCTGGGTTTCAGTTTAGGTTTTCGATTTTTCTGGGGTATTTAGGGTTTTAAGTATTCTTTTATAATTAGTGTAATTGAAAACGTAGGTTGATCCATGGAGTACGGTGACCTTGAAGTTTTGTTATGGGGGTTCGTTTATCAAGTATGAGGTGGGTTTAGTTTACACTGGAAAGTTTAGTAGAACAGTTCCGGTGGAGGTAGATGAGTTTTGTTGGTTTACACTTGTTGAGGAAGCAAATAAGTGTGGTACTTTTAGCAGTAAGAAAGATGCGATCTTCTACAAAGACCCAGAAAACTTTAGACTAAAGAGAGCTTTGGATGACAAGGATGCATATACAATGTTAGGTGTTGCAGTAGAGAGGAGAATGGTGGAGTGTTACTTAATTCTTGAGAAGGATGTGGCTCAACTATTGAACTTAATTAAGTTAAGTAAGGAAGTTACCACTACCACCCTAGAATCTCTTGTCAAAAGAGTGCAAAAGGAACCCTTTAAGGAACCAAATGTAGAACCCACTCTCCAAAAGCTTACCCCTAGGAGAAGAAAAGAACCAGAACAGCCATTAACTTCCAAGACAAACAGGGGACCACCTACCTCTCATAAAGATTCCACTGCCATATGTATCCACAAATCACAAGAAAGTGGTCAAAGTAATCCTCTCTCCAAAAGTAAAGCAAAGGAAACAACTCCAAAGAAAGCCTCTGGAAAGACCACTTCAAACCTAGCCCCACTCAGATCCTCACCTAGATTTACAAAAACAAGCTCAAATACACCATTGTATGATTGTAATGATATTAGTTTGAGTGATGCCATACATTTATATGCATCTGGAGGTGAAGATAATGCATCAGAAAAGGGTTCAGGGGAGAGATCTGATAGCTTGAGTGAAGATGACTCTGTTTATGAGCCTGAATTAGAAGAGCTAGAAGTAGAAGATATTGAGGGTGGTCTTACTGATCTAGAACTAGAAGAGGAAGAGGGTGGTCTTACTGGTAGTGGTTCTGACGCAGAGAAAGAGGTGAGGGAGGCCTTTGTTGAGCAGGAGGTGGAGTCTGATAATAACTCAGATGATGAAGAATATAGGGAAGCAAGGGAGAAAGTGAGAAATTGGAATGCAAACGCTGTGAAGATTGCAAAACAGTTGCAAGTAGAAGCATCTTGTGGGTTGTTAACTGGTCAAGACAGAACAAAGGTTGGTGAGGCTACTGAGGGTGGTGAAGCTACTGAGGGTGGTGAGGCTGGTGAGGGTGGCAATGGTGGTGAGGACAGTGGGTATGATGAAAGTGGTGAGGGTGAAGACACCCCTGTCGAAAGTGATAATGAAGAAGACACACCTGGAAATAGAAGAAGGTCCAGTTTGCTAGTAGTAAATGAGAAGACTGACTTCTCAAAACTTAGTTGGAAAGTTGGTATAAGGTTTCGGAGTAGGGAATTTTTTAGGGACTGTGTGACAAGATATGCAGTTGCTCAAGGTAGGAATTTGAAAGTTGATGTCAGCCACAAAAAAAAGGGCCAGAAGCTTAGGGTTAGATGTGTAGCTGGTTGTCCCTTTAAGCTTTATGGTAGTTGGGATACTAGAAGGGCTTGCTTTGTAGTTAAGAGTGTAGATCCAAAGCACACTTGTCAGAGAACCATGGAGAGGAACACACAACTGAAGTCGTCATGGTTAGCTAAGCAACTACTTGAGGTTTTTAAGTCAAGACCTCACTGGCCAGCAGCTGAGATAATCGAGACAGTGAGGAGAGCCTACAAAGTGCTAATCACTAGAGGAGTGGCTTACAAAGTGAAGTACTATGCTCACAGGATGCTACATGGTTCAATGAAGGAGCATTATAGCAAAGTAGGGGCATACTTAGCAGCACTTCAAGAAGCAAACCCACAAAGTGTCTTCACTTTGTACACTACCCCTTCTGTGAGGTCTTCTAATCCACCTGTATTTCAGAGACTGTTTGTATGTTTTGATGCCTTGAAAGAAGGTTGGATGAGTGGATGCAGAAAAGTGTTGTGCGTAGATGCATGCTTCTTAAAAACATTCTTGGGTGGCCAGTTGATTAGTGCAGTAGGGAGGGATGGAAATGAGCAAATGTTTCCATTAGCTTGGGCGGTGGTCGAAGGTGAAAACAACGAGAGCTACGAGTGGTTCTTTAAGGAATTGAAGAAATGTGTGGGAGACACAAATGGTGAAGGATGGACACTTATTTTTGACGAGCATCCGGTATGTTTCGAAACTGTTTTTTTGTTCTTATTTCTGATTATATACATTTTTATTCTTATCCATTATATACATTGAAACTGAGCTTAAGTCCTTATGTTAATATGAATGTTAATAACCCATTATGTTAATATCCATTTGACACAAATCATAGTACTTGTTCCTTCACAAGCCTGCCATAACATCTGTTCTGTTTTTGGTTGGTTTTTAGCTCAATCTTGTTTTATGAATATAAATGTCATGTGAATTCTGCGTGTTCCATCTCTAAAACATCAATGTTTACATGAAATTCTGCTTCCTCTCTTCACTGTTGGTCTATTACACCCTCTATTCTTATATACATTGAAACTGTTTTGAAACTATTTATGTTCTTGTGTTAATATTTTTTCTGTTCTTATGTTTTGAAGCAGCTTTGTATATGAAAACTGATGCAATATTTTTATGTTGTAGAGCATACTAACCATGGTAGCTCAAGAGTTTCCAATGGCTGAGCACAGACATTGTGCTAGACACATATTTGCCCACTGGCACAAAAGCTATAAAGGCGATGACATGAAGCTTATGTTCTGGAGTTGCGTCAATGCTTACAACTCAGCTGATTTCAAGGATGCCATTAACTCAATGAAGGAGGAAGATCCAATGGCTGCAGAGGCATTCTTAGCTTGCAAGCCAGAGGTGTTTTGCAAGTCCTCCATCAAGACAAGCACGACTACGGACGTAGTTGTGAATAACATGGCAGAGACTTTCAACGCATACATCATTAATGCACGGTCAAAACATCTGATTTATATGCTTGAGGACATTAGGATGGCATTAATGCAGAGAATGATGAAGAAGAGGACAGAAATGGAGAAGATGACATGTTTATTATGCCCAAGAGTTCAAGATAAGCTAGACAACATCAAGGATGAAGCTGCTTTGTGTGACGCTTTGCCATCAACTGCCACTGAGTTTCAGGTAAGACAAGGGATAGACTACCTTACTGTTAATTTAGAAGCAAGGACATGTACCTGCAGAAAGTGGGACTTGACGGGTATACCTTGTTGTCATGCTGCGGCCGCTATATTCTATAATCATGCACACCCGGAGGACTATGTTTCTGATTGGTACAAGAGGGAGACTTACATTAAGACATACAGTGGGTCTATTAGGTCTCTTGCAGGTCAGAGGCACTGGCCAAGTGTGGAACAACAAATGCACCCCCCTCCAATAAAAGTTGGACCTGGCAGGCCGAGGAAGAACAGAAGAAGGGACCCTTTTGAGGATCCAAAGCAGAGTGGCAAGCTTACAAAGCACGGGGTTGAAATGACTTGTTCCATTTGCAAGTTGAAAACTCACAACAAGAGAAGGTGTCCTGATAAAGACAGAGTTGTTACACCACAACCAAAAAGGGGAAGAGGCAGACCAAGACTCCATACAACCGTAGAGGCTTCCACAAGTGCAGTACCTCCTGTCTCCGACAATCATCATGATACAACCGCAGAAGAAGCAAGAGTTGGAAGGGGTGGCAGAGTCATAAGGTCTGGAAGAGGAGGAAGAACTGCTGCAAGAGGGGGGAGAACTGCTGCAAGAGGGCGGAGAGCAGGTGCTGCAAGAGGTGGTTTTGGAGGAAGATCCAGGCCACCAGTTGGAATGGGTGTGCTCTTTGATGATGCAGGAAATGCATTCACTAATCTGCCAGGAACTTCAGGGGGGCCAAGGTCCGTGAACGCGGAAGTATCAACTCAAGCTTCTAATAACCATGTTAATTAGTATTACTAAACTGTGTTGTTATATTTTGGCTTTCAAAAACTGCAGGAAATGCATTCATTAATCGGTTTCGATGTAGTTTTAATTAGCACGCAAAAACTGTGTTTGTCGAATGTTAGGGCCGTATTTTGTTAGTGACAGTGGCAATCTTCAAGATGCTACTTTGTTGGTTGAATATTAAGGCTCCATTTTGTTATTGACAATGGGAATGTTTAGAATGCAAAAGTTTATCCCAGTTTATCTAAATTTCGATTTCTAGTTCTTTTCGATCCATTTTCTTACTTCCGCCATTAATTACTTGAATGTTGTTTGTGATGATACACTGTAATGTAAAACTTCAAACATAGATTACTGGAAAACTTGTCCATAAACTGAACAATTACAAACCGATTACTGCTACAATTTGACGACCCAGTTACTGCTGCAAACTGACCACGGCTACATTACAAACGATGCTATTCCTTCCTAAACAACAAACATATTGCAAAAAAAAATCCAAGAAACCAACAGCGCAACAATTGCTTTTTTCTCTCTCTTCATATGCTTCTTCAAATCTGCCCTGAGATCCATAACCTCCATCTTCAATTCTTGTTTCTTCGTCTTCAATTCTTGTTTCTTCATCTTCAGTTTCATGACTTTTTCCTCCAACTCTGACTTTTTCAAATTATTACCAATTTCGCAACCACTTACTTGAGGGTGAACATTTGATTCCACCAACAATGGTAAAGGATATTAGTTAAATTGATATCACTAAACTAATTGATAGCAATAATCGTAATTATTGAACTTACCGGCCATAAAGGACATCCATAAAATTTCTTCCCAACATTTTCTCCCTTCTTGATAGTTCTAATCACTGCCCGTAACTTGTGGTTGCAGAAAACTTCTTTCGAGCTCAATCCCAATGAACTCGAAGAACATGAAATTGATGAGTTATCCATGAATTTGGAGAAAATGATGGTTTAGGAGAGAGAATTTGATTTAGGGCAATGAAGAAGATTTAGGGAAGAAGATTTAGGGCAATGAAATTAATAGCACGAAGAAGAAGAAGATGGGAGTGTTAATTAATAGAATGGGACCCACAAAACCGACTTCAGCCGGTCATTTAAGAACCAATTTTATTTTCGTGTAATATGACTCAAACTTGGTTTTATTCCCGTATTAATTGAAGTTGGTTTTATTGATGGAATACCACCCAAAGTTGGTATTATTCCTGTTAAATAACCCAAAAAGAAAAGTAGGAAGTTATAAAATGAACATGTGGGAGTATAATTTATTAAAGGAAGTATTTAACAAATTTTGTAAAAAAAATATATGGTGAAAAAACTATATAAAGTATTTGTTTGAATAAGTGAAAAATATTCCGTATTCACTAATCACATTATTCTGCTTTTCGAGTCGGGTAGTGGTTGCTTGGCCTGACTCGATAAAATGTCGAGTGGAGCCCAAATTTTGACATGACCGAGCTTAAGAATTTCATGTGTCGGGTAGTGGTTGTGTCATCTCATTATCTAACCCCAAGCCCAAAACATGTGTCGACTGGAGATAGTTTATGACAGACTGTCCACTGTGGCCCACAAAGAAATGGCAGGAATCAGAAATTGACAAACAAGGGTGTAGCACATGAATATTTATTGTTTCAGAGCCACAAGCAACTGTCATGTCTCTTGCCCTTTTCTTCATGCACTAATTTGAAACAATGGCACAAACCAGATCTAGAAAAAGAACAATGGACTATCAAAATTGAATTCAGATTGCTACCATACAAGCCTAAAACCCACTCCGAAATATCGACAAAACGGAAAGGACGACAGAAAAGTACGAGCAGACATTCAATGAACTCGGAAAAGAGACTCTCACAGTTACAGTTACAGTTACACATGGGGTATTTTACATTAAATCTGGACACCAAAATTGTTAATCCTATCTTTGTACCATTAACACTGTACTTAACACTGCTATCTCTGTCAAATGCTGTACTGGGGTTTCCAAGTACTTTGATATCTAACAACTGTGGCTAATAATTTCTACAGACAAAGTTCCGATGATGACTGCATGTCTCTCCCTGAGTAACATCTCTTGTATGGAACAAATCCCTTGCTAGCCTTGCATTCTTTGTTCAACTCAACTCTACAACGCTCATACCGACTCTCGGCATCCCAGCAACTGTCCATTTCAGCGGGTCTAACTGACTCGCTGCTTGAACCCACACATGAACCATCTTTCTCCTGGGCATTTTCCACTGTGTAGCTTTCAAACTGAGGGACTGTCATACCCTGAAAGAACACCCACCATGGTAGCGGCACAGGTTTCTCCACCTGGTTTCCACTTCCATCCACACAGTAAAATGCTTGGCATTTCAATGGGTTTCCAGCACTCTGCATGTCAACGTCCATGGGCTCGACAGCTTCAGGAGATGCCTGGATCACTGCTTCTCCCATGTCTGATGAAGGTGATTTGCTTAAGCACTCGTTAATTGGGACTACTAGATCCTTGCCAAATAGTTTGATGACCTTTGTGGAAACTGGTTCAGGCTTGTCATATGAATCTATACTCGGAAAGCGTTCCAATTTCTGCAAATTAGGGAACATAAAGTCAGAACCCGGCAACAATCAATCATGAAAGATGGTCTCATCATGTATAAAATGTGACACAGGCACAATGAGGAATTATAATTTCTAGATATATACCTCTGAACCTAGATCATTTGTATTGGCTGACACATGCATTTCATCTTGGCATGTATCTTCAGACGGCAAAAATTCAGCGGGATTGACAGCTTCAACAGAAGATGATAATGGGGAAGCACTGCCATCGGGTTCAGTTGAATCCGCAGATAAAACTGATGTCGGAGACTGGCTCTCACGCTTATCCAAGGAATTTTGTTTTTTGGCAGGAAGCACGTGTTTACGAGGATACGGGTGTGATGGTTTTCTTTTAGGACGAGGTGGGGGTATCTCAATGGGATCAGTCGAGCTCGCATTGCTGCTACTTGTCACCCGAACAACCTGAGGTAACACACATACAAGATTCGAGTAAGCACACCGCATTTATTCAGACTTGACCCTCCAAAGACCGTTTACACGCTTTGAGGCCATGAACAACAGAACTTACATCGAACAAGCAAAATATATATTGTATGGAGTATGGACCTTAGAAAAGAACTTCTGAGCATGACTCCGGATCTGGACTGCCGTCTTAGTCCCTATATGTTCTGTACACAAAAAATGAGCTTCAATCAATACCAAGAACTAGAACTAGAACTAGAACTAGTATTATGATGTCAATGAATTGTTTCAAGGCCCATTGTAAGGTTGAGATGGATATGTTTGTGGTAAGTAAGAATATTGAGAAAAATGGTTTGAGGATTTACCCTCAATCTTTTTCCAAGCTCGGCCATGTAACTTCAAAGCTTCAAGAAACTTGTCGTGCTCGTCGTCAGTCCATCGTTCTCTTTGCTTGGTTATGGTATAGGCCTTTCGAATCTATCATCCACAGTAAGGAAGAGGAGGTAAGACAGAGCACTAAAACACTGGAAGATGTAATCCTGGCACAAAAGCACGAGATTAAAGACCAACCTTAGGGACTTGGCCTTCTTCTATAGGCATATGGGTAGAATCCTCCACTGAAATGGTGGCTTCCAAAGACGGAAGTGAGCTCAATTGAGGACCGCTTATCTGTTCCTGAAAATGAGAGTCACAATAACATCAGTAACCAGTCATACAACAGCGCTCAGCTGAGCTTCCAAACACTATTAATTTCCTCTTCACAATAACTCATATGAGACGGTCTGAATTGAGAGATCCAATAGATTGCAAAATTGGGGCTTCACTGATTGTCAAACAAATTTCTCAATATGGGTGAATTGCAAAATTCAGATCTATTGTTTCAGAAATTTGACGATAATAACGACGCCAAATGAAAAAAAAAAAAAAAAAAAAAAAAAGTGGTTAAACAAAATAGTCCAATTGGCATGGTATTTTTTCTTCAAGTTCATACTTTCTAAATATGATGACTACTTCCTCAAATTCACACTTCTAAACAGTTTTACACGATTCCAACGACTACCCACCATTTTACATCAAAACCCCATATAAAAAATCGCAACTTTCCAAACAAAAAACCCCAAATCCTCAATTTCTACTTCAACAACACCCAAAAAAAAAGAGGAAGAAACTTACTTGTAAAACCATGGTGAGAAATTTCAGAATTGAGTAATGAGAAAAGGAAAAGGAGGGGAGAATAGAGAGAGAAAGTGAGTGGTGGAGTAGAAGAAGAGAGAAGAAATGTTGAATGTTGAATGTTGAATGGGATTGGATTTTTTGGAGGGGGTATAATACGAGGTGGGATTAATTTCTTTTATCTTTATTTTTGTAAAATAAGATGTGGAAGATATTGAGTAGAATTGTGTAGAGAAAGAGAGTTGTGGAAGCTTGTGGCTCTTGTGTGTTGTTTCACATCTCTCTTATACATGGACTGCTTTTAACGCTTTTAATACGTGGTCTCACTGCTTTTCTGCACTTTTCTTTTCTAACTTGCCACTACTTTCTTCACCTGCCTGCCTGCCTTATCCTTCTTCCACCTTGCCTCCATTTTCGTTACTACTCTCCATCCAATCCCAATTAATTGTTGTTCTTTGATTTTGACATAAAATATCATCAATTATAAGATGACACTAATTCACTGAGATATTCATAAATAGAATATGACAACAAATGATTGAGACAGAAAAATATCCCCTTCGTCGCACTAAAATTGTTATGTTCCATTAAAACACTCCTCATGTGTGATAAAAAAGTGAGACAATCTTTTAGAGAAAAAGTTTAAACAAGAGGGCTTGTAAGATGTCTTCATGAAAAAGTGAATATATTTTCTAAATTTTAGGGTGGTAACAAAATAACTGTAATAGCAATACAAAGGTATCAAATAATTTAAATCAAAATTAAGTACCATACATAGCTTGTTGGCTAATAACTTGAATCTTTTTCTGGTTCGATTCGAACGAGAATCACGAGGCTCTTGTTGACCAATCAACGAGTCAAGTCCAAGGGAAAAACGCCCCAGGCCAACGGAGGTTTGCGACAATACCCCTAAACTTAAACGGTATCCATTAATCTATCTGGGTACATACTCTGTAGACGTAACTCTAGCACTCGTGTTTATCATAACTTCCGTGAATCGTAATCTTTTTCTCAAATTAATACTCCCTCCGTTCCAACGAATTGTTTGTCTTTCCTTTTGGCACCAAGGCTAAGGGAACCAACGAGGGAGTGACATGTAGAGCAAAACTCATGAGAATGATCAAATTGCATATAAAAAAGATTCTTAAAATAGAAAGGCAAACAATTCATTGAAACGCCACAATATGGAATAGGCAAACAATTCATTGGAACGAAGGGAGTGGTACGGAGTAATTTAAAACTCTCTCTCCACGTAAATGGCACATGTGCATGTAGCTAACCGTACATAATTAGTGAATTCACGTAAATTTATTTATTCTTTCAATTCTCGTTCTTAAGTTATTATTTTCTCGCTTGTGTCATAATACGGGTTCAGAATATTTATTATATAGAGCATATTATTATCCCATCTATATACTTCATGTATTCTACGAGTAATTTGTAAATATCAAAAATAAATATCTATAAATTCCAAGTCGTGTCGATCCCAACATCCAAATAGACAAGAAAATATATGAGTGGTATGGATTTGGGACCCACGCAGCTTATACCAAATTTAGATGGGCCTAGACCGAATCGATTTCTGCCCGATATTTATGATCACAAAACAAAAGAAGAAAATACAAAGTAGAAATATCTAAGCCACTTAAAATATCAAACCGAGAAAATAAAGAGAAAAGAGCCTAATAAAGTTGAAGATGATGCACTTACAGTACGTGTATCACTTTTTCATATACAATTAACAGTGATCTGTCACGTGTCATATGACTCATATGTGATTTAACTAAAGATACTTAATTTAAGATTAGATTAATAATTTTACATTTTAGTTAATTTTAGGAGTCGTTTGGTTACTCAACCAATTACGTGCATTTTCAGGGAGTTGTTTGGTTGCCCACTTTCCAGGAATTGTTACTTCCTCCACAATGGGGGAAGTTACTCACCAGTCACCAAGCCCCCTTGGTGTGTAGAACTTCCCGCATGAAGTCATTTCCCACGTGACAACCAAACAATATTTTTTAATTCCCATGAAATACAAATTCACGTGAATTTAAAATTTCCGGTAACTTTATTTTCTCATGGTGAACCAAACGAGCCCTTAGAAAGTTTGTATTTTTGTTATCCTCTTAATTATTTTTCATTTATCTTTATGCCCTTTTATTTTAATGAGAGAAATTTGTTAGACTTCTTTATTTTATATATGTACTTAATTATCAATTTATCATTAAATATTCTGTATTAATTAGATTTTTTAAAAGAAATAGAAAAGTATTCTGATTATTTTATTTAATTATTAGTTCAGAGTTATTTTTGTTTTCATTTTTATATTTTAATTAGATGAGTATTATAATTCTTTAAATGAAAATTAGATATTCAAATTCTTTTATTGTTTTTTTCTTCTTCTTTTCATTAATAAAATAAAGTTATCAAGATTATTTCCTATTTCATTTTAAATGATTAATAAAAACATGATTAAAATCTTCTTTATCACATTACTCCCTCTGTAATATAAAACATGTAAACCAAAATTTTGGAAAGAAAAATGATTGTAGTAGTACTCCGTATTATGTTATGTGTAGCGTTTTGGTAATAAAGTGAAGCAAACAGGAGTATTAAAAGATGAGGTTGGGTAATCCAGGTGGATACAGCATGCACTTTTTATCCCCAGCCCCAAGTCACACTCATATTGCCTCCTTTTTCACGTCACACCTACACGTATCCATTACCATTTGGACCATAATGCACCCCACCCTTTACATCCACCCAATTTCTATTTGCGACCCATGAATGAAATAGAAAACAAATGAAAACAAATACTCTCTCCTCCCCTCATTTCCCACTCTAATGTGGCACATTGATTAAGAAATGGATATTTAATGGTGGTAAATTGTTTACTAAGGTTCAAGATGTTAAATCACAAAAAGTAACCAATAGGAAGAAAGTATGATGGATGAATAAGGAAAGTTTTGAAGTGGAAAAATCTTAGTGGAGTTTCCTTTTAAGGAAAGTGGAAGATCTTAGTGGGGGAGGGAGTAGCAAATCAGTAGTCATCTTTATCCATTTTGTGACCGAGTGATATTCAACCCATCATAATAAACTTGTACTCGTAACAACTATTTATCCATTACAACTCACAAAAGGAGACTTACTATGATCTTAGATCAATCGGTAAGAGGTCCAAAAATTGTCGAGTTTGTGGTCTTGGGAATTGGTACGCATCAAGGTCAAAATTTATGAGAGAAAATTTTACCGTCTTTGTCTTACTAGAGTTGAGTGAGGACTATGAGGTCTTGGAAGTGGGACGTATGAATGTGAAAATTTTGGTGTCTTTATCTATTACTTGAATCGAATAAGGACCAAACAGGATGATTCAGGAATAAGAATAAATTGAAAATATTAAAATATCTAAACTTGATCTAGACCATATCTTTGAGATGACTATTGTCCACTCGCTACTCAGTTGTGTTGTGTATAGCGATGGGTGGGAATTGGGTATAATTAATAAAAACAGGATAATTAGGGTCCAAGTATAAATATGTGGCCATATGATTTTATCTTTTTCGTTTTTTTGGGAATAAATTAGAAGCCACATGATTTCTTGGTGTACGTTGCTTTCACGTTCCTTCTTATAAGTTCAGTGTCCGTTAGGTCGGTAAAGCAAAGAGACCACATATAATTTTATTATCCATTCGCCCTTTATATCTCATGCCATTTTTAAATTAACTTCAAATTTTCTACTGCATGCTATCTTTATATTTTTAATTTTTTTTATTAGGTATCCTGCAATTTTATAATCACACGTGGTATCCTTTATTTTTAGTGTTTTATGGGTTTACATCTTAAAAGAAGACGAAAAACGTCATTAAAGATATGAAGACATAATATCTTAAAAGTAAGTGGTGTCATGAAGACATAATACCTTAAAAGTGAGTGGTGTCACGTCTGATTATAAAAATGTATGAATACCATATAAAAAAATAAAAAAAACACAGGGACACCATATAGAAAATCCCAATTAACTTTAAGCTCCGTAAAATCCGTGACTTTGTTTATCAATTTTTGATTAAATCATGTTCAACCCAAATACTAGCTCTAGCAACACTAATGAAAAGTCATGGTTAGACCAACCCAATTAAGGTCACTTTAACTAGATCACGAGTCACGATCCATGTTTTTATTCTTAATTTCACCTTATTTATTTTGACTCACTTTCACCCTTTCAAGTATAAGTTCACAACCTAGATGACCAACTCAATCACTTTTTCACTTTCCAACATTTTCAACTAATACATGATCGACACATCATCTAGCTGTAGGACTTAGTATCCTTTGTACATATTGTTTTTGTGTTTTGATATATATTAGAATCACATTTTACAAAAAAAGAAACATGAGAGACACATCATCTTAAAGAGATCACGACCTCAGTCACAAAAAATGTCATAAATCTAAAAAAGTCATCTCATAACCCTTTCTCACATTGAGTCATGGTAAGAGCAAGGACAATGGTAAACTAGTTTGGTACTAACTCATTTTGCCCCCATCATATTTTTGAGCTACAACATACTTAAGCTAGAACTTTATGCAATGACTTTAGCTACAATGTTTTAGCTTAAATGGACCCACACACTAAAGAAACTATCCGATCTATATTTTTAATAACATTATTTCTTATAAAATAACAATTTGATTAGTTAAATTATTTTGTGGGTCCACTTAAGCTACTAGTTTCATACGATTCCGGAAATGTTTTCCCCCTCCCCTCGCCCCCCTCCCCACCTTTTGGAACCGTTTTGTTTTTGTTTTTGTTTTATGGGTTATTTGTTCTCTTTTGTTTAGATGTCGTGTTGGGTTTGTTGATGATGACTAACCTATTTAATTTGTGTTTTCTTAGTTCAAACTTTTCAGGTAGTGCTTAATCGAGAATTAGTTGATGAATGTTGATGATGAATGATTGATTGAAGATCAAGACAAGTTACCCAAAGAATCAAGAATGTCAATGAGTGTCACGTAAAGATAGGAGTTTTTGGCACATTGTAATAAGTTCAAGTAACTAGCCAACCTAGCATGTATGTCACAGTTTGGTTGACTGTTATTTCAGTTCGATTCATTGCAAAAAATAAAAGATTTCAAGTTTCAAACTTTCTATCATCTCAAAATCTTTTATTAAATCTGACTTTGAAATGAAAAGCGTTGATCAAGCAATAGTTTTCATTTTAATAAAAATCATTTCCCAAAATTTTCCTCAATTTGATTGAATAACTTTTTACCAACTACCAAAAGGTGACTTGTTTCTTTCCCAAGCAAGTCATTGCCTCAAAAATTGATATTTGTCATTCCTTCTTGTTTCAACTTTAAATCTGATTTCTCTCTTATTTTTTGAAAATGATAGAGTTGCTTTCTAGAACCCATCTTTCAAAGTTTGCTCTTTTATGCATTCTTCTTAAACAAATCTTTTACTCCCTCCGGCCCAGAAAGATTGTCCCATTAATTTTAACTCACAAATTAAGAAAATTGAGTATATAGATAATGATGACTCTCTTTATACTTTATAGGATGAGTCATCATCTTAGGTAAGGTTGTGTGAGTTAATTGAATGAGAAAATGGTAAATACTTTAACTTAATAGAAATTGAATTGTAAAAAATGATAGACTAAAAGGGAAAGTTGAGAAATGAGACAATCATTAAGAACCTACCCAAAAGAAATACAAAGCAATCTTAGTGGGTCGGAGAGAGTATCTCTTTCAAAAGAGTTTGACTTTCTCAAGAGCTAACTTGCTTCAATATAAATATATACAGGAGTCCCCTCCCTCATTTCTCAAGACTTTCAGCACAAAAATCTAACATTGCAAATTGTTCATCAAAAGTTTTAATCTTAAAACTCTTTACAAAATATTTCAAAGTTACAGTCGAACGAACTACTACATTGAGTCATGAATACTCTTGTTTGTCTAACTTGGTTAGATTGTAATCTTGTAACTTTTTTAAGTTATTAAGAGTCGTGACTGGAGTAGGTCATTGGTGAGTTAGAGACGGAGTAGTCTTGTAAACTCAAAGTCGTAAACGGTGTAGGCTATTGGTCGTGATGGAGTAGGTCATTGAAGAGTTTAGAGACAGAGTAGTCTTGTAAACTTGAGAGTCATAACCGGAGTAGGTTATTGGTAACTTTTTATTGCAAGGGTTTAAATTTTCGAAGTAGATTACTTAACTTTATTAATAAAAAGAGCATTGGGCGTAGGCCTTTAGAGTGTTGGCCGAAGCAATTCAAAAACGTAATATGTTCAATCTTCTCGCTGTATTTCTGCTGCATACAACGTAGAACACATGTCGTTCAGCTTCGCTTTAATTTGTTCGTGGATTAATATTAATTTTAGTTGTGTTTTTCATAGTGCATTCAACACTCAATATACTGTAACATTCCTCCGTAACATAATCTTCTGTTAAGAGGAATATCGGCAGTCTGATAGCAGTCGACTATATTGTGACATTTGCTCCGTGGCCAGACTCCTTGCCAAGACAAATTTGTTACAGTCTGACTGACAGTTTCATTCACTTGTTTTCACTTCTTTCATTTTTCTTTACATACGTAACTTAACTTAGTTTAGTTAATAAAGTATAAGTTAAATTTTTAAAAGGTACCTAATTCACCCCTCCCCTCTTAGGTACTTGAGATCCATAAACTACTCAATTGGTATCAGAGTCTCGTACTCTTTTAAAGGCTAACCAACTCAGAGTTTGATCATCGATATGGATTCCGCTAACTACTCCAAGATCCCGGTCTTTACCGGTGAGAATTTTGGGTGGCGGAAGCTAAGAATGGAACACTATATCAAAAGTATCGATTATCAATGTTGGAAAATCATTAAAGAAGGACCCATTGAGATTAGACAACACGACTTCGTTACTTGAGTCGCTACAATCAAAGAAGAGTCCGACTATAATGAAAATGACTTTAAAATTGTTGAGAAAAACTCCAAGGCTATGTCTATCCTCCAAAGGTGTGTAGATGAGGAGGAAGTAAGTCGTATAAGTGAATGTCCTACGGCTACAGAAATTTGGGAGTCCCTTGTGTTGGAAGTATTGGGTCACTATAGGGACGATATATAACAAGAGAATATACGTTGTCGTGTCGTGGTATGAAGGCCAGTGAATGAGAAAAAAAATCGCCCCGACTACGGTACAAATTGGAATGGGCGTCGTCCCTCAAGATCACACAACACTCCTAAAAGGTTGTGTACTCAACCATTAGGAGTTGGAACTCGATGGTATACTCAGAATTTATCAAAGACATTTGGATGATGACATTTGATGTATATGCTCATATGTCTTATCATTCTCAAACTTATATAATAAATGTCATATGAGACTAACCTCAAAAGATATCCAAAGTCACTTTATGATGGAAAATGAATTGTCATTATTCTAAATATAATGACATTCATAACCATACTAATAAAGTAGGTTTAATATGCTATTAATGGGAGATACTCTTACTATGCAAGAATGATTAACAATTCCACTTTGCATTATTTCTAACACCTTCAACTTGCCTATGAAGGTACGTCCCAAGTAAAAAAAACACCGTATTGACCTTCTCATGCAACAATATGAGATGTTTCATATGTCAAAGAATCCATAAATAGCTTGTCGAGTCGTTTTTCTTGTATTCTTAACGAGCTTAAAAGGCTAGGAAGAGAATTCGATGCCTTGATTGAGAAACTCATCCCAAAAGACAACATCATGACCAAAACATTCTACAAAACCAAAAAAAATAGTTAAAGGTCTTGAACTTCCGCATCAAAAGATCGATGCTTGTCCCGATGGGTGCATGCTCTTTTGGAAGGACGATGCCCTACTTGAGGAATGTAAGAAATGTGGTAAGGGTAGATACAAAAGTGTATATGAAAATATTGTTTTGAGGGGTAGGAAGGGAAAGAGTGTTGCGAGGGATTGTGGACATGACATAGGTCCACCCCGACGCGGCCACGCGCGGGTTTGGGGAGGCGAATGAATCTCCATATGAGATGGTCATATTGAAATTTAAATCGAAGTTGGAGTCGCCACCGAATTTTATGGTTATTCGGAACCGTTCGAGCCCACTCTATGTCGTAGTGGGCCGTGTACAAATACGGCCCATTCCGATGTGAGAGTTTATTGGGCTCGTCCCTTTGCAGTTCGATACAGATGCCGACTTGAGCGGTTAATCGTATATTGAATGACTCTCGTTGCCAATGGTTTCAGACATCCGGAAACCACGGTCCTGAGTAAGGGGTGAGAGTACGTGTTGGGAAATTCACTAAGAACACCCAACCCCGCCCGCACATTAGCGGCCTCTACTAGGATATCGAATGATTTTTTAATACGCGCGTTAGTTGAACGATGAATGATATGCAAACATTGTTTTCCTAAGCATGTGAGGAATTGAATGGGTTGCTAAGTCGGTTTAATGCATGAAAAGTTTAACGTCAAAGTTGTATTTTAGCATGTGAGATTCGTTTTAGTATAATAAAACAAATGAAATAAAAAAAGATGAATTTGCTACAAGATGAACAAACGAGTTAGTATCGATTTGTAAAATAATATAGCAAGAAATAAATATGCGAGATCGAGAAAATAAATATTAATCGAAATCTGAAAAATATTGTTGAAAAGACGTTGTTTTGTATAAAAAACGATGTTCGAAAAAATAATAAAAAAAGAACGAGAAAGGTGCGCCAAGGCAGCCGGCCGCGCGGCTCGCCCGGGACGCCGGCGAGTCGCGTGTCGGGCTGGTTCCGAGAGCGGTTTTTTGGAAGTTCGATTAAATCGTGTACGAATATTGCATGATCCGTACTCGAGTTAATATTTTCGACATTCGTTATATTCGACGGTTGACTACGAAATCAATGTCAAATACTTGGAATTGTTTTAGAAAAGATGTAGATTTTAGAAATCGTTTCGTAGAATAAATGATGAAACGACCGAAAAAGTTAAAAAAAGGTTCGGGTTTCAGGCCCATGCGCGAGCCGCCTGGGCGTGGCGCGACTCGCGTACGGGTCTGTCTGGCTTTTTTATTTTTTGTGCGAAGTTGCTAAATTTGATGAATCGTGTACAAAATATGAATTAATTTGTATTCGATTCATGTTTTTTATATTCATCGTATCCGATATTCGATTATGAAATCGATATCGGATGTTCGGAATGAATTAAAAAAAAGGTTTTGTAAAATTGTTTGGAAAAAGAATTTGAACGAAAAAGATGTAACGATTTTTAATATCGTCGAGATCTTAATATAATTCTTTTCGATACAATATTCGATTATAGAAAATCGATATTATATTTTTAAGAATGTTCGTTATGAAAATAGTTTTTTTGTTAATATCGATATTAGAAGAAAAAAAAAACGACGCTTGACCCGTAAAAGGAAAATGGACGACGAGGAAGAGAAGAGAAGAAAAGGAGAAATCGGGTTTGATTACACCCTCAACCTACATGCTTTTGTTAACTCGGATCGGGGCTCGTCGGAATGTGGCTAGGCACGGGAGCGTCGAGGTGATGTCGGTCGGGCTAGGGTGGCTTGCTGAAGGTGACGGGTACGAGGGAGTCGGTTTCCTTCGGGTTTGGATGTGATATCGGTTTCTCGATGCTAAGTGTAAGGAGTTTTATGGACGTGTGTTGTGATATTTTCTGACTTCTCTCAGGAATTCTGTCTGTATGATATGACGTTTTCTGATTAATGTGTTGTATGCAAGGGGCTATTTATAAGGAGTTCCCGACCTTGGCTAGGAGAGGTGCATTTGGATTAGAATTACCGCTTGGGTAAGAAGCTGAGAAGAACGAGAATTTCGTTTTCTTGGTGAAGAAGCAAGGAAAATCGGCTGAATTGCTGCTGTTTGGCCGAGTATTTGCACTCGGTCGGGTGTTTGAATCGGTTTTCGGATAGGATTTCTGCTTGAGATCGAATTCCATCCTTAAACAGATTTGTTTATTATTTTATGTGGCTGATTTTTTGTGGAGTTGGAGTCCGAATTGGACACGTGAGACATCACGGTCGGTCCACAAGTCTCGAGAAATATCTTTGACCGGGTTTTGACTCGGTCGCTAAAAGACGGTTTTACCCCTGGTGTCGGATTCGACCCAAATTAGTGTTATTTGACTCGAAACGACCCACTGGGCCTGAATTTAAGGTTGGTTTTGTGAAATTTGTGTTCCGTAAAAAGCCCAAGCTAAATATCCATGTTTCGAGCCCATTTCCGAGTACGTTAAAGCACGTTTGTGTCCGATCATCATCGGGTGTTTGTCGGAAACTGCTGTAGACACCTGGCGGTCAAAATGTGGGTGTCTACAGAGCCCCCACTCTGACTGAGTCGTGGACAGGGCGAAAGTCAGAGTAGCTACCAGGCCAATCAAAGATTAAGACCTGGCAGACTTCCGATCGAGTCGTTTAAAGTCCATTAGACCTGCGTGAAGGGCCCGCCGGCCATGGATTAGAAATGTACCTGAACTGATGATGATAACTCCGTGGGGAATTGGACTTGTCGTATAAGACTTAGGTGCGCCTATATATGGGCTCATCCTGTTAAATGTCGCTGGGGAGTTATGTGAATTGCGCTGTCGTGATTTGTACCTGTATAAGTTACATAAAATTTTGCATGCAACACGTAGGCGAAACAAATATGACTCGCGCTGGGGAGTAAAAATGATTTTTGCTGCATTTTGAAATCGAAGTCCTGAAAGCAACTCACGTGCTAGGAGATAGGTTTCCAAAATTGAAAGAGGTGGAGAAGAAATTTGCAGTTTAATTAGACTGAAATTTGACCTTGTCGAAAAGATTTTCTCAAATGGCTAAGTTTTGCAAGTTTTAAAAATGAGAGTTTGAAGAGAGAGGCCTACCGACAGACTTGACTCTGGACGCGACAGGACGAGTTGACAGACACGAACTGGACTCTCTAAGGGTTGGACCGTGACTCGATATGGAGGTGGGCCGCCTAAAAAAGATAAGACTCTTAGGTCGCGCTATTCCGTTGCCTAGGCGAGTGACAACACGGTCGAATCATTCGGAATAGGAAGGATGTGCTATGGGGGGATTGCAATAGTCTGTAATGAGACCGTTTTGGCAAGACAGGACTTTTAGCAGTAGCAATGCCGTAGTCTAGTGCTCTTCTGGATTTTTGATTTTTGGGTACATTTCCAAGGTGGGTATTGCTTCGAGTCCTGATAGATTCTTGTCCTCGAGTGAGCCGAGTACTAGGACACACTATAGAAAGGAGGCTAGATTTTGAATGTATTTGGATTATGTGAGTGGATGGAGAACTTCTGCCTAGGAGAAGCCCCCAGAATGACAAAGCTAACTGTCGAGAACATGACAGTGTCGTGACCAGAATGATGGTGCTTTTTGAATGTGTGTCAACGTGGGTGGTTGTGCCTCTGTTGAAAGGCTGCCTACGTATTCACATGTGGTGAAATCAAACCAAGCCGTAGTTCAGTGGATTGTGGTGCCTAGTTTATTAGGGCTTTGTGTAACTAGCCATAGCAATGGTGTAGGCTAGGTGCATTCCCAGTGATGTCTTGATCAAAGGGCTAGAATGGTTAGGATATTGATCCTGTGACTGTGAGCGTTCTCCGGGATAGCCCCCAGAGGTGGTGTGAACTATTTGGGCATGTTCTATGCCGACCGCAGTTTGAGTTCCCGTGTTCGGGGTTGGTGACTGGTTTGAACGAGAAGAATTGGGATAGGATTTTAACGAGTTCTGCTCTCGGGGATTTTAACGAGTTCTGTTCTCGGGGATTTTAACGAGTTTTGCTCTCGGGGATTTTAACGAGTTTTGCTCTCGGGGGATTTTAACGAGTTTTGCTCTCGGGGGGATTTGACGAGTTTTGCTCTCAGGTCTTTGACGAGTTTTGATCTCGGGTCTTTGTATGGTGATTGTGAATTTTGTTATGTAAAGGGGAAGTCGAGTAAAATGGCTCGAACTTTGATCGGGATAAGTTTTGATAATGCGAGATCTGATTTCCATGTCTGGCCCTAATGGTTAGGGGTATCCTATGGAGCTTGAATCCTCAAAATTCCGGGCTGTCTTTGGCCTGGGTCTCGGGAAGGTCTTGAGGGTTGTAATGTGGGAAGGCTAAATGTGGTGTTAGCTGACCAGCTTGATTGTCTCTCCCTTATTGGATGGCATGAGTATTGATAATTTTGAATTGATCATTTTCACTACGGTCATGGTTTGTTTGAATATTTTTTGGTTGACCTCTTAGCCCCGGTCTCGGGATTCTTCATTTGGATTGACCGCTTAACCTCGGTCATGGGTGCCTCTTTTTTTTGATAATGGCCTGCTTTTTTGTTTTGGGCCTTTTTTTTTGTCCAGTTTTTTGTTTGTTTTGTTTTGCTGGTCAGATTAACACCTAAGGTAGGGATCAGTTAGTCTTATTGGATGGGTGTTTTTATTGTGGAAAATGGGCCTGCCTCCCGTCTTTAACCCAAACTAGGAGACTACCTAGATTTGTCATAGGATTCGATACTGCTCCTGCTAAGAGTAGTCATGTGGCTTTCTATGGAACAGGTAAAGGAAAACACGGGTCTCATTTCCTGCAGTCATTATAGATGTGCCTATAATAGTCACGTGCGTGTGCTCACAGTGTATGATGGTAGTGTTCATCATGTTCTCGGAAACACATAAGGAAATTATATATGAGAGATTGAAAAGTTGACTTTATTGAATTTTGAAAAGATGACAGAATGCAACTGACTCTGACTCTGACTTTGAAATTGAAAGAAATAGAACGTCCTAGACTCGGACTCAGACTCGGACTTAAACCAAATATAGACTCTCGGATGGTGTTGTCAATTCAGCTTCTAAGGACTCAAGCTGATGTCCAGTATAGTCTCCAATAGACGCTTCATCCAGATCTTCATTTTGTCGAAGATCATCTTCAATCCTAATGCCCATTTCGGTAAGCACTGCAAAGTTTGAAATGCCGGCATACCTAAGATGGAGGCGATAGGAAGGGAGGAGGTTGTTGATGAACGCCTCCACTAGTGTCTTCTCGTTGGGCTTGTCTACCAACTTTACACTTTCAGCCCTCCACCTTTGAAGGTATTTGGTGAAACCTTCCTTAGGCTCTTGGGCCATAACCTCCAGAGTGTGCATGGTAGTCTGGATCTGGGCGTTATCCGCGTAGTTTCGCGCGAATTCCGTTGCGACATCGTCCCAGGTTTTGTATTTCTTGGGATCAAGCCTGTAGTACCAGGCATTCGGGTGCTTTTCCAGAGAGGAAGCGAAGAGATGCTTGAACATGATCGATTTGACCCCCTTAACAGCCATAAAGTCCTTGAAAGCCCGAATATGGAGTACCGGGTCTTCCGTCCCATCAAACATTGGTAAGCCCGTTAAGTTGAGGTTAGCGGGCAATTCATCGGTCAAGGGCGAGTAGGTACGGGCATTTTCCGTGAGGATGGTGTTTCTGGTGGTCGAGTGGACCTGTTCTTCAAGTTTGCGAACGGCGCTGACCAGTTCAACTATGGGCCTAGTAGTTTCATTCCTGACCTTAAGAGTCCTTTGTTCCACGGCACTCAAACGGGTGGCAATGGTCGTTTGTTCGGCCCCGATAACCGTCAATTGGGCTTCAAGCTCAGCTAGGGAGGCTGTCAATTGGTCCAAAGTTTCTTGCATTTTCTGGCGTCTGGTTACCGGTGGCTTGTCTGTAAGAATACCGCGTAATCAGAGAAGTTGCTTCTGAACTCAATTTCACCAAGACATAGGAAATAGCGCGAGAGAAGAGACGACTCCAGTTTGACTCGGATTAGACTCTCCTAAGACGAATGTGTAGGGTAGGATTCTCGTAGTGACTATGATTAATCACTCCGTCGGAGAATAGCCCCCAAGTGAGACTAAGGACTTTGATAGAACCCAGATGGTGTGGCATCTAAGTGACTCAAAAGTGGGGTATGTGAGACAACACGTGTAAGACCTGATCCCTAGAGCAACCGTGATTGATCGCTCTGCTGAAAGGTAAACCCCCGACTGGGATTGAAGACTTTGTTAAGACTCGAGTGAGTGACCCTTAGACGTAAGGACCGTGAACCTTTTGTTATAGGGCTATGCCTTGTAAAAGGTTGACTCGGAAAAGACACATAGACGGGTGACTCGTGAAAGGTGGATCTCCTTTAGGATCCAGCTATGTGGGCTGGGCCTTGTTCGAAGGAAGGTTCACGTGAGACATTCCCAGACTTTAGACTCGATTGTGTAACTGAGCCAACCTTTGTAGGAGTATGTCCTACGTAGGTGGGCCTTGCCTTAGTAAAATAAGGCGGACTGAGATAAGGGGGAAACTCGTGATGTAAGATCGACGGAGTTTCGACGCTAAAGACTTTGACGACTTATGACACAACCCAACACTGCTAAATACGAGAAGTCTAAGAAGAGGAAGTTTTGAAATATGATTTTTTTTGAAAAGGCTCGAAAAAATCGGGGAGAACCGGCCCTTTTTCGAGAAAACGGAAAAGGTGGGCTGGGTGACGGTTTGAAAATTTCGAAAATAATTTCGAGTTTTGAATTGGGCATAATACCGGCTAGAAAAAGGCTATTTTGAGTAAAATCATAAGTCCTAAATTAGGTATATGTCCGGGGTTTTGAAATTGGATATTTTGAAAATGATGCAAATTTTGAAAAATGACAGTTTTTGAAAAAGAAGTTGTGGATCAAGTAGCACGTAGTCATGGAAACAGTATAATGACGTCATGTATGCTCTTAAGCTAAGTCTCGGTCAGTCTATAAGGGTCTATACCAGTGTACATAGCCTATCGAGAATCGGGGCGGACTCCCTAACTCGAATTGAGATTAGGACATGCCGTAAAACCCATACGAATCGGCTAATGGACACCTTTGACATAACCAATTGGGACTATATCAATGGTATAGTGGGACGTCGGTCACCAGTACCGGCCCGAGAAAAATGGGGTTATGCATGAACCGTAAAACTAAAACGCGTATTGTACTAGTCAGACGATTTCTATTCGAGTCTCACCCTGAAGGATACCGAAGGTTAGTAACGAATCAGTAAATCCCCAGCGGAGTCGCCAAATTGTGGACATGACATAGGTCCACCCCGACGCGGCCACGCGCGGGTTTGGGGAGGCGAATGAATCTCCATATGAGATGGTCAAATTGAAATGTAAATCGAAGTTGGAGTCGCCACCGAATTTTATGGTTATTCGGAACCGTTCGAGCCCACTCTATGTCGTAGTGGGCCGTGTACAAATACGGCCCATTTCCGATGTGAGAGTTTATTGGGCTCGTCCCTTTGCAGTTCGATATAGATGCCGACTTGAGCGGTTAATCGTATATTGAATGACTCTCGTTGCCAATGGTTTCGGACATCCGGAAACCACGGTTCTGAGTAAGGGGTGAGGGTACTTGTTGGGAAGTTCACTAAGAACACCCAACCTCGCCCGCACATTAGCGGCCTCTACTAGGATATCGAATGATTTTTTAATACGCGCGTTAGTTGAACGATGAATGATATGCAAACATTGTTTTCCTAAGCATGTGAGGAATTGAATGGGTTGTTAAGTCGGTTTAATGCATGAAAAGTTTAACGTCAAAGTTGTATTTTAGCATGTGAGATTCGTTTTAGAATAATAAAACAAATGAAATAAAAAAAGATGAATTTGCTACAAGATGAACAAACGAGTTAGTATCGATTTGTAAAATAATATAGCAAGAAATAAATATGCGAGATCGAGAAAATAAATATTAATCGAAATCTGAAAAATATTGTTGAAAAGACGTTGTTTTGTATAAAAAACGATGTTCGAAAAAAAAAAAAGAACGAGAAAGGTGCGCCAAGGCAGCCGGCCGCGCGGCTCGCCCGGGACGCCGGCGAGTCGCGTGTCGGGCTGGTTCCGAGATCGATTTTTTGGAAATTCAATTAAATCGCGTACGAATATTGCATGATCCGTACTCGAGTTAATATTTTCGACATTCGTTATATTCGACGGTTGACTACGAAATCAATGTCAAATACTTGGAATGGTTTTAGAAAAGATGTAGATTTTAGAAATCGTTTCGTAGAATAAATGATAAAACGACCAAAAAAGTTAAAAAAAGGTTCGGGTTTCAGGCCCGTGCGCGAGCCGCCTGGGCGTGGCGCGACTCGCGTACGGGTCTGTCTGGCTTTTTTATTTTTTGTGCGAAGTTGCTAAATTTGATGAATCGTGTACAAAATATGAATTAATTTGTATTCGATTCATGTTTTTTATATTCATCGTATCCGATATTCGATTATGAAATCGATATCGGATGTTCGGAATGAATTAAAAAAAAAGTTTTGTAAAATTGTTTGGAAAAAGAATTTGAACGAAAAAGATGTAACGATTTTTAATATCGTCGAGATCTTAATATAATTCTTTTCGATACAATATTCGATTATAGAAAATCGATATTATATTTTTAAGAATGTTCGTTATGAAAATAGTTTTTTTGTTAATATCGATATTAGAAGAAAAAAAAAACGACGCTTGACCCGTAAAAGGAAAACGGACGACGAGGAAGAGAAGAGAAGAAAAGGAGAAATCGGGTTTGATTACACCCTCAACCTACATGCTTTTGTTAACTCGGATCGGGGCTCGTCGGAATGTGGCTAGGCACGGGAGCGTCGAGGTGATGTCGGTCGGGCTAGGGTGGCTTGCTGAAGGTGACGGGTACGAGGGAGTCGGTTTCCTTCGGGTTTGGATGTGATATCGGTTTCTCGATGCTAAGTGTAAGGAGTTTTATGGACGTGTGTTGTGATATTTTCTGACTTCTCTCAGGAATTCTGTCTGTATGATATGATGTTTTCTGATTAATGTGTTGTATGCAAGGGGCTATTTATAGGGAGTTCCCGACCTTGGCTAGGAGAGGTGCATTTGGATTAGAATTACCGCTTGGGTAAGAAGCTGAGAAGAACGAGAATTTTGTTTTCTTGGTGAAGAAGCAAGGAAAACCGGCGGAATTGCTGCTGTTTGGCCGAGTATTTGCACTCGGTCGGGTGTTTGAATTGGTTTTCGGATAGGATTCCTGCTTGAGATCGAATTCCATCCTTAAACAGATTTGTTTATTATTTTATGTGGCTGATTTTTTGTGGAGTTGGAGTCTGAATTGGATACGTGAGACATCACGGTCGGTCCACAAGTCTCGGGAAATATCTTTGACCGGGTTTTGACTCGGTCGCTAAAAGACGGTTTTACCCCTGGTGTCGGATTCAACCCAAATTAGTGTTATTTGACTCGAAACGACCCACTGGGCCTGAATTTAAGGTTGGTTTTGTGAAATTTGTGCTCCGTAAAAAGCCCAAGCTAAATATCCATGTTTCGAGCCCATTTCCGAGTACGTTAAAGCACGTTTGCGTCCGATCATCATCGAGTGTTTGTCGGAAACTGCTATAGACACCTGGCGGTCAAAATGTGGGTGTCTACAGGGATAAAAAACCTATACCACTTAGTCGACTTACCTACTTTCCCATCGCCTCTAGACTTCAAAAATTATATGCAACCAGAACCATTGCCGAACGAATGAGGTGGCATAAAGAAGAAACTCGTATAGAGGGGAAGATGTGTCATCCTAGTGATGGGGAGGAGTGGAAACGCTTTGATAGGATTTATCCTGAGTTTGCGGAGGAACCCCGTAACGTGAGATTTGGGTTGTGTACCGATGGGTTTGCCCCTTTCGGCCAGTTCGGTAAGTCGTACTCATGCTGGCCTGTCATGATCAGACCATACAACTTACCCTCATGGCTGTGTCTGAAACTACCATTCATCTTCCCTTCTCTCATTGTTCCCGGTCCAAAAAATCCAAAAAATCACTTGGTTGTTTACTTACAACCAGTGATAGAGGAATTGAAACACTTGTGGGAAGTAGGGGTGGAGACATACGATGTGTCGCTGAAACAAAATTTCCAACTTAGAGCATCGCTTTTGTGGACTATAAACGATTTCCCTACATATGGTATGTTGAGTGGTTGGTCTATGACGGGCCAAAAAGCTTGTCCTTGTTGCATGAGTGAAAGTAAAGCGTTCTACCTAAGAAATTCAAGCAAAATCAGTTGGTTTGACTGTCACAGACAGTTCTTACCCGAGGGTCATCCGTATAGGAAAAACAAGAAAGCTTTCAAAAAGGGTGAGGTGGTGCTAGATGAGGCACCTATTCGTCTCCGTGGAGATGAGATATGAGAGGTGATTTCAGAGTTCCCATCTACTATTGACTGCACCGATCAAGAGTTCAAGGATCTTAAAAAATTAAAAAATGGTTGGTTTAAAAGAAGCATCTTCTTCGACCTTCCATATTGGAGTACTTTATTACTCCGACATAATTTGGATGTGATGCATATTGAAAAGAATTTCTTTGAGCAACTGATTCACGCCGTCATGGATGTAGAGGGTAAGACATGTGACACCGTAGGATCCAGAAAAGATTTGAAGAAAATTTGTGACCGTCCAAAATTGCACATCAAGAGGGATGGGTCCAAGCCTAGGGCCTTGTTCAGCCTTGATAAGGCTCAGAGAAAGGCCGTGTTAGCGTGGGTAGGGAAATTGAAGTTCCCTGATGGGTACGCCTCCGATTTTAGTTGGTGTGTCGACATTAATAACCTGAAGTTGCAAGGTTTGAAGAGTCATAACTGCCACATTTTCATGGAGCGGTTACTACCCATGACATTGAAGCAACTGCTACCGGAAGGTGTCTGGAATCCTATTACTGAGATATCTCAGTTCTTTCGAGATTTGTGTTCGTCGACAGTTACAATTGACGACATGACTCGTTTGGAGGATCAAATTCTTCAGATACTGTGCAAGCTTGAGATGATCTTCCCGCCCTCTTTCTTTAACTCAATGGAGCATCTACCGGTCCACTTGCCCTACGAAGCTAAAGAGGGAGGACCGGTCCAATATAGATGGATGTACCCGTTTGAGAGGTGAGAATTTTATACTTAATGAAACACTAACGTAAAATTTTACATTGTACTCTATTATTAATAAATTTGCTTGATTGTTATAGATATCTCAATCATTTGAAGAAAAAACATTGGTAACAAGGCGAGGGTCGAGGCCTCCATATGTAATGCTTATCAAACAAAGGAGATAGCCAACTTCTAGTCTATGTATTTCGAGAAAGAAGTCAACACCAAAGCCAAGAATCTTAACTTAGAAACACGCGAGATGATTGACCCCAACATACCAGACTTTTTTCAAAGTAAGGTAGGTGAAGGATCTTCATCGGCTGGGGGGTGGAGGGTGTTAGATGAGAAAGAATACAATCGTGCTCACCTTTACTTGTTATCAAACTGCGAAGTCTTGGACCCGTATGAGAAGCAGTTTGTAACTGAAATTCTAGCTGCTAATCCACATTTAAGTGGTGACGATGTTTGGAATAATCATGAGGAAAAGTTTCCCGGTTGACTTAAGGATCATGTAATTTCAGAAAATATCCGGGATGATTTGGTTAGGAGCCTAGCATTAGGTCCTTTGAGGAAGGTTAGAACTTGGAACCGTATTCGGTAAATGGTTACAATTTCCATACATCTCTTCATATGAATTGTAGGTGCCGCACTTGAACAGTTCTACAAAGTCCGCTCCGACCACAAGTTCGCTAAGAGATCCCTACAAGTAAAGAAAAACAAGAGACGGGGAGGAGATCCTGAGGGGGACGCGACGGCCACCCACTACGGTGGATCGCAGTCGATGCACCAGCGCGCGAGGTAAGTATTTCCTTTCCTTTGATTTTTATTTTGGATTTTTATTTAATGTTCTCATTAAAAATATTAATGAGAAATATAATCTGCATGTACTGTTAACAGTTAAAGAAGAAAACAGGAGAACTCCCCGTAGCTGCGCAGCTCTTTCTTGACACAAAGAGCAAGGTGGACTGCAAGGGTCAAAGGGGCTTCATTTCGGATAAGGACCAAGAAATTTGGGTGAGTTTCTAACATAAGGCTTCTTTACATTATTCTTTAGACTGTGACTTTGTCAATGAATTCTCATCTAACCAATTTCTTTTAGGATGCATATATTGAGGCCACTTCCACGGACGACCCTGAAGGTAGAGGTAAGGATCCGAATGAGGTATGGTTTAATATCGCACAAGGGTACCGCAAGAGAGCGGTGTACGGTACGGGGAACGCTCACACCCTGTACTGGACACCACCCAACGCTCGGAGGGGGTATTCGACCTCGACGGAGTACATACCGTCTGTCGTTGCTGAGATGGGGTCGGAACTACAAGAAGAGAGGGCGGAACGGGCTGCTTTGGCTGAGAGGGTGAAGGCGCAGGATGAGCGTATCCAGCGACATGATGAGGTTAGTGCGCAAATACTGGAAGAGCTAACCCGCCCGAGGAGCATGCTGCAGCAGAACTGCAACTCCGGCCCCATTCCCCGACACCGAGATCCTAGAGAGCCCTTCAATGGGGGTGGTAGTGGTGTTTCCGCTAGTTTTACCATTCGTTGAGCATGTAGATTAAGAAACGCAGCTTGTAGTGAATGAATGTTGATTGAAAACAATTTGTAACGTTACACTTAATTTAGTTTATTCAAGTACAATTAGTTACCTTGCTTTGCAATTACGGAAATGTGAAGCCGACATTATGTGGCCGATACGGCATGGTGTTTAGAACGTATTTGTCATTGTTGGGTTGTTTTTCTGTTTGCAGATTTTGGCTAGAAATAAAATAAATTGAATCAACCAAATACTGGTCCTATAGCGACTGATATCTGTCGCTAAAATGGCCAAATAGCGACAGTTAACGATCGCTAACATAGTCGCCGAAGGCCCCCAACCCCATCAAGTAAGCCCCCTTAGCGACAGATATCTGTAGCTAAACTGACTCCATTAGCGACATATATTTGTCGCTAACTGACCCTCTTAGCGACAGATTTCAGTCGCTAACATTAGCGACAGATATCTGTCGCCCGACTCTTTTAAAGTGACTACCAGGCTCGACTGATTTTCAGCAACTGTCATCTGTCGCGCGTTCTTTCTTTGCGACAGTTGACGGTAGCTGTTATCAGTCGCCCGTCATATATTTTTTTGTAGTGTTCGTAGTATTACAGATAAATGGCAACCTAAGGTTACCGCTATCGAAGAAGCAAAAGACTTATCCATCTTGACTCTACATGAACTAATGATATCATTAATGGGATCACTAATGGCTCAAGAATTAAACCTTGTAAAGCGGTCTAGTGAAAACATAAAAGGGAAGAGTCTTGCACTTATGCCCGCCTCAAGAGATGAGAAAGATGACAAAGAGGATGAATTTGCCACGTTCTCAAGGAACTTAGACGATGTGATAAATGGTCAAGGCAATCGTAAGTTTAACAAAAATTTCAACAAGAAACACTTTCCTAAAAAACGACCTAATTCAACCATAGGATGCTTTAAATGTGGATAAAAAAAAAATCACCAAATCAATAAAGATATGTAATGTAGTACTCTGTAGTATACAAACTTGATGATGTCTAACCTTATATCATAAATAAATAGGATACCTGTTGCCAAAAAATAAAATAAAATTCCAATATAACATTACATTATCCACTTCTGGGATGAGCACCAACAATAACATCAGCAAACCGAAAAAGGTCCCTTGTTGTGAATGTGCACACAGCACACCCCCTCCCCAGCCCAGAGTCCACAATCAACTGCATCTCAACTACTCATTAAACAGCCTGAGCCGCAAGTACATACAAGGCCGGCCTTTATCTTCACAGTAATCTTGGTAACCCACATGCATGTTTGGACTCTTCATCAGTAGGATTTACAGTACTATACAAACAATACTCGTATCATAACATCCTTATCATGAGTCATGACCATCACAAGAAAATGACTCTAACTGCGCTATATCAATATGTGCCGACCAGCTAAGATTTACTTGCTCAACGACAACTTCAACAACACTAACAGGGCCAAATGGGTAAAACAGTACCCCGATGAGGGACAAAAGTAACAGGTATATTACGACTACATTCATACCCCTTCAAATACCCACTCGATTACCCTTCTTCCCCTTATAGCTTCTTCTATATGGTCACCACAACACTTTTACTACGGAGTAATATCATTTCCCATCACCACTCACCTACTCTGAGTATAACATTTCCTGAATGAGTATAACTTACTCCCAACTCTTTATTTATTTTTCTTGCATCATCGTACAATAAACATTCATGTCATTCTCCGAGAAAGAACAATCAGATACGCATCCGCATCAACAGGGGAGGAAAACTATCTCTGTTATTCCATCAGTAAAATCATGTACTCGTATAGTCCTATACATCTACATTCTTTTCAACTGTGACTCAATGATTTGCACACAATCTTCTTTTAATCTAGTACGTAGTACCAATTTAGCACACAATTATCATTAATTTCCCAATTCTTCTACTACAAATTTGATAACCTAATGCAGTAATCCTACATGAAAGCAGCTACAAACAGAAAGAAATAAAATACTTTGAGGAAGCCTATAGTTTTTGCTGAGACTGTATGAGCAGAACATTTAGCATTATATGAACAGAAGCTTCATATACAACTTCATCATAATGCATTCCATCTTCTGTACACGTTACTCCACAACTCTCACTCAAAGACTGAACATTCAACAACACAAACGGACCGCCTGGGCGCAACAGATTACTGCTATGAACCGCTTGTTCAAAACCAAACTGCGTTACATCTGTCATCTTCACCCTCTTTTCCTCAGTATTCAACATTGAGTTTACCAATGTTGGCATACTTAACCAGAACAAATGCGTCTGTGATTTCTGAGAAACCGGGACTAACAACGACCTTACAGCTCGACTCAACAACTGTAAGGAATCACCATAATGTGTGGCATTGGTGATATGCAGCATATCCCAAAGTCCACATCCCATAACAACAACATTAGGAAAACTCCTGTTCTTACTTAATTCTACAACCAAATGACTCAAATTGGTACTATAAGGTGCCCAAACAAAATCAAATTTCAACCCGACTCGATCAACAACCAAGTGATAATCACTATGCCTCTTGAACAAATCCTTCCTAACCTCCACCATTTCATCCTCAACCAACAACAATTTCAACAAGGAAAGAGCGAAAAGGTGAGCTTGGGAGTCCCCAGCCACCATAACCCAAGATCCATTAAGAAGATCACTAGTATCAGTCCTACCCAACTTCTGAAAATCACAAGCCAACATCTTTTCACCAAATTGAGACCATTTCCAAGAAAGCTTGGATGAATTCGGACTATTCCTATTCTTCCATTGGAGATTATGAAGCAGATCAATGCAAGATTCCCTACCATCAAGAACAACTAAAGTGGAGGAAGAGGAAGAAGGTGATACTGAAGGAAGGAAATCAGTTAGGGAAGGGAAGTAAGGAGAAAGATGAACAACAATGGCGAGAGAGATGAAGAGTGCACCACTGAAGAAGAGCATTTTGTTGCGGCTTAGATGCCAACCAGCTAACCCCATTGGTACCAATACAACAATACATGCCGCCAATACTCCCAATTGGACGGCCCCTAACATCCTTTACAACCTGTATGAACCCATCAATCAATCACTCAAAGATTCTTCAACATTTTGAATTCGATCCATCCATCAAAGAATGAAACTTTCGACTAGGGTATTTGAGGAATGATGAAAAGATGTCAACTTTGAATCGGGGATTGGAAGAGCAATGGAAGGATGAAAGGTTTACTGTGGAAAAACAGGAATGATGATGTGGGTGTTGATTTAAGAAAGGAAATACTGCTATTGATTGATGGAGAAAAAGAGGGGAAACTTGAAAGGGAAGGGATTAAGACTTAAGAGGGAGGAATGTTTGATTTGGAAATGAGGGGAAGGTGGGATGATGGGAACGGAGGAACAAGAAGGAAAGAGGAAGGGAAGAAGAAGAAGAAGGGGGAGAGGTCAATGTCGATTGAGGAAGACGCAGGCAGGCAGCCAACAAAGAAAGAATAGGAAGGGGGAGATTCGGGTGGTAGTTCAGACGTCACCACACCCACACCCACACTCGCAAGATCAATTTCCCAGCATATACTCTTGTATCAGATCTTGAAATAATGGAGTCCGTTGTACCAAAAAAATGCATACCTACATGAAATCACGAATAAAGCATTAAACCTGCTTTTGTCACGTCGGTTTTTAGGTTTAATATTGGTTTGATTAAGTTTAGGAATGAATAATTGTGCTTTACGTCTCTCAGAACTTATAGTACGGAGTATAACTTACTCGTACATACCACTCAAGTTATAAGAGATCTGTCTTTCCGTCTCAATCATTTGTTGTCCTTTGATTACATTACCCTCACAAATAACATAAAAGAACAACAAATGACCGAGACAAAGAGTATGCATTTAGACCCTCTCCATTTACTCTCAACGACGCAGATTCTATTGTAAAATGATCTAACAATACTAGGAATTAATGAGGAGTAATATTAACATAAAGTGAGTGTTTGTTACAAAATTTGCAACATGGAGAGTCATCGCTCATCAAAGTTTCTTCTTTTGTCAGGGTTAATATCTAAACATTAGTCTGTCTATTCTAAACTAACTACAGTCTGCATATAATTTATTCGTAGGAACTTTAAACTCCGGTGCGAGTTGATTCCTCATCAAAGTTGCTCAACCAGGACGAAGTAAACATGTAATCCCTAAACGCGAAAACTGAGTCATACTCTTCGGTCTTCAGTATTTCAAAGATCCCCAGCTCCATTGATTTCCTACAGAGGGCAAATTACAGCAGCTTATGTTAGATATCGGTCACTGGAGTAATTGAGTAGTTAACAAAATGATTTGTGTTGGACCAAAGTGCAGAACCTTATCAGCAATAACAACATTATCACGTATTTCCAGCTTCTCTCCTGATTGGGCATTGATACTTACTTTGATCCTTAGTACCGCTCAGAATAAAGGACTACAGCTAACAGCTCCACAAAATAAATGGAGAAAAAGGAGCATGAATGTGCGATTTTAAGTTCCGTAGTTACTGGTGTTCCAGCGTCACACGCAGTAAGCAGGAACGTACACCCGAGAATCCAAGATAAAAGAAGGTCAAGAAATTTTTGTCAGGAATCGGTCTCTTCAGAAATGGCTTCATGTAATACAATGTGTGACCAATCATTTAACTATACAACATGCCTATATTTCCATTAACCACCAGATTTAATTGTCATGCTGCCAGTCTATCTGCACACTGTCCGAAATTGATAAAAACATGACTCTTTTAAAATAATATTGCACCTATTTATTGAATTAGGACAGAAAAGTCTCTGTTAAACCTACATAAACAAAAAAGGACAGCATATTACTCCGTATCTGGTAGTTGGTACGGTACAATCACATAACCCTTTTCCAAGCTAAGTAATCACCATTATTGATCAGAAAAATGACATTCAGCTATACAATGACGTTATTGATCAGAAAATTGCATGAGAGACGAAATGCAAGTTTGTTAAACCCGAACACACAAAGATGTGAGGTTGCATTTGGTGAAAAACTTGGATCACGGTTTCTATATCACTCTCATCTCCGAATCCAACGGGAGGTGGGTGAACTACATGTTAAAAATACCATCAAAGTCTACCTTGAGAGTTACTCCAGCACCAAACCATACATCTCCCGACACCTTCAAGCTATCCAGATCAATGATACTAGGAATTGACTTGAAACGGCTCAAGAAGTCACTGACCTGCTCATGAAATCAATTGATGATGAACTACTCAATGAAGGTAATAATAGGTAACTTGAATCACCAAGTTGGACAAAACCTTTTTGAATTCTGGACCCAATTCTACGGTTGGGTTAGCGGGATTGGTTCTAATTGGGTTTCGTACCACAAAGCCATCAACCACAGTGTACAGATCAGACTGCAATAAAATTCAGGATGACAAGTCTTTAAATTCACTTTTATTAGCTATATTCAGAATCATATATGAAAATGGATCATCCGTAAACAAAATTAATTACCTGGACAAGTAGCAAATCCGAGGTTGCCTTCACTGGAAGGAAACATGATCGTGGTACATTGATGCCAATGGCTTTATAAAAAAACTACGCCAAATAAAAGACACAGTTATTTACGCTCCTTATGCAGCCTAAAGTTATACATTCCGTACCTTAATTGCAGCACCAGCAGCAGTTTCCAGTTGAAGAACCTTAACCCCACCGACTTCCTAAATGCAACATCAATTAAAACTAGACTCCAAAAAAACTGACAAATTACCACAAACACAAATCTGAACAATACAGAGTAGCATAGGATTCGGATGATTTCCATCTTCAGTGCATCACTTTCCACAAGTCTTTTAATTGCATTTAAGTTCACCCACCTGAAAATCATTGGTGGCTTATGAGCAAGTCTTGCATATTATATCAAATACACAAAGGCTTGCAAAAGGATATGGCATACAGGTTGTTGGTGTTAAAAGTTTTGAACTTCTCAATGGACTTGAATTCGCCAACCTGGACCGTTGATATACTAGCAATATTTGAAGGCATAAAAGCCAAAATAACCAACTTCTGAGAACTGAAAACGATGTAAGCTAAAACAGGTTGCTCAAGTGAAATGAACTTACATGCTCGTCTGGAACCTGAGCAATTTCTAAGAGCTGCAGCAAGAAAGGGAATTTCTTTCATGAATATCATACTGATACATACTACTGTAATAGTATAACTTCAAGACAAACTTGGACGCTTTATTTTAAGCTAAAATATGCACAATTTTCATAAAAATAGCCGAGTCTGACGCATACTTTTTTAAACGAGTCTGGGCAACATTGATTATAAGTTAGTAAATGATGAATGTCTCATGGTTAGAAAGACAGAAAGCTAATATACTCACCTGGACTTTTCCTTCGTAGGATATAAGAGTACCACCTTTGACATCAGCTAAAGTTTTTGGTGTCACCTGCAAAGAGAAGATAGAATAGTAAAACATCACAAGATTCACAACAGTGAAAATAAGGGAGGATGCAGCCATTAAAATCATCATATAAACTGACATACTCCATGCAGTATTCGTTTTTGTTCTGAATCAAGTGGTTTCAGATCACTATTGATTAGATTAAGGAGGAAACACAATAAATTACAAAAACCGCTTATCACAAAACTAAGTGAAACGTAGAATGTGCGGCACTGGTCCAAACAAGTAAAGTACAAAGTAGAAATATATGAAGAGAAATGTATTGGAAGCCTTAAACAAACAGCAAAAAGCCAGAGGCAGGATACCCAAATGAACTATGGCCCCAAGGTTGTCGGAGTTGGCAACAAAAATGTATTCCTTGCCCTGTCCAAAAGTAGAACATAATCTTCTTGACAACTAATCACTAGAAGAAACATTCCCATATAAATAAACTTCTTGATTTAGAATGAAGTCCACGAAGTTGTGACAAGAAAAGGTCAAGTTTCCCGCTGTTCTTGAAGGCAGGGAAGACATCACCATGGCCAGGAGGATACCTTCACTTACATAACATCATCAAACATGAACAGATTGAAAGGGTGGAAGTAAGCTATACATTGCAGACACATGGGTAACCGAGGAGCCCTGTAGGCGATAGGTCGTACATTCAAATCCCCCTCCCTTTTGTTTCGTGGTGGCCTGAAGTTTCATCTTACACCCACACACACACACCCATGAAAATAAAATAAGGGAGTCTTCCCGGAAGGAATTCAAAAGCGTCCAAACCATCTGAGCTAGCACACAAACTTTAGAAGAAAAAAATAAAGAAGCATAGTATACATTTTTGCCATTCCAAAGTTCTTTTACCAGGTCGTACCAATTGAACAGATAGAAAGTACGAAATTAATTAGTAATAGAAAAAATAGAGTCAGTGAGTCACTTGAATGTCTACATTCATATGATCCGAAAGACCAAATAATATGAGTTGATCATACCATCCATCCTTGCCGGTTTGACCTTTACACGGAAGTGGCGAGAAATCTTCAACCACCAAACGAGGGTACTGGCTCTGTAAAGCAAGAGACGTGTAGGGAAAAGATCAGGGTAATACAGAGAATGCAAAAATATTACTACAAACTTCATTGGCTATCACAACCTCATGATCTCATATATAATATAAGTACACAAACTGACATAAGTGAGTTGAGTTACATCAAAATTAAAAACCTGATTGAATGTGTGGATCTCAACATTGGCCTTACTGTATTTCTCAACAATCTGCATGCAGTCCACAGAAAGCATGAGAAAATACACAAGAAATCAAATACTGTAGAACACAGAAGATAGTAACACAAATTACATAATGTATGTGTACCTTAAGAGTATCGTCATGTGTGTTGAATGAGTTCATTAGAACCAACGGCACCTTGCATCCATACTTTTTATTAAGGTCCTGCAGAACATAAAGAAAGGCAATTGTCAAGTAAAACACACATCATAAAAAGAATCCCAAAGCCAAATGAACGGGCATCAATTACCTCAATTTGCAAGACGATTAGATCTAGAAAGGTCAAGCCATTACAAACTTGGATGACAGACCTGCAATGACAGGGGAATATTTAAAGTGAGTTTTGGACAATAGGACATGAACTCAAGCAAGCTGGGGGCAAAGTATGCATAACCAAATTACCAAACAAAACATAAACATGTTGTTGGGAGTAAAGGCTTGTAAAGCTTTTTGGCATTTTTGTGTACCGGGTTGTCCAGATACAGCAACTTTTGTGTGTTCCAGTTCATTCAGTCAAATATGACCGTTATGAAAAATCCTTCCCATTCATTACAATTTATTTGGGCATTGATGGCCCTCTTAAATTGGTTTTTGGCTCCTCCTCTTCAATCTTGGCTGTATAAATAGTGCTCCTGGTCAGCCTTTGAGAAAACACAAAAACACAAAAAAAAAACAATACATATCAATCTCTCCTCTCCTCTCCTCTCCATATTCTTTACTCTTTCTGGGTTAAGTTTGTGCTGTTCCAAAGCTCTCCGCCTCGAGTGGTCGAGTCAGTGAGCTGCTGTGTTCACCTTGGGAAACTACCGATACTAGTCGATAACCACCTCGGTCGAGCCGCAATAGTTTTCAAGTCAGTGGTGGGTACCGCGACACAGCGCTTCCAGTTCAGTTTCCGATCCCGGACTGCCGTTTCTGTCCGATTGCTGCCTCCTGACTTGTCCGTCTGTCCGTGTACCTGCTGCCCCTGTTTCGTGTGTGTTGCATAGCCTGTTTGTTTGTTGCTCTAATTTTTGACAGCCAAGTCCAACTTGTCTGCTGTTTGCTGCTCCAATTTTTTTTTTGGATGCAAAGTCCAACTTGTCCTCTGTCCTTGGTTTTAATTTGTCGTGTAGTTTGGTTTTTCTCTCTTCTCTTCTTCATTGTTACGCCTTCGTACTAACAATTTGAAAACTATTGTCTTTTCCGTAACAATGTCGATTTTGTCAAAAACTATTCCTGACCTGTCAAAGTTGGAACCCCTTGATGGTAACAATTACAGACGATGGTCACAAAAATTGTTGATGTTTTTTGAGCAATTAGAGGTCGATCATGTTTTGTTTAACGACCCCCCTATTCCAATGTCGATTAACAATGCTGTCGAGGTCACTCCACCTCTAATTTCTTTCATAAATAAAAACGAAGAGTTAGTCAAAAAATATGAGAAGGATAATAAAACGGCTAGATGTCATATACTTAACCATATGACAAATACTCTTTTTGACTTATTTATAGTCCATAAGTCAGCTAAATTTATTTGGGAGTCTTTAGAGAAGAAATATGGGGCTGACGATGCTGGAAAAAAGAAATATGTGGTGGGGCAATGGTTAAATTTCCATATGGTTGACGATAAACCCATTATGGATCAAGTCCATGTTTATCAAAACCTCTGTAGTGATGTTGTTAACGAAGGAATGAAGTTAGATGAAGTTTTCCTAGCTAATGTTTTGTTAGAAAAATTCCCCCGTTCTTGGAGCGATTATAGAAATCAGTTGAAACACAAAAAGAAGGATTTGTCACTCCAAGAACTAGTTATCCATATGAGAACCGAGGAGGCCAATCGTTTAAAAGACAAATCTCTTAGTTTGTCCCTAAACCCCGTCAAAGCTAATCTCGTTGAAACCGGTGGATCTTCTAAAGGAGATAAGAAAAAGGGAAATAAGGGGAACAAGGGAAACACTAAGGGTGGTGAAGGCAAGGATCAGGGGAACAAAAACAAACAAAACCAAGGGAAATACACCAAGGCCGTTCCAAAAATTCAGAAACCAAATACTAATCTGGTGTGCTTTGTATGTGGTCAACCAGGTCACAAAGCTTATCAATGCCCCCAGAAAAAAGGTGGTCATGTTGGCCAAGCTAATCTTGCTGAAACAGATAACGACATCATTGCAGCTGTCGTGGTTGAGGCAAATCTGGTGGCAAATGCTAGTGACTGGATTCTGGATACTGGAGCTTCAAGGCATCTCTGTGCTAACAAGTGTGGACATGACGTAGGTCCACCCCGACGCGGCGAAGCGCGGGTTTGGGTAGGCGAATGAATCTCGTGGTGAGATTGCTCTCGGGTTCGAAATTTAAGTCAAAATGGAGTCGCCACCGAATTTTGTGGTTATTCGGAACCATACGAGCCCACTCTATGTCGTCATGTGCTTTACACAAAGTAAGCCCACTCCGATTTCAGAGTTCATGGGGCTCGTCCCTTTGCATTGCGATACCGATACCATCTATACCGGTAATCGTGTAAAGAATGACTCTCGTTCGCCAAGGGTTTCGGACATCCGGAAACCAAAGGTTCTGAGTAAGGGGTGAGGGTACGTGTTGGGAAGCCCACTAAGGACACCCAACCCCGCCCGCACATGGCGGCCTCTACTAAGACATCGTTCGTGTTCGTGATACGCGCGCTAGTAAAATAATGAAATGATATGCAAACAGCGTTTTTTAACTAAACATGCGAGTTTTGCGTTAACTACGTCATTTAATGCATCTTGAATGTGGTCGAAATAATTTAGCATGCGAAGTTCATTTATAAAAGCGTAAAAGCCAATAATAAATAAAGCTCGAAAGTAAATAAATAACGTACAAGTTACACGGGCGGAAATACAACCCGGAATTCACAATACAACATTACGTAAAGAAATGAAATAAAAATAATGCGATATAATTAAAGGGACGGACCCGTATGTAAACTAGACCGCGGAAATATGTAGGCGGACTAACCTCGATTAAATACGCATTATGTCGCATATTAAACGAAGGACGGGAACATGAGACTGCGGCATATTGCTAGCCTAATCTCGCGTCCCGTAGTCTTGTCCCGACTCATCACGTCAAAGTGGTCAAAGTCGTTCTACGTGTCGTGATGTGTATAGTTTTGAAAAATAGGAAGGTCGGATGATGGTCTAAAGTCGATAAAGAACGGGGCTCGGAATATGTGTCTAAGCCCTCGGTATTGCGGGTTATGAGACCCACTCGATCGAGTCATTGACTGACTCGGTCGAGTGTGTCATTAGCGTGGCTACTGACCACTTTTTGGGGTGCTACTCGATCGAGTGGCCTATGGCACTCGATCGAGTGCCTCCTGTACGAGAGGTGACTCGCTCGGTTTTATGACTTGAAATCGATGATCGGCCGAATCAAATACAAATATCACACGATTTGTATTTGACTCGGCCTCCGGTACTATCATCGTGTATGAACGATTATAATACCGTCACCGGAGTTTTTATGAAAACGTTTGTGTTAGATTATGAAACTTTGAATTGGTAACGAGATGCATCCCTCTACGTCACGACATCGAAACTAACCCTTTCGGGTTATGTGATGTCGATATTCGTGTCAACGGGTTTCGAACCAATTATGGAAATGGAGTTAAATATGTTCAACTACGACGAATCACGATCACGTCACGCCCTTGAGTACATTGGGGCGGGGCTCCTCGAAAGGGCTCCACCTCCGTCGTTGCTCGTAAAGGGATTAGACGGACCAATAGTGATCATCGTAGTCCAACGTTTTAAAACCGGTTTTAGTATTAATATATATACACGGTATTAATAACATTAGTAAAAAAAGATGATAAAAGAAAAAAGAAAAATAAAGATGAAAAATGTAAAGAAGTTAGTGTTAGTGTTAGTGTTACTACGATGCAATAATGCAAAAATGTACATAAAAACGATATAGAAAAGAGATAGAAAAAGGGTTTAGGACACCCTCAACATACATGCTAGTATAGACCTCGGAAATGGACTCGTAAAATAGCGGCAAGGCTTGGGAGTATCGAGGATGTATGCGAGTTATGGTGTGTATGGATGTGTATGTGTATTACGTCGGTTTTTCGAGGGACGAAGGACTCGGTCTTTGTGTGTATTGCTTAGGATTTCTAAGGCTTTGATGTGTGATGAAGTAGGGTTGAAGTGGGGTGAAATGTGGCTGAAATTGTAGGGTAAAAGTGAGTGTCCAAAGTCTTGAAAATGCATGGGGGTGAAGCGGTATTTATAGGCCTCACCCCTCGACCTAGGGGCACTTGATCGAGTGGCCCTAGTGCACTCGATCGAGTGCCTTTGAAAACGGGCCAAGCCCAGTTCAAGGCGCTCCACTCGACCGAGTGGGTCAATCCACTCGATCGAGTGGGTCAAGCAAATCGAGAGAAATAAGGAAAGATTTGATTTTGTTGGTTTTGATTGCTTTTTTGAATTCTGATTTGTGCGCCAAATGAACTTGGCTGATTTATGAGACGGTTTCGTCTTTGACCGGGTTTTGACCCGGTCGCCAAAAGACGGGAAATATTTTTGGTGTCGGTTTTGGCCCAAATTAGTCTTATTTGACTCGGGACGACCCACTGGGCCTGAATTTGAGGTCTGTTTTGTGAGATTTTACTCCGCTAAAAAGTCCATGTCGGATATTATGAATTCCGAGCCCAAATCCGAGTATACTAAGTCACGTTGACGTCCAATCATCATCGGGTGTTTTTCGGAGACTACCATAGACACGTGGCAGTCAAAATGCGGGTGTCTACAACAAGGAGCTGTTCGCCGAATTTGAAGCTGTAGATGATGGTGAATGTGTCTACATGGGTAACTCCTCCCCGCTGTTATCACAGGAAAAGGCAAGGTGTTTCTTAAACTTACCTCAGGGAAGACTCTTGCCCTTAGTAATGTATTGTATGTTCCTTCATTGCGTAGAAACCTAGTGTCTGGTGCCTTACTTAACAAAGTTGGGGTGAAACTTGTTTTTGAGGCTGACAAGGTTGTAATGTCTCGCAATGGAGACTTCGTGGGCAAGGGCTATCTTAGTGGGGGTCTGTTTGTGTTGAACGTTGATATTTCTACCATTAATAATAATTCTTCTTCTGCTTATATTGCTGAGTCTATTGATGTGTGGCATGGTAGACTAGGTCATGTGAATGTTGAGTCTATTAGAAAACTCAAATCAATGTCGCTTATCCTGTCATTATCTTCAGAAGTGTTTACAAAATGTCCTAGTTGTGTAGAGGCTAAATTTGCTAAGAAGCCAAATAAACCTTTTAAGACTAGACATACTGACCTTCTAGATTTAATTCACACCGACCTAGCAGACTTTAAAAGCACTATGAGCAGAGGAGGCAAACATTACTATGTCACTTTTATCGATGATTGTTCTAGGTACACTAAAGTGTATTTACTTACACATAAAAGTGAAGCTGAAGATATGTTTGTTAAGTTTAAAAACGAGGTAGAAAATCAACTTGATAAGAAGATTAAAAGAGTTAGGTCCGATAGGGGTGGTGAATATGGCTCTAATTATTTAATAGACTTTTGTGAGAAATATGGTCTAATTCATGAGAAAAGTCCACCTTACACACCCCAATCAAATGGAGTAGCTGAACGTAAAAACAGAACTTTAAAGGAAATGATGAATGCTATGCTTTTAAGTTCTGGCCTTTCTGATGACATGTGGGGGGAAGCGGTTTTGTCTGCCTGTCATATTCTTAATAGGGTACCTCATAAGAAACTAGACAAGACACCCTACGAGTTGTGGAAGGGTTATGCTCCCAACCTTAGTTTCCTGAGAGTGTGGGGGTGTTTAGCTAAAGTAGGTTTACCTAATTTTAGGAGGCCCACTATAGGACCTAAAACCTATGATTGCGTTTTCATTGGATATGCTCAAAATAGTGCTGCATATAGATTTATGTCTTTAAGTGATCGATCTATTTCTGAAGCTAGAGACGCTCAATTTTTTGAGCATGTTTTCCCATTAAAGAAAGATGTTGCATCATTGCCTGAATTGTCTATATTGCCTGTTAATCCTGCTGATAGTTCCATGCATGCTAGGAGTAGTACCTCTGTTGATCATGATGTTGAACCTAGAAGAAGTAAAAGGCCTAGAATTGAGAAAGATTTCGGCGATGATTTCATTACAACTTTCTTAACTGAAAATGCATGTGATTTTTGCACGTGTGATGAGTTTGTTTCTGCCTTTTTAATGGAAGAAGATCCAAAAACTTATAATGAGGCTATGAGGTCTATTGATGCTAACTTTTGGAAAGAGGCCATTAAAAGTGAACTAGACTCTATTGTTTCAAATCAGACTTGGGAGTTAACTGATTTACCTAAAGGGTGTAAGCCGATTTCCAGTAAATGGTTATTTAAAAAGAAACTTAGACCCGACGGTACAATAGAAAGGTTCAAGGCTAGACTTGTGGTAAGAGGCTTTACACAAAAGAAAGATATTGACTACTTTGATACTTACTCACCTGTAGGGGTGAGCAAATAAAACCGGATATCCGATCCGGTTTTGTAAACCGTATCGGATATCCGGTTTTAAAAATCAAAAAATTCCCGATCCGTATCCGATCCGGTTTTTTCCGGATATCCGGTTTTTTCGGATATCCGGTTTTCGGATATCCGGTATCCGGTTTTATATTTTTCTTCTATTTTTATTTTTTTTAAACAATTTTTTTTCATTTTAATCAAGAGTAATTAATTGATTTTTAAGCAACGTTACGTTTTATATAAATTGATATGATAAAATATATTTAAAAAAACCTCAAAAAATGGTATATATGTCTTACGGTACAATTATTCTAACAAAATATTACGTTTCATTACATAATATCATAAATTTACTAATAGTTTTGTTTTTTACCTTTGAAAATAATTGGTGGGTTTTGAATTCTTTATTGTATAATTCATATTAGGATTATATTTTTCATATTTTTTATTGTTTTTAAAAAAACCGGATCGGAAACCGGATATCCGGTTTCTTTTTCCCCGATACGTATCCGCTACGGTTTTAAGGAAAACCGTATCGTATATCCGGTTATTCGTATCGGATATACGGAAATTCGTATAATTGAAAGCGTATACCGTATCGTATACGTATAATAAAACCGTATCGTATATTTTTGCTCACCCCTACTCACCTGTGACCAAAATTTCCACCATTAGAACTCTAATCGCTTTAGTTGCTATTCATAATCTTGTAATACATCAGATGGATGTAAAAACAGCTTTTTTGAATGGAGACTTAAAGGAAGAGATCTATATGTCACAACCCGAGGGGTTTGTGGTTAAAGGTCAAGAGAGTAAAGTGTGTAAACTGAGAAAATCTCTATACGGTCTGAAACAAGCACCGAAACAGTGGTATGAAAAATTTCACAACACCTTGATTAAAGATGGCTACATTACCAATAATTCTGATTCATGTGTGTATTCAAAGATGTTTGGATCAGATTGTGTGATTATTTGCTTGTATGTTGATGACATGCTAATAATTGGTAAGAATTTATTTGTCGTAAATAAAACCAAACAGTTCTTGTCATCGCAGTTTGAGATGAAAGATTTAGGGAAAGCTGACGTTATCTTGGGAGTTAAGATTATCCAAAACTCTAATGGAATCGCCCTAAGTCAGTCTCATTATGTGGAAAAAGTGTTGAGAAAATTTGACCACTTTGATGTTGAGCCTGCTAGAACTCCCTATGATCCTAGTGTTCACCTGTGTAAAAATTTGGGCGAAAGAGTCTCCCAAGTAGAATATGCTAAAATCATAGAAAGTGTGATGTTTCTCATGAACTGCACTAGACCTGATACTGCTTATGTTGTAAGTAGACTCAGTAGATATACTCATAACCCTAATAGTGAACATTGGAATGCTTTGAGTCGTTTGCTACGATATCTGAAAGGTACTTGTGATCTATGCCTGCATTACGGTACGTATCCTGCTGTGTTAGAAGTTTACAGTGATGCTAAATGGATCAACAGTAACCCAGAAATCAGTTCAACTAGTGGTTATGTGTTTACCATAGGTGGAGGTGCTATCTCGTGGAAGTCTTCAAAGCAGACTTGCATAGCAACCTCCACTATGGAATCTAAGTTTATTGCTCTTGAGTTGGCAGGACAAGAGGCAGAGTGGCTGAGAAACCTGCTAGCAGACATGCCGTTGTGAGGGGGGGGGGGGGGGGGGGGGGTGGGACAGGTTGCACCAATCTCCTTGCACTGTGATTCACAAGCAGCAATTGGCGTTGCTAAGAATGATGTCTACAATGGCAAGAAAAGACATATTCGAATCAGGCATGGTGTGGTTAAACAATTCCTGAAAAATGGAGTAATTGCTGTGGACTTTGTGAGGTCCGAAAGCAACCTTGCCGATCTTTTTACAAAAGGATTGCCACGGAGAGTAGTCCGTGAATTGTCGAGGGGAATGAGACTTAGGTTCTTAAGTCAAAGCAGTGAATGATTTGACATGAACCAAAAGACTATTCCTATGACATTTAATCCATAGCCTTCATGGTGGTGCTGCTTGAGAAGCACTTGATGGATTTGAGAATCTGTTTTACAGGATGGACTCCTACGTTCTTAATGGTTCTAGTGAGAAGTGCTATTGAGAAGCACTTGAACCACCTATACGGGTGAGATGGTTTGGCCGCCGTCTATGTTAGACTTTGAAAGGTCTTAACTAAAACACTTGTTATACCGAGGTAAACGCATGGCCATGAAAAGCGTTGCACATTGAAATCGCGGAACAAGCATGATTTGAAGGTATGATATGTGTTATGAGGGTCTCAACCGAAATCAGCAAGGAATTCAAATCGAAAGATATTCTCTTATTAGAAAGTAAGTTGTTGCCTCATTTTCACTAATGTGTCAATTCAAGTCGAAAGACATTGATACCTAAGTATCCAACCCTTCCTTAACCCAGAAAAAACTCTCGTCTTTCCTTCGCCTTTGTGGGGGATTGTTGGTAGTAAAGGCTTGTAAAGCTTTTGGCATTTTTGTGTACTGGGTTGTCCAGATACAGCAACTTTTGTGTGTCCCAGTTCATTCAGTCAAATATGACTGTTATGAAAAATCCTTCCCATTCATTACAATTTATTTGGGCATTGATGGCCCTCTTAAATTGGTTTTTGGCTCCTCCTCTTCAATCTTGGCTGTATAAATAGTGCTCCTGGTCAGCCTTTGAGAAAACACAAAAACACACAAAAAAAACAATACATATCAATCTCTCCTCTCCTCTCCATATTCTTTACTCTTTCTGGGTTAAGTTTGTGCTGTTCCAAAGCTCTCCGCCTCAAGTGGTCGAGTCAGTGAGCTGCTGTGTTCACCTTGGGAAACTACCGGTACTAGTCGATAACCACCTCGGTCGAGCCGCAATAGTTTTCAAGTCAATGGTGGGTACCACGACACAGCGCTTCCAGTTCAGTTTCCGATCCCGGACTGCCGTTTCTGTCCGATTGCTGCCTCCTGACTTGTCCGTCTGTCCGTGTACCTGCTGCCCCTGTTTCGTGTGTGTTGCATAGCCTGTTTGTTTGTTGCTCTAATTTTTGACAGCCAAGTCCAACTTGTCTGCTGTTTGCTGCTCCAATTTTTTTTTTTGGATGCAAAGTCCAACTTGTCCTCTGCCCTTGGTTTTAATTTGTCGTGTAGTTTGGTTTTTATCTCTTCTCTTCTTCATTGTTACGCCTTCGTACTAACACATGTATACCCACGAATGCTACCTACTACGCTAAACTTAGTTGAGTAGTCCGGATAAAGCTGTAAAATTGGTTCAATCTGAACTCAACCAAATGATTTGAAAAATTCAACTTCAGACATCGTACATTATTTACCCCGATAATAGTAAGACGTGGATCGAAAAAACTTCAACTCAACTCAACTCAATTCTATCTTTATCATTATTGTCATGAATTAAATTTTGGAGATTAGACTAGCAATAAACTAATACGCTGAGGTGTGGCCGTGTGGGATAACTCTCAAGCCAAACTTCATATTTTTTTCTAACCAATACTGAGCTTCCAATTTAGGACTTAGGAGCACAACAAGTACCTAATAAATGATAACAAAAGAAATGGCAACTACGGATAATACATTTGATGAAGCAGACTGCTGAACCACGCACGGCATATAAATGATAATCAAAACCGTAAACAATAAGAGATTCAAATTTATTGAGCTACGTACTTAGGACCAGTGCAACCCATGGTAGTCCCCAAGCCCCCATTGAGCTTCAACACCACAAACTTATCCAAAAGTAATAGAATGTAAACGAATCAACTCAATCATCACCTTAAGATTTTGGTTGAGTTGGTTCGTTTACGTTCTATTAAAAAGCTCTTTTTTCTTCGCAGCATCTACATCCGTTCATCAACACAAAAACATCATCAATTACTATATCATATTCCATACACATCTCCTTTCGTAAAATATTCTGCAAAATTAATTCATTTTAAGCAATTAATTACTATTATAACACCAAAAAATCATATAATGATAATGTTGATTCACCTTCAGGCGGTGGCGCCAGGGTTTCATACAGCGATAGTGTGATATGGAACAACAATGTATTAGAATTATGAGAAAGATTGATTATGAATTGCGTAAATATTATTAATGAACAAGGTCGTATTTATACGATTACATGGTAACACAGGGTAGTCGTATTTATAGGATTAAATGGTAACACAGGTAGTATAAAAAAACTCGAATATTCTAGGAGATACAAATTACTTAAACTAAATATTCTAATAAATATAATTAACTCAACTAAACTATATCACAATCAATAATTATTCTAAAGATATTGTATTAATATCTCTAATATGCTCCCGCAAGATGGACGGCGGAACGGAAAATCCAATCTTGGAGAAAAGAAGAGGAATGAATATCGGGTGCGTAAACTCTCTAGTGTCGGGTGAGGGTGCGTAACTTGCCGGTTTAGGGTGTCGGAACCTATCATCAGGTGCGTAAATTCGTCAGTCTCGGGTGCGTAAATTCGTCAGTCTCGGGTGCGTAATTCACCAATCGAGGGTGCATAAACTCGTCAGTCTCGGGTGCGTATTTCGCCAATCTAGGTGCATAAATCGCGTAATTTTTTTTTAAAAAAATTGAAATTTGTATGAAAACGGAATTGAAGGAAGGGGATTGATTTTGAGAAGAAAAGAAATTTATGGACGAATTATATTTGAGAGATGTAGAAAATTTAATCACTGATTTGATTAAAGTAAAGATTAAACCACAAAATTGGGTTTAAGATCTAAAAGATTAGATTTAGTGACGGTGAAGGAAAGTCTATTGGTGAGGGAGAAGGAGGAATATTTAGATGCAATTCGACAAGAAGGGCAGCGGAAGACGGATAGTTTCAGGCCGATTATTTAGATATATGCTCTGATACCATATTAGAATTATGAGAAAGATTGATTATGAATTGCGTAAATATTATTAATGAACAAGGTCGTATTTATAGGATTACATATTTACATGGTAACACAGGTAGTTGTATTTATAGGATTAAATAGTAACACAGGGTAGTATACAAAAACTAGAATATTCTAGGAGATACAAATTATTAAACTAAATATTCTAATAGATATAATTAACTAAACTAAACTATATCACAATCACTAATTATTCTAAAACTATTGTATTAATATCTCTAATACAATGTCCTCAGTTGGCGTCTTGATTTTGCTCCACTCTACATGTTCTGCTTCTCCACTTCACATTTTCCAATTAAAATTCACATAATATACATTATGATTTTCATCAGCATCATTGATTCATTGTCATGTCGTGTTGAGTCCTCGTTCTAATTATAATGATGTGAGACGATTCCTCAACCCACATATGGCCTTCAACCATTGCCTTGAAGTTTTGGTTGAGTTAGTTCTATAACATGGTATCAGAGCTAGCGTGACAAAAGGTTGCGGGTTCGAATCTCCACCCCCTAACTCGGACCGGACCGTTATACTAAATTTAATTTAGACCGCGGACCAGTTACCAAGTTTTTGGCGTGCCACAGTCCAGAGCATTTTTTGAACCGCCCTACTTGAAGCCCAATGGGCATTCGTGTGAGGGGACGTTCAAGAGTATATTAACATTTCTATGTTAGAATATTTATATTTTTGTGGCCTTTGTGTCTTTCGGGTTTATAAATAACGAGTTCACATTTAACGGGACTTTGATATAAAGTCGACACCGTGATGATTCGGTTTCGGTTAACGTAATTAAAGTTCGGGAATTAATATTCCCTCTTACCTTACACAATTATATAAGTCTATCCCTTTTAATCATATCCAGTAAGTTGTGAAGAGACATGACTCCTCACAACAAATACTGTATTATTATAATAAATAATACTCCCTCCCCATCACAATGATCTTCCCACTTCATTATGGCATATGGATTCAGAAATGGGTAATGAAAGGTGGTAAATTGTTGGGTGGGGTTCAAGATGTCAAATCACAAAAAGTAACCAATAGAAAGAGGGTATAATGGATGAATAAGGAAAGTTTTGAAGTGGAAAAATCTTAGTGGAGTTTCCTTTTAAGGAAAGTGGTAAAATCTTAGTGGTGGGGAGGGAGTACAGTGAACATTCATCTCTTGTTCATGCAAAAAGTTACAGACTCACACCAAGAAAAACTGGAGAATGAAAGATAAAGATTGAAAGGGTATTCACAGTTTCTTACTCCATCTCAAGGGAAACATTAAAGAAAGGGTTAAGGAAGATAATTATATAGGGCCTCTTCTTATTATTATTATTGAGTGCGTCGTAAGACATGGACCATGGTTAGTCCTCTTTTCGTTCATCGATTGTTTTGGGTTGAATTAAATTGAATCTATAATCGATTTTGGGACTGATTTCATTATTGAATCATAACGTATATCTTACCGTTGGTATCAGAGCATCTATAGATTTGGTTAATTTACCCGTATATTTAACAAGTATCGATTACAATGAAATTGTTCTTCATCCGGAGTATATGATAATAATGTTTTTAGAATCTGTTTTGTATGCTAATCACACTTATTGATAATGAAATATTTGTTTGTGCCTTTTACTGAGATGATGCACTTGGTGATATCAAAATTTCACTTTATCATTATTTAACAGAATCATTAGGGTATTCCGCTATACGTATTGATTTCATAAATCATGTAATGATTTATTTTATTGTTTATCTCCTCCTGTATGTCTTTCATGATTTGCTGACCGACGTACTGTTTTGTTGTTATGACTGTATTGTTTCATGAAATTAATGTTATTTATTGTTTTTGATCACTTCACATGAATTTGTGCAAGAATTTGTGCATGATACTAGATAGTCAGTCATGTTGTGTAATTGATCTATAATAAATTAATAACAATATGTCGGTTTAGGAAAAGGTATTATGTCATCAATGATATAAATTAAGCCTTAGGTCAGTGATTCATTATTAAGGCATAATGCAACTCGTGTTACATGCTTGTGAATATAGACTATAATGGGTTGATGATTTTGACTAATGATTTCATACCATCATCTTCTTTGTGCATGATATAATCAGGAAATTCATGTTATTAAGGGTTCATCATGTGTGGAATCTAATACTGCCTGTACATCAATGTTCACAATGTATACTATCAGTGTAATATTTTTTCTTTCCGTTGCGTAAAGTATTGTATGGAGTAATGATATGAATTAATAGTTTGTACGATATTAATTACTCTTACCCTTAAACATATGAAAAGTATTAGTGGTTGTTTAGACCATATTATGGAGATGTTATTTATTAAAGTCCTATATTTTATTATGTATGTTTATGTGACCACCCAAAGGAGGAACATGAAATATAGATAATAATATGAAAGGGTTAAATTATTATTTGTACGAAATTTGAATGTTATGTATATCCAAAGATGTCATTCATTTAAAATTTTGGTATGTTGATAATTGACTATTAACGTATTTATAACATCGATTATAGTATATGCATTTTAGTATTGCCCAAAGGTTACTTAAATGTGTATGTAATGTTTCTGAATCTGTATTAAGTTTTCAAAGCATTAATAGGTTAAGCATGTATAAATTTTTGCAGTCTCATCTAATTTACCTGCATCCGCTAACTTTGTTACTAAATTTAATGGACTTAACTATGATGAATGGTCCGAGGAAATCCGGTTCACACTGGGTATCATGGTACTCGACCTAGCTATAATTTCTTATGAGGAAACCTCAGCTATAACTGTCAAGAGTACTAAGGAAGAAATTTCCTTATATGAGTCGTGGAAACGCTCTAACAGGCTGAGTTTAACCCTCATGAGATTAACAATGACTGAAAGTATTAAGCCATCAATGCCTAAAACAGATAAAGCGAAGGAATTCATAAAAAAGATTAAGGAGTGCTATTCGAGCTGGCGGACAAGTCAATAACGGGTAGTCTTATGAGTGAGCTGACTACTAAGAAATATGACTTGCACGGCTCGGAATCAACGCACACTCATGTGACAGAAATGTCAAATCTGGCAACTAAGTTAAAGAAGCGGGAAGTAAATGATTCCTTCTTGGTGCAATTTGTTATTAACTTTCTACCTAATGAGTTTAGCCAGTTCTAAGTGAATTATAACACATTATCGGTTAAATGGAAACTTCAAGAGTTAAAGGCTATGCTCATTCAGGAGGAAGGGAGATTAAAGAAGGCAAAAAGCCAAGCTGTCCATCTTGTAGATCATGAAGGAGCCAGCAGCAGCAAGAGCACACCAGGTTGGAAAGGCAAAAACAAGGGCAAATCTTACATTAAAGGATCCGACAGTAAGATGAAAAAAGATTTGAAGTGTCGCTTTTGTAAGAAAAAGGGACATTTCAAGAAAGAATGTCCAAAAATTAAAGATTGGTTCGAAAAGAGAGGTATGCATTATTGTTCCGTATGCTTTAAATCAAACCTTATTGAAGTGCCTAATAATACCTGGTGGTTAGATTTTGGTGCTACTACTCACGTTTCTCATATTAAACAGGGATTCTGAAGGAGTTATGTCCACTGTCCTACGGATTAACCCGCTTAAGTCTATGTATCCGATATGCCTTGCTAGAGGTCGATGTCGGGTTGACATGTAAATAGGTTACGTGTCTGGTAGTCTTAAGTGGACTCATTGGGTCACACACAATGTGTACGGGATATTATTAATATAACAGTATATTAAATATATCGGGTCAGTAGTAATACGGACCCAGCTGCGTTGTCGGGTTATGATAATTAGAGTTATACTAATAATCTAATTATGGTAATTAGAGTTATTGGAATAACCTAATTCTACCTTCTCATCTCCTATATAAGGAGGTTCATATGATGAACCAATATATGGAATTAAGAGTATTGACTCATAATATATTCGTCTTATAAAGAGTTATAAGAGAGATATAGAGAGAAGTTGTGAGACAGTCTCACATACCTTTATACTAGCATATATGTCGCAGTTCCGTACCCGTGTGGATACCAAGGAGGCATCACGTTTGGGGTGCTTTATTCTGTCCGTGGAGATTATTTATTCTTGTCCTGAAGATTATTTATTCTATCCGTGGGAGATTATATATATATTTCTGGGTTTATTATACTTCTTATTAATACGCTGTTCCGCTGCAAATAAGGTATAATTGTTATCCCTCTTCTTTTGTCTTTTCGGTTAATACTCATAACAGGTCCTTGGGTTTAAGGGTTGTAACCCTACAGTGGTATCAGAGCCTCTGTTATGTAGTATTAATCAAATCGACCTGAATCTTTGTCTCTTAATTGGTTATGAGGGATTCACCCGCGTATTAATTTGATTATATTTGTTTATCGCTGAGAATTGTTCTAGCCGTTTTTTTTCTCCTTGAGGCAAGTATAATGGTTTAAGTCAATCAACTTCACATATTTTTATATCTTTGATTATATTAATTTGATTATATAATGGTTGACTATGAGACTATCCTATGCTCTGTGAGGCATGTACATTACGTGAGAACTGTTTTCACATAAGTTTGCTATAATATGTTCATGCGCATGCCACATGTTTAGTTTAGCTTTGCTGTAATAATTATGATTATTATTACTTTATAATTATTTGATATCATTATGATAAGTTATATCAACATGGGTTTTGCCACTGGACTGCGGACTGGGAATGCATGTTCTCTAATTTTATTGTGTATGAGATATCGGTGGTTCTCTAATATGATTAGTACAATCGACAACTTACAAAATTGGTTTGTATTTGCATGTGTATGTATATGTCTTTCTTCATGTTATACGGTGAGCATATGAGATTTTCAATTATGTTTAGGGTATCTTAATTTGTGAATTTAAATTGTTAAATTCTGAAATTGACTTGTAAAATTATTTTAAGATCTAATATTGATTACGTTTTAATTTAATTTACCCTAAATTGACCCACTATAATCTCAATTTTCTTTGTTGACGATGAGACTAATAAGATTAGTCAAGATTCGATTGAAATTGGAAACGTAAAATTATTAGAATTTATTGTTGACGATGAGTCCTAATAAGATTAGGACAAGACCCGTTTTAATTATAGTGGAGACGGAACGAAAAGAGACCAACTCGGTTGGCACGAGTATGACTCGGTAGGCACGGGTGTGTCCCGGTTGGAACGAGATGACCCGGGCGGCAAAGGTTTGACCAAGACGACACAATATTTACTCGGATGACATGGTGTCGGGTCGAGTGACGTTTTTAAGAAAAGTCGTTTTCTTGTGTACGTGTGTTGATTATGAATCAAAATGGATTATACTTTTATTTTTCCGAATCAATGAAAAATTAGTTTTCTAAATCGGCTAAATAATATTATGCATTTTAATTATCATATTATCATAAATAGATCGGGAAAAGAGTTTCTCGAGTCTTATTTGATTTTGATGAATTGTTCATCTATATGACAATTATAAGTTGCAAATCGATTGTGAATCGAGTTTTGTATATCCGTTCAATTTTTCCGGGTGGAAATTGTTCCTCGTAGTTGGAAAAATGAAAGATATTGGTGAAATTGTTCAAACCAAATAGCAATTATGAACTGTAATATGATTATAAGTCAAAATATGGGATCTTTTAACTTGTTTTATGCGCAAATCACTAATAACAATTGAATAATTATGTCATACGGTATGATGCATCAATTTTATTGTTTAGACTTGTGACTTGTGTGCCTAGAACTGATTGGTCGCCTTGTAAGTTGACCTAGCGACATGTTTAGGACCCATAATGCATTTAATCCCTCACACAAATATTAAGTATTGCCTTTCCAGAATTGACCACTACAACAATTTCATATCATTGGTTGAAGTGACTGCCTAAGCGGTGCTTTGCCGATGTGTGTGGACTGAGTAGGTGGGTAACGGTTACCCACAGGTTCAGTCTGGTTTGCTTAACATTGCTATCAAGTCGGACTTGGGCTTTGAGGCAAATAGTTGGTGTCATATGATGACTAATTCCGACGAACCAAGAATTACATAGAGATGTAATTGACAAGTTTGTTGTCTACCTTTACTTTTGGAGCTTGAGCAGTGAGCCCAAGTTCACTTGAGCGACAAAAGGTTTAGGATCTTGGAATATTATGCGGACTTGAGGGTAGTTTTCATGATTTTATCTTAAAATTGTTTAAGATTTTTAATTAATATTAATTATCGTTTTACTTTGCATATAATTGTAGTTGTAATTTAGTTACCGTTATCACATTTATTATAGATGAGTTTGAATTGTTCAACCTCATCGATTGGTATCTTGAGAATCGTTCTCAAAATTAGAGAAACGGATTTTGTCCTTGTGAAGGATAATTCCGACAAATTATTACCAATGTTAAAGTACAGTATGGACTGTATAATTAGAGTCGTGAAGATGATTATAAGTACCAAAATTAATTGTTTCAATAAAGGGAACCGTTCCCATTAAGTGAGAAAATGTTAAAGTCCATGTCATATGATGAATGATTATCTTGATAATCAGGAAAATTTGGATGCTTCTTTCTAAAGAATTAGGAATTGAAATCGTTTCAATTAGTCCTAAGTTTAGGTCACTTTATTATGAATAAACAGGTGACTTAATAAGGTTTCTTACCTTTTAGCATGAGATGTTAAAAGATGGTTGAACATTGTATCAAGAAGCCAAATAATACTATTGTTCTATGAGTTCACTAAGAAAATTGTCTGAGATAATGATTAATGAATCTAAGACGTTGGTTAAAGTAAGGGAAGGATAATTGTTATCATACCCAAACTTGTTCCCAAGTTTAGATTAGGTACGAAATTATTTATCATTAATGTAATGACAAATATTTGGCATTGGTAGATAGCTTTCTAGAAGTGTCTAGAAATTCTGCAAATCAATTGAAGTATGACTTCTGGTGTGTATGTTACTAGAGTAATTGTTACTTTCATTCTACTGTTTTGGTATAAGATACCAAATGCAACTAATACATTGTGGATGTGATGGTTCAAAGAGGGTGGAATAATGGTATATAAGTGAAGTGTTTTATGATGAAATGAACAAATGTTGTTGTTTCATATATAAAAGGAAAATTACTTAATTTTACCATAAAGCTAAATACTGGAATTGAATAATTGTTATTCTTGTACTAGTCGTAAGTAAGGACATTGATTCTGTTTCATGTATGAGCATGAAAAGTTTTGATAAAAGTAGAACAATTGTTGCTCTATACCTTGCAAGAATATGAGGTACAATAAGGCTAACATGATTGTTGAGCTCTACATTCCTAGTAGTGAATGCTTTTATTTATAACATAACGACCAAAAGGTTCAAGTCCCACGACTCAAGTTTTACCTATTATGACATTGTTCTTAATCCATGAGACAAGAGACATAAGAATAAGTTTCATAATGATGAAATTATAAACCTTATTGATAAGGATCAACTGAGGTAAATGGATCTTGTTTAGATGGATAAATGAAATTACAAGTGACTCCTATTAATTGTAGTGGGAGGGTACTTAGACTTGTTAGACCACACACATACAGATATGTGTGAGTTTAACTAGTGATGTTGCAAAATGGGTAACACGTATGGTTTTGTTCGATATGATTGAAACAGGGAGGAATTGAACTAAAAGATTGTGATCATCTTAGAAGTAGTGAAAAATGTTTCAAACTACATCGAACCATATTTGATATGATTTGGTCTATGATGAGTTATGCAGATTTTATTGGCGCTTTAGAAGCTTATGCACTATAAAAGTCTTTGTACAAATGTTGATGAGATTGTCCATGTAAGTCGAAGAATAGACACCATATGAGATATGGATTGAAAATGTTCTTAAAAGTCTTTTCTTAATTATCAAGTCAAGTTTAAAGAAAATTGTTTTCTAGAACTTAGACTCAATTATGACATGTGTTTTATTAGGGGTATTATATTAATTCTACAAACCATCCAAAGAGCAAAACTGTTTTGTTGCATGGAGTGGTATGTTTCTTTTAAAAATATGTGATTTCTAATAGAAACAGTGGGAGTAGAATCGACCTTGAAATTGTTCAAGATTAACAGGATTTCTCTTCAACAGTTGTAGAGAATATTGATGCATCCATGAAAAGTCATGATCATCTTAGCTGTAAAATATTACCCTACATAGGTTTGACCTATGATGAAACAATAATGGGCAAAGACTCCAAAAGTCACATGAAATCTAATAGATTCTATATACCATAACTACCAGGTATAGACTTTGGTTAAATGGGTCTTATAGTGAAGAATAGTCTTCAATATAAAGACGATATAGATTGATATAAGAGTATCTATGAAGCATATAGTTGGTAGTTAAGGATTGATCTCATAGTAATGACTATGAAAAACCCTTTTACAACATTATGCTTAAGTCTATTAAGATTGTTTTAGCATTTTGAATGTCATCACTCATTATGATGAGTTTTGGACATATATATGTGAAATACATTTATTGATAGGGATGCAATATGATGTGTGCGACACTTCGTATGAATTTCATATTATTAAAATTGTTAGACAAATGTGAATGATCCAATTTAATTGGAGCAAGTATTATGGAGCAAGTATCTTCGTTCTCAATGTGGTAATTCAAATATGTTTGTTTTCCATTGAGATGAAGAGAGACAAAGTGTGTACAAGAGGCTAGTGGGAGTGCATTTATCGTTATGATTTGGTATGTAAGTGACATACTTCTCTAACTAGATGACATTTGATTGCTTTAGTCTACGAGACTTTGCAAGAAATGTGTTTATTATGTGCTCGTGTGACGAGCAGATACTAATCTAATAAGTGTCACTAGAATGCTATCTAAGAATTGTTCCTTTGCGCTTAAGAAGAAAAAGGGGAATTATTTAAGAGATGCGCGTGATATGATAAGCGAATTATTGTAAACAAGTTAAAACGATTCATATTCCAAATAGACAAAGATGACATGAGATTGTAATCTCAGTATATTTTGTTTGGATGAGAAGTTGTGTGTTGGACCGGTTCCAAAGGATAACTTTGTGACTAGTATTATAACTAAAGTTAGTGTTCTATTGCTTTTGAAGCAAATAGACGTTTATTTGGTTACGAATCAAACACGCACTCAACTTTAAAGTTTATAAAGCAATTATTGCTTATGAAACTAACAGTTTGCCTTAATGAAGAGAAGATAGATTGATCATATGCTTGTAAATAACCGATACAAATGTTGTATGTCCCGAAACCTTCTCTACTTAAAGATCATATTGGTTATGATCGGTATAAGACGCATGGGCGAGTGGTCTTAGTACTTTTAGAGGTGTTTGGTTTAGTGAGAGTTATTTCGATAATTGATATATTTATGACATATTGTCATTTGGTTAATGTAACCGAGTTTTGTCCCTAAATAATTTATATTAATGAAATAGATCACTAAGTACGTGACTTAGTCTTGGAACTCTATTTGGATGATGTAATTATTTTGTCTCTAGTCAGGATATTGTGTTGGGACATTTGAATACCCTTAAATGACTAGTGTGTGAGTTGGTTGATGACTAAGTTCCTTGAGTCATAAGTATTGAGATACTAAACCAGGCACACGGGTGTATGTTAAGAACATGCATTAGACAGACCCGCCGAAAAGGATTTTACTAAGATTTTGCTTAGTGTCAGTAAAGTTCTTTGCAAGTTATGAACTTGTACGGTCTTTAGACCTGAGTCTTTGACTATTCTGTACATGTGATGTGTATGCTTTGATACTATTCCTCGTCAGCTGTGAAAGGGGGCTATGGATGGTTATTGGGCATGCATGGATCATGTGATAGGATGGGGTTAGACAAGAGAGGATTTGCTCTTCCTTTATTGAAGGGAATTTATTGTTTCTTGGCCACTCGAAGAGTGTGACTTGTGCAAATGCGTGGCCGCGCTCAGATAGGATGATTGTCATCTATCTGCTCTTTTAACAAGTCAACTCAAAGATTCGAGTAAAAGATTGGGACATGTGAGGATGACACTTCTTCTTACCTCATTCTCAATTGGAGACAATAGTAGCAAAGAGACTTAACGCCGTTCTTGAGAGGACATGTACAAGTGGGAGACTGAAGGAGTTATGTCCACTGTCCTACGGATTAACCCGCTTAAGTCTATGTATCCGATATGCCTTGCTAGAGGTCGATGTCGGGTTGACATGTAAATAGGTTACGTGTCTGGTAGTCTTAAGTGGGCTCATTGGGTCACACACAATGTGTACGGGATATTATTAATATAACAGTATATTAAATATATCGGGTCAGTAGTAATACGGACCCAGCTGCGTTGTCGGGTTATGGTAATTAGAGTTATACTAATAATCTAATTATGGTAATTAGAGTTATTGGAATAACCTAATTCTACCTTCTCATCTCCTATATAAGGAGGTTCATATGATGAACCAATATATGGAATTAAGAGTATTGACTCATAATATATTCGTCTTATAAAGAGTTATAAGAGAGATATAGAGAGAAGTTGTGAGACAGTCTCACATACCTTTATACTAGCATATATGTCGCAGTTCCGTACCCGTGTGGATACCAAGGAGGCATCACGTTTGGGGTGCTTTATTCTGTCCGTGGAGATTATTTATTCTTGTCCTGAAGATTATTTATTCTATCCGTGGGAGATTATATATATATTTCTGGGTTTATTATACTTCTTATTAATACGCTGTTCCGCTGCAAATAAGGTATAATTGTTATCCCTCTTCTTTTGTCTTTTCGGTTAATACTCATAACAGGTCCTTGGGTTTAAGGGTTGTAACCCTACAGATTCAGTTCGATCCGTCCCATAAGAGAACCAAATGAATATCTATCCATGGGAAACAGGATGAAGGCACGAATTGAAGGCATTGGGACCTATCGTTTGATCTTAGACACTGGTTGTCAAATAGATCTTATAAATTGTCTTTGTGTACCCGAATGTACTAGAAATCTTGTATCTTTAAGTAAGCTGGATGATGTAGGTTTTAAGATTAACTTTGAACTTGGATTATTTACTTTGTACCGAAACGATTACTATTGTGGTAGTGGTACTTTATGTGATTCTCTTTATAAGTTCAATCTTGATGTTAATTTTTCTGAATCTTAGTATCATGCTGAAAGTAGAGGCATTAAACGTAGTGCATCAGATGAAAGTTCAGCTTACTTGTGGCATCAAAGACTAGGTCACATATCTAAAGAAAGGTTATTGAGGTTGGTAAAGAATGAAATTCTTCCTCAATTAGATTTTAGTGACTTAGATGTGTGTATAGAATGCATTAAGGGTAAGCATACTAAACACACAGTAAAGAAACCAGCCACGAGAAGTTCTCAGCTACTTGAAATTATACACACTGATATTTGTGGATCTTTTGACTCTCCTTCTTGGAGTGGTGAAAAGTACTTTATCACCTTTATTGATGACTACTCACGGTATGGATAAACTTATCTGCTGCATGAAAATGCCCATTCTGTGAATGTCCTCGAGATATTCTTGAATGAGGTAGAAAGGCAGCTAGAAAAGAAGGTAAAAATTGTGAGATCAGATAGAGGTGGTGAATATTACGGAAGGTTCACCAAAAATGGTCAGTGTCCTGGTCCGTTTGCAAAGCTTCTTGAAAATAGAGGCATTTGTGCTCAATATACTATGCCAGGTACACCTTAGCAGAACAGTGTAGCTGGAAGGTGGAATCGTACTCTAATCGTAATGGTTAGGAGCATGTTAAGTAATTGTTCTTTATCTCTTTCTTTATGGATCTATGCATTAAAAACCGCAACCTATGTTTTAAATCAGGTTCCTAGTAAGTGATAAACTCATTTCGTATATATATTTAACCCCAACTTTTTTCTTTATTTTGGTTCGTTTTATGTGCCCTAGGAATCGTTTTTCTAGCTTTTTATTCTTCTTTATTATGCCGGGTATTTTATTTACGTTTTGTAGGAAACAAGACAGATGAAGGCGATTGAGCTATATTTGGGCAATGACGAGAGTCGAGCCATGAAATCCACAAGGAAGAAGTGATAAAAGTTAGAGAAAACTAAGTAAATACTTGAGAAAGGACGTGAAGTGAAGAAACAATAAGGAACGACAAAGAAATAAGTTGGAAAGCTCGAATCAATGCAAATCGGGAAGAAAGAGTGATCGCTAAATCAAGGGTCAACTTCAAACGTGAATATCTTGAGTTATACAACTCTGATTGAGCTGGTTTTTATGGCGTTGGAAAGATCTTTCTCTTAGCTTTCCAACGGTATATTACACGTCCAAATCCGATAAGTAACGAAGAAACAGCAAGCATTTCAAATTCGTCGCGCAGTGCAGAGGAACCCGAACCGCTCGGGATGAACCCAAACCGCTCGGGACGGACCCAAACCGCTCGGGACAGACCTGAACCGATCGGTTTGAGGTTTTTTCTCGGGATTTCTGTTCTTGGACTCCTTCACTTAACATAACTCCTATTTTACGGGATATTCTTTCCTAATTAGTTTTAGGAAAGTATGAGTGATAACACTCCTTATCATTATTAGTATATATACCCTCCTTGGGGTTAGATTTATTTACACTTCCATATTCATTAGTTTAGATTTAATTACACTTTCTTACTCATTAGTTTAGTTTAGAATTTTTATTAGCATTAAAATTATTCTAATTTGTAGTCATACTTTTAGATCGTTAATCTTTCGGTTCTACTTAATTGGTACCTTTTCTTATTCTCTTATTTTCATATTGTTCTTTATTATGCTTAATTTCTTTATTGCTTTATCTTTTAGTATGAGTAGCTAATTTATTTATCTAGGGTTGAAGGGGATCTATGTTAATTGAATTGGGGATGTTGGTTTAATTAATTGTTTGATTGATCACTCATATGTTATTGCCTTACTACTTGTTTTATATCGTCGTTTGATTAGTTTGAGACGTTGAACTAGTTGAATGTTTAGGAACCCGAACCTAAGATCGAAAGCCTGATAAGGGTAGACTTACAAGTAAGTGGGTAGGATAATCTGGTAAGTTGCGAGAGCCCGTCAGAATCTATCCTAAGGTTGATATAAGATCCGAAATGCCGTGTCTTTGCCCTAAATAACTGTGATTGATTGATTGAATGATTACTTAACTTTACCCAATTTAATTACATAGTGAACCGTAAGACCCTAGATCCTTTTAATATTGTTAGAACCTTGTTAATCGCATTAGTTTATATCAAACTCAATTAAAATCGGAATTTAAATAGTTTAGAATCGATTATTAGATAATTAGCGATTTTCATCCGTCTCTCTGTGGATTCGACCCTTACTTACTGCTAGCTACCTGTTAGTTGTTCGTTAGGATTATTTTGATTAAGGTGATACGACTTTAGCCTTATCAGTAAGTCATTTCCTAAGACTCCTTATGAACTGTGGACGGGAAGGAAACCGAGCTTAAGACATCTTAGAGTATGGGGTTGCCAAGCTGAAGTGAGGTTGTATAACCCTCATGAAAAGAAGCTAGATTTTAGGACACTCAGTGGTTTTTTCATTGGCTATCCTGAAAAGTCAAAGGGGTATGTATTTTATTGTCCTAACCACAGTACGAGAATAGTTGAGACTGGTAATGCTAGATTCATTGAGAATGGTCATACTAGTGGGAGTGATAAACCACGAAATGTGGATATTCATGAAATTCGGGAAGAAATTCACTCTCCTGAAGTTGCAACTAAAGTAGTTGCACCCATTGTATCTTTACAGTCAAATGACACAGTGGAGCAACACAATGATGTCCAACACCCACAAAATGACAATAACAATGAATCTGAAGTAACAATTCAAGGAGGAAATGATACACCACATGAACAACCAAGGCGGTCTGTAAGAGAAAAAAGACCTGCTATTTCAGATGATTATGTATGTTATCATGTGGAAAGTGAATGTGACTTAAGCATTAGTGAGGATCCCATCTCATTCCGGAAAGCCATAGAAAGTAACGATTCTGAAAAGTGGTTAATTGCTACGAAAGAAGAGATGAAATCAATGGATGATAATAAAGTGTGGGATTTAGTTGTGTTACCTAAAGGGTCCAAGACCATTGGGTCGAAATGGGTCTATAAGATCAAAAAGAACTTTAAGGGGAACATAGAAAGATACAAAGCCCGACTTGTCGCCAAAGGTTTTACTCAGAAAGACGACATTGACTATAAGGAAACCTTCTCTCCAGTATCTAAGAAGGATTCCTTAAGAATTGTGTTGGCGATGGTGGCTCATTATGATCTCGAGCTTCACCAAATGGAGGTAAAAAACGCTTTTCTAAATGGTGAACTTGAGGAGGAAGTATATATGAAGCAACCTGAGGGCTTTTTAGCTCCAGGTAATGGGGACAAGGTTTGTAGGCTGAGAAAATCGATATATGGACTAAAACAAGTTTCCCGACAGTGGTACTTAAAGTTTAATGATACTATCACATCATATGGTTTCACATAGGTCATCGTTGATCGGTGCATCTATATGAAGATCAGTGGGAGTAAGTTTGTAATTTTAGTTCTGTATGTTGACGATATTTTGCTTGCTACGAATAATATGGGTATGTTACATGATGTAAAGAAGTACCTCTCTAAAAATTTTGAGATGAAAGATATGAGTGAGGCATCCTATGTGATTTGGATTGAAATAACCCGTGATAGGTCACAAGGATTGTTATGTGATTGGGATTGTTAGGACTGTCTCAGAAAACTTACATCAATACAATTTTAGAGAGATATAGAATGGAGAGTTGCTTGCCCGGAATCGTTCCTATACAGAAAGGGGATAAGTTCAGTAAAATGCAATGTCCCCAGAATGAGCTAGAACAAAAAGAAATGGAAAGAATTCCTTATGCATCAGTGGTTGGGAGCTTGAACTATGTTCAAACATGTACTCGACCAGACATCAGCTTTGCTGTTGGAATGTTGGGTCGATATCAAAGTGATCCCGAGATGGACTATTGGAGAGCTGCAAAGAAAGTGCTCAGGTACTTGCAAGGAACCAAGGAGTTCATGCTTACATTTAGGAGATCTGATAATGACCTAGAGGTTATTGGATATTCAGATTCAGACCATGCCGGATGTAAAGATATTAGGAAATCAACATTTGGTTATGTCTTCCTATTAGCTGAAGGAGCAGTATCATGGAAATGTGGAAAACAATCTATCTTTGCTACCTTCACTATGGAAGCTGAATTTGTGGCATGCTTTGAAGACACTATTCATGCATTGTGGATGCGGAACTTTATCTCTGGACATGGAATCATCGATAGTATAGCCAAGCCGTTGAGGATTTATTGTGATAATGAAGCAGTCGTATTCTTCGCTAAAAATGATAAGTACTCTAAGGGTGCAAAGCATATTGAATTGGAATACTTATCAGTTAAAGAGGATGTGCAGAAATGTAGAGTGTCAATTGAGCATATTAGGACGGATATAATGGTAGCTGATCCGTTAACTAAGGGATTACCACCTAAAGCGTTTATTGGCCATGTAGAGCGCATGAGTGTTGTAGATAAAGCTTTGCTGATGTAAAAGTAGTGTGCTCATATTATGTTTATGACATTTTGATATCACTTATGTTATGTTTCTGTATAAAGTACATGTGATCATTATGATATATGTATACATTTATGATTGAAGATTACATGTGATCATTTTGAGAGTAGTTATTGTATTTTCTCAAATTAAAGATAATTAAGAGTTAGAATTGATTTGTGATACATGGATCGAAAGGGATCATGTCGCACAATGATGTGTGACCGCCATGATTCAGTTAATTCTAAATTTATTAAAGTTTTATAGAAAGTTTAATGAGCTCAATTTAAAGTGAACATTATAATTATTGATCCTTTAAGGTGATACTAGGCCAAGTGGGAGAATGTTAGAATATTTATATTCTTGTGGCCTCGTGTCTTTTTTTTTTGTTCATCAAAGAGCGCACTTAGTCGCATTACAATATAGGGGAGGGGGATTCGAACCTGAAATCTACTGTCCCAGAGCACCTAGTCTTAACCACTAGGCTAAGACATCTTCGGTATGGCCTTGTGTCTTTCGGGTTTATAAATAATGAGTTCACATTTAACGGGACATTGATATAAAGTCGACACCGTGATGGTTCGGTTTCGGTTAACGTAATTTACATTCTAGGCCTCCAACCATTGCCTTAGGGGCTGTTTGGTTCACTCAATTTAGGTATGAGGTATGGGTTTAGAATGAACCAAACCCATACCTCGTGTTTGGTTGACAAGTTTTTTATTTCGATACCCATACCTCAAACCCTCATGGTATGGGTTTCTCATACCCAAGGGAGGTGGTGGGTATGAGATTCATACCCTTGGAATCAAACTTTGTTTGATTTTTTGAAAGAATTTGTTCCATTTTTTTATTGAAATATTATAACTAAAATATTTTATTGAAAAACACTAATTTAAAATACTAAAAAATTATTTTAAAATTTTATTAATGTAACTCAGTGTTTTATATCGCTAAAAAGAGTTGTTTTTAATGAAATTTATTTAATTTTTCTTTCAAGTTAAATTTTTTAGATTTTATATAGTTAGTGATATAAATTTTTATATATTTAAAATTTAATTATTAAATTTAATTTTTAAAAAAAAATTAGAATTTCGGATTTAAATCTCAATCATCTAAAAAATGAACCAAACACCAACTTTCAGGAATCAAGTTCCAAACCCATACTACCCTGGTTTGATTCTGATTACATTCCCATACCCTTTTACGAACCAAACGGCTCCTTAAGGTTTTGGTTGAGTTGGTTTCATAACATACTGGAAGTAGTGACCTCAACAATATGTTATCAAAACAATCAAATCGCTACAAAATTCATTCATACAATCATACAGTGCAAGTTTGCAATTGTGACGATTATGCATCATCATAAATTAACACACATTTTCCAATACATGCAAAACTATTCTTGCATTGCTATTATGATCATCATCGTCGTTGTCATAGTATCATCATAATCAATCAAATCAAAATAAAATTCTTACACATTTATTGCTATCATATATTCATTTCATCATACATGATCATATATTTTCCAATGCATGCAAATTTGTTGTTACATTACTATTAACCTATCATGACCACCATGATCATACATGCATTATCATGATGATCAAATCGCAAAAAAACATAATTCAAAGGAAAGAATGAATGATGTGTTAATGGCGATACCTAAGGTAACGAGCGACTAGGTTGATGAATCCAGATTTTTCATTTTCACTGCAGAAAAAAGAAAGCGAGAACGGATAATAATTGGATCAAAATTAAACAGAATCAAGAGAAGAGATGGTAAGGATATGAAGAATAAAGAGAAGGATAAGAATGAATGGTGAGACTACATACCTGATTTGAGGGAGAGTTGAAACAGAAGTGCGAAGCTTGTGGAGCTTATCGGTGTCGGAAGGAGTGAGAGTTGCAGCGGACGCCATTAATGGAGGATTTTCAAGGCTTTGATTGAAAGTTGAAGAAGGAGATCAATGCAAGGAAAGTAGATTGTACTTTGAATTAGACAGTCATTTTCTATTTTTGTTTCGTTTTTGGAGAGAGAGTAATTTTTTTTGGTACTCAGTAATTTTTTATTTTTAGGTAAAGACAATTTATTACAGTATGATAGTACTGGCTCAGGTATGATAGTGCTGACTCAGGTCTGAATCCCGGCTCTTATATTATAATCAGACCCGTGTGTGTTTTGTTGAAAAAAAAACTAAAGAAGTTCTCCACACACAAATTATACCACGGAGTACAATTTCTGTATCATGCGATAGACCTTAAATAGTGACAACTTTTTAATATGAAAACGTGATAATTATCTAGGAGTATATGAAAATGATACGAGTATATAACTAACTTAACTATGATGATAACTTTTTGTTAGAGTTAAATGCTTCAAAAGAAGCACATTTTTGGTATTAACTATCCCACATGGTACATTTAATATTTCATTGACTTGTTTATATATGACCTACTAAAATGCCTTACTAGATGTGTACAAGTGGAGAGTACATACACTAAACGCGCGCGCGCTGTGCCGGGCCGGGCTCAGGCTTTGGGCGAGCGCCTGCGGTGCACCGCTTGCGGGTAATTTTTAGTGGTCAGATTATTTGTTTTTATTCCAGAAGCATCCTTTTCTTCTTTGAACTCAGTCAGTCTTCTGTCCTTCCCGATACTGACTGTGATACCTTACCGAGACTGATTGCTGCAAGTTTCCAGTGTGCATTTGTTGCTGCACACTGAACCCTTGCTCTTGCTCCACTATATAATATGCCCTTTCCTTCACCTCTGACACACAGAAAACATATATTCTCATATCTCACATCTTTCTCTCTGTTCTCGGTTTAATTTTTGCAAACGTTCTTGGCTGTATTCACCCGTTCTCCATCTACATTGGAGTTACGGTTTGGTTGTGGAATCCTGGGAGTTGAGTGTCATTGAGGCCGTGTGTGGCAGACGGGGTATAAATCAACTTTAGGACAGTGACGTTCTTGTCGTGACACAACTTCTGTTTCTGGTTTCAGATAAGATCTTACCGTGATAACAATCTAAAGTTGATTTATTTTCGTATTTGCATCATGTAAGTTTAGAAAGGCTACAGAATTTGGGATGCTCTCAAATAAAACCAAGTATGGTTATGATGATTATGGAACGAAAAAGTATGCTCGCAGTCGTTGGTTAAATTTCAAGTTGGTCGACGAGAAACCCGTTTTAGATCAAGTTCATGAATACGAAAATCTATGTGCGGAGGTAATGACAGAAGGTATGAAAATTTGTGAGATTTTTCAGGCTAATTGTTTGTTAGATAAACTTCCGGCTTCTTGGAAAAATTATGTCCGTAATATGAAACACAAACAAAAGGATTTTACTCTTTTAGAACTAGTGTCTCATATAAAAATTGAGGAGCAAAACCGGATTCAGACTCTAGGTAAGCAAGTCGGACACTCTTCTTCCATGGCTAACCTGACCGAGTCTAAAAATCATTACAAGAGTAAAAAACGGGGTAACAAGTCTTCTAATCAAGTTCATGAGACTAGAAACCAGAATACCTTCAAACGGGATGACAAAGGGGAATCTAAAGCTGAAGGTAAACGGGAATTTAAGGGAACTTGTTTCACATGTGGTAAACCGGGTCACTTGACTAGATTTTGTCCCGATGGATTTTCTCCGGTTGGTAAAAGAAACCCCAATAAATCGCATGTTAATCTTACTGAACAAGATGACGATATTATTTCTGCTGTTGTATCAGAAGTTAATCTAGTAAGCAATTTTTTCGAATGGGTTGTTGATACTGGCGCTACAAGGCACATTTGCTCCAATCAGGATGTTTTCATGGACTACTCTCAAGTATCGAGTGGGGAATGCGTATTTATGGGGAATTCTAGCACCGTGAAAGTACTTGGTAAAGGGAAAGTCATTTTGAAGCTCACTTCCGGTAAGACTCTTGAACTGAATAACGTGCTACATGTTTCTAATATTCGAAGAAATCTTATTTTTGGAGCTTTATTAAACAAAGCAGGTATCAAACTAACCTCTGAATCAGATAAACTTGTGCTCACTAGAAATGAAAATTTTGTTGGTAAAGACTTTTGTAATGGTGGATTATTTGTATTAGACATAGAAACTATTAATAAGAATTCGTCCGCTTTTGTTTATATTGCTGAGTCTGTTTCTTTGTGGCATGCTAGATTATTAGGACATGTGAATGTGACCTCAATTAAAAACATGAAAAACATTATCTTATTCCTGACTTTAGCGACACAAATTTTGATAAATGTGAAATATGTGTCGAAGCTAAGCATTCTAAAACACCATTTAATAAATGTGTGGAACGTTCTACTACGCTTCTTGAGCTGATTCACTCGGACTTAGCTGACTTTAAGAACACCACAAGTAGGGGTGGGAAACATTACTATTTCACATTTGTGGATGATTTTTCTCGATACACTAGGGTCTATTTATTAACAACCAAGGATGAGGCTGAAGAAAAGTTCATAGATTTTAAAGTCGAGGTTGAAAATCAATTAGACCTTAAAATAAAACGAGTAAGATCTGACCGGGGAGGTGAATACGACGGTAATCCACTTAGTGACTATTGTAAGGCCCTGTTCTTTTCAGCTTATTTTCAGCCCGTTTCAGACCAGCTCAGCTTCTATCAGCTCAGCCCAGCTCTAATATTTTCAGCTCAGCTCCAATATGTTCAACTCCTAAAATAAATAACTAATAATAATAACTAATAATAATAATAATTACGGTTTTTCTAACATGTGCCCACTGGGCACATGTTAATAATCAAATTGAGGCAAGATTAATCATGATATTATCCTAAGAAGTTGAAATATTAGGCTTTATTTACCATACTTATACGATATCCATTTTAATCTTCCCTTAATTAGGTTATTAACGTGTGCTCAGTGGGCACACGTTAGAAAAACCGTAATAATAATAATAATAATAATAATAATAATTATTATTATTATTATTTATTTATTTATATGAATCGGAAGTTGCATTAAGATCGAAACAAATTACAACAAGTTATTATTATTGTTGTTGTTGTTGTTGTTGTTATTATTATTGCATTTCGATATTAATGCAAGTTTCTTTTCATAGAAAATAATAATAATAATAATAATAATAATAATAATAATAATAATAATAATAATAATAATATTGTTGTTGTTATTTTTATTACTTGTATCTCTTAATGTTAATAATAATAACAAATTATTATTATCATCGTCATTGTCGTCATCATCATCGTCATTGTTATTATTATCGTTATTATTATTATTTTCTATTTTTTTATCACCATTGTTATTATAAAAATTATTAATATTATTATGCACTCCATAATATTTTGAGATCTTGAAATATATGTTACATTCAAGTATTTACAACTCACACACACAATATAGCATATGAGTATTATTTGTATTGTATTAAGATTTAAGAATATGAAAATTTAAAATTTTGTATATTACGTAATCAAAGATATATGCATAACATTTTCTATTGCCAAGTACTAAAAAACAAAAGTAGAAATCAAATGAATTGGAGTGAGTACTATGTTGTTGTTGTTGTTGTTATCATTACTATTATTAATTAATTAATTAATTAATTAATTAATTTTATTATAATTAATTAATTAATAATATTATTATTATTATTTAGTGTTATAATTTTTTATATTTTTTCTCATTTTTTAAAATATTATTAGATAATTTATATAAGTAGTTATTAGTTTCAGCTTCTTTTAATTCAGCTCAGCTCAGCTCAGCTTCTATTAGACCAGCTCAGCTCCTATCAGACCAGCTCAACTAAGCTCAGCCATGTTTCAGCCGAAAAGAACAGGGCCTAAGACCCATGAGATTATACATGAAAGGACTGCCCCCTATTCACCCCAACAAAACGGTGTTGCTGAACGCAAAAAACCGATCTTTTAAGAATATGATGACTGCAATGTTGTTGAGTTCTGGAATGCCTTCTAATATGTGGGGTGAAGCATTTCTTTATGCATGTCATGTTCTGAATCGTGTACCTCATAAGAAAACAGGTAAGACTCCTTATGAGCTGTGGAAAGGATAAAAGCCCAACCTCAAATACCTCAAAGTGTGAGGGTGCCTGGCGAAGATCGGGATTCCAACGTTCCAAAGGAACAAAATTGGACCTAAAACTGTAGACGGTATTTTTATCGGGCATGTCATGAATAGTGCCGCTTATCGCTTCATTCTTAAAGATTCGTCCGGTTTAGGGGCCATAAAGGAATCTAGAGATGCAGAATTTGTTGAGCATATTTTTCCTATGAAAACTAACTCTTTGGCACTTGTTGTTATATCACGTCCTTCTCCTCCTGCAGTAGTTCCCGAGGAGCCTCGAAGGAGCAAACGCTCCAAGACCGAAACCAGTTTTGGTCCAGATTTTGTGACCGCTTTTCTTGCCGAAACGAGTTTAGTTGATGAGTATGTTGTAAATGTTTTTATGCTCGAAACAGATCCTAGAACTTATAAATAGGTTATGAGTTCCATTGATTCCACTTTTTGGCTTCAAGCCATCAATAGTGAGATAGAGTCTATTATGAGTGACAACACTTGGGTGTTAACAGATTTACCTAGGGGTTGGGTTGTAAACCCCTAAGTAATAAGTGGGTGTTTAAAAAGAAACTCAAACCTGATGGCTCAATTGATAAATTTAAGGCCATACTTGTTATATGTGGTAATCGTCAAACGAAAGGTTTGGATTTCTTTGATACTTACTTACCTGTTACTAAAGTGTCTACCATTAGAGCTCTAATTGCACTTTCCTCTATACATGATTTAGTCATTCATCAGATGAATGTAAAGACTGCATTTCTAAATGGCGATCTAGATGAAGAGATCTACATGAAACAACCAGAAGGTTTTTTGGCTCCTGGTCAAGAGAACAAGGTATGCAAGCTCATCAGGTCCTTGTACGGTCTAAAACAGGCACCAAAGCAATGGTATGACAAATTTGACAAAACTATCAGATCTAATGGTTTCATGGTAAACGATTCTGATGCATGTGTGTATTCTAAATATGATGATTCTGGTTGTGTGATAATATGTTTGTATGTGGATGATATGCTCATATTTGGAACCAACATGCATGTGGTAAACGCTACCAAAAATTTTCTAAATTCGTGTTTTGATATGAAATACTTAGGGGAGGCCGATGTCATTCTTGGGGTGAAAATTACTAGAACTAAAACAGGATTATGTTTGAGTCAATCTCACTACACGGAAAAAATTCTGAGAAAGTTCAATCAGTTTGATAGTTCATCTGTGTCCTCACCCTATGACTCTAGTATACATTTGGCTAAAAACAGAAACAGTGTGGGTCAAGAGGAATATGCCAAAATTATGGCTAGTGTCACGTACCTCATGAATTATACCAGACCTGATATTGCGTACGCAGTAAGTAGACTAAGTAGATACACTCACAACCCTGGACAAGACCATTGGACGACCCTTATTCATTTGTTGAGATACTTAAGGGGTACTATGGATTGGGGTTTCCATTTTGATAGAACACCTGTTGTTCTAGAAGGTTATACTGATGCAAATTGGATAGTTGATTCTCCTGATATTCTATCTACTAGTGGTTATATGTTTACACTTCCTAGTGGTGCTATTTCATGGAAATCGTCTAAACAAACTTGCATTGCCAAATCGACAATGGAATCTGAATTTATTGCTCTAGAATTGGCAGGACAGGAAGCAGAGTGGCTTAGGAGTCTGCTAGCCGACATTCCATTGTGAGGGAAGCCTACTCCATCAGTCTCCATGCATTGTGACATTCAAGCTGCAATTGGGGTAGCTCACAGTCAAACATACAATGGGAAAAGGAGACACATACGCCAAAGACATGGAAG